>JAYJMM010000113.1:3810000-5080000 GCA_037349105.1 Limnomonas spitsbergensis
AGGGGGAGGTTGTGGTCATGGCAGCAACGCATCCACCAAATACCCTAAACAAGGCCTGGCGAGGGGTGGGTCATAAGGGGGAGGTTGTGGTCATGGCAGCAACGCATCCACCAAATACCCTAAACAGGGCCTGGCGAGGGGTGGGTCATAAGGGGTAGGTTGTGGTCATGGCAGCAACGCATCCACCAAATACCCTAAACAAGGCCTGGCGAGGGGTGGGTCATAAGGGGGAGGTTGTGGTCATGGCAGCAACGCATCCACCAAATACCCTAAACAAGGCCTGGTGAGGGGTGGGTCATAAGGGGGAGGTTGTGGTCATGGCAGCAACGCATCCACCAAATACCCTAAACAAGGCCTGGCGAGGGGTGGGTCATAAGGGGGAGGTTGTGGTCATGGCAGCAACGCATCCACCAAATACCCTAAACAGGGCCTGGCGAGGGGTGGGTCATAAGGGGGAGGTTGTGGTCATGGTAGCAACGCATCCACCAAATACCCTAAACAAGGCCTGGTGAGGGGTGGGTCATAAGGGGTAGGTTGTGGTCATGGCAGCAACGCATCCACCAAATACCCTAAACAAGGCCTGGCGAGGGGTGGGTCATAAGGGGGAGGTTGTGGTCATGGCAGCAACGCATCCACCAAATACCCTAAACAAGGCCTGGCGAGGGGTGGGTCATAAGGGGGAGGTTGTGGTCATGGCAGCAACGCATCCACCAAATACCCTAAACAAGGCCTGGTGAGGGGTGGGTCATAAGGGGGAGGTTGTGGTCATGGCAGCAACGCATCCACCAAATACCCTAAACAAGGCCTGGTGAGGGGTGGGTCATAAGGGGGAGGTTGTGGTCATGGCAGCAACGCATCCACCAAATACCCTAAACAAGGCCTGGTGAGGGGTGGGTCATAAGGGGGAGGTTGTGGTCATGGCAGCAACGCATCCACCAAATACCCTAAACAAGGCCTGGCGAGGGGTGGGTCATAAGGGGTAGGTTGTGGTCATGGCAGCAACGCATCCACCAAATACCCTAAACAAGGCCTGGTGAGGGGTGGGACATAAGAGGGAGGTTGTGGTCATGGTAGCAGCGCATCCACCAAATACCCTAAACAAGGCCTGGCGAGGGGTGGGTCATAAGGGGGAGGTTGTGGTCATGGCAGCAACGCATCCACCAAATACCCTAAACAAGGCCTGGCGAGGGGTGGGTCATAAGGGGTAGGTTGTGGTCATGGCAGCAACGCATCCACCAAATACCCTAAACAAGGCCTGGCGAGGGGTGGGTCATAAGGGGGAGGTTGTGGTCATGGCAGCAACGCATCCACCAAATACCCTAAACAAGGCCTGGCGAGGGGTGGGTCATAAGGGGTAGGTTGTGGTCATGGCAGCAGCGCATCCACCAAATACCCTAAACAAGGCCTGGCGAGGGGTGGGTCATAAGGGGGAGGTTGTGGTCATGGCAGCAACGCATCCACCAAATACCCTAAACAAGGCCTGGCGAGGGGTGGGTCATAAGGGGGAGGTTGTGGTCATGGCAGCAACGCATCCACCAAATACCCTAAACAAGGCCTGGTGAGGGGTGGGTCATAAGGGGGAGGTTGTGGTCATGGCAGCAGCGCATCCACCAAATACCCTAAACAAGGCCTGGCGAGGGGTGGGTCATAAGGGGGAGGTTGTGGTCATGACAGCAACGCATCCACCAAATACCCTAAACAAGGCCTGGCGAGGGGTGGGTCATAAGGGGGAGGTTGTGGTCATGGCAGCAGCGCATCCACCAAATACCCTAAACAAGGCCTGGCGAGGGGTGGGTCATAAGGGGGAGGTTGTGGTCATGGCAGCAACGCATCCACCAAATACCCTAAACAAGGCCTGGTGAGGGGTGGGTCATAAGGGGGAGGTTGTGGTCATGGCAGCAACGCATCCACCAAATACCCTAAACAAGGCCTGGTGAGGGGTGGGTCATAAGGGGGAGGTTGTGGTCATGGCAGCAGCGCATCCACCAAATACCCTAAACAAGGCCTGGTGAGGGGTGGGTCATAAGATGGAGGTTGTGGTCATGGCAGCAACGCATCCACCAAATACCCTAAACAAGGCCTGGTGAGGGGTGGGTCATAAGGGGGAGGTTGTGGTCATGGCAGCAGCGCATCCACCAAATACCCTAAACAAGGCCTGGTGAGGGGTGGGTCATAAGGGGGAGGTTGTGGTCATGGCAGCAACGCATCCACCAAATACCCTAAACAAGGCCTGGCGAGGGGTGGGTCATAAGGGGGAGGTTGTGGTCATGGCAGCAACGCATCCACCAAATACCCTAAACAAGGCCTGGCGAGGGGTGGGTCATAAGGGGGAGGTTGTGGTCATGGCAGCAGCGCATCCACCAAATACCCTAAACAAGGCCTGGTGAGGGGTGGGTCATAAGGGGGAGGTTGTGGTCATGGCAGCAATGCATCCACCAAATACCCTAAACAAGGCCTGGCGAGGGGTGGGTCATAAGGGGGAGGTTGTGGTCATGACAGCAACGCATCCACCAAATACCCTTAACAAGGCCTGGCGAGGGGTGGGTCATAAGGGGTAGGTTGTGGTCATGGCAGCAACGCATCCACCAAATACCCTAAACAAGGCCTGGTGAGGGGTGGGTCACAATGGGGAGGTCATGGGAATGGCAGCAACGCATCTGCGAAATATCCGATACCGAAAGGGCCAGTTGGCGCCAACCGAGGAAAAACAGAAGAAGTAGTATACCGGTAAGCCGAACAAAAAGGCAAGGGGGCAGAGGACAGGAGACGAGTCACAGGGGGGTGCCAATTGTTCAGGCAAATCTGTGAGCACGATTCAGGGCGGGGTCCGCCTCCCACCAGGTCAGAGCAGCAGCTGGCCCAGCTGGCCCAGGCTCCCAAACACCCCATGTACAGCCGAGGAGATCTGGACGAGACTGCGCCGCCATGATTACACGCCTTGGGCTCCTGAGCTGCTGCTGCCAGCAGGTCGGTTTGCTTTTGCAGCAGGTCCAGTATCCGAAACATCCAGCGAGTTCCGGGTTCAAAGCCCATGGCTGAGATGCGGACAGGGACTGGCAGACCTGGCATTTCCATCAGGGATGGATTGCAGGGTGAGAGTTTCAGGGCTTCTGCCAAGACGGACAGTAACTCCCGGGTGGGATGGGGGGGGGGGAGTTACAGGATACAAATCAGTCCCAAACCGATTGTTACCGTATGATAGTGATCCCCGGTAAAAACGAACAGAGTGTCTACACCATCCCCTGTTCATACCTGGTGTTGCCACCCTCCATGTTCATACTTGGTGTTACCACCACCCCCTGTTCATACTTGGTGTTACTTGTTTTAGAGATTAGCTACAGGCTAATGGAGGGCTCTGCTCATGTGGGTGCCTGGGTGGGAGGGGGGGATGTAGGCAGGCCCAGGTTCCCCACTGCTGCTCGGCCTGCCCCACCGGCGGTCCGGTCATGTTGCCGCTCTCCACCAAGCCCTCGTCCCGCAGCGCCGCAAGGGAACTGCAACAGTCCCCGGCCCGCGGGACCCCCGTCAGCGCCAGCCGCGCAGCTGGCATGCCCGGCAGCAGGTGCGCAGCGGCCGCCAGGAGGGTGGCCCCGCAGCGGCCCGCTGCAGGCCGCGCCCAGCGCCAGGGAGGTCGCCAGTGCCCCCGTCAGCTGTAGCACGTGGCGGTCCTTGGGAGCCCCCACTGAAGTGCTTGGTGTGGCTGCTGCCAGTATAAAATGTTGGTCCAGCATAAGCAACGCGCCCACTGCCCAAGCGTTGGGAATCAGGGACTGGGTCCGATGGATCTGGATCTTAGGGATCTGGTTCTGAGGGGGCTGGATCCTCTGCGGTTGGATCTACGGCTTGGGTAACTCTTGCGCAGACGAGGGGGGACGGAGAACAGGAGGTGCATCAGACCCAGAGGGGTGCAGTTTCTGGTGTTGCTCTGGGACCAGCTTCTGCTGCTGCTGTTGCTACTGTTGTTGCAATTGATGCTGCTGTCGCTTCTACTCATCCATTTAAAACTGCTGCTGCAAGGTGGCCACACATGGATGACAGCAGCCTGCTGAGTTGATCGATTGACAGTTAATAAAGCAGCGGCCAGCTTCTCGACCAGAACCTGCAGGCGGGAAGGGCGCGAGTGAATGGAGTGATCAGAGTGATTTGTTATTGTCATTTTTTGAAATCTTTAACACATTGGAACCAAATGGCAGTACCGGTTTCATAAAACCTGAAGTGAGTGGACACAAGCTATGCTTTGGAGGCAGTGGTGGGTGGCGTTCCATACCCCATGGGTGTGGTTAATTTCATAAATTAAGAAAAACTACTGTACTGGTAGTGGTGACTTTTCATTGTATTCCAACAGCAGCCTGTTCAGGAATGGCTTCAGGATTGTGATTGCCGCCCAAAATATGTCTTTATGTCTAGCCTTGGGGGGGCAGAGGAGGGGAGGAAGAGGAGCCGTCGCTTGCCATGGACAGACAGGATGCCACCTTCCGGCCTGCTCGGGATACATGTGCATGGCGAGGGCTGGCGCTGCTACCGGCATGCTGCTGCTGCATTCGATGCAGCTCGGAGGGACCATGAGGCCACGGAAGCTGGAATGTCGTTCCTTGGGTACAGAGCCGTTCATGGGAGCAAGAGGGGCAGGAGGGGCGATGCGCTTTGACTGGGGATGCAGTTGCTCATGCTGCTTAAACTGGGTGAACTAGCTCGAATTTCGAGATCCAAACCAGAATTGTCATCTGCATGGCAGTGGACTCTGTCCAGTTTAGTGTCCCTCCGATGTACCGTAGAAGTAAATTGTATTGGTAATGAAATTTTCAGATGGAAAACTATATAAAGGAATTGATCAGGGGAACTTGATGCTATCCCTTTCGCCAGGTAACCCCCTCGAGGGGGCCCCCTGGAATCCCCATGGTAACACTAGGGATGTCGTACTTCCACCAAAGACCATACGGCTTCGGAGTCGAACTTGCACTAATGCGTGCATCGGGAAAAGCGTCAAAGCGCTGTTCAGTGCGCGATGGTGAAGGGAGGTTCCCCGGTGACGGTTTTAGCCCCCTCGGTCCTTCTGCCGGTGACAGGCCTGCACGACCTCGTCTTGTTCGGGCATCGTAAGCAAGGGCTGCAGATTCAATGCCTCTTGGATTTCCCCTGCATATTCTTATGATAGAGAGATGCTCGCGCGCATAGATCCGGATCAAACTTTACGATGTACACCCACTCCTCCCCACTGCAGGGTTATCATACGAGCATGGTGCACTTACCGACGAGGGACTCTGCGTCTTCTGGGGTGAGTCCAATGGGTATATGTAGTGCAGCCATGGATTAAGGTACCTGCTGCTGTGCCTTGACTTATGTGCAGAGCACATGATGTGTGCATTGCATTGCACCGTTGCACAGCATTCCGTCTCTTAAGCCATCAGGATGGGATTTCTCTGTTGTTCTCTTCACCCATGAATCAGAATACCGGTAATAGTTATTAGTGTTTAGCAAAATCACACTTTGAGTGCACTCGCTGGGTCAATCAAGTGCTGGGTATCCGGGTGTGCATGGCAGGAGGGCCACATTCAGGCATGACAGAAGATATTTTACATAAGATATTGATTCCTGAAGGACAACCTTTGGGCCCTGTCGGCTCCAGAAACGGCATGCCTAGCTTTTCCTCTCAGCAGTCACCAGAGCACAGGTGCATGTAGCTCTCCCCCTGCTCGCTGTTCTTGTGTGCCAAGCATGCCCCCGTCCCGCATCTTACGGCGCCTCATGGGACCGCGCCATTCCATGGAGGTAAGTTCACATGTTCACTGCTCATTGAAAGCATGCATACATGGTGATGCATCAAACTGGCAGGGTATTTCACTCCAGAGGTTTTAAGATCGTTTGTGAAGCGTCAACGTTTAACGACTGAACAGTCAGCACCAGCACAGTAAATCCCCTCTCCAGGCCCGTGTTTCGAAATGGATATGGTTGCCCGTTTTTATACACATGTGCAAAATCTCAGGGAATTTCCAAGCAAAGAAAAGCCAGATATGGCTGGCTGATCACCATTGAATAGGGAAACATTTCAACATGGGCATACAGGAGGCTGCCACACCCCTGTCCTTTTGGCTGCTGCAGCCTCTGAGGCCGCTACGGCCACAGCTGCCTCATACTCTAGCGCTCTATAACCCTAGACCAGCTGAGCGACTCCTCAGTGGTATCTCCTGACAATTCCGTATATATGTGCGCCCCCTCCCTTTTTCTCCCCCTTTGCCTGCAGCCGTTGCGACTCTGGTGTTCTGCACCCTGGTGTACAAGCTGTCACGCTACTACTCGCCGCTGGTTTTTGGAAGGACCTACACAGGGCTGTCCAAGAGTGATCAGCGGGAATGGGATGTCAGGTAAGAGTGTGGGGGGGGGAGTGAGTGAGAAGAGGAATAAGAGTGATGCAGTTGGGTGGAAACGAGTGGGATGTGTAACAGTGCTGAGATAGTGTGAAGGGTGGTGTGAAGGACGTGAAAGGTTTGAGTGAAGAGCCACGAACATGAGGCTTTGAACCTAGACCCTGTAAGATCAGCAAGGGAAGCACAGGCCTTCAATGATTGAACACTGGGCATTGAATAACGTACAACCTGGATCAATTGTTTTGGCTGCGTGGCCACCTTCGGCGGGCCGCCCCGCGGCCGCCACAGGCCCAATTGGAGCCAAGCCTTGATCGGCCTACAGGAAATATGGTTGGCTGAACTTGGGGCCTGCCGCCGGAGGCCAGCAGGTAGCTGAAATGTTGTTGAACGTGAGCCGAGCCAGGCAAGGAGATACATCACCGTTCGCATTTTACACACTGCAGGTACGCCAGCATGCCCTTCTCCTTCTTGTGTGCGTGGTACGCTTACGTGGTTTTGTGGGACTGCGACATGTACTACCGGGTGAGCCTCCTCAAACTCGGGAACATGCAAAAGCTTTCCAGGGTCTTTAATTGAAAGATTTTGGTATGCTGGTATGGTCATAAATAATCAGAACAAAGCAACCTTTGTTGATGTCAGGTTCATGTACCCTCTGTGCATGCGGTCGTTGTGGCTGTTTGGAACCATGCGAGCCTTTGTCGTGGGGTTCAGTACAATATCGGTTATTTTGCGGTTATTTTGCATCTGTATTCGGGAGGGCATGTGCTGATGTTGTGGGAAGGAGGGAATGAAGGGGGCATGTGCTGAAGTGTGGAAGGGAGCAGGAAATGGAAGGGGCACATGCTGATGTGGGGAGCAACAGGGAATGGAAGGGGCACATGTTGAAGTGCGGGGTGTAGGGAGCATCTGGCACTAATTCGGGGTTGGAGTTGCAGGCATTCAACCTGTGAAACACTGATGTTCTTATCCAACCTGTGAAGCACTGATGTTCTTATCCAACCTGTGAAGCACTGATGTTCTTATCCAACCTGTGAAGCACTGATGTTCTTATCCAACCTGTGAAGCACTGTTCTTACCCAACCTGTGAAACACTGATGTTCTTACATGAACAACTTTGATGAATGGCTGTGTTCAAACGCCAATGTGTGAACAGGATGGTGAGCTGCCACACATGTTAAGGACCCATGCCACTACGTACACAGAGCTGGGCATGGCCATTGGATACTTCATCGTTGACTTCGTGATCTGCCTCAAGTACAACGTGAGGCTACACTTATTACTTATTCACCCGTATTTTCAGCAGTGGACATTTAAGTGATTTCTCGGATGTCTTGAGGCCCTTCACCCCAAACATATCATGATAAATTAAGCGGGATTGGGGCAAATTGCTTCCTACCGGTATTTTTCATACGAGTGGTTGGGAGTCAAGGCTGGATGCCGATTGTATTTTGTTAGCCCTGTCTTAAGCAGCAGAGTTGCTTTGTAGCCTTCCTGCATGCATGCACCAATACTTGATGAGCCATGGGCTGATCAACACTCAAATCAATCAGCCTGCGCCCCCAACTCGCCGAGCTGTGACTGGCTTTTGCAACAGGAAGAAAGACAGAAAGGTACGCTTTGGGATTTGCGTAGGCAGTGCAGTCCTTCCTAACAGTGCCTGTAATTATGATCCTCCCACCCTGTGGGCGGAGGGGTGGCTGGGCATTTTTTATTGAAATCTGAATCCGTTCCGCTGTGTGCAGAGGGGTGGCTGGGCCTTGCTTCAGCACATTCGTTTCCCCCTCTTGAACTCTTGATCTGCCCTGCTTTGCTTGTAGATGGACGGCAGGTTCTAGCGTCAGTGCATTCATTTCTCCCCTTGCATTATGGGCAGTGTTTCTTTTTAAGTGACTCAGCTACATGTCAGCTACACTGGGGCCTCGGGCCTGTGGCCCCGTTTGTGGCCAGCCATGCTGCTATGGCCACCAGTTGTAGGCCGGTCCAGGTTTTATCCCAATCGGGCCTTGCGCGGCCGCGGGGCGGCCTGCCGAAGGTGAACTTCTAGCCGAAAAAGAAACACTGATTATTGATCCACCGCGCTGCCACTCCGTTGTCTGCAGATGGGAGGCTGGGCGATGCACCTGCACCACGTTGGCTCACTGATGTCCGTCTCAGCGGCTATCTTCACCGGCCAGGGCCACATGCATGCTTCATGGATGCTTCTGACCGAGGCCACAACGCCCTTTGTCAACATGCGCTGGTGGCTAGATAAAGCGGTGCGGGTCTGTTCGTGGGTGGCCTGGTCTGTTGAGTGGCTGTTTAGCACCCCCTGGAAATTTGAGTGATTTGGAATTCCGCCGAACCTGGAAATTTCAAGGGTCCCTGTACCCCCATAGATTTAATTTGCATTACCTCGGGCATCAAACAAATACAAATACTTTTTTTAATGCTGCCCTCAGGGCGAATTGTCGACAAAGGTCTTAATTTCCGACTGGAAACTGGCGTTGACAACCGATTAAAGTTATTGATCCCTTCAACCCCAGATAATGTTAATTATGAGGGAAGGCAAAGCAAATCTACAGTTTAGGACTGTAGGTATGAGCTGTGTTGTACACAGGGATTGCCTGTGTCTGAACGTGAATAAACTATAATTATGTTTGTACTGGTATGGATTATTTAATGACCACAAGCCTCCCTTTGTCACACAGGACATGAAGAGCTCGCCTTTATACCTGTACAACGGAATCGGCCTCTTTGTAGTGTGAGTGGATGGGAAGGGCTGCCTTTTGCATGGGGATGCGAGCATGCGACAGAGGTTGATCATCGAAGTGTGAAACAAAGCTTCTTGATTAGCTTCTGTCTTGTCCTTGGGCCTGGTGTGGGATGTAAGTTGTATTACCATGAATGGGAGTTCAGAATACAACACAATACAGCTCACCTTGTGGCTAAGTCATTGAAGCCCTGTCTTGGATTGGTCCACAGACTGCCTAAAAGCTAAAAGTGTGCCTTACCCTGGATTGGTCCTGGCCTTGATAATTCAAAACCGTCCATAATGATTCGAACCCGACCCTTTTAATTGTATCCCGGCCCTAGTACCGTAGATTTGATTTGCCTTCCCCCGGGTGTGAAAATTTATTTATTTTAATACTGCCCTCAGGGCAAACTATCGCCCAAACTCTTTATGTCCTACTGAAATCTAGCGTTGCCAATAGATAATTAGTATATTCATGTATGCCTCTGCCCCAAACAACGTTAATTGAAGGGAAGGCAAAGCAAATTCACAGTAACTAAAAACGGGTCCTAATAATTCAAATCCGGCACTAAAAAATCAAGCCCAACACCTGCCAGCATCAGTGGGCCACCAGAGAATCAACGCCGAATCCGTCTTAAATATCAGGCGTCGACTCGCGCCTTTGAGGTCGCTCATATAGTATTTGTTGCGTTGTATTTCACCTAAAAGCTAGGCGTCGCCCGAAACCTGTGAGGTTGTTTGAGCTTTGAATCCTCGCCCCAAAACCCTTCCTAGCTCCCTTCCCTATGCTTGGATCTACTCTGTTGTCTGTTTCCAAATGGATTCAGGACAGATTAAGCATCGGCAACTGTTCTTTGTGGCTCAGAGATTCCATGCACGCCCTGTCCACACTCAGATCGACTACTGAGTTGGGTGAGCCAGGCCATTGAGAAAGATGAATGGGGCAAAACGATTCCCGGACAGGAAATGCGTCACACATAACAAAATCGAGGAGATCAGAATGTGTCTGACCAGATGTGACGTAGCAAGCAAGGGTAGGAAGTGTCTGACGTGGCACATTCGGAGTCGCTTGGACGATTTGCAGCACCTCCAGGCAAGGTCCCCAAAATTTTAATGTTGTTTGACTTTTTTCCGCATTCAAAAATACGACTTTTGGCGCCCTGGTGGAATCAGTCGCGCGACGCCTGATCCCATTAGGCGTCACAAATAATTCGACCCCGACCCCAATATTTCAAGCACGGCCCTTATAATTCATACCCGGCCCTCATAATGCAAACTTGACCCTAATCATTAAAACATGTCCCCAATATTTCAAACCTGGCTCCACTCACAGGTGGATCCTTGCTCGCATTGTGGCCTTTCCGCCCTTCTTCTATGTCGCTTGGGTCCAGAGGGAGCAGCTCCTGCTGCTGTCAACTTACACCAAGTGCCTGAGTGAGTGCTGGATTTTGAAGCAAGGGTCCAGGCTGTGGGAACAAGCCTGTTGGATCCAAGCTGCTGGTCCAGGCTGTGGGAACCAGTCTGTTGGATCCAAGCTGCTGGTCCAGGCTGTGGGAACAAGCCTGTTGGATCCAAGCTGCTGGTCCAGGCTGTGGGAACCAGTCTGTTGGATCCAAGCTGCTGGTCCAGGCTGTGGGAACAAGCCTGTTGGATCCAAGCTGCTGGTCCAGGCTGTGGGAACCAGTCTGTTGGATCCAAGCTGCTGGTCCAGGCTGTGGGAACCAGTCTGTTGGATCCAAGCTGCTGGTCCAGGCTGTGGGAACCAGTCTGTTGGATCCAAGCTGCTGGTCCAGGCTGTGGGAACCAGTCTGTTGAATCCAAGCTGCTGGTCCAGGCTGTGGGAACCAGTCTGTTGGATCCAAGCTGCTGGTCCAGGCTGTGGGAACCAGTCTGTTGGATCGAAGCTGCTGGTCCAGGCTGTGGGAACCAGTATGTTGGATCCAAGCTGCTGGTCCAGGCTGTGGGAACCAGTCTGTTGGATCCAAGCTGCTGGTCCAGGCTGTGGGAACCAGTCTGTTGGATCCAAGCTGCTGGTCCAGGCTGTGGGAACCAGTCTGTTGGATCCAAGCTGCTGGTCCAGGCTGTGGGAACCAGTCTGTTGGATCCAAGCTGCTGGTCCAGGCTGTGGGAACAAGCCTGTTGGATCCAAGCTGCTGGTCCAGGCTGTGGGAACAAGCCTGTTGGATCCAAGCTGCTGGTCCAGGCTGTGGGAACCAGTCTGTTGGATCCAAGCTGCTGGTCCAGGCTGTGGGAACAAGCCTGTTGGATCCAAGCTGCTGGTCCAGGCTGTGGGAACCAGTCTGTTGGATCCAAGCTGCTGGTCCAGGCTGTTGGAACAAGCCTGTTGGATCCAAGCTGCTGGTCCAGGCTGTGGGAACCAGTCTGTTGGATCCAAGCTGCTGGTCCAGGCTGTGGGAACCAGTCTGTTGGATCCAAGCTGCTGGTCCAGGCTGTGGGAACCAGTCTGTTGGATCCAAGCTGCTGGCGGAGTCAGGATTTCGGATCTGAAGTGCTGGGCAGCCTGGATTTGCATGATCCTGTGATGATCTTGATTCAGGCTAGAATCTGAAATGTGTTCACACTCCAGCTCGGCACGCAAAGCACCAGTGCTGTCTAGCAAGCCCAGTCGTTTGAATTGCATTGTTTTTAGATGTGTTGAGTCTCTGTCAGTAGCCATGATGCAGCAGTTGCACGATGGACTTCCGGACTGAAAAAGTATCCACAGACATGTTGCAGCCAAGGCTCATGGGACTGCTAGCTTGTGCTGCACTTCCCCTGTCCATCGCAGCTGTGGCTGCACATGGCTGCAAGTGGCTTTATTTTATTCAGGCTTGAATTTGAATTATTGACATGCCTCTGCCCCTGCCTTTATGATACGCAGTGTACGTCTTCCCAGTCATCCTCACAGTGCTCAATACCTGGTGGTTCTCAAAGATCCTCAAGGGGGTCATCAAGCTGCTGTCCCCTCCCAAGGTCAAGAAGGAATGATTGCGCTACGTGGCTGGTTATCCTGGCACCCTGCGGGCGAGCCTGTTGGGCAGGACTCATAGGTCATAAATAGTGGTGTGACTCATCGTCTGTGTCATGATTCATGAACTTTTAAGGGCTGGCCCATGTGACTGCCTCTCGAGTTTCCCCGTTCCGTCGATTCTTTTGTTGCTACATACATAGCGGTAGCAGGGACGGCAATTAAGCAAAGATCTTACAGATGACACGCTGACTGAAATTTCCACCCTGAAGGATATACCGTTAACACAACGCGCACCAGCAAGCAGGCTGCCAGATCCATGCGTCGCATGCATGGCGCGCGTTCTATGACCAATGGATGACTACGCTTTTGCCAGATGAAAATGTAGGTGGATGAAACTGTATCGTCTTCCCTGCTTCAATTGCTGGATCACACCTGAAGCTTGCCTACTGTAAGCTTGAGCAACCCAGCCGGGACGGTGTTGCAGCCTTCATTATAAAAGTAGCAACCTACAAGACAAGTCCCTATGATCACCTCTGAGACAGTGTTCGCCTCAAGTCGAATCAGCAGCAGAGCCAACTAAGGAAGTACTGTGCAACTGCATGCCTGTTGCACTGTCCTTGGTCCATGCCTGGCGTGTGGTCATCTGCCCAGTCTATTGGCAGGGCGCAGTGGTGTAATGAATTCAACTGTGTCCGAAGGCGGTTGGTAATAGATGTTTTGCTTTACGGTGCGTGTCTCCTTGTACCTCTGCGTGGTTAACCAGGCCTGGTCATATGGTTTCTTATATGCACTGATACCAGAGGACGGCGCAACGGTCAGCGGCGACAAGTACGCTGCTGCCAGCGGTGTTGGGCAGGGGGGGATAGCAAGGAGGTAGAGGATGCGCTGCATGTGTGCTTCCAGTGCCCTAGTGTCAGGGAGCAGTTACGGGAGCGGGGGTGGGCAGGGCAGGCAGTGTTGGACTTGGTCTGTAGGCCTCTCCTTTTGTTCCTTTCCCCCTCTCTTCCTCATAGTGCCTCCTTTACTCCCTTTTGGACAGGTGGGTGCCCACGCGGCCGAGCTTTGTGCGGGCCCGTGGGTGTAACGTTATTGACATGCACTGTTGTCAACTACTTCCATTGTGTAATAGAGCCATAAAGGCTCTCAAAAAGTTTATAAGGCGACTTTATGACCCAACCCCTCAGTTTTCTTTAGTAAAAGGCGAAAGAAAAATATGGGCAGTGGTTGGGTCGTCGCATTATTTTAGGAAGACAAAGAACTTCTAGTAGCTTGGCTTCGGGACATGAACACGACGCTGATGGTGGGGTCGCATTTCCCCACACACTATTCTATGATCCACGCACTCGCCATGCGTGCAGCACGTCAAATCTAAAAGATTGAGCTCATCGAGGCGCAATAGGTTTTAGATGTTCGATGGTCAACTCAGCCGCGCGGCTGACCCATCCTGAACTGCCTGCCGGCTGCTGGCGGAAGGGACAGGTCACTGCTACTGAGGCAGGATGTGGCGGCACAGCATGCATGCTGCTGCTGCCGACAGTCCGGCGGGCCCGGAGGATTACCTTCACTTTTTTCGTTCTTGCCGATGGCTGGTTGGACGATATCGGTGCTGATGGAATGGAGCTGATGGAAAGCAATGCTGAGCTAAGGCCGTAGTGAGGGTCCTGAGGGAAAGGGTAATGACATGGGAAGGGTACTTACACCTCTGGGCCGTGCTAAAAAATAAACTTGGCCACGTCGGTAAACAAGAAGACTGCTAAGAAACTCAAGAGAGAAGGCACGGGAAATAAAAAGGAACAAGTGTCCATCTTCCAAACAACTACAGCAAAATATGACAGGCAAACCGGTGAGGGAAAGGTAAGATTCCACAGCCAATGAGCCAATACGCCGTCACAACGTCTGACATGAATGCTAGTCGGTTCACCTTTTCTGATCCAGGGTTTCCAACTTTCCAGGAGGTGGGACCCCCAGCCCTGGAAGACAAACTTGTGCATCCCAGGGGAAGGAAGGAGGCCGAAAGGCCGGGTAAGAGAAGGAAGCAGGCAGAGTCTCTATCTCCCAATCTCTACTGGTTGGCCGAAGTGTCATTTTGAGATGGTCCCCATGGCACTCTGGCCAAAAACTAGTGCATTGCAAGAAGGGTTGCGCCGTCGCACACGGCTGACCTACCAAGGGAGTTGCCCAAGGAAGACATGACTACAAGTCAGGCACCCTTCAATAAACTCTCAAACCGTATCACCGATTCCAGAATTCCGGCTGTTGACCATCATCACCGGTGACTGAGTGCCTCATTGAGTTGCCCCAAAGATTCTCCATCAACGGCCTTCATGACTGATTGTCACCGGAGAGATTCCCAGAGCCTAGTGGGCCAACCAAGCGAGCTCAAACAACATGGCTACGCCCAGGAGCCGAGGCCTGCTTGCGGCATGCGCCCAGCCATGCGTCCATGCGTGCCTGCCTGCCCGCCTGGTGTTTATTCCCAGCTGACTAGCGTGTGGCTCTTGACCTGCTAGATACCCTACCTAGGCATCAGTAACAACATCACAGAGGGTTCTTCATACTTTTATACGAGCACCATCACGGGATGCAAAAAGCCAACACAATGCTCTATGCCCGTGCACACCATACCGCTGGTTAGTGACGTTGCACCTCTGGGCCCTGCTAAATATAATTAAATGAAGCTTGGTTACGTCAGCAAACAAAATGTCAGCTAGGAAACTCGAGAGATAAGGCAGCAGAGAATTGAAATGAATCGAGTTTCCACCCTCCAGGCAACAAAACAAAAAAGACAGGAATGTCAATTCTTTAGCCCCTCACTACCGTTATACTTCATTTACGTCATTGCCAGCAGCAATAGTAGATGATTCTCGGCTTTGGAAGCAACATATTAAGTGAAATATCCATACTGAGTAGGAGGCCAGCTCCGTTTTCTTGCAGTCTTGCCACACAGGCCATTTTAAAAACATTTAAGAGTGGGTGCGTAATCGGTGTAACATTGACTGCAAGTCATAAAAATCCTCAGAGCAGGTGAGCAGTTAGCTTTCATATTGTAAACTGGTCTGGGAGGTGCGCTACTATTTGAGAGGGGGGGTTCAGGGTCTCCACCTGTCCTGGAGGTGGATCCTGCAGCCCTGCAAGAGAACAAAAAATTGCACATCACTGAGGAAGGTCGGGAAGAGAATTCCACAATGACTGACTTCAATGCGTATCAGCAGTGTGCAAGCCCACATTCCGGCATGCGGTACATGCAGGGTATGCACCGTTCTAAACATGTAGGGTCGCGAGCCTCTGTGTGTGCCCATGAGGGCTACCTGCTGGGCTGCAATGGGCGGACAAGACTTAACCTCATGTAGCCATAGCTACCCCAAGTATGAGGAAGCCTCAGGGTTGCTAAGCAAGGAAAAAACAACCCGACTCTGATATCAAACCTAGACCACAATACGGTGAGGAAGCCACTGCCACTCTAGCTAACTCAAGAGAAGGGATGCTGGCGGAGCACACATTTAAAATCATCTGACCAACTCTGCAAGCGTTACATTTATCTCGGACGTCGGTACATCATGAGACCAAGGAGGATACAAAACGGCCTCCCATTGTTTGTTAACTCGAGGAACTCAGCCAGTCGGCCAGGTACAAATGTACAACCTGATGGCCAAAGGCGTAGTGCCAGGTGAGCGTTGACAAGGAAAGCGTGCACAGATATCGTGAATGGGCTGGCAGGCTTGGACTTCAGTTCTGGTTACTCAGCCTGCTTGCTCCAGGCCTACTGGGCCATTATCAGCCTACCAGGCTATAAATTGTTATGTTACCAGGGGCATAAGAACGGTCTGTTCAGACGCAACGGATAACGAGATGGCTCAAGTCGATATTGAATGTGCCAATAGGACAAAAAGGTCTAGATGAGTGTGTGACATGCATACAAGAATATGTACCAGTTAAGGCGTGTATGTCGCTATAGAAGGTGGGTGTGTGGTCATTTTCTTCCTGTCCAGCAAGGAAACAGGGATTTGATTATGGACTTTTAGGCGTTTTTCAATAAAAACAGATCACACTGTTTACCCAGTTGTCTGCTTCCAGGTCTGTTCAAAATGCTGCGAGAGCTGAGCTTAACTCTTAGCAGGATTTTTATCTGGGGGTTCAGCCGCTGGAGTCCATCAAGGATAAGTACGATCTGCGTGGGACGGCAGCAAGCAGGATCCACCGGGTGCAGGCAAGCCAAGGTGGTGTCCGTGGCTCAGTAAATTTTTTTAGTGTTAGGACTTAAGATGCACGACTATGACAGTGGCTATGGTTATAAGCTGTATACCCGCAAACCGTACAATACTAACGTGAGGCAAAATGCAATTTCGCTTTCCTGTTTGTAGACTACGGTACCAGTACATGACTCGTACTTACATGGCGGTACATTTGGCGCGAAGAAGAAGCCTGTTGATCATATGTTGAGCCCATTGCGATGCACCTGCCAGTAATAAGTACGGGAGTAATGCAGGGTGGGTAATCCAGTCAGCCGGTTCACTCTGGTTCGGAGGTCGAAGCCGAGGGCGTGACACCACACAGTGGTTGGAAACAGTGCTGGCCAAGGCATTGCAGCATGTAGACCTACGGTAGTGTGCAGACCTAGAATGCAGAGCTGATAAACTAGGCCTGGTCCGGTGGGCCCGGGTGGCGGGTGGTGGATGGCCAACCAGCAGAGGTCAGAGCCTGCAAGGGTCGGGCCTGTCGGATAGCATGGGAGGGCCGGCTGTCCTACAGATCACCAAAATTGTGGATTTCGGTTGCTGGTCATTGAACTGCTACCCAGAACATAATTAGAGAAGCTTGTCTATATGTGTACGGTATATCAGCATACCGGTATCATATCCCTGCTGGGGAGTCCCCAGCACCGGTCCTCAGGTCAAGGTAAGTCCATCAGGAGGGTAGGACCCGGGCTCCGGTCCATAATGCTGATTTCATTGACAGTATACATGCATGCGCAGTCAGTGGCGAATATTGGTTGCTGACTCACGGCTGTTGGACTCGGGGTGGATTCACCCGCGTGCTGTGAATCTGTGATTAAAACCGGCGCATAAACCCATCTGGATCTAGTCGGATCCGTGGACGACATGCCCCCCCAACGACCTGTTCAATTGAAATGTTCCTAATATTGAAGCCCCTGCCATCCCATGTCTCTTTCGAATCTTAAATCGAATCATTTGGTGGAGACCTGACACTTCTGTGGGCACAAGGAGTGGCCCACCTCTGATATGGGCTACTGTGCCTGTTGCATTTGAGACATTTCTCCGTCATTTCAGATACTTCATCTTCGTTATATCATGATAAATATTTATTCCCCGTGAATCTCTGATCACCTCAGCATCGGGGTGGCTGGGGTGAACGAGCAGCATGGCTAGTGCTTCCACGCCAGCGAACAGCATTTTCTTCTGGTGTGGCCCTGGAGTGAGGAGCGGGCAGCGAGTGAATTATCAGCAATTTGTATTGAACGGCAACACTTTTAACATCGGAGATTGTGGTAAGATTATCACACGATCATATCACAACCTTGTGTCATAGGTGCATATTACCTATACTAGGGAATAATTAAGCATGCAACCAGCGCGTATACTTCCCCCTGCGCGTTTGTGACTCTGTGGAACAGATAGATCTCACAATGTTTTTCACGAACTTCGCCTGCTGCATGCAGTTTACCTTTTCCCCGAGGACGAGGGCCAACCGCACTACTTGGGTCGTATTCGCTTCGCATTTATTGACGAGGCGTCAGACCAAACACCCAAACCCCACAATATAGAGGTGACACTTTCGCCGTCCTGAGGAGTTGAACCATTATTGGATTATGTTAACTTAGTGTCCTGCATACCTGTGATAGCTGCTACGACATGGTGACGTCCTGAGCATACCTTGCATGCATTGCATGCAGATCAAATGGTTTGAACGTCGTGTCAACCTAGAACAGGCCACCAAAGGCATTGAAGAGAGCGAAAAAGAGGTCTTTGAGTTGGAGGACACAGGTGTGCGCTGAGCAGTCTAATGTCTGAATTTTAATTTCGTAACTTCAATCAGATGTATAGCCATGCAGTAAATGGGGCTGACATGGCTGGAGCGCTTGCAGCTACACCCAGAGTTTTTGTGCGAAGCGCGTCTGTCCGGCTTTGTTTGCGTTCGGTGGTTTGGACAGATTTTGAAATATACAACTCATCCTGTATCTTCCTCCCTGTCCGTGTCTGCCATTTCCTACGATGCTCTCTCATCACCCATCACAACTTTTCCAGACATCAACCCCATTGGATGCATCAGTGGCAAGTGCTTCATCATACGGGCAGCATCCTACGAAGAGGTGAGACAACTGGATATTGCTCTTGTCGTAGCTGTTCAAACTCCCTGTGCCTCCTTGCCTTGCAATGGCAAGCAAGGTCTGTGCCTTATCAGCGTCGTTTTTTATAGAGTTATGTTCATCGTTCAAATATAGCCTGGGATGATTCTCCGTGACTGCTAGGTTATGCCTTACGGTATGCCCCTTTTTGCATGTCTCTTTGTGTGTGTCCCCATGGGCTTCAAGTCATTTGTGAGCGCATGATGAGAGCCTGAACAATTTTTTGCCTATGCATTCCTTGACAGGCCCAGCAGTCCGCAGTCGGGGTTGACAGGGACTGGTTCTTCTGTCGGGGCTTTTTCTTGCAAGCCTCAAACTCATTCAGGCCTTACACACCGGCCGAGCTAGGTGCGCTGAAGGCGCTTCATAACCTTATTGCGCCGCGATGAATATCTTGTTGCTGCTGCATCTTTTGCCGCCGCCGTAGTCGTGGTTCGTAAGAGTATTATGTGCATTTGGTCAAGATTCACCGCTTACGAGCTAAACCATGGGCCCCTGGGAACCCCCAGGAGGCACGGTCAGTTGGGACTTGAGAGCACAGCAAGAGAGAGCTGCTTTAGTCTCATGCTCTCATGTTATTTGATTTCCTGGGCCTATCCTGGGCCTACATACCTGTTTACTTTCCCAATACAGCTATCAAGGATGGGCTGCAAGCTCAAGCCGCACCGGCCCTAATGATCCCAGCGGCAGAACCAGTACCTGCCACGCCGTTCCTACTGGCCTCATCGTCCTGGGAGATAGCATCTGCCGCCGCAACTGCTGCGCTGATGTCATCCTTGCCCGCCCCGTCTCCTCTCGATATGCCCCCGATGTCCCCGCTACAGCCTGACCTCATGCTGCCGCCAGCTCAGCAGCTGCAGCAAGCAGTCGCGGCCGTTCAGGCACAGCACATACCTCGGCAAGTGCATTCTCCGCTGGGCAGCAGCCGCGGCTGGGCTGAGGAGGCAGAGGAGGAGGACGAGGAGGAGGAGGAGGGTCGCCAGGGCAAGCCTATCTCGGCAAGTAAGCAGCCGCCTGCAAAGCGCAAGGCCACTGGCCGTGTTTGTGTAGAGTGTGGAGCCACGACAACGCCTCAATGGCGGGAAGGGCCCGCAGGCCCCAAGACGCTGTGTAACGCCTGCGGCGTGCGGCATGTCCGGGCGCAGCAGCGAGCAAACAAGCGGCCGGCCAAAAGTGGGGGCGCCGGCCGCACTGGCAGCGCTGGATCCCCCTCAACAGCAGCGGCAAGTGGCCGAGGCAAGGCCAAGGTCGCATCCTCGTCAGATGCTGAGCAGGCTCGTGTGCCTGAGCAGAGCACTCGCCCAGTCCGACAGGCCGCACTGGCGTCGCTCAACCGGACGGCAGTGTTTGCTCGGACGGGGGAGTTCCCAGACGAGGACGAGCCGTCAGCCGCGGCGGGTGCAGCGCGGCGGGGCGGGGGTGGCAGGTTCGTCAGCGCCTCGTCGTACGACTCTGCCGCACACCGTGGCTCGGGTGACTCTGAAGACGAGGGCCAGCGTGCCTTGGGCGGAGGGCGGGGGGCAGGGCGCGGTAGATCTGGCAGCCGCTTGGGTTCGCCGGTCAGCCAGCGACAGCGCAGCGGGCCGGCGGCGGCCGCGGTCAGCCTCATGGCTCTCTCAAGCGTCGCATCCGGGGAGCTGGCGGTTCACAACCTGCAGCATCACCAGCAGGGCTTGCAGGTGCAGGCGCCTGCGCCGGTGTTACTGCCTCAGCAGCACACGGGGCCCAGGGGTCTGTCCTCCTCAGTCCTGCCACCCGGTCGGGCTACTGCCGGTGGGTGCATAGATATCAAAATCTGGTCCGAATGTGGGTGTGCTGCTGACAGCACCTGTCATGGAAGGCAGGGCTGCCCGGAGGACTCAATCGGTTCAGTAGTTCAACACATCAGTGGGCCAAAGCACGTGCCAGGGGTATTGCGGCAACCTGGACTGCAGATTCTTCTTTGAAGAGAATTGGTTTTTTAGTAGTTTTTTTGTTTTTTTGTTTGAGTTGTCGAGGCATGGTCGCTGTGTGTCTGTGTCTGCAGGTTGTGATGCGTCGACGCTCCTTGCTGCCAACCTTTGGGCGCCTGCAGCCGCAGCCGCCAGCTCCAGCATGCAGCAAGATCCCGGAATCGCGGCTAGCACCGGTTGGGAGCCAGCCGCTTCCCCCAGGACCGCCGCTGCTGCTGCTGCTGCTACAGCCCTCCTGCCCTCCTCCCCCTCCAATGGCCACCCAAATGGTAGGGCGGCGGCGGCTGCTCCCAGCGCAACAACGAGCAGTCGACCGCCGCACCCCCTTACCGGGTCTTCCACACTAACAACAGCGCCTAGGACTAGCAAGTCTTTGCCTAAAGAGGGACACTCCCTGAGTACATCCACCTCTGGGAATGAGCAGCAGAAACAGCAGCAGCATGTCTTACCGGTCCAGCTCTTTCTTCCTGTGCCAGCAGTGTCTGCAGCTGCAATGGCAGCTACAGTGTCGGCAGCAGGCGCGAAGGGGCGTGGTCCCCCGCTGGACTCCGCCATGATGCAGCAGCAGCAGTCTTCTGTGGGTCTGCGACAACCCAGCACATTGGACGGCACATTGCAAGCACCGAGCTGTGGCTCACCGCCGTCAGTCAGCCAGGTAAGGATCTATGGCTGCAGCAGCAGTGGGTGGGTCTTATACGTCCTAGCAGAAACGGGTTAAGACAGGTTGCATCCACAAGAATTTATTTGAACACTAGACCACTGTTGGGAGACACCATCCTAAGCTGATGGGAACCTATCTGGCTGAAGCAGAGCATAACTTTTTGCACCAGGATTTCTGGACCATAAGTCGCGATGTGGCTGAACTGTAGCTGAAGCATCCTTCTTCAGTCGTCGGCATCCATGGGCTCTTCCTTTATGTGAGGTTGCCTTGCGTAGGGCCTGCAGAACTAAATTGTGGCTTGGCAGCCAGGGCTTGATAATCTGGGGTACCTTGGTACCAGTGTTTCTTTTTTGTATGCGTCCTAAGTGATTGTTAATGATCTGGAATTTCATTACCACCAGTACACAAACAAGCTGGGCTTGCTTGCATGCAGGGCGAGTTTGCAGCCCTGTTGGTGCACATGTGCCAACACCAGCCCGAATTGGAGGCATACGCACAAGCGTTCTTCGAGGCCGAGCGCTCTGGGACGCAACTGCCTAAAAGCCTGATGCAGCGGCTGGCTGGGGTCAAGCAGCATGTGGATGTTGCGGCCAGGGAGGCGGCAATGGCAGAAGCTGAGGTCCAGGCTGTGGAACAGGTGCGGCGTGCTGGTAGAATGGAAAGTAGACGGGCCGAAACCTTAACTTCCCTCCCCCTGTCCAGATTTCAATATTCTAGTGGATACAATTGAGGATACTATTCGCTGATTTTGCAAGCAGCCTACATGTAGCCTTTGAGAGGAATCACTAGTAGCTGCCACAGTCACCAGGCTGATCATCCGTCGGATGTCATGGTCGCATAGCAACTTCCAGTTGCTGCTTGACTTTGTGCAAAGAGCAGATGTGTGAGCTGCTTTTGTGGCGGCTGATCACACCATGCCTTCCAGACATGGCCGTCCGTGAGGCTGTCATGAGGCCCTTGCTGTGCCCTCGGCTGCAGACCCCAACTGCGGCTTTATCCTTCCATCCCGCAGGTATTTTCTGTGAGGCAGGAGGCAGCGGAGCGAGCAAGAGAGGCCGCTGCACAGGCAGGTCTGAAGCTCAAGGAGTACATGGCCAGCTTGGCTATGGGCACCCAGCTGTGGACTGCAGGTGGATCACCTTCAGACATGTTTTCGGAGCCGGGCTCGTCCCTGCTCGAGGATGCTGCTGTGTATGCAGGTCAGGAGAGAATGCATCGGGCATGCTCTCATGGCAAGTGCAATGTGCTCAATGCAGGTCCATGCACAATGTGTGGTCGATTCACACCATCCCTTCCTGTACATGTCATGTCGCTTTGTGTTCCTTAGTATCCGTTCCTGTGGATTCCTTGTCATAACATATTAACATAGTATACTTGAGTGGGGAAGCCAGTGAAGTGGTGTGAGGCAACAACCCAAAACTGAAACCAAAGTATAACGAGCCGAAATGAACATGCCTGCAGCCCTTGGAGCCTTGACAGCCGTTGCAACGCTGCCAGCCTCGTTGCCAGGCGGCCATGACGGGACGCCTCCAGGATACAGCACAGGCAGCGGTGGTATCAAAGCGGAGGAGGGCAGTCTCACGGTCGACGTCTTTTTCTCGCATGCCGGTGCAGTGCTGAGCAGTGCCTTGGCCTCTACACCTGCATCGTCGGGGGCTGCTGAGAGTCTGTTGGCCATGTGCAAACAGCCCGCAGGCCTGGCGGATGATGCTGCAGGAGCGGGGCCTTCTGCCTCCCCTGGCAAGGAGGAGGTTCTGCAGTTGTGTGAGAGATCAAGCAATGGGGGTCGTACTGGGGGCAGGCCTGCCTCCGTGGGTGCAGGGGAAGCTTCGCTGGCAGCATGCGCTTGTGTCCATGCGGATGTGGCGTCAGCAGACCTGAGTCCAAGGCAGGACATCATCTTGTCCCGGCCGCATGGGGTTTGTACACAGGGTAGTTTGGGGCTGTGTAGCAGTAGCAGCGAGGGGAGGAAGGGGCACTTGTCTGCAGCTTTGTCTCCTTCAGCTTCACCACACCGGCAGCTGCCGCTGAACCCCAAGCTGGCCTCGCCCTCTGGCTTGTGTGTTGGTCGAGATTGACAGTTTGAAACTCCAGTTTGATGGATAAGATCGCATCGGCTCAGAGGATACTGTCAAACTTGTGTGCGCAAGGAGGGTCGCCTTCCCTGTCGGCGTTGCCCGGCCACGTCACTCGTGGTGGGCCCCCTCATGATGCCTGGATTTGTTGCTGTCACTTTTCTTCGTTGTCTAACGCTAGAGTTCCTGTCGACGGAGATTTTCAGATCTCTGACTCGCATGTGTTACACATTAGGGGACACCGGTTGCATTTAAAACAATTTGAAGTTTGAAACCGCTGTCGGCAACTTGAGTTGAACCTTGTTCTTCTGAAACACGACATCATTGGTATAGAAAGCTTTGGTATGTAATGTCAAAATATTTGTTTGGGTGCACCCAACGCAACTCTCTCTCACCGGAAGCCAGAGGATTTAAACCCCCACCGTGGTTCAGCTCTCAGATTCACGTAAGAACATTCAGTCGCGCAGACTCTCTCTTTCCCTTCCCTCCCCATTCCTTCCTCACCTGCACCTCTCTCGCATTTCTTCGCCCTTTGGGACCAAATACCGCTTACCCAGCTTCCCCATTCTGACTCTCAATGCAACCCCTACAACCTCTGCAAATCTTCTACTGGGCTGACTTCAGCCACCAAGATTATGAACAACAACGCACGTATTACAAAGGATTCACGCTCCAGGGGGAGTGTTACAGCATCGGCGATTGTGTCCAGCTCTTGCCCGAAAACGCTGAAGATGCGTACCATCTAGGATGCATCCAGTCTGCTTTCTCGGATTGCTCACCTGAAGCAAATGATTCGCATAGCATCGAGGTGCGTTTGTGGTCCGCTACTTTTGGCGCCAATCGTACCACATGACACACGCCACCTGTGCCATTCCTCATGTCTCTCCCTCCTCCTAACCTGCCATCTCCTGCGCTAATCATGCACAGGTCCGCTGGTTTGAACGCTTCTCTAATTTGTTCCCGTCCGAGAAGGGTCTCGACAAAGAACTGGTGGAACTTGAGGACGTCGACATTAACCCTATAGGATGCCTAGTTGGACGGGCCAGTATCATTCGCGCCAAGGCCTATGAAGACGTAAGCCATTTGATATCCTTAAGACCCACATGCGCATTCTTCCTCAGCCTCTGCACCCTCAGTCCTCGCGCCCGCTCTCACCGACACGAACCCAATCTCGTGCACGCCCATCTCGTACGCCCAGCTCTCGCCGACGTATTTTTGAAACTTTGCTGTCCCCTCCCTCCAACATAAAGGCCGAGCTAATCGGCAGGGACCTCGACGGCGACTGGTTTTTCAGCCGAGGCATATTCAAGCAGACCTTGAACCAGTTCTTGCTCTATACCGACATCGACGCCGGTGCGCAGCTGCTCAAGGCACCTTCCTGCCAGAAGCGCAGCAGTACTGAGCCTCCCGAGGAGATGGCGGACAGCGACGACGCATGTGCTTCGAGACCCCCCAGCAGGGCCTCTTCCAAGCGCAAGGTAATTTACCCTGCCTTGGATCGCACAACCGACAGGTGTCAGTCGGCTTCCGGCCCGAAATGCCATTCGGATTCGCAAATTGAAATTCCCGACCCCTTCACATGGGCTTGTCCTATGCTGGCCAAAGATACATGCCGCTTACATTGCATGAACATTGTTGCCCGTCCAGGATTGCTTGCCTATTGAAGCACATGGTGCTGCTGCGCCACAGCACCCACTTCATCTTCATGATCAATATATGATCAAATATCTTCTCGCCTTCCCCTCAACAGGCTCATGTGGTTGTCAGTGACGATGATGTTGATGACGATGAACAGGATGGTGACCATGTGCTCGGCGGCAGCAAGGGGAGCAACGGCAAGAAGTTTGGGAAGGGCCCGGGCAAGCAGTGCGTGGAGTGCGGGGCGACTCAGACGCCGCAGTGGCGTGAGGGGCCAGCAGGTGCGTGCTTCCAACACAGCTCCATGCCTTATCTCTTTCCATCCTGGGGTAGCTCTGAAGTAGCGCTTTCGAAAATCCACTGGGTATCAGAAGGGAGGTGCATGCCGCAGTGCTTTTAAATTGCATGGGTGCATGTCTGGTGCTCATGATAGGCGGTGGACAACTTCAAATCCAGCAGCTACCTTGGACTTCCACAGCAGTCTTGGATCGCAAGCCGCGGCACTGAATGTGACTGCTGAATTGAAACAGCAGCCTTGGGTCTGTGTGCCTTGGAAAGCAAGCAGCAACCTCGAAATGGAAGCTTGCAGCAGAGCAGCCAGTGTGCAGATGAGGAACCTTCAGCCTATATCATATTTCTCTCTGCAAGACTTCAGGCACTCTTATGTGAAGGGGTTCACGTGTTGACAAAATTTACCTTACACCGGTGCACAGGTATTTAGTTATTTTTATACGTAGCTGCTGTGATGAATGCAGGCCCCAAGACGCTCTGCAATGCTTGCGGGGTTCGGTACAACCGTCTGCGGTCGAGCAAGAGAAACGGCATGGGGCAGAGGCAGCAAAGTGCCAGGTCCAAGGTGAGACTGGGCCATCAGGAGTTGCAGAGGCAGAGCTGGGTGGCTATGCAAGCATTTCTTTCTTTAGGCCTGGCCACAACGCACCCCTATATACCATGCCCAAATCTCTTGTTTCCGTTGAAGCACGTGTGCCCGCCATAATCCATTGCTGCTGTTGCCTCTGCTTTTCCAGCAGTCGGGTAAGCATGCCTCTGCGAAAGAGGTCGCTTCGTCCATGGGCCTGGCATCGACACGGCGGCCGTCCCCCGATCACAGCTACGCATCTGACCTGCTCAGCCCATCTGCCTCAACTGCGGCCATGGCCCCCCCGCCCCTGTCGACAGCTGGTGGCCGGCCGATGCGGCAGGCGGCATTGCTGGCTGCCAACCGCACAGCTGCGTTTGCGCGCACCGGTGTGTTTCCCATGGAGGACGACGGCCGCGTGGGACACAGCCATTACGCACAACACCTGCTCCGTGCCGCAAGCCCTGGGGGGGGACAGCAGGAGGACGATGTGTCGCACCAATCCTCCGAGTCGGCCGAGGAGCTTCTGTTCCCTCTTGAGCAGCAGAATGTGGCTGCCGCCAACGCGCTGCTGAGCGCTGGATCCAGCATTGAGCTATCCATGCTCATGAACGAGCGCCAGCAGCAGCAACATGCTTTCGGGCTCGTGGCTGATGCCTCTGTAGAGGTCACTGTGGTAGCTCCGGAACCGACAATCTCAGCTGAGGCCGCCGCCAGCCTCATGGACTTGGCAGCCCACTGCAAGTACGGCCTGGCTAAAGAAACGGACCAAGGTGGGACAGACCTGTGCCAGCAGATGCTGGAGAGCAAGGAATGTGCTTCGCCGGCAGCGGCTTTGATGCCGCAGCCGCCAGCAGTCACAGCAGCCGGGAACATGCTGCGAAGCGTTGCGCTGCGCGCCGTTGGGTTCTGCCCGGACGTATCGGAGTTTGGCGATGTTTTTTCGAGCTTTGAGGCTGTGCGCAGCCGGCTGCCGGAGGATGTGGTCACCCAGCTGCTGGCCGTGGGTGAGATGGTGGACAGTGCGGCAAATGAAGCTGTCGCGGCGGAGGAGGCGCTTCAAGCTGTTGAGCAGGTGAGCATGGGGCATATCTGCAGGTGCATGAGGGCTGCAAGCTGCTCACGGCGAGCTTGCATGGATACTTGATGCATGCGCGGCATGTTGCTGCAAGAATAGAAGCGAGTATGAAGCTCTCTGTGACCCAGATGTGTGATCTCTTGATTGACCCATGAAGACAGATCTCAGCTTTGAGAGCGACAGCCAGGCCTTAAGCTTTTGTGCGAGTTGGTCAACGGATTCGAAATCACGCACCGCCTAAAAAATCTCCCTCTTCACTTTTCTTGTCTGATCAACCTGCATCATGTACGCCCCTGTCTAGATCATGTCAACGAGGCAGAAAGCCGCTGACGCCGCTAGGCAGAAGGCGTCAGACGCCGTGGACCGTTTCAAGGGTTGCATGGCGGACCTTCTGCAGCAGTACAGCGTTGGGCTGCTGGGCACACCCGTGCTAGGCCCGTCAGCAGGCTCGGCGCTGCTCCCGGCTGGCCTGCTGCTGCTCTCGGGATGCGGCAGCATCAGCAGCGAGGGCGGGGGTGGCAAGAGTATTGCGTCGGTGCTGTCCTGCTGGGGCATGGACGAGCACACGGGCCTGCTGGGTGACATGGATGAGCACCACTTGATGAATGGCGGCTCTGACATGATGGGTGCGTCACTGCTTCACCAGATGGACTGCGTGGGCTTTGGTGGAACGACCGAGCTCATTGAGGTGGAGAACTGACGAGTGCTGCTGCAGCAGTGGGAGGCGGGGAGACGGGCAGGCTGACTGAGGCTCAGGAGGAGGAGGCAGATGTGCGCTGCTGCCCCTCTCTGGTGCCGCATGCAGCAACTGATTGCATTGAACGCTGGCGTGACTACAATTTGTGTCATGATGTTACGCGGCGCACGTTGCTGCTGGTGTCAATGGATATATGTGTTTACATAAAATTGTACAGTCTGCTACTCTGCTACTCAGCTATTGACGGGGATTGGTGCTGTTTGTCGGGTGTTGTGTGCACCTGACTGGGTAGACTTCGGGTGTTCGGGGCGAAATGGGTTGAGAAGAGAAGCCGGGTAGCAGCACTGTCGAAAAACGACAAAAAAAATATTGTGTGTGTCCGAACAGGTGCCCAGTGCTGCACTTTTAGTGCATATGCAGGATGTCTGGTGGTTTCTGTTGCAGAAGGTGAATAATTGACCTATTTGGCACAGCGCTTTGCAGGGGGCTGTGCTGGCCTGAGAGCGCCATGGGTGCGGTGGAGGGGACGCATGCATGGCGCGCGGAATGAGCAGAGCACACCCGAGGTATAGACTTAATTTAACTGCTTAAGCGTATGATTGGTTTCGTGCCCCAAGAATTTCCATTGGTATCCCTGTTCGAAGCCCGCGCTTTTGTGTGAGGACATGACGGCGTGCAGAATCCTTATTCTTGTTCGCAGCGTGGGCATTCTTCTCGTCATGCGGTGTTCGCTATGCAGATGTGCAGGCCAGCATATGTGGCTGGCACTGGCTCCGGTGCCAAAACGTTTGTTTTCAATTTTTGTCTATATTATTGAGACTCGTGGTATGGTACGGGGCCAATTCTGGTGCCCCAAAGCAAGCGCGACACATTGATATCGTGTATATAGGCTAGTCATTTGTTGTTTTCCCAGCAAAGCGTCAGCGTAGCAGCATCTCCCTGCTTACGCCATGTCGTCTCAGTGCGCTTCGAGCTGTGACGCACCCCTCCACCCCTGTGTCTTTCCAATATGAAACCCATACCTCAAATGGTCATATGTGCTTCTTTTCATATTCTATACATTCGTAACCATCAAAAAACTCCATTGCAGATGTATTGGCTGGCTGATTTATAACCAGAAACACGCTTCGCGCTGCCTTGTCTGTGTGATAGTGTGTGCATCTATGACGGTGTAACTGGTTCTGATGATGAATGTCAGGGGCTTACAGTGACTTCAGTCTTTGTCCGCGCTGTCAATGACATCACACCGCTGGGCCATGCTGAGAAGGCTTTGTCCGCGCCTTGTCCACTGCCACATCGCTGCTGCTCTCATGGCTCTCCTTGTGTTTTCCTCCTCATCATGTGCGGTAGGGTCCGGTGAGGAGCAGTTACAATGCCTTGTTATGGTGGCGGGTGGGTGGCTCAGCCTCTGTGGCACATGGTCTACGAAATGCCCTCCATGTTGCTTGCCGGTAGTCCCGCTGAGGTCTGTCCCCTACACTTCTACCTATTTGAGGACCCACGTTGCCAGAGGTCCTGATCGCATCACGCAAGCTAATTTGATTTTTTAAACCCACTTACCGCAGTCTACAGCCCTATCAAATTATGTCTAACCAGTAGCCGAAACTCCCTTCAGGGTAGAAGACTTGAGAGCATTTGGTTTTGCTGGGGGCCGGGGGTCGTACTCAACAAAGACATTCAATGGTATCGTACAGTGCCTGTCAATGATGCCTATCCACATGGCCAATCCTCAAAAAGGTTGGTCATACAGGCTTCGAACACACAGGGCATGTGTGACATGGAACCAGCACCCACAAAGCAAGAACGAGAAGAATCTGTGTCCTCCAGATCCTTGTCAAAGAAACCATAAAATGCGGTAACGAAGGAAGATTTGAAGAAGGTTGGACTTGACAGCACACGGACACATATCTTATGGTGAGGGCCCAGAGGTGTAACGGCATTATTAACCTACTGGTATGTTATGAATTAGCCGCATGTAAACGACCTTACACTCTGGGTCATGCTCAAAAAGGCTCGGCCGCGTGGGGGCCCAACTGTCTCGTTGGAAGAAAAGAAACTTCAGTTAAAAGGGAAAGAAGGAGAAGAAAACAAGGAAAGAAATACCCCCCCCAAGGAAAAGGCAGCCCGAAGTAAGCCTTGCCCCTCTCAAGCCTACTCCCCAATAAGCCACATATGAAATCCTCAGCTTCGAGAAGGAGAAACCATGTTTTGTACATAAGTCACCATGGCCAGTTACGGACCTGGGACCCACGAAAGTAAAACCAACAGAGAGCTGTGAAATGTGTGAAGTTTTTACAGTCCAACAGAGCATCACATTTGATGCATGGGACATGTGCCCGTTAACCGGAACAGGCACTTCAAGCTATGGGGCTACACCAGATCATGCCCTGATGGATCTTACCCAGTAAGAATGGTGGTAGGAATCGCTTTTGGCAGCAGGCACAACATGGCGTGTGGCGCACAGCTGAGAGATGAGACACTGTGGCACACACCTTTGCTGTACACCACACACACCAGGCAAGTAAAAAACCCCGGACTGGAGCCCATCCCTGAATACCGGTACTTGACCACACAATTAGCATAATAAATACGGAACCTCAGATCCCCTTCTTTTATCTCCAATATATAAGTCAATAACGTTACACCTATGGGCCCGCTCAAAGCTCGGCCGCGTGGGCGCCCAACTGTTCAGAAGGGAGAAAAGAAGAAACTAGAAGGAAGAGGGGGTAAGGCAAAGAAGACCAGGTCCGATACCTGAGTTCACTAGAGAGTAGCCCTCAACAAAGCCTCTCAAAACGTCCACAAAAGCAAGCGTATCCCATCCCTTAATGTACCAACCCACACATAATGGAGTCCTGGCCGGATTCCATTATGGACACGGGCCAACCGTCCAGGACGAACGCCTTGCTACTAACGGGACCCACAATCTCACGTCTAACAAATCTTCAACCTACCGTACTCAGCCTTTGCGGCAAGGCAGATACATGACTGTGTGCAAGATCCTGATATACCGGTATAACCGTATATGACAAATTATCCTGAATTTTGTCCCTCAACCAAACATCTATCCTGGCGGATCCCCATTCCATTATCAGGATTTGTCAGCTGTGGTGCTTACTCAGCAGATACGGTACATGCCGCCCATCAATCAGCATGCATATCAATGGGATGGCAGCCAGGCATCAGACATCCACGCAGCAGTTCAAACACATTGAACATTTATCTAGAGGTCCATCAGAACTTGAAAGCCAGGAGTTGTATAGGGTTCTTTGGATTCTTGGGAGCTGGTGGCTTGCCCGCAGGTACGCCCAGGGCCCCGCCGCTGTCGCATGTTCAAACGGATTGATCGTAGACTGTCCGAATGGTTTGGCATCCAGCGGTGCACGTGCCTCAGCGGTGGGCAAGGGCAGCTCGGGCGGGCCCTCCAGGGGCGTAAGCTTAACTGATGGCCAGGCCCGGCTGACAGACATGGGCTTGATCGTAGACCGTCCAAAGGGTGTGGCGTCCAGCGGTGCATGTGCCTCGGCGGTGGGCAAGGACGGATCGGGCGGGCCTTCCAGAGGCGTGAGCTTGATGGCCAGGCCCGGCTGACAGACATGTCCTTGTCACTCTTGTGTCGTAGCTGGGCAGGCCTGCGGTTTTGAGGTTTAGACTTGAATGAGAGTTTAGGGTCCCCGCCGCAGCCCAAACGTGGTCTGGGGCACCCTTACAAAGAAATACTGGTAGACACATCTGAAAATTAAAATGTACCAAATAGAAGAAGGCCTTGCACCTCTCACGACATACAGTACGTGACATCTTGGATGAATGGAAGTAAATGAATTTATGACAAATTGACAATGCTGCAGCTACGGGGCTTGCCCTGGTCGCGAAAGAGTTTGCTTGCCGCGGGTATGGCTCAATCTCCGACGCCCCGTCCGCATCGCCGTACCCCGCGGAGGCTAGCTTGAACGCGCGCCTCGTCAGCTTTGTCATGCGTGAGGCTGTGATGACAACACTATACTTGAGCTAGGCCACACGTACTGTGGAAGTCCGTAGGGATGCAGGCATGGTGCCTACTGTCCACGTACCGTAGTCACGGACGTGTTCCGTTGTTTTCGTTGTTGCTTAAAAAGTCGCTGTTTTAGCGATTTTCCAGTCAAAAGCATTTTCACAATTCATTTCGTTGCTCCCTGAACAATGATCAAAACAACGAAATACGTCCGTAACTACGGTATAATGAATGATAGACACTGATATTTTACCGGTACTTGTATCTACCACCTACAAGCGTATACTGGTATAGTGGTGGCTGGTGCCAGGTGCTACATTACAATAAACCGCTCAACTCCCCCTTAAGAAATTGCTTCAGCCAATTTCCCCACCATTTCTCAACCTGTGAACTGGAACCCCAACCTTTAACCCTGAGGGCTACCCAGCCTTTTTGAAAATGGTACACCTGGGCTTGGCCTCGACTCCTCAAGCCAGCCCCACTGACCTGCAGCTACGAATGAAGGCCCTTCAAGACCGAGTCCGATGCCATGAGGCCCATCGGAACCAAAAGAGATCCTGCTCCGGTCCCTGTGACTGAGCCGGAGCGGCCCGGCACGTCCCTCAAGGGAGGCATGGCTTGGGCGCTGCGGCGGGCATCTGACGGCGCCTTGGCCTTGCACATTTTCGCCAGCAAGCTCCTGCCGCCGTCATGGAGCTGATTTGGCCTGGTCGGACCAATGCCCGTGGCAGCGGCCTTTGCCAGCAGGGCATTCATGCCATGCAACGGCGGCATGGGCAGCATTGGCGTAACCCAGTGGGCGCCACCCTGGCCGCTCTCCCTACCTCCGTAGCCCGTCCCAAGCTGCACCGGGAACGCGAGTTCCTCCTCGCCGCCCTCGTACGAGCTGGTGGTAATCCTGCTGGGGTGGCGGAGCGCTGAACCCTGCGGGTCAGAGCGTCAGGTGTGAGGTCTGGTCCCAGGGGTATGGCCACCATTCAGGGACCTGTTACTGCCTTGGACCTGCAAGTTAACATCGGATTCCTCCATCCAGCTGTTACGCAGGTGCTTGCCGGCGCCGGAGGCCGCCGGCGACTGCATGGCCGTGGCCCCGGCGGCCGCAGCCATCGCTTCGGCCATGGCGGAGCCTGTGTTAATGGCCACGCTGGGTCGGTATTCTGGCAGGTCCCCCGCGCCAATGTGCAGCCACTCGCTCGCGTGCTCCTCCTACTTCTTCCTTGTCGCCTCCGCCTTCTCCCTCTTCTTCTTCCTGTACCTCCACGCAAGGTACCCAATGGTGCAAAGCAGCAGGAAGAGGCCAAGGGACAGGGGGATAGGCCACCACATGAAGCATCACCTGCCGGTGCAGCCACCGCCCCTGCTGCCATTACCAGGGTCTTCCGAGCATATGGCGGAGCGGGGATCGTCAGAGTGGGCGAGAATGGGAAGATGCCTCCCTTGCACAGAACTAGGGCATCAACCTGCGAAGGGAAAGCGGCAAGGACACATCTACCTCACTTGCTTGATTTGCTTCCAGAATCGGCCGTTCCAGTAAATTGATCCGGTCCCCACTTGCCTAAGCCACCTTGTATTACCGGAAGCCCCTCCCTCCACCATCATTCACCTGCACCGACACTTGAGCCCCCCAGGCCGAGTCACATGCCGTGACGTTCTGCGTGGGTTCGGAGCCGGTCGCCTTGCTCAGCACCTGGATCTGTGTAGCAGCTTCTATCCAGCCCCTGCCTGCCTCGTTCGAAGACGGGCAGGCGCCCCGCAGCGGCCCCGTGGCAGACGTCAGCGGAGTTGACATCAGCGGCCGTGGGTACCGTGGGGTCCTGCAAAAGAAATGGGGTGGGAGCAAGAGAGCGGGAGTGAGCAGGCTGGTGAGCGGGTAGGAGCGGGAGGGCGGGAGGAAAGGTGGGGGGTCTGAGGAGCATAAGCTGGCGTTATTCAAAAAGCAAAGGAAGGCCCCCAAAGCTGCAGAGTTGTCAAGCGCAAATGTGGTCATGTCCTATGGGGTCTGTGGCGGTAACCACGTCCGCAACCTGCATGGGATAAAGCAGCGAAATAACTGAGGGGCGTGCAACATTGGCGGTCAGCACCTGCAGCGTCGGAGTTGCCACCACAGTGCTGCTGGGCAGGCACATCTGCTTGAGGAGCCGGGGTCCCGCCACACGAGAGTGGACCGCTCCCTCGCGGCCCAGCCGGGGCGCGGCCGCCAGATGACCCGTGGAGAGGCCCGCGGCCGCAAGGAGCGCCTGCCGCGTCATGCCGGAGTTGGCGCAGACGGACGCGACGGCAGAGGACTGGATCGAGTGCGTGGAAGAGAGCAACTGCGGCAAAGAAAGAGAGAGGAGAGATATAACAGGTAATTAGTTCCACCGTCCATATTATCACAGGAGTGGCAACGGGGTCGTTTCCGTGGTGACAAAGGTGCCCGACAATGGCCCGACCGCCCCAGAGCAGCCATATACTACGCGTCGACCCTACTTGAAAGCAATGTCAAGTCCCCTTTGGCCCATGATGCACTGATTATCTTTTGCCTTATGCCCCTGCGGGATGAAGCTTTCTTTCTTTCATGCCCTCGAGACTCAGCTAGGATCAGGAAAGGGCCCAAACGGCAGCGATGGAAGATATTTTGTACCTGGGAAATGTCTTTTCCCGCGTTGGAGGGGCATCCCGAGAAAGGGCTGCCAGCTCCCAGCTGCATTGTGACGTTCATCACTACAGTCACGCTGGACACCCGCCCATCTGTGTGCAGCATGCAGCATTCAATAGCAGAGACAGTAGAAAAAAATGATAACTACATCCCGCAGGGACGTGAGAGTAAGGAAACAGCGCGGCATGGGCCGAGTTCACGTCCGTTACCATCACAGCAGAAAGATATACAGTGCTTGCGATCAAAACGGAGACACAGCAACACCTTCATCAGCTGCAGTCCAAGGGCCCCTTTCAATGCATGAACTAAACTGTTATGACCTGATGAAGCACGAATCATAAGAACCTGGCCGCTAAACTCTAAACCCTCACCCGGGGTGCTTGGCATTGGTCCGAACCCAGTGCCTTGCCAGAGAGCGCCCACAGGGGCAGAGCCTCTGGAGATGCGGGTAAGGGAGGTCCTGGGGTGGGAAAGGGTGGGGCGGGGGACGCAGGCGAGGGGAGAAGAGGAAGCGGGGGAGAAGGGGGTGGGGAGGGGGAGAGGAGGGAGCTGGCGGGGTGGGAGGGGGATGGGAGGGAGGCAGGATAGTGGGAGGGGGGCACGGGGGGGGAGGGGGAGGGGTAGGCAGTGGGGATGGAGGAGGGCTAGGTGGGAGAGAGGGAGGAGGGTGAGGGGGAGGGGAAGGAGGAGGGCTGGGGGATGGAGAGGGAGGAGGGCTGGGGGGTGGGGGAGGAGGAGGACAGGGGGTGGAGAGGTAGGAGGGCTGGGGGGAGGTGAGGGTGGAGGGATGGGGGGTGGAGAAGGAGGAGGTCTGGGGGTAGGGAAAGTAGGATGGCTGGGGGGAGGTGAAGGTGAAGGGCTGGGTGGGGGAGATGGTGGTGGGCTGGGTGGGGGAGAAGGGGGCGGACTTGGAGGAAAGGGTGGGTGAGGACTCGGGGGGGGGGGGGGGGGGGGAGAGGGGGGAGGACTGTGCATAGGAGAGGGGGGAGGTGATGGTGGGGCGCTAGGGGGTAGAGGGCTGGGAGGAGGAGAGGGTGGAGGACTGGGTGGGGGAGAGGGAGGAGGGCTGGGTGGGGGAGAGGGAGGAGGGCTAGGTGGGGGTGAATGAGGTGGGCTGGGTGGGGGGGAGGGAGGTGGCTCAGGGGGTGGGCTAGGAGGAGGAGAGGGGGAGGGGCTGGGAGGGGGTGAAGGAGGAGGGATGGGTGGAGGTGAGGGGGGAGGGCTGGGAGGGGGTGAAGGAGGAGGGCTAGGTGGGACAGAGGGACGAGGGCTGGGTGGGCAAGGAGGACGCTGCACAGGGGCTGGGCTAGGAGGAAGAGAGGGGGGAGGGCTAGGAGGGGGTGAAGGAGGAGGACTGGGAGGGGGTGCGGGAGGTGGGCTGGGTGGGAGAGGAGAGGGTGGAGGGCTGGGTGGGGGAGGGGGAGAGGGGCTGGGAGCCTGGGAGGGGGTGATGGAGGCTGGCTGGGTGGGGGTGAAGGAGGACGGCTGGGTGGGGGTGAGGGAGGAGGACTGGGTGGGGAAGGGCTAGGTGGGGGGGAAGGAGGGGGGCTGGGAGGAGGACTGGGTGGGGGCGAAGGTGGAGGACTTGGGGGTGGAGAGGGAGGTCTAGGCGGGGGTGGTCTGGGCGGGGGTGAAGGAGGAGGGCTGGGTGGGGGTGAGGGCGGGGGGCTAGGAGGTGGGGAGGGAGGGGTTAGGGTGGGGGTAAGGGGGTAGGGGAGGTTGGGGTGGAGGGGGGAGAGGAGGAGGTGAAGGTGGGGGACATGAAGGCGGCAATGGCGGCGGGCTAGGTGGAAGTGGTGAGGCTGTGGGGCTTGGAGGAAGTGGACTGGGGGGAGGTGAGGGAGGGAGGCTAGGGGGCAGCGGGCTGGGGGGAGGGCTAGGGGGTGGGCTTGGGGGACCAGGGGGGGGGGCTTGGAGGGGGACGAGGAGGTGGGCTGGGAGGCAAGGGTAGGCTAGGAGGGGGATTCGGACTCGGGGGTGGGCTGGGCGGTAGAGGCGGCGGGCTGGGAGGCGCGAGTGGGGGAAAGGGCGCTAGTGGGGGTTCCGGGGGAGGGCTTGGTGGTAGTGGAGGCAAGTGATGGGTCGGCTGGGAGGTAAAGGAGGTGGGCTGGGCGGGCTGGGCAGGATAGGAGGTGGGCTGGGCGGGCTGGGCGGCAACAGTGGCGTCGGTGGTGGGCTAGGCGGTGGCGATGGTGGCGGGCTGGGAGGTGACGGCGATGGTGGAGGGGTCGGTGGGGGTCGGGAAGGAGCTGGTGGGGGCTTCTGGGGCTGTGGCAGCTCGGGCGGGGGCGAGGGGGTCGGGAGCTAGGGCGGCGGGCTGGGCGGTGAGCTGGGAGGCGGGCTTGGCGGCGGCGGCTGCGCTAGCGTGTGCCGAATCAAACCGCTCGCGAGGATCAGAACCAACATGCTTGTTGCGGTGCGAGCCGCAACAAAGGACAGGATTGAGTGGGAGCTGGGAGAGCGGTGGGAGGTGGGAGTGGGAACTGAGGCTGCTGCCTTGTCGCCCTTGCTTCTGAATTTTCTGATGCTTCTGCTGCAGCCCACATCGGCAGCGTTGCTTTCATTAGGTGCTCCGCAGCGGCTGCATGATGGCTGCTGCTGTGGCTGCTGTGCCGTTGCTGCCGTATCCGCTGCAGCTGCGTCCGCTGAGTTCCCTTACAGAGGCAGTGAGGCCAAGTTCTGGCCTCGTTGCAATATCATGCCTCAGCAGCTAGAGCAGCGCCAGGATCAGCCTGAGCCATCAGCAGCCAATGATGTGCTTGTGGACTGCCGCAGGGTGGCTGGGTGTGGGAAGAAGTTCAAGTTATCCGCCATGCGCTTGCACGTCGCACGCCATATCTTGTTGGACCAATGTGGCGCAGCCTGCAGCTTGGAGCCTCATGCTGATGAAGCATGTGGCTTCTGTGGTGCCGTGCGTGGAGACCGGGACTCTGGCATGTGCAGGTCAGAGCTGGGAAAGGTCTCAAACATCAGTACCGTGAAAGTCAGCTCCGCATGCCCTCTGCACCACAAGATGTCATACGCCTCAGCACACAAGGTGTCAGCCGCCAATCCTTGCACCAACATGCCAGTGCCATGCCATGTCTGCATGAGCAGGGATCCGTTCGTCCCCCGCCCGTGGGTCTGGAGCTATCACTACCTTGATCACACACTTCGCATAAGGTGGGAAATGGTCCAGTGGTATAACGCTGGTGTTGTCCTACCTACAGGTTGAGGGATCGAATCCGCCACACAATCTTCTCTCTCCCCCCGCCTGGAACGCCGGGTTCCATGTTCCTGTCCCCTCACATAGGAGATTGGCATGCCTGCTCCATGGCCCAGGCTGTGCATGGTGTCTGGAATCGAGCCTAGTCATTCTTCACTTACCGTAGAACCGAATAGGGTTCGCGCACCCCTGGTTTGAATAGTTAATCAAATCGTCCGCGCAGCAAAAAAAGGCATGTGTCCGCGCAGCGCTTTTACCGCGCAGCAGTTATTTTGAGCAAATAGTTTTATCTCCTGAGCGCGCAGCCCTTCAGATATTATTATTAAAAGTCCGCGCAGCTACTTCGCGCAGGGCAAATAGCCACTACCGGTACCGGTACTGTCAACACAAGCAAACACATCGTTTGGTGATTGAAAGAACAATAAATGGTCAGCAGTACTCCAGGTAGTCATCCTCCCCCTCCCCCTGCTCCTCCTCCCCCTCCTCATCCCACTCCTCCTCCTCCTCCTCCTGCTCCTGCTCCTGCACCAGCTCCTGCTCCTGGTAATCCTGACCCTGGTAATCCTGGTCCTGGTCCTGGTAATCCTGATCCTGGCAATCCTGGTCATCCTGGTCCTGATCCTCCTCCTCCTCCTCATCCTCTGCTTGCTTCGCCTTGGCCGCCTTCTTCGCCTTGGCCTTGATCTCAGCCTTGACTTGCTTGGGCGTCTTCTTCTTGCCCGGTCCCCTTCGCTTGACCACCTTGCCAGTATCCAGTGGCACAGCCTTGGGCCCCTTGGGCGCCTTGGGCTGTAGGGTGCGTGCAGGAAATGGCACATAATCAGGCCATACATGAATTATATGTCACGGAAGGCCAGCTATGCATGCAATTCCAGGACAAGCCATGCATTCAATGCACACAGCCCCATGCAAACAGCCCCATGCACACAGCCTCATGCAATAAACCCCATGCACACAGCCCCATGCAAACAGCCTCATGCACACAGCCTCCTGTAGTTAACCTTGTGCAACAAGCCCCGTGTACACAGCCCCATGCACACAGCCTCATGCAATAAACCCCATGCAACAAGCCCCATGCACACAGCCCAACCTTGAATCACCTTCTTTGTCTTCCTCTTCTGGCCCTCGGTAGCCTCCAGCAGCCTTGCCTCGCTGAGCTGCTCCAGGAAAACCTTAGACAGGTCTTGTGCCAACTCCAGCGCTGTGCTTGTGCCTGGTTCTGTCCCGGCCAGAAAGGCTGCATCCTCCTCCTCACTTCCCAGCATGGCCTGCTCGATGGTGCCTGGGACCCTGTCTCGCATGGCTGCTTCCAACTCCTGTAGTGGCACAGCCTCATCATCATCCACCATGCAGGGGAAAGGCTGCTCGGACATGCGCTGCTCCATTGGAGATAGGTTGCCGGTGGTGTAGGGTGTGTACAGAGCACGGAGTGCGGTATGGGGGTCACCAGGGAAAATACGCTCTGCATCATCCATGGCCTTCCGCTGGTACTCCATGTCAGTCAGAGCTTGCAGGATGCCTATCTTGCGGTAGTCGTTGATGATGGCGGGCGCGAGCGTGGCGATGTAGGCATTGGCGTCCATGGCCCACTCCAGCGACAGGGGCTTCAGCGTCCCGAGGCTGTCATCCTGTTTGATGTCCCCGGGCTTGACAGTAGGAATCGGTCTGGATTTTTTTTGATATTTGGTACCGGAAACTAGTCCGGCACCCCCTCAAATAGTTTTTCCCTCTGTGACTGAACGTTCGCGCAGCATGAAATTTGGTAATGAATTTTAACGCGCAGGCTGTCCGCTCACCCTCCAAAATAATTAATTAATAGTGGAGTGAAACCGGTTCTACGGTATGTTATCATCTTTGTTTGATTGCTTGCCTGTTTTGTCGCACCCATGAGTCCATGACAAATAACGTGTGGAACACTAGCATGGGAGCCCGCTGTCTTAACTCTTAAGAGCTCCCAAACATGCGGCCCATTGACATCAAATGGTGTAATAGTAACGTCAGAAACGAAAACCACGATTACCGGTACCATGGGATGGTGAGTAAGTAATGGGTGCCATAATGACGAGTGACAACTGTTCAATGCATGCCACTTTTTTTTATCGATGCTTGTGGCCCTCTTCAGAAATGATATTTGGGGCAAAATCCTTGTTGCAGCTTCCTTGGATTCTGCTTATTGGGGACTGGAGTTGTCTTGGGGTGCACCTGGGTTAAGGGGCGCATGTGTCCCTTTGGTACTTGATACCTCTCCATACACTCTGTTTTTTGGTGTCCGGGCTGGGGCTTGCTGTTTTGAAGAGGGCCTGACGTCTCGGACAAAGGCCTTCCTACGATTCTTACAAGCCACGTAGACCCGCACCATATACGGTGCGTATCATCAAAAAATCTCTCCCTACCAGGATTGAACTGGTGACCTCGCGATGGCAGCCGATGGTAACAGTCGCACGCTCTGACCAGCTGAGCTAAGGAAGACGCATGACGACACCTATCTAACGGGGTATATATTATAAGCAATATATTTCTCCACCAAAGAAGGAAACGTCCCCGGCCATCGCCTACGCCTGTCTGGGCGATGCGCGAATGTCACCACACAGACCCTGCTACAGCCCGCTAAATCATCTGCGCAGCCTGCGCAACAGCGGTCTTTGCTCTTGCAGCAGAGGACAACTCCTCTAGGGCCGTGACGTCAGATTCAGGAACTTCCCCCTTGGCCCTTGCATCTTCCGGAAAACACGCTGTGCCATCGCCACGAGCTTATTTTTAGGAAAGGTCCGAGGGTGTAATTTAATTAACAAAGCTAGAATTTACTGCCCAGTGCACATGCTCCGGAAAGGAAATCCTTCTTAAAAAGGTCATCACATACGAGGCCAGAAATGAAAATGACAGCATGCGGGTGCCTACCCTAGCAGAGCAGGTGTTATGTCGTTGACGATAGCAGAGCTGATGTGCCCTGGACAAGAACATCTGCGGCCAGGTCTTGTCTCCGCCTGCATAGACAGACCAAAGGTCGCCCAGCAAGGGGAGCAGGGGACTGCTGTCACCTATCCGTGTCATCAGCATGCGGCAAGTCATGGGCTGTTTCGGGGCAACCCGTTTCCACCCAGCCTCTCCCTCCGCCCAACACTCCTATATCATAGAAGATCCGGCCAGCTGGTAGGCAACAGTCGCGATAGAGCACAGCTCCCTGCTGCGCAGACCTTACACTGGGTTGAAGCAGGACGTTCAATCACCGGCCACCTCCAGAGCCCATCGACTCAGCCCTGCACGCGCAAAACAATGGGCAGTGATTATTTAACACGCTTCAGCTACATTTCAGCTGCTCCACGGCCTTTTGCTGTGGGTGCCTGGTGCAGCAAGCCCTACTGCTCGGGCCGCCGGCCGTGGGCCGGTCAAGATTTGCTTCCAATCGGCCCAGTAGTGGCCGCTGGGCGGCCACCCGAAGGTGCTCCGGTACGCACTAAAACAAACAATGGGGTGTGTGGGGGGGTATTTTTCACCCCTTCAGTCCTCAAAGAGATTTGCTGTCTCAGGTTCCACACACTTTTGTTGCTCCAATGGAAGCGAAAGCAGGGTACGAGTGGATTGATGGGAGCTAAAAATTGTAATACCTTTCCCAGACAAATCTACATCCGATGGGTAGCCATCCCCAATCCAGTCTCAGGCTTTCCAGGATTGGGCGGCCAGCCTCACACTTTCCAAATTCCAAGCAAAGGAAACCGAAACCCAGGGTCATTATCAAGCAGACGGGCAGGCTAGGGGGCAACGATGAGCAGGCATGGTAACATCATCTTGCTACCTTGTGAACAAGTGCTGAACTGGGGACAAGGGGCAGGCACATCCGCATAGCCATGTAGCAGCCAGCCAGCCAGCCAGCCAGCCAGCCAGCCAGCCAGACAGACAATGAGAACCAACCAAGCAATGCACTCGCCGCTCATGTCAATGCGCTGACACTTCCGTTGTGAACATACAAAGCTGGCAGCTCATGAGCTCAGAGACATCCCAAATCTATGACCAGATCTACAAGGTTTATCAAGAAATGTAGGGGATCTATTCAGATATAATGACAACTCACTGTTCAATCTGCATGTACACTCCGTCGCTGATGAGGGGGATCTCGCAGTACCATCCGCTGCAGCAGGCAAACCAGAAGCAGTTAGTGTTTGAACATCAAATTCACCTGCCAGAAGCAGTTGGTGTTTGAACATCAAATTCACGTAGTGAACCCTGCCAGAAGTCATATGTGAATCTCAAACATTAGGACGTGCATGTCTAATTACAAACTGCTTCAAATGTGAGAGAGCAAACTAGTTTATTTCATCGTGAGCAGACCTATGCTGAGATAGCACATCATGCTGGGCAGCACATACGGTAAACACCATCAAGATACTCGACACCGCACAATCAACCAGCTGAGCCCACCACATTACCATACCCCAGCCCAGATCCATACACGGTGCGCACGGCAATGCCCTAAGACAGTGCGATCAGGATTCCATGCCCAAATTCGGAATTCAATGGAGCAGTATGCTAGGCACCGTACGTGGCATTTCGAACTCACATGAAGCAAAAGGCGAGGCAGTATAAGACCAGCAGAAAGACAAACCAGAACATGAGCGCGTAGAAGAGGTCCGACCATGGTGTCCACAGGACGCCAAACGGCAAGTTCTCCTCCACCACGATCATGATCATGGCCAGGATGTCCAACATGACACCCTGCAGCCAGAAGGAAGGGTTTAAAAGGATTCCCCGTCCCAGGGTTCAGGGTGGAACGCTAGAGGGTTGGAGGCATGTCACGAGTCCTCTCCAACAACTTGCACAACCCTGCCACCACCTTCGCGTCGATTGTGCCAGCTGAGAGCTTAAAGGGCGAGTCGTAATACATATTTATACTGTTTGCAATATATATTTCCGTGAAAAATGCTGGGCGGACTTTCGGCCCCCCTAGGCCGACCCCCCCTTCAACCACCAGGGAGAAACGCTTATTTGTGTTCATTCAGTACGCGTCCAGATATAAATTATTGAGTGTGATAGCCCATGGTTCGAAGGCCTCCAGTACTCCCCTCACATCCTTCCCCTGTCCCCCTATGCCCCCATCAAGATGTCCTCTCATATCCTTCCCCTGCCCCCCCATGCCCAAATCAGGACGTCCCTCCCTGTCCCTCTTCCCCCCCCTATCAAGATGTCCTTTCACATCTTCCGCCCGCCCAGTCCAATCCCCAGCATCATTGCTAGAGCTCAAATGTTTGTGTGCCCACATCCCGTACGCCTGCAGGCGCCCTAGGGCTGGAATCTGAGACATAAACAATCAGATGTGCCCCGCCCCCCCTTAGAATGCAGCCCAGTCAATGCCCAGTCCCCAGGTGACACCTTCATGATATGGACTTGAATATGGAATATGAACAATCGGATATGCCATTGTGCCCCCCACCCCCAAGCCAGTAGCATATAGCCCAGTCCTCAAGTCCTACCATCATGATATGGTACCGAGCCACGTGCGGAATCTTCTTGTTGCGCACAATTCCGAGGTACGTCCCAAAGAAGATGATGAGCGGGGCCCACTCGTGGATGTAGAACCAATGCTCAAAGGGTTCTGTGCAACACGCGGTGGGACACGCACTTAAGTCGTTTAGCCTCATCATGTTTTCCCAACGCTAATACGTCCAACTCATGGACATAGAATCCATGCTCGAAGGGTTTTGCGCAATGCACGTTGGGGGTACATTCAGGTGATCTCAGGGTCTAGGTCATCCCAGAGATGAGGATCTAGGTGAGGCAGGCAGGTTCAGATTGCCAACTATCGCTTTGTGAGGCATACGTACGGCCCACTCGAGGACAAGGAATCAGCGCTGAGGGAGTTCAGGCGGTGCGCCAAGTGTCCAGAAGGGTCGAGGGGGGCGTGGATTTGGGAAGCGTGTGTGTACCTATATGTTTTCACACACGTGTCTGTGTGACCACATTGCCACATTGCTTTCCTAATGCACTAGACCTGCACCGTGAGCTTCAATATGCCATCATCTTACCTCCGTTGGGTCACATGTTGTGGTGAGGAGTGTAAGATTTGAAAGCTCGGAGTGTACCATTTGTGATCCATTCAGCTTTATATCTGATTACAAGTTCAAAACGCTTTTTTGAGTCCTTCTGAATGCCGCCATCAGACCCATGAGGTGAGGAGTCTAGGTCTCCCAGCCTTTCTTTTTCTCCGGGAACGGTGCGGCTTGTTCTCCACGTAACCCATGAGATGCTCTATCCCGCGGTTAGCCGGGGAGCGCTCAATGAAGCAAAAGGTCCTGTATACCTTTGTCCAAAAGAGAAAGGATGAAAACGTATCCATCTCCAACCATGGCATACTTGACCTGCCGCACAGCACTAATTGGGCACACCAATCAGTGAGGCGCTCTGTCCAGTGGAAGGCAAGGCAGCACGCCATGGAGTACACACACTCCTATCTCCTTTCTCCAGATCGTGAAATAGATTAAATATGTCCATAACCACCGGTACCGTACCTCCACCCATGAAGCACTAGATGGTCACCCATTTGTTAAGTACCACATGGCCACCCACTGATGAAGCACTAAATCCTCACCCACCCGTGACGTAATACCTCCTCACCCACCCATGAAGTACTACATCGTCACCCTCCCATGAAGTACTACATGGTCTCCTACTCGTGAAGTACTACATCCTCACCCACCCATGAATTACTACATTGTCACTCACCCGTGAAGTACTACATCTTCACCCACCCATGAAGCACATGTTCACCCACCCATGAAGTACTACATGCCTACATGGTCACCCACCCATGAGGCACTCCATGGTAACCCACCCATGAAGTACTACATGGTCACCCGCCCGTGAAGTACTCCATGGTAACCCACCCATGAAGTACTACATCGTCACCCACCCGTGAGGCACTACATGGTCACCCACCCGTGAAGTACTCTGTCCAGTGGAAGGCCGGGAAGCGCTCTATGAAGTACACAGTCTTCTCTGTCACATCCACCCAAGGCAGCATGTACAGGATGGCTGCAGCCAGCTTCCAGCCCCAGGTCATGGGGCCCTCGTTACGTCCAAACTTCCAACCCTTCTTGACCTCATCGTCCTCCTCAGCAGCGGCGCCGCCCGAGGAGGACTGGACCACCACCTGCACGCACGTTCAAAGATATGCTGTTTCAATATACCTTGGCCTTTTCTGCTGTGTCCCTGCTTTCCTGGCTTAATTCGCGTCCACCTCCTTGCAAAGCCCTCTGGTTCGCACAGCCTGGTCCTTGCGAAAAAGGCGCTTGGGTGTGCGCGTAGGTTGCGCTGTCAGAACATGTTCCACATGTCAAACTTATTTATACGAAGTGATCACACTTTGAGCTCCAAATTCCAAAATGATTGACCGCTGCCAATTGTTTGTGCAATCTCAAAGAGTTGAAGTTCTCATGGTTCTGTGTGTTACTGTGTTGCCCTTCCACATGCAACCTTTCCAAGTACTAGGCCACACGGAGCCAGCTTGCCCCCTCGACATATCCACCCCGTCATGAAATTTGGACCATGCCCACAATGCAAAACATGACCAGCCTAGATTCTGCCGTTTCAAACAGGGGATTAAATCTCCTGTAACCCACCCTCCTCATCAGCTCCAAATTCCCACAGCTGTCAGCCCCCCCCGGAAACAGTCTCGGCACGAGTTTCTGCTTCCTGCTACCTCACAATGTGCAGCACAGTCATCACTGCCCACGCCTCCTCCTCACCATGGAACGGCAGCTGCAAAGGCCTACAGCATGATTACCCACAACAAAGTGCAAAGCATGAAAGCAATTCCTGCTGTAGCGCCGTCTCTTACTGCCAAGAAAGCCAGCACACACCCACTTGGATGCTCTCTCCTTACTTTTCACGTTAGGGAAGGGCAAAAAAAATCAGCGGTGGTGCAAAGCGGTTGTGCAAAAGTAACCAACACTTCCTTCATGGCTGGTCTTGCAATCTTGGGACATGGTGGGCCTACACCCCTGGGTTTGAGCTTCATGCCAGAGAAATATCAAGTTCTAGGTATGGTCTGGTGGGCAGCCACATGGTAGTGGGGCTAGTATGGATGCGGAGGGGTTTGGCTGGTGACGATGGGGGTTCGACTGTGCGCTCACCCTATTTTCTGAGTTCTCAGTTTTATTGATGCTACCCCATCATATTTGGTATGTGTCACTGGCCAGCATACGGCTAGTGTGTGGGATTCTTTTGACCTGGGGTTGGTGCACGTAAATAGGCTTTCAAATCCTGCCCTCGCAAGCCCATGCAAAATGGATGAAACGGCGAGCCTGGTCAATACGCCAAAGTTGTTTAATCAATTGCAACATTACAGCATTATCGAGTTTAAGGGGTCTTTAAGTGCTTAGATCTAGAGATCCGAAGTGCGGGAAACTTCTGCTCGCCCCTACCGTTTAAATCACACATCCTCGTCATCCATGTGTGTATGGCGTACCAGCATCCAGATGAGGCCCCCCCTCCCTAACTGCCAACCCCTCCAAGCACGACGCCTGACACTGGGGCTCCTCACATGCATGGTCACCTATCATCATTCATGCATAGGCGCATGTTGGACATGCTGAAAAGCTTCTGGCATGCGCGCGTCCGGCGTAGGATTTCTCCCCATTCTGATTCCACTCCCCTGTCATGGTGTGTAACCATGCCTTGAATCAGTTGCATGGAGTGTGTGCCCTGTGAGGGGGAACGGACTGCCCAGCCCCTCCCATGTGTCACCTTCCGCTGCTGCAAGCCCTTCCCGAGCAATGATGGCCGCTTCAGATCGCTAACGACAGGGGTGCTGAGGCCTGATGCGAGAAGAAAACGGAGGCGAGTTAGCATGGCTGGGGAAGACACATCCTCCCCATCAACATGGGGGCTGATTTCAGGTGCGGAGCCGAGTGTGTTAGCAGGATAGGGCATCGCTGGCAACTGCGAGGCCGAAGGCGAGCTGTGCATCGTCCAGCGTCATGGGACGCAGAGGACGCACCGGTTGACGAGGCCGCTGATGGTAGCTGGCTACTTAAGCTGATGCCAACCCTCAACTGCTGAAGCTTAGGTGCATTGCAGGTACGGGCTGACTTGGGAACGCTATGTTTAAATCCAGGTGTCAGCGCTGCATTGCGAGACGACTGTCCCAGCAGCCGGCCCGTCGACATCTGAGCTTGATGGCACACAGAGACAGCTAAACTATTGCATGGCCCGACCTCCAAGTCGCGGTGAATTTAATTGAATATCCGGGATCTAGATGCAGAGAAATGTAGCTAATTTAGCAGTGGACGCCAGATAAGAAGATCGGGGCTCCAGATCGGTTCACACTTCCTTGTCCATCAGCAATTAAGCTTGTAAATGTGTAATGCACTCTCTAAGACTCTAACGCCTCGCACCTCTCGAGATCTGTGTAACACGAATTTACAACTTGTCTTTCATACTTTCTGTACCCCATAGTATTGTAACCGCCAGCAATGAAGGGCTCATGTATGTTTGTATCCATTTTCTGGACATAGTCTTCTGACCAGCAGGAATCGAGACAAAATGCTTAGTTTTCAGGGTTCACTATGGTCATGCTATTTTGGAGTTACTTTAAACCTGGAGTGACACCCCAGCCCTTCTGCGAGAGGCCCTCAGTGGAGAAGACCCTCTGATGCATGGGCCTCCGCTGGAGCTCTGCCACGACTCTGCTAAATCTTCGATTCAGAAAATCACAACCGTGCCAGGTTAGTGGCACTTCTTCAGGAGGGTCATGCACCATCAGCCATGTGCCATGCGAAGGCTCCTGCTAGGGCCCCAGGCCCTGGGGCCCAGGGGCAAAGATATCAAGACCCTGCTGGACCTCCTTCACCAGCCAAACATATCGACCAGAAATATAGTTTTGCAATGTACTGGAGGGCAGAGCTGATTGATTAAGTGAAGTCACGAGTCCACAAACACAGCTTGGCTTCATAGCCCTTGTGTAGTTACGGTAAGTGGCCATGAACCCGACATGTGCAGTTGCCTGAGCGAGTCAAATTTCACGCGTCCAAGAGGGCTTGGATTTATTTCCATATAAATTAAGATATCGAAAGCTGTGGTTGATTCTATCCGCCATGCAATGCATAAGGTCGGAATAGCTGACATTAGCGTGCTTCATCTACACTTGAGCTACATCATGGCCTACGGGCGAAGGGGCCTGGTGCGGGGAGCCCTGCGGCTTGGGCCACCAGTCATAGGGCGTTCATAGTTTGGTCCACATTGGCCCAGTAATGGCCGCCCGGCTGCCTACCAAATGTTGCCTGGCACTCTAAAAGAAACGGTGCTTTATGCTGGTGGTGATAACCGTGAGAGGATCACTTCTCAAACACGCATTGTGTGCATCATCGCCCATGCTCACTGCTGCACTTGCATCTTGCTGATGCGCTCCCATCCGTCCCATACTTCTGTCCCATGATAGCAGACCAATCGCGATTCCTCCTGAACTCGACTTGTCGTTTCTAGGATGCAAATGATTGCAACGAACGTGAGCGAGGCCCAAATCAAAGGCAGTCGGTGTATCATGCATGTGAAGTATGGCCTAACAACTCTACCCTCATCAACAGGTAGGGCCTAACGCGCACTACGGTATAAGATGCTCCAAAACAACATATCCTAGGTTCATGTACCCCGCCTTTGCATAACCGTTATATGGAGATTGCGCCTGCGCAGCCTTGGCTGATGTCCTCATCCCCAAATGAGGGAGAGAGTCCGGGGTCCTTCTCCCAAAGTGAGGAAGGGAGGCTGGGGTCCTCATTCCAAAGTGCACTTACTCTGGCCTATGGGTCCACCAAGACCATCAGTACCTACATTCGGTTGATTACTCCCAATACTCCGTGCCTCAAAACTCCATGGGGTCATTCCCACCAAGAAATTGACCGAGTTTGACAATTTCTCTTGAGTCGTTTATGTAAAAACTCAGCGCAGAGGCTGGCCCTGATGTGAAAGATCCGCTTCCTGTTTCAATTATCACCATGATTCCCTAGTATGATGCTTCAAATCAAAAATTGAATCAATGGAACATGGAAACTTGTCAGTAACATCACACCTCTGGGCCCGCTCAAAGCTCGGCCGCGTGGGCGCCCAACTGTTCAGAAGGGAGTAAAGAAGGAACTAAAAGGAAGAGAGGGGAAAAGGAACAAAAGGAGAGGCCGGGAAAGCAAAGAAGACCAAGTCCAACACCTGAGTTCCACTAGAGACTACCCCTCAACAAAGCCTCTAAGAAGCCTCTCGAAGATAAGTCCAGAAAAGCAAGCGTATCCCACCCCTGCTTGGCCGCGAGGGCGCCCCGCTGATCAGAAGGGACAAGAGAAGAAACTAAAAAGGGGGTAAACAACAACGACAACAAAAAAAAGGACCAAAAGAGAAGGCCGGAAAGGCCAACGACACCGGCCTCAGAAACCCTGGAGACTAACCCTCAATAATGCCCACAGCACAGTCCACAAAAGCAAGTGCGTCCCACCATGGAAACTTGTGAGGTTATCACCCCAATGTCGAGCATCAGAAGTTATTTCTATCTGTTGACATTTGCATACACGAGATGTGTGTCACATGCAATTCGAACCCTGTGCCTGAAGGTTGGTGGATGGATCTTTCAGGGGTGCACCACATGATGTCTTTTGGTTTCTGAACTCGTGTCCCATGCTGGTTAGGTCGTTACTGCGATATAATTCGCCCTAGAAGTCCTGGGACCGGCCAATGCAGGTGCCAAATTTTTTGTGCATGTGTCCAACTGTCATTCCCCCTCAATGTTCAATCTAGTGGAGTGACTATCAATGCGAATGTGCCCTGAGCCGTACTAGCGTGAATTGGAGGCATGCAGCCATGAGCCATATCAATCCAATACAGCCAAGTAGCTGATCCAAAAGTTGAGAAAAGGCTGCGCCCATATGGCTGTGCCCACATGGTTGCGAGAATTCATGCGGAAAGTTGGTTTAATGAATAGCTAGTTTCATACTGCGGTACAACTTGTACAGTTGTACCACACTATGGCTTCAAGCTGTAGAAAGAAAAACTGTCTAAATGATCATGCACCCTGAAGCTACCCAAGTTCAAAACACCTGGTTAACAACATACTAGTACAATGCAAGTTGTGCAAGAACTAAGCCTGCACGAGCCTAGGACGATGAAAAACATACATCTCTGCAGCCTGCTTGGCATGAATGAAGAATGCAGGCCGGCCAGGCCGGCCCAGGCGCACCAGACATGCCAGACAAGCCCAGACGCACCAGAGTACCAAATGAGCATACAAATCAAACTTTCACTAGGAGTGACTACGGGTTATGAGGGGTCAGCAATGGGTTCCTACTTCCTAGGGGTTACTAAGGTTAACGGTTACGAAGGGTTACGCAGGTTACGACGGGTTACGAAGTGTCAACACTGCTTTCACTTACCGACCCAATCGGCACAACAAGCTATTCGGAATACCAACCGGCTTGGACTTTTATTCAGGTATATGATTTCAGGCCGCCCGACTTGCTGGGCCGGCACCCGCCCATCATGCGTAAGGCCTCGGCCTCGTCCAGGCCTGCCCGGTGCGCCTTGAGCGCCGCCATCTCCTCAAACGTCAGCACCTGGCGCACCAGGGGCGTGCACGCGCCGTGGGACCGCTCCCAAATCACGCCAGCAGCCGTCAGTGCGCCGACACGCGGGAAGCACGTGGACAGCGAAGGCCGCTCTTCGCCGATGGGCGTCGTGCTCCGGAACCCGACCAGGCCGCCCTCCGAGCCACCCGTCCGCGCGGGTGTGAGCTGCGCGCCCCGAAACGCGGGGAGGCCGCCCTCGGAGCCGACCCCTCTCGTAGATACGAACGGCGAGCCCGCAACCGAGCTGCCGGATTTGAGGTACTGCGGGACGACCGGAGTGGCGCTAATGGGAGTGGAACTTGGGCTGGCAGGCGGGGTCAGAAAAGCGAGCCCCCTTGTGGTTGTGGCCGCAGCTCCTGTCGTCGGCACCCCCAGGAGCGGCGGCATCGACGTTGTCCCTGTCATCGATGTTGCTGCTGCTGCCGCCTTGCCTGTGACTGAGCTCCTCGGCTTCATGCTGCTCTGGGTCAGCAGGACGTTCCCGCTTTTTGAGCTCCTCATCGGGGGTGGTGGCGGCAGGAATTGTGGAGAGAGCTGCTCTTGTAAGGCCAGGATCCGATCCATGCGGTGCTGGGGAGAGACCTGGGAGAGCTGCCGAGAGCTCGGGCGCCAAGAAGGCAAGGTCTACGGGGATACGAAACCCAAGGGCTCAAAGTTCAGGGTTCAGCTTACATGGCCAACATGGAGAGAATCCTGCAGGCGGGTGCATGCACAAAGTGGGTTCCAGGGGGGGGGGGGGGTCTAAGGGCTTTGAAGGTGCAGGGATAAAGAGTGGGGAGGACAAGCCCATAAGGTGGGGAAAACAAACTGCCCCCCCCCCCCCCAACACACACACACTTGGGGTGGTTGCTGTGAAGGTCAAGGAAAAAGCGCAGCTGAGGGGGCTGAGCAGCAGGTCACACACATACCACTGGGATCATGGGGTCCGTGGTTCAGGCATGGGAGCTGAGGCGGCACACTGGCCGCCGAGGTGCTCAGCGTGTGGCCCTGGCAGTTAATTTCGCCTGCTCCTTTGATTCGCACTGCCTGGCCCTTTCGGAAAAAAACTGAAGGGTGGATGCTCTGACAACTTATCAACACCAGCGCCATTAGGTCAAGTGGGATCCATCATGGGGTTTCTGGGTTAAGGGTTCATGTGTTTCGATTTAGGGTAAATGGGTTATGGGTTTTATCATGGGGTTCATGATTTTTAGTGTAGGGGTTTATCATGGGGACTTCAGGGAATAGCTGTGTCGCTCCTTGTGACAAAAATGCGACAAGGCGATCCTGCATGTGGGTGTCTTCTTTTATTTTGCTAGGACTTAACAGGGTGTGAAAACGGCCGCCTAACCCTAACAACCTGAGATGCGTACATGAAAGACAGCCCGGGTGCGCATTTGGCCCTCGTCGTGTGTTGAGATGGGCTATCCTGATATCACACCATCCACACTATTCCAACCGGCACAGGAGTTAAGCCCACACCTGCTGAGAGGGATCCACCACTTCGGCTGTATGTGGGCGGCTGAGTGCGGTCTGTGTATGGCGGCCCGCTCGGTCCACCAGCTCATCAATCTTGAAGTCGAGAGGGGCCATGCCCTCGGGGTATACCTGACAGCAAGGGGGCAGGGGAGGGCGAGGTGGCTGTGCGTCTGTGCCCTGCAAGCCAAGTTTAGGGTTAAGGGTTGAAAGCAAACCCTAATCCCTAAGGCCTTGCCTTCGGGGTAGACCTCATACCAAGGGGCAGTTGAGGGGGATGAGGCTGAGCGCATGTGCCTGACGCGAGCTTTTTGAAGGTTGTGCAGGGGTGATGCCTTATTTTTAAATGTGAGATGTGCCTGTCTGGAATGCTACTAAATCTCTGCCCTCCCAGTCTCCCCCCTGGTTGAGGAGAGTAATGATGCTCTTTCCTATAAAGAAACAGCAGGATCCCTGAGGGAACGTGCCTCTGGAAACATTCGAGTAGCGATTTAAATGTGCACCGTGTTATCAGAATCATCCAGGGCCAGAGAACCTACAGAAGGAGAGGGATGACGTCCTCTGCCAAGCGTTCGTCGAACGACGTGCCTCACGGAGCTGTTTCTATTATATGCTCCGCCGGCAACATCATATATATATTGATAGCTACCCTCCTACCTGGTTGAGGAGGGGGATGATGCCGTTGCCTCGGCCTGTTTTGGACACCGAAGGGTTTACCCAAAACCTGCACACAGAGGCAAGTAACAGACAAGTTCGCAAAGCCGTCTTAAAACATCAAACCCTAAACCCTGAACTCATGGCAAGCAGAAGGATTCGAAGCCATCATAAATCTGCAAGGAGGAAGAAAACGCGCCTTTCCCGCCAAAGGGCGAGAGAGTGGATGGAACGGGATAGCAGAAGGTGCCGATCTGAAACCTGAAACCGAGGAAGGCCAGGGCTTAAGACCTGGACAGGGGTTATCGTGTGCAAGCTAGAGAGGTGTGGGAAGTGTGAATGGAAGGTGTGCAGAAACACAGTAGGGTGCGAGTCACAACATTGCACCACTGACGCGCTGAAATTCCCTTACAAAAATCAAATATCACTCAATCCAACCCCTCCATGGGCAGGCTGACATCCGCTTACACAAAGATTATCACCTCTCACCTCTCCACAGGCGTGTTAAATTCACAAACGATGAGATTGCCCCCAAATACCTCTCCGACAACGTTCTGGAATTCACAAACAATAAGATGCCCCCACTTACCTCTCCGCCAACGTTCTGGATTTCGCTACCGATAAAATTGCTTCCCCGTACCTCTCCACCGGTGTGCTTCCTTCCATCAGGCTCTCCATGTGCTGCATCATCAGCGGGTCGTTCACAAAGTAGCCGTCCTTCAGCTCTTGGATGTGAGCCAGGGCCTTCTGTACCTCCATACCGTATCGCCCCTGCTGGTGCCCCTGTACAGTCAGCATCATGCAACAGGATGTGCAGGGTTCAGCGATGTGCTTCAGGGTACTGTATAGGTTTAACCAGGATATGGATGGTTTAGCGAGGTGCTTGAGGGTATACCGGTGGAGCAGGATGTGTAGGGTTCAGCAGGTGCTTCAGGGTACAGTCTGTTCCTTGAACCCTAGACCCTTGCCCTGCAGTCTCCGCAGACCTTCTTGTCGGCCTTCTTCCGCTTCTGGTCTAGTTGTTTCTGCTGCTGCTGGCTGCGGCCGCCGCCCCGGTGCGTCCCGTCGTGAATGTTGCTACTGAGCGCGGCGGACAGAGCAGGGTTCGGGTCATCCAGGTCGTCCGGCCTTGCCGTGATCTGCGTGCAACACAAGTGTGAATCAGGAGTACCTGGGTAACGCCAGGTGTGGATAACGAGCGAAATGGAGGTGTGATCAGGTATGGACACGGCAGCAAGGAGACCCTCCCCTGAAACTCACCTGCAGCAATGCGTCAGGATGTCCAACGACGACATTTTCCCTAATGGAGCCATTGCGTCCAAAGTAGTACGTCAGCTTGAATGAGTAGTCACTTCGGAACAGGCTGCAGTGTTGGGAGCAGTGCAGCAAAGCAGAGGAGGGGGTGACGGGTGCCAGGAGCAGGGCAGCAAAGCAGACCGAAGGGTGACGGGTGCCAGGAGCAGGGCAGCAAAGCAGACCGAAGGGTGACGGGTGCCAGGAGCAGGGCAGCAAAGCAGACCGAAGGGTGACGGGTGCCAGGAGCAGGGCAGGAAAGCAGACCGGAGGAGATGACGGGTGCCAGGAGCAGGGCAGCAGAGCAGACCATAGGGTGACGGGTGCCAGGAGCAGAGCAGCATAGCAGAGCGGGAGGTGACAGGTGCAAGGAGCAGGGCAGCAAAGCAGACCAGAGGGTGACGGGTGCCAGGAACAGGGCAGCAAAGCAGACCGGAGGGTGAAAGGTGCCAGGAGCAGGGCAGCAGAGCAGAGCGGAGGGGTGACGGGTGCCAGGAGCAGGGCAGCAAAGCAGACCGGAGGGTTGACGGGTGCCAGGAGCAGGACAGCAAAGCAGACCGGAGGGGATGACGGGTGCCAGGAGCAGGGCAGCAGAGCAGACCATAGGGTGACGGGTGCTTGGAGCAGGGCAGCATAGCAGAGCGGGAAGTGACAGGTGCAAGGAGCAGGGCAGCAAAGCAGACCAGAGGGGTGACGGGTGCCAGGAGCAGGGCAGCAAAGCAGAGCGGAGGGTGACAGGTGCCAGGAGCAGGGCAGCAGAGCAGAGCGGAGGGGTGACGGGTGCCAGGAGCAGGGCAGCAAAGCAGACCGGAGGGTTGACGGGTGCCAGGAGCAGGACAGCAAAGCAGACCGGAGGGGATGACGGGTGCCAGGAGCAAGGCAGCAAAACAGACCAGGGTGTGACGGGTGCCAGGAGCAGGGCAGCAAAGCAGACCGGGGGGTGACGGGTGCCAGGAGGAGGGCAGCAAAGCAGACCAGAGGGTGACGGGTGCCAGGAGCAGGGCAGCAAAGCAGACCAGAGGGTGACGGGTGCCAGGAGCAGGGCAGCAAAGCAGACCAGAGGGTGACGGGTGCCATGAGCAGGGCAGCAAAGCAGACCGGAGGCTGACAGGTGTCAGGAGCAGGGCAGGAGAGCAGAAAGGAGGGTGATGGGTGCCAGGAACAGGGCAGAAAAGCAGACCGGAGGATAACGGGTGCCAGGAGCAGGGCAGAAAAGCAGACCGGAGGATGACGGGTGCCAGGAGCAGGGCAGCAAAGCAGACCAGAGGGTGACGGGTGCCAGGAGCAGGGCAGCAAAGCAGACCAGAGGGTGACGGGTGCCAGGAGCAGGGCAGCAAAGCAGACCAGAGGGTGACGGGTGCCAGGAGCAGGGCAGCAAAGCAAACCAGAGGGTGACGGGTGCCATGAGCAGGGCAGCAAAGCAGACCGGAGGCTGACAGGTGTCAGGAGCAGGGCAGCAGAGCAGAAAGGAGGGTGATGGGTGCCAGGAACAGGGCAGAAAAGCAGACCAGAGGATGACGGGTGCCAGGAGCAGGGCAGCAAAGCAGACCGGGGGGTGACGGGTGCCAGGAGGAGGGCAGCAAAGCAGACCAGAGGGTGACGGGTGCCAGGAGCAGGGCAGCAAAGCAGAAAGGAGGGTGACGGGTGCCAGGAGCAGGGCAGCAAAGCAGACCAGAGGGTGACGGGTGCCATGAGCAGGGCAGCAAAGCAGACCGGAGGCTGACAGGTGTCAGGAGCAGGGCAGCAGAGCAGAAAGGAGGGTGATGGGTGCCAGGAACAGGGCAGAAAAGCAGACCGAGGATGACGGGTGCCAGGAGCAGGGCAGCAAAGCAGACCAGAGGGTGACGGGTGCCAGGAGCAGGGCAGCAAAGCAGACCAGAGGGTGACGGGTGCCAGGAGCAGGGCAGCAAAGCAGACAAGAGGGGTGACGGGTGCCAGGAGCAGGGCAGAAAAGAAGACCGGGGGTGACGGGTGCCAGGAGCAGGGCAGCAGAGCAGGCCAGAGGATGACGGGTGCCAGGAGCAGGGCAGCAAAGCAGACCAGAGGGTGACGGGTGCCAGGAGCAGGGCAGCAAAGCAAACCAGAGGGTGATGGGTGCCAGGAGCAGGGCAGCAAAGCAAACCAGAGGGGTGACGGGTGCCAGGAGCAGGGCAGCAAAGTAGACCGGAGGGGTGACGGGTGCCAGGAGAAGTGCAGCAAAGCAGACCGGAGGGGTGACGGGTGCCAGGAGCAGGGCAGCAAAGCAGACCTGAGGGTGACGGGTGCCAGGAGCAGGGCAGCAAAGCAGACCAGAGGGTGACGGGTGCCATGAGCAGGGCAGCAAAGCAGACCGGAGGCTGACAGGTGTCAGGAGCAGGGCAGCAGAGCAGAAAGGAGGGTGACGGGTGCCAGGAACAGGGCAGAAAAGCAGACCGGAGGATGACGGGTGCCAGGAGCAGGGCAGCAAAGCAGACCGGGGGGTGACGGGTGCCAGGAGGAGGGCAGCAAAGCAGACCAGAGGGTGGCGGGTGCCAGGAGCAGGGCAGCAAAGCAGACCAGAGGGTGACGGGTGCCAGGAGCAGGGCAGCAAAGCAGACCAGAGGGTGACGGGTGCCATGAGCAGGGCAGCAAAGCAGACCGGAGGCTGACAGGTGTCAGGAGCAGGGCAGCAGAGCAGAAAGGAGGGTGATGGGTGCCAGGAACAGGGCAGAAAAGCAAACCAGAGGGTGACGGGTGCCAGGAGCAGTGCAGCATAGCAGAAAGGAGGGTGACGGGTGCCAGGAGCAGGGCAGCAAAGCAGACCAGAGGGTGACGGGTGCCAGGAGCAGGGCAGCAAAGCAAACCAGAGGGTGATGGGTGCCAGGAGCAGGGCAGCAAAGCAGACAAGAGGGGTGACGGGTGCCAGGAGCAGGGCAGAAAAGAAGACTGGGGGTGACGGGTGCCAGGAGCAGGGCAGCAGAGCAGGCCAGAGGATGACGGGTGCCAGGAGCAGGGCAGCAAAGCAGACCAGAGTGTGACGGGTGCCAGGAGCAGGGCAGCAAAGCAGAAAGGAGGGTGACGGGTGCCAGGTACAAGGCAGAAAAGCAGACCGGAGGATGACGGGTGCCAGGAGCAGGGCAGCAAAGCAGACCGGGGGGTGACGGGTGCCAGGAGCAGGGCAGCAAAGCAGACCAGAGGGTGACGGGTGCCAGGAGCAGGGCAGCAAAGCAGACCGGAGGGTGACGGGTGCCAGGAGCAGGGCAGCAAAGCAGACCAGAGGGTGACGGGTGCCAGGAGCAGGGCAGCAAAGCAGACCAGAGGGTGACGGGTGCCAGGAGCAGGGCAGCAAAGCAAACCAGAGGGTGATGGGTGCCAGGAGCAGGGCAGCAAAGCAAACCAGAGGGGTGACGGGTGCCAGGAGCAGGGCAGCAAAGTAGACCGGAGGGGTGACGGGTGCCAGGAGCAGTGCAGCAAAGCAGACGAGAGGGTGACGGGTGCCAGGAGCAGGGCAGCAAAGCAGAACGGAGGGATGACGGGTGCCAGGAGCAGGGCAGCAAAGCAGAGCGGGGGATGACGGGTGCCAGGAGCAGGGCAGCAAAGCAGACCAGAGGGTGACGGGTGCCAGGAGCAGGGCAGCAAAGCAAGCCAGAGAGTGACGGTTGCCAGGAGCAGGGCAGCAAAGCAGACCGTAGGGTGACGGGTGCCAGAAGCAGGGATGCAAAGCAGAGCGGGGGGTGACAGGTGCCAGGAGCAGGACAGCAAAGCAGACCAGAGGGGTGACGGGTGCCAGGAGCAGGGCAGCAAAGCAGTCCGGAAGGGTGACGGGTGCCAGGAGCAGGGCAGAAAAGAAGACCGGAGGGTGACGGTTGCCAGGAGCAGGGCAGCAAAGCAGACCAGAGGGGTGACGGGTGCCAGGAGCAGGGCAGCAAAGCAGAGCGGGGGGTGACGGGTGCCAGGAGCAGGACAGCAAAGCAGACCGGAGGGGGTGACGGGTGCAAGGAGCAGGGCAGCAAAGCAGACCGGAGGGGTGACGGGTGCCAGGAGCAGGGCAGCAAAGTAGACCGGAGGGTGACGGGTGCCAGGAGCAGGGCAGCAAAGCAGACCAGAGGGTGACGGGTGCCAGGAACAGGGCAGCAAAGCAGACCGGAGGGTGAAAGGTGCCAGGAGCAGGGCAGCAGAGCAGAGCGGAGGGTCGACGGGTGCCAGGAGCAGGGCAGCAGAGCAGACCGGAGGGGTGACGGTTGCCAGGAGCAGGGCAGCAAAGCAAAGGAGAGGGTGACGGGTGCCAGGAGCAGGGCAGCAAAGCAGTCCGGAGGGGTAGTGGGTGCCAGGAGCAGGGCAGCAAAGCAGAGAGGAGGGTGACGGGTGCCAGGAGCAGGGCAGCAAAGCAGAGCGGGGGGTGACGGGTGCCAGGAGCAGGACAGCAAAGCAGTCCAGAGGGGTGACGGGTGCCAGGAGCAGGGCAGCAAAGCAGTCCGGAGGGGTAGTGGGTGCCAGGAGCAGGGCAGCAGAGCAGACCGGAGGGGTGACGGGTGCCAGGAGCAGGGCAGCAAAGCAGAGAGGAGGGTGACGGGTGCCAGGAGCAGGGCAGGAAAGCAGAGCGGGGGGTGACGGGTGCCAGGAGCAGGGCAGCAAAGCAGACCAGAGGGTGACGCGTGCCAGGAGCAGGGCAGCAAAGCAGAGCGGGGGGTGACGGGTGCCAGGAGCAGGGCAGCAGAGCAGACCGGAGGGGTGACGGTTGCCAGGAGCAGGGCAGCAAAGCAAAGGAGAGGGTGACGGGTGCCAGGAGCAGGGCAGCAAAGCAGTCCGGAGGGGTAGTGGGTGCCAGGAGCAGGGCAGCAAAGCAGACCGGAGGGGTGACGGTTGCCAGGAGCAGGGCAGCAAAGCAGAGCGGGGGGTGACGGGTGCCAGGAGCAGGACAGCAAAGCAGACCAGAGGGGTGACGGGTGCCAGGAGCAGGGCAGCAAAGCAGACCAGAGGGTGACGCGTGCCAGGAGCAGGGCAGCAAAGCAGTCCGGAGGGGTAGTGGGTGCCAGGAGCAGGGCAGCAAAGCAGACCGGAGGGGTGACGGGTGCCAGGAGCAGGGCAGCAAAGCAGTCCGGAGGGGTAGTGGGTGCCAGGAGCAGGGCAGCAAAGCAGAGAGGAGGGTGACGGGTGCCAGGAGCAGGGCAGCAAAGCAGAGCGGGGGGTGACGGGTGCCAGGAGCAGGACAGCAAAGCAGACCAGAGGGGTGACGGGTGCCAGGAGCAGGGCAGCAAAGCAGACCAGAGGGTGACGCGTGCCAGGAGCAGGGCAGCAAAGCAGAAAGGAGGGGTGACGGGTGCCAGGAGCAGGGCAGCAAAGTAGACCGGAGGGGTGACGGGTGCCATGAGCAGGGCAGCAAAGCAGACCAGAGGGTGACGGGTGCCAGGAGCAGGGCAGCAAAGCAGACTGGAGGGGGTGACGGGTGCCAGGAGCAGGGCAGCAAAGCTGACCGGAGGGGTGACGGGTGCCAGGAGCAGGGCAGCAAAGCAGAGCGGGGGGTGACGGGTGCCATGAGCAGGGCAGCAAAGCAGACCAGAGGGTGACGGGTGCCAGGAGCAGGGCAGCAAAACAGACCAGAGGGTGACGGGTGCCAGGAGCAGGGCAGCAAAGCAGTGCAGGGGTGACGGGTGCCAGGAGCAGGGCAGCAAAGCAGAGCGGGGGATGACGGGTGCCAGGAGCAGGGCAGCAAAGCAGACCAGAGGGTTGACGGGTGCCAGGAGCAGGACAGTAAAGCAGACCGGAGGGTGACTAGCAGACAGGGGAGGATGATCAGGTTTCATCATGTTGACCCATGCCAAACAGACAGAGGGTGTTTATAACTTTATACGTGTGATTATATGGACTGACGACAAGCAGGTATCGGGATGCCGGTGAGTGCGATCATGTCGACTGGTGGCAGGCAGGCAGGCTGATGTCAGTAAGTGTGGTGATGTCGGCTGGTGACAAGTAGGCAGAGTGTCTAGATTACAGGAGGGGGAGTGCCTGCAGAAGAGGTAGAGGGGCGGACGGGCCGGCAGGCGGCAGCAGGACCCAAACCCAAGCATCAGCAGCTTCTTCGAAGCGTCACAGGAGGCCCGCCCATTTCTCATACACTTCTCAACTGACTAATGCGTACCTCGTTGCCTATATCCCTTTTTGATCTCATCAGCCCCCAAATCTTCCCTTCCTTTAAACCGCCGCTTATTTCCGATCCCTATTTACTGGTTTTGATTTCACTGGTTGATTCATCAAGTTTGGGGATGCTGAATGCATGAATGACCAATCCATCGTTTTTTGCTTTCTCCCACCTGAGAAGCTTGGTGGACGCGTGGCGCAGGAATGTGTCGACGTGCATGTGATACATCTCCGCGTCGGTCACCGCAACCACTTTCAAGGAGGCCTGGAACTCGCCGTCGCCCATAGCGGCAGGCCCGCCGCCAAAAGAGCCGCCGGGTCCAAGCTGAGTCAGCAACTGTGCAGCAGCGGACAAAGGGGGGTCCGGGGGGGAGGGTGCCAGGGTCAGCCTGGCCGAAACCCGATGTCCCTATACCCTACAAGATTTGGCAATGACATTCCACCTCAATCCAGCCACGCATCATCTCGCTAGGGCACTAGTCAGAAACAGAAAGCGTGGACATCAATGGAACTGACCGAGGTATGAAAGGATGGAACTTCCCTCCTCTGGGCGTGAGAGCAAGGGGAAAGGCTCAGCAGTGCAGGTTAATCAAGGCCAGAGTGCGGGCGACATTTGAGCGTCTCACTTTCCTTGAGAACCCTGCCCCTCCATCTTCTCTGGCACACCCTAGACCCTTTCCTTCTCTATAACAGCTAGGCCTTCACCCTCCTTTGCAAACCCTGTCCCCCCATCTTCTCTGGCAAACCCTAGCCCCTCTAATTTTTGTGTCCAAACCTGAAACATCAACCCCAACTTCTCTGGCCAGCCCTTGACCCTCTCCTTCCTATTCAAACCCTAAACCCCCACCCTCTCTGGCAAACCCTAGACCCTCACCTTGTTAGTCAAATCCTCAACCCTATACATTTTTATGCACACCCAAGGCCCTCACCTGCTCAGTCAAATCCTGAACCCTTACCTTCTCTGTCAGATCCTCAACCCTCACCTCCTCTGTCAAATCCTAAACCCTCACCTTCTTAGGCACCAGCATCTTCTTCAGTCGCCTCATCTCCTCCTCATGACCTAGGGTGCCCCTGGCCCGCCCATCCTGGAGGGGCAGCAAACATGGTGCAGCAAGAACATGTCGAGCGCAATTCAGCTACATCTGGGACGGAGGCCGGTGCTGCAAGGCCACTGAAGGCATGATCAAAGGGGGCCGGGGGAGGCTGCTTAGTCCTTTTTGTCGGGACTTACACGAGACCAGGTTTTCCTGGACTTGTACGACATTGAGCGCCTTAGCCAGAACTACGGGTATGTCTTTTCCATGAAGCCCTCAGGGCCAGGTTTAAGCCCCAACTCTGGATTTCCGACCGGAAAGTGGCGACGACGCTCGATACTTTCATGCATCATCTCACCCACAATCAAAATCATGACTTGCAAGGGAACACAATACACATGTACATTATACAAAATGTCCACAAACGGCAGTATGTATGGAATGCACTTTTAATGTCCCGCACCTGTATGAGCACATTCGCCAGGATTCCAGACTCCGCCATGGCCGGCGCATCATCAGCACTGTCCGCCATCATCAAGCGGGGCACATCATGCGGAATGTACTTGTGGTCGTGGCTCTCCAACGTGCACGTGCCTGATGAAAAAGTGTGGGCAGGCGGACACTGATGAAAAGTGTGGACATGGGGACATGGATGAAAAGTGTGGGTATGCGGAATATACTTGTGGTCGTAGCTCTCCAACATGCACGTGCCTGGGAGAAGCGGGAGCGGCGGGAGAGAGCAGCAGTTATAAGAGTATGACCCTCTAGGAATGCAGGTAGGGTAGGTGGCGCTGCTGGGTCGCAGCATATGTGCATGAACCCCAACGCCGTATACCGCCTGGTGAAGTTTGAATGATTCCCCCCTCTCAGCCAAAAGGGGGGCTCGCAATTTAATTCCATTTCCCAACACTTCCTGAATGATATTCTGTCTGGATCAGCAGTGTTAAGGGGTTCACTTCCAAGAGTTGAGGTGCATCAGCTAGCCGCACCTGTCTTTATAAAGTAGATCTGCCTGTCGCTGTGGGGGTCCCACTCGCTTAGGGTTCAGGGTTTGTGGTTTAGGGTTTAAGGTTCAGCAGCACCTGTCTTTATGAAGTAGATCTGCCTGTCGCTGTGGGGGTCCCACTCGCTTAGGGTTAAGGGTTTGTGGTTTAGGGTTTAAGGTTCAGCAGCACCTGTCTTTATGAAGTAGATCTGCCTGTCGCTGTGGGGGTCCCACTCGCTGAGGGTTTAGGGTTTAGGGTTTAAGGTTCAGACGCACCTGTCTTTATGAAGTAGATCTGCCTGTCGCTGTGGGGGTCCCACTCGCGGCCTGCCTTGTAGGAGGACAGAAGCATGTGCCGGATCACAGCCTTGGAGTCCTCCAGTGGCACAGCATTGAACCTGTTGAGGCAAACACATAATTTGTATTTCGAATTTGAATTTCAAATTCCAATCTGGAGAGCAACAGGCAGCAGCTTGCTCCTTACACCAGGTCGCTTTTCAGCCCCACCAATCCTCCAATGTGTGGAACGTGCTGTGAACAAATGAAAGCTCCATCCTTTCATGTTTGAAGCTGCGGATCCAGATCCGGTATGGAAATATTCCATAGCAGCAGCAGTCGAGATCCAACATCATCCATACTTCATCGGACATAACAGTACGTCTTTGTACACCGTAGAAACAGATCTCTGGGTTGTACATCTAGGTGTTGTTTGAGTCCACATGACCCCGGGGGACTCAAAAATCCACCGCCCATGCCGGATACATTTCTGCTGCGCCATGCTGTGCCCTAAAATCGTGACACTAAATCCGGGAACACAAACATCCACCTCCTGCGTAGTGTCGTGTCCGCCGCATCAAGCCTGCACCCTACACCCTATACTCACAAATCCGCCTCCCATGCCAGGCACCTTTCTGCTGCGCCATGGGTTACCCTAGCCATTACTCTTTAACCCTGAACTCACATATCCACCCATTGAGCCAGGTACCAAACCGCAGCCTCAAGCTAAACCATAAAATCTGAAACCTTAAAACCCCAAACTCACATATCCACCTCCCACGCCAGGTACCTTTCTACCGCCTCAAGCAAAACCCTACAATCCCAACCCTAAAGCCCTGTACTCACACATCCACCTCCCGTGTCAGGAACGTTTCCGCCTCCACAAGCTTAACAGCGAAATAGGGCCCGAAAGAGTCGAGGAAAGCGTCGCGATCCACCTACAAGTATAGGGTAGAGGGTGAGTTAAAGGATAGGGGAAGACGTGAGTAGAAAAATTGGTGGAGGGCATCACAATCCACCTGCAGGTTCAGGAATAGAGGACAGGATTGAAGGACAGGATTAAAGGACAGGATTAAAGGACAGGATTAAAGGACAGGATTGAAGGACAGGATTAAAGGACAGGATTAAAGGGCATGATTGAAGGACAGGATGAAAGGACAGGATTAAAGGACAGGATTGAAGGACAGGATTAAAGGACAGGATTAAAGGACAGGATTAAAGGACAGGATTCAAGGACAGGATTAAAGGACGGGATTGAAGGACAGGATTGAAGGACAGGATTGAAGGACAGGATTAAAGGACAGGATTGAAGGACAGGATTAAAGGACAGGATTAAATGACAGGATTGAAGGACAGGATTAAAGGACAGGATTGAAGGACAGGATTAAAGGACAGGATTAAAGGACAGGATTAAAGGACAGGATTAAAGGACAGGATTAAATGACAGGATTAAAGGACATGATTAAAGGACAGGATTAAAGGACAGGATTAAAGGACAGGATAAAATGACAGGATTAAAGGACAGGATTAAAGGACAGGATTGAAGGACAGGATTAAAGGACAGGATTAAAGGACGGGATTGAAGGACAGGATTAAAGGACAGGATTGAAGGACAGGATTCAAGGACAGGATTAAAGGACAGGATTAAAGGACAGGATTAAAGGACAGGATTGAAGGACAGGATTGAAGGACAGGATTGAAGGACAGAATTGAAGGACAGGATTAAAGGACAGGATTAAAGGACAGGATTGAAGGACAGGATTGAAGGACAGGATTGAAGGACAGGATTAAAGAACAGGATTAAAGGACAGGATTAAAGGACAGGATTAAAGGACAGGATTGAAGGACAGGATTAAAGGACAGGATTGAAGGACAGGATTAAAGGACAGGATTGAAGGACAGGATTAAAGGACAGGATTAAAGGACAGGATTGAAGGACAGGATTGAAGGACAGGATTAAAGGACAGGATTAAAGGACAGGATTGAAGGACAGGATTAAAGGACAGGATTAAAGGACAGGATTAAAGGACAGGATTAAAGGACAGGATTAAAGGACAGGATTAAAGGACATAATTGAAGGACAGGATTGAAGGACAGGATTGAAGGACAGGATTAAAGGACATGATTGAAGGACAGGCTTAAAGGACAGGATTAAAGGACAGGATTAAAGGACAGGATTGAATGACAGGATTGAAGGACAGGATTGAAGGACAGGATTAAAGGACATGATTAAATGACAGGATTGAAGGACAGGATTAAAGGACAGGATTGAAGGACAGGATTAAAGGACATGATTAAAGGACAGGATTAAAGGACATGATTAAAGGACAGGATTGAAGGACAGGATTAAAGGACAGGATTGAAGGACAGGATTAAAGGACAGGATTAAAGGACAGGATTGAAGGACAGGATTGAAGGACAGGATTAAAGGACAGGATTAAAGGACAGGATTAAAGGACAGGATTAAAGGACATGATTAAAGGACAGGATTGAAGGACATGATTAAATGACAGGATTAAAGGACAGGATGAAAGGACAGGATTGAAGGACAGGATTAAAGGACAGGATTAAAGGACAGGATTAAAGGACAGGATTAAAGGACAGAATTAAAGGACAGGATTAAAGGACAGGATTAAAGGACAGGATTAAATGACAGGATTGAAGGACAGGATTAAAGGACAGGATTGAAGGACAGGATTAAAGGACATGATTGAAGGACAGGATTAAAGGACAGGATTGAAGGACAGGATTAAAGGACAGGATTGAAGGACAGGATTAAAGGACAGGATTAAAGGACAGGATTAAAGGACAGGATTAAAGGACAGGATTAAAGGACAGGATTAAAGGACAGGATTGAAGGACAGGATTAAAGGACAGGATTAAAGGACAGGATTGAAGGACAGGATTAAAGGACAGGATTAAAGGACAGGATTAAAGGACAGGATTGAAGGACAGGATTAAAGGACAGGATTAAAGGACTGGATTAAAGTACATGATTAAAGGACAGGATTGAAGGACAGGATTAAAGGACATGATTAAAGGACAGGATTGAAGGACAGGATTAAAGGACATGATTAAAGGACAGGATTGAAGGACAGGATTGAAGGACAGGATTGAAGGACAGGATTAAAGGACAGGATTAAAGGACAGGATTAAAGGACAGGATTGAAGGACAGGATTAAAGGACAGGATTGAAGGACAGGATTAAAGGACATGATTAAAGGACAGGATTAAAGGACAGGATTAAAGGACAGGATTGAAGGACAGGATTGAAGGACAGGATTAAAGGACAGGATTAAAGGACAGGATTGAAGGACAGGATTAAAGGACAGGATTAAAGGACAGGATTAAAGGACAGGATTAAAGGACAGGATTAAAGGACAGGATTAAAGGACAGGATTAAAGGACATAATTGAAGGACAGGATTGAAGGACAGGATTGAAGGACAGGATTAAAGGACATGATTCAAGGACAGGATTGAAGGCCAGAATTAAAGGACAGGATTAAAGGACAGGATTGAAGGACAGGATTAAAGGACATGATTAAAGGACAGGATTGAAGGACAGGATTAAAGGACAGGATTGAAGGACAGGATTAAAGGACATGATTAAAGGACAGGATTGAAGGACAGGATTGAAGGACAGGATTAAAGGACAGGATTAAAGGACAGGATTAAAGAACATGATTAAAGGACAGGATTGAAGGACATGATTAAATGACAGGATTAAAGGACAGGATTAAAGGACATGATTAAAGGACAGGATTGAAGGACAGGATTAAAGGACAGGATTAAAGGACAGGATTGAAGGACAGAATTAAAGGACAGGATTGAAGGACAGGATTAAAGGACATGATTAAATGACAGGATTGAAGGACAGGATTAAAGGACAGGATTAAAGGACAGGATTAAAGGACATGATTGAAGGACAGGATTAAAGGACAGGATTAAAGGACAGGATTAAAGGACAGGATTAAAGGACAGGATTGAAGGACAGGATTAAAGGACAGGATTAAAGGACAGGATTAAAGGACAGGATTAAAGGACAGGATTAAAGGACAGGATTAAAGGACAGGATTAAAGGACAGGATTGAAGGACAGGATTAAAGGACAGGATTAAAGGACAGGATTGAAGGACAGGCTTAAAGGACAGGCTTAAAGGACAGGATTGAAGGACATGCTTAAAGGACAGGATTAAAGGACAGGATTGAAGGACAGGATTAAAGGACAGGATGAAAGGACAGGATTAAAGGACAGGCTTAAAGGACAGGATTGAAGGACAGGATTAAAGGACAGGATTAAAGGACAGGATTGAAGGACAGGATTAAAGGACAGGATTAAAGGACTGGATTAAAGGACATGATTAAAGGACAGGATTGAAGGACAGGATTAAAGGACAGGATTAAAGGACAGGATTGAAGGACAGGATTAAAGGACATGATTAAAGGACAGGATTCAAGGACAGGATTGAAGGACAGGATTGAAGGACAGGATTAAAGGACAGGATTAAAGGACAGGATTAAAGGACAGGATTAAAGGACAGGATTGAAGGACAGGATTGAAGGACAGGATTAAAGGACAGGATTGAAGGACAGGATTGAAGGACAGGATTAAAGGACAGGATTGAAGGACAGGATTAAAGGACAGGATTAAAGGACAGGATTGAAGGACAGGATTGAAGGACAGGATTGAAGGACAGGATTAAAGGACAGGATTGAAGGACAGGATTAAAGGACAGGATTGAAGGACAGGATTAAAGGACAGGATTGAAGGACAGGATTAAAGGACAGGATTAAAGGACAGGATTGAAGGACAGGATTGAAGGACAGGATTAAAGGACAGGATTAAAGGACAGGATTGAAGGACAGGATTGAAGGACAGGATTAAAGGACAGGATTGCAGGACAGGATTAAAGGACAGGATTAAAGGACAGGATTAAAGGACAGGATTGAAGGACAGGATTGAAGGACAGGATTAAAGGGCAGCATTTCTGTCAGGTTTTAAGCCAGGAGGAAGATTGGTTTCGTCTCTTCTGCTTCGACACAATCATCCCCATGCCCTGTCCTGACCTGATCTGAATCCATATGATTACGCCGCTATCTACACACAAGTAATCATTCGCCGTACCGCGGCATATTGTGGCCGTGTGAGTGCTTGTTGGTTGTGTGCCTTTCCTGTTTCCTACTCGCCTTTCTCGGCTGGCAACGAGGGCCACATGCGCACCTGGGCTGTTTTTTGTGTTCGCGTCCCAGGTTTTTGGGTTGGGCGGCCGGTCTCACACCTTGTAAAGGCCTTGCAAAATACCGCGGATATCAGTATGGAATTGTAAAAGCCGGCCACATACCCACACCTGATTCCACCTTTTCATAGATTGAAGTTGCTTAAAGCTGAAAGGTCGAGGCTTCTCATCTCGGATGCGTTGGGAACGCAAGTGTGCATAACTTCAAGCGGAAAACAAACGCCCCCCCCTCCCTTAAAAGGACGAGGTTGGTCATGCAGACGCAATTTGCGTCATGGGCTTCCATGAGGACTGGGTATGGCTCGAGGGAAACAAAACCCTCAGAGTCAACAAAATGTCTCTCTGGCCTTTGCATCCAGCATGGAGCAGGTACCTTCCCCGGGCTGTGACAGGGGTCAGCCGAGTGGCCTAATTTTTGCTGGCTTAGTTCTTTGGTAGGGGTTCAGCCAAAGCCGGCTGGGGGCGATGAAGCGGGCTGGCAGTTGGGACTGTTTTTTTTTCACCCACATTTTTTTCAAAATTACTCTTTTCATCGGGGTTCTGTCCCATCCCACCCAAACCCTCACCGTCAGCATTGAGCAATTACTGGTGCTCGTCGCGCAGTCCGTGCGCAGCTCGGCGTTCACAATCGAGTGGTCCCCGAAGCACTGCCCTTTCCTGAGGGTGTCGATGACCGTACGGTCCCGGCGCTGGCCAGGAGGGTGCGTCCACACTTCCACCTGTTCACACATTCAATTTCGAAAGCGGAGGAAAATCAATTTTCCTGATGATCAGAACCGGCGCCACTCTTATCACTCTTATCCAGGCACGGCCATAAGGTTACGTCGACGGCCTCGTGCAGCAAGCAATGCTGATCAGGCCACTGACCCCATGCCGGTCAAGTTTGTATCCCAATTGTCTTAATGGTTGCCGCCCAGGACCCCCCACCAAATAACACCGTGCCTTTCCTGTTCCTGCTCGCCTTTTCTCAGCTGTCGACGAGGGCCACAAGCGCACCCGGGCTTTTTTCTGTGATTGCATCTCAGGTGTGTTAGGGCTGTGCGGCCGGTCGAATACTTTGTCCAAGTCCAAGCAAATTATATATTGGCCTTGACAGCTGTGACCCATCCCTGGAACCTCCCTCGCCTAGTTAAAAAAAGGTACAGCACAGTCTGGACTCTGGACCATCTCCTCATCCAACCGCCAGCCTTATCTGAAAGGGTCAGGCATTGCAAATTGGGAGAAAGGAGACAGCAGGAGCAGAGAGCCTGGGCAAAAAAAACGCACATGGACCCCTTACAGGCCAACTTCAAGAACTACACAGCATCTGCAAGTTAACCTCTTGCAGGCCACCTTCAAGAACGCAGCACCTGCACGTAGACTTCTTATACTGACAGGCCAACTTCAAGAACGCAGCACCTGCACGCAGACTTCTTATACTGACAGGCCAACTTCAAGAACGCAGCACCTGCACGCAGACTTGTGACAGGCCAGCTACAACTCTCTGTTGGTTTGCTTCGCAAACTGCGCATGCAGCCAACAAATGTCACACAAAACATCCCTGCAGCGACGGACCTGCACTGCGCATTTTTATTTAGGACGCTTTCGCAGCTCACATGCGACTCAGCTACAGCCACCAGGGCCTGCTGCAGCATGCCCGGCTGCTCGGGCCACCGGCCGTAGGCCGATCAATATTCGGCAGCCACTGGCACACAGCACTGTCTGTGCCCAGCTGCCCCCCGAATGTATCTCATAGCGAGCAAAGAAAATAACCAGCGTGGCTGTGGCAGAAACTGCAGGATATCCCTGGACCCTCAAAAACCCCGAGCTAAAAAAAAAAAACGGGCGCTGCTGACCTGCCCCGTGAGGATGACGTAGAACTTGCTAGGCGTCTCCCCGGTCATATACACTTCCTGGTCCTTCTTGTAGTTCTCCATCTTGGCCCCCAGCACCGACCGGGTGCGGGCCTGCTCCGGAACCTGACGGGGCCACAACAGTCCAATGAGCGGGGGGTAAAAAAAACTCTAAAATATCTCAGTCAGGGTGGGCAAGTGATGGGAAAGGGGTGGGGGGGGGACAGCAGCGGCTGCGAGGGATTCGCTCTACCCTGGTAATTATGAGTTTAATAGGTAGTTCAAATTCAGAGGGCAGTCAGCCTGATTGTTGCAATAAGTTGGTTCCTTTCGGCAGGGGCACTGGTCCACGGGGCGGCCCGGATATTCTGGATGCTCCTGTTTCCTGGTCATTTGCCACAACACCCACGCCTCGGCCAAAATGGACGCCCTAGACGCTCGCCCCTGCAGGCACTGCCCACTATTATTTTAATATGTATTTAATATGTATTTGCTTACACTGCGCCGAACGGTGGCTGCCTTAATCCACCTATTATGGAATTCATAGCCTATTAATAATATTATAAATGTATATACCGTATATCTTGAAATATTCCCATTCTTACTGCCTCCATCAATATGCTCTTGTTGGCATGCCAGTGGTCCCATGCACGCGCCTTTTTGACACCCGCCAGGGACAGGGGGGGAGGGGAGGGTCCACCAGCGGTCCCAAGGCGGGCATTTCTGTGACACTCGCCATGGACAGAGAAGTTTGTAAAACGCAACTCAAGTCCATACCTATTAAGGACCACCAGTTCACTCCTCAGCAGCAGCTCTTAATAATGGCTCTCATTCCTCGGCAGCATCCCTGAAAGCTGCATCCCGTCCGCGGCAGAGAGGTCCACAGGGGCTCCTGGCAAAACAAATCGTGTACATCTCCGCACGCGCATGTCCCCCGAGCTACTCACCCGTCCGTCCATCTTTGCACAGCGCACCTGCTTCAAGAAGTCGCTGACATATGCGAACGAGGTTGTGAGCTCCTCGACCACCTTTTCAATGGGTAGGACGCCTGGGTCCTCCTCTTGCGACACTTCCTCACCCGGGGTGGGTATGCGGGACTCATCTGGGGAACTGCTCGTGAGGGGGGGGGGAACGAGCACATCAAAATACATGACGCATTGGTATCCCAGGTCATGTGCAACATCTGCCAGGTCTGCTACATCTGCTAGATTCGCAACACCTGCTGGATCTGCTACATCTGCTAGATCCAGTCCTGTGGCAAAGATTACAGGAGTCTTGTATCACTATATTGTTTGTGCCAGGAATATAAAGGAATACAATTAATATAAAGGAATTCACAAGGACCGCAGAGCTCTTACAAAGCCAGCACTTCAACCCAGCTTCACCCAAACCTTTTCCACACACAAGACCTCAAACCCAGAATCACCACCGAGTACTTTCACAGCCTTAAATACCGAAACCTAAACCCTGATCCACCCAAACCCAAACCCTAATCCACCCAAACTAAACCCTGATCCACCCAAACATAAACCCTGACCCACCCAAACCCAAACCCTGATCCACTCAAACCCAAACCCTGATCCACCCAAACCCTAACCCTGATCCACCCAAACCTAAACCCTGATCCACCCAAACTCAAACCCTGATCCACCCAAACCTAAACCCTGGTCCACCCAAACACAAACCCTGATCCACCCAAACCCAAACCCTGATCCACCCAAACCCAAACCCTGATCCACCCAAACCCAAACCCTGATCCACCCAAACCCTAACCCTGATCCACCCAAACCTAAACCCTGATCCACCCAAACCCAAATCCTGATCCACCCAAACCCAAACCCTGATCCACCCAAACCCAAACCCTGATCCACCCAAACATAAACCCTGATCCACCCAAACCCAAACCCTGATCCACCCAAACACAAACCCTGATCCACCCAAACCCAAACCCTGATCCACCTAAACCCAAACCCTGATCCACCCAAACCCAAACCCTGATCCACACAAACCCAAACCCTGATCCACCCAAACCCAAACCCTGATCCACCCAAACCCAAACCCTGATCCACCCAAACCCAAACCCTGATCCACCCAAACCCAAACCCTGACCCACCCAAACCCAAACCCTGATCCACCCAAACCCAAACCCTGATCCACCCAAACCCAAACCCTGATCCACACATAGCTTTTACACAGCCAAAGCCTCAAGTCCTTCATTCATGCCCCTGAACACTTTACAAGACCCCAGCGCCAAACTGACAGCAGACTCTGGCACCAGACCTCCAACCCTACATGAACTGCCTCAAATACGACTGGACACAACTGAGACTAAGGGTCGGTCACACTCTCTCTTTTGGGCGTGACGGACAGCGTCACGCTCTAGTGTCAGTCGTGTCCTGCGTTTTGAAACTTAATAGAGCTGACTGAAAGTTTCTAGAACAAACTGAAATTTTTTGAACTAACTGACATTTCTTGGTATTCACGGGTACCAACTGCAACTGAATTTACAAATCGAACCCTGCCGCTGCCACCGTTCATCTGCAAGGACTCACTCTACGATAGTCGAACTGATCATTCTCCCTGCTTCATTGAAGCTAGGGCCGCGTGACTCGCCGCCGCCCCGCACCGAGCGCTGAGAGGCAAGTGGAAGGGCACAGGGGGGGAGTAGGGGACAGCAAGCAAAATCAGAGAATCATCAGAAACGCCTGACTAAACAAGAATCACAGGGAATCACCAGAGAATCATTTAGGATCACTAGACAACAAATGACTACAAAAGCGCAGACACTGCCACTCTCAAGCCCCAAGGGTGGCACAGTAGGGTAAAGGGTTTAGGGTTTAGGGTTTGGGGTTTAGGGCGGGTCATCACCTTCCTGTCATCTCACTGACTAAGCATCCTATATTTCTTCAATCTACAAGTATCCTATATTTCTTCAATCTACAAGTATCCTATATTCCTTCAATCTACCAGCATCCTATATTCCTTCAATCTACAAGTATCCTATATTCCTTCAATCTACAAGTATCCTATATTTCTTCAATCTACAAGTATCCTATATTTCTTCAATCTACCAGTATCCTATATTCCTTCAATCTACCAGTATCCTATATTTCTTCAATCTACCAGTATCCTATATTCCTTCAATCTACCAGTATCCTATATTCCTTCAATCTACCAGTATCCTATATTCCTTCAATCTACCAGTATCCTATATTCCTTCAATCTACCAGTATCCTATATTCCTTCAATCTACCAGTATCCTATATTCCTTCAATCTACAAGTATCCTATATTTCTTCAATCTACAAGTATCCTATATTTCTTCAATCTACCAGTATCCTATATTCCTTCAATCTACCAGCATCCTATATTCCTTCAATCTACAAGTATCCTATATTCCTTCAATCTACAAGTATCCTATATTTCTTCAATCTACAAGTATCCTAGGTATCTTAGGTACTTTGCTTAAGCATGGGCAGTCTTTCCACAAGCGCCTTGCTTAGCTTTGCTGAAGTATCGGCAGAGGGAGCTGTCCTCCAAGGCGGAAGCAATTCAAGGACTCATCTGCAGCCGCGAAAGAGCTGGGCCGGATGCAAATGGGAGCGCCCATTCAACACACCGAGCACACATGTAGTCGATGATTGAAAGAGGCTTCTGGTGGGCCCAGCCAATATTCCTATTCCTATTACCGAACCAGAACAAATACTTTTATTATTTTCAGTAAAGTATCTTCTGACCCTTCAAGGTCACATGAAAGTCAACAGAATAGGAGAGGAACGCAGATTCAGGTCCGGACTAAAAAAGAAAGTTACCCAGTCACAAGTAAAATAAATGTGGTGCTGCAGTAGATTTGAATGATATTCCTTCATAATTAACGTAGCTAAAGAGTGAGGGATTCATTACATATAAATAACATAATGATACGATCAGTATTGGCTGACAATGCCTGTTTCAGTTGAAATAAAACAGTGTTTTGTCCACTTTCTACCCCAGGACAGCATTTAACAATTGAAGCCCAAGGGGAGGCCAATCAAGTCTACGGCAGTAAAAATGAGTGAACCCCAAAATTGGCACCCCGCAATCATGTTTCCGTCACCCACAATCCACAATGCCACAATGCCAGAATCTCAATAATTCCATACCGTGACCCCCAAATTCCATAATATGGTAAGTCTTAAAACCCATTATTCCATGATCACTCCATCACCCCATAATCCCATACCCCCATCGGCCCACCTGTGGCTTCATCGAGGGCTCTCGGATCATTAAGCTGGTTCCGCGTGCAAAAGTCTTCCTCCTGAGAGGCGGCCCCCGAGCCCCACTGGACGGGCACAGACCTGGACCCATTAGATACTGCAGAGAGGCAGAGGGTTTAGGGTTAAGCTGGACCCTTCAGATACTGAGGGGGGGCAGAGGTTTCTAGGGTTTAGGGTTAAGGATTAAGGGTTGACCTGGACCCTTCAGATACTGAGGGGAGACAGAGGGTTTTAGGTTTTAGGGTTAAGGGTTAAGGGTTTAAGCTGGACACTTAAGATACTGCGGGGAGGCAGAGGGTTAAGGGTTTAGCTGGACCCTTCAGATACTGAGGGGGGGCAGAGGGTTCTAGGGTTAGGGTCAAGGGTTTAGGGTTTAGCTGGACCCTTCAGATACTGAGGGGGGGCAGAGGGTTCTAGGGTTTAGGGTTTGGGGTTAAGGGTTTAGCTGGACCCTTCAGATACTGTGAGGAGGCAGAAATGTTAAGGGTTTAGGGTTAAGCTGGACCCTTCAGATACTGAGGGGGGGCAGAGGGTTCTAGGGTTTAGGGTTAAGGGTTTAGGGTTTAGCTGGACCCCTCAGATACTGCGAGGAGGCAAAGGGTTTTAGGGTTAAGGGTTTCGGGTTTAGCTGGACCCCTCAGATACTGCGAGGAGGCAAAGGGTTTTAGGGTTTAGGGTTTCGGGTTTAGCTGGACCCTTCAGATACTGAGGGGGGGCACAGGGTTTTAGGGTTTAGGGTTAGGAATGTAGGGTTTAGCTGGACCCTTCAGATACTGCAGGGAGGCAGTGGGTTTTAGGGTTTCGGGTTTTGCTAGACCCTTCAGATACTGAGGGGGTTCAGAGGGTTTTAGGGTTTAGGGTTAGGGGTTAAGGGTTTAACTGGACCCTTCAGATACTGAGGGGGGCAGAGGGTTCTAGGTTTTAGGGTTTAGGGTTAAGGATTAAGGGTTTAAGCTGGACCCTTAAGATACTGCGGGGAGGCAGAAGGTTTTAGGGTTCAGGGTTGAGTATGAAGGGTTTAGCTGGACCCTTAAGATACTGCGGGGGACCGACCAACGACGAAATGAATGGAAAGACGATTGAGGACGTTCAATGTGAGAAAGTAGATGAGGGGGTCAGTGAGGAGAATGACCCAGATATAATAAGCTGCAAGCATAAGTTGCACGCCTAGTCAGGACACCACATGTGCCAAAGCTTGGAATCCAAACCTTCGTCACCCACAGGTAGCTTCTCCCGGATCAGCTTGATGCGAGCAAGGTCTTTGTATCCATATCCCAGAACCTCAGGTCGGCAGCTAAACCCTTCTTATTAATTCTTATGGTATTCACGACCCATAGAACCCAATGTGGGGCCAACTCACCATTGCCCCAGGAAGCAGGGCGCATTTTTTTTAATCATCATTATTGTCTTTTATTTTATGTGTCTATTTACCTGCAGCTTCTCCAGCAGCAGCTTTATGCGCGCCAGCACCATGGGGTAAGGCGTCCGCTGCAGCGCCTTGAGGCGGGCAGCCTCGCGCAGCCGCCTGGCCTGAGAGGAACAGCCAGGCATGGACAGGGGAGGGCAACCAATGTCTTGAGGAGGGAAAAGCGCAGGAGGCATAGTGTATATAATAAATATATGATACAATCGCAAAGCCATATTGTATGAATACGGTACTGTAGATTTACTATGCCTTCCCTCATAACTAATGTTGTTTGGGGTTGAGGGATCCCTGGATTTACTAATTACTGATAGTCGACGCCAGTTTTCAGTCGGAAATTAAGAGTCTTGGTCGACAGTTTGCCCTGAGGGCAGCATTGAAAGAAATTATTTATCGTTGCCGGAGGGAGGGCAGTTCAAATCTACGGTACATGAACAGTTTAGCACTGAAGCATGCATCTGATTCACGAACCATGACTGATTAATTATCAATCAAACACATGCTTTAATGCCAAGTGATTCATTACTATCTGTGTGGCAACAGCCCTGCAATCCATGGAGCAAAACAATGTTCACGAAATGACAGGACTGTCACCCTGGGGACCCTGTGATGCTCAAGACCCGCCCTGTCGGGAGGCGGGTGTAGATTGAGACAAATAAATCTGGACTAAGCAATATATCTGGCAGATGTAATATATCTGGAAGAAGTTATAGACCTGGCAGATGTAATATATCCACCATGCAAGCTCAAGCGTGATTTTGCCATGTTCCTCCACCACCTCCGCTCACCTGCAGGGATGCCGTGGTCTGGGTCTCGGCGCGCAGCCACCTCCCAGCAGCTGAGTTGCCGGCGCCCATCATTCCCAGCCTACACAATTCGGGTCCCAGCTTCAGAGGCTACAGGCTTCAGAAAGACAGAAAAAAGGACGACGCTCCGCAGGAACGTGTGGGGGTTAAGGGGGGGTGGGGGGAAAGTGCGGCATGGGCCGAATCCGCGTCCGCTCCTTAACCATCTCCAGGCTTCAACGTCAATCCAATCAAATCATGCACTCCATACATGCCAGTTTAAAGGCTCGAGGCTTAAACATAACCCTATCAAAACATGCACTGTTCCTAAGGGGAGGCTACCTCGATTCACACCCTGCAGGCGCTGTTCATACCTTCTGGGCATATATGCTTTAGATTGTTTCCATGACGTCCCATTCATCTATTTACATGTCCGCTGCCACTAGTGTTTATCTCAGTGCAAGCCTGACCACCTTTGGGGTACCATTGCTGCAGCTGGGCCAACAGGACCAAACCTTGACCCTGGCCGACTGCTGGCTCAAGCAGCAGGGCTCGCTGTGCCTGGGCCCCCCAGTCCCAAGGCAGTGAGGCAGCTGCAGCATGGTGGAATCCCCCTCGACAAAGCAGTCAATCACCTGCCAATGCTCGCAAACGCGTTCTTTGTGGTAAGCTCCACCTCCTTGAACAGGCTTTCCTCCATCTCCTGGTTCAGTCTCTCCTCACCTGTCCGGCATTGTTCAAACAAGTGTGAAATGTAAGTGTGAATGATGCGGCCTTTCATGGGCCGCTGGGCAGCTTCTGCTGGGAAGATGGAGACTGATCCCAGCCTGGGCCGGAGGCAGTCAGGCAGCTTCACTGAAACGGAAGCAATCTGACATGAACAGTGAGTTACCAACAAGGGGAAGTCAATGACCATTGCTGTGATGTTTACGGTCCTTATGGTGGCTGAATTACGTAGCTGAGTTTAAGTAACCGTAATTTGAAGGCAAATTCAGCTACTTTTACCAGTAAGCGACCGGACTTGCTTCAACAATTCTGAATTACAGCGCAATTGCACAACACTGTAAATAAGGCAGGGTCAAATGAGCACAAGCTCTCTTTTCCAAAAAGGAAACACAAATTTGAAATATCTCTTGTCGGCGCATTCCCCACAAGAGGCACCATTCAATCCACTGGGTGACCTGACATGATTTGCCTGAACACTTAAGCTGACCTCCTGAAATGGGCATCAAGGACTGTGGTGGAGGCTCTGGTCTGGATGCACGGACGCAGTGGCAACAACTATGCAATGCAATTGTCCATACCCTGACCAACACCTCAAATAAACTCCATGCAGCTGAAGGTAGCTTACTAGCTTGACGTGCAGTCCTATACTGCCATGCTGCCATGCTGTAGCACGCAGCCAAAGTTTACCATACCCTTTCTCCCCGCTCAATCATAAATGCTGCCATGCTAGATCGTACCATTCTGCCAAGCAAGACCATGCCTTGCTGCCAAGCCATATTGTTCCATGCTGTTATGCTACACCAAGCCATGCAGCCATGCTACAATATGCCAAGCTGCCATGCTACACCATACCATGCTACCAATCTGCCATACTACAGTATGCCATGCTGCCATGCTTCACTATGCCAAGCTGCCATGCTACCTTATGCCATGCTGCCATGCTACACCATACCATGCTACAATATGCCATGCTGCCATGCTACACGCACTAGCTGCCATGCTACACCATATCATGCTTTTGTACCACATCGTACAATGATCTCATGCTACACCATGCAATGCTGCCATGCTATGTTGCACCATGCTGGGATGCTGCATAGTACCATGGTGCTAAGCAAGGACACAGGATACAGCCGTATTGGCCGGAAATCCCGTATGATATCGACATGGTCCGCTACGGTGCACCGACTGGAAATCCACACTTTTGTCCCGTATTGGCCAAAAATACCATATCGTGTCGAATTGTATCGTATTACCATATTCCGTATCCTGTGTCCCTGGTGCCATGGGACAAAGCACCCTGCTACCCTGAAAAAAGTGTGACACCGACGCTTCCCATGTGGAGCGGGGCAACTGCAAAATGTCCACCTAAGGGTAAGTTGCTGTAACAGCCTCTGTTCATCAACCCAATGATCAGCCCAATGATGCACATAGGGTGGATTGAGGGTCGCACTGCCATGCAGGCCATGTATGGGGTCCCATGGCATGTCCCGCTAGGTAGTGGCTTCGAATATGACAGGTCAGGATGTCTCACCAATTGAGATGTTCTCGGCCATACTTAGTTTAAACTTGTTAGCCGAGGCTGTGACCTCCTGTCTGTCCTTGCGCTTGGCCATGATTGCGATATCCTTGGCCTCAGCGCCCTTGCGATCAAGGTGCGTCATTGAGCGAGCAGTCCCCGCGTTCTCTATGCTTGGCTCCCGTTAGCTCTTAGCTCTTGGCCGCGTAATAAGCTAGGAACCCAGCTCCACAACTTTGGGCGAGTTCAGCTATATTTCGAGGTTATAAAGGTCCTGAATGTTAGGATACAGATTTGACGAGTCGCGCATCGTCGATTGATGCTGGTGAGGAAAATATTAGGGGCAGCTACAGGGGGCACCTGCCGTATTCGTTTTCGACAGGGCTTAGAGCGGAGTCCGCGGACAAAAGCGTGCAGAAGGGGGTTATGTGCACCGGTTATGTGTATCATTTAATGCAGGTCGTGTCGAAGGGGACGTTGAATATGACGATATGTTAGCCGGAAATCTCGCCTAAACGCCCATCAGAGTTGAATACAGGTTCAGGAATAGGTTCAGGGCAGAGGTTCAGAGCCCCATATCAAATTTAGGAATGTGAAGTAGCCGCAATCAAGCAAGCTGTGAGAATAACAATTGTGCCCTGGGGTTTGCTGCCCCAACCTCTAATCAGCAGGTATCGTTTGCTTGGACTTTACAGAAAGGGTGTTAGGCAGAAAGGCAAAGATGAAACGTTGGCGCCCACTGTGGGAGAAGCACGCACATGTCGCACACTGCCCAGGCCAGGAATTGGCAGCCATGAGCTAGGTAATCACCAACCGGGAAATAGTACAAGAAAATACCAGAAAGGCAAAGGAGAACTCAAGTACCGGTACCAGTAAAAGACAGAACACAAAAACATCAATATTCTTTCCTACCCCGGCAACTCCGGCAGCTCTAGCTCCTGCTGTTGCGCCAGGTGCCAGCTCTTTGCAATGTCGGCCTCAGGTATCAAGTTGTAATGCGCCAGGTGTCAGCCCTGGACATCGTCTTTAGCTGCCTACATACCCAGTGCCTTGGTGGGGGGCATTGGTCCGTTGCCACGTCGGAAAAAGTGCACGTGGGGCGACCCACTCACTCCACGATGGGTCCGACCGGACCAACGCGTGGGTCACCCCACGTGGGGCGCTTGTTGCCCCACGGTGGGTTTACCTACAATGTCCACCACCGTGGTTCCCCCACCATGGTTCATCGTAATCCCCACTGCATGTTTCCCACCCATGGTCCACCCACTGCTGTATCCTTAGGGTGGGTCCACCCACTGCATGTCTCCCACCCATGGTCGACCCACTGCTGTGTCCCAGGATGGGTCAACCCACTGCAGGTCTCCCACCCATGGTCCGCCCACGGTGGGTTTACCTACAATGTCCACCACCGTGGTCCACCCATATGGGTATCCCCACGCAGATATCACAGTGGCCCCCCCACTGCATGTTTCCCACCCATGGTCCACCCACTGATGTGTCCCCATGATGGCAACAGCTTCGCGCCAAGGCTTCGCGCTACAACTTGAGCATGCCAGACTTGAGCATGCCGACTTTCCGTACCGAGGTGATAAGGCCACGCCCTGGCCACTTTACGATGACATACCTTGGGAGATGGAGTGATTTTAGCCAGATCAGGGGCAATCTGCAGCCGGGGATGTGTTAACGGTGTGGAAGGTGCATTGCCGTTTGACATCAGCTGGATTTGGTATGACATCAGTCGGATTTGGTTTTATTTTGAGTTGAGTTGGTTTATAATTTTGTTACCCCAACTTTACACAGTCACTTGAATGGTATTAATGGTTGGTTTTTATTTTTTTGTACCTGAAATTAACGACTGTCAATGGTTGATTTTATTTAAAAAACAAGGAATCGTCTGGAAATTTGGTTTATTACCTGGAAAATTACACAGAGCCTCAGCCATGCAGCCAATACTGACGGTCAGAAAAGAACATGAAGCCGAATTTGCTATCGGTTAGATAAGATGAAATGTGAATACGGCATCATGCCGGCATTCAGCGGCTATCGGAAATGCTTAACAAGTGACTGCCCCCATCCCCCTCAAATGCACGGACAAGTGGAATGTGGCTGATGGGGCCCGCCTCTCCTGGTGCAAGTCCCGGAAACACCTCATCCACTAACCAAACAACTTTTGCAGCCCTGTGTACGTTCTTTGCCTTTGCTCTAGCGAATGACTACAATAATACGAACACCCTCTTCATTCTAGATTATGATTGGTCGAAGTGGGCGCCAAATGGGGAAGAAAAAGGCCTGCCTCTTCATTCCGGACTGCCTCTGCCTCTTCATTCTAGATAAAGGTTGGTCGCAGTGCCGCAGAATGGGGAAGGAAAAGAGGGGGGGGGCCCTGGTGGTACCCGAAATATTTGGTTTTTTTGTTGATTTTTCTCTTTACCTGAAACTTTTGGATTCAAGACATTCCATGGGTAGATACTGCCCGTAGCCCTACTTTGCCGCCAACAAAGCCAAATGGAATTGCCTACGTTCACCAAGTGTGACATCTTGTTCTGCTATGAAAGCATCAAAACAATCAGGAACTCTCTAAACTTCCTGATGCCCACGGCGTTTCCCCTGGCCTAGGTCTGCATAACCCCCAAGCGCCAGTTCAAACTGTCTGAATCTTTCCATGCTCCTTCTATCTTCATCCCACTCGAGCAACTTTGTTACAGCCGTTGAGAGGGAAATATGAACACTCCCCCCCCTGGACTATCATACCTAGACCCACCATGCATCGCTCCCGACACTGGCAGTAGAACCCATAACAACAAAATGAAGGATGCGTAAACCGTGCCCTGGGTAAACCGTGCAATCCTACTCTGCTGCGAAATGGAATCTATCGAATCACGTTGACCGACTCTGTCAGCCGACTGTTTTGGTGTGAAAGCACAAATACTACAGGCGTCCATCAAGGCTGGGCCCCATACTTCTTTTGGGGAAATTGCGAAGTTCCGCCCGCCGTCTCCCTCACCGGAGGTGGTGTCTGAGTCTCGCCCGCGCGCAGTGGCGGACCTCTCATGAGGAGGATCACCGGAGAGAACAGAACCGCCGTTGCTGCAACTACCTGAAACCATCTGAATTCAAATTGTCATATGTTTCCAATCGACAGATACCTGTCGATTGTCAAACGTTTTCAACTAAGGAATAGGGTTTGTACCAGAACTGCTACATTCCCTCTTGTTGTCCCCGAAGCAGGTTCAGCACTGCTTCAGTTGGTTTCAGATCGACAGATGACAGATAACTGTCGAATGTCAAAAGTTTTCAACTAAGGAATAGGGTTTGTACCAGAACTGCTACAGGTGCACCACCAAGGGTAGGGCAGCACCACCAAGGGCTAAGCAGCACCACCACCAAACACTCTGCCAGCTTTTGCACCACCTGGGCACGCCTCCTGAGGCACATGCACTCGCACCGCATGCACCTCCTTTGAGTTCTCCCACCCCTTCTTGATGTCGCCAGCCTCCCATGCCTGCCAGCCCTCCTGCATGCCGCCCTCCTGCCCCCAAGCTCCCTCCTGCCGCCCTGGCTGTGTTGTGGTCCCAAGGGCCCTCAACAGGGAATTTGCAGTTAAGGAGCAGGTTACAGTGGACGTACCCACGCCCCCGCTGTCCTCCTGCATGTGCCTGGTCCTTCATGAGCCAGGGGACGGCCATGGTTGAAGGTCGATCAGGCCTTTGGCGTATCGCTAGGATCTCTCTTCTCGTTCAAAGAGGTCATCGGAACCTGCACACAGCGGCGGTTATAGCGGTTAGGGTTAGGTAGGTGAAGGTGGTTAGGGTACAGACAAGTGTCATTATCAGGTTCAGACTCAGTGTCTCAGATGCTTTTCATATTACACTTCAAGGTTGGGGCAGAGAGGGTCAGAGAGGGCGGTATAATTGCATAACCAGGTTTTGAATGTTATCCAGCTGCCCCGTCACACTTGTTGACCGTACCTTCAAGGGGGTTCATATCTGTTGCAGCCCCTACCTCTCTGTCCTCTCCCGCTCCAAGGCACTGGCCCTGGAGTGTACATCGGCCGCCACCAGCTCCAAGTAAGTCTCCAACCTACGGACATTACCAGACTGGAGGAGCTATGCGTTGGGTATGCTGGGAGTGGTAGGGGTCGGGCGGGAGGGTTCCGGGTGCTCAGGGCGTGTCAAGCTACCGCCCTCCGATACCTCCGATCTCTCTAACCGCTTCTTATCCGCCCCCCCTCCCCACCCCTGTGAAGGCTAAGCCAGTGAGGTGCGGCGTACAAGGAGCCTATTGGCATCCGTCCGTATGTTACGTAACTTGGTGCAGCAGCTGGTGGACTCGAGATGGCAGCACCGCAACATCCACCTCTTGGGTCCAGGGGGTACGTCTTCATCCTATCGCTGCCCAGGTACATAATCACACTTGTGTCATTGGTACCTGTGCTGGGTACCTAGGAGCACCCTCAGCTTAATTACTCACCGGCTTCCCAGAGGACTCGCATGATTGGTCCTCGTCACTCCAACTACTTTTGATGAGCCCCACCCGCAGCCACAACTGGGCTGATTCACTTCAAACCTGGACCAGCCTCAGGCTGGGGGTCCAAGCAGCAGGGCTGGCTGCACCCTAGATGCAGGAGCTCTAGGTCATGGAAGGTGTAGGTTTTCATGGTTTTCATGAGTACGGTATGTAGGTATGAGTACTTTGAAGGGTTTAGGGGTTGTGAGGCAAAGAGGTCACTGCTCCTTGTAGCTACAGTGCCGTGTCTTGCTATGGAGGGAAGATGATCTTGTCCTTTAAGGTGTGGGGCTGTGTGTGGGCACTGGCAGCCGCCGGGCCGGGCTGATCTGTGATTTACTCTTGTCCCCTTACTGACCGTAGGACCCATCAGCACTTGAGGACAGCGGGAGGGGTGGGACACATGGGGCCAGGCTGCATGTGGTGCCGAGGCAGGGCCACGACATGGTGGCATCCGGAGGAGAGATGCGGGCCCTCATGTCCTTATGGGGGGAGACGCTCCTCAACAGGCCGCCCATGGAGGACGTGGTCAAAGTCAGGACTTGAGAACAGTTTGACGAAGGGATCTCACGTAGCCTGGCTAAGATGATAGTTAGTTGGGTGAAGCTGCATGCAAATGGGCGTTTTCAGGCGTGTTGGACATTCATGATTCGCTGGCGCCCCGAATCCTAAACCTCTAAGCTAAGTAAGACTAGGCGGTTGTCCTGTGAGATTATGGAAGCCTATACCTGTCGGCAGTGCAAACATGGATCTTCCAAGGTCCTGCTACAGCCCTGAGTGTGCAGCCCTGCCAAAGCCATCTATCGCTACTATCAGGGCTGGCGACTATCGCCCTGCTACAGCTAGATAGCCCGCCGGTCAGCAGGTCTTGTCTATATGTTTATTTGTTTTTATGCCTCTCTCCATCAGGCTTCAAGCAGCAATGAACGTGTATGCCAGGACACCTTGGATAGTTGGGGCCTTGGGGTGTATGAGGTGTACAGGGTGATGAGCAAACTGGGCGCTGGGCATGTCACACTGCATGGAGGCCAAAGGCGCAGGGTGTGCATGGATGGGTGACATGGTATGGAAGTTGCTTTCAAGGTGATGGGCTTTCAGTGAGTGCGTGAGTGCTGTCAGGGCACGAGTGCTTGCATACAGCGAGCGCTCACTTTCAGAGCGCGAGGGCTTTCAGAGAGCGAGTGCTGTCAGGGCACGAGCGATCCGAGTGCTTGCAGAGTTGCAGAGCGCGAGTTCTTACAGTGTGCAAATTCCTCCGCCGTCGGGGCGAGTGTCCCTCCAAAATTGTGGAGCCGAGCGCGACGCTGATCCTTGCGCCTTGTCCGCAGTCATTTTTAAAACTGAAAATCGAGCCTTGAGGTGCCCAGGGACCCTGGTGAGCCTAACACGACTTCTCACACTATTTTGAGTTCAGGAGTTCAGAAGAGTCATTGAAACTGGTTTCTTTGCGAAATTAGCATCGATTTACCTAGGCATAAATAGAAATGCCCACGCGTTGCATTAGGCCTGCCCCAGCTGTAGTTCATGTGAGAGGTTCGGCCGTCGGTTGAGTCGGGCTCCTTTGCCTCTCCAATTCTCTAAAGACGCGGAGGTGCGACGCACACTTACCGGTCAGGGACCCAAATTTAATTCTTGGGGCTTTTTTGGGGCCCCTTGGGTCAAAAAGTTAGTAAATATTAAGTTAAGCGCCCGACAGGGCGCTTTAGGTTGCACGGCAATGTTAGTTTTGAGGTGCAGCCTAGATGATGCTGGTGAAAACGGTTAAAATAAGTAGCCTTGGTTATAATACAAATTATTATTTATTATATTTATAACTTACAAGACCGTCGGTTGTTTGTGCGATCGCTACAGACTAGGTCATCGGTGGGTGTCTGAAATGATGCTTAATGTATAGTCGAGAAACCGTATATTCACTAAAATATATGTATACATAACTGTAATGTTTTGGCGGCACAGGTCTGCTTTGCTGCTGGACCGCCTTGCTGCTGCGTCTTTAAAAAGGCCCGCCTTGCTGCTGCGTCTTTAGAGAATAATAGTTATTGCGTTTCCCCCCCCCCCCGATATATCGAATATAAAAAAAAACAAGAGGTTACGCCGTGGCTCTGCTGCTACACCTACGATGCAGCAGAGGGCCACAGGCGGGCCTCCGCGCTTCACGTCTTTAACACGTCTTTAAAGCGCAGGTGAAGAAGTAAGCGTGGCCCCCAAAGTCGGATGTGGTGACATCAAATTGACGTCCTCTGCTCTTTGCCTCCTTGCCCCCGATATCCACAGACATTTTTTTAAAGACATCAATTTCACGCAAATTTACGGCATTGAGAATTCAATGACCTCGACCTTGAAAGACCTGGAGTCAGAAAAAGCCCGGGTGGACAAGATGTTTAGGGAACTCTGCCGCCGAGGAGTGACCACGGATCTCGTCCATTTTACAATGGAATCAGTGGGGCTCCAGCTCCAGAGCATTTCCTCAGAGAAAGGTCGTTTGTGCGAGGAGATGAAGCCTCTGAAGGAAGCGCTTCGTCGCATACAGCATGCCTGCGATTCTCTTATCCCTAGGCCGACTCGTGAAGAGCACGAAATATTGGAGCGACATTGGCGTGATCGCACTGGTCCCTACAGCCTGGAAAAGAAGCGGCCTGTTCCGCCTGAAGGTAATCAGAGCATGCAACCGTGCAACGACTTGAAGACTGACCTGGTGCCGTGTCTGCAGATGCCTTGCTAAGGGGGTGTTTCCACTGTTGCCTTAAACCAGCGCGGTTTGAATCCGGTTGCTCGCGATCGTGATTTTTTCACGCCTTAGGGGTCGGTCAGACTGCGTTACGTTTGAGGTTGCGTTTGGCAGTTGCGTTTGGGTTGCGTTTGGATTTAGCGTGAATCTGACGCTAAACTGGTCACACTGCGTTTGGGCAAGACGGCAGGGCAAGACGACGTCAGGGCACGGCATGGTACATTTTTGTGCGAATTCCGTCTCCCAGCGACTCGGGGTTGATATTTCCTTACATTGTAACATATATATTGTTCGTGTCCAGCTTAAGATCAAGCTTAAGCTGGAATTCATGAAAAATCTCAAACGCTAAACGTCAACCCCCCCCCCCTGCGTTTGCGTTTCGCGTTTTGACACGTTGCGTTTGGCGTTTGGGTATTGTGACCGGCGTCGCGTTTGCACTTTTTCCTGACGCAACCCCAAACGTAACGCAGTCTGACCGACCTCTTAAACCAAAACTGTTTCCATGAAATCCAGGAAGTTCACAGCGAACTTCCTGCTGCCAGAGGTCTGATCTAGGGGCGCCGAGACGATATGCGACGATTCGTGACCTCGGAACCACAAGTGTCGCCGCTTATTTCGATATGGCTATAGAAATGGCGTCTTTAATGCCGAACGATCTTTCGCGCGGAGATGGTTCCTTAAACCAAGAGGCAACCAACTCACAGAGTAGCCTATACCTGGCAAATGAGACGGTATAGGCTATTCTTTTTTGCGTGGTTTCGGCTTCGTACAGAAAGGCCTATTCTGGCCTATTCTGTGTCGGTTTGCGGCAGTTGGGTCGAAATTGGGCCTTATTCTGTGTCGGTTGCCCGACAGAATAGCAATGGAAACAGCACCTAAGCCACGGCCTTGCGAGACTTGTGACCTGGGTCTCAACGCTAGTGGCTGGTGAGGAACAGGGTAGGGCAGCAGCAGCAATTTGAGCAGTGTCATATATATGTATATATAAGTTGGTTATATGCTCTCGTGGCTCCTTCCGTCTCCCCAGCATTTTTGTGTGTTCGACACGGCCAGGCCAGCTTGGTGCAGGGTCGTGAGCTGGGCACCACCCGTCCCATTCTAACCTGCAACATGGACGTGGCTGTGGCTTGCAGTGCTTTCATTCACTTCAACAATTTCCGCACTGCCTCATGCAGGGTCTCCGGCTGCACTACTCCCTCAGGATGCAGGCTCAATGGAGTCCTCATCTGCTCCCTGCCGAGGCAGCGACGACCGCGGCGATGCGGGTTGCAACGGAGCATGTGGCTCCTCCGTAGGCTGCATGTACGTGGAGATGGCTGAGCCTTTGCTCCTACAGGACAAGGACCATGCAGCGGGGAGAGACAGCTCGTTTGACATCATATATGGGTGCAGGGAGGCGGATCCCCTACATGTCTTCTTATGGACAACACCTAGGCGGCGCTTGCGTGCAGATCCATAAGCCGCATGTGGGTGAAGAAAGCTCCTTAAGTCGAAGTGGTCATGGAAGTCACTGGCGGGGCCAAGGGTCAAGGGGAGGCTGACCACTGTTTTGTTGGCCCTAACCCTAGCTTTCGCTGTGCTTTGTGCTCGGCAGGAATATGACACTATTTTGAAGGTAGGTCAGGGACTATCTTTGAAGGGCCTCAATCGCTGGGTTGATCAGGACACAACTCCACGAAGGCTTCTTGCACTAGGGCCGTAGTATTTCGCTGTATAGTAGCTAAACACGTTCATGGCATCGCTGGATTTTTATGTGCCAAGCCCCTTGACGTCCCCTCAAGAGTCAAGACCGCGTCTCTTCACTCCTCTGCACAGTTCTAATGCCCGGTCCACTCACTGTCGTCCTAATTTTAAAGCTAGTGTGTTTGTAGCTTGTCCCCCCCCATCTGGGCCCTACAGCAGGGCCTGATTCAAGCTCTGCCGATGTAAATAAATGTTACGTCGTAAACTCTCCTCTGCAATAGCCTTGATTGGCAATAGCCTTGATTGGCACCACAAACATACACACACCTAAAAGCTTGCTTCAATTTCGCCCCCTGTTCCTCACTTTTCTCCCAAATGCTATATTAAGTGGTGTGGATGATCTGGTATTGGGATCCTCTGATAGTGATGTATTGACAGTTTGTAGGATGGCAACATTCAATTTAAGCGCGACATTGTGGTGGTGTTGCCTCCACGCTTGGTTCTGATTTGTACCGTCCATACTTTTGTTGCATCTGTTGTCGGCTGGTGCTGCGACTTCTGTTTGGGCCCACCCACCTGTTGTTGCATCACCAATGCTGTGCAGTGGCCTTCAGCTACAATTCAGCTCAGTGTACACTCAGCTGGCCTACGGCCGGAAGCCCCTGGTGTGGCCAACCCTACAGCCTCAGGCCGCATGATTGTTTGAGTCGGCCTACCGGTAATGGTGGTGGCCATGGGTCAAGATCCACCGAAGATTATCTCACAAAGAGATACACTGTGGTGTTTTTTTTGTAGCTGCACCTGCTTGGGATGCATTCACTTTTCCACTCTCTGTACCGGTATGTCAATATCGTTACACATCTGGGCCCGCTCAAAGCTCGGCCGCGTGGGTGCCCAACTGTTCAGGAGGGAGTAAAGGAGGAACTAAAAGGAAGAGAGGGGGAAAGGAACAAAAGGGGAGGCCGGGAAGGCAAAGCAGACCACGTCCAACACCTGAGTTCCACTAGAGACTACCCCTCAACAAAGCTTCTAATAAAAGAAAAGTCCGGGAAAGCCAGCGTATGCCACCCCTGCTTGGCCGCGAGGGCGCTCCACTGATCAGAAGGGAGAAGAGAACTAAGAAACTAAAAAGGGGGCAAACAACAACAAAAAAGGGCCAAAAGAGAAGGCCGGAAAGGCCAACGACATCGGCCTCAGAAACCCTGGAGACTAACCCTCAATAATGCCCACAACACAGTCCACAAAAGCAAGTGCGTCCCACGCGTGCTCAGCCTGGTACAACTGGTGGAAGTTGTGTACCGGTATGTCGTGTCGTCAACTAGGGCTTTCACCCCTAGCTTCACCATTGTATCAAGGGGGGTGCACTCCACTCATGTCAATGCGATATTCTCCACTACCGTAGTGGCAGTGCCATGTGTTCCAACGCTTGAATGAGATTGTTTTGTTTAAGCCGGGTGGGCAAGATACCTCTAGGAATTCAACTGAATTACATGGGTTTAGCCTTTGTGCACCCCATGCCACTGTAGTATCATGGAACGTATAAACAATATGGTATGTTAGGTCCAGAACTTTTTGTATTAAGGTTGTATAGAATTTTGCCGTGTACGAGAGCAGTACAAACATGAGATCTTCCCCTTTAATATCGAGTCCAGCTAGCAAGGCAGAGACTAGGGGAACATGCCATTACGTAAGCTTGCTTCCACAGAAGGAGTGGAAAAACAGATTGAAAATACTAATCATGGAAGAAGAAAACTCCCATAATTCCCACCTCGCTGCCCCCACCTTCCCCCAGCATGAAATCCTCACTCTTACCCACACAAGCCAACATAGGTAAATTATTCGCAGCAATAATGCAACGGCGTTGAGCCTCTCATGCGCTTGACTGTTGGGACATGTTGAACAGGAACATGCTGGGAAAGAATGTCACCACTCAACACCGCCAGCATGAGGGCGGTGTCCTGCGTTCTCTCGATCATCTTCTTTGTCAGGTCCTTTATCTTGATGATAATCAGCAGTGACAGCATGAGCTGCATGGGCAGGCTCACACTATTATACCAACATACGGGGCTCAGCACGATGAAGCATCAGACACCGGACCAGAGCAGCTCCTTCGCGGTTGTGCTCTCGAACAGGTTTACCTTGTCGAAGATATCTCCGGAGGTCAGCAACTCACAGGGTAAGAAGGTCCAACGCCAAGGAGAGGCTAAAAGACTCACATGGCTTCCTCGTAGTGTTATTAGGCTTTAACACAATAGCACGTGACAAAAGCAAATGCAACAGGAAAGAAAGTGGAATGTTGCCACGGTGTCACTTCGGAATGCATTGCACCCCCATTGCCATTGCTGAATGCATCACATCCCCAATGCTCTCCTACTGTCCATGCCTTCGCCCTTGCCCACGTCCCCCTCCCTTAGCCCATGCACTCCCAGTGCACATGCCTTCATCTCTGGCCCATGTCCTCCCCCCTGCCCTTGCCTGCAAAGCAGCGCACACACAATCTTGGCCAGGGTGCCGGGTAGGATGAGGGTCATAATAACTAATATATCGCATGAATAAGTCTTGAGGTTTAGGGTTTAGGAGGTGCCACCTCGCTCCCAGGTGGTACTTGGGCACACAGTTGAACCTGACTCCGTGACTAAATGGCTGCTACTATTCAACCCACAAGTTCGGCTCATCAACTCACTCTTGAGCCTCTCACACCAGAGCCGCACCTCGCTGAAGTGCTCAAGCGAAACTCAAATCTCACGCCATTGCCATGGTGTGCCCTAGCCCACAGCCAGATTCCAGAGTTGCTTGAAGCACTTCAGTGAGGTGCTGCACTGCGCCACCTCACACCACCCACCGGTGGGTTCATGCTCCAGGAGCATGCCGCCGCCGCAGTGCGCTAGTTTTGATGTACCTATTCGGCCCTGCACAGCCACACATTTGCGTGACACTTTCAAAGACGCAAGATGTTGTTGCAAGATTAGGGAACAACAACAAGTAACAAATGCACAACCAATTTCCATCTACGCGCACGCCTTCATTGGTGACAACGCTACATGTTAGGTTGCATCACTCAAGGCATGTCCTTCATAGCAGGTCATCAGCTGGTTCCTGCATAGCAGTGCTAGGCACATAAAAGGTGTTTGTGGTCTCCCCAAATGAACTGCACAAATGTTGTTGGCGTGTGGAATGCCATGTCAGTTATTGTTGAGCACAACAATACCTATTACCTCAACCCCCTCAAGTGAGCATGTGGACCTCAGCATAGCTGCCACACAACAAGGTCCGTGACTCGAGGACAATTTGCGCCCTTGTGTGCGCCATGGACCTCAAAGAACCTATCAGATTTCCCCCACAGTTTTTTCTTTAACCTTTTGGGGGGTATTGGAGCTCATTGTCCAAACGACCATACATATGGTATCACACATTTTGCCCACAAAGTGTAACCGTCAGATATCTTTCTTACATTATACCACTAGTTATCTTCCCTACATTTAATTATGGTTTAGACATTTGTATATTCTTTGTACTAGTCGCTTCATGCACAGCCGTTTGACAACTTTCACTGTCCTCCCATACATATATGTATGGGAGATATAGCCAAGCTCTAGATCCGGTAGATTGAAACATGCAAACATAAGTTCTGAGGCCCAGGAATCCCAGCTTATTTCGCCGTCCTGCCAGAAACGTGCATAATAGTACGAACATTTGCACTTTGGACCGATAACTGATCAACTGAGGGGCCAAAGCAAGCCTTCTAAGCATTTCAAAGGCTAAGATTCCCTGCTGCGAAGCTAGCGTGTTTACTAAGAAATGATGGTAGAAGGAAGAGATTATGAGAGGAAGAGAAGTTGAAGTCGTTACTTGATTGGCTTATGGATGGTTCGAAAATGTAGCAAGATATGCGGTTCAGTTAGTGGGGTTAGCACGGTTCTGAATTATCTCGAGCTGAATGCTGGGATGAAATCACTTCGTGGAACGCATGGGACCTAAACTCGACGAGCCTGACCACTCAAGCAGCAGGGCTTGACGAATGCTCGGCCGCTTGGGGCTGGTAGGGACTGACTAAGCTCAATTCCAGCTACTACTCGTGCATAGCCGAGACCCTGCGTCTGTGATTAGCCTGTCACACCATTACATGCCCTGCACATTTGCTAACCTTGAGTTTAGCCTACCCCGTGGCCTGTGGCACCAGGTGTGGCACGGTACTGGCGACTGGTATATAATTTGAAACGCCAGGGAGTAATAACAATACTGGCAGTGATACACGAAAATAACCATGTCCTTAAGGAACCCCCATCAAGGCAAAACATACGTGACAAAGTGACTACATCGTTTTTCCTAACCCTATGAAGTTAAGACAGCTACTGTGTATATTTATTTTCAGACGCCTGAATGGAACGGAAACGTGATAGAATGGGGTATGCATACTGCCCCCAGGGGACTTCAGTGGTCCTCACTGCAAGAGAGCAGAAGGCCAAGCTGTGCGTCATGCAGAACTCCGCCCCGGACGTGAATGAAAACTGCTCCGAAACCAAAGGGAGCGCTCGTAAATCCCTTGCTATGCCCTGCTTGCCATAATGTTGCTGCACAGGCATCCCCCCCACAACGCAAACTAAAATCAAGTCAAGAAAACAAGCTGGGAAACGAAGATGTCAGATAACCAAACCACCGTAATGTGCGGTGCATACAAGGTTATACCAGGGGCCACAGTCTAAACATGCTATTCTGAACATGGCATTCTATTTCATTCAAGGCAGGCAGGCAGGCAGGCAGGTCTCCCTCCTGTACCAGAACTTCAAGGTTACTTCACCCATCGTAACTGCAAACGATCACTAGGAGGCCAGCCGGACAAGATGAAATCAGGCATCCATTATTTCCATATGATAACTGTCATCGATGGGGACTCATCTCTTTTAAGGGCGCGCCAGCCACCGGCCGGCCGACGCTCTGCCAGGAGTCCTATCACAGCCGGCTGGGAAAGCCTCACAGGCGGCAGCGGAATGAAACCCCGGAGGAAGCGGGCTTGTGTGATGACCTCTAACACTAAAGATTGATCAAGCGGATGGATATAGTGGATGGAACAAGAAAGCAAAGGTTGGGGCGTCAGTCAGATCCAAACTCGGCGTACGTCTGCCTCCAGCATCCGCACTGCAGCTCCCTACTGATCTAGCTGGCGTCTGCTGTACAAGCCTCCTCTCAAAACCATAATCGCCCCATATACTTCCCCCCTTTGGGCCATTGTGAGGTCGAGAAAGCAGTGCAGTGCAGCCCGGCACTCTACCGGCTGCTCCACATGAAGACATGAAGAAATGAATATGCTTTCCCCCCATTGAGGTCCGTGGGTGTGGAAGCATTGGGCAGCTCGGCACTCTACCAGTTGCTCCATCGGAACATGATCAGACAGGCGTAGGCAGACAGGTCCGTGGGTGTGGAAGCATTGGGCAGCTCGGCACTCTACCGGTTGCTCCATCGGAACATGATCAGACAGGCGTAGGCAGACAGGTCCGTGGGTGTGGAAGCATTGGGCAGCTCGGCACTCTACCGGTTGCTCCATCGGAACATGATCAGACAGGCGTAGGCAGACAGGTCCGTGGGTGTGGAAGCATTGGGCAGCTCGGCACTCTACCGGTTGCTCCATCGGAACATGATCAGACAGGCGTAGGCAGACAGGTCCGTGGGTGTGGAAGCATTGGGCAGCTCGGCACTCTACCGGTTGCTCCATCGGAACATGATCAGACAGGCGTAGGCAGACAGGACCCAGAAGCACCACCAGCCGAAGAGAGCCAGCAGGTTCCACCAAATAGCCTGGTCCTGCTTTCATATGTAGGGAGCAGACATACCGTATATTATAATATTATAAACGCTGTATATCATATACCGTACGCCGAATCACATGGGAGTCCGGGGAGTTCTTGGGGGTAAGGTAGGGGTTCAGAGTGAACAGTTCAGGGTTCAGGGTTCATTAGGGCTGATATTTTTAAGGGTCAGACCATTGAGCACACAGTCTTGCGCCGTCACAGTCAGGGCAGATAGGGATCATTGATACCCTAGCTTTGCTTTGCCTTCCCTCATGATGAACTAATGTTGTTTGGGGTTAAGGGATCCACTCATTTTCACTTATCATTTGTCAATGCAAGGTTCAGTCCAGAGTTTTTGTCCACAGTTTGCCCTGAGGGCAGCATTACAAGAAATCTTTATATGATGCCCTGATGGAAGGCGAATCAAATCTACAGTAATTCGACTTCCTTCCAAAGAACCCGAGCACACCATCACAAGACATCCAAGGCTCCTGAGCCTCAATAAGGTCTCTACCTAATCAATGGTGATGGCGTGGACACGGCCTTAGCCCACGCTGCGCTGTTGCCTTAACCCTATCGTCCCTGCCGGGATTTTTCTTCTTCTACTCCTACCACATCAGGGTATAGGGTTTATGGTTTAGGGTTTAGGTTTTTTTCATTACTGACCCTCATTCCGTAGAAGCCGAGCACTCCATCGTAAGGCCGGTCATTGCAGAGGAACTTTGTGTCGTCGCTTCCGCTGAACTCATTGGTCATCATGGCCACAAACGTGTATCTGCAACAACAAGAGGTCCACAACGGCACGTGAAACACGACAGCAATACGCGGACCGAAAACGGTGGAATATGCATTTTCTAAGGAAGAGACAGAGAGCCCCCATAACAGTCGGTCCAACTTCTAGCCCTCTTGAAACTAGCATGGCAATGAATCAAGGAGGAGCCTGTCAGGCAGTCAGGCAGGGCGGACGGAAGTGTCCTCTGCACGCATGCTTCAGGTTAAGGGCCTTTAAGGCTGCTGCACAGCGCTGGCTCCCAAACCCCTAACCCTGAACCCCAAACACGCTGTTCAGGTTAAGGGCCTTTGAGGCTGCTGCGCAGCACTGGCTCCCAAACCCCTAACCCTGAACCCCAAACACGCTGGTCAGGTTAAGGGCCTTTAAGGCTGCTGCGCAGCACTGGCTCCCAAACCCCTAACCCTGAACCCCAAACACGCTGGTCAGGTTAAGGGCCTTTAAGGCTGCTGCGCAGCACTGGCTCCCATACCCCATCTTCCCTCCCTCCTAACATGCTGGCACTTTGACTCCAGCCTCTGCTCTCTCCATGATGCCGAAGAGCTAATATTTCTCTCGTACCTTCTCTCTTGAGTTTTCTAGTGTACATTTTTTCGCCGACATGGCCGAGCCTCATTTCTGAGCAAGGCCCATAGGTTTAGAACGGAATATACACGCTGGGCCTCGCAGAACGCTCGGCCGCTTGGGGCTGGTAGGGAACGACTTAGCTCAATTCCAGCTACCCGTGCACAGCCAGGACCATGGTTCAGCCATGCCACCCTCCTATGCTAACAAAACCCTTGTGCCAGTGGATCACACTCCTGATTTGTTTTCAACACGTAAAAAGTATTACCAGTATGATAATGAATAATACACCAAAATAAAAGGCTGCTGCTGTGGCAGAGAGGCTTCCATGAACCCACACCCGAGGGCGTGTATCCAATGGATAGTTGGATACCGGCTTTTTACCGGCTTTTTACTATACTTTTATAAAATTAACAGTATATATGAAATGACCATTCAAATAGATGGTGGATCCAGATGGCTGGGATGGTGACGGTACTGACCTGAGGTAGTCAAAGTAGGAATACCTGTCGCAATCAAAGTGTGAACAATGTGTGACGTTGGGTTTATGAGTATAAAACCCAAGGAGGGGCATGGCAATCAAGCAGCACTTCTGCCTAGTGGTGGCAATGAGGTCACCAAAGCTGCTTTCTCACTCACTATCACAATGATTAGGGGGCGGATTATAACAGATGTGCGATAAGTGTGTGAGAGGTGACTAGGCAGCAGTCACACCCTCTTAATGTATACCCTAAATGACCCCTTAACTCAAACCCTAAAAACAAGCCCTGCTTACACATCCCCGTTCTGTTTGGGTCTGTGGGTATAGAAAACCCAGCTGGCACCTCGCCATACCCTAGGGTTAACGGTTCAGGGGTCAAGCAGCCGCTCGGGCACTCACCAGATCCAGCCGTTGGGTATCCTGTCCAGAGGCACCAGGTAGCCCACAAAGAACATGAGCGTGCCTGCGGCCATGCACCCCAAAGCGAGAACAATTGGAACTTCTGCGAGCTTTTGGCCATGCCCGGTGAATGAATGAATACAACACATGGAAACTGCGGACCACAGCGAGGGCCCCACAGACACACGATCAACGCGGACCTCGACCCAAGCGTTGTCCAAAATTCTAAACTGGATGGGACGCTCCATGAATCCACACATCAAAGTACATGTGTGAAGATTCCATTTTGAATTCTTCACATCCTGCGTTGCCAGACCCTTAACGCTCCCCTCGTCTGGCCCCGCACCATGATGGCGTACGCTACGTGTGCCCCTGAGCTGTTATTCTTTTGCTTGGACTTAAACAGGTGTGAGGCCGGCCGCCCAGCCCTAGAAATCCTGTCATGTTGTACCGGCTGCCTTCTGATGCGTGGTCACACTAAGTGACTCAGCCACACCTGCAAAACTTGGAACAGCTCCATTGGCGAAGTCGATGGTCGGGCACAGCGCAGCGAAGGTGAAGGCCACGGCGATGGCGGTGAACTGAGTCTGTGAAAAGTGTGAGAGGCAGCAAGGTGCATGAAACGTGCCATAGGCAGCAAATTGAATGAAAAGTGTAAGAAGCAGCAATGTGCAACAAAAGTGTGAGAGACAGCAATGCGCACGCAAAATGTGACATGCAGCAATGTGCATGGAAAGTGTCAGGCGCAGCAATGTGCACAAAAACTATGAGAGGCAGCCAGGTGCATGAGAAGTGTGAGAGGCAGCCAAGTGCATGCAGAGCGTGATATCGGGGGGTGATATGCAGCAATGTGCATGAAAAGTGTGAGACAGCAAGGTTTTGTTAAGTGTGAGAGGTGGCAAGATGCATGTAAGTGTGAGAGGCGGAAAGGTATAGGAACAGTGATGTGCAGCAAGGTGCATGAAACATGTGATGTGCAGCAAGGTGCATGAAACATGTGATGTGCAGCAAGGTGCATGAAACATGTGATGTGCAGCAAGGTGCATGAAACATGTGATGTGCAGCAAGGTGCATGAAACATGTGATGTGCAGCAAGGTGCATGAAACATGTGATGTGCAGCAAGGTGCATGAAACATGTGATGTGCAGCAAGGTGCATGAAACATGTGATGTGCAGCAAGGTGCGTGCATGCCAAGTGTGAGAGGCCACAAGGTGCATGAAAACTGAAGTTGCAGTCTACGGACTACGATGCATGCAAAATGTGAACCGAGTCGGTGTCTGCTTTTAGAGGCAGCAGGGTGCATCATAAGTGAAGCAGGCTAATCGCAGTCTAGAGAACATGCAAAGTGTCACTGCAATCCAGGATGCATGCAAAGTGTGATTGCAGTACAAGTGTGAACATATGCAAAGTGTGGTTGCATTCTAGGGTGCATGCTAAGAGTAATATAGTAGTAGTGGCATATCTCACGAGCTTGTGTCCTTCATGTCACCCCTGTCTGTCCCCGAAACAAACGTGGGGGTGGAAGCAGAAGGAGCACTGCGATGAGTGCCTTTTCAATTCAGATCCGTGGAAATCAAAATAGGAAACACCATCACATCTCACATCGTGTCGTAATGAGTGGATGCACACGGAGCTGGTAGTTGGACGCGGGTTTCCTTGGGCTAAAAAGGTGATTAACTAATTTTAATTGATTAATTCCTAAACATGAAAATAAAATCACATCAGTTCCTTTGGGAACAGTTAGACGCCACCGCTTCTTTTTGGGGTGCTTCCGGGTGAAATCCAGCTACATGACGGCCTAGGGTCATGCGGGCCTGGGGCAGCAGGCCCTGCTGCCTGGGCCATTGGCTGCAGGCAGGTCCAGCTCTGATTCCCAACTTCGCATCGGCCACGTGGCGGTCGCCCAGCGGCCGACTGAAGGTGGTCTAGTACTCACTTGAACAAACGAACAAAGACTGGTTCCAGTTGAACCTTCCTGACCTGATCTAGCCACCGATCCACACTCATCTGCCATCACATCTCTGTATTCTGTCAGCGCTCGAATCAGTGCCCTGGCAAAAGTCCAACGCGCCTGCTTTAGCTGCCCTGTACACCCTATAAGGCTTTTCAGTGGTCGTGGTCACGCCGTGACGACCACTGTCAGAATTTGAATTTCGAATTTGGATGTGTCCCTCACCAGCAGATATGCGATCCAGAAGATTCCGAAGTCACCGACCATTCCCAGAGCCGCGTAGATGCAGCCGCAGAAAATGAGCGACACTGGAATGGCTATGATGATCTGTTAGGGCACGTTGGGGAGGGGAGAAGAGGTGTGAGTGTTGTTCTTACATAGTGTGTGAGAAAGTGTGAGTGTTGTTGTTACAAAGTGGGTGTAGGGGGGGGGGGGGCAGAAGAGGTGTGAGTTTGGAGGAAAGGGGGACGTGAATGGGCAGGAAAGGGGGGCGAGAAGGGAGGATGGAAGGGGTGGAGTGTGTGAGGGCACAAATGAAGGAGGGCATGCACGAGGGAGAGCACAACGAGGCAAGCCTGTCATCGCCATGGCGCATTAACACATCGGCTAGGTCAGTCACTAGAGGGCACGTGCGAGGTCTGGGCCTAGCAGTGTCGGTCAACAACCCGACAGTGTAGGCGGTGGGACTTGAGAGGGATAAGAAGAAATCAGGGGTGTACATGCCCACACGGGATGAGTGGAACAGATGACACGCCAAGGCAAGACGCATTGTGAAGACAACTTTCTTTATAGCAGCAACCCGGCATTTGATAATCAGTATAAAAGCAATAACCCGGCATTTAATCATCAGTATATTCATGTGCCTGCCCTTCGCCTGACGTTTGCTCAAGCCTGTTTCCCTTGCGGTTGTCAACACCGACAATGAGATGTCCACAGCTGCACGCTATGAGGATGAGAGCTGCCAAGCTGGACTTCCAAAGCAAGATGCCTTTAAAAAACGAAAAAAACATAAGAACAACAACCCTGCACTCGGATTCAATCACCAGCATTTTGTGTGCCTGCCCTGCGCCTGACGTTTGCTCCAGCCCATTCCCTTCACAGATATCGCTTCGATACCCGTCACAAGCGGTAATCACAAGGTGCGTGTGTGATGAAACGCACCTCCTGGATCCACTTGGTGACGTAGTAGGTCAGCGGCCGGTACAGCCCATCGTTGATCTCCCTCTGAGTCGGGAGCGAAGAAAGAATATATAAGCGATTTACGGTATAGTGTTTACTCAAAACAAGTTGTAAATGGGAAGCCCGTTAGCCAAGGCTTTGCATGGCGAGCCTTCCCTCTGATTGGTGTGCAACATCAGCACCAAACATCATTCAGAATACCGCACCGTCAGTCTCTGTTGGTTATTTGTGCTTTTGGTGTCATTTCAAAAACATAATTTAAGCCATTGATTGTCACGATTTGGTTTGCCCAGATTTTGTTTGTTCTTTTACTGAAATCCACCCAAACATTTGGTTAGAGCTAGAAAGGGGCCGGAAGGAAGCACAGGCGCTTCCCCTAGCAAACATACGGTACAGAACCTATTTTATTATCTGAGCAACTAAAGCAGATAATTAGAAAAAAAAGACATCAAATCTACTGCTGCTCTTGCTCATGCTGAGCCCAGCCTGGTGCCTCTGGCCCGATGGTCCACGCTGCCATGCTGGATCCCGGCAACTGCTGCAGCCCCGGCTTTCCCATCGGCATTTGGGGCGGCCTAGCACCCAAGTGGCAAGGGCGTCAACTGCAGGCGCTGACAGAACCTCAGGGGCTGTTGCAGCCTTGCCCCTGCGTGGACGCACTACCGCCGCAGTTATAGGAGCTGGCGGAACCTGCCCGCCCTCCTCATCACTGCCACTGCCCTCAGCCCTGCCCTGATCCTAGTTTTCGCGATGGTCACGAATCGGTGCGGCCTATTGAACGCTTAATTACGATTGTCATCAGAGGTTTCAATTTGTGAAATCACACGTGACACCAAATGAGACTGACTGGTAAGCAAGTATAACTGGAATGGCCTCAGGCTTTAAAGGACAGCCTGTAATGCATCGCCAGCCAGTCATACATTTCCTTCAAGACTTCAGGTGTGAGATGAAGGTAACGGGTGCATGAAAGCAGAAAGAGAGTGAGCTATGCCTGGTATGGGGCGTCGGAGTTCATGGCACAGCGCAGTCGGAGCCAAGCCCACGTTTAAGCCATTGACAGTCACTAACAAACTAACCAACCGCCTAATCTAACCAACTAACCAACCGCCTAATCTAACAAACTAACCAACCGCCTAACCTAACCAACCTAACCGACCACCTAAGCTAACCAACCGCCTAACCTAACCAACATAACCGACCACCTAACCTAACCAACCACCTAACCTAACCAGCACAACCGACCACCTAACCTAACCAACCGCCTAACCTAACCAACCGCCTAACATAACCAACCTAACCAACCGCCTAACCTAACCAACCTAACCAACCACCTAACATAACCAACCGCCTAACCTAACCAACCACCTAACATAACCAACCGCCTAACCTGACCAACCACCTAACCTAACCAACCGCCTAACCTAACCAACCTAACCAACCCTTATAACTGTTTGCAGGTGCACACCTCCGCCTAAATCCGCTTTACAAACACACAATTGTAGGGTTTGCACGCTACGTTTTCATGCCTCCTACAAACCAGACTAAGGTCCCATACAAGCAACAACCTTTGTACCTGCGACCACTGAGTCCGCTTGCAGGTGCTCCAGGGGGAGTAGGGGGGTGTTAAGATGATGAAAATGAAGCCCATGACATTCTTACAGCCTGGCTACTTGCTACACACATCCTCCCCCATCTTGGTTTAGGCTGCACTCCATGAAGGGTGGGCATGCCAGAGGGCGCGAGGGCGGGGTGAGGACGGGAATCGCAAACAAAAAATACTGTGATGTTCCCATACCCTTGTCTCCCGTGCTTCCCCCCAGGTTAAGGTGCACTCCGTCATCATGGTGTCCGAAAGGTCTGGCAGAGCGAACCGGGGGGCAACCAGCAACATGCACCAGAACAGAAACCTGATGCTTGGCATGCATAAGGCACAAGTACGATATTTCCACACCCTAGCATAATTTTGTGTCCAGTGCCTTCCCCTAGGTAACGTTGTGCTCCATCATCATGGCGTTATTTCAACGATGAATCAAACACCCCAAAGCCTTTTTTCCAAAAGGGCCCGGCAGAGCGAACCGGAGGGGGAAACTAGCGACATGCACCCAAAACATAAACGCCATGGTGGTGATGTATGAGGTACAAGGGAGACGTTTTAGCAGCCTTCTGCACCTGTCGCCTTGGGTCTTGCTGACTGATTTTGAGTGTTTTTTTCATTTAGCGGCTACTGAAACATTACTCAAAGCCTGCCGCCGTTGCGTCCCCTCACCCTGGCCCCTCACCTGGTACAGGTTGCGCTCCATCATGATGGTGGGGATGTAGCCGGCAGCACTCAGAGCAGGCTGCGTGGCCCACATGAAAAACGCCGCTACGCACAGGACAGGGCACAGCTTTTCATGACTTAGGGTTCAGGGTTGAAACGTAGACCGGCAGCACTCAGAGCAGGCTGCACATGAAAAACGACGCTGCATCCAGGACAGGGCGGGCGGGTTGATAAGAGCAGGAAGCACCTTCCCATGGTTTAGGGTTCAGGGTTGAAACCTAGACCAACCAAATCCGTGGCCTGCAACTCAAAGGAGAGAGCGAGCGGGTTGGGGATCCCTTAAAGCTCATATTTTCAAATCTAATTTTTCAAGTTTTTAACCTCAACCAACCCAAACCCTAATCAAGCAGCTCACAGGATACAGGATAGATCCGTCGGCATGATGAATGAGAGGACGCAGTTTTTCGGGGTTACGATTGGTCAAAGCCTCAAAGGTTTGAAACTTGACCAACCCTAAGCCTCCACAGGATCCACACAATTGCGAGCGTGAGGGTTCAACTAAAGGTCACGTCCACACGTAACATGACACCCAGTTTAAACCGAACACAGCCCAAGCCAAACCCGGCTTCAGGGGCGTGCACAATCTCGACATACTTCCAGAATGCAGCCCCTCCCACCAGGACAACCCCTATGTATCCCTCCCACCAGGACAACCCCTATGTACCCCTCCCACCAGGACAACCCCTATGTATCCCTCCCACCAGGACAACCCCTATGTACCCCTCCCACCAGGACAACCCCTATGTATCCCTCCCACCAGGACAACCCCTATGTACCCCTCCCACCAGGACAACCCCTATGTACCCCTCCCACCAGGACAACCCCTATGTACCCCTCCCACCAGGACAACCTCTATGTATCCCTCCCACCAGGACAACCCCTATGTATCCCTCCCACCAGGACAACCCCTATGTATCCCTCCCACCAGGACAACCCCTATGTATCCCTCCCACCAGGACAACCCCTATGTATCCCTCCCACCAGGACAACCCCTATGTATCCCTCCCACCAGGACAACCCCTATGTATCCCTCCCACCAGGACAACCCCTATGTACACATGACAGAGGCGCCCTGTGTCACATGGTTTCAGAGCCAGGCACTAACTCAACAGGAAAGGCCCCGCACGGTTTCAGAGCCAGGCACTAACTCAACAGGAAAGGCCCCACATTTCAGAGTCAGGCACTAACTCAACCGGAAGGTCACGCACGGTTTCAGAGCCAGGCACTAACTCAACAGGAAAGGCCCCGCACGGTTTCAGAGCCAGGCACTGACTCAACAGGAAAGGCCCCGTACGGTTTCAGAGTCAGGCACTGACTCAACTGGAAAGGCCCCGCACGGTTTCAGAGCCAGGCACTAACTCAACAGGAAAGGCCCCGCACGGTTTCAGAGCCAGGCACTAACTCGACCAGAAAGGCCCCGCACGGTTTCAGAGCCAGGCACTAACTCAACAGGAAAGGCCCCGCACGGTTTCAGAGCCAGGAACTAACTCAACCAGAAGGTCACGCATGCACACCTCACCTGACAGCTGCAGCCTACTCCCGATGTCCGAGCTGCCACCCAAGCTCTTGAACAAGCTCATGATAATGCCCCTGAAGGGCGCAGCGGAGCAAGAGGGAGGTCAGATCAAGGCAAAAAAAAGGGGAAGTATGAAAAATAAGAACTTAAGGTGATGATGCCCCTGAAGGGCGGAGCGGAGCATGCGGGTGGCCAGGTCAAGGCAATCAAGGGAGTTGTGAGATAAAGTAAGGAATAAGATGATGACGCCCCTGAAGGGCGGAGCGGAGCATGCAGGAGGCCAGGTCAAGGCAATCAAGGGAGTTGTGAGATGAAGTAAGGAATAAGATGATGATGACCCTGAAGGGCGCAGCGGAGCATGCGGGAGGTCGGGTGAAGGTAGAGATTTAGGATGACGATGATGATGTCCTTCCATGTGCAGCGGGGCATGCGGGAGGTTGCTTGGGTCAGGGTTAATAGGAGCCAAAGGCATCAATTTCAGCAATAGCTTTGGAAATAACAAAAACGAATACGTTCCTCAAAACGGCTCACAAAAGAATTCAAAATCCAAAAATCGACGCCTAAGCCCAATCACCCTTCCTCCGAAGGGTTTGGGTAAGGCTTCCCACATCACCGCCACACCTAGCCTATGAGCCAGGGTGCTTTTAGCCCTCCCCTCCTGGAGCCCCGATATCAGTCCGCCCCTCTTTGGGCCCCTCCTTGGGCCCCTCCTTGGGCCCCAGAACCAGCCCTCCCCTGGTCCTCAGCAATTACCCGGCAATGAACTTGTCCACCACCCGAGCAGAGATGAAGAGTCCGTCTGTGAAATTCCGCAGAGTACGGAACCTGCAAGAGCCATCAAGGACGGGTGGGGTGTCATGAAACAAATACCGGTAGTCACCATACATTTTGAAGGCCTCTTGCATGGCCACCATGCATTGTTAAGGCCTCTTGCATGGCCACCATGCATCGTGAAGGCGTCTTGCATGGCCACCGTGCATTGTTAAGGCCTCTTGCATGGCCACCGTGCATTGTTAAGGCCTCTTGCAGGGCCACCAAGCATCGTGAATGCCTCTTGCATGGCCACCGTGCATTGTTAAGGCCTCTTGCATGGCCACCATGCATCGTGAAGGCCTCTTGCATGGCCACCGTGCATTTTGAAGGCCTCTTGCATGGCCACCATGCATCGTGAAGGCGTCTTGCATGGCCACCGTGCATTGTTAAGGCCTCTTGCATGGCCACCGTGCATTGTTAAGGCCTCTTGCATGGCCACCATGCATCGTGAAGGCCTCTTGCATGGCCACCGTGCATTGTTAAGGCCTCTGGTATGGCCACCGTGCATTGTTAAGGCCTCTTGCATGGCCACCGTGCATTGTTAAGGCCTCTTGCATGGCCACCATGCATTTAGCATGGCCTCGTGCATGGCCACCTGGGTTTGTGGTCAGGCATCTTCAACCCGTGCCACTCCCCAGGAAATGTCCTTGAGAGCTTCATGCGTGGCCGTCACGACCCCAAACCCACAAACCTTCATCCCTAAATAGAATTCACAACCTGGCACATTCTGAATCCTCAAGAAGCCATTACATAAATGGATAAATCCCCTTGCCACTCACAAGAACATGTACTTGATGGCCTCGTGCGTGGCCACCATCGTGGCCTTGCCCCTGCGGGGGTTGTCGGCCTCCAAGCCCTCCACAGTCAGCATCAGCATCGGACCTGCGATGCAGAAGAAGACATTCAGGGGTCTGTAATGCGCGAAGCCTTTTACGGGCAATGTCTGTATCTGCCGGGCAGCATAGACTTGAAGTCAAACTCAGTGAAAAAGAGGTCAAGGTTTTTGGAGGTCAGGGTTTTACGTGCATGCTCTCTGTATCTGCCGGGCAGCATAGACTTGAAGTCAAACTCAGTGAAAAGGAGGTCAGGGTTTCAGACTCAAGGTTTAAAGGGGGGGGGGGGGGGCGTGAGAAGAGTTCAGAATTTAGATGTGAAGCCCTCATGGTCAGAATCAGCTCAGGACCTGTCGGGGTAGGGTTGTTTATATAGGGTTCAGATCAACAAAGAAAGCCTTCTAAGGGCAATCTCATCGACTTGAAAGATGTCAGTGAAAACACATTTAGGGTTTTAAGTGTGTGTGTCGGTCAACATCAGCATCAGATATGTCGGGGGAAACGTGACTGGGTTGACGCCCTCACGGTCAGCATCAGCATTGGAACCATTTGACAAGAGAATTATGTGCACGCTGGTTCTAACGTCCCAATTGTGATGAGTCTCCTGCCCAGCTCAAAACTCTTATTCCCACTAACGCATCCTCAAATCATTTTTCACCACGCATCAGAAAATTGATTAAGTTACCAAAGTACTGCAGTTCCCCCCATCCCCTCTTGTCAAGCTAAAACCTCCCATTTCTTATACCCACTCTGTCCTCTCCTTTCAACTCCCCCATCCTTCCTCTCTGTATAAACTGTTACTTTACCGATTCTTCGGATAGTTCTTAAATGCGGTCCAACGTACTAGCATCTCGCTTTCATTTTAAATCCAATCAAACTAATTTAAATCCCCATTTTCTTTTCCCTTAATCCTGCCAGCCCAACTCCGCTCCTTCCTCATCTCGCATTTTACCCATCCGCCTCCCCGACCCGCTAACAAGTTCCAATCCCCATTTCATTCCACACTCCTATACCCACTCCGCCGCTGCTTGCTCACCCAAGGCACTAAGTTCCTGCTCCAGGGTGTGGGCGCGTCGCATGTGGATGACGCTGGTGGACAGCTTCCTCCCCGTCTAAAACATACAGGACACACAGGGTGCGGAAGGGAGTTAGAAGGAGGAAAGCCCGCCTTGGGGCAAGAGTACATGGGGTCTTTTATGTTTGGATGGGATGCTTGTTCGGATTTTGCTTGGGACAGCTAGGTGTTGTGCACGAGGAGTGGAAACGGCAAGTAATTGCAGGGGATTTCATCCCCAACTGAACCCTCAGCACCAACGGAACCCTCAAGACCGACTCAACCCTCCCTCAAGATCTCCCACGCCGCTGGCGTCGAGAGTATGCAACTGCATAATCACACTTACCTGGAATACTTCATCACATTAATATATGATGCGTCAGCATTACCAGGAATGCTTGGTCACACTTACTTATAATGCTTTATCACACTTACACAGCATGCTTGATCACATTAACCCGGGATGCTTGATCACACTAACCCGGGATGCTTGATCACACTTACCCGGGATATTTGATCACACTTGCCAAGCATGCTGTGTCACACTAACCCGGGATGCTTGATCACACTGACCCGGGATACTTGATCACACTTGCCAAGCATGCTGTGTCACACTTACCCGGGATGCTTGATCACACTTACCCAGCATGCTGTGTCACACTTACCCGGGATGCTTGATCACACTAACCCGGGATGCTTGATCACACTGACCCGGGATACTTGATCACACTTGCCAAGCATGCTGTGTCACACTAACCCGGGATGCTTGATCACACTGACCCGGTATACTTGATCACACTTGCCAAGCATGCTGTGTCACACTTACCCGGGATGCTTGATCACACTTACCCAGCATGCTGTGTCACACTTACCCGGGATGCTTGATCACACTAACCCAGGATGCTTGATCACACTTACCCAGGATGATTTGTTACACTTACCCCGGATGCTTGATCACACAATCCCGGGATGCTTGATCACACTTACCCAGGATGCATTGTCACACTTATCCGGGATGCTTTGTCACACTAACCCGGGATGCTTGATCACACTTACCTGGGACTTTGTGAAGGCAAAGGCGAGGGCGTCGCCGTGCCCACGATTGCCCATGTCCGTGACAAAGCGTACGATCCATTCCGCCTGTAGTTGACACACAGGAAAACATAACGCATGAAAAACGAGAGGTCGGACAGACACACATGCATGGCTGTCCGTATGAGTGACGCATTGCTCACAGGTAAGGTTGCCCATACCCGTGACGAACTGCAAGATCTCCTGGGAAAACCAGTGCCTATTTGAGGGCGTTGCAGCCATTCATTTCAGCAACATATCGAGCTGGTCTGGGGGGCCTGGTGCATCAAGCCCTGTTGCTCGGGCCACCGGCCGTAGGCCGGTCCTGGCTTGGTCGCAAATGGCCCAGCGGTGACCACCTATCAACCTACCCTAAGGGTGATCTGGCACTGAAATTCTACTGCTGCAAGTCAGGCATGAAGAGCAGGGGTCACACATGCTGCTCACAGTGTCCGATTATGTTGGAACATTGCGTTCAGCCTCTTTCTGCTTTTAACCCAAAGGAGCATGCCTGCACATGGTTAAGAGGCAAATCATGATGCCATCTCTTGTGAAGTTGCATGCTGCTCAAGTCCGAAGACACCGTAGTTTCTGGAGGAAGCTCATCTGCATAAGTCCCAGGAAACCCAGGGTTCCGGGAAAGTTGTGGGATTGGTCATACAAGCCAAATCTGCTGGTTCACATGACACAAGTATGAGAGGATGCTCTTCAGGAACAAAGCACAGCTTCCAAAGGGCCACCTGAACATCTTGTGCAAATGTGATCCGAGTCAGTGTTTAAGTGTAGGGTTTTTCATGCTTGACCTGGACTCTTGAACCTAGGGCAATGAGACCATGCTGTGAAATGTGCGATCAGTCGGAATCTTAGTTGAGGGCTTCTGTCCATGCTTGCCTTGTACTATATAAGCCTAGGGCCATAAGATCGTGCAGTTGACACTTCAATTACAGAGTCAGGTCCAGGTCTGGAGCAGTATGATTTTAGGGTTCAAAACCCCAACTTTGGTTGGGTCCATCACATCACTTTTTTGTCCTCAGAAAAAAAAAACATTTTCCAACAATGCACTGGGGCATATGCATTTATGGGGGCTCTGGCCTCGCACTTCCCACTATGGTTCGCACCTGCTGATACTGTTCCGGGATCTTCTCCTCTATCGGCATCAATCCTGCAAGCACAGGGGAACGCATGGCGGATTCAGTACTGCATGCATGGGGAGAACGCATGCATGGAGGCATCGGTAACGCATGGATTGCATGCATGGGGAAACACATGGCATGCCATGCATAAAGGAACGCATGGCGGGATCAGTACTGCACGCACAATTCAGGGTCCAAGGGTGGGACAAGCAAGCATACACCCCACCGATCCACACACACACAGCCCCCAACGCATCGCCAGGAATGCATACTGCCTCCTGAATGGAACAACGTATATTTTACTGCGCACTGCACCAGTTTGGGGGAGGGGAGGCGCCTGGTAACCTCCCCTTAGGGCTGAGTGGGAAAAACTGAAACCAGCCTGCGGCATAACTTGGCGGTTGCAGGGTGTGTGGTGACTGAAGCCCTACATTACCGTCTGTGGTATTTAGATGGCCAGTAAGGCATGGGCATAGGCGGCAGTGGCGGCACCTGGCAGAACCAAAGATTCTTCCCTCCCTTTGCGGGCGCGGCAGGGATGGAAATAGCTTAAATGTGGACCTGACAGCATTCACAGCAAGCCGCACACCCACTGACTGCTACCTCCAATATTGGCAGACGGCGGCGAGGTACCTGATTTGATGAAGTAGTCCACGCATTTGTTCCCGTTGTCGCCAAAATACGCGATGCGGCCGCTCACGAGCAGCAGCAGGCGCTCAAAGAGCTGCATGCAGAGACAAGGCAGGGCACTCTCAAATGACATGAAAGGGTGATGGTTATGAGATTCAAATCGAGACATGAGTGGACATGGCAGCTAGCAGCCAGGAGTCTGCAATTAAGGCCATTAAAGAGCTGCATGCATGGACTCCCGTAGATTGATTTGCCTTTCCTCGGGCATCGAAAACGATTTCTTTCAATGCTACCCTCAGGGCAAATTGATGACAAAACTCTTAATTTCCGACCATTGGTGTCGAGAATTAAGCATTTCATGGATTCCTCAACCCCGAACAACGTGAATTATGAGGGAAAGCAAATGTACTGCAGGCTAGGTAGTCAAATATTAAAACAAATAGGGTAAGAAGGGGACATGAAGAAAAAATCATGAGAGGTCATGGGAGGTCATGGGAGGTCATGAGAGGTCATGAGAGGTCATGGGAGGTCATGAGAGGTCATGGGAGGTCATGAGAGGTCATGGGAGGTCATGAGAGGTCATGGGAGGTCATGGGAGGTCATGAGAGGTCATGGGAGGTCATGGGAGGTCATGGGAGGTCATGGGAGGTCATGAGAGGTCATGGGAGGTCATGGGAGGTCATGGGAGGTCATGAGAGGTCATGGGAGGTCATGGGAGGTCATGGGAGGTCATGGGAGGTCATGAGAGGTCATGGGAGGTCATGAGAGGTCATGAGAGGTCATGGGAGGTCATGGGAGGTCATGAGAGGTCATGGGAGGTCATGGGAGGTCATGAGAGGTCATGGGAGGTCATGGGAGGTCATGAGAGGTCATGAGAGGTCATGGGAGGTCATGAGAGGTCATGGGAGGTCATGGGAGGTCATGGGAGGTCATGGGAGGTCATGAGAGGTCATGGGAGGTCATGAGAGGTCATGGGAGGTCATGGGAGGTCATGGGAGGTCATGAGAGGTCATGAGAGGTCATGAGAGGTCATGAGAGGTCATGAGAGGTCATGGGAGGTCATGAGAGGTCATGAGAGGTCATGAGAGGTCATGAGAGGTCATGGGAGGTCATGAGAGGTCATGAGAGGTCATGAGAGGTCATGAGAGGTCATGAGAGGTCATGAGAGGTCATGAGAGGTCATGGGAGGTCATGAGAGGTCATGGGAGGTCATGAGAGGTCATGGGAGGTCATGAGAGGTCATGGGAGGTCATGAGAGGTCATGGGAGGTCATGAGAGGTCATGAGAGGTCATGAGAGGTCATGAGAGGTCATGAGAGGTCATGAGAGGTCATGAGAGGTCATGAGAGGTCATGAGAGGTCATGGGAGGTCATGGGAGGTCATGGGAGGTCATGGGAGGTCATGAGAGGTCATGGGAGGTCATGGGAGGTCATGAGAGGTCATGAGAGGTCATGAGAGGTCATGAGAGGTCATGGGAGGTCATGAGAGGTCATGAGAGGTCATGAGAGGTCATGAGAGGTCATGAGAGGTCATGAGAGGTCATGAGAGGTCATGAGAGGTCATGAGAGGTCATGAGAGGTCATGAGAGGTCATGGGAGGTCATGAGAGGTCATGGGAGGTCATGAGAGGTCATGGGAGGTCATGAGAGGTCATGGGAGGTCATGAGAGGTCATGGGAGGTCATGAGAGGTCATGGGAGGTCATGAGAGGTCATGGGAGGTCATGAGAGGTCATGAGAGGTCATGAGAGGTCATGAGAGGTCATGAGAGGTCATGAGAGGTCATGAGAGGTCATGAGAGGTCATGAGAGGTCATGGGAGGTCATGGGAGGTCATGGGAGGTCATGGGAGGTCATGAGAGGTCATGGGAGGTCATGGGAGGTCATGAGAGGTCATGAGAGGTCATGAGAGGTCATGAGAGGTCATGGGAGGTCATGAGAGGTCATGAGAGGTCATGAGAGGTCATGAGAGGTCATGAGAGGTCATGAGAGGTCATGAGAGGTCATGAGAGGTCATGAGAGGTCATGAGAGGTCATGAGAGGTCATGAGAGGTCATGGGAGGTCATGAGAGGTCATGAGAGGTCATGAGAGGTCATGAGAGGTCATGAGAGGTCATGAGAGGTCATGAGAGGTCATGAGAGGTCATGAGAGGTCATGAGAGGTCATGAGAGGTCATGAGAGGTCATGAGAGGTCATGAGAGGTCATGAGAGGTCATGAGAGGTCATGAGAGGTCATGGGACCCAGCGGCCAGGACCATGCTCTCAAAGTGGTGCCAACAGAAGCAGGTACGCAGAATTCAAAACATAACTTGCAGGGGGGATGAAAACAAGTGGGGTCAGAGGACACCGGAGCCAGAAGCCAGGGGCATGCCTTCAAATTTCCCCACGCCAATTAATCCCAGCATTTACACCCCTTCCTCCTATCAGATGACCCCTCCTGTTCCAACGATGTTCCTACCATGTTCCTACCATGTTCCTACCATGTTCCTACCATGTTCCCCATATTACTCCATAACACTCACTTGAAATGTGAATGGCGAGGGTGAGTGGATGGTAGCGCAGATCGTCATGCCCTCTTTACTCAGCTACAGAACAAACAAACAACAGATCAAACAAACAGGTCAGTGCTGAAATGCTTGGGCAGTTTGATCACTGTCAGTGGCTGGTGGCGTAGATCGTCATGCTCTTAATCCTATGAGCTACGAAACATGACGAGAAAAGACGGTTCAGTGCTAAATTGCTTCAGGCATGTTGATAACTGCCTCATCCAGCTATGACCACGCAAAAACATGACTCAACCACAGCTCAGATCAAACCCAACACATAAAGCAGAGATGGAAGAGAGTTGCTGTCATCCTAGGCAGTCCAGTCTTACACATCAGCCAAGATCTTTGCATTCCTGCCCCAGCACTGTCCGCTTTCTATTCCAGATGAGCACGGTAGCTGTGCCTGTGAACCCCCACCCAAACTACTTTGTATTCCCGTTCCAGCCCACTGACTGCTGTCTATTCCAGATATGTGCAGCCACAGCATTGACAGTACTTTTGAGCCCTCACCCCACGCACCTTGTCCACAAAGGTCATGACCTCATCCGACGTGAAGCTGTCCTGTAAAGCAACACAGCAAACACGGAGGTTGAGGGGGGGAAGAGGGGGGAGCAGGTAGGGTGTGGTGAGAATGTTGAGAGAAATCTGTCAGAGGGGAGAACTGTGACCTCATTTATCTTCTTTGTGATGAAAACCTTCTTGCCCAAACTGGGAAAACAAATATCTAGATAAAGATATTCAAATACTTCAAAAAAATGCTCACCAGTCCTGACGTGGGCTCATCCAGGTACAGCACCAGCGGTTTGGTGATAATGGAAACGGCGATATTAACGCGCTTGGCCTGCACAACGGGGAGATGTCTTTAGGGTCAGTCTGAAGGTGAAAACGTAGTGTGGGCCATATCAACGCGCTTGGTCTGGAGAAGGGGAAGAGATCTAGGAGGTCCGTCTGAGAGTGGAAAGCGTAGTGTGGGTGATACAAAATAAAGATATCGCAGCAGGAGAACCCTTCCGTCAACCACTTCAGCAGCTTCTTGAACCCAGTCTGCTACAATCCAAACACATGCAGCAGTAAAATTTTGCCTGGCCTGCGCTGTTTTGATATTCTTCACACCCCTGCCGGGTATTCCTTTCATTTCTTCCTTTTTCAGCCTTGCAAAATTGTTAAATCTCCTACAGTAGTGATTTAGTGAGCCACCCTACCGGTACACAACATCTGCAAACCAATTACGTGTCCAGCCTCATTCATTGGTAAGGTATACCAGACGTCCGATCGTGCTTCCGCCACTGACGCACTCTCAAACATCCAGGACATCTGCTCTCTTCACAAAAAGCTATCACCTCCAACTCAATATCCAGGACATCAGCTCTCTTTCCAAAGAGCCGTAAACTCCAACTCAACATCCCTCTATGGCTCCATCCCTGGGTGAAGCTCAAGAGACACAATTCCGGAGCTGTGGCAAAGCCCAAACATATATCTTGCCCGCCCAACAGTCTGGTCCCATGCTCAACACTACGAAGACCGTCTTGCAAAGTAACCCCTAACCCCCAAAACCCCTAACCCCCAAAACCCCCAAAACCCCTAACCCCCAAAACCCTTAACCCCAAGGCCCTCCAGCCCACACACCTGCCCTCCAGATATACCCCTCTGTGACGCATTGCCGATCACGGTCCCGGCGCAACTCTCCAGGTTCATCTTTGCGATGATGCTGTCCACCACCTGGAGCTTTTCCTGTGGGGTTTTAGGTTGAGAAATACGTGGCAGAAATTAAGCACAATGACCACGCTCCGTGACCATGCCCAATGCCCCATCTTCATGACAGGATACAGACCACCACCTGCAGCATTTCCTGTGCAATTTGCGGAAGCAGGTGGCAGAAATTAAGCACAATAATCGCGCTCCATGAGAGTGCCACAGGTTCATCTTCTTGACAGGACACAGACCACCACCTGCAGCTCTTCCTGTGGGGTTTTCAGATACAGGGGGCAGAGATTCAACACAATGGGGGTCCTGGAACAATGCCACAGGTTCATCTCGGCTAGATGACACAGATCACAACCTCAAGCTTTTTCCTGTTAAGTTAGGAGTTTCAGGCGCAGGTGTGGGATAGGAGATCGCGACGTTGGTAACAGAAAATAGCATAAAAATAAAGCACAATTCTCCATACCAGAAGTCCACGATATAAAAACAGCATCACATAAAAATAATACCAGGCCCGTAGCGGCCTGCCAAAAGTGGTATGACGGCATGCCGCAAAAGTGGTATGACGGCAGGCCGCAAAAAAGAAAACCCTTAACCCTAAACAAAATCCAAATTGCCGTCACCCACCTGCTTTGTTTTGGTGGACGGCAGCTTCAAGTTGGCCGTGTACAACAGCATGTCCTTGACTGTGAGGTTGTCCACCAGGGTGTCAAACTGCTCGACTGCAGCACACAACCGCCGCACACACAACAGTTAGGAATTCAAAATTACTGTGTCAAACTTCTCAGGTGCAACACTCAACCGTCACACAAAAGAAAGTTAGGGGTTCAGAAATGGTGTGTCAAACTCCTCAGCTGATGCACATAACCGCCAAAAACTACACATACCACCATATCAGACATTTGAAAAAGTGTTCCAAACTGCCAAACTGTGGCTCGTAACTGCCACATGTACGACAGTAAGGGGTTTCAAAACGCTCTGTCAAACAAATAGCTCAGGAACGACACATAACCACCGCGTACACCCATCAGGTTGGACCTACTCCCAACGGCTGGATCAAGACAGCATCAGCCTTCAAAACAATCACCCCCCTACTACAACACCCCTCATTACATGACCTCCCAGCCCCCTCTGACCTCCTCCCCATTTTTTACATCATTCACCAGACCCTTTCCTCCCACCTCCATTGCAAATCATCAACCCACCCACCCACCCACCAGACCCTCTCCTCCCACCTCCATTGTAAATCATCCACCCACCCATTCATCCACCAGACCCTCTCCTCCCACCTCCATTGTAAATCATCGACCCACCCATTCACCCACCAGACCCTCTCCTCCCACCTCCATTGCAAATCATCGACTCACCCATTCACCCACCAGACCCTCTCCTCCCACCTCCATTGTAAATCATCGACCCACCCATTCATCCACCAGACCCTCTCCTCCCACCTCCTTTGTAAATCATCGACCCACCCATTCATCCACCAGACCCTCTCCTCCCACCTCCATTGCAAATCATCGACCCACCCATTCACCCACCAGACCCTCTCCTCCCACCTCCATTGTAAATCATCGACCCACCCATTCACCCACCAGACCCTCTCCTCCCACCTCCATTGTAAATCATCAACCCACCCATTCACCCACCAGACCCTCTCCTCCCACCTCCATTGTAAATCATCGACCCATCCATTCACCCACCAGACCCTCTCCTCCCACCTCCATTGTAAATCATCGACCCACCCATTCACCCACCAGACCCTCTCCTCCCACCTCCATTGTAAATCATCGACCCACCCATTCACCCACCAGACCCTCTCCTCCCACCTCCATTGTAAATCATCAACCCACCCATTCACCCACCAGACCCTCTCCTCCCACCTCCATTGTAAATCATCGACCCACCCATTCACCCACCAGACCCTCTCCTCCCACCTCCATTGTAAATCATCGACCCACCCATTCATCCACCAGACCCTCTCCTCCCACCTCCATTGTAAATCATCGACCCACCCATTCACCCACCAGACCCTCTCCTCCCACCTCCAATGTAAATCATCCACCCACCCACCCACCCACCAGACCCTCTCCTCCCACCTCCATTGTAAATCATCAACCCACCCATTCATCCACCAGACCCTCTCCTCCCACCTCCATTGTAAATCATCGACCCACCCATTCACCCACCAGACCCTCTCCTCCCACCTCCAATGTAAATCATCCACCCACCCACCCACCCACCAGACCCTCTCCTCCCACCTCCATTGTAAATCATCAACTCACCCATTCACCCACCAGACCCTCTCCTCCCACCTCCATTGTAAATCATCGACCCACCCATTCACCCACCAGACCCTCTCCTCCCACCTCCATTGCAAATCATCGACCCACCCATTCACCCACCAGACCCTCTCCTCCCACCTCCATTGCAAATCATTGACCTACCCATTCACCCACCAGACCCTCTCCTCCCACCTCCATTGTAAATCATCAACCCACCCATTCACCCACCAGACCCTCTCCTCCCACCTCCATTGTAAATCATCGACCCACCCATTCACCCACCAGACCCTCTCCTCCCACCTCCATTGTAAATCATCGACCCACCCATTCATCCACCAGACCCTCTCCTCCCACCTCCATTGTAAATCATCGACCCACCCATTCATCCACCAGACCCTCTCCTCCCACCTCCATTGCAAATCATCGACCCACCCATTCATCCACCAGACCCTCTCCTCCCACCTCCATTGTAAATCATCGACCCACCCATTCACCCACCAGACCCTCTCCTCCCACCTCCATTGCAAATCATCGACCCACCCATTCACCCACCAGACCCTCTCCTCCCACCTCCATTGCAAATCATTGACCTACCCATTCACCCACCAGACCCTCTCCTCCCACCTCCATTGTAAATCATCAACCCACCCATTCACCCACCAGACCCTCTCCTCCCACCTCCATTGTAAATCATCGACCCACCCATTCATCCACCAGACCCTCTCCTCCCACCTCCATTGTAAATCATCGACCCACCCATTCACCCACCAGACCCTCTCCTCCCACCTCCATTGCAAATCATCGACCCACCCATTCACCCACCAGACCCTCTCCTCCCACCTCCATTGCAAATCATTGACCTACCCATTCACCCACCAGACCCTCTCCTCCCACCTCCATTGTAAATCATCAACCCACCCATTCACCCACCAGACCCTCTCCTCCCACCTCCATTGTAAATCATCGACCCACCCATTCATCCACCAGACCCTCTCCTCCCACCTCCATTGTAAATCATCGACTCACCCATTCACCCACCAGACCCTCTCCTCCCACCTCCATTGCAAATCATCGACCCACCCATTCATCCACCAGACCCTCTCCTCCCACCTCCATTGCAAATCATCGACCCACCCATTCACCCACCAGACCCTCTCCTCCCACCTCCATTGTAAATCATCGACCCACCCATTCACCCACCAGACCCTCTCCTCCCACCTCCATTGTAAATCATCGACCCACCCATTCACCCACCAGACCCTCTCCTCCCACCTCCATTGTAAATCATCGACCCACCCATTCACCCACCAGACCCTCTCCTCCCACCTCCATTGCAAATCATCGACCCACCCATTCACCCACCAGACCCTCTCCTCCCACCTCCATTGTAAATCATCAACCCACCCATTCACCCACCAGACCCTCTCCTCCCCTTCCTTTGTAAATCATCGACCCACCCATTCACCCACCAGACCCTCTCCTCCCACCTCCATTGTAAATCATTGACCCACCCATTCACCCACCAGACCTTCTCCTCCCACCTCCTTTGTAAATCATCGACCCACCCATTCACCCACCAGACCCTCTCCTCCCACCTCCATTGTAAATCATCAACCCACCCATTCACCCACCAGACCCTCTCCTCCCACCTCCATTGCAAATCATCGACCCACCCATTCACCCACCAGACCCTCTCCTCCCACCTCCATTGTAAATCATCGACCCACCCATTCACCCACCAGACCCTCTCCTCCCACCTCCATTGCAAATCATCGACCCAACCATTCACCCACCAGACCCTCTCCTCCCACCTCCATTGCAAATCATCAACCCACCCATTCACCCACCAGACCCTCTCCTCCCACCTCCATTGTAAATCATCGACCCACCCATTCACCCACCAGACCCTCTCCTCCCACCTCCATTGCAAATCATCGACCCACCCATTCACCCTCCAGACCCTCTCCTCCCACCTCCATTGCAAATCATCGACCCACCCATTCACCCACCAGACCCTCTCCTCCCACCTCCATTGCAAATCATCGACCCACCCATTCACCCACCAGACCCTCTCCTCCCACCTCCATTGCAAATCATCGACCCACCCATTCACCCACCAGACCCTCTCCTCCCACCTCCATTGCAAATCATCGACCCACCCATTCACCCACCAGACCCTCTCCTCCCACCTCCATTGTAAATCATCGACCCACCCATTCACCCACCAGACCCTCTCCTCCCACCTCCATTGTAAATCATCAACCCACCCATTCACCCACCAGACCCTCTCCTCCAACCTCCATTGTAAATCATCGACCCACCCATTCACCCACCAGACCCTCTCCTCCCACCTCCATTGTAAATCATCAACCCACCCATTCACCCACCAGACCCTCTCCTCCCACCTCCATTGCAAATCATCAACTCACCCATTCACCCACCAGACCCTCTCCTCCCACCTCCATTGTAAATCATGGACCCACCCATCCAACCACCAGACCCTCTCCTCCCACCTCCATTGTAAATCATCGACCCACCCATTCACCCACCAGACCCTCTCCTCCCACCTCCATTGCAAATCATCAACCCACCCATTCACCCACCAGACCCTCTCCTCCCACCTCCATTGTAAATCATCGACCCACCCATTCACCCACCAGACCCTCTCCTCCCACCTCCATTGCAAATCATCGACTCACCCACCAGGCCAACCGCCCTTCTCTCCCCTCTCCTCCCCCTTCACCCCCCCCCCACTCACCGCATCCCATTTAATTATGTTCCTGGCTATGGGTTTAGGGTTAAGGCCTACCCCCCCCCCCCCCCCCCCTTTCTCCTCCCCCATCACCCCGCTTATCAACGTATCCCTGGTTTAGGATTAAAAGCTTAGACCTACCCCCCCCATCTTCTCCCCCATCACACACCCCACTCGCCGTTTCCCTGGTTTAAGGTTTAGACCTACCCCCCCATCCCCATCTCCTTCCCCATCACACCCCACTCACCATATCCCGTGTTCCTGCTCAGAAAGCTCTTGCTGGCCCGACTGATGCCATACAGCACTTCCCCGTCAATGGTGCCAGTGGTTTTGCGGCCAGAGATGACGTCCAGCAGGGTGGTCTTGCCTACGCCGCAGAGGGGCCAGGCACGATGCTCAAACAGCAGTTGGGGGGTCAGACATGATATTCAACCGGCGGTTTGGTGGTGGATCATCAGTGGGGGACAGTAGATTCTTCGCTGAGTGGCTGAGCACTGCATGTTATCAGTGTTTATTTTTTCGTGACTCAGCTACATGTCAGCTACTCTGCAACCTCTGGCTTGATGCCCTATTTGCGGCCAGCCCTGCTGCTTTGGCCACCAGTTGAAGGCCGGTCCATATTTTGTCCCGATCGGGCCATTGACGGCCTTGGGTCCGCCTAACATATGTGGACTCACAGCCGGACAATGAAATGCTGGCTGTTGTCAGTGGAGTGGCCATGAAATATGAGGCCACTCCTTGACGCCAGCCAAAGCCGTGTCAGCGGTAAATAGTATGGAAACAGTATGAAAAGGATGTATAGACAGGGAATCTTGATCCCAGAGGCCACCTGGAAGAGATTGTCGTTTGGGATCACTTTGCACTGCTGCACTGTCCTCAAGCACACAGCCTTGCATAATTGCCTCGGTTTCGTGGCCACCCTTTTCAAACATCCACACATTTTCGCACCGCTAACTCCTAGAAAGTGAGTCGGAAATCTGGAGCCATAAACATTGTTTGCATGCACCATGCCTTCACCAACCCATGCCTAGAGACCCACACATGCAGCTGTCGCATTGGCTAAAAATAAATAAAGGCACAAACAGGCACGTGGATTGAGGCAGCCCCGCCCATTTTGGCCGAAGCATGGGACATTGGCTACATGTGTCAGTTGATGGCAACCAGGGCGCACGCAAAACCCAATGCCCTCATCCACACCTTGGAGGCCTACCAGCAAATCCCGTACACTGCATTCTCTGGGATATGGGTACAGGACAGGGCTATGCTGCTGCAGCGGGTCCTCTTCGTTCACACACCAGTGCTTATTTAAGAATGCGCTGGAGAACCTTTGGCAGGCTGCCGGACCCCAGGTCCACCCCCAGTAGGCTGATGAGGACCAACCCTGGATCGGCCCATGGAGACCAAACCTTGAAGGCCAGGCCAGTAGCCTGGGCTTGCAGCAACAGGCCCCCCCAGCAGCAGGCCTAGAGGTAGACCAAGTCTACTGGCAGCAGAAATAAATAAATAAATAAATACGCAAGCAAGATCGTGGGTCAAGGAAGCCGACCGTTTCGGCCAAAGCATGGGACATGGCTACCGTGGTGGAAAGCCACACAGCTCCAGACCCCCACGGCCTAGAGCTTGACCAAGTGCACCGCAAGCACCCCAAATAAACCAATATGCTCTTACACACCACAGGTCAGCCTACCCAGTGCTGCGGCCGAACACATGCCTTCCTTTATCCACACCTCAGGGCGCATGAAGTATCTGTTTACTCACCGCAACCCGAGGGACCCATGAGCGCGGTCATCTCTCCAGGCTGGAAGTGCCCGTTGACATTAATGAGCAGCTTGAGGGGCACCTTGGAGCAGAAGCCAGGGCCGCTCACTTGAACAGTGTAAGATAAATCCTGTACAGTGTAACAGTGTAACAGTGTAAGACAAATCCTGTACAGTGTAACAGTGTAACAGTGTAAGACAAATCCTGTACAGTGTAACAGTGTAACAGTGTAACAGTGTAAGACAAATCCTGTACAGTGCCATGAGCTATATTTTGATTGTTGGTGAGTGGCCATGGCGTTGGCTGACGGTAAAAGGGGCATACAGTGAGGAGTATGGTGCAAGCCTTGAAGGGACTGCGAGAGTCCGAGGCCCACCACTCCTGATCAGGGATGTGTGCATGTCTGTTGCTTAGGGTTTGAATCGGCTGTTTAAGATACATGCAAATGATATGCCTTGTAACATGTTCAGGTGCTTCAGTCATGCACATCCTTGCATCTCATTCATGTATAAAGCCCATTCACCTCCATGCGGCCCATTCTTGCCTACAACCATACACTTCCATACAGCCCACCCATGCCCACTCATGCACCTCCATAACACCCACACATGCCTGCGACTGTGCACCTCCATGCCGCTTGCCCATGCCTGCGCCCACCCATGCCAGTACCCATGCACCTCCACACAGTCCGCCCATGCATGGGCCGACCCATGCCTACTCATACACCTCCATAACACCCACACATGCCTGCAGCTGTGCACCTCCATGCCGCTGGCCCATGCCTGCACCAACCCATGCCAGCACCCATGCACCTCCACACAGTCCGCCCATGCATGGGCCCACCCATGCCTACTTATACACCTCCATAACACCCACCCATGTCTGCGGCTACGCACCTCCATGCCGCCCGCCCAAGCATGTGCCCACCCATGCCAGCACCCATTCATCTCCATACAGCCTGCACATGCAGCCCCATGCAAACCTATGCAGTAACCCATGCACCTCCAAACAGTCCACTCGTGCATGCACCCATGCACCTCTATGCAGCCTGCCCATGCAGTAACCCATGCACATCTGCACAGCCCACTCATGCATGCAACCATGCAACTCCATGCAGCCTGCCCATGCCGTAACCCATGCACCTCCAAACAGTCCACTCATGCATGCGCCCATGCAACTTTATGCAGCCTGCCATACCGTAACCCATGTACATCTGCACAGCCTTCTCATGCATGCACCCCCATGCAGCCCGCCCATGCCGTAACCCATGCACCTCCGTACAGCACAAGTCATGCATCTCCCGGCAGCAAAGCTATGGGTTCACATGGCACCACACCGTGAAAGACACGTGAAGACCTTGCGGTATTACTGGTGTCCCAGGAGTACTGAAGTCGTCCGCCTCGGTGACCGTAATCTGCAGAGACGGCTCCCGCATGGATCCAAGTGTGATTCCCTCCTCCATCTGCAGCTGCAGAACAAAAACATCGGGATTCGTCAGGTGGATTTCATGAGGAGGGAAGTGTACCAGTGCTTTTGTGCTGTTATTTTGCTCGTTGTGGGTTGGCAAGGTCTAAGCTACCACAAGATTGCCTGTGTGGGATGATGGTGTCATGACAATCAGCTGGGCTAGCTGGGCCTTGCTGTAGCTATAACTTATATAAACAAGAGGGTTTGTTAGGCAATACATACCACTTTCTGTTCCTCGTCCTATTTTGCATGGGCATGTGGTCTAGTCGTTATGTCTCAAAGTCAGTCACTGTCACCGGTATGCCTCGATGATATTACCTGCGTTACCTGGGGATGCCCTTTCTGGGAGGCGATGGAGCCATTGAAGGACTCGGGCGCACACGCGGCGAAAGGCGTTGCCATGATATGAGGCGCACTAGCCTCCTGTTTCTCTCTACCTCTGCTCTTGGCCCTGTTTTCTCCCTAATTGTTGCCCTGTTCCACGTTCGTAAATGATGTCGCTGTCTGTTAAAGCACCGCAATTGATGCCCGCTGCAGTCGTTGGGTTGCTGCTACAGCAGCTGCAAGCCCTTCCCAGATGGAAATCACGGAAGGAAATTCTATAATTGGAAATGTAAGAAAAATCGTGGGGATCTTTGCCACCTTCCCCGGGTTTCTTTTGGTGTATTTTCTTTTCTTGAACCCTTCGCTCTTTTTCAGGGTTGTTTTCTTTCGGGTGCGAACAACCATCGCGTGTCAGTGCGATAACGCACGGTCTGCAACAACTGTTTCTGCCACCGGCAGGTATCGAACTCGCGACCTCCGCTTGATCGGTATCGTCGGTGCTAGGCTGTAAGCGACTGACACCAGTACGGCATAGTCACGGACGATTACGCTGGGTGGGTGGCGGGCGAGAGGTGTCATCGCCGCGCGGCCAACAAGCTGTTCGAATACATATCGCCTACACCCGACGTTGGGTACAATGGAATCGCATTGCTCATGCGCTGCTTTTGATCGAGGCCGCGCTTGCGGCGGAAGACTTCGTTGCAACCCAGGCGGAGCAACTTTTAATTTGTTATGTGCCCAAACAATTGATTCAATTAATTCTTGCCGTGCATGCCGAGCGTCGACACTCGTGTCGGTATGTAGCATGGGTCGTTGGCCGGCGAGAGATGTCATCGGCCCCCAATTCGCAGCGACTGCAATAACGTTTCGAATACATATCGCCTACACCCGACGTTGAGTGCATTAGAATCACATTGTCAATGCGCATCTTTTGATCGCCTGCCCGGTGCCTTCTGAGCGTCGTGAGCCGTCCAGGCCGGAATAGTAGGTTCTGTTGCGCGTCTTTTTTTTTAGGGATCTCCTTCATGGGAGACTGTAAAAAAAGTGTGCCTAGAAAAAAAAAGTGACTAAAAAAAAAATCGTGGGGATCTTTGCCACCTTTCCCGGGTTTCTTTTGGTGTCTTTACTTTTCTTGAACCCTTCGCTCTTCTTCAGGGTTGTTTTCTCTCGGGTGCGAACAACCATCGGCTAACACCAGCAGGTATCGAACTCGCGACCTCCGCTTGATCAGCATCGTCGGTGCTAGGCTGTAAGCGACTGACACCAGTACGGCATTAGTCACGGTCGATTGGGTGGGTGGCGGGCGAGAGGAGTCATCGCTGCGCGGCCAAAAAGCTTTCCGAATTCACATCGCCTTCACCCGACGTTCAGTAAATATAACCACATTGCTAAAGCGCTGCTTTCAATCGAGGGCGCACTTGCGGCGTAACACAGCGTTTCTACAAAGGCCTTGCATGCCGAGCGTCGCCACTCGTTCGGTATGTAGCATGGGTGGTTGGCCGGCGAGAGATATCATCGGCCCCCAATTCGCAGCGACTGCAATAACTTTTCGAATACATATCGCCTACACTCGACGTTGAGTGCATTAGAATCACAATGTCAATGCGCATCTTTTGATCGCCTGCCCGGTGCCTGCTGAGCGTCGTGAGCTGTCCAGGCCGGAATAGTAGGTTCTGCTGCGCGTCTTTTTTTTTTTTTTTTTTTAGGGATCTCCTTTATCAGGCAGGCGATCATAAGATGCGCATTGACAATGTGATTATAAATTTTTTTTAGTCACTTTTTTTTTCTAGGCACACTTTTTTTACAGTCTCCCATGAAGGAGATCCCTAAAAAAAAACCCACACCAAACCTACTATTCCGAAGCAACGGCTCACGACGCTCCGCAGGCACAGGCCAGGGGTGGGTTGCCACGAAGTGTTCTACCGCTAGCGCGGCCTCGATCAAGAGCAGCGCATTAGCAATGCGATTCGATTGTACCCAACGTCGGGTGTAGGCGATATGTATTCGAACAGCTTTTTGGCCGCGCGGCGATGACATTTCTCGCCCGCCACCCACCCAACGTAATTGTCCGTAACTAATGCCGTACTGGTGTCAATCGCTTACAACCTAGCACCGCCGATACTGATCAAGCGGAGGTCGCGAGTTCGATACCTGCCGATGTCAGAAAAAGTTGTTGCAGACCGTGCGTTGTCGCAATGACACGCCGATGGTTGTTCGCACCCGAAAGAAAACAACCCTGAAAAAGAGCGAAGGGTTCAAGAGAAGAAAATACACCAAAAGAAACCCGGGAAAGGTGGCAAAGATCCCCACGATTTTTTTTAGTCACTTTTTTTCTTCTAGGCACACTTTTTTTACAGTCTCCCATGAAGGAGATCCCTAAGGCTGTGTTTCCATTGGAGTTTGAGGTGAGCAGTCGGGCAGGTCGGGTTTGTTCGGTCCGCGCCAAGGTTTGAGCCCGAGGTGGAGACCACCACAGAAAAATCCGGCCTTCGTTTCCATTGCATGTCCGGGGTGGCCGATTCGCATTCAAGAACCTCGCAGGCTAAGATTTTCGAAATGTCGCAGCATTCCTTGGTAGTTGTTATGTCGCGTTTGTTGTGCTGCTGCAAAACGAATCGCGCTATCGGCTTGTCCATGCGTCGTGGCATTGTGCGCAGCTGGCAACGCTCTTTTAAAATTTATGCACCTATGTAGCTTGAACACGTAGATCAAAGCAACCAGTGGTGCTTACGTATACTATTGCTTTATTTCGGTTCAGTCGCGCATGCTTCAACGCAACGACGGGGTAGAAAATCGTCACGTGGCCTTCCGTGTGCCGGGACAGCCAGTCGACTTCCATCGAACCAGCAGAGTTTATCAGCGGTATGAACACAGGAGAATGAGCACTGGGCTCAAAAAACAAGGCTGCGAAGTATTGTCCAGCTGGCGTTTGGGGTGGATGTCACCCAAACTCACTTCGGGTCTCGGACCCGAAGTGGATTTGGGTAAGTTTGGGCAGATGAGTCTGGGAAACCAACCGTCGACTGTATTAATGCCGGTCGTGTTTCGACGTCCAATGGAAACGTTTTCGTCGGGGTGGCACAGCTGGCGCCTAGCTGGCAACCCACCCCGACGTCAAAACAGCCAATGGAAACACAGTCTAAAAAGATGATGAAGCCCCCGCCCCCGCCCCGACTGTCCGGGGCTGTTTCAAAACTGGTACAACAGGTGCGAGCCAATCAATGCAATTCTCCAGCGCTTGTACTCGCGACACAATCTGTGTCAAGAGTAAAAATCGTCCAATCCGCTGCTGGAATCGAAGTTAGTATTGTGGTGCATGTGAGGACATGACCCTCAATGACGCCGCGATGATGGCACGATGGCATCATAACCGGTGCTCATTACGCATGAGTCATACCGGAGGCGATGACCCGCCATGACCCAGGCTGTGACTCATGCTGCCACACTTTCCCCGAAGCCAAGCTTCAGCGTTTTTTCTTTCGCCCCGTCTCGTATACAAGACACACTCATTTCAAAATGGCCACTTAACAATACATCTTCTTCTGATGCCACGTCGTCATTGCATGCGTTACATTTTTCTTGCAACGACCGGAACGACCCTAAAGGTAGGCCTAAACGGCCCCTCTGAAATATATAGCCCGTGCAAAGTCCTACACGTTTCCTTCACTTTTGACGTCCGGCATATTGAAGCGATTGTAAGAGATTGTGTCAAACAAGAACGGGTCTCGCTGGCAAGGTAATAAATCATGACACTGAAGAAGCATCTGGTGGGAGGCCTGCCTGCCTGACTGACTGGCCGCGTAATATCGAGTGATCAAATGTACCCATGCATGCCCTCAAAAGGGAGCAAAAATCGTCAGCATCCCCCTTGCCGTTTTAACGGAGGTAGAGGACCTGCTGTTCGACGCCGAGTAAATCACGGACGCTGTGCCACGTTGACCTTTGAGACTCGGACATGGAGACAGGTGGATGTACAGGTATTAGTAGCTAAGCCCTAGTACGGGTAGTGGCTGAGTCAGACAGGCCTCGCTCTGTAACTTCTATCTATTCAGGCCATTGAACCATTCAAACTGGACTAACTCATTTAGCAATTAAATTGAGACGTCCAGTGTGCATAAAGCTCAAACTTGTCACTGCGACAACAGGCCTGGAATAATGCACCCTCAGTTGCTTCTATCTCTTTGCCGATACGCTATGAGTCTAAGAGAGTACACGACTACACATGGTTGAGAACCTCAAGGATACTACACATGGATGCTTTATGAACATTCAATATATGCCTATCATATGCATGCTTCGAATTCCTGAGTGGATTGTTTCTCACAACACGTTTTTTTCTACCTCCAGTCCAGTGGCCGCATCAGTTGAGATGTCCATGTGTGGATCACCCCATGCATTGCCTTGTGATTCATAGCAGGGAGCACCCTAAGAAGAGCATCAACACTCAAGATGCCTGGCGATCTAGCCATGGCACTCGAGAGGCTGAGTGAAATCCCTTCGGGCGAGGTGTTCAGGACCTTCAGGATGGTGAGTGGGTGGTTATGCTTGTCCCTAGGCTTATTGTTACAGCATCTATGCAATCAACCAGTGGCTATTTTCTTAGGGGTCTAGTTATACATTTTATAAGGAGTATAGTTTACATTTTTACGATCAGGTGATATGAGCACTTGAGGGTTTAGGCCTTAAAGTGTCCAGTCTTGCCTTGCCGCGATTGTGATGCTTGGCAGAGGGGTCAGTTGCGAGTCCTAGCCAGGACTCATGAATTCCCCCCCTATCATGGCATGCCCTGCATGTCTGGACATTGCCAGCCCATTCTTAGGTAGGCGGCTTTCTTACAAAAACAGCCTTCGTCCTCCCACATGTCCCTCCTTTAAGTAAGGCGTACATGCAACAACAGCATCAAGTATGCCGTTCATGCTGCAACAAAACTACGGCGTACATGCCGCAGCAACAACTAAGGAAAAGCTGGTGTCACAGCTTCTATGGCCCAGATGTTTGAAGAACAAAAATGCCATCACTTACCACTACCCCTCCGAACACGCAACAGGCCAAACGAGCGACGTCGGGGGGCGTGATTCCAATCCCCACCTCAGCAGCCTCTTCAATAATAACTGCACCGGTCCAGCAGGCTTCGGCTCTGTCTGCAGTCAAAAATGGCATCAGCGTGTGTGTTCTTGAGAACTTGCCATCCTCACCCATTTTGGGTAGCTTCTCTCCAGCCTCATCTGCAGAGAAGATGTCCGCAGGCTCGACAGAGCCCAGCCCCGGGCCGCCAGGGTTGGCGTCGTCTCAGTCAGAAATCGGAATGGCTGGGCTGGGCAGTGGCAGGCGGACAGCCATGGCCACTTGGAACTATGACGAGGTGCGGCGGTGACTTTTGAGGAGGATTAGGGTTAGGGGCCAAGGGGCCTTTACAAAAGGTCAGCCTGACTCTTCCCCAGCCTCAAATCAGTACATTTGGTTGGCTGTTCCAAAATCATCATGGCAAGACTCTGTACTGCTATTTTCTTGCAGTAGTAGACAACGGATGATGTAGGCATCAAAGATAGAAAGGAAGCTACGCCACGTGGGAGGCGTGAGAGCTAAGGAAACAGCGCAGCCTGGGCCGAAGCCACATCTGCGCCGTTACCTCTACCGTAGGCATCAGGATGATGCTGGACATCCCCACAACCTCAGTCCTCGTGGTCAGCTGTCCTGTGTTGGGCGATTTTTGGTCGTGACGGGGACATCAATATTTTACAGTTCTCCAATCTTCAGCCAACATTTCCCGTTTTACGCTGTATCATACCAACTTACGTTACACCCGAGTCCCTTTCACGGAGCCAGAGCCCGACACTGAAGCTGTACCAGTGTCCCATCATAGCCATGATATCATCTCATGCCAAGGCAAAACCCACCCCAAGACTGCACTGTAATCGCTGCTGTACATGCCGGATGATGGTGGTATCAGCCGGTCAGGATGATGGCGGTTAGGGTTTAGGGTTTAGGATGATGGCGGTTTCGGGATGATGCTGTACACTCCCCCCACCCTCAGTCCTTGCGGTTAGCTGTCCCATGGCCATTATATAATATCCATGATTGGAACAAGGTTATACCCTGGTATACCCCAAGCAACATCATGAACTGCCCCACGGCCATTGTATCATCAATTCATCACATGCCAAGGGCATACCAACCCTTAGACAGCCCTCTGCTCGCTGTTGCAGATGACGGATGATGGGGGTGTCAGCCTGACGTTCCGTACTGCCGGGAGCGACGGGCTGGACCTGGACTACGACGACGTGTTCAAGTGGATGGTTGGGTCAGGTGCGGCCTGCTAGGGCAGAAAGAAAGAAAGACTAAGCCTGCGCCGAAGGTGCGGCCTGCTAGGGCAATGCTAGGCAGGTGAAGGCGCAGCCTTGTGGTGTACATGGGCGGGATGGATTTCAATTGGCTCGGCCTTGTGGTGGGCGGGAGCCTGGTGGCGGGATGGACCTCAATCGGATCGGCCTTGTGGTGGGCGCAGCCTTGTGGTGGGCGGGAGCATGGTGGCGGACAGGCCTCAATTGGCTTGGCATTGTGGTGGGCGCAGCCTTGGGGTGGACGGGAACCTGGTGGCGGGCGGGCCTCAATTGGCCCGGCCTTGTGGTGGGCGCATCCTTGTCGTGGGCGGGAGCCTGGTCGTGGGATGGACCTCAATTGGCTCGGCATTGTGGTGGGCGCAGCCTTGTGGTGGGCGGGAGCCTGGTGGCGGGCGGGCCTCAATTGGCTCGGCCTTTTGTGATGAGCGCAGCCTTGGGGTGGACGGGAGCCTGGTGGCGGGCGGGCCTCAATTGGCTTGGCCTTGTGGTGGGCGCAGCCTTGTGGTGGACGGGAGCCTGGTGGCGGGCGGGCCTCAATTGGCTCGGCCTTGTGGTGGGCGCAGCCTTGGGGTGGACGGGAGCCTGGTGGCGGGCGGGCCTCAATTGGCCCGGCCTTGTGGTGGGCGCAGCCTTGGGGTGGATGGGAGCCGGGTGGCGGGTGGGTCTCAATTTGCTTGGCCTTGTGGTGGGCGCAGCCTTGAGGTGGGCGGGAGCCTGGTGGCGGGCGGTCCTCAATCGGCTCGGCCCTGTGGTGTGCCTTGGCGGGATGGACCTCCATTGGCTCAATTTCCAGTTATCTGTGTGATGGGCTATATGTGTCTCTGTCGATTCTGACTCTCTCCGTTTTGCCTGCGAGCAGATCGGGGTATACATTGAGGCATAAACAAGGCTTGTCAATGGTGTGTCCAATGTATGAGCTTAAAATATCGGATTCGAATTTGGGGCGTGGGTTCCATATCATTCGCTTTAGACTATGTGTTCTGCAGTGAGGTTGAAACCTTTAACCCTTCACTGGTTTTGATGCCGTTGCAGCTGGCGTGGAGGCCCCCAGATTTGATGAGGAGGGTGATGAGGGCTCACAGAGCGTCCCGTACCAGGCCGCAGAGGCCAGCAGGCTTGACCGGCTCAAGAGACATAGCCTTGTTGACGCCACCATCCGGGCCAAGCTGCTCAAGTGGGTGGAAGCCTGAGTAATCGTGAATATGACTGGAAGATGTTCCCTCCTTTGCCACACCCCTTTTGGTCACACACTCACACACACACACACACACATATTTGTATGGTTTCCGAATATGCCCTAACTGATATGTCGTCACGGATATGCTCTTACGGATATGCCCTTACGGATATGTCCAAGCTGCATTCCTCATATGCCCCATGTTGGGTGTTGTATTGTTTTATTCCCTCCACTTACTTCATTCCCATTCAGGATCCCCTCTTCTTCTAGATTCGACCCAACCTTTAAGACATTATTTCCCTCAGGGACCTGTTTGCTGGTTAGGACGCAGATGTGGCTTTGTCCTTGAACTGCCCTGTCCCTGTACCCCGCATTCTCCAATTCCCATGCAGGAACCTCTGCTTCCGGTATTTGACTTAAAAATTCGAATTTAATTTATTAAACATGTATATTATGTTGAAAAATCATTGTCTCATAGGATCTGCTTGACCTGGCAATTCAATTTCCTCCAATTTCCTCCTCTGACCATCACCCGGGGGGGGGAGGGGGGGCAGAGTTTTCTTTCTCATCTCCTCTGCCCGCCCCTCAGGTCCTGCTCCGGACCGGCAGCAGATGTCCTCGATGACGTGATGGTGGCGAATCAGCTGGTGGCTCCCCTGCTGGCCGCTGATCTCAGGATATCGAACCCCGTCGGCGATGGAATACGGGATTCAAATATCGATCGGTCCAGGAGCATTCAGTGAGCATGAGGGGGGGGGGGGGGCTTTTGCTTGTCGAATTAAATGAAATAAATGTATTAATCATGATGGTGACTATGAATAAATAAAGATGGGACTTAAGGAATACCGTAGATTCGCTTTGTTTCCCTCATAATGATCGTTGCTTGGGGTTGTCGAGGTATTCAAGGATTTTGCGTGATGTCCATGTGCTTCGCGATGAGAAGAACCTTCTGAAACCCTAGCGTGTGTCCATTAATGAGGTGTTCGAACTAGCACCTGTTGTGGAGATAAGTGCCGCTGCTAGCTCGGAGCAAGGTGCAGCAGTGCTGCCCAAATTCACACATGGGCGAGAAGGCTGCTGTTTCTCATACTTCTAAACCCTAAACTTAACCCCAAACCCTAACTAGGTGGAAATACTGGTTCATCTGTATCATTGCAACTTTTGCTCTCTAGAGTAAGACAGTGCAGAGAAATTCGAACCATCTGTCAATCTTCAAACCTTCTCAGCTTGCAACATTGCAAGAGATAGTGTCCTTGTGTGGATGTGATTGACGGCCCCGATGCTTCCCTCCTCGTCTAGTGCATTTTTGTCACTGTGCACATCCTCCACCGATTGCAGGGTCGACTTCATCCACGACAAGATCAAGCCCATCACTATTGTTATGGTGGTCGTGGGCACCCGAGGCGACGTGCAGCCCTTCATCGGGATTGGACTCAAGCTCCAGGGGTACGGACACAGAGTGCGCCTGGCCACCCACGAGGTACAGAAAGAGCTTCAGGGGATAAGGTTGGGGTGCAGGGTTTAGGCTGTAAGGTTGGAGTGCAGGGGATAAGGTTTGGGTGCAAGGGATAAGGTTGGGATGCAGGGTTTAGGTTGTAAGGTTGGGGTGCAGGGTGTAGGGCAGGGAGAGGGCTTGACCTGTCCTGCTTCCTTGAATTTGCCATCCAAGAGTTCCTTACAATCCTGTGTGTACGCTAGCTTTCTTGAATGGCCAAATGCTCCCACCCCCTGCCCCATATGCTAATCAAGGTCTTCAGAGAGTTTGTGACCAGCTTTGGCCTTGAGTTCTACCCTGTGGGCGGCGATCCTAGGGTTCTGTCAGAGTTTGTGGTCAAGCACAGGTGAGGAACGTTCTACCCTGTTGGCGGCGATCCTCGGGTTCTGTCGGCGTTTGTAGTCTGTTTTTATGTAGTTTGATGATGAACGAGCACTCATTCAATAGATCATCAATTGCGGAAGTCCTGAAACTTGAGTGAAGCATTTTTATGCGGCTGTGCGCACCAAGGAGAGGCCGGTGCTCAAAACGTCTGCGCTTCCTTTTAGTTGGCCCTTAGGGTCAGAGATGCAATGCCGGAGAATGTTGAGCAAAGCATTTTTAATGTGACTGTGTGCACCAAGGAGAGGCCGGTGCTCACAACGTCTGCGCTTCCATTCAATAGGCCCTTCGGATCAGAGATGCACTGCAGGAGTGGTCAGGGAAATTTTGAGGCGTTGCTGCTGTCGTGTGAACAAATGAATGTAGGTGTGTGTGATGTGTCCAGCCAGTACACCCTCAAACGGTCATGTCTTTTGCCAGAGGGAATTTTCAGTTTACAGGACAATGAAGCCTACCCTTTGATTAAATCAAATAAATGAATCCGATTCATACAAAGGATTGAAGGATGCCGAAATAAAGAACGCCACATGCCCCCTCTTGGTTGTGACATGCGACAGAGTTTAACATAGACACAGTCACCACTGAGTGGTGAGTGCAGCACTGTTGATCTCCCATGCACCCATGGGCGAGTCTATTTTTAATTCACGCCTCAGGGTGTATCATTTATTTTCATCTATGTTTTCATGAATAGGCTTCCCAGGGCCTGTGTAAGGCAAGCTCCGATATGAATACATTTATAGATTATGCATGGCAGGTTTTTCAGATGATGGCACCTGCATCGTCTTGATGATCCTTGATGGGCCTTGTTTGCCGTGCCATTGGAAGCCACTTGTTTCCCCTCTGTTTGTGGCACCTGCAGGGGAATTCAATCATGCTACAAATAACATTTTTGTCAGGTGGTGGCACCGGTATTACCTGCTGGGATGGTCCTTGACAAAAAAGAAGCAAGTTTTTAGTCGTTTTTCTTGTCTGTGGCACCTGCAGGGGCATTCTGCCAGGGTTCGATTTGCCTGGAGTGCTGCAGCAGCGGGAGCAGGTGAGGCGCTTGCTGGGATGAGCAGCTGGAGCATGGAGTGCTGCAGCAGCGGGAGCAGGTGAGGCGCTTGCTGGGATGAGCAGCTGGAGCATGGAGTGCTGCAGCAGCGGGAGCAGGTGAGGCGCTTGCTGGGATGAGCAGCTGGAGCATGGAGTGCTGCAGCAGCGGGAGCAGGTGAGGCGCTTGCTGGGATGAGCAGCTGGAGCATGGAGTGCTGCAGCAGCGGGAGCAGGTGAGGCGCTTGCTGGGATGAGCAGCTGGAGCATGGAGTGCTGCAGCAGCGGGAGCAGGTGAGGCGCTTGCTGGGATGAGCAGCTGGAGCATGGAGTGCTGCAGCAGCGGGAGCAGGTGAGGCGCTTGCTGGGATGAGCAGCTGGAGCATGGAGTGCTGCAGCAGCGGGAGCAGGTGAGGCGCTTGCTGGGATGAGCAGCTGGAGCATGGAGTGCTGCAGCAGCGGGAGCAGGTGAGGCGCTTGCTGGGATGAGCAGCTGGAGCATGGAGAGGACTTGTATCTGGAAGACACCATTGCTCACTGTGGCATGTCATGCAAATGCAGCAGGCTTTGTGTGTAAATAGGGTGGAGGGAGAAGGAAGAGGAGGGTTCAGAGTGGGCAGCTGTGTGAAATCTGCAGCCCCCCATACTGACCTCCCCGCCACCTTCACATGTGTCCCTTGGATACATTTAACCAATATACATCTGAATATACATTTAACCAATCTAAATTAAACCAATACCGTATACATTCAACCATTTTTTATGGTAGCCCACCTAGTGCTACGGACAAAAGGGTGGCTGCTTTGATCTAAGCCTCGGGGTGTATATTTTTTATAACGAATCATAATGCAGGGAGAGTTTCATCCAAGCTTGCTTCGGGGACAGCATGGGGGGGGCGGCATGGGGGCGGCATGGGGGCGACATGGGGGGCGGCAGGGGGGCGGCAGGGGGCGGCATGGGGGGACAGCATGGGGGCTGACTTGCATGCACGATACATTTACCTGAGCATGGGAGTAGGATGGCTTGGGAGTTTGGACCATGTAAGCTGTGTCTCTCTGAGCTTGCCAACGGCTTGAGGGTGCCATGCCAGGCAAATTTCTGACACCTCCATGCATCTGCTGTCTCTGAATGGCAGGTTTCTTCAATCAACGCCCATGGCGGAAATTCATTCGTTTACTTATGCCGTCGCTGACTGAACGTGTCCAGGTCCGCCAGATTATCTACAGCATATGGGGGGCGTGCACAGTTCCAGATCCGGAGGATGAGACGCAGCGGCCCTTCACCGCCGAGGCCATTGTCACAAACCCGGCCGCGTACGGCACCTCCTTGTGTGCGGAGAAGCTCAACATACCGCTGCACGCCGTCTTCACGATGCCATGGACCCCAACCACGGTAAGGGGGGGAGGGGGAGGGGCATGCACATAACACGTCGACGGGCTTCTGTTGCGGCTTTAGCGTAACCTTCGCATAAGGTGGGTGGGGAGACATGCACCTAGCATGTGCACGGGCTACAGTTGTGGTTTAATCATGACCTTGGCAGCCACCCCGTACCAGTAGCCGTGTTTCTGCACATCTGCTCAGAGGCTCAAGATACCGCCGCACCAAGCGTTCACGATGACCGTGCTGTGGCGCAATTTCTACAGGACACAGAAACTGTCCTGCAGAATTTGCAGGACAATTCCTGCAGGACTGTACTCTTCCCCATGGGAGCTCCAAGGAGATCACCTCCACCTTCACCCACGTAACCCTGACAACATCCACACCTCCCATCTTTGCAGAGCTTCCCGCACCCCTTCTCGCGAATCAAGACGGACATTGGAAGGCCGCCTAGCGGCAAGGCCATGAAGGTGATGCCCGGCAGCTTGCACCGTGCTGGGTGTGCGGGAAGCAGGAAGCAGGAAACAGTTGCATGCGACCTCATGAAGGTGATGCCTGGCAGCTTGCACCGTGTCTGGTGTGCGGGAAGAAGGAAGCAAGTTCAAGGCAATCACCTCGCAGTTGCATCATCCGACCTCTTGAATCGACTGGTCCCTGGTCACAACTTCAAGGACTAGCCATCCAATATTAGAGGCCTTATCCTATCTGCACGGTAACTCCTAAGAACTTCTTGAAGTGCAGTTCGACAATTATTACCTGACATTCTGGCTATACCCACACATGTTTCCACACACACACATCTCTATCCACCCACCCACACATGTCTACCCACCCACCCACACATGTCTACCCACCCACCCACACATGTCTACCCACCCACACACACATGTCTAACCACCCACCCACACATGTCTAACCACCCACCCACACATGTCTATCCACCCACCCACACATGTCCAACCACCCACCCACACATGTCTACCCACCCACCCACACATGTCCAACCACCCACCCACACATGTCTAACCACCCACACACACATGTCTACCCACCCACCCACACATGTCTACCCACCCACCCACACATGTTAAACCACACATGTTTCCCCGCCCTTGTATCCCCAGCCCTTGCTCCTCCTTGGCCCCGCCCCTTATCATACCGTCAGCTTTATTTCCCACTATCTCCCTCACCTAACTCCCTTCATCCCCCCTCCCTCTTTTCTTCTCCTTCCTTCTTGCCCACCTTCCCCCCTCTATTACACTCTCCCTCCCCCCGTCCTAGTATCCTCTCCCTCCCTCCCTCCCACCCTTGTCCCCACCTCTCTGTCCTCTCACACCCCACTCCCTCCCTCTCATCCTCTCTGCCTGCCCTCCCTCCTTGCCTCCCCCCTTTCTATCCTCTCTGCTCATCATCAGGCCATCAACTGGCTGAGCTACTTTGCTGTAGGGGAGCTGGCATGGATGAGCATGTCCGATTTTGTGAAAGATCTGCGCAAGAATGTGTTGGGCCTGCGCGGCTGGGGGAAGGATTACGGGCCACATGCCCTACACCACTGCCAGGTACCAGGGTCGAGTCAGAGGCGGGGGAGAGGGGTGGATCATGCTATCTTCAAGGCAAAAGGGATGACATGCTCGGTCATGGAAATATCATGTCATTTTCTTGTCACCGTAAAAGGCCGGCAATTCCTGTCAGGGAGTGCTAGAGTCGGGGCAGAGACGGGGGAGGAGGGTGGATCATGCAGGCTTGACAGCAAGCTGGGTGGCTTACTAGGTTGCAGAATGATATGTCCACTTCAGCCAGGGAGTGATAGAGTGGTGGTAGAGGCTAGGGAGGCAGGGAATGAGGCCTGGGAGGGGAGGATCGAGCTTCAGGCCTAGAGGTTCCAACTTATTTGCAGGCCGCTCATTCGGTACAGATGTAGGATAATATTTGATTCCCTTAACTCACACTTCACAAAAAGGGGTTGCTCTCTCCATGCATTGCGGGGCTCCGACACTCGGCCTAGGTGCCTCTCTCTTTTTCTGCCAACCGTGTGGGCTGGCCGCTCAAAGGCTACTCTTTCCTTTCTTGTTTGTAGGTGCCCTGGTCGTACATATGGTCCCCGTCACTGGTCCCGCGGCCGCACGACTGGCCCGATAACTGCGAGGTGGTCGGCTTTGTCAACCTCGAACTCAAGGTCCTCACAAGCTACGAGCCTGACACGGCGCTGCGGGACTTCTTGGATGCAGGTGGGCTTCGGTGGATACAAGGAGCAGTCCTAGCGCTGCTTTCTTACTGGGTGGATCCAGAGCTCGTGATTTTCACCTCGGCTACTCTTCAGCGACAGCCGGTCCTGTGGCGAGGAGGGTTTGGTGCAGCACGCCCTGTTGCTTAGGCTGCCTCCAGTCGTAGCCCGGTCAGTTCTCCATCCCCGCCCCGCCCAGGGGTAGCCGCCCGGCTGCCTCCCAAAGCTGGTACCCGGGCGCCTGAGGAGCAGCGCTTGTGGGTAGGCTGTGTGCGATGCAGGCCGCTATAAACCAAGCAGTGAAAGTGTCATCATGCTTGCTGCCCTGCTTGCTTTCACGTGCTCAGGAGCTCCTCCGGTGTTTATTGGATTTGGGAGCCTAGTGGTGGACAATTCGGAGAAGCTGACGAAGCGGTTCCTCAAGGCGCTCAAGGCGGCAGGGCTGAGGGGCATTCTGCAGGTCAGACTACAACCCTCAATCCTTAACCCTAACCCCTTAACACAAACCCTTCACCCTAAAATCCTTAACCCTTAACCCTTAACCCCAAACCCTTCTGCAGGTCAGACCACAACTCTTAACCCTAAACCCTAAACCCTCCTGCAGGTCAGACCACAACCCTTAACTCTAAACCCGAAACCCTCGCGCAGGTCAGACCACAACCCTTAACTCTAAACCCGAAACCCTCGTGCAGGTCAGACCACAACTCTCAACCCTAAACCCTAGACCCTCCCGCAGGTCAGACCACAACCCTTAACTCTAAACCCTAGACCCTCCCGCAGGTCAGACCACAACCCTTAACTCTAAACCCGAAACCCTCCTGCAGGTCAGACCACAACCCTTAACTCGAAACCCGAAACCCTCCTGCAGGTCAGACCACAACCCTTAACCCTAAACCCTAGACCCTCCCGCAGGTCAGACCACAACCCTTAACTCTAAACCCGAAACCCTCCTGCAGGTCAGACCACAGCCCTTAACTCTAAACCCGAAACCCTCCTGCAGGTCAGACCACAACCCTTAACCCGAAACCCTTCTGCAGGTCAGACCTCAAAGCTCACAGCTGGCAGGCTATTAGACCGTACTGTAGTATTTTACATTTCCATTTGCTGCTTTGCCTACCTGTTGGGGCTGTTACGCCGCCCTCTCTTACTCCTGATGGTGAGAGATAAGCGGAATCAGGAAACCTCGCGAGGGCGGCGACAGTGCCATGGATGTGAGATCATGACTCAGTGACACTTTTCTTGAAGTGCAACGTGGGTGCAACCTCGGTCCTAGTAGCACCATGCCTTTTACTTTTTGTGAGGCAGGGATGTGAGGCGTAGGTTTCTCATGAGGCGTAGCTTTCTGTTTCCTGCCTTGAAACCTTAGAACCCCTAAAGCCTAAACCCTAACACCTAAACCCTAGAGAGGCTGGGCTGGGCTAGGCGAGGTGATGGATGTGGTTCCGGCCCAAGCCACGCTGTGTCCTTCATTCCCTGTAGCCCCACGCGTTTGTCTGAGGCACAGCGTGTTTGTTTTCTGTCTGCAGAGAGGCTGGGCCGGTCTGGGCAAGGGCGTGGAGGACAAGGACAAGCTGGTGGCAGAGGGCGCACTCTTCATAGGCTCTGTGCCGCACGACTGGCTGTTTGACAAGGTGAGGGCGGCTGTTTGAAAAGTTGAGGGCGGTTTGAAATGGTGGGGGCGGTTTGAAATGGTAAGGGTGGCTGTCTGAAATGGCTAGGGCAGTTTTGAGGCCACTGGATCAGAATGACGAGCCCTGACATCAACCCTGGACGACACACCGTATGCAGTCGCTGGTCAGCAGGGGTTGGTTTGGTGGTTACTGCTTACGAGTCTTAACCAAAGTGGTAACCAGACAGCAGCGCTCGTCACCAACAACCCTGGTCAACACACCGTATGCAGTCGCTGGTCAGCAGGGATTGGTTTACTGGTTACTGCTCACTTGGGAGACACCCGGGCTGGGGAAGCACCTGAAATTCGCCTGGAATGTGTTTCAATCCTAGATGCCACTCTACCTTGCCGACCCTGTCCCCTCTCTGAGTTGTAACCGAAGTGGTAACGAGACAGCAGCGCTCTTCACCAACAACTTGCTTCTTGTCGGTCACCAAAATTAATTCCAAATGCTCCCAAACCTGATAATTAGCCTTCAAAAGAAATCGTAGTGTGCGTGAAGTGCGCGTGAAGTGTCTTTGCCCTCACCTCCTGAAGATGCCAGTGGCAGACCTTGCTCATTAGTGACAGCCTGGATCTTGCTGTCACCCAGCATACTTCACGGCCCGCCCCATGAGGGTTTAGGCTCTTTAGGTTTTACCTGACGAATTCTGAGCCCGACCCAGCTCAATGCACAGATGTGTCTGATCATTACTTGTCACATGCCTAATGTGCAGTGCTGCGCCGTGGTGCATCACGGCGGTGCTGGCACGACTGCAGCGGGACTGTTGGCAGGTACGTGCGGTCGGCCAGTGTTTGCGAAGGCAGGCTTAAAAGTGTACTATAATAAAGGAAGAAGGCCGATGCGGACGGCTAATATGGCCAGCTCAGGCACATACCTATGGAAGGTTTAATGTATGTTGGTTGCACTTGCTTGCTCGTGGTGTTCATTGAATGGCATTCAATGGCAGTTCGCCGGCTGCGGGCCCTTTTTGTGGGATTCTTGTTTGCTAGTGGAACCTGCTAGCGGGTGTGGAGTATGTTTTGCTGTAGGTGCAGGGTGGGGTGACAGCTTGTGTTCTGCATGGTGCGTGGATTGCTTTGTTGCTTTCTACTAACTCACCTCCTCAGGCGATTATTCCACCTGCATGTACTTTGCCCCTCTGCGCCTTGTCTGCCTGCTTGCCCAGGCACTCAACTTTCGTTTCCGTCCTGTGAGAAAGACAAACCCTAATAACTAGTTTAAAGCTTAGGTTGCTACTTGAAGGCGCATCGACCTACCGGTATATATGTATTTTTCGGATGTTTTACAGATATTATTGGGACTATCGGATGGCCTGCTAAGGCAACAATCAGAAACCCTGGGTCATTGCTGGAGGCCAAGCGGAAAATCTACATCGATGCCCATCTCAGTGCCCCCTGCCTCTTTACTACCCCTTCCACCACTTTATCAGGCAAGCCGACCTTCATCGTGCCCTTCTTTGGCGACCAGCCGTTCTGGGGCTCTGCTTGCGCCGCGGCCGGTGTAGGGCCTGGCCCTGTCCCCATCGACAGCCTGACCACCGACCGCATCGTGCGCGCCCTGAGGCAGCTCGCCACACCTGAGTGAGATTCAGTCAGGGGCTCCAGGGGGCGTCACATTGTTTCACCTGTCGACCTTGGAATGGATCCTGTATTCATTTGTGTGTAACCCTCAAGCAGCTTGCCCCACCCGAGTGGTATTGGTTGGGGGATGCCCGTAGACTTCTTTCTCTTGTGCTTACTGCCACATGATTTGAGACCGTACAGACTTGAACGGTGGCTCCTTTTATTGTGTGTACCCGGACATCTGCTGACCAGGTGCTGCGAAGCTGCCAAGAGGATGCAGGCACGCATGTCACAGGAGCGGGGCGCGGACGCGGCTGTGGACCACCTGCACCGCACCATCTACGGGGCCTTGCTCGCCGGCCGCAGCTTCAAGTGGATGACTCCGAACCCGGAAGAAGAGACCGAGGATCCCAGTGCGAGTGATGAGGTGGGTCAATGGTGAATGGCAGGAGACCTCTGGGCCCTGCTCAAAACAGTTGGCAGCTTTATAAGCGCCCAACTCCTTGGTTGGATAAAAATGGATAGTTTAAGGAGGGGGCAGAGGACACATAAACACACACACACACGAAAATCCGACGGCAAGTTATGAGGCATGTGAGAAAGTTGCGGGCCTCATAGGCCTCTGATGTCCACCCTTTATGAGACCACACACTTGCTCCTGAGGGGCTTGATTGTGCAGGGTGACGTTGGCGGTAACCTAGTATTCACGAACGTTTGTTTACGTTCCGATGGTGCGCATAATGTGCTGTCTACCGGTATTGAAATATAATATACCAAATGTGCTGATCGAGTTGCTTCTAGCCATGCCTGTCACACTTGTTGACACCACCTGACGTTCAACGCTTTCGTTCTTTTATGACATTGGTATGTTCAGTCCTCTTTTATCCGCAGAGTGCTGACATGGCCTGCTCTTCGCATTCCTCTGACACATCTGACTGTGACTCATATTTTTCTCTGAGTGGTGCCCAGCTGTCCAACAATGCTATTTGTTATGGCCTTCCAGCGGCATGCATCTACTGAGTGCCGGCCATGCCTGTTCGCTGTATCAGGACATGAGCGGTACGCGTGCGGAGCTACAAAGCATCAGTGAGCGTCATGATGGCACGGCATCCAACGCGGGGCTGGGCAGCGGCCGCCTGCTACCAGACAGTGGGAGAGTGCGCCTGAGAGGAAGGATTGTGGGGAACCTGTTGGGCTTGAAGAAGCGCCTGGGGAATCTCATTCGCATAGGCCGTCCAAACAGCCGATGCCAGCAGCCATGATGCTCAATCAGACGTAATAATAAGGTTAGGGGGTCAGTTGCGAGCGATCTTTTGCACACCTGAATATTTCTGAGTATTTTTCTCTGTGATGAGCTTGTCATGCCAATCATTTGGGAGTTGTGAACCCGAGAATAATTTCCTTGCTTTGAAACAGGAGCTTGAACTTGAAACTTGCCACGATTTTGGACAATTGGTTTGTTGCTCAGTTTCCCTCAATTTTGATGATAAGAGTTGTGTGACTATGTGAAGGGAGATATAATAAGAAATGCAATGGATTAAGTGCTGCACCGACAAAGTGAGCTGTAAAGTCAGGCCAAGAAGAAACCTCCAGCTTCAAACCAGGTGTCAGAGAAACATCCAGCTGGAAGCACGGTATATCCTACCTTCTCATTTCACCAGGTTTTAAGTGCTAAAATCATAACAGCTGAAGGAGTTGATCATTCTGACGGTGCTTTTTCAAGCGCTCGGGCATGCATACAAATGTCTATCCGCTCTTCCATCCGTTAAATTCTGGATTTCTCGAAAAATGTTGAATTTGGTGCCTCATGATAGAATCCAACTGATGAATCCAACATTTTGAAACGCTTCAGTGTCCTCCTGCCCCCAGCCTTTGGCCATAATCCAGTGTAGGGCCAAATGAGTCCCAAGGGCTCTCTATCACTTAACACACCCTTTTCCTGGTTGGCCTGACCAAATGCCTGGTATGTTGTTTCTTTCCTCTTTGTTGAGGGCAAGGATTCCGGGAAGTAATGTTGCAAGGATTGGGCCCGACAATTACTTTTTAAGCCTCGGCATAAAACCGTGGTGATTTGAACTAAAATGCACTGATAGCACATGCCCTGATGCGGCTCGCAGCATGCGCCAGTAGTGTGGCGACCACGGTAGGCTCTAACCAGGCGTGGTAGGCCGCCTGCTATGCTCGGTGATGGGGTCCCTGGGGTCTTCTCCACCTGTCGCCTCCAACTGTGCCTGCTTGTGGGCTGTGTCCACTTACTCAAGCGTCTCTCTGACGGGGAGCGGCTGCAGGTGAAGGACTGCCTGTCACAGTCAGGGTACAACTGCTCCCCGCTCCAACTCCTCCAGTGCCCCCACCAGCTCACTGCTCCTTGTGTGCCCTCCGGTGTTCTGTGGAATCGCAAGCTGCAGGTCGGCTACCCAGCAGCGCCATGATTGGGCCATCTTGCGGTGCTGCCGGTGCCACCGCTGCATTGTAGAAACGGAGCAAGTGCTGTCACCAGGCTCGTGGTAACGGCTGAATCTGCGGCTCCCGCATGACCCCCCAGTTGGCAGCAGAAGCAGGAAGCCCCGCCGCCTGGCACAGGTGCTGAAGTAGGCTGGACTGCATTCTGCCCCTTACGCAGTGCTGCGGTCGAAGCTGATTAGTGGCACACACCACATTGCCGCAATTCGCCACAGGCGCTGCATAGACAGCCGCAAGCCGGATGCGTGTAGGCAGATGGTGCCGCAGGCGCAGTTGGCGGCCATGCGGCATACACGAAGGAACTCCTCTAGCCTGCATTGCCTTTCTCATGCTGCCGCTTTCGTGCAGAATGATGCCCAAGAATTATTGGACATGAGGGATAGGTGATGAAGAAGAAGGAGGGGACTGGCATGGGACATGCCAGTATGTGTAGCAGGTGGGTGGCTTGAGGGTCTAGGTGAGGTGTGGCGAGGGTCCATCAAACTTTGCATATAACTCATATGATCGGCATGTTGTGTTGACTTGTCCGGTTGTCAAGCGTCAGTTGTCAAGCGTCATTTTTTCCTTCAAGAAATCAAGAACGCGCATCGGTAGTGAGTGGGCAAGGATTGAGGTAAGTACAAGGTGATGCTAAACAGCATGGCCGTGGAGAAAGAACAGCATGGGTACCTGTCGTACATAGGAACAAAATAACAAATTAGCAGTCCATACCCGTGGTCCATACCCTGGCTGTGCCACTGGAAAAAAACTGAAGGCCATCCCACCCCACCCATCCTGGTAAAAGCCAGAATCATGAGCGTACATAATGCTCAAGTCCCAGAACTAGTAGACACAACCATGAACAGCAAGCTGATATGGCCCATGCCAAAACACCCACCCAAGTAGCATACGCGTCACACAAACCAGATAGACTTGTCCAGGGGACTTTTTGAAAATACCTAGCTGACATGTGCCATACCGGTATGATGAAACATTCGTGGTTGGAAGGGGGCAGGTTTTTACCTGGCACGGAAATGCGGAACTGTCAAGCGGTGCAGTACGGGTATGTTGCGCACGAAGGGGCAATACGTTCGGGCAGTAAGATATTTAGACCAGGTGGTTCTGACGATGCACTGTGGCATACATGCACCTCTGTCATGCACAAAATACAAAAGTAAATTAGTGATACAGACCATGCACTATGTATCTATATTGGGCGAGTGGAAGCCAACGGGCGACCAGTTGGGCGAGTCGACAGTAAGCTGGATTGGCAATTTCAGTCTAACCACTTGACAAGAGACCTCGGCTCGCTGAAGGCATGTGCCCACGTTCATGGTTTTTCACACCGCTGGATCCTGATTCAGTCAGTATACATTTTGAAATCAGTAATACCGAACATGCACAATCCAATGGCAGTGATGTTGCTTGGCTGCCACTCTCCAGCCCCCATGCATGGGCCCAAACCAGACCCCTAGTGTCCCCATGCATGCATGCATCGTTGCTATGCAAAATTTTGTACTGAACGGTACTACACCGTTTTGAATACGTTGCAGTACCATTCGGTAAACGGTACAGGGTTTGGGCCTAAACGGCCCTCCTGGGTAAAATTTGAAGGGGGCGAAGTCCTGTGTATCAGCCAAGATAAATTCCTTATGGTACTCATCGCCGATGTCTTGCCATACCAGAGCCCAGAGGGCATAGCCAAGCATGTTCAGCGACGGACGATATTTCAAGGACCTAACCTAATGGCCCAGCTGCCTCTAGTTTGGACCAGCTACCAGCTAGTCTCATGAGGCCTGGCCATCGGCGTAACTCCAAGTAATTGAATTAGTGATGGTGAACGGTGAAGAAGACGTCAGTCAAAATAGCGTCAAAATAGGTGGTTCGGGTGGCGATCGAGACAAATGAGGGGACGAACAGTAGCTGTGACCTGGGGCTTGGCAGGCTGCTCAATGATTAGGAGAGGGCAGTCATCAGGGCAGCTGTCTAGCGGTAAACTTCCTGGACCACACGTACAGTCCGGACTGCCGATATTACGCAGAATCGTGTTGCCACCACCGGTCGCCACTGCGGTTGCCACCTTGGGTTGCCACCCTGCCAACGGGTGACGTGCGCCGCAGATTCGCAGTTTGCTGAGCTTCCATGGAGGATGGATACACAGGTGGTACATACAATCAAGTAGTGTAATGGTTGCTGACTTTCTGCGGTAAACCTGACCATAGGTGGTTTGGGGCAGGGGTTTGGGGGATACTGCGATTGCCAGAATATTTGCCTCGAGTGTACGGCTTGATTTTTCATCCACAAATATCTTGGTGGCCTTCCAGCAAAGCCTCCAGCGAGCTTTCCTCCAACCTTGCCCAGAACACCACCACGAAGTTTACCAAATTTTCCCATTTTCGCCACTGCAGCTTCATATATTTACTAATGTCCTGATATGCCTCCTCCTATGCGCCCGGGGGCAGACGAAGTCGTGATGGACTCTTTTGCAGCAAAGGCCCAAGTGTCCGTGCCATTAGTGACGCCTTCCCCCAAGAATCTCCGGGTCTTGGTTGTGGACTCGAAGCAGCAATCCAGGCAGAGCGTTGTCCAGCTTTTACGCGACTGCCAGTATCAGGCGAGCTTGTTGTGCACGTAATCGTATTACTTTTGCTATGATCATATTCTTGCATTCGTAAATAAGGAAGAGGAACAAGACGCCATATGTTTTGGGAGTCCAGGGGTCGCAGAATCACGATAGCCAGAATATCTCATTTGACCTGGTATCATGTTGTGAACTTCTCGTGTTTGCGCAGGTTCACTCTGTCAAGACTTCCAAGGAGGCTTTGTGCCTCCTAGCTCCAGCAGCAGCTGGGAATTCCGATCCACCTTTTGACATCATTCTGAAGGAGCACGAACCGGACAATCCCAGCCCAGCTAACGCTTGCCGCCTTCTGAGGCAGATGGCCCACACAGAGCTGCTCGCCAGAATTCCTGTCGTAGGTGAGCGCAGCTCTAGGACAAGTCACAAAATCCATGTCTGCACATGCCGCCACCCCCCCATCACCACAATTTGTTTACCGATGGATCGCCACTTGTCCGACAGCATTCGCAGGCCTAGCTACAGTCAGCAATCGTCTAGGATAACAGCCTGAACGATGGGCCCATCTCCACCCCTTCGCCGAGTCAAATGTCCTGCTGCTGCCCTTTGGTTGCAGTGGTCAGCTCTAATGACGAGCGGGAGGTCGTGGTGAAGTGCCTGACGCTGGGAGCCATCGACTACCTGATTAAGCCACTGCGCCACAACGAACTGCGTCACATTTGGACCCGCGTTTGGTGGTGGCGACGGGTAAGCCGAGGGTCATGAAACTAACGCAACCGGCCACTCATGCCACTCAACTTCGAGGCAGGTCTGATCTTCCTCTGTGTGTACTGTACACAGTCTGGCCTTGGCGGAAACACTCTGGATGCTGTCCCCAAGCCTGTCATGAACATCGACACAGTGGAGTTCCAGATCAGCTCGGAGGACAGCAAGTACACCAAGTGGTGAGGAGGAGGCAGGAAGGGCTATCCTCCAAAAGCACGTACACTTGTTAGGCTTTGCATGGGAGGGGTTGGCCCCCTCATCTGCAAAATTTTCATCTGGTTGAATTCATGTCATCGTGTGTAGGGTCAGGCCCCCCCTGACAGGGCTTCAGTACAACAGGGCTTCAGTAATCTACCCAAGTGAAATGCACTACTGGACTGGGTGCATGATGTCAATTTTAACAGCAATGCTGCGGTTCTATTTATAGAGTTGTGGCAATGACGTCTACGTACTGAAAATTCTGACACCCAGTTTCTGCCTCAAATACTCGGATAAACAATGTCTAATTGGAAATGGCAAGTGAAGAAAAAAATCGAATCTAGTAGCACCGACCTTGCGTCGCTGCTTCAGTGCTGTTATCTTACTGAAAATCTCTGATGCCACCGCAGTTCTTCGATGCAAGCATGTGAATTTCTGTCATTACATTGCAGTCCTCATCTTGTAGTGTCAATGTGCTGCCGGTGCCCTTCAGTCAGTCTGTGCAAAATCTTTGTCTGGTTGATCTCTTTTGCAATGGCCAATGGCCATCAGCCATAGCCCCCCCCCCTTCTAGTTGGTGCATGTCTTGATGAAATCTGTACATAAGAGCGTCATACTGAAATTTCCCTGCCCGAAATATATTACTTGACTGGGTGCATGATGACAATTAATTCAATAGAGATGCTGCGGTTCTATTTATAGGCTCGTGGCAATGACGTCTATGTACTGAAAATTCTGACACCTGGTTCAATTTTGCAATGCTCTGGTCCACATTGAGAAGTGGCAAATGAAGAAATTAATCGAATCTAGAAGCAGTCGACCTTGCGTCGCTGCTTCAGTGCCGTTATCTTACTGAAAATCTCTGATGCCACCGCAGCTATTTGATCCGCGGATGATAATTTCTGTCACTGCTTTGCACCCCACATTTGCTGATGCAAGTATGCTGCTGGTGCCTTCAAGTCAGTCTGCACACTATCTTCATCTGGTTGCTTTCACGCCAGGGTGTGGGGGGCCAGGCCCACCCCTTCTAGCTGGTTCAAGCTTATGTACTCAGCATAGCAGGTCTTAGGTTCTGGAACATACCTTACGTGAAATGCACTACTGGACTGGGTGTATGATGTCAATTTTAACAGCAATGCTGCGATTACATTTACAGAGTTGTGGCAATGACGTCTACGTACTGAAAATTCTGACACCCAGTTTCTGTCTCAAATACTCTGCCAAGCAATGTCTAATTGGAAATGGCAAGTGAAGAAAAAAATCGAATCTAGTAGCACTGGCCTTGCGTCGCTGCTTCAGTGCTGTTATCTTACTGAAAATCTCTGATGCCACGGTTGTTATTCGATCTGAGCATGTGAATTTCCGTCATTGCATTGCATTCCACGATGAAGCAATTGTGCTGCCGGGCCCCCTTGTCAACCTGTCTACAATCCTTATCTGGTTGATTTCATGTAAGGGTTGGTGGGTCAAGCCCCCCCCAAACATACACACACACCATCTGTTCCATTCTCAATGTCTTTTGCTGCATGGCTCCAGTACAAACCCTGTCCGCCTGAAATGCACTTCTAGACTGGGTGCATGATGTCAACTATTTCAACAGCGATGCTGCGATTCTATTTTTAGGGCCGTGGCAATGACGTCTACGTACTGAAAATTCTGACACCCAGTTTCTGTCTCGAATTGGACTTCAATGGAAATTGCAAGTGAAGAAATAAATTGAATCTAGTAGCACTGGCCTTGCGTTGCTGCTTCTGTGCTGTTATCTTACTGAAAATCTCTGATGCCCCCGCAGCAATCATTTCATGATTTGATCCATGCTTCTAATATTGTGGCATTCCTGTCCACATTCGAAATGCAATTTGTGCTGCCGATGCCCTTCCGTCCTCTATGTGCATGTACATGAATGATGACATCCGGCATCTCTCGCTCCTTGTTGACTGTCCTAAATCCTTAACTCTTAAGTGAGACTTTACTGTCTTTGCCGCCGGAACCCCTGCCCCCCTCACGCAGCAGTGATGATGAGGAGGAGCCTACCAGCAAGGAGGGCAGCGCGCCGGACATTTGCAACGCCAGCAACGAGAACGGCACCAGCGGGACCGACCATGGAAGCAATGGCAACACCAATGGGACCAGCAGGTGAGGCTGATGCTGCCTGCATTGTCTCTGATTTCGAAATCTAGTCTAACTCTGGTAGGAGCCAAGGGTGTGAAAAGTGTGACCATGGACACATCGTTTGGCACGCCGCAATCGTTTGGCAAGTGGCTAGGCTGAAATGGCTCATCCGACTTCTTAACCGGCTCTTCTGGTTGCCAGTGGCTTCCTCTTGTCTAATACAGGAACACTGGCGACCTGCCCCCTTACCCTCTCTCCTTCTCCGCCTCCGATTGTGTGCAACTGGTGAAAATAATTTTCTTGCATGGTGGTCTGACGCGCTGTATGCTTGACGCTAAGGCCCTGATCAACGCCGAGGACCGCGTGATTTCCACCATATTTTCAAGCTTATTCCGGGTCTGTTCCTCGCTCAGCGTACTGACCCTTTTGACTGCCTGTCGGTAGGGTTGAAGCCAAGCCTCGCGACGCGAATGGAAGCAGTGGCAACAATGGGAACTCGGCCACCAAGGAGGACCATAACAACGGCAGTAATGGCAACGGCAACTCCACCACTCTGGCCGAGCGGAACGCCCTGGTCAACACGGCAGAGGGCAAGGCACCGGCTACACAGCTGGAGGCACCAGTGAAGCCTGCCTGTGAGTGCTGTTGTTTTGAATGCATGACGTGCAAACCATGACAAGTGGTTTGCAAAATTGATTACGGCCAGGTAAGGAAACGCTGTGTGCCCGGTTCATTTCCTGGGCTCGACCAGTAAAAAACTTGTTAAAGAAGATTATTGGGCATGGAGTTAAACTAACCAGCCCTAGGGTATGGGCGTATGGCTGAAATCGGTTTATTTTGCAACAGAGTCTCCCTCTTCGCCAACCTACTGTTATGCCCCAGCTCATCTCTTTGTCACACACTAACTGATATATTCGACCACCCCTTCCCCTTTCATGACAGCTCGGTCCTCGTTTCAGCCGTACACAGCACAGCCGCACAAGAAGAGGGCGCTCTCGGGCCAGCTCCAGATCTCTTCAGACGTCGGGCAGAGCGTTTCAGGGGCGGCCAGGCCCCACAGCCAACAGGCCGCAGCAGTGGAGAAAGATGCACAACAGCAGCTGCCGCAGCCGCCTCCCTCCCCGCTGGTCCAGCGCCTGCTATCCAAGGGGCTGCTGCAGCTGGGAGGGTCCGGAAGTAGCAGCGGCAATGGCCCCCAGATGGCTGCCAAGCCTGGCAGCAATTCCTCTGGAGGCTGTAAGCAGGCATTGGCTGGGGCCACAGCTGTTGCAGCCGCAAATGGTCAGGCCACAAAGGCTTCCGGCGGCTTGGGCTCGCCAGCGGAAGGCTCCGGCGGCGCCCTGCTGGCCCATGGCGGCGGAGCTATCCTCAGCAGCAACCCTAGCACGCACCTGTCGAGCGAGGACACGCTGCTCCGCAACAGCACGCCTGCTAGCGTGGCCGTGGCCCCCCAGGTGGCCAGTAGCGCCCCAGTTGTCTTCAGAACCACGACTGGTGACGGAACCGGCCCTAGCAGTGCCGTTGCGGCTGCCTCGGCGGCTGCAAACCCCCACCCTCACCACCATGCGGCGTTTGCCCATGCAGCTGGATCCCAGGCGACAACCTCTGCGGCGGCCTCCATGCAGTTTGCAAGGGCGATGCCTGGTGGTGCTTCTGTCTGGATGGGCCAGCATGTGGCGCTGCACCACCTGCAGGCTGCGATGCACGGAGGAGTGCCGCCCCCAATGCATCCTTATGCGCCGCCCCATGGTTATCCAGGCCCGGTGTACCCTCAGACGCCTTATGGTGAGTGGGATCTCCACGTCTGTGCTTCCTGTAGATTTGATTTGCCTTCCCTCGGGCATCAAAAAGTGAATCCTTTTAATACTGCCCTCCGGACTAACTGTCATCAAATTTTCCGTCTGAAAACTGGTGACAATGGATAATCAGTCAATTCACAGATCCCTCAACCCTCAACAACATTTATTATGAGTGAAGGCAAGGCACATCTACAGTTTTTCCCTTCCATGATTATACCCATCGCTTTCAATTGAATGCTGTTCTAGACGAGCAGCTCTTCTGGAGGCATGAATGTTGTGGTGTATCCAACACAACCTTCCCATGTCTGTGGATGCCCCTCTCGCCTCTCGCCATACAGCAAGGAATGTAAGGCTGTGGGTGGCTGCGTCAACTATGTAACACAAACTTGTGAATCCTCGTCCCTGTTGTCCAGGTCATCTTGTCGGCATCCCGCCACATCTGCTCCAGCAGATGCACCCACAGCTGCTCAGGAGCCTGTATGCCGCGTCTTACAACCACGGCAACCACGGAAGCCATGCAACAGACGCCAATGGGCGGCTCACGCCAGCCGCAGTCCTGCTCGCCCTCCAGGGACACGAGCTACCAGCAGCTGCGGCAGCCGCAGCCGCGACTGAGGCTGCGGCCTTGGAAGCCGCCGCCCGCGGCGTCCGCGATGGCGGGCGCGGTGTGACGCCCCCGCCTCCCCACCTCACGGCGGCCCTGAAGTCCCTGGCGCCTGACGTGGCAGCTGCGGCCATCGCTGCGGCGGCAGGGAACTACAACCCGCTGATGTTGATGCAGTACCTGGCGCAGGTGGGCGGTGTAAGGAGGGAATTCATGTACTGACGCGGGGGGTTTACAGTCGGTGTTCCCCCCCCCTACGCACCAACTGCATTTGGATTTGTCACGCTTGACCATTTGTCCTGCTAAAGCTGTTTCAACGAGTCGAGATTTATTACCTGTTCGCCCAGTCTGACGCTGTGTTTCACCTCCCCTCTGCAGACTGGCCAAGCCTCTCCTCTTCAGCTGCAGCAGCTTGCCGCCGTACATCAGGCTGGCCCAGCTGCTGCTGCAGCAGCCTGGCACGCAGCCGGCTCAGCACAGCAGCAGCAGCAGCAAGCCCCTCTGTTGCCCAGCCCTGGGCACCCGCTGCCTAGCTATCCCGCGCCTGTTGGCCCTGTTGCCAACCGGAGCACGCCGCCCCCTCCCCCGGTCCCTAGTTGCCCTGTCAAGGTCCCAGAGTGCGCAGAGGAGAGTTTTAAAGGTGAGCTTGAGTGGGGCCCTGAGGGCCTCCGGTCTTTAAACATCCCCGCCAAGATGTAAATCTGATGAATACGAAAGAGCTGTCCTGGACACAGATTGCTGTAGGCCTCCATTTGCGAAGTGCACACTCCCTTGTCAACATGCCCTGTCCCTGCCTTGCCCCCTGAACTTGCGCGCCAGTATTCGACAACTCTTCTGCCCTGTCACCTGCATGAGGGAACCCAGCCCTCGACCCTTTCCAGACCTGCCGCCTGCAGGTGCCGGGTCTGGCCTTCGCCTCTCCTCACTCCCTGAGCCCCGCAAGCGCCGCGCTATGGCGCTGGACAAGTATCGCAAGAAGCGCAAAAACCTCAAGTTTGCAAAGACGATTCGGTACGAGAGTCGAAAGCAGCTCGCACAGACGCGCCCGCGCATCAAGGGCCAGTTTGTCAAGTTTGCGCCCAGCGAGGCTGGTGTGGAAGACAGCTCTGGCGCCATGGGCTGCCCCGGCAACGAAGCAGACATGGCGGTCGACTGCGAGGAAGAAGCCCAGGCTAGATACGGCGGGCAGAACTTTGATGTAAGCTTGGCTCCCAATCTGACGGACTGCGCCCCCCTGCCTTGCTTACTGTCTGTTAAAGCACTAGGACGAAGGTATGTTGTATACTTCGCAATTTATGCTGGGACAACACTTGATTTCTTGTAAGCTGCTGTTGCTGACAGTTTGCCTCCTTTTTTCCTGCAGGAGGAGGGCCAGTACGACGGAGAGGATGACGCCATGGAGGCTGAGGAGGACGAGGAGGGTGGTGCGGGCGGCTCTGGCACAGAAGCGGGCGACTGCAAGCGCAGGTACGGCTTCCGAAATCCAGACCCCATGCCTGGGCCGCAATTTCCCAAAGATGTAGGATTTTGTTCTTGAAGGGGCTTCAAGAGGGGGCTCCATATGGAGCGCCTTTTCAGCCCCGTCAAGAATGTTGTCCTGAAGACCTTGTTCTTTATGTCTTTTTTTGCTCCTGTGCGTCAGCCCTCCTGCTTTATGTTAAATTGCGCAGGGTCCCACTGAGTACCAGGGCCCCTTGCTGACCTGCCTAGGCCCCAATCCTTGGGAGTGCTTCAACTAATTGACCACGCTGCATCTGCTACATCCCCCAGGTGCAAGGAAATGCTGGACAGCAGCCCCGAAGCTGAGCCCACGCCCCTTGAAGATGACCTCCTGGAGGAGGACGATGAAGTGGTCAATAGCCTGCAGAAACTGCGAGAAGGAGCCCCTAAGGTGAACAAACTTGCAGGCTGTCTAGGGAATTTTTTGTATGAGAGATCACTGCATCCTTCCAACTTGCGATGCACTACGACTTACAAAGCTCATTACTGTGAATGAGCTTATTTCATGTCCCTGTCTCATCATCGACAATCTCATTCTTACACTCCTCCCATGCTTCAGGACGCGGGCCAAAACTGCCCGGATGATGTGGGTGCAGCTGTGGCGGCCATGGTGGCAGTGAGTAGGCTGCTGCCGCAACCGCTGGTTCCTCAGAAGGTGCAGCAGCATCAGCAGCAGGAAAACCCTGTTTGCAGTATCGAGTCTGGGCATGTTGTGCGCCGCGGCTCCTGCAAAGCAAGTGGTGATGCAGGCAGCAATGGCGAAGGGAATGCAGGGAAGCATGGGTCTGACTCAGGCTCCAACTCGAGAAGGGTGGTTTGAATGCGTGTAGGCCGGATAGTGCTGACGGCCACATCAGCGTTGCCGAGCTGGCTTGACAGGTGCACTGCCAAAATTTCATTTAAGAGAGGAGAGTAAAGATTAAGAGAGGAAATAATGGAGAGTATAGATTAAGAGAGGAGAGGGAAGATTAAGGGAGGAAAGAGAGGGGGGGAAGATTGAGAGAGCGTTTTTAACCTGCAGCCTGCTTTCATCTTGCCGTGTTGGGGTGGTGGTGCTGTGTCCCGCCTGTTGCCCCGCTTATGGCGACAGTGTCCGGTTTCTATCATCATTCGAAGCACTTCATCACCTCATGGATTTCATTATTATAATTGAGAGAGTGTGTGTGCCGTTCACATATTAGCTGCCTCGTCCTTTTTCAAAACTCTCTCCAGTGTCGTTTGTTAAAATGCAAGCATGGTTTCCCCTGGATTTCATCTCTTCAGCCCACGTGGTTGGGATGCCCAGGTGGGGAAGGACGTACTATTGAGTGATTTTCAATTTAGTGGCCGCGCTGAAACAACAAATTAGTTTGTTTCTCCATCTCGCTCTCCTTGTTGGGATGTGTAGCAACTCCTTTTTATTTTTCGCTGCTTGTGGCCAGTTCGAACATGACTGGCCTGTGATAATTGGAGACGGCTTCGTTTAGGTAAAGGACTCTCTGGTATTGTGCCCTTAGTTGGTGAGCCTGCACATTTGTTGGGCTTCGTGGTTGTGCTTTGTGGCTTCTGCATGGGCAGCATCTGGAGGGGATCGTCAAGAAATTGCTGATGCTTAATATGTATCAACTTGTTGGGAATGACAATCTAGAAAAGTTCGCACTGTTATATCTGTAGTGCATCGTTTGATCATAACAAGCCACATCTGTCATACCGGTACACCTGTGAAATGTTTGTTTGCCGTTATGTAGGATTCTGATATTGTAATGGTTGTAACATGTAGTTTTTCCCGTCCAGCAGAGCGTCACATTTGATGCATGGGAAAATCAGGTACACGCACTTAATACGCCAGGACCGAACGAAAACCAGCGACCCCTAGGCAAGCAACTTACAGAAAATGTGTCAAAATTCTTCACGGTACATCCTTGTGGAAAGTCTGAAAATGTGAGTGCCAGAATGTCTGTAAGATTCCAGGACTTAAGTACACGCGTTCAAAGAGGTGTGAATTATTTGGATACGTAAGTACAGGTAGAATGCATGCATCTGTTTCCTTTGCGCCTGAAGCGGTAAGCCAGTACAAGTGCTATGCCACCTTCCAGACGCCCAAAGGGTGTAAATACCGGTAACAAAGTGTGAATACAGACGGTCACATGTGTCAGGATACAAACGATCCCATGCGTCAGCATCATGCCAGCTATGCCACTCATGCTTGAGTCCTCTCGTTTCTGGAGCCTCGTGGTCTCTAGCGAGGATCAGTAGCTAGCAGGTGGTAGCTAGAGCAATGGTATATTCATTTGTTTCACCGCTTGACATATGTGAACCAGCTAAATTTATTGACGCCATTAGGAGCGCAATGATGAGCTGATTGTACATGACCCCGCTCCCTTCCTGAAATTTCTACTTTTGACCGAGGGGGGGGCAAAAAAACTGAATACACCCCATCATCTTAAGTTGTAGAGCTTGCCGAGAGCTTTCCATATCTGGTCTTAAAATTTGTTTTTGGCCCAGGGGGCTGTGAGATACGGAAAGGCAACGTGGGGGGGGATGGGGGTAAAAAGAAAAAGACATGTTTTGGAAAAAATTTTCAAATCTTTTTTTTTAAATATCAGATTGAGACGATAGCTACAGCGTTGCATTCCCACTGTCATTTGCTACAGATATGCATCATAAAAAATTCCACACAGAATGCCAGACCCATCTTGACATGCAATTTGACATGGGGGGGTGTCATGGCTCCGGAACCACATGCACCGTTGTGCGTACACCCATTATGGACTCATACGATGTACCTGCATTGGTAGTTACTATTAATTAAGCAATGCCAACCTGCTGTGAGCATTGTTTGAAGGTCGTAAAATTCACAGACAACCCAGTGGCCCTAAGAAATCACCAACAGGGGAAAGAGTGCAAGAGAGGAGCTGAGAGGCTGGCCAAGGAGAACTCGACGAAGCGACAGCGCACAATCACATCATTATACCCCTCTTTTACTTCTGCTACTCCTTCAGCTCTTGCTCCGGCTGCTGCTGCTGCTATCGAGCATGCGGCTGCCGTAGAGCCTCTCGCTCTAGTATGCAACGGCGTGTCAGCCCTGGCCGTGCTCAGAGCAGATATGCTCCAGGTGCCTACTGCCAAGGGGGGCATGTACAGCGTGGGCGAGTTGACACCGGAGCAGCTGATGATGGAGGCAGCTGTAGTGACAGGGGTGCTCATGCACTTGACGTACTCTAGAGGGAGTGAGGCTGATGGATCAGCAGCGTCCTTAGCTTGGGGTGGGAAAGTCGGTGTCATGCTCAAGGTGCCAGCCCACAGGGCCATCCCCTTTGCTATGTCAGCTTCCCCTTCTCCGGGTATCATTGCGACGTGTGAGGGGTCAACCCTTGACGTCATCTTCAGCTGCATGCTAGCCCAACAGGTGGGGGTCCCTGGTCAGCTTCCATCAGCTTCTAGCCACAGCTTGAGCATGTCAGCTGAGTTCCCGTACAGAGGCGATGATGCCAAGCCCTGGCCATTTTGCGATGACACCCCCTAAGAGTTGGAGGATCTTCAGCAAGAATATGAACCACCAATAGCTACTGTGTGCAAGGTGCATGGCTGTGGGGAGATAATCAGCTATCAGCTATGCGACTGCACGTCGGAGCGCACATCTTGCTGCGCCAATGTGGAGCAGCGTGTAGCTTGGAGCCAAGTGGTGCTGAGGCATGCGGCTTCTGTAGCATTGTGTGTGACGACAGGATATCAGGCCTGTGCAAAACGGAGTTGGGCAAAGGCTCTACCAGCAGCACGCTAGCAGTCGAGTCCCGCTGCCTCCTGAAGTACAAGATGTCATATGCAGCTGCTGAGAGGGGTTCTGCCACCAATCCTTGCACCAACAGACCAGGGGCTTGCACCATCTGCAGGAGCGTCACGGGCACCGTCCGCCCTTATGTGTGGAGCTATCACTTCCTAGATCACATGGAGTCAGCCCACCCTGGTCAGGAGCTGACGGAGGCAGATGTGACGAGATATGCCATCAGCGCAGAGGAGTTTGAGGGGGTGGTGGGCAAGGAGCTCCCCAAGAAGCAGAAGACCAAGCTTCTGAAGCAGCACGTCAGCACGCTCAAGTTAGATGCCAGTTTGCTGCCACTCGTGCGAGAGTCCTCTCGTTTCTGGACATTTGTGAACCATGTACATTTATCGACACCATTAGAAGCGCACTGATTGAAATTGACCCCGCTCCCTCCCTGAAATTCTGGTTTTTGACTGAGAAATGAAGGTTTTACCAGGTTCCGGAGGCGGAGGGGGGGGGGTAGCCAGGGGTTGTTTCACATTTTTTTTTATGATGGGGTGTTTGACTTTTTTTGCCCTTCCCTCACTTTTGACTGAGAAATTAAGGTTTTACTAGGTTCCGGAGGCAGAGAGGGTGGTGGGGGGGGGCAGCCAGTGGTCGTATCACATTTGTTTTAGGATGGGGTGTTTGGTTTTTATTTGCCCCCCCCCCTCAGGCCATCGTTACTTCTGTCAGTCCAAACCTGTACCCAAGCATGCAGAACTCTGAAGCCAAGCTGCAGCCCCAGCTGCATCGCCAAGAATTGACACATTGCTCCTCGTCCGCAAGTGGAGATTGATTAGTGCAGGTTTGTTGGAAGTGAGGCAGTGCCAGGGGCAGTGGAGTGGCTGCACAGTGGCCATTCGGTTGGGAAAGTCGTTGTACAGCTGAGCAGGGAGGTCCCCAGTGGACCTGAGGCTCGCGGCCAGACCCTGAGGGACTAAGCTAGCTTTAGTAGAAGTGTTTGACATGTGGCAGTTGAGTCAAGCTCTCGCCACGAAGACACTCTCTTCAAATCCGGGCTCTGTGTGATGATACCGTCATAGTTATCAGCGATCTCGATTTGTCATTTTAAAACTTAGCGTCAATGTACCGATCTGTTTGGATCTTAATACCATGCCTTGCCCATTGCTGAAGACTTTGCTGTAATGCTGTCACTTAGGAAAACAATCACAGATCAGGTTGATGTAACATTAACACCGGTACATGATGGTGGGGGCTGGGGCTGTTACGATGGTAGTTGGGAAGGCTGTGCTTGTCGGCTCATATTACTAGCATCAATCGTGGTCGACATAGCAAGGCCAGTTCGAAATGGGCCGTTCAAGAGGGACTGGCTGGGAAGGAACAAACGACATGTTGCATTGAAACAAAACCACGAGAGGCTCCTTTAATAATACGCACGAAAAGCAAGGTAGACAAGTCAAACACTCAAACGAAGGTGTAAGAAGACAAGAGCGCAAGTGAGCAAAGGAACATTGAAGGCATCGTAAGCACACGAGCCCCTAGTATGAGGGGAGTCTTCCTCCTGACTCTTATCCAGACATCCCACAAAACCCTGGACACACATATCCGCCATCCAATTCACCCAACAACGACACTTTATAGACAGCCACCCATGGGGCAACAACAACTTTATAGACAGCCACCCATGGGGCAACAACAACTTTATAGACAGCCACCCATGGGGCAACAACAACTTTAAAGACAGCCACCCATGGGGCAACAAATAATGTATCGTGACAAATCAACTCGAGGTTACAATTCGTGCTGGAGATACCCAGCAACTGCTGGCGCCCTGTTACGGTACCCTACTTACAGCAACATCATGTGCTACTACAGGTACTAGGTGTGGATCAGGGTTGCACATGAGTGACGGGCATGCTATCATAAAAATGAGCGCATGCTGATTTCATATACTTGTGTCAGATTTGTGGAGTCCATTGTTCAAACTATGGCCGTGGACCTTGGCGGTATGCGATGGCATATCTCTCCTTTGCAAGAGCTGAAACCTGGCTCAGGCCGTAGCTTAGGCACTAGGCATTGCCACTGGCTATCCCCAAGGATAGGATCTCTAGACCTTCACAGTTCAAATTTTGAATAGGGCTGATCCCATCGTCCACACACAAATATCTATTCCGCTACGATTCCATCCTGCCGCCCTGCTGACAAAGGACAGTTGAGGTGAGGGCATCAATGAGCACGCATCAGCCTCCGCTGAGAGGCGGTATGACCGCGATTTCATCACCTTGCTACAGGGCCACTTCCTCGCCCACCGCCAGATACTCTTGGTTGAGCGCCAACACACATGACGTCATGACGCTCTAAACATAGAGAGGGAGGCAGGTGTGTGTGTGGAGGAGGGAGGCAGGGAGGAATATGGAGGAGGAAGGCAGGGAAGGTAGAGGGGGGGAGGGAGGAAGGGAAGAGGACGGCAGAAAGGAGGGTGGAAGGGGCATTGTAACAGGCACCACATTGCCATACCTTCTTGGGAAGCGGCTTTGGAATGGGTAGGTACTATGAAGGCCAAACTCAAACATTATGCACGAGGTTGAGGAACACTACAGATGACCACATGATTCTAGAGTCAGAACAGTTAGCTGATTGTTTTAAAGACGCAAAAGCGAGTAGCCAGGACATGCTGAAGCCAATATATGGAGTTCGCTTAATCTACCATCCATGGCGAATCTGTTTGTTTTCTTGTCTGATGTATTGGACAGCTTGGAGGCACAGAAGGACGGTGACTTCGCGGCGCCCTGTCCATAACATGGACAGCGAGTCGAGTAGGCGCTGATCAAGCTTAATGTACCAACCAAGCAGTCCAACCCATCATTTCCCAGCTGTTGTCAGCTGGGAACGTGGACAGGCCAACAGGGCGGGAAAATTTAGCGAGGCATGAAGGACGGAGGCAAGCCAAGCCATGCGAGTAACATTCTATGAAGCAGAGCAGGGAGCAGGGGGATGGAGGCTAGGCGTGTCATTTATTGAATGGCGTTTGTATTCTATAGCGCTGGCTGATGTGCAACGTGTAGTTTATCATTTCCAGGGGGGAATATTCAAGCCGGGCCATTGGTCGAATATGGCGTCCAAGCATGCTGATCCGATTCAGCCAGCCGTGCAGGAAGCTGGGCGCATGCATACAGCTCTCTGCATGGGCCAGCTGCCTGTTTTTTTTACAGCAAAAGACCTCATGGAGGTATGGGCCAGTGTTCGCATGTCACGGTTGGGAGTTCAGGGTTGAACCGTAGACCCAGTAGACCCGAGGTTGTGTGTCAGGGTGTGCAATTATCAGGTACGATAGTTTAGGGGATAACTTAACCCCGGTAGGCTCATGGAAAGTAAACCGTGCAATTACAAGACGAGATACATGGAGAGTGGGAGGGGAGGCTGCCTGAGCACATTGTTTGGCAGGAGTACACCTGACAAGGTGCTCGACTGACGCAGAATGCGAGGCAGCACGGTACCTGAATGCGGTACTGCCAGCAAGAAGGATGGTGCTGTCGGCAGGGCCCTGTCCCCCTAATGACATGGCAAGCTATGGTGCAGCAGTAGGAGGGGGGCATGCCCCCTTTTTCGCATGGCCGCATGGGAGGTCCCACCTTTAACCCTGGGTGTTGTGCCACCATATGGGCTAGCAAGTCAACGGTTGTTGACCCCGGCATCATGTTCGCACTCTCCTCCGGGATCCCTGCAACCTCCCGGCTCTTGGCGAAGTACAGAACATGGACTGTGAAGCCACCTGGTTCGGTTGCACCCTCAGACATGTCTGGCACCTCAGGGGCGAGGATCTAAGATTTGTAAAGGCTTCAAGCTATGCGCCAAATAGCAGCTTGCACTGGATTCGAGTGTGTGATTTCTAGGGAGGCTAGTGCAGCCACTCCGGATGCCGCCAATTAAAAATGTAGTGGGAACTGGCCGGGTTTGGGTTGTGCCTAATGTGTTGACAAGATCAAGAAGAATTTCACGATAACACCGTGCGATAACACCCGTGTGCAGTTAAGATCGTAGTGAACCCTAGCACGAACAAGCCACGAACCCTTGTGCGCACCTCATACCGGCATATGCTTGGAGGATTCGAGTCTGATGCCTAAGATAGCATAAATATCATCAACGAATGCCAACTAATAGATAAGCTTTTGGCTCGCTGAGGAACAAATTGTCATAATACAAGTAGTCACCAAGGTCAGGGCCACCACTGCGGCGTATTTTACTGCGTTAAATACTGAAAACGTCACAGCATCGACTTATGAAGTTATAAAAGCCGTGAGTAATTCCGCTGATAAGCACATTTGGCTCTAACGCCCCCTGCCTCCCACCTATGCTGGGAGTTGCGCGATTGCGATCTGGCCCTGGTTTGCATCTCCCTGCACTTTGCCAGAATCCGAGCTTTTACTAGCGTTTTCTTCGATTATTTCTTGTCAGTCTATCGGGTGTGGCTTTTCAGCACCAGGCCCACGTGCACGTTTACCCCTTACGGATACCTGCGGCCCCACTCGAGACCTCTGCTTTGGCAACACAGGGCATCAGGCTACCATTAGCGTGCTTGAAACGAATCTGACCTACCAGTGTCACCTGCCATGCACGTGATCACAGGTGCCTGAGTGCCCCTACATCCATCAAGCCATCGAAAACGATTTTGTTTGAAAAGGTTAGCTCGCACGCAAATCATTACATGAACTGAAACGAATTCGGAATTCTTGCAATCGGCAGATGTCCTCCCATTTTTGAAGCCATATTCAAACCGCACGAAGCTTGATGCGAGCCTGAGCAAGCGAGCTTTGAACTGTCTCTATTGACATGCATGAATACCCTATCACGAGTCTATATGATTTCGTATCTTCTGCCCCTGACCCAGGCTTGGTGCGGTTGCAACTTCCTCTACTCTCCGTCTCTCTGACCGGGGCCTCGCCATGAAATTTGGGAAGCGGTGAGCAACTGAGCTTATTTACCAGCGACAAGGACAGTAGCTATTATGCAGCATTGGTTACCGTGGGGAAATATGATCCATGGAAAGCGTCCGCTCGGACTGAACCAGCAAGGCTGATCCAGGCACGAAGGCTGCTTCTCCGAAGACCGAGAAAGTGTTAGTGGCACGTACTCTGCATTCAGTTGCTCAAGCTACAATTCAGCTACATCATGAAGTTTTAGCTGTGGAGCCCTGGTGCACTGAGCCCCACTGCATTGGCCGTCTGCCAAAGAGTTCAGGTTCAGTCCTTATCGATCCAGCGTCAACTGCCCAAGGTGGCCTGAGGCAGCGAGCTCAGCCTGCCCAAGGTGGCCTCATAAACACTGAAATACTTGCTGGCGGCGCACTGGCTGGGCCATTCACATGCATGGGGTCTGTCTTGTGCATAGTTGGGTATGCAGTGTGGTAATGCGATAGCTGTGCTTCAAAGTGCACTCTGTGGTGCTTGCCGGTGCTTGGGTGAACATGAAGACGGATAGGCATGCAGGCATCTGCTGATATCGGTACAGCCAGGGATCTGTGGACTTATGATACCAGCATCATTGAACCTATTGACTGAAGGCATCCACTGCGACCCTCCGATAGGTTGTCTGCAGAAGCAGCGCGGGCAGGGCGGGAATGCAGCAACTTCTACCTTGACTACAAGGCCATGAAGAAGGCTATCAAGGATGATATTGAATGCAAAGGTGGGCGGACTGCCTATTTGGGCAGGCCCCTCGCCACCGCCTTCATAATGCTGCACCTACAGTGCAATTACGGTGCGGTCTAGGCCGGGGGGCCTGGTGCAGGAAGACTGCCGCTTGGGCTGCTGGCTGAAGGCCAGTTTACCATGGGCCCAGATATGGCTGCCCAGAGGCCAACCCTATTTGTTGTCTCTGGTTGTTGTAATGTGCGCTCCACAAAAAACACTGCTTCTCACACATTGCGCATGCTGCTATTCTCTTTGCTGGCTACCTACTACCTGCCTGCTGACCTACCTGCTTGCCTTCCAAAACGTACGCAGACGCGCTAGGCACCAGCTTCCAAGGTGCGCTGGTTGTGGAGCTCAACAAGATCTCCCAGTTTTATTCGAACAAGGCAGCTCAGCTTGAGGTACACAGTCTGGTCATGCCGTTTTGTGGCTATTTGGTACCTTCTAACCTGCCTAGCTAGAGGCTTTTTGCCGTTTATAAGTATGGAATATCGATCACACTCCTGTGTCAAGCTGAATGTCAGGAGCTGTGAACAAGGACTCTAATTGAACTCTCACATTACCTTGACCACCCCTCAGGTCATGCTGAGCTCGCTGCCTTAGGCTTCTGCCGCGTACAGCGCTGAGTGCCTGATGCAGTTGCGTGTGGACGTCCAAGAGCTGATCAAGTTTGTTGCGCTCAACTACCTGGCGGTCATCAAGGCCATCAAGAAGCGGAACAGGCACTTGCAGGTGAGACCTAGCACTTGCGGCCGTGTGAGTACTTGTTGGTCGTGTGCCTTTCCTGTTCCTGCTCACCTTCACTCAGATGCCGACGAGGGCCCCTTGCACACCCGGGCTGTTTTTTGTGTTCGCGTCTCAGGTTTCTAGGGTTGGGCGGCCGGTCTTACACCTTGTGAAGTCCTAGCAAAAGAAAAGCACTTGCACGTGAGACCTGGCACTCGTCCCTGACATACGCCTCACACCACACCTGCCCTAATGCACCTGATCTGCCCCCGATCCTGGCTGTGCCCTGTTGCGCCAATGCCCTCTTCATCCTAGCCCTCTTCAAACCTCTACCTTCAAACCCCGTACAGGAACGGTTTGGGAGGACTGTCAGCACCTCCCTGGACGCCCTCGACCTGCTGAGCAATGAGGTGTTCTTCACGTCACCGCGGCTGGCCGCCATTGCTACACAGGCAGAGATATTTTCGACCGTGGATTTGGTAGTCGGCTCGGCTGCTGCTGAGTCGCCAGGGTTGAAAAAACAGGCCGCAGACGCAGCAGCCGGTGGTGCAGGCGGCCCGCTGCACCTTGGCTCTGCCGCGGTCTCCCAGCAGCTGCTGAAGGAGTTCCAGTGCCCCATCTGCTTGGAGACGTTATACAACCCGGTGCTGCTGACCTGCGCGCACCGTTTCTGCTGGGGCTGCCTGGTGGCCCACTGCACGGCATCCAGGGACCACCGGCTACAGCTGATGAAGCCGCTTGAGGGGAAGGGAGGTGGGTGACTTATCAGGGTGGCTTACCAGTCGAGGGGAAGGGAGGTGGGTGACTTACCTGGGTGGCTTACCGGTCGAGGGGAAGGGAGGTGGGTGACTTACCTGGGTGGCTTACCGGTCGAGGTAAGAGGGAGGTGGGTGACTTACCTGGGTGGCTTACCAGTCGAGGGGAAGGGAGGTGGGTGGCTTACTGGGGTGGCTTACCGGTCGAGGGTAGAGGGAGGGAGGTGGGTGACTTACCGGGATGGCTTACCAGTCGAGGGGAAGGGAGGTGGATGACTTACCGGAATGGCATACCAGTCGAGGGGAAGGGAGGTGGGTGGCTTACTGGGGTGGCTTACCGGTCGAGGGTAGAGGGAGGGAGGTGGATGACTTACCGGGATGGCATACCAGTCGAGGGGAAGGGAGGTGGGTGGCTTACCGGGATGGCTTACCAGTCAAGGGGAAGGGAGGTGGGTGGCTTGCCGGGATGGCTTACCAGTCGAGGGGAAGGGAGGTGGGTGACTTACCGGAATGGCATACCAGTCGAGGGGAAGGGAGGTGGGTGGCTTACCGGAATGGCATACCAGTCGAGGGGAAGGGAGGTAGGTGGTTTACCTGGGTGGCTTACCGGTCGGGAAGGTTGGTGGGTGGCTTTCTGGGGTGGCTTACCAGACAAGAGAAAGGTGGCCGCCCACTTGACTCCCGGAGCTTTTTGAGCTGGGTCGGTCACCAGGCATATGGCGGGGTGTCAGAAGGGATCAGTGGGAGGTGGCAAGTACGAGGATTCAAGCAGTGCTGGTTGTGCCTTGTGGATTATGTGACATGTGTTTTAAACATGGTGCCGTATATTATTGAGAAGTGGGGGGCCTCGGTGCAGTTCAAAGCACTCGATATTATGAACACATACAACTAATAAGTTGCTTCCCCCCTCCTGCTTATGCCCAGGCGCCAGCTCAAACCCGTCCTCCCCGACATTCCGCACGTTGGAGCAGATTGCAAACAGTGACGAGGACAAGCAGAAATTCTACACCTGCCCTGTCTGCCGTAAACCACAGGTAAGCCCCGACCACCCTTACATCACGACAGCTCAGACCCTTAACAAAAGATACTGCTAGGGGGGTTAAATGGGATGCTGCAAGGCAAGTGTTGCCTGTCCTTTCAACTGAAAGTTGTTCAGGGATGAGAGAGACATAACAAGAACGACATCATGATTGTGGGTGTCACCTCAGGCGGAAAGCAAGAGTTTTTTGCGTTCCCTTCTCCCTAGGGTAATAATGCTAGGCTGCCTTCAACCCGCAACCCTGTGGACAGCTTATGTGCCACTTTCCAAACTCCATGCATACACCCGATATGGCGATATGGCGAGGGCTGAGGTGTGGGTCCCTCTGTAATGTTGACCTGATCTCTCCTTGATCATGGACCCATCCCCAGGTCCTGGACATTGAGAGTCTTGTGGTGGATGTGAACCTGAGCAACTTCATCGAGGGCCTGGATGCCATGGGTCGAGTCAGCATCTCCAGCGCAGCTGCACCCTGGGGCATCTTGCCCCCTCAGCCCCAGCAACACCGGGTGAGGCCTTGGCATGTTTGATAAGGGTTGCTGGTTAGAAGCTGAACACTCAGTAAGGCTGCCAGGCAGGCAGCACCTTCTTGCATCCTGCCCCTTCAGGTCCAGTAGCAGCAGAGTGAGGTCTGGGCTCAAGAGATGAAGCTTGCAGGTTCAAATCTGAACACTCACCATAACGCAAAGGCAGCTCCCTGAGGCGCGTTGGCCCTGCCCCTTCAGCCTCACCCAGAACCAGTGTTTATTTTATTACATGCCGGAGCACTTTCAGGGGGGCACCAGCCGATGGGGACCAAACCTTGACCGGCCTACGGCCGTAGGCCGGAGCAGTTTGGCTTTCTACGGCCGTAGGCCGTTTAAGCTGAATTGTAGCTTAAGCGTGCCAACATAATCAGTGCCCTGAACCCCGCTGTGTTGCGTTTGTGTAGGGCAAGCTGACGGTGCTTCTGGATCTGGACGGCACGCTGGTCACCAGCTTCACACCGCGGCGCGCGCCGCGGCTGCCGCCTTACGTCCGGACACACGTCGTGGGCGTGGGCAGCAAGCTGAACCCTCAAGGCGTGTTTGTGGTGGAGCGCCCTGGGCTGCGCGAGTTCATGGAGCAGCTGGCGGAGTTTGCCGAGGTGGTCGTGTTCACGGCAGGGCTGGAGGACTATGCCAAGCCGATTATCGATGCGATCGATCCCTCAGGTGCGACTCGCGAGGGAGGGGAGGAGGAGGGCAGATGAATAGCTGACAGGTGCACGCCCGCGCCTGCCTTGAGTTGTGAAAAGTTCAGAGAGGAACTCTTAGGGGTGGCCTGGAAACTTCATAACCCCAAACAGGGTCCCACGATGGGCTCTGAAGTGATCAGGCCTTTGCCAGGCCTTTCACGCTTTTGAATGTGAATTTTTTGACCCTGCAGGCCGGATGTTCACCGCCCGCATCTACCGTGAAGGTTGTCTCAAGACGGATCACTACCAGTGTGTCAAGGACATGGCCCGCATCAACCGCAGCCTGGCGCGCACAGTGTTGGTGGACGACACGCCTCTGGCGTTCTTGCACCAGCCGGACAACGGCGTGCCGGTGCTCGGGTTCCGCGGGGACCCTGACGACCGGCTGCTACTCGAGGCCGTGCTGCCTCTGCTGCAGGTGCGAGGGCTGGGGGTGGGGGCAGGGTCCAGTCCTGCGCTGCCTGTGCTGCAGGTGTGCGGGGGCGGGGGCATGGTTCAGTTCTTCGCTGCCTCTGCTGCAGGTGCGCGGGGGGGGGGGACATGGTTCAGTCCTGTGCTGCCTCTGCTGCAGGTGCGCGGGGGGGGGGGCATGGTTCAGTCTTGCGCTGCCTGTGCTGCCTCTGCTGCAGGTGCGCGGGGGGGGGGGCATGGTTCAGTCCTGCGCTGCCTGTGCTGCCTCTGGTGCAGGTGCGCAGGGGGGGGGGGGGGAGGCATGGTTCAGTCCTGCGCCGCCTGTGCTGCCTCTGGTGCAGGTGCGCAGGGGGGGGGGGGGGAGCATGGTTCAGTCCTGCGCTGCCTGTGCTGCCTCTGGTGCAGGTGCGCAGGGGGGGGGGGGGGAGCATGGTTCAGTCCTGCGCTGCCTGTGCTGCTGCCCTCGGGGAACATTTTTTCTTTGCAGTGGGAGTGCGAAAATATTGGTGGGCTTCACTGTGATGCTCTGATCCTGGCAACTTGGCCTGATGAAATCCTCCATGACACAAGATGGCCACCAGGAGGCACAGCCGCTAAAAGGCATGGTTTTGAGGACCTGCCATGGCTGGCTGTTGTAAAAGCCCTGGTCGCTGACCGTCTTCATGCTTTCTGCTTCTGGTGCCATTGCAATCGCATTTCCAGATGCTGGAAGACGAGGCGGACGTGCGTACGGTGCTGCAGCGCCGCTTTGACATGTCCACCTGGTTCAAGCGCCACGGCTTCCCGGTCGACGAAGTGGTGGAGGCATCCCTCGAGGCTGCGCAAGTGGAGCGTGACGCGGCCGCGCAGCTCCGGCTGGGCTATGGCACGGCGCCGTCGCCGGAGCAGATCGCCAAGTTCCTGGCCTGTGGTGAGCCAGTGGGCAAGGGCGGCGCAGCCGCAGCAGTTGCAGCTTGTGTCCAGGCATCTCAAATATCAAACAAGGAGGTGGTGGACGCAGTGGCTGCTACCTCCCCAGTTGCCGCGTTGCCGCATCAGAGTCCCAGCGGTGCCACTACGCCGCAGAAGGTGCCCGTTGTCGCCAAGGCCGAGTGGCTGCTGCTGACTGGTGTTGACTACACTCTGGTGGACTTCAATGTCGGGGAGCGGCTGGTGGAGCAGCTGGCTCCGGAGCTGCTGCCGATGCTGCTCGGTCTGGACCCAACTGAGTGCACCGTACCCATCATGAACACGATCCTTGCCGAGCTGCAGCGCCGCGGTGTCTCACGTGATGCGCTCGTCTCGACGCTGCACCAGCTCGGGGCCTCGGAGCTTCCAACGGCAGCCGCCGATATGTTGCGGGCTTGCGCAGGCGGCCGAAGCGCCGGCAGAGCTACCTCAGCAACTGCGGCTCCTGCTGCCTCCTCAGCCGTGCGCGTGCTTTCTGGCACAAACAGCATCTTTGTTTCTCACCTCCTCGCGGGTGCCCAGGTGGGCGGGTTTGTTGACGAGATTGTGACCCATCCGGCCTCCTTTGAGCGCGTGGGGGAGGCCCCCACTTCCTCGTGCACCTCGGCGCAGCAACTGGTGGGGCCAGTGGCGCTGGGCAGTCAGAAGCCAGGTCACCAGGAGGGTGCGTTGTCGCAGGCAGCGCGGCAACCTGTCAGCCATGACAGTCCGGTGCATCAGGGCGGCGTTGGTCAGAAGCTGGTTGTGAAGCTTCACGGCAGCAGCTGCAAGGATGCCTGCAGCCGCCGCTGCGCTTACGGCTGCGCCACCTGCCCGGGCGGCCTGTGCAAAGGCCGCGAAGTTCAAGCGATGCGGCAGAAGGGCGAGTTCCGGCACTTGGTGATGTGCGGCGCTGGCGCCGGGGATATCTGCGCGGCGCTAGCGCTGGGCCCACTGGACAGCATCCTGGCGCGGCGTGGCCATCCTCTAGCCGACTACATTGCTAAAGAGGCGGCGCGGATCGAGGCTAAGGTGTTTGTCTGGCAGGGGCATGAAGAGCTGCGGGGCATGGTGCAAGGCATCATGGCTGGGAGGTCTGGTGCTTAAAAGCGGCAGCTCTGCGCAGCTCAAAAGCTTGCATTTAACCCTGGGAGCGGTTTCTCCAACGTCCTGTTCGTTCGAGGAATCATCGGGGGGTGATGATAGCGACTTTTGTGTGTTTGTATGTTGATGCATCGTCTCTGATATCGTTTGTGCATCTGACTGGTACCAGGCACGGCCAGCCCTTTGGGTGGAAGGGGCCTCACAATGGCTGCACCAACTGAAGGCCCCCTAGAGGCCCATCGTTAGCCTGTAGCCCTCAAGAGCCCCTGCAGGCTGCGTGCTTGGCCTCTCATCACTTGAACTGTGCATGGCCTCGTCCACCCTATCTGCTACTGTCTGCGTCTGTGTGCGGGCAGGCAGCGTTGGCCCCTGCATACATTGCCATCTGCTCCGCGAGGCATACCCGCTCAATGCCTCGTGCAAGCTGGCGCCCTTTATATTTATCTGGAGGGATAGAATCCTTTCTGACGAGCATTATGTACATCGATGTACCTGTACAATTGTCTTGTGTATGGAGAGTAGGAGACCATCAGACCCCTCGCAATTTGTGTGATCTGCGGTGTCCATTTCTGGCGAGTCCTTGCTCCCGTCCAAGCTCGGTTCTTGTGTGTGTGCAAGGCTTGCAGAGACACGGAGGGCGCCGCGGAGGCTTCGGGTTCATCATGATGCCGTTATATCTTCAATCAAGGGCACATGCATTTGTCCTTCCCTTTTGGGGGAAGAAGACGCCAGCAGCGTTTGTTTGTTTTTTCCTTCACGTGTAGGGCCTGGAGACGAAGCTCCTCAAGAAGTGCATAGATTTTGTTCTTTCAGGTTATGGGTCGTATTCAATTATTCATTGCTCGCTTGTGGAGCATTTGGTGCGGACTGAAATGTCAGAGGGAGACTGGATTTATCAGTGGTGGCTGTCTGAAGTACTCGAGAAAATACACTGATGCTCGGCGCTTAGCTTCTCTAATATATTGCCCGTTTGGCGGTAGGCAAATCATGTACTGGTACTTGAGGATAGGGAGGAAGCAGCAGTCTGCAGTTTTGAACTTTCTGTGCAATTTTGAACTTTAATCTTGACGCATGTGAATGGAAATGTTGAGTGTCGATGAGACGTTGACATTGGATGTCAGTGTTTACATCCACCCCTAGGGCTTCCCATCTGTGCAACTGAAACACGCATATGCTTTCTCATTGCCATGTTGGTTTATGGCTTGAGAGGCGTTTTTCTGTGTTGTTCATCCTACTACAATTTGATGTGTAAGCATTTGTGTAACATCTGCATCAAGCTTGATGGCATAAATTATGGCCAGGAAGCCTATGCGCCAACCCCCTACTTGCTGGATACTGTATGCAGCTTCTGCTGTACTTCATAGTGAATAGGTCAATGACGTTGCACCTCTGGGCCCTGTTCAAAAATACTCGGCCGCGTGGGCGACTCAATGAAAAGTGTTGGGAGAAAAGATGGAAACAACACAAGGGGGCAGGACAAAAGAGCATAGTGAATAGGTCTGATACACCTGGAAGGCTGCATGCTAGCAGGTCTTACAAGCCACATCAGAGAACCGCTAGTTGGTGATGATTAGTCCTGATAAATGGTTTATGTGATCGGGCTGGCGTAAAACGGGTGACAGAAGAGAAGGTATTGGGGATGTCCTGAACCCTGATCCCTACAAACCTGGAACCTGAAATTGTCAAAAACTGGAGGCCTGAGCTAAGACGTTGGGGATCACCTTAGTTGGCAGGCGGTGGCTCATTTGCTTCCTTGCTGAACTCGTCTTCGTTGTTGCTGTCTTCATTTTATCGTCGTTGCTGTGTTGTTCCTAGGAGGAGTCAGATTGCAGCACCTCACTGATATTCTCATCCAGGTTGAGGTCAGAGCCATCTTCACTTGCATGCAAGTGTGGCAGGTTATGGTTTGTTATATGACATGGGTGCGTGTCATGGTCAGCAGGGTTGTGCAGCAGAGCAATTTATGCGGAGTGCTTTTGCAGATTGCTACCGGTAGTTATGTTTCCGCCTGTAGTTGAGACATGTATATTGAAAATCTGCCTCTGTGATGTGAAATTGTGAAATGACCTGGATTGCAGCTGGGCTTAGGTTACATGGCGCTCAAATGTGGCTGAAGAAGTCTAGCTGGTTTTCTTAGCTGCTGAGTGAACTGTCCTGGATGCGTTACCAATGAACGTTGGTGCGGTACGACACTGAATCCTGGAATTGTCGGGCTCTCTCAAGTCACTTCGTAGGGCCTACACCGGGCCGTATGTACCCTGGCCGCCACGGGCCCGCGGCCGGCTACAACTGGTGCACCCCGTGTTGAGCATCCTTGACCTCCGCAAACCCGTCATGTAATTATACTAAAGTCATGGCGGATATCTCGGAAATCCCGATCGTCTAAACCGAGGAAGGAGCGGACGGGGCGGCAGGATCTGCTCATAACCATCTCCATAACCACTACAGGAACAAACACTCGGAAATCACCCGCGACTCAGAACCAAACGCCGGGGAGAAAGAAAGATCCAGAAATTAGGCGACTCACCGAATCGGCGGTACTCACGGGCGACGATACCACAGTTGCCTTAAACTCATTCAGCAACCGGGCCAGGGTCAGGAATTTCATCGCAAGACAGTTGTGCTGCTGCTCTCGACTATCAGCGACATGGAGGAGGAGAGGCTCACGTCCTTTAAGACAGCCGCTCAGCAAACCTCCTTCATGACCGCCACTAGTCAGCAGCCCTTCACTCCCCTGTGGTCCGAGCATGACCAAGTGGTGCTCCACTACCCGGATGGAGGCTGCTACAAGGTAGTAAGCACCAGGACTGCCCCTGGTGTGCACTGACGAACAGATACTGCCTGGAAATATTAACACAGACCGGCGATTGAAACCCTAAACTAAGCCCCCCCAAAAAACTAGGAGGCTGAGGGCTTCGAGGAGCGGAGCACTGGGTGTCCGATAGGCACCAAGCAATGTAGTGCCATATAAAGCAGGGTGAGCAAGGACCTATGTTCCGAGCAAGAGCTTACCGTGCAAGCCAAGGATCCTGTGCTGCGCTGGGCCCATGGTATCACAATCCGGCTGAACCTGTGCCGTATTGAGCCGTATCCTGGCACTTAGGTAGTATAATCTGGCTGAACCTGTGCCGTATTGAGCCGTATCATGCCGTATCGTGGCACTTTGGTAGTATAATCTGGCTGAACCTGTGCCGCATCGAGCCGTATTATGCCGTATCGTGGCACTCTGGTAGTATAATCCGGCTGAACCTGATAATCTGGCTGAGCCTGAACCTATTGCGCCGTATCATGCCATATCGTGCTATCCCAACTGGGCCACCTCACATACCACCGGACTCACCTTACCTCCTGCAGCCACTTGCCTCAAGCCGCCTCTCACCCCCCGATCCACCTCATGGCCTCCTGACCCTGACCCTCACCCTAAAAGTCGGATATTACAAGTATTGCTCACAGCCACTTCAGAGGATGCTGCCCTACTTGATCTCCACAGGTGTGTCACACCCACCTCACCCCTATCCTGCAGGCCCAAACTCGATCCCTGCCCCTAATCCAGTCATCTGACTCTGTGAAATTGCCCCCTTTGATCCCCACCTGCAGGGAGCATCTCACGGCGGATGAGATTTTGCACCTCCTGCACATTTAGGGGCTTCTCACCATTAATGCATCAATGACCCACCGCTGATTCGCTGCAAATGCAGTGATGTACCACCCACAGGGGCATCTTACGCTTCATGGCAATATGTACCACATGCATATTTGAAGAGCTTTTTCAATATCAATGCACCACTGATCGAGTGCTGATATACCATTTTCAGGGGTGTCTCATGGCTCATGGCAATAAGCGCCACATGCACATTTTAAGGACTTTTAATATTAATGCACCACATGCACTTTTGAGGACTTTTGAATATTATAATGCACCGCTGACCAAGTGCTGATGTACCACCCATAGGGGCGTCTCACGGCTGATGGCAATAAGCGCCACGGCCCTGGTGAGCTGACCACCCCATCCGGGTTCTGCTACCAAGGCGCCTTCGTGGAGGATCAAGCAGAGGGGTGAGATCCTAAGGGCTCAAGTGTTTGCTTACCTAGGCGCCTGAGTAACGGAGGATGTGACGGAAGGCTGACTTCCTGCATGTCCCATGCATCAGTATCTTGGCTTCCCATGCCCATGGACTAGCTACACATGTAGGTTTAGGGTTCAGGGTTTAGAAGACAGACTACCTGAAGACAGGTAGCCATGTTTAGCCAATATGGCCTGGAGTTTTGAATCGCCCTTTACATGCATCATGGGGTGGACCTAAATACCTAATAGGCCCCTTGGATCATGGGGTGGACCTAAATACCTAATAGGCCCCTTGGATCATGGGGTGGACCTAAATACCTAATAGGCCCCTTATGGGGTGGACCTAAATACCTAATAGGCCCCTTGGATCATGGGGTGGACCTAAATACCTAATAGGCCCCTCATGGGGTGGACCTAAATACCTAATAGGCCCCTTGGATCATGGGGTGGACCTAAATACCTAATAGGCCCCTTATGGGGTGGACCTAAATACCTAATAGGCCCCTTGGATCATGGGGTGGACCTAAATACCTAATAGGCCCCTTATGGGGTGGACCTAAATACCTAATAGGCCCCTTGGATCAAGCTAGCAAGAATGCAGGCTCTATGATGTGAACAGTCAGGATGGCCCCGCTGGTGGCGCACTGGGGCGCGTACCTCTGTGTGTTATTTCCCTGTCACTCTCACTGATGGTCACGGTCCGGACGCGGCCTCCGCCCATGCCGCACTGTTTCCTCAACCTTCACGCCCCTGCGGGGCGTACTTTCTTTCTCTCTGTTATCTTCCTGACACGCTTCAGGTTTGGCCGCGCACAATACCCCGGTGGGCACAGCTACGAGGGCGAGTGGAGCCGCGGCCAGCGTAGCGGCTTTGGAGAGTTCTGCACGCAGGATGGAGATGTTTACGTGGGGCTGTGGCAAGATGATGTGCTGCATGGTAAGCGCAGACTCCAGCTCGTAGGCCCTGGGTGGGTCCTGCTTAGCATGGATTTGAAATCTGGCTAGGGGAGAGTGACAATGTGAAATGTAGAGGGATGGCGCAGATGGGATGTACATGTCAGGCCTTGCTCGTTAGCATGAATCTAGAAGAGGAAGCCAGCAGCTCGCTTACCGCCCTTTTTTATCACCTGTCAGGTCATGCCAGTTTAGCTTAAACCAATAGATCCTCTTTTGAGGGCTCCAAAGCCAGATCCTGGTATATGGCATTATTACTCCCATCGTCTGTCAGATCATGGCTGATGGGCATTCCCCGATGGATCCTATTTTGAGGGCTCTTTCGCCATATTGTGGTACAACGTGATTTCATTTGAATCAATCTGTGTGTCAGGTCATGGTCGATGGACGTTTCCCGATGGATCCTACTTTGAGGGCTCCTATGTCAGCGGTGAAAGGAGTGAGGGCTGCTTCACCTCGGCAGATGGAAACAACGTGTACCGCGGAAGGTAAGACAGGAAAATGAAGGAAGCCAAGTGAGCCGTGGCAAAGGAAGCCAAGAGAGCCGTGGCACCAATCCTGGCCGTCAAGTCCATCCCTGCCAAAGCCTGACCCTAAACCCTTCCTGAGCTCAAGCCAAACCCTGACCCTAAACCTTGGCTATCAACCCTTGAGATCGACCCCTCCCTGTCTACTTGGACAGCTATCTGGCATCGCAGCGCCATGGTCAGGGGCATCAAATCATGGAGCAGGAGTGGCAGTACAACGGCGACTGGCAGCGGGACATGCGCCACGGCCATGGAGAGTGCAGGTAAGCCGGAAGGGTGTCCACACTTTTAAACCTTACCCTTAGCCCTTCATTCTGAACCCTTAACACTTATTCCTAAACCCTTAACCCTTCACACTAACTCCCAAACCTGCACTGTACTTGAAATCCCTAACCTTAAAATCGTACTCCATAACCCGTCGAGTCAAATCCTGAACACAAGCTCCCAAACCCGTAACCCTAAACACTTTGACCTGCTCTAGGAAGATAACACGTTACACCTGTACAACAATTACTGCCACAGTTTAAGCACCAGTGAAGTAAATAAACTGCGCTATTTCAAACGAGGGAGTGGATTTGTTCACAGGGTAGTGGGGTTCCTCAGTGCCCTGGAGCACACACAATGTAAAACAGTAACTTTGGGCATGAAGACAAACTCGGCTCTTAAAGTGTGCAATGTGGACCCTAGGGTTAAGCCGGACTGACGCATGCTCCAACTTAAAAAGCACGCTCAGTTTCGTCACTTTGATTGCGTTGTCCTACGATTTTGCAACCAAGGGCAACCAACGAATAATAACATTTTTATTGTTATAAATTTATACTACTTTCACCGACACTGTCTGTTACTTTGGGTGGCTACCGCCCTTTCGAAAATCCTGAAGGGTGAATACGCAAAGACTCAGAGGAAAATTTTGGTGATTCTACCCTGGCTCTGTAGCTGGGATGGCTTTCGCTATGTGGACTCTAGTCAACTTTTTGAAGTTTGATGACTTCAACACTCAGCCCTAAGCCCTTAACCTAGGTCATAAAATAAGTGACACTCCACTGCCCTCGCGCCTCCTTAACAAGGTACTTTGCCACTATGGAGGCTGGAGCGGATGCCGGTGCAAGGTACATGGGGGCCTGGAGCGAGGATCTGCGGCATGGTGTGGGACGCATGGACTGGCTCAGCGGGGAGTGGTTCCTCGGCAACTGGGAGCATGGGCTCAGGCACGGCAAAGGTAAGCAACTGGAAGGAAGATACAGATAGAGCAGATGTGCTCATGAACCAAGCATGCATGCTATGTTGCCGAATCAATATCCGCATGAAGAGCGGTTCCTGGGCAGCTGGATCAAGGGTTGAGGGTTGAGGGTTGAGGGTTGAGGGTCGAGGGTTGAGGGTTGAGGGTTGAGGGCTGAGGGCTGAGGGCTGAGGGCTGAGGGCTGAGGGCTGAGAGCTGAGGGCTGAGGGTTGAGGGTTAAGGGTTGAGGGTTGAAGGTTGAGGGTTGAGGGTTGAGATATCTACCTGAAAAGTGCTTCCTGGGCTGCAATTGGGAACAAGGGATCAGGTGTGGGAGCCTGGGGGGCGGGGGCGGTGTCTGTTTTGGCGTGATTCAGCTACATTTCAGATACATGACAGTCTATGGCCAATGGCGGGCAGGTGCTGCAAGTCTGCAACCCATCCCAAACCCTGCTTCTCAGACCAGCGGCCGTGGTCCGGTTGAGGTATGTCCCTCTTGGCCCAGCAGTGGCGGCCCGTCGGCTCCCTAAAGGTGGCCTGGTGCTCACTTACGTAACCACTGACTGGTATTGGAGAAAGGAAGACTGAGGTCCTCAAGAAAGCGGGCATGCACTTATCCCGGATCAATATCCTTTAGGGAATGGAGATCTAACATTTCGACTCATGGCCTGGACCAGGCTGCTCTGTTCCTTCAACTCCCGTGCCACCTGTGAGGGTTAGCTTGTTTTTTCTCTCTGCCTGGTATTTCGAGCTGCACAGCCCCCACGCTCCGTACCCAAGCCGCCTGGCGCACCAATTCATGCACATGAACACTATGATGGGTCCCGGCACTCCTCAATTTGTTCATCTGTTCATTTAGACGACCAGGTAGGCAACAGCCCGTTTCAGCGGATTTCCGTTGTCCCAGACTAGGCCAAATTTGCCTGTATTGCCTGGCCTGGCTTCCTGACTGTGGAGCATCACGATTATGAAATGCCATGAAAGCTATGGGAAGCTATGGGGAAGTTACATCTGGTGAGCTGGCACCCCCCACACTTGCTTGCCTTGGTCATGAAACTGTATGTCATATATATTCACACCGCCCCCCCAGCGTGTGCCCTCCCCTTATAATATGATGTCCAGGCATGCATGCAGGTGATCCACCTCTCACTCAACCTCACCTCGCTCAAACTCACCTCGTTCAATATCACCTCGCTTAACCTCACCTCGCTCAACCTCACCTCGCTCAACCTCACCTCGCTCAACCTGACCTCGCTCAACCTCACCTCGCTTAACCTTGCCACATACTCTGGACATTACGGAACTTCTGGATATGCATGGAGCCGACCCCTAGTTTGCCCTTGTGGGCTGAGATGCCTTTCCTTCTGTTTTGTGTTCAGTGCCTAAGGACATCACGGATTTGTTACTCAGTGATAAGGATGATCATCATTGCCATCACGGCTGGACGTGCATCCAGCCAACCTCTAAAATCTCAATTTTGAAACTTGTTGTATGAAACCTGAAACTGCCCTGCACGGCACCTCCACTCATATGCCGCAGGTCGTGGGAGGAACCCTCAAGGGGATGTGTACGAAGGGGACTGGGTGATGGGCTGCCGTCAGGGGCTGGGCAGGTACGTACTAGGATGCAGGGGTGAATGCAAGCCAGGAGCCCCTTTGCCTCGGTTCTGAAGTCTATGCTTTGACACTCAGTAATAATTCACCATTCTTGCTGATTGATTTCACCTGCTGGCTCCCATCCTACCATGTAAACTTTAGTGGTAACCTTCAGTGGTAAAGACTTTTGTTTACCTTTGCTCTACAGGTTTATTTGAGCGGGGCAAAAACGCTTTGCTCTGAATTCCCCTTACCTTCAGTGGTAACCCCTTCAGTGGTCACCTGCTTGCTCCCATCCTACCGCTTAACCTTCAGTGGTCACCCTTTCAGTGGTCACCTGCTTGCTCCCATCCTACCGCTGAACCTTCAGTGGTCACCCTTTCAGTGGTCACCTGCTTGCTCCCATCCTACCACTTAACCTTCAGTGTCAATCCCTTCAGTGGTAACCCCTTCAGTGGTCACCTTCTTCCTCCCATCCTACCGTGCTGATCACCTTCAGGTGCTCGTATGCAAATGGCGACCGCTACGATGGCACCTGGGAGGGCGGCATGCCGCACGGCTCCGGAACCATGGTGTACAGCTGCGGCGAGCGGTACGCTGGTGGCTGGGTGCACGGCCGGAGACAGGGACGAGGCAGTGCCGTGTTTGCTGACGGGACGCGCTTTGAAGGGGCTTGGGAGGACGATTGCTGGGTACAGAGCTGCGCTGACCCAAGGTGTGTTTCAGTGGGCATTTTCTGGAATGGTGGAAATATTAAAACAATCGTTTGATACAGGCCATGGATGGCACAGCCACTTGCTTTGCCTGACCACAGGCTCCAATAACATGTGTGCATGATTCCATTTCAGCTATCTTGGCCATCCTCTGTGTGTGATGACAGCTGCATGTTGGCCTGTTGTGTCGTGTAGCGGGCGCATGCCGCTGTATGATTGCTACATCTGCTGCGTGTCTGTTGATGCTGGCGCTGAACCCTGACTTGATGCTGGCGCTGAACCCTGACTTGATGCTGGCCCTGAACCTTGACTTGATGCTGGCCCCGAACCCTCACTTGATGCTGGCCCTGAACCCTGCCTTGATGCTGGCCCTGCACCCTGACTTGATGCTGGCCCTGAACCCTCACTTGATGCTGGCCCTGAACCCTCACTTGATGCTGGCGCTGAACCCTGACTTGATGCTGGCCCTGAACCCTGACTTGATGCTGGCCCTGAACCCTGACTTGACGCTGGCCCTGAACCCTAAGTTGATGTTGGCCCTGAACCCTGACTTGATGCTGGCGCTGAACCCTGGCTTGATGCTGGCCCTGAACCCTGACTTGATGCTGGCCCTGAACCCTGACTTGATGCTGGCCCTGAACCCTGACTTGATGCTGGCCCTGAACCCTGACTTGGTGCTGGCCCTGAACCCTGACTTGATGCTGGCCCTGAACCCTGACTTGATGCTGGCCCTGAACCCTGACTTGATGCTGGCCCTGAACCCTGACTTGATGCTGGCGCTGAACCCTGACTTGATGCTGGCCCTGAACCCTGACTTGATGCTGGCGCTGAACCCTGACTTGATGCTGGCCCTGAACCCTGACTTGATGCTGGCCCTGAACCCTCACTTGATGCTGGCGCTGAACCCTGACTTGATGCTGGCCCTGAACCCTGACTTGATGCTGGCCCTGAACCCTGACTTGACGCTGGCCCTGAACCCTAAGTTGATGTTGGCCCTGAACCCTGACTTGATGCTGGCGCTGAACCCTGGCTTGATGCTGGCCCTGAACCCTGACTTGATGCTGGCCCTGAACCCTGACTTGATGCTGGCCCTGAACCCTGACTTGATGCTGGCCCTGAACCCTGACTTGGTGCTGGCCCTGAACCCTGACTTGATGCTGGCCCTGAACCCTGACTTGATGCTGGCCCTGAACCCTCACTTGATGCTGGCCCTGAACCCTGACTTGATGCTGGCGCTGAACCCTAACTTGATGCTGGCCCTGAACCCTGACTTGATGCTGGCGCTGAACCCTGACTTGATGCTGGCCCTGAACCCTGACTTGATGCTGGCCCTGAACCCTGACTTGATGCTGGCCCTGAACCCTGACTTGATGCTGGCGCTGAACCCTGACTTGATGCTGGCCCTGAACCCTGACTTGATGCTGGCCCTGAACCCTGACTTGATGCTGGCCCTGAGGGCAGGTTGTGTCGTGTGGCGGGTCCAGGCTGCAGCCGAGTCACTGTGGGGCAGACGGCCAAGTTCATCATTGAGGTGGGTTGACCGGGTGGGGCCAGGCAAGGCGAATCAGCGCCCACATGGCATGCAGTCAAACAATTAAAGACCGGAAAGACTGGTTATCCTTGGCAGGATACTGTAGGGTCGCTCTGCCTCACCTCAAAGTAAGCAATTGAGGGGTGCAAGACAGGCTCGTGACAAAAACAAGTAGCACCAGTCCGACAACCCCAAACGAGTTCCAGCATTCTGGCGTCCAGTGCCGTTTACATGCTATAACTTATCAGCATTGAGACTTGCTCCTTATATTTGCCTCTTGTGCAGGCTCGTGACAATCAGAACAACAAGCGGCTCACCGGAGGCGAGGTTTTCTCCTTCCGCCTAACGCACAGACCGCATCCACACATAGAATCCCCCGCACTAGCGGCACCTCCGGCTAAGAAAACATCTTGGCAGCCAGATGTACTGCTGGCTGAGGCAGTACAGGCTGCGGTGCTGTGTGAGGAGGACATTGAGGACCTCGGGGATGGGCGGTACAACGTTTCGTACTGCCTGGAAAGGGCCGGGCTGTACGACCTTTGGATTGAGATGCCCGGCAGGACGGCTTGTGAGGCTGAGGTGACAGGAGGTGTGTCAGGTCATTCTGTCACTCCTGTGGTGCCTGATTATGGATGTTTTAATAATACTGCTTGGGGGGGCTCTGAAGAATCTGTCACCACAGAAACGGGGTGTAGGGGTGGAAACCATCTGCCATTTGAAAACCATCTGCCATCCCTGTAGAGATGGTTTACAAATGCCGACCCCTGCACCGAACCATCAGAGCCAATCATTTTCACAAATGTATGGAGAGCTGGAGGTGCATCCGGCCCCCCTGCCCCCCCTGCCCCTGCTCCTACCGATGTCGCCCCCCCCCCTGGACCTTGCTCCTGCTCCTGCCTCTCACCTTGTCGAGATTGCTGTCGTTACAACCGTTCTATAACTACCTCTGCCTACTCCTGCTGCAGCTGTGGAGACTGACGCTCCGGCGGCTGCTGTAGCAGACTCACCGTACTTGCTCCGTGTCACAGCGGCCGAGCCGTGCCTCAAAGCAACACGTGTGGTAGGGCGGGGTCGCTCGATTGCCACAGCGAGTGGCCTAAACGACCCTTCATCTTCACACCTCAAGCAGCCTAGTTCGTCTGGGACCGCAGTTGTCATCAAAGCTGTTGCAGATGGTACAACAGCTGTCGCACCCCAAGGTCAAGCTGTTGCAGGCAGTACAACGGCTGTTGCCCCAGAAGGTCAAGCTGTTGCAGAAGGTACAACAACTGTCGCAAAAGGAGGAACAGCCGTTGCGGTGGGCGCAACAGGAATGATCGAGGCTGCTGAACCTGCAACGACGGGGAGCCCTCACGATGCGGAGAAGACAGCAGGATGTCCGTGCCCTACCGCAAGTGGAACCGCTGGCGCTTATGATAGGGATGCAGTGCTGGCCGAGGAGGAGTCGAGCTTTCGAGTGGAGCTTTTTGACCGTTTTGGAAATGCCTGCACCGGCGTGAAGGCGCTGCAGCAGATCCAGATCCAGGTGAAGGTGCTGCTGCAGATCCAGATCCACATGAACTTTGTTGGATCTGTCGTACTCGGATCTGGGAATGAAAGGCGTTGAGATGAGTGAGGCCCACCTCTTAGAAACCCAACTCCCCATTTACAAGAGCCCCCACCGTGCTCCCTAGAGCGTGTGATGTTGATGATCGTCCCATCCTGAGAGGAATTTAAAACATATGCTTTTGCTCAGCATGGGGCCCCTTGGCACAAATAAAACAGGGTGTGTCGTTACGGTACTGCATTCATCTATTTTATTCATACCTAGGACACACGACTGAATAAACGCAACTGAGTAGCAAGTGGTGCTCTGCAGGCGCGCCTGGTGGGTGGCAGCGGTGGCTTTGAGGCGGCACCGGTTCGCATCTGCGGCCTTCCTGCCGAAGGTGCCTACCAGTGCTCCTACCCTGGCCCTGTGGAACCGGGGTACTACAGGTACTGGATGCTTGGAGGACATGAGCACATTGACGCAATACAACGTTAGATGCTGTTAGCTATGACCTGCCAATGACGTGACGCCTCTGGGCCCCGCTAAAAGGCTCGGCTGAGTGGGCATCCAACTACTGCCCTGTGCACTGAGGTCATCCACCATGCGTCACTTAATTCAACGCTACCGTCATGGCGTCCCCCTCATCCCATTCCACACCTCACCCTCATCCCATTCCACACCTCACCGCCATCCCATTCCACACCTCACCCTCATCCCATACCACGCCTCACCCTCACCCAGGTTGGAGGTTGTGGCAGTTATTCCGCCGGCTGTGGGGACTGTCCTGCCCCCGCTGGAAGCTGTACCGCCCACTGTATTGCATCAGCCAGAGGATGAGGATCTAGTTATGGCGCAGGATCTGGGCCTGTCTGTCAAGCCTCAACCCTTGAGGGAAAGTCACTTTCCAGGCAGCCCCTTCTCGGTATTAGTAGTTCAAAGGCAAGTTCCCAGGACAGCGTCAAAGGGCACAGCAGCACTAGCAACACCCGCCACAACCCCCGCAGCCAGAACAGCCACACCAGCACCAGCAGAGCCATCTGCAGGACTAGCAGCGAAGACATCACATGCTGGCACTGTGCCTAGGATGCTGACTAAAGGTGTAGCTGAGTTGTGTGTTGGAGTAGCTGACTCCGAACCCCGGCAGGTACTAGTGACCCCTGCTGCCGGTGTTGGGGAGGAGGCTGCACCTGCCATGGATGGCGCTGCTGTTGCTGCACAAGCTGCAAACACTTCATCAGCAGCAGGTTCAGCGTTTAAGGCAGCCAAGGAGCCTCGGGTCAGAAGCGTGACACATGCGCCGTCTGTCCTTGCTGACTCGTTCAAAGAGTGGGAGCGGCGTGCCAGGCTGGCTTACGGCCAGGACGGCGACATGTCTGGCTGGGACGACCATGCAGCGGCTGGCGATGGGGATGGCCCGCTTGGGGCAAAAGGTGGCGCAGCCCACAAGCAAGGGCAGCTGCAGCCAGCAGGGCTCGCAAAGCACGAGCTGGCATTTGTACAGGCCAACCCACATGTGCGTTGGCTGATGGTTCACCTGAGCTTCAACCCTGCACCCTGCACCCCTCTGCCTTTTGGCCCTAGATTTTTGATGTGTAGACGCCTCCCTTCTTGCCCATACCTTTGTATGTTTGTGATGGCATGTCCGCACACAGACGTCTGCTGTACAGCTCACATTCGATCTCATGACCAGGGCGCACAGCTATTCCTTTCCTCCCCTCTTTCATGCCCTTGGCTGATGGTGCTTACATGGCCGCTCGCAGGTGCCTGTTGTGGAGCGCATGGAGGACCTATGGCGCCTAAGCCGATTCCAGGCAGTCAAAAACAAGGCTGGGCCGACGCAGCAGGGTTAGGTTTTGGCTGTGATAATGGCGTTATTACACCTCTGGGCCCTGCTTAAGCTTCAGCTGCGTGTGCTAGGCTGATGCAGGGCTCGGCTGTGGTGATGTCAGGATAGGAGCATTCAGAGCTATGTCAAAAACCATCACTGGAAGATTCCATTGCTTCGTGATTTGCAACGAAAATCCAAATGCAAATGTCCAGGGTTTTCAAGGTTCAGGGTCAAAATCTGATATTGAGCTCCGTGAGTAGGACCTACTCAGGCATCGTTAATGATGGCAAGGTAAGCTTGTGCGCATGTTATGATGTTAGGAGCGGTGCATGGCCGCTAGGCCCTGCTGAATGCTCAGCCACGCGGGTCTGGTAGGGAATGACTACGCTCAATTCCATGCACAGCCTGGGCCAGGTGCAGCCATGCCCCCCTCCTATGTGAGGGGGGCAGGAACATCGAACCCGGCAATCTAGGCGGGGGGAGAGAGAGGATCTTGCACATCAACTGTTACAAACTATTTAACCAGCCCAGTCCACAAACTTTACATCTGAGCATGAGCGATAAGACAAACATCGTACAGTGTTTTTGAGTGCTGCTAAAAAGCAGGAACAGAGCACTACATGATTTCTCGGTGCAGTCAAGACGACTGAGAAATAACAATGACAAGGCGCCAGACAGACACCACAAAGGTCAGAAAAAGGAGGCAGCATGCTCATACTGGCAATGTAGAAAAAACATAGGGATATGTGATACAAGGTGCCGCTGCTGACAGTTGCTGACATGCGTAGAAACGTAATATGAGGCACTGCTGCTGACAGACGTGGGAATGTGCCGGGAATATGCAAAAACAGTGTTGACGCAGTAGGTAATGAGGTAAGGACGAGCAACCGTTTCCATGGAGGCCGCGTCAGGACTGTGACACAAAGAAACAACCAGGAATGCCAATGAAAATTTTGCATAAGGAAGAGAGTAGGATGTAACTCGATGGTGCGTGACAGATACAGCATTTGGCGTGTTACATGAAACAAAACAAACAAGTAAGAAGCACGCTTTAGGGTTAAATTCCGGTGTGGCCATGCATAATCAGTAAATGGCAGTTTTTTATCAACAGAACTTAAACCACCTGCTCTCTTGTTGCTGCTACTCAATTCATAGCGTGTCCAGCAGCTTAAAACGTCTGCTTAGGAATACCTGCTTCCTATGGCCCTGTGCACCTGCAGCTGAGCGGCAGCTGCCCAGCCGCCTTTAGTACCTTCAGCAAAGCTTCCCACCCGCTTCCCCTTATTCACACATCCAGATTTCCAGTGTGACCCTATCTTCTGATCCAAGCTCCTTCTGCAGCCGCTGCACTGACTTGCTTCAGGCCACAGCTTGTGGGGAAAGATGGCTCAAACTGAAAGCATTATCCTCCCCTCGTGCCTTGGGACACGAGAGAGGTACCGGGCTAGGAGTCCTACCTTACAGGAAGGACTCCTAGCCCGGTGCCTCCCATCCGCGGCCCGCACCTCCCCCCTCATATTTTCCACCCACCCCGCACCTCCCCCTCATCTCATCTTGCAGCCCCACCCCCCACCCCATGCCTCTTCCCTCCCCTCCCCCCCCCAGAGATTCCCCCCTGCAGCCTCCCCTCAGCCTCCCCTCAGCTATCTCCCCCCCTCCTGTGCCTTTCCTGACCCCCTCTCTTCCACCCTCCCCCTCGACATCAACGTTCTCTGCCAGCCCCATCTTATTGGCCGCTGCTGTTTTCTGGCTGGCCTGGCTGTGCTGGCTTCTGCTGCCCTGGCTGTGCTGGCTGCTTCCCTCTGCTGCCCTGGCTGTGCTGGCTGCTTCCTTCTGCTGCCCTGGCTGTGCTGGCTGCTTCCCTCTGCTGCCCTGGCTGTGCTGGCTGCTTCCTTCTGCTGCCCTGGCTGTGCTGGCTGCTTCCCTCTGCTGCCCTGGCTGTGCTGGCTGCTTCCCTCTGCTGCCCTGGCTGTGCTGGCTGCTTCCTGCTGCTGCCCTCGCTGTGCTGGCTGCTTCCCTCTGCTGCCCTGGCTGTGCTGGCTGCTTCCTTCTGCTGCCCTGGCTGTGCTCGCTGCTTCCTTCTGCTGCCCTGGCTGTGCTGGCTGTCCCTTCTGACTGGTTGTGCTGGCTGCTGAACCTGCTGGGTGCTTCACTTGGATGATGGCGCATCAGGTGACGGGGAGGATGCATCCACGCTACTTGCATGAACCGTCCCTGGGCCAATAGCCACTGATGCGGGGGGAGGTGGCGTCAGCCTGCTACGCGTAGCCAAGCAGTGCGACGGACTGGTGGAGGGGAGCAATGGCAGCCTGGATCTTACCGCCAATCTACATGCGTTTACAAGGGGGCAGGAGTGGTTAGAGTTATGGGTCCAGATTTAGGGTTTAGATGGACTGGTGGAGCGGAGTGATAGCAGCCTGGATCTCACCCCAGGGTTCTGCTCTCATTGATGAAGGGGGAGGAGGGTTAAGGATTCAATTTAAGGGTTAGGGTTTAGACGTGGATGGGAGCAATGGCAGCCTGGATCCCCGCCAATCTGCTTTCAACGATGGTGGAGGAGGAGAACAAAATAGGATCATGCATGGTCGACAGCAGACCGATTTTTTCGATTTTGAAACCCCACTTTAGGACTATGCAAGAGCCCTGTGGCGTGCCTGAATCAGAGGCTGGCATGGCAGTGCAGGCAATTGCCAGATCCGATCCCTGATTCTTGCCATTTTAGCCTGCTGAGACGGAGGAAGAGGTGATCATGGACCTGTCTGGCTGCCTCTATTTCAACTTCCGCGAGTACCAAGAGTCCATTACAAGAATGAGGGGCCCAGGGTTGCATCGTACATGGAACATGGAACAGGACTTTTGATGTCATGAGGGTTTCCCAGTGTACTCCATGGGATATGTCACAAGCAACTACAAACCGCGCCAGCTTCAGAAACGGAAAACTGCAAACACGCCCGGCAGAAGAGAACTGGGATTGTTTTCGCGGGGCCTGCCCCGCCAGCCCACCTGCCCTCCCAGCTCCTGCTCCGCCAGCCTCTCCACCTCGGCGAGCTGCTGGCGAATGCCCTCGAAATCCGTGGCGCTGTGCCGGGAGGGCTCCAGGTCGGGAGGGCTGGACATGGCATGGAGGGATGACAGCCTGTCCTGCCCCTGATCCTTGCAGCAGACGGGTTAGGGGAAACCAGGGGGGGGAAGAGCTGACAGGTCGCTGAAAGCTGACCGAGAGTCCAGGGGTCTAACAACTGACGTGTTCGCCCCGGTCTATGAACTAAGACGCCATTTATTACAACCCCAGGATTTAATAACCCATGAGGTGATGCACAAAGTGTGGAGCAGGGGAATAAGGTGTCCAGGTGTATGTACAACAGACCAATGATCGACTGCCATCTATCCACACGTCTTAGTCGTCATGAGGAGTGCTCTCATGCGCTCGTGTAGCACCGTTGCACTCGTAGGGATCCATTGTTTCGCCCTTGTCATTTTGAATTCCGGGGTAGGTGGAAGATGATTTAATTGGGCCCCTGAGGCCCTGACCCCTGTCACACTGCTCGCCAACCCATTTCAAGCAGATTTTTCTGTCAAGGCCCCCTTCTGAACAGGTAACATCGAGTTTCAGATTCTTAAATTTTCGAATGGGGGATATCTTGCGGTGCCTGGCCTAGCGTCAGGCTGGCGAGCTTGCGGTTGAACACATCCTGTTGCCCGGGGCTGCTTCTTGGAGCAGAGGCGCGCTTCAGGGCCAAGTTATCGTGCACCAGCATCAGGCCAGCCTGAATGCGGGCAAGGCTGTCGCGACTAAGGCCTGGGGGAGGGGGGATATGAGGCAGGGACGTCTCAGTCAATCCTATTTTGAGCAACAATTCTAATGAAGGACACCATAACATTTATTATAATATAAATACAAGTACCGTAGACAAAGAAGATATGCACAGGTTCGCGGCGGCACACCATGATGATACAGGACTTAATGCAGGTCAGAAAGTTTCAGGAATGTGAAGTCTAATTTTCCTAGGAGGCGTCCAACCGAACAAAAATGATTTCCGGACTGATGAGACTCTCGGTCAAAGCACTTGGCTATTATCACTTGATTCAAATCTTATTTTTGCCCAGCTATATTTGAACCACAGATAGAGTTACCTGCCAACCTATCGAGACGGTCTTACGCTTTCTATTTCTTTCCTCATCTCCCCACTGTTCTATACTTTACAAAATCACACATTCCCACTGTTGCTGTGTTAAAAGTGTGACAACACCAAGGAAGTACCGCATATGTGCATAAGACTTGGGATACCACTGAGACCCCACGCTGTCCCCCTTCACTCCCTCAACAAAAACAAACTATTCGCAGCGCCTTGAACACATTAAAACTCCAGTCGCTGTTTCCATGACTGATGCAAAGCACTGAATTTGCCGCTCCAGAGTGTGAAAAGTGATGATAATTCAAACTTTGTTTCACACTTCAACCACATCTCTATTGCTGCCTCATTCTCAAAGCCGACAATGCACAGCAGCCCTAACTCGGTGCAACAAGAATTCACTGTGGTCCCGAAGTTCCACGAGTTGCAGCAACGTTCAACATAACTCCAAACCCTGATCTCCTGAATGTACCGCTCTGCCCTATACCGCCTGCAGATGCAACACTCACTTAGCAGCCATGGCCGCGAACCTCAGAAGCTGCGGCTGGTCCATTTCCGGCATGTAAATCGGTGTGTTCTCTTGGAGGACCATCTGGTTCAGAGTGAGGGTGCCGGTTTTATCCGAGCACAGCATGTTCATACCTGTGTCACAAAATGCCACACTTTGGGAACCGAAACTCACTGACCGCTGGCAGGCAAAGCATCCCAGGACAGATCAAGTTCAGCTTGTAAGGTGACCTCAAGCGAAGGGGGGTCGAGATTTACGGGGGAAATCATAATAAAACCAGGAAACGTAATAAAACGTAATACAACAGGGAAAACGTGAGAAATCCTTCTACGCCTCCTGCACCCCTGCTTCCACCCAAAAAGGGGTATAAGCAGGGGTGCAGGAGGCGCAGAAGGATCCTTTCCATAGCTGGAGGTCAGCTTTTAAGATGAGGGTTTGAAAGGGGGGTGGGGGCGGGAGGGCTGATGGGTATACTTCAAATCTGCAGCATCCGCTGCAGAATGCCATGCTGGCCTCCAGTCTGCAGACGACACAGGGACGGGCCCCCCCCCCCACACACGCACACACGTACGCACGCTGCCCCCCCCTACACCCCACACACAAACTCACACACTCTGTCAGTATTAAACTTCTTTCCCGCAAACTACAAAACTTCAGTTTCCAGACGGTCAGATGACCAAAGAAAAGAGAGTGCCCCAGTGCCCCACCCACCCACCTACCCCAGGCCTGGAGGACCATGGCGCTGATCCGTTTATATTCAGCCTGCTCAACCCCACCTGCCACGTCTTCAATTGCAGCCAGTCGAGTCACAATAGCCCCGTGCGTCGACAGCTGTCGGGACCCCAGGGCCAGCGTGGTCGTACACACGGTCTCAATGGCGATTGGAATGGAGGCCACCAAGAGGACGACGGTGAACTGCAGGGATTTGAATCAGGGGTGAGGGCTGAGGGTTCATGGTTGACAGGGAGGCCTCTGGGCCAAAAATAGGTGGAGGTTTGAGGGTGCAGGGCTCAGGACTGTGAACTGCAGGAATTTGAATCAGGGGTGGGGGCTTAGGGTTACAATGAAAGCAATAAATTGCTTTATAAATCCACTATTGAGTTACCTAGAAGATATTTAAAAATTTCCAGTTAGACTGAATGGTTGACAGGGATACTTCTAGGCAAAAAGGAGGTGGAGGTTTGAGGGTGCAGGGCTTAGGACTATGGACTGTAGAAGACCAAGATCTGCCACCTGAGATCTGACACCTGAGATCTGGCACCTGAGATCTGGCGCCTGAGATCTGACACCTGAGATCTGCCACCTGAGATCTGTCACCTGACATCTGACACCTGAGATATGGCACCAGAGACCCGACACCTGCCACCTTAGATCTGCCATCTGAGATCTGCCCCCTGAGATTCGGCACCTGAGATCTTCCACCTGAGATCTGCCATCTGAGATCTGACACCTGAGATCTACCATCTGAGATCTGACAACTGAGTTGCGACACCTGAGATTCGATACAAGATCCTTCACTCCAGATCTGAAGGTAGACCCACCTGGATCGCCTCCTTGAAGGACTCGCCCATGCCTAGCAGATAGCCCATAGCAGTGAAGCACAGCAGAAAGGACACCGACACCAGCACCTGAAAAAACGAGATCGGGATTCGAATTTCAAATTTCACACTGATTCAATTTTCTGCTGATACTTGTTTTCGTTTCGTGTGTGACATGCGGTTTCTATCCTTAGATTATTCTCTTGGGTTTATATCCATCTTCTGGCCACCAAGAGCGATGATTGTTAGCTTTCATATATTTTCAATTCAGAAGTAATGATCACAGTTAACAACAGCTTTTCACTTTGATCAAGCGCCGTCAGTCACAACCAGCTACAAGCTTCCCACGTAAGTCTGGGGCAGCTAATAGCCAGATGTCCCCCCTCTCACCAGCATGATGCGCAGCACAATCTTCTGGAGGTGCCCCATCTCGTTGCCCTGCTGCAACATGTTGGCCGTCTTGCCAAAGAAGGTGTGCTTGCCGGTGGAATGTGGATCAATGGTTTCAGAGCTTCAGAGTTTCCCCAGAGCTGAGTATGATCCGTTGCCAAGAGATGAGGTGCAGGCATTCCAATATTTGCGGCAACACTTGCCCACACAACAGATTGATGAAAAACAAACAACTTACAGCCGTCCCCCCCTGTCCCCTGCAATCATCTACCCAAGGCATTGCTCTTCAGAACCCCTCCCTTCCTTGCTTTTCCACCGGCTCACCCTGCCTGGTCTTCTTTCAAAAGAGAGGACCAAGGGCGGCTGCAAGAATCCTTGTAAAAGGTGCCCTAGGCGCACGTGGTCCTAAATCAACGTTCTATTAATTTCCTTCCGACGGAACAATCTGCAGAGGATTGCCCCTGCATGGTCGGGAAATCTTACAAAAGACCATGCAAAACGAAAAAACGAACGCCCTGAAATCAGATAACAAATATATTGGTTATAACTCCCCCTTCTGTTCCCTTAGATGACAACAACCCCATCTCAGTGGGCGCACCTCCACGGTTGCCTCCACCTCTCCCCGGACCACCATGGAGCCCATCTTTGTCGACTCCCCCCTGTGGTTGGTGATTCATAGGGACTCCCCAGTGAAGGCAGACTGGTCCACATCAATGGTGCCATGGTTCACCTGCAGCAAGGCGGCAGGAGAGGGTGAAGGAAACAGGCAAAATAGTGGACACAGAGCAGGGTTTCATTTTTCGTGACTCAGCTACGTGTCAGCTACGCTTAGGCCTTTGGCCCGAGGCCCCCAGTGTCACCAGCCATGCTGCTTAGGCTGCTGGCCGTAGGCCGGTCCAGGCTTGGCACCGATCCGGCTGCGGGGCGGCCTGCCAATAGCGGCCTCGTAGACGAAAAAACAAATCCTGAAACAGTGCGAACAGATGTTGTAGCCCTCGGCAGAGCAGTGGCTTTAGTTAGAGGCAATATAGCTCAGGCGTTAGAATTGGGTCTTGGCGGCCGCTAGGCGACAGCCGAAGTTGTAATCGTAGTTAAATAATAAACACTGACTTGTGCACATGTGTGCATGTGTGAAAGTGTGTGCTTGAGTGTGCACGTGTGCACGCATGTGCATTATCATCTCTGTGAGCGTGTGTGCGTGCGCGTGTGTGGCTTCGTAATTCAGTTCATTTCTGTGATGCCCGGTGGGTAGGCAGGCTGCTGAAACCTCAAGGCTTGTGACGTGAAACGGAAAGATCACCAGCTGTGTTGAGTCGCTGTGGGAGCTGCCACTTGTTGGGCACCTCAGCTGTCGGTACAACTGACAGCCCACACGTTTCAAAGCGACTCTCCCCACATGCCTTTTCCTGAAGCGCGGGTATCGCGTGGGTCGTTTTCTTGTGATCTTTGGTTTTTTTGTGCTCACTGTCCAGAACAACCCTTCCAATCCAGAGAAACCTTACACCGACTTTGCAAGCTCTGAAGGGACCCAAGACCCGCAGCAAGCGCTAGGGCATCTTTCTCGCCTCTCGGTGTGAGTGGGAGCGTTACCAAGGGTTGCTAACCATCAGTGCTAGGCATTTCATGAAGCTTGGCAACAACGTTGCTCACCTGTCTCGTTCTCCAGGAGTCACAACATAGCCAAGCGGTTTTTAACCCATCTCAGTGGTCAGGAACAACAGCCCTGCTATAACACTATCAGATTACTGACCCATCTCAGTCTCCAGAAGTTACAGCATTGCCAAGCGGTGACCAACCCATCTTGGGGCGAAGGAGTTTCAGCACTGCTACGAAGATTCTAACACATCTCCGTGTTTCAAGAAGGGAGTGGCGATACCATGCTTTTACGAACTCATCTGGCCATCTCAGAGTCCAAAGGTTACGCAGTAACTTCCCAGTTTACTGTCTCCTTATAAATATGTCTTGCACCGACATTTTAGCTGCTCTTCCTAGTGTCCTGCCTCTCGGAGAGTTAACTCTTGATTTTCTCTGTTCCCTTCAAGTTTGCTCTGTCTGGCTCTTTCGAAAAAGGGGATGGGTAATTTCGATGACCCATGACAACAGCTTACCAGGCAGTCAGCAGGCACTGAGGATCCTGAAGCCAGCAGGACCAAGTCTCCTGGCACCAGAAGGGCTGCGTTGGTGGTGATCCATTGACCTGAGGCAAGGGCAAATGTGTGAACAGGGCTGGGAGGTGTGACCAAAGTGGCTAGAACCGGATCTGTCATCTGAGATCTGACCCCTGAGATTCGGCACCTGAGATCTTCCACCTGAGATCTGCCATCTGAGATCTGACACCTGAGATCTACCATCTGAGATCTGACAACTGAGTTGCGACACCTGAGATTCGATACAAGATCCTTCACTCCAGATCTGAAGGTAGACCCACCTGGATCGCCTCCTTGAAGGACTCGCCCATGCCTAGCAGATAGTCCATAGCAGTGAAGCACAGCAGAAAGGACACCGACACCAGCACCTGAAAAAACGAGATCGGGATTCGAATTTCAAATTTCACACTGATTCAATTTTCTGCTGATACTTGTTTTCGTTTCGTGTGTGACATGCGGTTTCTATCCTTAGATTATTCTCTTGGGTTTATATCCATCTTCTGGCCACCAAGAGCGATGATTGTTAGCTTTCATATATTTTCAATTCAGAAGTAATGATCACAGTTAACAACAGCTTTTCACTTTGATCAAGCGCCGTCAGTCACAACCAGCTACAAGCTTCCCACGTAAGTCTGGGGCAGCTAATAGCCAGATGTCCCCCCTCTCACCAGCATGATGCGCAGCACAATCTTCTGGAGGTGCCCCATCTCGTTGCCCTGCTGCAACATGTTGGCCGTCTTGCCAAAGAAGGTGTGCTTGCCGGTGGAATGTGGATCAATGGTTTCAGAGCTTCAGAGTTTCCCCAGAGCTGAGTATGATCCGTTGCCAAGAGATGAGGTGCAGGCATTCCAATATTTGCGGCAACACTTGCCCACACAACAGATTGATGAAAAACAAACAACTTACAGCCGTCCCCCCCTGTCCCCTGCAATCATCTACCCAAGGCATTGCTCTTCAGAACCCCTCCCTTCCTTGCTTTTCCACCGGCTCACCCTGCCTGGTCTTCTTTCAAAAGAGAGGACCAAGGGCGGCTGCAAGAATCCTTGTAAAAGGTGCCCTAGGCGCACGTGGTCCTAAATCAACGTTCTATTAATTTCCTTCCGACGGAACAATCTGCAGAGGATTGCCCCTGCATGGTCGGGAAATCTTACAAAAGACCATGCAAAACGAAAAAACGAACGCCCTGAAATCAGATAACAAATATATTGGTTATAACTCCCCCTTCTGTTCCCTTAGATGACAACAACCCCATCTCAGTGGGCGCACCTCCACGGTTGCCTCCACCTCTCCCCGGACCACCATGGAGCCCATCTTTGTCGACTCCCCCCTGTGGTTGGTGATTCATAGGGACTCCCCAGTGAAGGCAGACTGGTCCACATCAATGGTGCCATGGTTCACCTGCAGCAAGGCGGCAGGAGAGGGTGAAGGAAACAGGCAAAATAGTGGACACAGAGCAGGGTTTCATTTTTCGTGACTCAGCTACGTGTCAGCTACGCTTAGGCCTTTGGCCCGAGGCCCCCAGTGTCACCAGCCATGCTGCTTAGGCTGCTGGCCGTAGGCCGGTCCAGGCTTGGCACCGATCCGGCTGCGGGGCGGCCTGCCAATAGCGGCCTCGTAGACGAAAAAACAAATCCTGAAACAGTGCGAACAGATGTTGTAGCCCTCGGCAGAGCAGTGGCTTTAGTTAGAGGCAATATAGCTCAGGCGTTAGAATTGGGTCTTTGGCGGCCGCTAGGCGACAGCCGAAGTTGTAATCGTAGTTAAATAATAAACACTGACTTGTGCACATGTGTGCATGTGTGAAAGTGTGTGCTTGAGTGTGCACGTGTGCACGCATGTGCATTATCATCTCTGTGAGCGTGTGTGCGTGCGCGTGTGTGGCTTCGTAATTCAGTTCATTTCTGTGATGCCCGGTGGGTAGGCAGGCTGCTGAAACCTCAAGGCTTGTGACGTGAAACGGAAAAATCACCAGCTGTGTTGAGTCGCTGTGGGAGCTGCCACTTGTTGGGCACCTCAGCTGTCGGTACAACTGACAGCCCACACGTTTCAAAGCGACTCTCCCCACATGCCTTTTCCTGAAGCGCGGGTATCGCGTGGGTCGTTTTCTTGTGATCTTTGGTTTTTTTGTGCTCACTGTCCAGAACAACCCTTCCAATCCAGAGAAACCTTACACCGACTTTGCAAGCTCTGAAGGGACCCAAGACCCGCAGCAAGCGCTAGGGCATCTTTCTCGCCTCTTGGTGTGAGTGGGAGCGTTACCAAGGGTTGCTAACCATCAGTGCTAGGCATTTCATGAAGCTTGGCAACAACGTTGCTCACCTGTCTCGTTCTCCAGGAGTCACAACATAGCCAAGCGGCTTTTAACCCATCTCAGTGGTCAGGAACAACAGCCCTGCTATAACACTATCAGATTACTGACCCATCTCAGTCTCCAGAAGTTACAGCATTGCCAAGCGGTGACCAACCCATCTTGGGGCGAAGGAGTTTCAGCACTGCTACGAAGATTCTAACACATCTCCGTGTTTCAAGAAGGGAGTGGCGATACCATGCTTTTACGAACTCATCTGGCCATCTCAGAGTCCAAAGGTTACGCAGTAACTTCCCAGTTTACTGTCTCCTTATAAATATGTCTTGCACCGACATTTTAGCTGCTCTTCCTAGTGTCCTGCCTCTCGGAGAGTTAACTCTTGATTTTCTCTGTTCCCTTCAAGTTTGCTCTGTCTGGCTCTTTCGAAAAAGGGGATGGGTAATTTCGATGACCCATGACAACAGCTTACCAGGCAGTCAGCAGGCACTGAGGATCCTGAAGCCAGCAGGACCAAGTCTCCTGGCACCAGAAGGGCTGCGTTGGTGGTGATCCATTGACCTGAGGCAAGGGCAAATGTGTGAACAGGGCTGGGAGGTGTGACCAAAGTGGCTAGAACCGGATCTGTCATCTGAGATCTGACCCCTGAGATTCGGCACCTGAGATCTTCCACCTGAGATCTGCCATCTGAGATCTGACACCTGAGATCTACCATCTGAGATCTGACAACTGAGTTGCGACACCTGAGATTCGATACAAGATCCTTCACTCCAGATCTGAAGGTAGACCCACCTGGATCGCCTCCTTGAAGGACTCGCCCATGCCTAGCAGATAGTCCATAGCAGTGAAGCACAGCAGAAAGGACACCGACACCAGCACCTGAAAAAACGAGATCGGGATTCGAATTTCAAATTTCACACTGATTCAATTTTCTGCTGATACTTGTTTTCGTTTCGTGTGTGACATGCGGTTTCTATCCTTAGATTATTCTCTTGGGTTTATATCCATCTTCTGGCCACCAAGAGCGATGATTGTTAGCTTTCATATATTATCAATTCAGAAGTAATGATCACAGTTAACAACAGCTTTTCACTTTGATCAAGCGCCGTCAGTCACAACCAGCTACAAGCTTCCCACGTAAGTCTAAGGCAGCTAATAGCCAGATGTCCCCCCTCTCACCAGCATGATGCGCAGCACAATCTTCTGGAGGTGCCCCATCTCGTTGCCCTGCTGCAACATGTTGGCCGTCTTGCCAAAGAAGGTGTGCTTGCCGGTGGAATGTGGATCAATGGTTTCAGAGCTTCAGAGTTTCCCCAGAGCTGAGTATGATCCGTTGCCAAGAGATGAGGTGCAGGCATTCCAATATTTGCGGCAACACTTGCCCACACAACAGATTGATGAAAAACAAACAACTTACAGCCGTCCCCCCCTGTCCCCTGCAATCATCTACCCAAGGCATTGCTCTTCAGAACCCCTCCCTTCCTTGCTTTTCCACCGGCTCACCCTGCCTGGTCTTCTTTCAAAAGAGAGGACCAAGGGCGGCTGCAAGAATCCTTGTAAAAGGTGCCCTAGGCGCACGTGGTCCTAAATCAACGTTCTATTAATTTCCTTCCGACGGAACAATCTGCAGAGGATTGCCCCTGCATGGTCGGGAAATCTTACAAAAGACCATGCAAAACGAAAAAACGAACGCCCTGAAATCAGATAACAAATATATTGGTTATAACTCCCCCTTCTGTTCCCTTAGATGACAACAACCCCATCTCAGTGGGCGCACCTCCACGGTTGCCTCCACCTCTCCCCGGACCACCATGGAGCCCATCTTTGTCGACTCCCCCCTGTGGTTGGTGATTCATAGGGACTCCCCAGTGAAGGCAGACTGGTCCACATCAATGGTGCCATGGTTCACCTGCAGCAAGGCGGCAGGAGAGGGTGAAGGAAACAGGCAAAATAGTGGACACAGAGCAGGGTTTCATTTTTCGTGACTCAGCTACGTGTCAGCTACGCTTAGGCCTTTGGCCCGAGGCCCCCAGTGTCACCAGCCATGCTGCTTAGGCTGCTGGCCGTAGGCCGGTCCAGGCTTGGCACCGATCCGGCTGCAGGGCGGCCTGCCAATAGCGGCCTCGTAGACGAAAAAACAAATCCTGAAACAGTGCGAACAGATGTTGTAGCCCTCGGCAGAGCAGTGGCTTTAGTTAGAGGCAATATAGCTCAGGCGTTAGAATTGGGTCTTTGGCGGCCGCTAGGCGATAGCCGAAGTTGTAATCGTAGTTAAATAATAAACACTGACTTGTGCACATGTGTGCATGTGTGAAAGTGTGTGCTTGAGTGTGCACGTGTGCACGCATGTGCATTATCATCTCTGTGAGCGTGTGTGCGTGCGCGTGTGTGGCTTCGTAATTCAGTTCATTTCTGTGATGCCCGGTGGGTAGGCAGGCTGCTGAAACCTCAAGGCTTGTGACGTGAAACGGAAAAATCACCAGCTGTGTTGAGTCGCTGTGGGATCTGCCACTTGTTGGGCACCTCAGCTGTCGGTACAACTGACAGCCCACACGTTTCAAAGCGACTCTCCCCACATGCCTTTTCCTGAAGCGCGGGTATCGCGTGGGTCGTTTTCTTGTGATCTTTGGTTTTTTTGTGCTCACTGTCCAGAACAACCCTTCCAATCCAGAGAAACTCCACACCGACTTTGCAAGCTCTGAAGGGACCCAAGACCCGCAGCAAGCGCTAGGGCATCTTTCTCGCCTCTCGGTGTGAGTGGGAGCGTTACCAAGGGTTGCTAACCATCAGTGCTAGGCATTTCATGAAGCTTGGCAACAACGTTGCTCACCTGTCTCGTTCTCTAGGAGTCACAACATAGCCAAGCGGCTTTTAACCCATCTCAGTGGTCAGGAACAACAGCCCTGCTATAACACTATCAGATTACTGACCCATCTCAGTCTCCAGAAGTTACAGCATTGCCAAGCGGTGACCAATCCATCTTGGGGCGAAGGAGTTTCAGCACTGCTACGAAGATTCTAACACATCTCCGTGTTTCAAGAAGGGAGTGGCGATACCATGCTTTTACGAACTCATCTGGCCATCTCAGAGTCCAAAGGTTACGCAGTAACTTCCCAGTTTACTGTCTCCTTATAAATATGTCTTGCACCGACATTTTAGCTGCTCTTCCTAGTGTCCTGCCTCTCGGAGAGTTAACTCTTGATTTTCTCTGTTCCCTTCAAGTTTGCTCTGTCTGGCTCTTTCGAAAAAGGGGATGGGTAATTTCGATGACCCATGACAACAGCTTACCAGGCAGTCAGCAGGCACTGAGGATCCTGAAGCCAGCAGGACCAAGTCTCCTGGCACCAGAAGGGCTGCGTTGGTGGTGATCCATTGACCTGAGGCAAGGGCAAATGTGTGAACAGGGCTGGGAGGTGTGACCAAAGTGGCTAGAACCGGATCAGTTAACACATACAATATTGTGCAGGCATTCAATCTAGACCTCCTGAGTTAAACAAGACCTTGCTCGCATTCAAAGGCACAGGCTGTCAAGTATAAAAAGTCATTTTGTCCCATCACATGCATCTATGGCAGCAACTTAAATGTGTGCACTGCAATGGAGTCGATATGATTCGGGTTTGCCTGTTTATGGTAATCACCCCCCATTCAGGCATACCAATGGCAAGCACCCCCATTAAGGCATACCAATGGCAAGCACCCCCACTGAGGCATACCAATGGCAAGCACCCCCATTAAGGCATACCAATGGCAAGCACCCCCACTGAGGCATACCAATGGCAAGCACCCCCATTAAGGCATACCAATGGCAAGCACCCCCATTAAGGCATACCAATGGCAAGCACCCCCACTGAGGCATACCAATGGCAAGCACCCCCATTAAGGCATACCAATGGCAAGCACCCCCATTAAGGCATACCAATGGCAAGCACCCCCACTGAGGCATACCAATGGCAAGCACCCCCATTAAGGCATACCAATGGCAAGCACCCCCACTGAGGCATACCAATGGCAAGCACCCCCATTAAGGCATACCAATGGCAAGCACCCCCATTAAGGCATACCAATGGCAAGCACCCCCACTGAGGCATACCAATGGCAAGCACCCCCACTAAGGCATACCAATGGCAAGCACCCCCACTGAGGCATACCAATGGCAAGCACCCCCATTAAGGCATACTAATGGCAAGCACCCCCATTGAAGCATACCAATGGCAAGCACCCCCATTGAAGCATACCAATGGCAAGCACCCCCACTGAGGCATACTAATGGCAAGCACCCCCATTGAGGCATACCAATGGCAAGCACCCCCATTGAAGCATACCAATGGCAAGCACCCCCACTGAGGCATACTAATGGCAAGCACCCCCATTAAGGCATACCAATGGCAATCACCCCTATTGAAGCATACCAATGGCAAGCACCCCCACTGAGGCATACTAATGGCAAGCACCCCCATTGAAGCATACTAATGGCAAGCACCCCCATTGAAGCATACCAATGGCAAGCACCCCCACTGAGGCATACCAATGGCAAGCACCCCCATTGAAGCATACCAATGGCAAGCACCCCCACTGAGGCATACTAATGGCAAGCACCCCCATTGAAGCATACCAATGGCAAGCACCCCTATTGAAGCATACCAATGGCAAGCACCCCCACTGAAGCATACCAATGGCAAGCACCCCCATTGAAGCATACCAATGGCAAGCACCCCCACTGAGGCATACTAATGGCAAGCATCCCCATTGAAGCATACCAATGGCAAGCACCCCCACTGAGGCATACCTATGGCAAGCACCCCCACTGAGGCATACCAATGGCAAGCACCCCCACTGAGGCATACCAATGGCAAGCACCCCCACTGAGGCATACCAATGGCAAGCACCCCCACTGAGGCATACCAATGGCAAGAACCCCCCACTGATATGCTTTGGATTTTGCTGTAGATGGCGCGCACCCACCATCTCTATTGACTGTGGCCAGAGGCTTGAGTGAGGCCTTGAGGGCCGCCACGGCGTCACCTGCCTTGGTGGTCTCATACCCGTGGGGAAAAAGGACAGATAAGGAGGGGGGCGTCTAGGGAGAAATGGCTGTACCATGAACACTGCGTGTTGTGTTTCTGCTTATACAGGTGAGTTTGGTAAGGGGACAGCGTTAGAGTCTAACGCGTTTGAGGGTTTCAGGGTCCGGAGGGACGCGTTGGGCGAGGAAGAGTGAGGGAAAGACGGACGTCTAAGGAGAAGAGAACAACTGCATGAAGTGCATGCCTGCCGATTCCCACTGCTCTGTCTCAACTGCTCGTTTAAGCTCGTGAACCTGTCCATGTGTGTCCTTTGCTTGAGGTATCAGGATTGATGGTGATCCTGAAACCCTAGTGACTCTCCCGAAGGTGAAGAGTTTACAGGCCTGGGTAATGAACTAATTCAAATTTTGAACCGTATGGGGCGCACCTGATGGGGAGGAAGGACCTACCAGCCGAGGGTTGCATTGATGAACTGGATAGCCATCAAGATGCCAAAGTCAGCCCAGTTGAGGATTGCTGCGGAGGAGATCATGAAGAAATTGATAAGCTTTTGAATTTGTGAACAGCAGGCGAGCGTTGACAGTAAGGGCACAAGGGGAAAACCTGGGAAGGGGGGAACCATGTCTTCGGATGATTCAAAATGTATCAATTGACAGCACATGCCATGCTCATAAAATCGTGCACCCCCAGGTTGTTGACGACATCAGAACCCAACCTTTGAAAATTCAAGGACAATGACCATGTGTGTAAGCAGTAGGGACCCCCCCCCCCCCTTGGTTAGCAGGTAGCACATTAAGTGCCTGGCAAGCTGTTTTCCTGTGCCTCCCGGGAGGGCGCACCCGGCAAACAGCTTGCTAGGCTTGTCATGTGCAACCTGCTCATAGGCGTGATACACACCCTTGGATATTCTTCTAGATTTGGGCTTTGTCAATAATTTGAATGCAAGATTTGTCAGGTTGACAAGCTAAAGACATGCTCTGATGATTTGGGGGTCTCAGATTGGCAATAGTCTCCGAGATAGAATCAGTTTGAGACTACAGTATCATCACTGCCTGTTTATAAAGAGTTGGGTGAAAACGTCCGTCAGAAAAGTCGGCGCTTTAAACTGCGGTCATCCCACTCCCCAAGCTTGCACATGCAGTTCACAGTTCAGTAGAGGGTCCTGCCCTCAGAAATATAGGGGTTTAGGATTACGATCGAGTATTTCCACTCTTTTAGCCCCCCAAGTCCTTCAGGTTTGTGCATGACTATGCTCTAACCTTGCTCATTGTCTGCACAGATGGCCCTGATCCAGAAACAGTGAGCTGTGAATTGCGACCAACTGGAAGCTTGAGCAGCAAATCAACAGGACACCTACGGGAAACAGGAGCCAAGATACAGGAGCAGGCGCCAGGAACCTTTGCCAGTACCACAGGAAACCTTCTGGAACCAGACACCAGGAAACAGGACAATAATGGGTAACCCAGAACCTGCAACCTGCTGTCCGGAAGCTGCCTCACCTGCTTCAATCAGGGCAGCCATCCAGATCATGATCGGCATGGGCTGGTACAACTGCAAAAAAAAAGCCAAGCAAAATATTTTAATATCGAGTGTGATGGCTAATGTCCAGGGTATTTTCCACGCATACGATATTTCTAAAAGGGCAGGCGAGCACTACTGATGAGCCCCCCCCACAATATTTCCACACGGGTCCACGTTACATAGTATAATTTTTAAAACTGGACAAGTTACCCAGATTTGAAAGTCTGGCCTGGACGTAACAAATGAGGCTATCTATCCTGACCATCCCCCCTCAAGACCCTCCACGGATCGACTTTCAAAATGCATGCAACATAAAATATAAAAGATCTGTCCACCTGTTGGAGGTAAATGAGCCATTCCGACGTGCCCTTCTCCTCCAGCTCATTCCAACCCCACTCCTTGAGCAGGGTTCCGTAGGGATGTGGGTTCGAATCCCATTGGAGTCGCCTGACCGATTGGTAAAACCTCTAGGCTTGTAATGCCGCCGTAGCTGGTCGTGAGGGAAAGCGCATAAGAAAACTGAGGTACCGTCGAGTGATTGACCCTCAATCGCAATGACACGGGGAAGGATGCGCGTATCCTGTACAGGAAGGTCTGTCCCTCGGGATCGCCTACACCTAGGGATTCGTCAACACGCACGAAGGATTGGAAACCATACGTAGTTCTTACTTCTTACTTCCTTGAGCAGCACATCCGCCTCTGCAAAAAGGGTGGAGGGTGCAGAACTGCAAACTGTTATGGTGGACGGAGCAGACTCTGTTGCTTGTGCCTAGTGGTGGAGGGAGCAGCTTTGACGAGTATTGAGCAACCTCTCGCAAAGCAACGGGCACCGAAGGTTCCAAAGGGTTAAGCAACAGCAACAAAAGCTTTGAGTTAGTTCCCCAGCCCTTCATTGGCTCCTTCATAACCAAAGATCTGAAGTCCTCATTCGGGCAAATTGTCAGAAATAAATCAAGCCAGTACCAAGGCTCATGCTCCGAAAGGCTTTCAAACGTGCAACAAGGACCTAAGATGAAATCGACAAATCGGTGTCCAACATCTTACTAAGTAGCAGATACGGGCACAAGAGCAAGTCCAAGGTTAAAATCAAGGGACACAAAGCATTACCACTAAATTGAAAACATGGCCACAGGTTCCATAATCTGACATTTTAAGATCCAAATATAAAATATATCATCCAAGTGAACGGCAGGCATTTCAAGCCACACATCAACACATATTCTTGACAAAAGGTAAATACCATATTCTTGACAAAAGGTACGACGTGCAGACAGAAAGGCCCCGCAAAACACGATCCAAGGGACACACCCTGCCCCCTGCCATCTCAGGTATAAAAAATACGCACCCGAGGCTGCAAGAAGTCCAAGAGGGTACTACTAAGTAAGGCGTGGGGAGACATAGCCGGAATCTCGCTTCTACTGGTACTGGGGCCCTGTACTGGGGCGTCTACTTGGCATAACAGCATCCATCCGATAACATCAAACAGTGTACTCCACACAACCCAATGTTCCGTTTCAGCGCGCCTGGAAAAGGAGCAAAATACAACAAACTGAAATCACAAGCAGGTATGCCAGGTTTTCAGATGTATATGGTACTGGTGCTCCAGTTTTTGGAAGTTGGTAAATTGGCAGCCAACCTGCTCTACCTACAGCTAAATATCATTTATGGGCCCACTGCCAGCGGGCCTAGCACTAACTAGCACTGACCTTCAGAATCGAGGCCCTTGCTTGGCAGAAACGCCACATCACTAACCTGCAATGGTGTGTGGGGAGGGAAACCCCCAATGATTAAATTGTGAGCTAGAGTTAGACAATGGAATGGTGTCACCAACCAGGATGCATGGTATGCATGGGCTGCATGAATGGGATCCAGAGATGTGCCCCCAAGATTCTGTCAGATCTTCCCCAATTTGAGCCCAGAGTGGATTCCCCCAGATTCAGAGTTCCCCCCCAGATGTTTCCTCTTCAGACAACATCAGGTAGAATGCTGATGCAGGCTAGAAAATCATGACATCGTTGTATGGTAATGATGGAATCGTCCGTAAATTCTCTGCCTAATAGGGTACTGTTAGTCAAGTTGTCATGCCTTCAGACTTGAGCATCCGTCAGATCCCGCTCCGGGACGGAATGGACCCGTCGGTTCGGCCTTAAGTGTCATGAAGAAAAAATCGAACCCCTCCTCACCTTGTGGTCCTCGTCGGTATTCTCCATTGCCTGCGTCTTCGCAGTCACGGCTCTAGATTTCTGACGTCAGCAGCGACGAATGTGGTCGCTTCCTTGACGTGGCCATGCAGTATTTGTATCGGGTCTGGTATATCGGAAACGCCGTCAGCGCGCGACAGTCTCGATACCTACGAGACAGACCGCGAAACCTAATGCGGGCCACTACTGATCACGGTCCCCACACGCTGCAAATTGTGCGGCCCAGTGCGTGACAGGAGAGGACAGTGAGTGGGCTGGGTCCAGTGGTTGATTGATGCCCCACATTCTCGCTATAAATATATCATCCAAGGGCGGCTCATCCAGCGGCGTGCCGTGGGCATGCCGATCCTGTTCGCAATAATTTCCTTGTGCAAAGCTCCTTTTTAAGCTAAAACCCTACGAACTCCCCCCCCCAGACACCACGCATGACGCAGCTTGCGTGCTGCTATTACTCTTCGATCGAATTATGGCTCGAGAGCATGCATGTTGGACCCTGATCCTTTCAGCATTCTATTTTATTCCACAGCCAAACGAGAAAAAAAAGCTGGAGACCCCATCCCCCCAAATAAATCGAGCACCCAAGCCTACCACCCACCCACCCGCCTCCTCCAGAACCCATCGAAATTCAAATATCTCAGTCAAAATTCAAAATTACAGGGCATGTAAGGGGTGATTTTGGGCGCTTCTACTGGTATATTTAAATTTGTTAGGTGATGACCATTCATGCCAACAGTCAATTTTGTTACTATGCTCAGCCAGGCTACCGAGTACCGACGGACCTAGCACAGTGGTGGCAACAGCAGCTACAGCAGCACATGAACATAGCCCACTCATGACTCATGGCGACAGCCATGGCGGCAGACATGCAGCTCAGTCAGACAAAGTATCGGAAGGCGCACCTGGTGTTGTGACAAGCTGGTTCAACTGGAGGATCTAGAGCGGGGAACAGCCTTCCCAAAACTGCGATCGGCAGCAACTGACCTATGACTGCTGCCCGTCACAGAGGTGTTGGCGCTAACAGGCATAGCCTAATAGTAGGCAAAGCTGGACGCGACTGTAGGGAGAACCCAGGGACCCCACCACATTAAGTATTTTGTCATGTCGATAGGAACAAATGAGCAAGCAGACTACTGAGCGCCTGGTGTCAGATCTGGCTTCACATCTGGCGCCAGATGCTCTAGTGGCATTGCGAAGCCTACACCACAAGTCCACAACAGAGCAAGCAGACTACCGAGATGGAGGGACAGGGTGGACAGCTCACATGGACAGACAGCCAGACAAGGACGGGCAGTTGGATCCACACTGCCAAACCTTTTGAACGTGGCCTAGAGGTGCGACGTCATCAACTCCAGTAACCTTACAACACGGTGCCGACTGACTAGTAATGGAAATTTGATACAGAGGACCTCTTTGATTCAATCAGCCTTTTACAAAGACATCAGACATGTGATGGCAGTTTGGCGTCCCCCCAAACATGGTAGGGAGTGCACTAAAAAATATCTTTATTTTATCATGGGGTTTGGCACCAGGGAACCCTATCTGGCGATTCAACTTTCCGACATCTTCGCCGGCTGACACTGACGATGAGCCTAAGTCAACGGCACTGAGCTTAAATGAAAGTGGCATAAGTGCATAACTTCTTGACCGTTTGTGTGCACCATACCACATTTGGGGGGGCGCCAGGTGGCCATCATCCGGTCCACATGGACCAATCTTTCACCTGGCAGGCTACTACGGCCAAAGTTACGAGCAAAAATACTGGCTGCTGTAAGTCCTCCCTACGGTAGGCCAGGTTAATTATAAGCGAAGTACAGCTGAGCCAGAGTGTGAGCAGTGTGAAACAGTTCAATGAACCCAGCCTGTTCGATAGCACCTTCCTGCCCACAGAGGTCTTTCACACTGGTGTGAATGTTTTGCGCTGGCCCTGGTAGGGCCAGCGCAAAACATAACAATACACGATACAATTACATTTTGTTTCTTCCAGTTCGTCTAGTCTATATTATTTAGCCTTCAGTCATACTGTCCACCCTTCCATAGTGGACACTTAAGTGTGGCTAGTGCTCTACCCTTAGACTCCGCCCCCACCGCCATTCTGCCTACCAGCCCGCCCGCGCCCCCCGCCACCGCGGCCGCCACCACCTCCATTCTGGCCTCCCCTCCCCCTTCCGTTCTGGCCTCCTCGTCCCCCTCCATTCTGGCCTCTACCCCCTGCTCCTCCATGAGACTGCCCCCCTGCCCTGCCCTGTGCTATGATGGTGTCACGCCTTTCTTGGACATGAGCATCAAACTCAGCGCGCAGCAGCTCGCGCAACGCGTTGGCGTCGGCGTCCTGCAGACCCGCCTCATAGACCAGCATCACTGTGTTCCGCGTGGACTGCTGCTCGTAAAGCTCGTACGTTGACATGTTCCCCTTAACCAGGGCGAAGGGCACATTGCGCCCTGGGAAGTGCTTTGCCACCAACGGCCTCATCTGGGCTGCAAACCGCGACAGGCCCACATTGCCGGGCGTGAAGGGCAGCTCGGGGCTTGCCCTGTGCACGTCCATGTCGTACAGGTCCCCAAAGTCGGTGGAAACGCGAGCTGCCCGGCCGAACACCTGCAGGATTTTGTGAATTATTTTCAGGCCAGCACAGCATCAGTCACGCTTGGTGCATGAGACTGGTTTTGGGGGCACTGAATTAACTAGGGTGACGAGCGGGAAAAGGGTGACCTTCCAGACAAGCAGCCAAATATACATACAACCACAGGCCTGAGGCGTGAGATTCAACACTGTTACCTGGGCAATCATGTTGTTGAAATCCAGGTCAGTGCTGCCTGTTGTCTCCAGTTTGATGAGAGACACCCACTTGATGCCCGTCCAGCCATGGGGCAGCTTCCATGCAGCCTTGAGCTCTCCCTTGGCTGTCACCCAGCCGTCGACTGTGATGCCGTCCTTGTCGAAGCCGCTGGCATGCACCACAGCCTACGAATGTATGAGGATGGAAAGAAAGACCTGAAATATCAGACGATGAAATGGTCTGCCGCGCTGGGCACCTATTGCCTGCCAGCTAGCTAGCCAGGAACTAAAATGCCTATGCGTGCACACCTGACTCCCTGAGCAACTAGTAAGGTGTCTCCTATCAACAAGCAAAATCAGTGCCCGGCTGGAGCATCCGGCTCCCTCAAACAGTCAAACAAGCAGCCTACTATGGTTGCCAGTTTTCAGTCTACTCATTGGCTCAGCTGTGTACAACTTCTGCAGCTTCCCAATCTTAGCTACCCGCCCGTCTAGCCACACCCATGCTGAATTGCTGACAAAATGGATGGGCGCAAAAAAAAAACGGTAATCAGTGTTGAAGGTAGCTGTTGACAACTAAGTGACGTCCCCTATTTTCTGACCCTGAGGCATACGCCTAATATGAGAGATGCTGCAACGAAAATACCGACGCATACGACGCTCGGGGCCGAACCCACATCCACACGCACCGTTACAACTCTGGTTACAACCAACTACCATTCATTGATTACCTACTGAGCGTCGCTAGCATGCACCGACCTGCTCGTTGAACACTCTAGCCACGTCTGCGCGTGTCAGTGGACGGTATTGTCCCGGAGACGCGTCCCAATCCGGTCCTGTCGCGATGAGATCTTTCACCACCGGGGCGAAGGGGGCATCGCTGGCCTCAACGCTGGCTTCTCGGAGCCCTTGGTACAGGGGCATGCTGCGCATCGCCTCACTGTTGGACATTCTGTTGCAGTGTTGACGGACGAAAGAGATGGGAGGCAGCGTTCGGTGATGTGACTGATGACTGTTGCAAGAGAGTGAGGGTAAGTGCGGGCGGGGACACGTGTGATACTGATGATGTATCGGAATTACCTCTGAGTTCATGTACATCTGTTTCAATTCTCACCTGTCTTAAGCGGAGGAAGCTACCTGGCGTATGCAATCCGTGGGGCCCAATAACTCGTCCGCTTGGACACAGGGTTAAAGTCATCCATGTGAAAGGTACTGCTGCAGTACTCCAATGGCCTGCCATGCCGCGGCCTGCGCCCTGATGACGGATGGCCGCGTGATGTAGGAGCGTAGAAGACTAGGAGTTGAGTCGAAGCTGGGCAGCAGTTGCATCCACCGGTGCGCAATGTGAGCAGTTGAACGGCAGTAAATCCTACCCCTGGGTCAGCAGCACATGTCCTGTAAAACTGGCAAGTCGTGGCCTCGTGGGCAGAGGTCTCTGGTCGTGGGCCTGGAAGAAATATCTGTACGTTCTAGAACGTCAGGTGGCCGGTTAGGCTGTACCAACAAAAAGACACTCGGGCAAAAGTGACTCGGATTCAAATTACGAACCAACCCCGTCTTTGTTCCAATACCCAACCAGTTGATCACGTTTTTGAGCTGCACAGCTGCAGAAGATCTCTGGTAGCATGCCCAATTGCCCACCATGCATGCTGCACCGCGCAAGTTGCCAGCCAAGCTTGGCTATATATCATCGCGCCCCTGGTACCCCTGGATCGCGTTTCTTCATCCCCCCATCCAGGTTTCCGATATCCGCGCTCCCAAAACTTACTTCCCTCCCCAGCAACCTCCAGCAGAAGGTACCAACTTCCATCAGACCCGGCGCCCTACCTCCCTCATCCCGGGTGGCGCCCCCAGCAGCCTACTCACTGGCAGTCCTCTGCCTCTTACACCTTGGGCCCTATCAGAGCCATGTCCAAGCCCTCATTTGAGCTGTCTGAGAGGACTCTCATCACTAAAAGCATCACTGCCATCAGCGTGCAAGCTTTCCTCGACGAGATGACGCAGGTGCTGACACTGACAAAGGGTATATGTATGAACATGGGCCTGAGTATGAACATCAGCATGCATGCCAGATAAAGGCTTGCATGGAAATGACAATGGTCGCCATGCATCCATGCGCATGGGCATGGGCATGGGCATGATCACCTTTCACATAAATGTGGGAGGGTGTGCATCAGTGCTGTGCCATTGCGCCGTAAGTCAGGAATCGTGTTGGTAAGTACGGTCCCTTACTGGTAAAGTAGCTGGATTTGCCTTGCAATTAAGGTGACTGAAACTCAGCTACGTAATTCAGCCACCGTAACGACCGTAACTGGCACAGCACTGGTATGCATGCGTGGGCTTGGATGTGGACAGGTTGTTTGGCATCAGTTCGAGCATAGCCATATACATGGTTACCTAGTACGGACCTGTGCAGACTGTTGACACGCACCAGAAAAAGTCAGTGGGTTGATAACATAAAGCAACCAGGAATGTTGCTTGCAAATTTTTCTTCACATCCTTGATCATTCGCGTTACGGCAGTGAGGTATTGCTCCGAGTGGGTTTGCCAGTCCCCCTCCCACACTCGTGTGAAATGTACCGCTTGTGTTCTGCCTACTTGCCACCCATGTACCGCCGCGATACGGAAGTTAGGTATTGCTCAGAGTAGCTTTGCCAGTCCCCCTTCCACACAAGTGTGAAGTCGTCTCTCTCCTCGGGCACCAGTGCCGCCTGCAGGGCCAGAGCGGCGCCAGAGCTGCGCATGGGACACAATATTAAAGATGATTTAAGACAAATAATTCATGCACTAATCAATAAATCATTAATCAAACAAATGTACCAATCAAATCAATATATCATTAATGAAACAAATACGGTAACTGATTAAAGAAATAAAACATGAATTAAACAGAAAAATCTTACACATGACCAATGCCTTTCCTCATTATAAATATGTTGTTCGGGGCAACATACTCCTCGTCCAGGGATGCCTTCATATACGGACGATGAAACCATGTATACGAAATACGAATCAGTGGCTGTCGGCGCTGATTTCCAGTCAGGCATCGAGAGTTTTCATAAATCAACTCAAGTTCCGGCATGAGTACACATTAGTTGGTAGGAGGAGTTCAGTATGTTGTGCAGTACATGTTGCGCGGTACTTGTTGCAAAAAGAGGGTGGCGTAAGAGTGAAGGAAACAGCTCAGTACATGTTGCGCAATACATGTTGCGCGGTACTTGTTGCAAACAGAGGGTGGCGTAAGAGTGAAGGAAACAGCGCCGTACATGTTGCGCAGTACATGTTGCGCGGTACTTGTTGCAAACAGAGGGTGACGTAAGAGTGAAATAAACGGCGCAGTACATGTTGCGCAGTACATGTTGCACGGTACTTGTTGCAAACAGAGGGTGGCGTAAGAGTGAAGGAAACAGCGCAGTTCATGTTGCGCAGTAAATGTTGTGCAGTACATGTTGCACAGTTCATGTTGCGAACATGGGGAGGCGTGAGAGTGAAGGAATTTATATTTCACCTGGCAAAACATATCTCACCTGTGGGGAAGACATATCTCACCTGTGGGGAAGACATATCTCACCTGTGGGGAAGACATAGCTCACCTGATAAAACATAGCTCACCTGACACAACATATCTTACCTGAAAAAGAGCAGCAAGTCGTTTTTCACGTCGTTGCCCTCCAACCACTGCTGCAGGCCGGTCAGGAGGCGGTGCGACACCTGGCAGCCAGCATCAGGAAAATAGGAAGATCTTGTAAATCAGTAAAGAAAACAATACTGGACGGTGCGACATCTGGCACCCAGCATCAGAAAAATAGAGGGGGGGCAAGGGGGGGGGCAAGGGGGGGCAAAAACAATTTGTTTTGACCCCATCCCCCTTTTTGTAGAGCTTAACGGAGCGTTCCATAGCTGTTTTAGAATATGTTTTGGCCCAGGGGGGTGGAAGATATGGGGGGGCAAAGTTGGGGGTGGGTGGGTGGGTGGGTGGTTCCCCCCAAAATCCAATATTTCGTTTATTTCCCCCCCTGTAGGTCTGTTGAAGCTGGCAGCGGCACCCGTGTTCTCCTTGCCAACATGAGTCCCTTTACATCCTAAAATGTTGCTTGAATTACCACATGACCCCCTGCCCCCCCACACTGAGGGTTTGGCTCCATTGGACACACCTTGAAACCAGCTGAGTCATTCTTAGTTGACTGTTGGCATGTCATCACCTAACGAATTGAAATATACCAGTAGACGCGCCTTGATGAGCTGATCAAAACACGCCCCTTACATGCCCTGGAATTTTGAATTGTGACTGCGATATTTGAATTTCAATGGGTTCCGGAGGCGGGGTGGGGGTAGGCTCGTTGGGTGCTCGTTTTTTGGGGGGGGGGATGGGGTCCCGGGTTTTTTTGGCTCCCCCCTTGGGGGGAAGGGGGTAGAAAGTGGGGTGGGAGGTTAATAACTGAAAAATAAACGGTCAGGAGGTGGTGCGACACCTGGCACCCAGCATCAGAAAGTGTAAGGACCTTGTAAATCAGTAAAAAATTATACTGGGCGGTGCGACACCTAGCACCTAGCATCAGAAAAATAGGAGGATCTTTATGTACATGAATTAAAATCCTGAATCGGAGCTTAGGGTTTGGATGGTTGACGAATGTATTATTGATAAATCAAATGAGAAGTTGGAGGTGATGATGAGGTATCAGTAATAAAGGAACGGTCGAGAGCCGGTGCGACACCTGACACCCGGAGCATCAGGAAATTCGGAGCTTAGGGTTTACCCCTCACCTCTTTCTGCCCCACCAGCCGCAGCACGCCCGCCACCAACCGCACCCGTCGCGACACCTTGGCCTTGGCTGCCTGCACCTTCTTTGGATCCGGCGGGCAGTCGGGGCTTCTGGCATACCTGAGCAGAGCAGGGAAGAGTGTTGCATACAACAAGAGTGAACACATTCAATTTCAAATTCGAATTCACACCGCGACACGTAGGCCTTGGCTGCCTGCACCTTCTTTGGATCCGGCGGGCTGTCAAGCTTTGGTGTACCTGAGCAGGTCAGGGAACATTGTTGCACAAAATACCGTAAGAGGTAACACACATTAAATTCAAATTCGATTTCAAATTCAAATTTAAGAGAAAAACACCGCAGCACGTAGGCCTTTGCTGCCTGCACTTTCTTTTCGGATCAGGGGCGGGCTTTGGGGGCTTTGGGTGTACCTGAGCAAGGCAGGTGCAAGGGGGGCAAACATGGGATGGGGGAGGGACTCTTGAAGTGGAGGGAGGGAGCCCTAATCAGGTGTGTTTAGGGTTAAGGGGTTTAGAGTTTATGGGTTAAGGTTTTAGGGTAAAGGGTTAAGGGTTTAGGGTTTATAATTGAGCGGTGTTATCAACGCGACTCCTGGGCCGTTACTTCCTGTATCTGCCTCAGGTCAGAAGGGCTGGTGTGGTTCTCATGATAGGTGACAAGGGCAGGTGTAAGAGACTTAGGAAGGGGGGGGGGGGGGGGGGGGGGGGGAGGCTTGAATTGGAGTGAGGTTGCCGTAATTTAACGGTTATACCTAGCAGGTCGAGCATTACACCTAATTGAACGGTTGCACCCAGCAGGGTGAGTGTTATACACATAGCAGGGTGGGTGGGTGAGTGGTACATCTCGCAGCATAAGGGAGTGAGAGGGGTCGAGGGGAGAGCGTTGCAACTATGCAGGGTAAGGGCAGAGGGGGTGAAGACTGGGAGCCTCAACCCTCCATGGGGCTAGACGGGGTGGGTAGGGGATAAACCTTAGCTGAATAGGGGAGTGAGAGGGGTGGGTGGGTGACCGTTGCAATTTGGCAGGGCATGGGCTGAGAGTATGTGGACTGGCAGCCGCAACCACCCATTGGGCTAGGCGGGGTGGGTGGGGAGTGTTACACCTAAATTCAATAAGGGAGTGAGTGGTTGTGTGTGTGGGAGGATGAATGTTACACCTAAGCTGAATAGGGGAGTGAGAGGGGTGGGTGGGTGACCGTTGCAACTAGGCAGGGCAAGGGCTGAGGGTATGAGGACTGGCAGGTTCAACGACCAATAGGGCCAGGCATGGTGGGTGGGCCAGCGCTACACCTAACCTGAATAGGGGAGTGAGAGGTCCTGTGTGTGTGAGAGAAGGGGAACCGTTACACCTAATCTGAATAAGGGTGTGAGAGGTGTGTGGGGGAGGGTGAGCATTGCGACTAGTCAGGACGATGGGGTGTGTGGATTGGCAGCCTCCATCAGCATCAGTCCGGGTGGGCTGTTGGGGCAGCAAGAGGCAAGGAGGTCGACCCACCCGCCACCCCCCCCCCCCATGCATGGCTCACCTCCATATACGATCTTATTATTTTATTTGTACCCGCCCACACCGTTCCTTCCCCATCTTGACTCACTTGCCCAGGAGGACCTTACAGCCTATAGGTACCGGTAGCTAAAATGGGTTATCTGACATGCGCCCTTTTACTTTATTTATTTATTCAATTATTTAATTTCTTTCTTTATTTATTGATTTATTTTATTAATAAAATATTATTTCATTCTACCCGCCCATAACTCACTTTCCCAGGAAGACCTTGAAGCGCGGAGGATTCCTGGTGAAGAAGCTGTGAGCAATCTGAAGGAGAGAGGGGAGTAGATTGTTTGATAATAATATTAATTGACAAACATTACTTTACGGGGAGAGGGGGGAGGGGAGCAGGAGGAGCTGTGAGCAATCTGCGGAAAAGGGGAGAGGGGAGTAGTTTGTTTGAATAATAATATGCATTGAAACAAATCAAATAACATTAATTCATTTTTTACGCCGGGAGGATTCTTTGTGAAGAAGCTGTGAGCAATCTGAAGGAGAGAGGGGAGAGGGGAGAGGGGAGAGGGGAGAGGGGAGAGGGGAGAGGGGAGAGGGGAGAGGGGAGAGGGGAGAGGGGAGAGGGGAGAGGGGAGAGGGGAGAGGGGAGAGGGGAGAGGGGAGAGGGGAGAGGGGAGAGGGGAGAGGGGAGAGGGGAGAGGGGAGAGGGGAGAGGGGAGAGGGGAGAGGGGAGAGGGGAGAGGGGAGAGGGGAGAGGGGAGAGGGGAGAGGGGAGAGGGGAGAGGGGAGAGGGGAGAGGGGAGAGGGGAGAGGGGAGAGGGGAGAGGGGAGAGGGGAGAGGGGAGAGGGGAGAGGGGAGAGGGGAGAGGGGAGAGGGGAGAGGGGAGTACATACTTTCATAATACAAATTACGAACATGAATTCACCCCAAACCATTTAATCTTAAAAAAACAGAACCATGACACCTAAACCCCAGACCCTAATCCTCAAACCCTAAATCCTTAACACTGACCCCTAAACCCTAATATCTCACATGGTGTGACTCCTTGTTCAGGATGGGATTGACCGTGGATGTTGCCGCATGGATCACGGCCAAAGAGGACCGGGCCCGAGGACCTTGCTGCTACGAGGGGGGAACCATAAGGAGGGAAAGGGGAAGGAGGGGGAGGGGAAAGCTCAGCTTCTTTCCAACATGGAGCGCAATGGCCATGGGAAGCATGGATCATGGCCAAAGAAAACCGGGCCCGAGGACCTTGCTGCTACGAGGGGGGGGGGACTAGGGAGGTGGAGGGTGTGTGTTTGGTTCAGCTTAACATCAGGATGGGGTTGACCGTGGATGTCGCCGCATGGATCACGGCCAATGAGGACCTTCCTGCTGCAAGAGGGGGGGGGGGGGGGGGGTGAGGGATGAGGATGTCCCCAGGAGCACTCAATTTACTTAATTTACGTCCCCAGCAGCACTCAATTTACTCATTTACTCAATTTATGTCCCCAGCGGCACTCAATTTACTCAATTACTTAATTTGCATACCAAGCGGCACTCAATTTACTCAATAACTTAATAAACGTCCCCAGCGGCACTCAATTTACTCAATTTACTCAATAACTTAATAAACGTCCCCAGCGGCACTCAATTTACTCAATTACTTAATTTGCATACCAAGCGGCACTCAATTTACTCAATAACTTAATAAACGTCCCCAGCGGCACTCAATTTACTCAATTACTTAATTTGCATACCAAGCGGCACTCAATTTACTCAATAACTTAATAAACGTCCCCAGCGGCACTCAATTTACTCAATTTACTCAATAACTTAATAAACGTCCCCAGCGGCACTCAATTTACTCAATTACTCAATTTACATACCAAACGGCACTCAATTTCCTCAACATACTCAATTCCCTCAATTACTTAATTTACGTACCAAGCGGCACACAATTTACTCAATTACTCAATTTACGTGCCCAGCGGCACTCAATTTACTCAATTACTCAATTACTCAATTACTCAATTTACGTACCCAGCGGCAGCACTACAGATGCGCAGCAACCCCCGGCACTACATCGTGCATGTCTTTCTAAGTTTCTCACCCTGTAATGTTCATTGTGCCGCTTAAGAGGCGTCCGTTCTTCAGCCGTCGCTTCCAGCACTACAAGGCGACGTCCCTCAGCTCTACATCACGCACGTGCCCCCCGTTGTTGCTCACCTGGTACTGTTCACTGTACTGTCTTATAGGCATCTGTACCGCTACCGCCAGTATCACAGACGAGGCAATATCCACCAGCACAACATCATGCATCTGGCCCCTGCCGTTTCCCACCTTGTAGTGCTCACTGTACTGCTGTGGAGGCCTCTGTACCGCAGCCGCTGTTGCCAGTACTTCAGACGAGGCAGCACCCCCCAGATGCATCCCACAACACTACACCATGCATGTGGCTCCCGTTTTGTGTTCACCTTGTACTGTCCTCTGTACTGCCGGTGATGCATTTTTTACTGCCGCTGCTGCCACCAGCACTCCAGATGAAGCGACACCCCCCGGTACACAGTCGTGCATGTGGCTCCTGTTGTTGCCCACCTTGGACTGCTCACTGTACTGCCCGTCATCAGTACATATGAAGCGTCCCCCGGCCCTACATCATTCAAATGGCTCCCGTTGTTGTCACATTGTACTGCTCACTGTACGGCCTTGGGGGCTGCTGTACCGCCACCGCTGCCGCCAGCACTACAGATGATGCGACGTCCCCCGGCACACAGTCGTGCATGTGGTTCCCATTATTACTCACCTTGTACTGCTCAGTGTACTGCCTCGGAGGCATATGTACCGCCGCCGCTGCCGTCAGCGCTACAGACTAGGCAACGTCCCCTGCCACACAGTCGTGCATGTGGCTCCCATTGTTGCCCACCTTGTACTGCTCAATGTACTGCCTTGGAGGCATCTGTACCGCCGCCGCTGCCGCCAGCACTACAGAGGAAGCAACGTCCCCTGGCACACAGTCAAGCATGTGGCTCCCCTGCCAAGCGATAGAGCCTTTGATGAAAAATCCCAGGGCGAAGGCCAGGGCAAAGCCAGTGGGACCTGGAAAAGGGTGGAATGGTGTGGATGTGTGTGCACATTGTATGAAAATAGTGTAAACAGGGTGTGGGCCCTTGGCTCCCCTGCCAAGCCAAGCGATTGAGCCTTAGATAAAGAATCCCAAAGCAAAGGCCAGGGCAAAGCCAGTGGGATCTGAAAAAGGGTGGACATGTGTGGATAAGTGTGAAGATGGTGTGGAATAGTGTAAACAGGGTGTGGGCCCTTGACTCCCCTGCCAAGCGAGGGAGCCTTTGATAAATAATCCCAGAGGCCAGGGAAAAGCCAGTGGGACCTGAAAAGGGTGAAATTGCTTGGATATGTGTGAACACTGTGTGGAAATAGTGGTGTCAGGGTGTGGGTCCTAGGCTACCCTGCTAAGCGATAGAGCCTTTGATAAAGAATTCCAGGGCGAAGGCCGAGGTGATGCCAGTGGGACCTGGAAAAGGGGATTACATAAGAAAGGGTGTGAATAAGGGTGTCCAGAGAGTGGGAAAAGGGTGTAACAAACCTTTTGGAAAGGATGGGGGGAAGGGTATGGAGAGGGTCTTAAATTAGTGATCATGCGCCTGTTGCACCAGGCAACGGAGCCCTTGATAAATAATCCCGTAAATGTAAATGTCGGTTGTACTTGAGTAACGGTGGAGGGTGTGGAATGGGTGTGGAATGGGTGTGGAATGGGTGTGGAATGGGTGCAGGAAGAAATGGGGGGAGGCATTAATTGTGTAAACAAAAGATGTTTGTATGCGTCTGTTGCGCCTGGCAGCCATTGCCTTGATAACAAATCCCGGGGCGAACTGAAGGACGCAGGCAGAGGGGCCCGGCTAAGGGTTAACGGAGTGTGGAAAGGGTGTGGACAATAAGTGGAATTGTGTGGGAAATGCGAGGAAAGGATGTTGAAGAAATTTGAAAAGGGTGTAACAACGCCCTTTGTTGTTTGTCTCTGCTTCTTGGTCCGGCCATGTGGTCCCCCTAGTGTCTGTGTTCTTTGTGCTGGCTCATCGTCGGTATGTTTGAGGTGCTTCGTGGGTCATCTTTTGTTTCTGTTGCTGGTGGTTTGGTTTGGTCTCTGGTGCCTGTCTCGTCCCCGTTTCATGGCTTCTCCCCGGTTCGCTCTGCCTGGCCCTTTCGCAAAAGGCTGTGGGTGGTTGCGTCAACTTTGTGACAACAACAACGCAAGGAGGATGCCAATGGGACCCGAAGGCGGGTGTAGGGTTTCTGTTAAGAGGGGGGAGAGGGTGTACAAAGGATGTGGAACGGGTGTGGGAAGGATGTGGAAAGGGTATGGAGAGGGTGAATAAAGGGGGTGAAGAGGGTGTGGGAAGGATGTGGGAAGGGTGTGAAGAGTGTGTGGAAAGGGTGTGAAGAAAATGTGGAAATGGAGTAAAGAGTGTGTGGAAATGAAGTGAAGAGGGTCTGGGAATGGTTTGGAAAGGGTGTGTGAATCACCAGTGGGCGGTGGCGCAATGATCCCCCGGGCGCAGGTCATGCCAGTGGGACCCGAATATGGGTTTGAGGGGTTTGCAGTTTCGTGGGAGGGAAGAGGGTGTGTAATGGTGTGAAAATGTATTTAAAACAGTGTGGAGAATGTGTGGAGAGGTAATGGTTGAATAATGTGTGGAGAGTGTGTTGAAAGGGTTTGGAAAGGGTGTGCATGCATCTGCGCATGCGGATTGGGCCTATCCCGCCCTCAACAAACTTGAGAGGAAAAGCATTATTTCCATCCGCACCGGTCTATGGCGCCAGGGTGTCCCGGGACAGGGCTGTCCTGCAACAGCCTGGATGAGCGATGTTTAGGGGGTGTAAGGTGTGGACGGTGTGAACGGTGTGAACATGGTGTGGATATGGCATGTACAGTGTGGATATATGTAGGCATCTAAAGTATATAATATATTATATAATATATATTCGAATTCGGCATATCATATATACTTTATATAAAGTCGCGAAAATCCCGAATGTCGCGACTGAAAACGTGGAAATACGGCATTTCAGCTACTGTGGGCTACTTGTGAGACAAGCGCATGCGTTCTCGTCCGATTCTATACTCCAATAATACTCGTGTTACCTGGAATTGCCCCTGAGAAAGTGAAACGATCTATCCTTCTCGACAATGGCAAGCAACGACACTTAGGAACCAAGTGGGAGCCTGAGGCTTTGTGTGCCGAGCTGAATAAGATTAAGCGAGTTTGGAACAATCGGTCCAGCGGAACTGGTCAGCATGGGGGCGGACATACACCAGTAGCCGCTCTCGCCTAGGCATCGCGCGGGCTGAGAAGCTGATTTATGTCAAGGCGAACCGTGACGACGGCGAGGTCAAGGAGGTTCAGCACGAGGAGGTTTCTCTGAACTATTACTCCGACTGACTTGATAACTTCGGAACAGTCATGCTATGAGACTCAAATGTATATCTAGTGATCATGTAGTGGTACTTAAACTGAACTTCTGGACCAGACCTGCCCCATTTTCGAACCTGTGATCCGCGGCAAACAAATACAGTGTTTTAATGTTTTGAGGACTTAGCTTTCTTAGATGGGACGAGTTAGCTGCAGATTCTGAATGCCCTGATGAAGCTAAATCCAGACCTCTATTTTTTTACTTTGGCCCACTTTTTCTGACTTTATATACTATATATATGATATATATATTATATACTTTACATTGGCGGGGCATGAAAAGTATATTGCCGATGCCTAGATATATGTGTTGAATTGTTCATACTTGTCACATTGCCAACATAACCTGGTCAGGGCCGTCTTGCAGCAACCCCGATGAACGGCGTTTATAGTGTAAAGTGTGGAATGTGTGAACATGATGTGAGAAGGGTGTCGAAAGGGTGGATACATTTGATTTACTGTTCATACCTGCCAGGTTGCCTACGTAGCCGGGACAGGGCGCTCCGGCAACAGCCCCGATGAAGGATGTACAGAGTGTGGATAGTGTGGAAGGTGTGGATGGTGTGAACATATTTGTGTGACTGTTCATACCTGCCAGGTTCCCCACGTAGCCGGGACAGGGCGCTCCTGCAACAGCTCCGATGAACGATGGCCGCACGATAGCCACCCCGACATCCGGCATCTCAGCGGCAGCGTCTTGCACCTACAGAAAATAGGTGTGGCCGCAGCACGGCCCATCAAAGGTGGTCGGGTAACCGCTAAAACGAACATTGCCCGACATCCGGCATCTCAGCAGCGGCGTCTTGCACCTACAGAAAAGCAAGGCAACGGCGCGGTGGATCGGTGAGGTTCCCATGTTCTAGGTTATGTGGTTGGGGTTACGGATTATGGGTCAATATGTGATTCCTGCCCAGCCTATTAGTGCCCAGCCCAGCCCAGTCCCTCACCAGCAGCTCTGTGAACCTCTTGCCCAGCGTGTAGGTGTTGGGGAAGCCCCACAGCTGCTGCAACGCAACGGCCTTTATGTTGGCGGCCTCAGTGGAGCAGTTGAGCAGACGAGCAACCTGGTCCGCATGGTCCACCTGTGAAATACAAAACAAAATTAGGTATTTGGATAATTTAGGTAATTTACGGGGGGGGCAAAAACAAAAAAAATTGCCCCATCCCCCTTTTAGGTAGAGCTTGACGAGAGCGTTCCATAGCTGTTTTTAAATATCTTTGGGCCCAGGGGGGTGAGAGATATGGGGGGGCAAAGTTGGGGTGGGTGGGTAGGTGGTCCCTCAAAAAATCCAATATCTGATTTTTGTTTTCAAACTTCGTATATTTTCCCCTGTAGGTCTGTTGAGGCTGGCAGCGGCACCTCTGTGTTCTTCTTGCCAACATGAGTCCATATACATCCTAAAATGTTGCTTGAATTACCACATGACCCCCTGCCCCCCCACATGGAGGGTTTGGCCCCATTGGAGACACCCCGGAACCAGCTGAGTCAGCCTTAGAAAGAGCTGTATTATATGCAGCACATGGTAGTGTTGGTCTGGTGGATCATGAATGAACCGATCACTTGTGGTCGTTTTTTGGCAAGGTCCTCAAATCCGCTGACCCTGCAAACGTCAGACGCCACCAGAATGGGAGGGAGTGCATGGTAGCTTCCGCGATATCACGCGATTCAAAGCGGCAGAGAACGCTCGGGTTTGCTCCCGTTCCACCCCTAGCTACCCCTGCTGCAACCCCAGCTGCTACCCCAGCTGAGCCAACAAACGCAAGCCCGCCAGCCTCTCCTTCTCCATCTCCGGCTGAGAATGAGGCTGCAACGGTGTCGCCTCCTTCGTCAGATGTTGCGCCATTGCGAGAGGTCTTGAAGTGCCAGGGCTATTCACCTCCCGTCGGCCAGCCTTTTACAGCGCATTGGGCATTTGCTGCACAAAGTGTGCGCACACCGCTGCCTTTCACGTTCGAGGAGAGGGGCCTCAGGGCCCTGGACTGCAGTGGTGTCGCTGCTGCTTGCAACAGCTCGTGCAGCTCGTGCGCCAACCTTCTGTACAATCAGAGGCTGGTGTCCATGCTGCAGCGGTCAAGATGAAGGCTGATGCCATCGCATTGCCACCGCCATCCAGGACATCTGCCTTCTGGAAACATGTGTTCGCTAACAAGAAGTAGTCGATAGTCAATAGCTTGGCTGAGCTCAGTACCAAAATTGACTGTTGGCATGAATGGTCATCACCTAACGAATTGAAATATACAAGTAGAAGCGCCTTGACGAGCTGATAAAAAAAGACCCCTTACATGCCCTGTAATTTTGAATTCTGACTGAGATATTTGAATTTCAATGGGTTCCGGAGGCGGAGGGTGGGTGGGTGGTAAGCTTGGGTGCTCGTTTTAATTTTGGGGATGGGGTCCCCTGCTTTTTTTTTGCCCCCCCCCTCGGTAATTAAGGTAATTTAAGAAAATGTCGGCAATTTAGATTATTTAGATAATTTAGGTAATTTAGGCAATTTAGGTAATTTAGGTAATTTAGTAGCAGCGCAGGGGCCTTGGTGATGGCCGCCTCGGGAAGGACAGTTCAGCAGACGGGGAATTTGGTCCGCAGGGTCTACCTGTGAACAACACAACTAAATTTCAGTAATTTAGAAAAACAGTACTATGGCCTTTATTCTGGCTACCTCAACAGAGCATTCCAGCAGACGTGCGACTTGGTCTGCGTGGCCCTTGGGTTAACAAAACAAATGAGGTCATTTGACGTGATATGCAACAGCTGCTAAAGTGTAATGGCCTTTATATTGGCTGCCTCAATCGAGCAGTTGGGCAGACAAGCAACATGGTCTACATGGTCCTCCTGTGAAATACAAAACAAATGTAGGTAATTTTAGAAGCAGTGCATTGGCCTTTTCATGTTGGCTGCCTCGGTCGAGCAGGTCAGCAGGCGTGCGACTAGGTGCGCGCGGTCCACCTGTGCATTACAAAACAAATGAGGTCATTTGAGGTGATCTGCAACAGCTGCTGCAACGCAACGGCCTTGGTGTTAGGTGCCTTGGTGTAGGCTGCCTCAACGGGGCGGTTCAGAAGACGCTCGACTGGGTCCGCATGGTCCACCTGAGGTGAACAAAAATATTCAAATTAATTCAAATTAATTCAAATCAATTCAATCAATTCAAATTAATTCAATTAAATGTAGGTAATTTGGAAGTAGTGCTATCACATGGCATTGGTGTTGAAAAGAAGGGCGTTGGGCAAACAGAAGGTCAGTGTAAATGATGTCAGTACATACGGGAGCGGTGTGGAGGCATGGCTGGTGGCTGTCTGGGTGGCGCGGTTCAGCTGGGGCCACCTGTGGGATCCAAACAAATTAGAAGTGATCTGCAGCAGCTGGTGGAATGCAATAATGGCCTTTGTGTTGGATGCGTATAGTTACGGCGCGAATGTGGCTACAGCCCCAAGCTGCGTTGTTTCCTCAACCTCCAAGCCCTAGTAGGGCGTAGCTTTCTTTATTTCTTGATTTGTTGGATGCGTCCATGGAGCGGTTCAGCAGACGAGCGACCTGCGGGTCCGCAGCTGGAGGGGTCCCCAGCTGCAGAGCAATAATCGGTGGTTTAATTAAAAGATTATTTATTTATTTATTTATTTAATTGGAGCGGTCCAAAGCTGCAGCTGCAGAGCAATAACCATCGAGTTGCACCTCCCGTTTTCAGCTTCAGGATCAGGGTTTATGGTCAATTACTTCCAGGGCTTAGTCGTGGGGGTCAGGGTAAAGGGTTTTGGGGTTTTAGTTTTTAGTTTGTAAACCCTATCCATTCACTTGCGTGTTTTCAAGCAAATGGGGGTACCAGCCCTATGGTTTGGGGCAAGGTTCAGGGTTTATGGCAAAGGGTTTTGGGTCTAGGGCTCATGGCTTGGGGGTTCTGGGTTAATGAGTTTTTTAGGTTTTGGCAGTTGTAACCCCCGTCTATTCACCGGCGTGTTTCCAAGCAGATGGGGTACACACTCCCCTTTGGCTTGGGGTTGATGACTTGATGGCAGTTGGAATAGGGTGAAGAGCTTAGGGCTAGGGCCTTGGGGTTAAGCTTTCTGGTTCCAGTGTTACAAAATAATAATAATTTGCTTTAGGTTGCCGGTTTAGGGTTGGGGATTTTTGGGGTAAAAAGTGTCCATTCACCTGCGTGTTTACCTGATTGTAAACACGCAGGTAAAAAAGTGTCCATTCACCAGAGTGGGTTCACCTGCTCCTCCGGTTGGGTAATGACACGCGCTCTTCCGCTTTGGGGTTGAGGGTTTGAGGTTAAGGGCTTGGGGTTTGTGGTCTGTGGTTTAGGGAGAATAATATTTAGGGGGAAATACTGACCATCCACCTGTGTGCATCCAAACCAGAGCGGGTTTACGCGCTCCTACCCCTATGGTCAGAGGCGTGTTGAGTTTATCGGTTTAGTGTTCAGGGATTTGTTCTAACCCCTGGTTCTGCTGTCCACGCACCTGCGTGTCTCCAAACCAGAGCGGGTACACGCGCTCCTCCACGGTGGATCCAGTTGGCTGCTCTATGTTGGCGTAGGTGGATGACACGTGGACAAGAGAGATCAGTCGGGGCATGCCCTGCGTGGGAGATATGATTTAATTATATCTAGATCCATCTAAATCCAGTCGGTAGCTCTATGTTGGCGTAGGTGGACGAAACGTGGACCAAGAAGAGGTGGCGGGGCATTATTTAATTGTATCTAGATCCTTCTAGATCTTTTTATATCCATCTAGATCCAGTTGGCAGCTCCATGCTGGTGTGGGTAGATGAGTCGTGGATTAGGGGGATGAGGCGGGGCATGCCCTGCACGGTACAACAGGTGCAGAAAGCTTTGTTTTATTTTATCTATATACGTGTAGATCTGCCTAGATCCTTGCAGATCCATCCAGATCCGGTCGGCAGCTCTATGTGGCATAGGTGGATGAGACGAGGACAAGAGAGATGAGTCGGGCATGACCTGCACGGTGCAATGGGGGAAGAAAGCATTTAATTGTGTCTAGATCCTTGTAGATCCATCTAGATCCAGCCGGCATGCACTGCGCGGTGAAATGAAGGCAGGAATCATCTGAATTTATCTTCTAGATCCTTCTAGATCTGTTTAGATCCATCTGGATCCAGTCGGCAGGTGGATGAGACGTGGACCAAGGGAGATGACGTGAGGCATGACCTGCACGGTGCAACAGGGACAGAAAATATGTAGCTCATCTGGATCCTTCGAGATTTATCTAGATCCAGATGGTGGCTCCACATTAGCGTTGGTGGACAAAACGTGGACCAAGGAGATGAGGCAGGGCATTACCTTGGCCACGTTGATCAGCTCCCGGGTGCCGCAATAGTTGTGCTTCAAGGTGGTCTGTACATCGTCCTCCAGGGCGATCCTACACATGCAGTACATGCAGTACATTAAGTATACGTGGCGGTACACGCACTGCAAAGCCATTGGGTATTATGTCTGAAGGTACCGGCGCGGACGTTGCTTCGCTTCCTTGAATCTGATCCCCCCCAAAACAGAAAAAAGTAGTTGTGCATCAAGGTGGTCTGTACATTGTCTCCCAGGGCGATCCTGTACATGTAGTACATGCAGTACATTCAGTGCATGTGGCGGTATATGTACTGCAAAGCAATCCGGTACTATGTCTGAAGGTGATTCTGCAGACATGACTTGATCGGCTCCTTTAAAGTGCAGTCACAACATCACGGTACACATGTACGGCCTTCCCTATAGAGAGGTAGACACAGAAAATACGGCCAGACGTCAAAGGCCGGGCGAGCGACAAAGGTTTGACGCGCGAAGAAGTCTAGACCAAACAGAGGATGCGGCCGTGTGAGTGCTTGTTTGTCGTGTGCAGCCTTTCCTGCTCCTGCTCGCCTTTCTCTGCTGCCGGCGAGGGCCCCATGCACTCCCCAAATGCTCTCCATCAGTACGGCATTCCTAATCCTCAGCACAATTAAGTGTGAATTTTTTTGGAAATCTTAAAAAGCCCTTCACAGATATATGTTAACGTCGTTTTAAATGTTTGCCTGCTGTCCACACTCACTCCACTCTCACCGTGCCGCACAATGAATCATGTATGATAATAAGATAAATAATAATACCGGTATGCATTTTAATACCGGTACTATAAATAATGTTCATAATACAGATAATGATTGGTAATACTAACTCACACAACTTATGCTCCTCCCAAAACCAGACAAATAATAATAATAATAACATTAATAATATTAACATATTTGAAAATACTGCAGCTCCATTCTCACACCTTGCTGCACAATGGATGACGTGAGTGGTGGTGGACAACACATCCAACAGGACAACCCTCCTGTTGTCCAAACAAAGAATATTAACTTTTTATAATACTGGCACCAGTTTATGATATTTACTTATACGAATTGCAAATGGTTAAGAAGCTCCCCTCGCCCCGTTCCGCACAATGTTTGAACTGGGTGGTGGACGACAGCACCTCCTCCAACAAGACTGCAGGGCGCACACCCAGCATGGCGCACACCCAGCATGGGACAGCCGTTGCAAAAACAAATACCGAAGTGACACAATGAATTGGTGATACACTTTGGTTATGCGAATAACCGAATGTATCACCACGTAAAATGCATCGAAAACCTTTCACCAAAGCGATTCACCGCGATTTTCGACCTCAAAACCCTGAACCCGCTAGTTGAAATCCGCCCACCTATGCGTGTTGGGGCGCGGATTTTTTTATAGCCGTCATTCGATCTCGGAAGCCGTGCTTCCTAGTGCCTTCTTTACTTCTTTCGCTCCAATGGAAGGGCCACCTCCTGGCCAGCGGTCTCTGCTCGAATTCATGAAACGTGTTCCAGCCGGGCAGCCGAATGCAGCAACTCATCACTCTCGACTAGATCCAGTGGTGCAGCAAGAAAAAAATCGGAGGATTGAAGAGGAGCGAAAGAGAGCAGAGCTTGAACCCCCTTAAAGCGCGCTAAGACAGCAGGCGCTCCGCAGCGTGTCCGTCTCCTAGGCGCTAAGGGACCGTTAAGCCGAGTCGTTGCGACCAGCAAATACGCAGTGAATGTCCGAGCTGCTTTGTCCGGCCTACTGGACCAGGAGCCAGCGCGCAAGTACCAAAGTATCCTTGACCACCTGAGGCGCTGCTTTAAGTAAACTTAGTAGTAAGTAAAATCCAGGGTGTAAAAAAACGTAAACCAAAGTTAGATCACCCCCAAAAAAAAGGCGAATCCTTACACCAATCTTAAATCACCATGCTATGATTTTTCTTCAATTTTTTTCTTTAAGCAAAGTGATTGTATCGCCAATTCATCATGTCACTACGGTGATAAGAATAATAACTAACTTAACTTTCTTTAGGTCATAATAATAATAATGTGCCCTTTTTAAAACAAAAAATTGAAGAAATGGCAGTATGCAGCTCTGCCCTCTCACCGTGCCGCACAATGGATGACGTGGGTGGTAGCGGACATCACCTCCTTCAACAAGACCACATCGCGCACGCCAAACGCGGGCCGCCAGCTGCCGCTGCCGCTCCCATCACCACCACCATTGGACTGCCACCCAGATGTCCCTGCAGTACCAGCAGTACCGGCAGTACCAGCAGTACCAGCAGTACCGGCAGTACCGGCAGTACCAGCAGTACCAGCAGGACCGGCAGGACCGGCAGTACCAGCAGTGGGTGTAGTGCCTCCCAGGTCGCCCTCCAGTACCACCACCTTGGAGGTTAGGGAGCTGAGGGTGTTGAGACCTGTGCCGGCCTCTGCGGCGGCGGCCACCGCTGCGGCGTGTGCGGCTTTTCGAACCAGCTGGAAGAGGGGGGAGTGGAGGAGCAGCCTGCACAGGAATAATTAAATAAATGTATGTTAAGTGTACCGTATGGGGACTTATCAGTAAGCAATAAATAGGTTGGGGTTCAGGCCCTTGGGGAGCAGCCTGTACAGGAAAAGTAACTTAATAAATAGGTTGGGGGTTTACAGGGACAACGAGATTAGAGCCGCTGCGGCGTGTGCGGCTTTTCGAACCAGCTGGAAGAGGGGGGAGTGGAGGAGCAGCCTGCACAGGGGGGTTAAAAATAAATTTAATAAGAGGGGAGGGGGGACATAAATAATTGAAGAGGGAGGGGGGGGGTACATTAAGGTGGGGAGATAACTTTGTATTTAATGAATAAATCGGGTAGGGCACTACTGGCAAGGGGTTATAAAATAGATTAGGTTTGGGCCTAGGAGGAGCAGCCTGCACAGGGAGAATAAATAAATTAAACGTAAACTAATGAATGGTGAACTAATATAAATTAATATGAATTGATATGTAAGGGCTCAAAGGGGACACAAAAATAAAAGAATACGTTTGGGATCTGCCAGTAAGGAGACAGATTACCTATTAACTAAGGATGGGTATATAATAGGTGACCTGTTCCACTGCCTATTGAATAATAGGGTAGGGTACAAAGGAAAAAAATAAAAATTTAATATAGCACAGGGCACTGCCAGTTAGGAGGTTTACAAGTAGGCAGGAGAAGCAGCCTGTGCAGGGGGACACTAATAAATGTGGCCACTCTTTATTGGCCGGACCTGCCTGGCCTGCCCCTACATGTTTTCTATTTCTTGCCCGGACCTGCCAGGCCTGCCCCTGCATGTTCACTCTTTCCTGGTCGGACCTGCCGGGCCTGCCTCTACCTGTTCACTCTTTCCTGGCCGGACAAGTCCGGCCTGCCCCTGCATGTTCACTCTTTCCTGGTCGGACCTGCCGGGCCTGCCTCTACCTGTTCACCCTTCCCTGGCCGGACAATTCGGGCCCGCCCCTGCATGTTCACTCTTTCCTGGTCGGATCTGCCGGGCCTGCCCCTACCTGTTCACTCTTTCCTGGCCGGACTTGCCAGGCCTTCCCCGGGCGAGAACATACACCTTGCACACTCCTGCAAAGGTATATAGGGATATTAGACAAGCAATTGAATAGATAATAATCCTGGACCCTGAACAGTGAATGCGCGGTAGGGAGGCAGGTGGGCAGGGATATTACACAAAGAAGAAGGCTACGCTCGTCTCTTTGTTGAGGACCCTAAAGTTGCGGTGTGACTGCCGGCCTGTGGGCTGGTAACGCAAACCTTGATCGACAGGTCGACCACGCACCAGGTGGGTAGTGATTTCACACATGATGGAAATGGCGCGGACGCGGCCTAGGCCCATGCCGCGCTGTTTCCTTGACCCTCACGTCCCTGCGGGCCGTAGTTTTCTTTCTTTCTTTCTCACATGAATAAATAGACTAGCACTATCAACCCTTCATCCTGAATTGTCTGCACTGAACCCTGAAACCCAACACCCACGGGGCATGGCTATCTGATGGACAAGAGGGGAGAGAGCTAGGAACAAGGGATACGGAATATGATAGTACCATACGGGTTGTTTACCAATACAGGACACAAGTGTGGATTTCCAGTAGGTGCACCGTAGTGGACTGTATCGATACAATGCAATACAATACAAGCCAATACCGCAATGCGCCTTTTTATTTGTTTCTTTGCGCAGCCAAACAGAAGTCAAAAAACGGCCGCGCAGCGGCACATTTTTATTTTACTTAAACGCCGCGCAGCAGGAAATTTAATTTAACATCAGGTATAATAATATGAATTTCCGTCCGCGCAGCACTTTCAGCTTGTACAGTAAAACTCCCTGGCCGGTTTCTGGCCTCAGGAAACATGTGGCTATTGGGGCCCCGAATCGTCAGCAGTCGTCAGCACCAGTCTCTGCTCCCAGGATCGAGCTTCGCTATGGGGACTGGAGTAAGGATCAGTCGACGGATCTCAAATCAAACAGTCGCGCGCTAGGGCGCGGCCTTTTTTAACAAGTGCTGTTCTTAATTCATACCGCGCACCCCCAGCATAGTTGTTTGGGCACATGACTGACACGCCGCGCAGCGGCGATTTTTGAATTATTATTAGCGCGCACCCATGTTCGCGCACCCCAATAATTAATTAATTCGGAGCGAAGTCTCTGGCGTTTTACGGTACAATGCAACACGTATCCTGTGTGGCATCCTGTGAGTGCCTTGCAGAAATGTAAAATAAACACATAGGAGATTCATGCAAGGCAATGCGACACAAAGCAGATAGGTAGGGATTAAAAAAAATCATAAGGGCAACATCAACCCTCAGCCCTCAGCCCTCAACATCAAACCTCAACCCTCAGCCCTCAACCCTCAGCCCTCAGCCCTCAGCCCTCAACGCTCAGCCCTCAGCCCTCAACCCTCAACCCTCAACCCTCAACCCTCAACCCTCAGCCCTCAACCCTCAACCCTCAACCCTCAACCCTCAACCCTCAACCCTCAACTCTCAACTCTCAACTCTCAGCCCTCGGCCCTCGGCCCTCGGCCCTCAACCCTCAACCCTCAGCCCTCAGACCTCAACCCTCAACCCTCAACCCTCAACCCTCAACCCTCAGCCCTCAGCCCTCAGCCCTCAACCCTCAGCCCTCAACCCTCAACCCTCAACCCTCAACCCTCAACCCTCAACCCTCAACCCTCAACCCTCAACCCTCAACCCTCAACAGTCAACCCTCAACCCTCAACCCTCAACCCTCCGCCCTCAACCCTCAACCCTCAGCCCTCATCCCTCAACCCTCAACCCTCAGCCCTCAACCCTCAGCCTTCAACCCTCAACCCTCAACCCTCAGCCCTCAACCCTCAACCCTCAACCCGCATCGCCGCAGCTGCTGCCAAGGTTATATATTAAGTAACATCTGTGTAAATGATTTACACTCACTTGAACACAACCGTAACAACTGCTCCAGAACCAGGCTGCCAAGGTTACCTTTAAGTAACTGCTCGGTAAATTATTTGCACTCAAAGAATCACGTCCGCTGTAACCGCCCCAGAACCAGGCTACCGAGGGTACCTTTGAGTAACTGCTCCAGACCCAAGCTGTCAAGATTGCCTTTAGTAACTGCCCCAGAACCAGGCTGCCAAGGCTACCTTAAAGTTACTGTTCCAGATCCAAGCTGCCAAGGTTGCCTTAAAGTAACTGCTCCAGATCCAGGCTGCCAAGGTTACCTCTTAGTAACTGCTTTTGATCCAGGCTGCCGAGGTTTCCTTAAAGTATCTGCTCCAGATCCAGGCTGCCAAGGTTACCCTTTAGAAACTGCTTTAGATCCAGGCTGCCGAGGTTTCCTTTTAGTAACTGCTCCAGACACAGGCTGCCAAGGTTACCTTTTAGTAACTGCTTTAGATCCAGGCTGCTGAGGTTTCCTTTTAGTAAATGCTCATTACTTTATTCAAACTCACTGGGGCACGTCCGCAGTAAGTGCTCCAGGACCAGGCTGCGAAGGTTACCTTTTATATATTGCTGTTCAACACCAAAATAAGGACTACCGAGGCAACCATTTAGTAACTGCTCCAGAACCAGGCTACGGACTATCTAGGCAACCTTTTAGTAACTGCTATGTGATTATTTACACTCACCAGGGCACTTCCGCAGTAACTGCTCCAGAACCAGGGTACAAACAGCCAAGGTTACCTTTTAGTAACTGCTCCAGAACCAGGTTGCCAAGGTGACCTTTTAGCAACTGCTCCAGAACCAGGCTGCCAAGGTTACATTTAAGCAACTGCTCCTGAACCAGGCTGTTAAAATAACATATTAGTAACTGCTCCAGAACCAGGCTGCCAAGGATACCGTTAAGGAACTGCTATGTACTTAATTCACACCCACCTTGACAAGTCCGCAGAAACTGCTCCAGAACCAGGCTGCCAAGGTGTCCTGTTAGTAACTGCTCCAGACCAGGCTGCCAATGTTACATATTAGTAACTGCTCCTGAACCAGGCTTTTGAGGTTACTCTCTTAGTAACTGCTCCAAAACCAGGCTGTCAAGGTGACCTTTAAGTAACTGCTATAGAACCAGGCTGTTGATGGTACCTTTTAGTAACTGATATGTACATTATTTTCACTCACCAGGAACAGCTCCAGAACCAGGCTACTGAAGTTACCTTACAGTAACCGCTTTGTATGCTATTCACACACCAGGACTTGACTCGACAAACTCAAGAAAGATAGACAGCTATGCCCTATCAGGGCGTGGATGTTAAGGAAACAGTGCAGCTTGGGTCCGTAAGAAAGAGAGAAACTACGCCCTATTAGGGCGCGGAGGTTAGGGAAACAATGCAGCTTGGGGCCGTAGCCATATCCGCGCCCTTCCACACACTCACCAGGACATCTCCTTAGTAACAGCTTCAGAGTCAGGCCACCGAGGTGATCTGTTAGTAACTGCCGTTCGACACACTCACCAGGACATCTCCTTAGTAACAGCTTCAGAGTCAGGCCACCGAGGTGATCTGTTAGTAACTGCCGTTCGACACACTCACCAGGACATCTCCTTAGTAACAGCTTCAGAGTCAGGCCACGGATGTGATATGTTAGTAACTGCCGTTCGACACACTCACCAGGGCAAGTCCGCAGTAACTGCTCCAAGACCAGGCTGCCAAGGTAGCCGGTACATCCAGTCAGCAGCACCACGCCGCTCTCCAGACTGCGACGGATGGAGAGCTGAGGCATGCCCTTCCCATCGCTGAGGCTGCCGTTGCTGCTGGGGCAGCGGTTACCGCTGTTTTCACCTCCGCCACCACCCTTCCCATCGCCGCGGTTGCCGTGGCTGCCGTTGCTGCCATTCTCCACTCCGCCACCACCCTTCCCATTTTCGCGGCTGCCGTTGCTGCTGCCGCTACTAGTGCAAGGCTTATCAAACGGTTTCTTGGCCGTTTCGAGACCTTGACTCTGAAGGATCTGGTCAAAGAGGTTCTGCACCTCCTCTTCCTCCTCCTCCTCCTCCTCCTCCCCCTCCCCCTCCTCATGCTGCCCCTGCTCCTGCCAATGTTCCTGCTGCTGCTCTCGCTCCTGCTCCTTCTCCTGCACCCGCTGCTGCTCCTCCTCCTCCTGCTTCTGCTTCTGCTTTATGCCCTCTCGCTGCTGTGGCTGCTGCGGCGGCAGCGGCGGCGCCGCCGGCGGCGTATTTTCAGCCTCCCTCAACATCACTGGCACTTCAGGTAAAGACTCGAAATCCGGAGCTGCAGAATATGCCACATCCGCCAAATCTGCAGAGTATGCCACTTCATCCGACTCCGGCGCATCCACCACTGCTACTGCAATCACTATTGACTGACAGCCAGGCACTGCCGTGCTTGTCCCGTTCACCGCCTTAACTCCTGACTGAGTGCTGGTCAGGTGGGTGGGTGGTGACGAGTGAGTGCTGCTTCCGCCTGGTACCGTCTTGCCTGCCCCGGTCACTGACTTCTCTCCTGACTGGCTGCCTGGTGCCTGGTTCTGACTGCCTTGTGCCTTGTGCCTGGGGCCTGGGGCCATAGTCTGAGAGGCAAGGCGGCGGCCATCAACTGATGTCGCACCTAGCTCCAGATCGCCAGCTGCTGACAGCATGATAGACTCTGTCTGTCTGGGGGGGGTTAAGGGGAGGGAGGGGGGGGGGCAGGCTGGAGGAACTCTGGCTGCAGGTAAGAAGGAGACCTGCATGGTGGGTGGGTGGGTGAGTGGGTGGTGGGTGAGTGGTTAGGATGGGGTGGTGGTAGGAGGTATAGGCTGGTGTAACCCTGGCTGCGGGTAGTGGGAGATCTGCATGGTGGGTGGGTGGGTGGGTGCATGCGTGGGTGGGTGGTAGGTGGGTGAGTGAGTGGGTGGGTGAGTGAGTGGGGTGGGGTGGGTGGTGACAAACGAGTGCTGCTTCTGGGTGAGCAACAGAGCATGGTCTGTGTATGCGGGGGGGGGGGGGAGTGGGGTAAAGCTGGCGTAACGCTGGCTGCAGGTTGTAGGACACCCGCATGCTGGTGGGTGGGTGGGGGTAGGAGTGGGGTATGGCTGGCGTAAAACTGACTGTAGGTCGTAAGACACCCGTATACTGGTGTGTGGGTGGGTGGGTGGTGGTGGTAGGAGTGGGGCAAGGCTGGCATAACCCTGGCTGTCAGACGTAGGACACCCGTACACTGCTTAGTGGGTGGGTGGGTGAATGAGTGGGTGCGTGAGTGGGTGGATGGGTGGGTGGGTGGTGGTAGGAGTGGGGTAAGGCTGGAGTAACGCTGGCTGTAGGTCGTAGGACACCCGCATGCTGGTGGGTGAGTGAATGGATGGGTGGTAGGAGGGGTAAAGCTGGAGTAACTCTGGATGCAGGGTGTAGGGTCCAACCTGCATGGTGGGTGGGTGGGTGATGGCAAGAAGTGGGTGGGTGGGTGGGTGGGTGGGTGGGTGAGTGGGTGGGTGGTGGTGGCAAGAAGTGAGTGCTGCCACCAGAAGAGTGTCGTATGAACATGGCAGGGTAGGGGATGTGTGGATTTCGTCTAGGATGCCGCACATCGTGCTGTTGGAAGTTGGAACAGTGACCACATGGGAAATGGCCTCCATAAGAGTGCATGCACCTCAACGCACCGACCCTGGCAGCAGCGCTCGTTTACGGCATTGGCGCCATTCGCGCAACGGCCGGCAACGACGTTTACGGGGCGTGGGCAGTGACTGCCGTGGACGACTGAAATGTCGTAGGGGGGTGAATCGTGATACCTCTGGTTATGTGCTCTGAACACACAAGTAGATCTCCATTCCATGCGCGTGGTCTCGATCCGAGTTTTCTATGGTCTACATGTGCAGTCTACATGTGCAGTTAACTATACAGTTTTAGGTATGGTCTACAATTATATGTCTGGTCTATATGTATGGGTATGGTCTACTATTACAGGTATTTTCCATAGGTATAGACCGTGCCAGGCCGTCCCCGCATAGTCCGCATCGTATGTAGTAAGTATGTCTTCAGGTCCGCATTTGCTTCTTTGGACTTGCAGCCTCTAAGCTGACCTCTAAGAGTGGCTTACATTTCCTGGGGACCGAATCTAGATGCCGCTGGTTACTACAAGCAACGCAATCCCAGGTATCTTTGACAGGCCATCCGCACCGACTTGCACCGTTCACCCTGATCACACAATTAGCTCGCATCGCCCGATCAACGACTGACCTGGTTTTTCAGCTGACGGCGTTCGGCAATCCAAAGCAAGCGGAGAGGGTCGGTTGAATCGCCAACAGCAGCCGTCGCAGGTAAAGACGGAAGAATCAGATGTAAGTCTGGAATGGGCCGAAGAAGCCGAAGAAGTATCCGAGGGGAATCCGAAGTGAGCCTAGGGATAGATGTAGTCCGAATGAAATGAGCCGAAGAAGCCGAAGACACCGAAGAAGCCGAAGAAGTATCAGATGGAAGTCCGAAATAGGCCGAACTGACGACGCCACTGCCGCATAGAGGTAGCCAGAAAATACTGTAATTACGTGGCGGTGCGAGAATCAAGAAGGGGATGCTGTTAGAGTCATCATCGGCCGCTCGGTTCGGGCGCGCAAGCAGCTGCATTGAGGGATGGTCGACAGAATGACAGCCGAGGCCACACGCGGCCATCATTCAAGGCCGAACCAACTGACCAGTCATTTACTGATGATACATGCGTTAGACATACATGTACTGATGACGCATGCACAGGCAGCGCAAAGAAATAAATTAATCGGCGAATGCATGCAACCCGTGGCAGTAGTGGCAGCCATGTGCGGGACTGTCCAACTGTATCGGGGGTCAACTAAATGATGGTACGCTGCTGGGCTGTCTGGCATCAATATATCCGAATATCTGAATTTATCTATCAACTCCCTGCTACTCCAGCCACCAAAAATTAAAGTCTGGTCCTAGTCTGTGAGCACACTTTGCCATCCTTAATCCACGCCTTAAAACGGAGTTCCTTACTTTTCCAGGCCTGTTGGCATTTCCCCCCTCAAGCCCCATGCATCTGAGCTTTAAATGAGTCTAACAGTCCATACCTAAGAAGCTCGACATCTGTTGCAGCCTTGTCAGAATACCAGAGTAAATTAAGAGCACCGTATCCCCCCTATGGCCTAAGACCTCTTCAATCTGGCAGCTATCTATATTTATTTATCATTCGACACCCCCTGATATTTCTGGTTGCCTTGTGCATGGTACCTGCACTTGAGCGTCATTCCTGGCTGTCTGGAGGGCGGTGGCGGTGGCTGGGGATGGGTCGCGCTTCCTGTCATATTTTGCGTTGTTGTTTTTCATTGAGATAAAAAAAAACATAGTCTGCGACAAACAGGAGCACTGGCGCCACGTCAAGGATAAAAGGAAAGGCAAACAAAATCCGTCCACACTGCCGGCCACTTTTCGACCCCCGGCCGGCCAGGACCGGCCAAAAGAATACCCTTCGCGTCAAAGAAACCGGCTACTTGGCTACCCCCCGGCCCTTCCCTGGGGCTGGGGAAAATGGTAACTTTATAGGGGGGGGGGAAGAGAAGTTACCGCTTGTAGGGCGTAGGGGGGCGTCGAAGACTCGCAACCTCTTGAGGCATTGGTAACCTTTGATCTACCAGATATATTGTCAGAGGACTGAGCTGCGCCAAGGAGCAAGCGTTTTCAAAATGGCAGCTAAGGTATGCCGGGTGTCGGTCAACCTCATGCCCTCGAATGAAGAGCCTATGACTGCGCACCACATTGTTGATCTGTGGGTGCTTCTGCTACTGTTCAGCTACAAGAAAGCCTTATGCCTGCTCGTTTTGGAGCATAAAGCCTTGCTGCTTGGGTCACCGGCCGTAGGCCAGTCAAAGTTTGTTCCCCATCGGCGCCGTGCTGGCCGCCTGGTGGTATGTGCAATAACAAATAAGCAGTGACGTGCATGCATGCACGCATAGTTCAAGAACTGCATGACCTATGCCGGATGCACCTTCGCTTGAGATGGACAAGTCCCATTGAATCCATGGTTGCATGGCAAAGGCCAGCATGAATTCTGGGTCGCATGGCTGCATGGATCCCTGGGCTGCATGGCAGCATGGATCCCTGGAGTGCATGGATCCCTGGGCTGCAGGGCAGCATGGATCTCTGGAGTGCATGGATCCCTGGGCTGCATGGCAGCATGGATCTCTGGAGTGCATGGATCCCTGGGCTGCATGGCAGCATGGATCCCTGGAGTGCATGGATCCCTGGGCTGCATGGCAGCATGGATCCCTGGAGTGCATGGATCCCTGGGCTGCATGGCAGCATGGATCTCTGGAGTGCATGGATCCCTGGAGTGCATGGATCCCTGGGCTGCATGGCAGCATGGATCTCTGGAGTGCATGGATCCCTGGAGTGCATGGATCCCTGGGCTGCAGAGATGGATGACACGGTACGTTGGTGCTGAAGCCGTTTTACATTGCAACACTTAAAAAAAGAAATAAGGAATCATAAGACTCTGTTAAACACATATTTCAATGGCGTCTTACGACCAATGTAGTTCATTTAAATCCTGGCAATACCGCATCAGTCGTACCAAACCCACACCAACCAGTGAGGTAATCGACTGGATGAGATCCGTTTACGACGGGCATGATGACCAAGTGCGTGCATCTCCGATATGGAGAGACTAACCTGATTGTTGTAAATTCGGAAAGCTAACTGCCATCATACACCGGTGTTGACAATACAAACAGAAAGTGGTTGTCCATTTGTCCTTCAATGCTCAGGGCTAAATAGACGTTGTATTATAAAACACATGTCCCTTGTAATTATTTTATCCAAAACCGGCTAAACCCTACAAAGACCCGGGCATCCCAGCCTGGTGTGACGGGGCATCAATGATTGATTTAAGTGGGATGGCTGGTGTAGCAGATGTCTTGACCTTTTTCCTAGCAGATCGCAAAAGGGGGCTAGGAACTACAGTAGCGGTGCCGCCGTGCCGGTGCATTGTTTGTTGATCGGCTGCCTTAAAGTGGAGTGTAAAGATCTGCTATACAGGGTACGGGAAACTCCTAAAGAACAGGCAGCGACGAAACGTGCGGCTTGATACGGCATTGTGGTCAATTGACGATGGCATGGCATGACCGTCCATGCACATGATCGCATGACCAAGCACATGATGGCTGCATGGATCATTGGGCTGCATGGATCCTTGGGCTGTGTGGATTTATGGGCTGCATGGTTGCGTACATTTTCATGGGCTGCATGCATGAGTCAGCAAGCCCAAATCCACAAGGCATCCCCACACCTCACGTGGCACGTATCTGTATTTTGTTTGTCCCCTGATAAGCGCCCTCCAGACGAGTGGCATCCACTGAAGAAAGCAATCTTCCAAGCCGATCCCGAGCAAGGAGGCAGCAGCCCACGAACCCACCAATAAATCCAAGAGGGATGAAATAAAAGAAACCCCACATGAAAAGAGACAGCCTCCTTCATAATACATTTCGATTTCTCACTCAAACGATACAAGATTTTGCACCAGACGATAAGGAGCATGTACAGCATACCACGATAGCTCCATCACTTGCACTTGTGTATCACAACAGTTTGCAAAATGCTCTTCCGTCTTCGTGCAGAGAAGTGTGGGATTAGTCGGAAATTGCTCAAATCGATTTGCTCGAACAAGCGAGCAGGGCGACACAGGGTTGAGGAAACCTGGTAGATGCTAATATGCTATACCAACTTGAGTGCCTGTTAATTTGAGGAATCGATCAAAGATCAGGGCGCTAATATTAGAACGGGCAGACCTTTATCCTGAGCATGGCGACATTCCAAGAAATTTTCAAAACACTTGAAAAGTCTATGGCTATCGCTGAAACAGGTATGAATGCTCCTTTCAAATCACCCTGTATTTGCTTCTACCTAGAATACCACTATGGGATGCTACACAGGTAATGGAGCAGGCTTTGAGACCATCATCGGCCCACTATTCGAACAGGATGGTGTCTGGGCAATGGGCTCTGCCTCCTGTATTGGCAAGCCTCAGCAGCAAGATGACGAGGGCCATCCTAGGATACTGAAGTGGCACACGCAGGCACTGCTGGTGAGCAGAACAGCCCTCTCTGTTTCCCAGGGCAGAATCGAGCCCCAGCCCATGGCCACAAAACGCACAGGGCTGCGCATCTTTCAGAATCTCCAGCTTCAGGGCCTGTCTGCTAATGCCGAGCGTGCAATTAAGCGCGTTAAGTATGCTGCTTTTGGTCTCCAACTTCAGTCCGTGACATGCGATGATTCTGAGGAGGGAGGTAAGTGGGATCCAGCTGTTGGATTTTTCAAATACCTGTACCGATCATCAAGAAATTTGGGAAAGCTAGGGGATTCCAGGAGAACAAAAATCATCTGAGCCTTCTCCCTCTTTTGTTGCACACCCCAAAGAGACAAGGCCTGCCTGTTTCTTGCTAGATCTCAATCTACAGCCGGTGTCACTTGCCTCAGATTGTATTCTGCAGGTTTCTGCCAGTTTCGGCTTCATTCTGGTGTGCAAGATGTCACATCCTCAGCCCCAGCCTGGGAAATCGACACCATTGTCATTCATACCTTTAATACTTGCCACGTTGAAGCCTTGTCCAACAGCGGCTACCCTGAAGGTAGGGACGGGTTTATGATTTGCTTTTTTATGTGGCTGGCAAGCCTCTGTCCCTCAAGATTCAGTTTTGCAAAATGGATATCCTGGAATTATGACCATGTCTTCAGTCTTCACGTTTGCTACGTGGATATGGATATCTTAATGTCTTGGTGGATATTTGAAAAACCAGGTTTGATGTTTGCAGATTTTAGCCATCTGCCCCTTTCCATGGAGGCATCTCTTATGATTGAAGCCTTGACAAGCGCTCTAAACGACCTTAAATTAAGAACTCAATGCTCCTTCGGGACCAGCAAGATGGAGCAGAGGCTGGACATATGCATACCAGCGATATGCGCCAGCTCTTGCAACATCATGAGGTGGGCCCTACCGGTATCCCAGTGTCTTTAGCTGCAAAAAAAAATCACGAATCTACCACAACAGGAGAGTGCATTATTCAGTCTCATGAATAATTGTGTGCCGCTCTGCAATGTAGGAACGCGAACAGCCCGATACTCGAATCATTTGCCTGTAGAATGCTTGGCTGCGAGCCAAGCAACCTTGAGGAGGCACTGCACATTCGCTGCTGCTCGTTGTGCAGCCATGCCATCAGCCAGGTATCCTTGCAGCAGTCAAGAAGGAAAGGCAAGGCTGCTGGCAGTGACTGCGTTGTCAACGATGAAAATCACAACAAGCTATCTTCTCTCGGTACCTTTGGTCATGACAGCGAGTCTCTTGCCACAGGGAGTGCCATCAGCCCTGAGGATAACGTGGGAAACACCCACAGCCTGGCAGACCGCCCTGAATCTCAGGGCCACCAGCTGTGGAGGGAGGCGGATCTCAGCGCACAAGGCTCCGGGCATGCCAGCTTCCAGCAGCAGCATCAAGCCGTGCCCGGGGCAGCTCCTGGGTGCAGCACTTTTCAAATTGGTGGATGGGGCACAGAGGACAAGGACAGGCTGCGTCACCCAGATGGAGCTGACGACAGGGAGGAAACTCTGGAGCTGTCACAGGGAGCAGCCCTCTTGCTGAGAGCGAATGATCCGCAGTTGAGAGCAGCCGGGCACCCAGGATCAGCAGCCCTGAGGGGCAGCAGCAAGCGCGTTATGCGTCTGGATGTCCTGGATCCCGCCATCAAACGAAGGCATGCCGCCTTCGCTGAGATCATTCCTCTCAATGTCCACACTTCTCAGCAGGCTTCTGAGGGGGACGCGGAATGGCTTTTTTAAATATTTAAGCTAGTGCCAGGAATACGAGCTGGTTCATAACTCTGATTCTCTGTTACAAACTTTGGTGGGGGGTGGTTATATTCAGGCCCCGACAGTCACATATTGACGAGTCATCATTCATAACTGCCCTCAGCTGTTACTGGTGCTTTTGGTGTTCAGCATACGTTGAGAGATTCTGTGGTTGACTGGCTCCTCTGCTGCTGATCTGAATGGCTTGGTGCATGGTCAGAAGATCATTCCAGGCGAGTGGGACAGCTATCCAGCTTGTTACACAGTCAGGGAAAGAAAACCTCGGCTTCCCTTGGGCTTTCAGGTACCGAGTCATGAGATTGAGATGAGGGAACAGTGCAGCTAGGTGATTCGGCCAGGCAGATTGCGAGAGCCTTGGTCAATCATGATAACTATTGTATAGCAACTAGGACCTCCACCAAGAATCCCAAAGTGACGGGCTCTCAGGCTCAGTGCGGACCTCCCAAAGAGACGCCGGGCTCTGAGGCTCTATTGGTGAACCTGGCAAGAATATTAGTCACCTAAGCTTGGGTTCACTGCATAGATACCGTTGCATGAAGTGCTTTGGCATCACGTGGGATAAACAATAAACTGGATTGCTTGTTTCACCCACAGGCCTTTTAGCCAGGTATATCCTGGATCCCGGAGGTTTGAGAACACAGTGCAACCTATGTGTGACTTGAAATACCGTAAAACAAAACTTGTTGTCAAATAATTTATCGTCGTACATGAAGCGAGTGAGCGCCTTTTTAGCATGGCCCAGTGGTGTAATGTCATTGACATGAAGTGGTTTTCAGGTTCGAGTCCCAAGCATCCGATTTTACGCAGGTGGTGGTCGTGACGAATATAGATCAGGAACAGCATACTAGTACCGGAGTACGGACATCTGTCTCATGCATCAAATGTGATGCTCCCCTGGACTGTAAACAATTTCACAAGAGCATGTCAATGACGTTACACCTCTAGGCCCTGCTCAAAAAAGCCTCGGCTGTAAAAGCTTCACAAGCGCATGTGTTGTTTGTATTATTTTCCTCCCAGGTGTCTGGTGATGCCGAACCTGCAGGCTCAGTTTGCACCTGTCTGGTTAGAAAAACAAGTCAATTGACCAGGCTCTTGACAGGCCCCGTCGGGTAGTCCAGCATCCAATGACCGATTCCGATTCTCGATTCTTTACAAGTCAGGGACAAGATGGCCGCCCATTCACAATGTTGTGGGGCTTCAGCGATCAATGAGAAATAATACCAGTCAATGGACATCAAGCCATGCCGTCATTTTGATACCAAGGCCACCTAAAGTAGGCAGCGGCTGGACAAACAGACACTAAGAAATACGCAACATTCAAAATGTTCAGATCTTCCATGCGAAGCCCTCTATGCCTTTTCGGCAGGGACACAGCGAACGCTTTCAAACATGTGACAGTAGCACAGTACCCATTGTTAAACATGGGGTTTACTGCACCCACCCAGCCATGCCTCAGCAGACAGGCAGGCCTATAATCTGAATGTTCGTCACTTACTACATAACTAATACAATCCAGATCCACTCAGTGCCTGGCCATGTGCCCATCTGCTAGCACAAGCTTAGATCTGCACACTCAATTAATTCAACTGAGCGCTGTCGATGGGCATCTCTGCAGGCAGCTGCGCATATGGAAGCACAGCCACACTGATATGAACAAAAAGAACACCTCTAGAGGCAAAAACATAAAATAACAAATTGATTTCAGACAAGTACCGGTATAGATAGCTGGTTTGCACTGTCAAATAAGAGAGAGTGCCTGGGTATAGATATGCATTTTGAGAGAGGAACATGCGTCCAGAGCAGCTCATGGAGAGGAACATACGCAGCTGTTCCAGATACAGAGCTCATAGAGAGGAACATAACCAGCTGTTCCAGCAGCAGCTCCAATAGAAGCCACCGCAACCAGGTATATATCATCTGGTGTCAGAGCAGTCGGACCTTTCGGCGTTCAGAATTGAGTAAGAATAGATGCATCCTTGCGGGTCCAAGGGCGTAATTTTCTGCTGAGAAGACATCTTAAAATATGAACGTACAGCGGCGGGTCAACCCACACTAAACTAAAATGACTGAGGAGTGCCCTGACCCTTGGAGCTGGGGGAATCCGCCCGATGCCGGAGACCGGTGCGGGTAGGTGTATCGCTGCCTGAGCTGGGCGCCCTGGTCCGCTGCTGTCAGGCGCGCCTGTGGCAGCAGCAGCTCTGCCAGGAAGCTGTCGGGAAGCAGCAGCCCAGCCGCCATTGCTGCGTGCGACGAGGCAAACGGGGAGGGTGCTATGCCCAGGGGTGACGGCCCGTGCTGCTTCATCCGCGACCTGGGCCCACCACGGTCGCCGCTGCTACCGGCCGTCACGGCCGTGATGGTGCACATGGCGTCTGCCATCGCAACGTCGGCCGAGCGCTTTGCCGGGGTGGGGCAGGACATGACTGCGCGGAGCCTCTGCGGCGGGTTGCTCAATGTAGCCGGCTCCTCCATCGGCTCATCCATCTCTTCTTCATCCTCAGAGGCGAACAGTGCAGATGTCACAGTGTACGGCACAAGCCAGTCCAACGCCGAATGCAGGTCCGGGTCGCTGCGCCAAGCATCCTCAAAGTCCTCGGCGGCTAGGGGTGCCTGGTTAAGTGCTGGATCCTGCCTGCCTGCCCTGGCCAGCATGCCAAGTGACGGCATGGCGGCCTCCGCTAGTGGCGGCATTGCCGTACATGGTGCAGCCACCATTGTCGAGAGGATTGCAGTCGCCTGGCATATCACCAGTGCTGTGGCTCGCTCAGCCTCCTTGTGAGTTGACAGGCGGCGCTCCAGGGCTACTCCAAACAAGAGCGGCGCAAACACCTCAGCCACGTGGGTGCGCTCCAGGGTATAGTGCCGCTGCTTCTGGAGGTACTCTTGGAGAAACAGCAGGAGCAGCTTGACAGCAGAGGTGGACTTTTGGTCTGCCTGTGGGTATTCAGAGATCATCACGAGAATTATAACAACGTAATATGTTTCATTTGAGCTGAGGGGGCTAGGGATTGAATCCAGAATATGGCCATCCGTTATGTAGCCACTCCGCGCCCATGGCAACAAGTAGCATTTTGCCACCACTGAACCTGGAACAAACTGGCCTTCACAGGTTCAACGAGGTTTCTGTGCATGCCACTGCGATTAACCATGATACATGCATTGGGCAGTTTTTTTGAATGATACTCTACGCCTTACCTCCTTGACCAGGTGATGAATGACGTGCAGCTGGTGCACTGGGGGGAGCGCGCCATTCACAGCAGTGAGGATCTGGAGCTGTAGGTCCAGCGGGAGAAGGAGACGTGGAGATGCAGCGAGCCAGAGGACAAGCAGGTTAGCCACCTGGGAAGGGGTCAGGAACACACAGTAAGCGAGAATGATGAACGGAAATGGCTCTCATTGTACAGCTGACCGCAGCAGTACTATTGGTATGGAGGCTAGATGGATGACCTGGACCGGGAGTTACCAGCCAGATTGCCAGCATGTGATTATGATTGGAGCTTGATTGAAACACCATGGGGCCCACAGATCTGTGAGGAGTTTGACGGAGCGACGATGAATGCATGCATGGTGCCAGGGGCTTGGTGTGCTTGGTGCCAGGGACCTCACTAGGTCTTGGGGATGTGCCACAAAAAAAACATTGTCATCAGCATGCGACATGCACCCTGGCCTGTCAGGTCAATGCTATGATATGCGCTATGTTATTGAGCTGCTGCTGAGGGAAACGGCCAGTTCGTGCTCGTCGATCACTTTTAGATAATGGCGGGACAATTACGGAAACATGGAGCGGCGAGGACGTGCTCATTTCTGAATTGGATCTGCATGCTAGTCGAAGTCACTCGCACTTCACAGGTTCAGGGGTGTTGAGTTTTATGATCTCGGTAATCGGATGTGCCGACGAACGTCTCCCAGATGAGAGCTGTCGGCAACTGGAAATGCGTAGGTGTGCATGAGCATGTGCGGCCGAGGGCAAAACTGAGACACGTCATACCTGGTGCGGAGCAGCGAGGTTGGACGCCATGTGCTGGATGGCTGTTGAGGAGTCACTTCCCGGGGTCTTTGCGCGGAACAGCGCAGGGTAGCATAGATACTCCTTGAGGTGGTCCAGGCAGATGCAAAGCTGACTGGTCGCACATGCGACATCCTGCTGGGCAGATGAAGCACAATAGAGCATGTCAAAAAAGACGATCACTGCTGAGACGACTGCTGTTACATCCGGATGTGGGCAGGGCGAAGGAAGCTGTGCACATCACCATTCACCAGCTCGGATCCAGTGACATGTGACGCAATGGAAGAAGAGGATAGCGAATGGGTAGCACACCTGAACAGCCGCTTCTTGTGGTAGGCTAGGCATGTCACCGACGCCGAACAGGTCCAAGGTACGTGGACACGTTAGCGGCGCGGTGGGATTCCAGCCCGCCAATCAACCGGGAGACAGGCTGGTGCGTGAGGCTGCCCCTATGGAATGTGTGTGTGGAGGGTGGGGGAGGGATGAGGAAATGGCTTGATGACGATGGTTGTATGAAAGGACAGGACTCGAAAGTGTTGATAACCGAAGCGCGCCGGGTGGGCGCGACTGTGGCACTGGAGCGGTGCACTGGATTGTGTGAGAGGTCCGAACGTGTACCGCCAGTCGCTATTTTCCCGTTGCCCTCGTGGCCAATGGCCTGCGTGAATGGCCTGTCAGACTGTCACATCAGTTTTATGTCTCATTTTCGCGAATATTACTTATCGAATATCCCTGGAGACTGGAACCTCTTAGTTGCCCTGGCCATGTTTCGACATGCTGTGGTACCGTGGTATGTAGCTAATCTGGCATTGATGACGATGCGCCGTGGGGGATCTTTCACGTTATTCGTGTCCGAGGCTGTAGTGGTGGCTGTGACCAGGGCTACGACCCTAGAAGGATCTTAAATGCAGTAGGAAAGCTCGAGCCAGCCTCTGCATCCCACGTAAATGATTTCATCATGGTGTAGAGGTAAGGCTTGCTAACGAGTTTCACTCTGGACAAATGTCACTGTACATGCAGACGCTTTGGGAGAATCTACAGCGAATCATAGGAACTGAGTCCATGTCCCAACCTTGCCCATCACCTTCGGCTGTCCCCTCTCCCACATCCTCATTCCCGGATCTCCCAAAACCGTAACTGCAAAACCAATATAGATGGCTTGATCTGTGCGCGTGGCGCTCTGTAATGCACAGTGGCAGTTGAAAAAGGGGTGAGGGCTGCTGCAAATAACCATTGCGGACACATCGCATAGCTGCCCGATCGCATGCTCTCTGCCAGGCCATGCGCTTTTGCCATACAAGTACACCATGTCCTTGCAGCAATGCACCTCCTGACCTTCAATTTCACCATATTTATTATCAAGTTACCTGCAGGCATACTCATGCAGCCATTTGCTTTGAGCCTGTCGCCTGCAGCCATGAACATGTAGCCATGTGCTTTCAGCCATGTACCTGCAGCCATAGATGGAAATACCTACAACCGAGCACAGGCAGCCATGCACTTACAGCCATGTGGGGCGCGGGAGTGAAAGGAGCAGCGCAGCATGGGCACAAGCCAATCCGTGCCCTAGAACCACCGGACGTAGAGGGATGCCTCCGCCGAAATGATGCTGAATACAGAGAGAGGCCCTCATCTTAGGCTGAACACTCACACACACACACAGGACCAAGCTGGGCACCTTTTTAACCCTACCCACAGTGATAACAGCACAGCACAAACTCGGCCTCAGCCCGAGCTGCCATGTCATCAGTGTTGGACTCTGACACGATAAACGGGCTCAGGTGTAACGAACGACGGTATGTCAATGACGTTACACCTCTGGGCCCTGCTCAAAAAAAGGCTCGGCCGCGTGGCGCCTACCTAAAGAGTTGGGAGGAAAGATGGAAAGAACACAGAGGGGGGCAGGACAAAAGAAAGAGGGGAAAAGGTACGCACGATGGTATGTTAGCAGTCAATCAGTAAAAATCAAACAGTTACTGAAGTACCGTATATTACCCAACCCTGGTAATGTGCGCCTAAAACTGCATGAAGTAGCTTTACACTTTGTTTCCCATTCTTATGCCCCCGTCAATCGCAGGGAAGGGAGATTGATCCGGGCTTCATGTCTGCGGAGCAAAGTTGCGCCGATGGGGAATGTGACTGTTGTCTGTATCAATGTACGTGATGTGTGCGCAGACGCTACTGGGCTGGACATGGATATGGCGAGACATGGCTTTGAGGACATTCCACATGGCCGCAGGTGAGAAGGGCTATCAGCACGGGGGCTCATTAGTGAGTGTGGGTTTACGCAAGGGTGGGAAAATGCTGGGCGCCTGTTCAGTGGCATCTGTTGAAGTGCATGGAACAATGAGGTGCACATCATGTGCTGGAGATCATCTATGAGGTGCTTTGTTCTTGCCAGCTAAAAAACAGCCTGCTGTTGGTTCACTTAGGTCCTTTGGGGGGTTGCAGTTTGGTATATGGGTTTGTGTGCCACAGCAGCCAGTGGAACTTGACCTGTCAGGTGGTGAGTAACTGAGGCCTTCTCTTTCCACAGTCCAGGTAGGTTTGAACGGTGCATGCCCGCTGGGCCCTGCTGAACGCTCGGCCGCGTGGGGCTGGTACGGAATGACTATGCTCAATTCCAGCAATTATGCGCAGCCTGGGCCATGCTGCAGCCATGCCATCCAAGCTGCCAAGCCTTTGCAGCATGGCCCAGAGGTGTTATGTCATTGACTTACATCAAGCTTGCTGCTCCTGTCAGGTGCTGTAAGGACGTAAATTCGAAAGGGCAGTTCTTCGGTTGGTCAGGACGGCAATCTTAGACATGGGGCATCGCTGCCGCAGAGTCTGAGCATCAGCCTGCACAGTTGGCAACAACAAAGACAAGAAAACGTCTTTTTCTCCTGTGAAAATAAGAGCTCAACAAAGCAACGCGCTGTGCAGGTATGAATTAAATATCAGGAAACTTCTGCAACTCTGCTCCACACAGCATGTCTGGCAAAACAGAGTATGGCAGCCAAGAATGATCCTTCATGATTTCAACTAGGTGAGTACTATGCTTCAGGTAGCACTGAGATGTTAAACGTGTATTCATACGGTGTCTATCACAGGATAGATCCTGAGTAGACACAGCCGAGAGTGTAGTTGTCTTGAAATGAGGGCAAGCTGTCCTCTTGTGACCCTGACCCTCTATCGATGTGTGGGTGAGTCAGGACACATCGTCTTTTCCTCTCCTTGTAGCCTTGCTACAGCGTATAATGCTCGGTTGCCAGTGCCAATACTTGGTTGCCGGTGCCAATTGTGCCACTGGATTGACGACTGATCCATATGGATGCAGACAGTTTATTTCTAGCAGGCTGACTGTGTGGGCGCCACCTTGATGCCTGCTAGCCGGGGATGCATACTTGCAGCGCAGTTTCTTGATGCGGATCATTTGAAGTGGCAATATAATGTTGTATAAGCGGGAAAGCATTGAGTCAAATAAGGGGTCCCTTGGTTTCCTTATGCCATATTTTTTTCTTCACCGGTATGGTTTAATTTCTTAGGGAATGGAAGGCCGCATATCAGCTGTGCTGACAATGGCGCACACTTGAGTCCTTCAGAGGTGTAAGGTTATTGACTTGAGTCCTCAGGCTGCGGCTCGGCGCCATCAGCACGGTTGAAACTGGGGGAAGGTGCAGCGGTCACCAAGGTGACACACGTTGCGGCCAGCGATGTTGGGCAATGGGAGACGGTGAGCATGTGGAGGACGCATCACATGCTTGCTTCCAATGCCCCAGCGTGCAAGATCACCTTAAAGAGCAGGGATGGGCCAATCTTTTTGTTCATGGCCAAGATCTGGATAGCCTGGAGTTTCTTCAGACTTCCTCTTTTTTTTGGAGGATCTTTCATTTCCTTCCCCTTTTTCCGTCTATTCCCTTTCCTTTCTCCTCTCGCCTTAAGTTTCTCTTCCTCCCAACCAAACAGTCGGGCGCCCATGCGGCTGAGCTTTTTCAGCATGGACCAGAGGTGCTATGTCATGAAACTCGAGTCCTGAGTGGCTGCCTGGTTATAATACTATCACTCCACTGCCTTTACTGGCCTAGATCGGGTTCAATGCCCAAACGCGGTACCGAGATTTGTTCCCTTGGGGCCCCTATATTCCTCAATTTTACAGCTGGCCACAGCTGCCACTGAAGAAAGTGTCAGTAAACCAAGTAATACCGTGAAGGTAGATAAAGCAGTATCCACTGTCTTTGGAAAAAGCGGGCACCGAAACAGCCGCAACAAACCAACTACTTGCTTGCCGCCAAGAAATGACAACGGCATGAAACTGATGTTGGCTTCAATAATGGCATTAGGCATCGAACAAGAGTACAAACATACATTTTAATTTATTCTTTTCTCCCATGAACAGTAGGGCGCCCACGCGGCCGAGCTTTGAGCGGGCCTAGAGGTGTAACGACATTGATATACATGAGTCCACTATGCTCACTGTCCGGCCGAACCTGTCGAGCACAGCCCAAAGGTGGAAACTGTTCACACCACCCTCCATCATGGTGACCTAAACTCCAATATGACTGATCAGACATGGTACTAAACAAAATGCTCATGCTATACATTCATGGATAGACCCCATGCATTGCGGTTTACCGCAGGAGGAGAGCTCATTAAAAACACATTCACAAAGAATCTAGGTGTCAGGTAGCTAAGCAGAAAAGTGAAGCGGCTAATATCATTGCAACTTGCAAGCCGTGTCGCTCTTTCTGCGGTTGGAGATGAGAGCACATGAACATGGCACCGTATCTTGAAACCAAGGCGCCTGAGTATCAACCAAAGAAACAAACATGAATGGGGCGCATCTCCCCAGTCTTTGCCAGTCCCAGGGTGCAGAATTTATTTGGCAGAGTAGCCAGCTGTGCTTGGCTTGAACTTGGCGTCGCTTGAGCTCGTAGACCTGTCGAACCTGAGCAGTTCCAGCAGCTTGAGAGCAGCCTCCTTAACAGCCGGGTTGATGCGTGGTCCTGACATCAGCTTCATTAGTGAGGTGGCTGTGGCTGCATCAGCAGTGAAGGTGCGGCCAAAAGTCTCTGGCTGCTTAGCATAGTATTCGGCAATTTCGCAGAGAAGAAGTGAAGCCCAGCCATTGACCTCATCATACTCATCATCCAATGATGCAGTATCGGTGTGATCAAAACCACTACTGACCAGGCTGATTAGGAAGGGAAGGGCGCCAGCATCCTCGATGGCATCTACAATGTCATTGCGAGTATACTTTGTAATCGGCACTTTGCATTTCAGATAGTAGAGAGCCGCTGCAGCTTGCTGCTGAACCTCAGGCACTACAGAAGCAAGCAGGTGGACGAGGGGGGCAACACCGCCAGCTTCGACGATTTCCTCGGCCATGAGAAAGTGTTCGCAATACATATTGTGATGTTGAAACTCGGCTATGTGCTTCAGCACCTCTGCTGCTGACTTCTGTACGGCAAATGGCGAGTCGGGACCCAGCTGGCTCATCAGGGGAGAGAGGGCGAGCACCAATGCGTTGTAGGTATCCTCATCGCAATCATAGCCGATGCCAATACCGGTAACCGAAGTTTGGTAGGATAGAGCCCACGATGCCTTTTCTCTCACCGCTGCCTCCTGAGACTCGAGTAACGGCACAAGAAGACGAATTGCGGTAGAAGCCATGTCTCCTCGTGCCTTATCACTTTGGAATATAGACGTTTCAAAGTCTTCAGCAGAAGCGATTTTCCCAATGCACTCCAATGCTGTCGCCAACTGGAGATGCAGAGCATTTGCATCAGGCGAACTCAGCGGTTTGGTCAGGGTATGAAGCTCACAAGATCCAATGGCTTCGTTGCACGTAAGTAGGGCAATCCTGACCAGCGCTCCTGTTGCCTCCTGCTGCACCTTGCCATCCGAGTTGGATTCCAGAATTTTCAGAAGGTTGTTGACAACATTAAGATCAGGAACCATGGCTGCCGATGCTGTCTGAGTGGGGCTGGTACTCGACTGTTCCACCTACACAGCCAGAATCAGACTGGGTCAGCATTAAGCCACCAACAATCCCAAATCATAGGATTTCATTTACCTCGTTCTCCCCCTCAGTTTCCTCACCAAACGAAGCCAAGCCATCACATAAACGATTCCTTAAGCATCAGCCACCTCTGCCACAAGGCATGCTGTGTGTTCTTTTTAAGCTGGGCAGCTTGAGATAGACTTATGTTGCAGGGTTGGACATTGTGCTGCCTAAGATACCGGCAGTTGGAGCAGACCGCAGGATGTCGAAACGAGCAGTTGCGTGCTGGCGCGCATTTTTCCACTAAATACGGCGATGGCAATAATAATCGGCAATAAACGCATCAAAATGCGGCAGTCTTGACACAATTAAGAAGCAACCAAATAGAGATAACACAGAAACAACACACCTCTTAAAAACAAAAGGAACGCAAAGCGCGGCAATTTTGTTACGTATTGCTGCAGAGTTTTTGACGATTCTCACCTGCTCTTCGTATTCGGAGATCAGCTTCTTGAGACGAATGATTTGCAGCGGCTTCACATCAGATAAGAGGGTCAGCATGGGATCATCCAACAACTGCATGCAGAGAGGGGATATTTAGGGAGAGGCGGTGGGGTATGAGTGACAGGCCGGGGCACTGAATCATCGAGGTCAGTGGGGTTACTATTTTTCGAAGGATGAAGAATAATTTGGAAATGGAGATAGTTCTAATGATGTAGTACTCATGTGTAGCACTTGGTAGGCATAATTATGCGATTGATAATTGTCGACAAATTCGAAGCCTTAATAAATATTCCAAATATAAAATATTCCAACACAGGCAGCTGGCAGCATGGTAGGACATGGCATGGTAATTGGAAGAAGGTAAGGCTGTCCCTACTCCCACATGTCCATACATGCTGAATGCAGATCCACACCATAGCCAGTATGATTCAGTATCCAATATCGTAGGTTGCACTATCAGCGCAGCAGTAGCTGAGCTGCTCACATCTTTCAGGAAAAGGGGCTTCTGGTCATCAGGGATCTAGTCATCAGGGATCTAGTATTTTACATTACGTGGATACCTTGATATCATCATAGTGAGTGAACCCCAGCACCTCCCACAGCCTCAAGGCCGTGCCAGGGGTGATGCCACCTTCCTTGAGGGCATCTCTCGCAAATTCTCCAACCTCATCGGGCAAGTCGTTCCACGATGCAGGTGCAGCAGTGGGGGCTGCTGCTGAGGCGATAGATGCAAGCTGCACATCAACCAACAGGTAGGTCGGTTATCAATTGGAAAATGGACGGAGTTGGCCAAATAGCGAGTCAGGTCATGAGGAGTTCCCATTCTGATACTAATTTGTCTTCAGTAGGATGCAGGCTGATAGGGTGCCTGCAGCTCTTGCTACCTTGTGAACTAAGGCAGGTATTGCAGCGCACACCATAGTGTCGAACTGTCGATAAGACATCTACATTCTACAATCCAATCAAATGCAAAAGCAGTAGAAGCAGACAATATGCTAGGTCCAAAACGTACACAGAGCTACAACATTTGAAAATGTTTCAAATTCCTACCTCTTGGTGCATCGAGTGCAGCTTCTTGAGGCGCTTTATTTCCAGTGGCGGTACGTCGGATAGAAGAGACAGCAAGTCATCATCCAGAAACTGTACCCAGTTAAGGAAGAGGGTACAGAAGAGGGTAGGTTACTAGTACCCCATCGATGGTGTCAGCTGTCCTAACCTCTCCATACTACTCTCAACTCACTGCCGCAGATAACAGCTCAGCTTAGACTGTGGACTGACTTCCTTGCCGGAGAGGTTACCACTTGAGTGACTTATGTAGACGGAGATACTGAGATATGAGACAGTCAATAAGGAGATACCTTCCCGCAGCATAGCTATCCTAGAAAAAAAGAATTTGTATGACACGCATGCAATTGTTTTACAAAATGGCAAAAATATGATACCCTTTACAGGGTTAAAAAGCAGAAGACAAAGTGTCAAGCAGAGCATGGAGTGCCTGCATACCTTGAGATCGCTGTGCTGCCTGAACCCCAGCACCTCCCACAGCTTCAATGCCACTCGAGGGCAGATTCCGCCTGCCCTGAGAGCGTCTCTTGCAGATTCTGAAACATCCTTTGGGACATCATCCCAAGAAACAGCCGAGGCCAACGGCACATCGGCACCGTCCACCTGAAGTGGTGTGGGAATCACAATCAATGATGTGGCAGGCTGTTACATCATTTTCTGCAAGAGAGTTACGTGGGCAGATGGCAACCAGCTCACTCATCGCCAGCCAATCCAAGCAAGGCGGCTCAGGACGAACACAGCTTTGGGTGCCATGTGCCTGTGTGTACTGGGTGCTTAAATCACCATGCGCAGAAACCAGGCCGGCAAACCAAGGGTACCCTCCAGGCAGTCACCCGTCCACCATGTGCCATAGAGTGCACAAAAATTGATGCTGCCATGGCTACCGGTACTTGCCTGCCAGCCACACCGCTGTGTGTATGTGCATGACCATACCGGTACAGAAACTTCTTAGTAAAAACTGGAATGGGCAAATACTTTTTGTACCTGGCGCTTCTGAAAGTACCCAACGCACATTCAAGGATGTCAAAGACTTGGGCTTCATCGAAAAATCGATGTCTGTCCAGTTTGAAGGCCTCCTCCGATGGATCCGCCTAAGCGGCTGTGAGAGAACGGCATGTCTGGTGCGGCGTGCCAGGAACCCTGAAGAAGGAGGCTTGAATGTCGAGAGAAAAGCCATGACGTTAAAAAAACAGATTGGAAAGCCAGGCCTTCAATGACGAGCTTACGGTATGGCAGCTGTTTTCCGGTTTACCGGCAGAGCAGTTAGATAGGGTTGTGACATTGCATGCGCATCATTGCATGCAATGCTGACGCGACGAAGTAGCTGTTCGTCTCTTCAAGCGTTGAATACTGCTGATGATTGGACTTGATTGATGGAGGCAGTTGTTGAGGTTCCGGAAAGAAGCCCCACCTAGCTCGGAAGTCCGAACCTGGTCCTAACTAATCAGCTGCTGCTGACTGAGTGACTGGACATGATCTCGAAAAGCTGCCAGTCCTGCCCAAAGAGGTCCTGCCGGGGTGACAGCCAAGAGCCACAACATGGCCATCGTGATCGCCTCAGCCATTCTAGCGCCATACTGTAGGTCATGCCTCTTCTTTCCCTAGGCTTCTTCTAGGCCATGACAGATGAACAGATCGTCAGATCGACAGGTACCCATGAGCGCAACTGCAGCAAACAGACAGAGGCCATACACATGCAAACCCTAATGCTGCTGAACAGCTCAGACGACAACTGGCTGACGAACATCCTGTACATACATCCACCAGCTGTCAGTGACGCAGATGTTGAGGTTTATTGGGTTAAGCAGACAATCCTCTGAATTGTCTTGTCATCTGGGCTTTAATCATCATTAGAGCCATGGAACCATCATGTGCTACTGTGCTTCCAATTTACAAGATACCCAGACCACAGGCAATTTTCGCCCGAGCTTTTAATCTAGCGCTAATTTTGCCCAGAATGACACCCCCAACTTGGTCTGGAATCACTTCAAAAAACAGTCATCACCAGTATGAAGGATGGCAACTTCCCGCAGGGCCCTAGTTGACGCTTTTAGCCGCATGGGCCATGGGGCTGATAAGGGAAAAGCAAGCTCAAGCCCAGCTTGGAACCATGCACACATCATAGCATGGTTTAGCCATGCAGGGCCATGCCAGTATGCCACCCTCCAATGTGAGTTGACAGGGACACGGAATCCAGCGAAACCCGATCCAAGGTTTTGCCAGAGAGTAGCCATGCCCACATCATGACCACATCCTATGTGAGGGGGCAGGAGTCCGGGGACAGGGGGGTTAAAGAGAGGGTCGGTTGGCTGTTTCGCTCCCTCGACCTTGAGGTATAGATCATTACTGCCCGATAGTCATGCATTTCCTTTTCGGGGATATTCCCATCTTTTTTTATGTTCCTCTTATTCTTTCCTTTCCCTCTTGACTTGAGTACCGGTATCATTTTCTACCAACCAGACATTGGGACACCGATGCGGCTTAGCCTTTTTTAGCAAGGCCCACACATGTAACGTTAATAAATGCAGCCCCCTCTGGTTTATGGCAAAATGTCATATATCCTCACAAGCATGCCGGTACCCCAAGTACCCGTATCCCAATAGAACGCTGCATACCCGCTGGTAACCTGGGAGGCTCTGAATTTTGTTGAAGACATCGTACGCTTTGTTGAGGCCTAGCTCTGTTGCTTTTCTTTACCTTCTTGGGGAATAGGCTTGACAGGGGCAAGGGTTCTCCGGGCTGCCTTATCCTTTTGGGGGGGTTTTTCTCTCTCCTTTGTCTTCTTCTCCTTCTTTCCCTCTTCCCTTGACTTCTTTTCTTTTCTTCCAACAGGACAGTTGGGCACCCACGCGGCCGAGCCTTTTTGAACATGGCCCAGAGTTGTTATGTCATAGTCTTATTGACCCGCTGGCATCCCAAGTTTAGAGCGGTGCGTGCATCCCAATCAAGGACTTCTTGTTGGTAAACCGGAATACAAATAGAAGCAATGGCCATGCGTTTATGCTGCTTCGATGGATCAGATTGATCCAGAGGCCCTTCCTCTCCTTCATCCAGAATAGCGACTCTTTGGTGATTAAGTTAAGCTGATAAATCTGCTGATCGACTTGGTAGCCAGGGAAAGGCTTGGTTTGCAATACTAGTCTCGGCACATAGGCGAAAGCAAGGCGAAAGAGGCTACTGAGAGTGATGAAGATGCGAACAATTGAAGACTGAAAGATTGCAGAGGGAGTCCTGAACTTGTAAGGCTCCAAAGGCTCTGGGCTGTCACAAAGTCAATGACGTTACACCTCTGGGCCCTGCAAAAAACAGGCTCGGCCGCGTGGGCGCCTAACTAGAGAGTTGGGAGGAAAGATGGAAAGAAACACAGAAGGGAGCAGGACCAAAGAAAGTAGGGAAAAGTGGGGAAAGTGGCAGTCACAAAGTCCTGAGGCCTTGATAAGTGGCAGAATATCACAGGTGGAGATTAATCCCATAGCAGCTTATAATGAGAGACAGTGATTTGCTTCGTTATCCTTGAGTAAGAAAGAAGGAATGCCCGGAGCGAGCCAGGCTTCTATTTGTACCAGAATCTAAGGGCGATCGAAACCGAAAAAGCGGTACAGGCCACCCATACGCGCGGTGCAGCCCAACCTACCTCAACCATTTGTTGCCGAAAAGGGTGGTCCAGGAGTATGGGCATAGTGGCAGAGCCTTGGCAACAGGAACACATGAATCCGGAGGCTGCAGCCCAAAACCCTGAAGGTCGAGGCTTCTTCTTGCAGGTAGGCAGGGTTGTTGGCACCTCGGGACTGCAGCAAGGCTGAGGGGGGTTGAAAGCAGAGGTTTGAAGCAGGATTTTCATAATTCTGACAATCGTAATTCAGTGGCTCATCAACCTGGTTTCAGCAGTCCATCAATACCGGTAAGTAGCTAGAACCAGGCTAGAACCAGGGGGCTAAGCTGTGTTGACTTGACTTGGTCGAATTATGCGGTTTCACAACCGGATAACCGCCGTGGATGGTGCGAAAACATGGCGCCAGCGGTTCTCATGCATTCTGGCCAGAGATTCTGACTCTGATTCTGGCTCATGCCATAACTAGCTGCTGAAAATCCATCCCTGCCGTCCACATTGGGAGAGCACACCATTTTCTCAGCCCAAACTCTAGTATCATTACAAGGAAGATCATCTGATGCCGCTTCCCGCACAGCAGCAGTCTCAGCAGCAGCAGCAACAGCAGCAGGGGGCGTCACAAAAAAATGGAGAGAAGCCAGTATTGGATCTGCCAAGGGTGCGATTGCTGCGTGCTTTAGCGACACACGCCAAGGATAAAGGCAACAAGCTGTTCAAAGCGCTGGACTACGTCGGCGCGATCGCGGCCTATTCCCCATACTTGACAGACGAAATGACGGAGGGGTTCATTCGCCACCGTGGTTGGATGCAGGCTGCTGCTGATGGCACGCCCGACGTAAACGAGTTGTTCAACACTCTGGGTACGTTACGGGCCTGGAAGAAGGGTTTGACGGGTGCAAGCATCTTGCCTGAAGACGCCCTACGCCAGGCAGGAATGAATCATGCATTCGTTTCCTTATTTGGTGCTCTACGCTATGCATGCATGGAGGTTGCATGCATCTTGCATGTCGACACCCTCCGCGGCCAGGCCATGCATGCATGGAGGTTGCATGCATCTTGCATGTCGACACCCTCCGCGGCCAGGCCATGCATGCATGGAGGTTGCATGCATCTTGCATGTCGACACCCTCCGCGGCCAGGCCATGCAGGCATGAGATGTGCATGCATCTTGCATGTCGACACCCTCCGCGGCCAGGCCATGCATGCATGGAGGTTGCATGCATCTTGCATGTCGACACCCTCCGCGGCCAGGCTATGCATGCATGGAGGTTGCATGCATCTTGCATGTTGACACCCTCCGCGGCCAGGCCATGCATGCATGGAGGTTGCATGCATCTTGCATGTCGACACCCTCCGCGGCCAGGCCATGCATGCATGAGAGGTTGCATGCATCTTGCATGTCGACACCCTCCGCGGCCAGGCCATGCATGCATGGAGGTTGCATGCATCTTGCATGTCGACACCCTCCGCGGCCAGGCCATGCATGCATGAGAGGTGCATGCATCGTGCATGTCGGCACCCTGCACCATGCAGACCTTTGAAGGTGCATGCATGGTGCATGTCATGGAGACATGGAGGGGAAATGCGTCTTGCTTGTAGGCACCCTGGGCCTTGAAGGCATGAAAAGTGTGCGCACGGTGCATTCCCTCTTAGAGCAAAGGTGGAGCAGACACATCCTCCTAGTTGAGCCCAAACGCTGCCCCCCCTGCTGCTTTCGTCATGCCCGCCATCAGGCCAGACGCTCAACAACCGTGCCATGTGCTACCTCAAGCTAGGCAACATGCGCGCTGTTCTCAGGGACACCGCCACGGCCATACACACCACCTGCTTCCTGTCACTGCTGGTGGCAGATGGAGAGGCAGGCCCGCACGCCAGCCGAAAGATACGACCTGGTGCCGAGGAAATATTCTTTAAGGCACGTGAATTTCCATGACAGGACAGAGTGCCAGATAAACTGCGCAAGCCCAAGGCCGAGTTGTGGAGAACTAGGCCGGAACATATAATCACATCAGGAGATAAAAACCTACCAAAAACCCTCTGGTTCTAAGTTCAATGCTGCTGGTATAGCGTCAGGGCATCCACCCAAACAGCTCCATGCTTGCTTGGGCTCACGCAGGCATTCATATTCCCAGCAGCATGAATACTTCTTGAAGCTTCAGGGTTACAGGTTTAAAGCTGCTTGAAGCTTCTCGAACCCTAAACCTTCTCGAAGCTTCAGGGTTACGGGTTTAAATCTGCTTGAAGCTTCTCGAACCCTAAACCTTCTTGAAGCTTCAGGGTTACGGGTTAAAATCTGCTTGAAGCTTCTCGAACCCTAAACCTTCTTGAAGCCTGCCGCTCAATCCACAGATGTTCACCTTGTGTATCTGATCATCGCTGCCTGGTGATGGTTAAGGCTCAAGCACAGTCTCTGCCCATACCATGCTGCCCTGTTTCTTTAAACCTCACGTCCCAAACGTTTTGCTTTCCTTCCATTACCACGCGTAACGTATAAGCCCTGACACCCCCCACTCCCCCACCCACTCACCACGCACTCACCCACCCACTCACCCACCCACTCATCCAACGACTCACCCTCTCCACCCACCTTCATCTCAGGCTTGTGTCCGGCGCTCCAATGCGCTTGAAGCGACCGGCAACAGCGCCGCGGCCACGCAGCTGATCCGCGACGTCTCAAAGCTGTGTGCGCAGCCGCTCGCTGCTGCCGTGGCTGACCTGAATGATGACCGCGGCCGGCTAGACGGCATGCGGCACCCTAGCGAGGAAAGTCGGCTGGCGTGCCGCGGGAAGGTGGACTGGTCGGCCGTGTGCACCGCGAGGTGGTGCAAGCGGCGGGCGGGCGGCAAGGCGCCGCCGGATCTGAAGGGCTTCGGAGCCGGGCACCATGGCGGGAGTATCTACGTGGTCGGCGGAGAGGTGCCTGGCCGGATAATGGCATATAACAGTCAGGTGCGGGCTGCTGCTGATGCCGTCAGCTGTAGAAAGAAAGCTGTTTCTTTGGCGACAGGGCGCTTTAGCAGAAGGATAATGCATGATAGCAAGGTGCGGGCTGGTGCTGGTGCCTTGATGAATTGTGGTACCGGTACTCGTTTCTACTGTTTGTATGAGAAGCAAGGCACTGCGGAGGCACAGCATGCTCTGCCTTCACGCTGCGCTTTATTTTAAAGAGGGGCTTCCTCAGAGGGCATCGCCTGCCTGCAGCCCCGCACCAACTGAAATCTTCTTGTCCGTCCTATTGGGTGGGTGGATGTTGTGGGTGGGTGGGTGGATGCTGTGATGCTCTGCAACACCGACCGTAAGTACCCGTTAGTACCCGCTCATTTGGTGTGTTGGACACTGCCAGCATGCACATCAGTCTTCTTGACCCCAACCCTTAAACCTGAACCTGATGCGGGCCTTATGTATGCTTTGACGCTCCATTTGACATCGGCCCTCCCGGCTCTCAGGTGTACGCCCTGGACCTGGCCAGCATGATATGGCGTGTCGTGTCGCCTGCGGGTCCAAGAGATGCGCATCCACCGCCAGGACACTTGTACTTCTCCAACGTTGTCTGGCGGAACTGCATCTGCAACGTGGTTTTCAGCAAGAAGGAGGTACCTGCGATACACCTGTTCGACATGTCGACTGAGACGTGGATCAAGAGGTCGATGGCAGCTTGGCCCAAGTGAGAGAGTGGTCGCCCTGGCCTTTTGTTGAGGGTTTGGAGAGCCTGGCTGATGTGAGAGCTGCCGTAATCCGCTGCCAGTGATTTCAGAGCTTTGGCAAAAGCGAGAGCTGCAGTTAGCTGCAGCTTGCTGCTGGCAGTTGCAGTGAATTCAGATTTCATGTGGTTCCAGTTTTTTCGAAATCGAGATGGTGTATGGTTTCCGAGATTACCAGTGTCCTTCTGGACAGTTATGCACTACAATCGCTGAGCACAACGCACTGTCTCCAGAAAAGCAGCACCACCTCTCCCGCACACACACTGGCACACACACAGGAACATCAGGAACTATCCCCCCGCCCATCACTTAAGGTACAAGGTTCTCAATTGCTTGCTTGAATTACCCAGCCCGCACTCCTGCACGCACAAACAGGGACGTAAAAAGCTTCCCCCCGGCCCAGCGCGGCGGGCAGCTCTGCAACTTTGCCATGGCGGTGCTGGGTGACAAGCTATACCTCCACGGTGGTTACACCGACCGGCGCGCCTTTTGCTCCCTCGGCTGCCTGTTTGCATACAACCTTGTGACCAACGTCTGGGAGGTGGTCCACAACGTGCCCAAGACGTCCCAGAGCTACCCTGAGGGGCGGCACTGTCACCAGATGTGGGCCATGTCCAGCAAGCTATACATCATGGGAGGCCGCACGCCTTGTGAGTAATTTAAGTATCTTTGATGTCCGGTATTTTCTAGACTTCTTGACGGTCCATCGGGCACCAGGAGGGCGCATGGGACTGGGCATGTGAACTCGCATGCATGCTTTTAAGCGCCGCACCAACAGCCATGCTTGCGTTTATGTTCTTAACATCTGAATCCTGTACGCTGTTGGATCTGAAGCCTGAATGCTGACCCCTCCTCTGTCGGTGTTTCCCAACAGCACCGTCTGGGGGCCCCGATGAGCCCATGGTGCCTGAGGATCGCTACTTCTGGTCTTACGACGTTGCTGCCGGTATGTGGTGCAACGAGTCCTCGTTTTTGAACGACGGCGGTAACCAGCACAACATGCCCTCCCCGCGATCGGAGTTCTCGGTCGCGACGTTCGGCGGCGGTGGTGGGGACGACGACGACGACGAATCGATGAGGAGCAAAGCGGTCATCTTCGGCGGTTACACAACGGAGATCCGGTACCAGAACGACAGCGCCTTTCTCGCGATGGACTTCTCCTACCTGGGTGACACGTTCCTGTATGACGCCGAGACAAAGACGTGGAAGTACGTCTTTGCCGACGACTGGCCGGAGCACAGGGCGATGGGGGCCCTGATCGCAGTGCCTGGGGAAGAGGTTATTGATCTCGATACTCGTGACATAGTTGCTGGGGCCAATGCTGTCGCCACTGCTGCCGCCCGAGCTGTTTCCACTGCTGCTTTCCGCGGCGTCGGCAGCCCAGAGCAGGCGAAAGCGAATGCGGCATTGACAGCGGCGACAGAAGCGGCAGTAGCCTTGGCAGCTCTACATCCCGACCACAGCGTGGTCAAAAAGAAGGCCAAACCGTCAAAGGCAATGGAGGGCTTCCGAATCTTTGCCCTGGGTGGGTACCAATGCAACGGGCCGCCGCCGCCGGCCAAAGTGCCTTTTGGCTCGGTGTGGGAGCTGGTGTTGGGCAGCAGCGTGAAGCACGTCCGGGCGCGCTGCTGGGGGTGCGTCACGTTTGAGGAGGGTTTGAAGCTGTGCTGCGGGACGTGTGAGGGCGCGGTTGCGACCTGTGGCAAGGAGTGCCAGGCGCAGGTCTGGGCGACTGGGCACAAGCATTGGTGCAGCAAGAAAGAGTAGGCTGTTCTCTTGTTTACTTGTCCACCCTGACAGTCCAGGCAGGAGCATGGGTGCAGCGAGAGTCTGGCACCTAGCAGCTTCAGGTGCCTTTATGTTACAATCCGGATGGTCTTTGGTCGGTGTGGTACGCTGCAGCAGCAATGGTGCTCTGCCCTGCTCCATGCTTCCTTCAAAATGGGAGGGCCCCTTACTCCCCGCCTTGAGATCATATCTATTTGTTCATGTCCGTGCCATTTTGCTTACCTGCTACAGACACCTTGATTCTGACAACAATGGTGGGGACAAGGACCTTTTGCCCCTGAAGAGAGGACAGGATTTTGTTTCTGCCCTGGACTGCATTGTTTTACTGCTGTCATGTACTGCATTCTTGTACTGTTGTCTTGCACTTCATCATGGCCTGATCCTGGTGGTGGTCAGCCAGTTGCTAGGCAGGCCACAATCTGATCATTCCTTCATCATAACTTACCATGCTGATCACTGACACTGGGTGAATGTGGGGTTTTTATGATCTTTTTGCTTAGTATGGCGGAGCATTACAATTGTTGCATGGGGTAGGTGCCAGTTGGTGCCACTCAGGGCTGAGGCTTTGTAGAATATGAATATGTTCACCAGCAGACTAGCAGCTTTAGAACGGTGCATACCCGCTGGGCCCTGCTGGACGCTCGGCTGCGTGGGGCTGGTAGGGAATGACTAGGCTCAATTCCGGCTACCATGCACAGCCTGGGCCATGGTGCAGCCATGCCATCCTCCAATGTGAGGAGGCAGGAACATGGAACCCGGCTTTCTGGGCGGGGGAGAGAGAAGATCGTGTGGCGGATGCGATCCCTCAACCTCTGGGTATGGATGCAGACTAGCAGGTACTGCACTTTGGGTGCTGGGAAATAATCAGCTGATCAGGCCATTTGCCAATTGTCGAAATCAGGCCATATGCCTGGCTGTGATATCACTAAGAAACTGTCAGTGTTGAGTAGACTAGTGTCACTTTTAACATAAAGGAATTTAATGTCTTGAGACGACTACTGTCACACTATAGTTGACTGTTTGGATATGAATGTTGGACGTACCTAAGGACAAGTTACACTTATTGACCTGCGTGTTGACTCAGTTAGTTATGGTTTGTAGGTTGTGTCACTTCAACTTTTATATCTGGGACCATGGAGGCCTGGGTAAGAATGCCGCATTGCCGCTTATTGCCAAGTCGATAATATAAGGCAGGACCAGTATAAGGCTTAGCCATGTTTATTCCAATGCGTATTTGAACACCTTATGCTGGCCACCGCTGCTGGGCCCTCACTGGGCCGATGGAGGCCAGACCTTGAGTAATATGATACCTGAGATCTTGGACTCGACTTCCTTTGTCCTTTTTTGTACCGTGACGACAGGGGGCAACTGCGGGGAGTTCCCCCATACTGGCATCGTTGTATTGGTGGTATACCGGTAGGCGCAGACATGAGCGTCAATGCCGCACTGTCTTCATACCCGGATATCCCTCCTGGACCCTGTCCCATGAGAAGTTGTGAAGTTTTTACAGTCCATCAGAGCATCACAATTGATGCATGGGACGTGCCCGTATACCGGTAGAGGCACTTGACCCCATGCATTTAATGTGATGCCCGTCTGGACCGTGCAAATTCACATACAGTCTCATCCCTGTGACACTTCGTTTTTCCTGGAGGAAAGGCGTCTGCCCCAATTCTCGTTATCTTACAGCTGTCGTATTCAATTCAGGCAGGCGCTCACTCCACTTAAAGACAGAAGTGTAAGGAGGCTGTCTCCCGCTAACGCACGGGTAGGATTTATATTCAAAGGAGGGGCGCTTAGCAGTCAGCAGGTAGCCTAGCTACGCTAAGGACCCATTGCAGTGGCCTGGAGGCTGGAGGTGAGCCTGCATGTTTGTCCTCCCGACCACTTTCCCTCATTGGGCATGTGTAAATGAAGTTACACACCTGGGCCCTGCTCGAAAGATTTTGCCGCCCAGATGGCCACCTCTCTATTAGTTGTTTGGAAACCAAGGGGGGTCTACGAAGCATGACGTGTCATTGATGAGGGATCCACCATTCCACCTCCTGGTCAAGTGGAGGAAGGAGGAAACAGGTTCGTTCTTAAGATCCATTTCAAATTCGCCAGCTTTGTCAGTCGCGATCATGGTTCCATGAGAGAGAAAGTGGCCTTGAACTGATTAATTGGTTAGTGTCGCATGCCAAAATCTGGCATGATCGAGCAGGCCCTGGGCAGGGGTGAATCAAAGGAAATTGCACGAGCCGAAGAGCGTTACCCCAACCTGGCAAGCTTTTTAGTCCAAGTTTTATCCTTGACCGATGGATCGATTTCGTGGGTAAAATACCTATGCGCCTGATGAGCGACCACCCAAAGGATTCCACTCCTCTCAAGCACGGTCCAGAGGAGCAAGCGACATTCCGTCACATCACGTACCCTCGAGCGACCCCTCCTGACCGCAGGCCCCATCTGCCCCACAAGAAACGGGGAAAGAAAAGTCCTTACTTGAGGCATGGCAGGGAAGGGCGGAACAATTTGCCCAGCTACGTTTATTTCCCTTATTTCTCCCCGTTTGCTCTGCCAGGCCTGATTGTTCAAGGCCTCTGGGTGGACACCCGTTGACGGCGTTACGACACAGCTTGCAGCACAGCTTGCCCCACTGCTACAGATGCCACAGGGCCACTGCCCCATCCAGTCCCACAGAGACCAACGGCTGCTCCGAGCCCGCGGCCTGAGGGAATACCAGATTCGAAACGGGGCCAGAGTGCCCCATGCTGGACCCGACCCGTGCGCCAGTGGCCAGGTCCCACAGATTCACTAAGCCGTCGGCGCCGCCGGTCGCAAACGTGTCGCCGCGAGGGCTGACGGCGACGCAGCCCGGCTCCCCCTCGTGGATGTTGGGCACTGCGCGGACCATGGCCGGGCTGCGGATGTCCCAGATCATGGCCTGTCGATCCTGGCCGACCGTGATGACTGTCATCTGGTCGGGGCAGACCGCCAGGCCGTTGATGATTGTGTTGACGCGCCAGGACGCGCGGCAGCACTCGGGATGCAGGTCCCTAGTGGAAGGAGAGGGGGGGAGGAGGAACGCGTCAGCGTTGGACGTTGCAGGGTGTGAATAAGAGTGGTGTGCATACAAAAAGCTTGTGCAAATGTGGACCTTACGGGACAGTATACTGTATACAAGATGTACCGATAAATCAATCAAACTACCATCCTAGTGGTATCCGTAGACGAAGAAATATATAGGTTGCTACCTACCGTTACACCCGTAGTGCCCTATTGAACAAATATCAGAGAGTCACGGGAAATCAATCAAGATATTATCACCATATTGGTAGATTTGAATTGCCTTCTTTCAGGTTTGAATGAACTCTACATTTAAATGCTGCTCTCAGGGCCTACTAAGGGCAAACACTAAAAATAAAATCTCAATGTACAGCGCCAGCCCCTACATTATCCTATATCCTTCACCCCAAACCCGCCACAGGCTTCAAAATCGGTCTAAGCTCGCCATGACGATGTAAGCATTATCTGCCAGCACTGCCAGATCGCAGATGACTGCAGTACGAATCACGCACATAAACAGCGTCACCCAGACATCCACCATAGGCTCCAAGACCGGTCTGAGCTCGCTGTCACAATGTGTGCGTCGTCCGACATCACTGCCAGGTGACTGATGAGTATGATCTAGGGTTGCCCCCCCCCCCCCCAGTGCCGAGCATGACCTACCACAGGCTCCAAGACCGGTCTAAGCTCGCCGTCACAACGTGTGCGTCGTCCGACAGCACCGCCAGGTCGCAGATGGCCGCGTTGTGCGGCTTGAAGTTGGAGGCCATCTGGCGCGTGCGTAGGTCCCAAGCGCGCACCTCGCCGCCGGAGCCGCCAGTGACCATGAATCCAGATCTGCAAGCAGGGGGATCCAGAGGCAGTGTAGGGGCTTAGGTAAAGCATAGTAGCATACATGGGGTATGTCTAACTGTGATGAAACAAGACTTTTGCAGACCCTGTAAAATTGGCATGTGATCAGAAGAGGGTTTGTCTAAAACTTGAAAATAAGCACTGACACATACATGGGGTAGGGTTGACACTTGACGGTACAGGGTTCAGTAGTGATGTCTTAGGAGGCAGTGCAGCAAGAAAAAATCCTGCAGGCACTGTACGTGAGCAAGGCATACGTTCATAGGGTTATAACCGTCCGGATAAGTCAGTTTCAGGTTCATTTAGGAGGGGGCTGGTACCGATACGGGGAAAAGGAGGTTTGGCCGGCTGATCCACCCTTTGAGTCTGTCTTACGATCTGCCCATGGGGCAGATCGAAAAGCAGACTCAAAGGGTGGATCGAGATACTAAGTCATGGGGCAGATTGAAAGACAGATCCAAGAGGCAGATCCATGGGGCAGGTTTGAGGGTGACAATTTCTGTTGGCAGATCAAAGGTGCAAATTGAATCACCCACCTCCCGGCTCCGAAGCCTGCCCCTCAACCAATACACACTCTCCACCCGCCCGGCAGGCCCACGTCCCCAGGGTGTCAGATTCCTCATTTTTGCCAGCTACCTCCCAGCTTCCGGTTTTCAGCATCGCCTTTTATTTTTCCTGACTTGGAGCCCCAAAAGCTCCTCCAACATGCTTCGGGAGAAAATAAACGTTAACAGAACTCCGACACCTCCAGCTCTCGAGCTGCGGCCTCATCACACCTATCCGCCATAATCGTTGCTGCAAACCAAGATCACGGGCGCCTCAGATGAACTTCTACATTCCGGGGTTTAATGTTTAGGGTTGGAAAAAGAACCCTAAACCCTAAACTCAGATAAACTTCTGATACATTTCGGGTTTAGGGTTAAGGGTTTAGGTTTTATAAACTAAACTTTTTACGCTAAAAAGACCTACGGATTTGTAGCGGAAAAAAATTGACCGCAAGATGAACTTCTGGTACATTTCGCAGGCTCCAACTCACAAAGCCTGTGTCGCCAGCATCTGTCATCAGCATCCTTGAGTTTGAAACCCATTAGCCATCATCGTCGCAGCGAGCTAGGCTAAGGACTTTTGTGTTCTCATGGCAACGGCGCAGATGTGGGCTCCATCCAGGCTGCACTGTTCCCTTCCCTGCCACGCTCCACGGGACAGAAATCAGCTATCTTGGTTTCATCTCTTGGGCAACACTGGCAGCTTCTTGCCTCCTACGCCCGTACCGTAGACTTGAATTGGCATCCCTCGGGTGTGAATTAATTAATTCTTTGTTTTAATCTATTGCTGTCCACGGTCTACGGATGCAAGATTGACGGAAACTCTCGATTCCCAACTAAACTGGCGTCAACGATCCATACGCAGTATTTGTATTTGTATGTAAAATATCCTTCACCTCTAATTAGAAAAGGCGAAGCACACCAATAAAATCTGTATATCTTTCTTGTGAAGCGCAGGTTTGTTTGTTTGTGAGGCGCATTGTTTCCATTCATTTAAAACCTCACCTGTTAGCCATCTTGATGGCCGTTACTCCCGTTGAGTGCGCCAGAGAGTGTGCCCCGGGAATGACCCAGGAGGGCGCGGGTGTGCCGCCAGGGCCCCGCGTGTGGCAGCGCACCACGCCGTCCGCCCAGCCGCTCACGATGCTGTCCGCCGTCATGGCCACACACAGCGCCGCGCCTGGGGTGACGGTGCGGGGACGGTGGGTGGACGGTGAAACCGGGAAAGCGGTAATAAGGAAACAAATAGTGAGTGCACCAACTAAGCGCAAGGGATACATATGTCACACTGCTGGTTTCCTCCCGGTTTGCGCTGCCTGGCTCTGTCGAAAAAAGGCTTGGGTGCTTGCGTTAAATTTGTAACAAAATAACAGCACTTTGCCTGGAAGAGCATAGTTGTTGTTATTGGTACAACGTTTACGCGTCCACCCAAAGCCCTTTAAGCTCAGCGTACACAAGGGCAAGTCAGGAAGAACCAGTGCACTACAGGAACAAGGCAAAACAAAATGATTGCGTGCACAAATAAAAGGCAAAATAAACGATTGTTGCGTGCACAAAGGACCAGGGATGCAAGTGCCCAAGGACCAGGGATGCAAGTGCCCAAGGGCGGGTGGGCAAAGAATGCTCAGAAAATGCTTTGGTGCACATACAGAGGCAAAAAGGCATGACTGCACCGCGAGGTCCCTTCTGCTAAAGGCTGCTCCATGCTGTTTGAGCAGCGGCAGACCCGTCAAATGCTGGTCATCTTATGTGTTCCGGGGTCAAAGATCATGCGCTTTCTTAGACGAGCCTGTCAGGGGGCTGAACTAGGAATCCAGGGGGGCAGGAGGACCTAGGGGGAACATCACAGTGCCTTTCTTACAAACCCTCAGGCATGAATGTTAAGTAGATAACCCTGGGGAAAGAGGGAGAAGGGCACAATCTTTCTGGGAGGCTATGGAGTGATGGGAATACCAAGCCTGAGATACCAAGCCTGAGATACCAAGCCTGAGATACCAAGCCTGAGATACCAAGCCTGAGATACCAAGCCTGAGATACCAAGCCTGAGATACCAAGCCTGAGATACCAAGCCTGAGATACCAAGCCTGCCGATCTGGAGGGAAGACTATGAGTTGCTGTTATTCTGCCCTGCTGGACGAGGCAGAAAGGCAGCTGCTGTCGCCCCTAGAAGAATGAGGGACTTGTAGGACAGCGCAGACACCCTGAAAGTTGCCCCTGCAGGCTTAACCACACAAAACGCCACGTATGCCCCCTCAAGGCCTTACCGGACAAAACGCCACGTATGCCCCCTCAAGGCCTTACCGGACAAAACGCCACGTATGCCCCCTCAAGGCCTTACCGGACAAAACGCCACGTATGCCCCCTCAAGGCCTTACCGGACAAAACGCCACGTATGCCCCCTCAAGGCCTTACCGGACAAAACGCCACGTATGCCCCCTCAAGGCCTTACCGGACAAAACGCCACGCATGCCCCCTCAAGGCCTTACCGGACAAAACGCCACGCATGCCCCCTCAAGGCCTTACCGGACAAAACGCCACGCATGCCCCCTCAAGGCCTTACCGGACAAAACGCCACGCATGCCCCCTCAAGGCCTTACCGGACAAAACGCCACGCATGCCCCCTCAAGGCCTTACCGGACAAAACGCCACGCATGCCCCCTCAAGGCCTTACCGGACAAAACGCCACGCATGCCCCCTCAAGGCCTTACCGGACAAAACGCCACGCATGCCCCCTCAAGGCCTTACCGGACAAAACGCCACGCATGCCCCCTCAAGGCCTTACCGGACAAAACGCCACGTATGCCCCCTCAAGGCCTTACCGGACAAAACGCCACGCATGCCCCCTCAAGGCCTTACCGGACAAAACGCCACGCATGCCCCCTCAAGGCCTTACCGGACAAAACGCCACGTATGCCCCCTCAAGGCCTTACCGGACAAAACTCCACGTATGCCCCCTCAAGGCCTTACCGGACAAAACGCCACGCATGCCCCCTCAAGGCCTTACCGGACAAAACGCCACGCATGCCCCCTCAAGGCCTTACCGGACAAAACGCCACGTATGCCCCCTCAAGGCCTTACCGGACAAAACGCCACGCATGCCCCCTCAAGGCCTTACCGGACAAAACGCCACGCATGCCCCCTCAAGGCCTTACCGGACAAAACGCCACGCATGCCCCCTCAAGGCCTTACCGGACAAAACGCCACGCATGCCCCCTCAAGGCCTTACCGGACAAAACGCCACGCATGCCCCCTCAAGGCCTTACCGGACAAAACGCCACGCATGCCCCCTCAAGGCCTTACCGGACAAAACGCCACGCATGCCCCCTCAAGGCCTTACCGGACAAAACGCCACGCATGCCCCCTCAAGGCCTTACCGGACAAAACTCCCTGATGGAGGGGCGGATGAAGGAAGCCACCCATTCGGCTGTAGCACTGGGTAGCCTACTGCACAGCTTGCCTGCCTGCAGGGCTGACATCGGTCATCTGAGACATCAGCCTAAGGGAACAGCGCAGCCGCCCTGCCCACCGCCCCGCGCACACCCACTTTCTAATCGCAGACATGCCTACCCCCTCGTAGCAGCACCACCTTGCCGCCGTTGTGTCATTGCAGCCTTTTAGGGTTTAAGGTTTAGGGCTGCACCTTCCAGGCGCAGCGTAGCTGCCCTGCCTACCCCCTCACAACCCACCCTGCTTTGCACTCAGTCGTAAGTACGCCCCGCCTACCTGCAGTCGTGACATCCGCCTTGTATGACTGTAGCTGGCTGAGGGGCGGGGCCTGCAGGTGGCTGAGCGCCCACGCAGACACCGTCCCGTCATCGCTGCAGGTCACCACGCAGCCGTGGTCGCCAGCCGCGACCGCGGCGCCGCGCACCGGCCCAAAGTGGCAGCGGTGGAGCGTGCGCTGAGCCGAGCCGGCCGGCAGCCTAAACGCACGCAAGGGGTCAACATGAGGCGAGGTTTACAGGGTTTGGGGGCATTCGGATTCGGATCTGCTGGCGTAACCAGGCAGATTGACATTTGCCGCATGACTGTTCAAGTGCCGAGGAATAACAGCGCATTCCCTGGAGCAAAGTCTGGCAATACAGTACTGCCATCTAATAAACGAACACCCCGTATAAACCCTGACACAACCATCGGTAGAAAGCCTGACAGCATACCTGGTATCCATCCCCTGGTATACCCCCTGGTATACCCCCTGGCAGAGCCTTAAACAACTTGAGCTTCCCCCCTGGGATAAACCCCCTAGTAAACCCCCTGGTATAAATCTAAACAACTCCTGGTATACCCTCCTGGTAAAACCCCTGGCAGAATCCTGAACAACTGAAGCTTCCCCCCCCCGGTATACCCCCTGGTATAAACCTGAACAACTCCTGGTGTGCCTTCCTGATGTAACCCCGGTCATAGCCTTTGGGTCTGTAGTATTCTGATGGACCTGCAAATACGTCCCCTCCACCAACCCCGTCATTAAAGCCTCTTGTACAAGTCCCACCTGGCCATCTGTAGATGCCCCTGTTGCTGCCCCACCACCAAAGCCTGCCATTCAGGCCTCAAGCAGCCGTCCCCTAGTAGCCCAACCTTAAGGTACCCCCAGTTGCCATCCCCCAGTTATCAAAAAACTGATTTAGCCTTTGGGACTTGAGCAGTTGCCAGCAGCCCCACCTGCAACTGCCTCATGCTCTTCACCCCAGTCCCCACCAATCCACCACTCACCCTGTTAATTGGGCCTACAGTTCCAGTCCCTAGCCCAGTCTAGCAGCAGCCCCCCATCAGTAGCCCCACCTGCTGATGCCCCCTGTTGCTGTCCCCACCAGCCCACCACCCACCCTGTCAACCAGGCCTACACGTCCAGTCCCTAGCTCAGTCTAGCAGCAGTCTTATAGTACCAGCCCCACCTGCTGATGCCCCCTGTTGCTGTCCCCACCAGCCCACCACCCACCCTGTCAACCAGGCCTACACGTCCAGTCCCTAGCTCAGTCTAGCAGCAGTCTTATAGTACCAGCCCCACCTGCTGATGCCCCCTGTTGCTGTCCCCACCAGCCTACCACCCACCCTGTCAACCAGGCCTACACGTCCAGTCCCTAGCTCAGTCTAGCAGCAGTCTTATAGTACCAGCCCCACCTGCTGATGCCCCCTGTTGCTGTCCCCACCAGCCCACCACCCACCCTGTCAACCAGGCCTACACGTCCAGTCCCTAGCTCAGTCTAGCAGCAGTCTTATAGTACCAGCCCCACCTGCTGATGCCCCCTGTTGCTGTCCCCACCAGCCTACCACCCACCCTGTCAATCAGGCCTACGGTACTTCCCGAGCCCAGCCTAGTAGTAGTCTTCCGGTACCAGTCCTACCTGTAGATGCCCCCTGTCGCTGTCCCCACCACCAGCGCCGAGGCGTCCCCGGTGGCTGACAGCGACGTCACTGGACCGGGCACCGTTGCAAAGGGCAGGATGTCCTTCCACATATGGTCGTTGGTGAACATGGTGACGGCTCCGTTGCCGCCGCCAACAAGGATCTGGCCATTGGAGGAAAGACCGATCGCGCCAACGCCAGCACCTGTACCACCAGTTCAAGATGAAAGACGTGTGGCCATTGGTGAACATGGTGACGGCTCCGTTGCCGCCACCAACCAGGATCTGGACATTGGAGGAAAGGCTGATGGCGCCAACGCCAGCACCTGTACAACCGGTTCAAGATTAGTTGACGTGTGGCCATTGGTGAACATAGTGACGGCTCCGTTGCCGCCACCAACCAGGATCTGGACATTGGAGGAAAGGCTGATGGCGCCAACGCCAGCACCTGCGGGAACCGGTTCCAGATTTCAGATGAAGCCATTTGTGAGCATGGCGACGGCTCCATTGTTGCCAATAACCAGGATCTGGCCGTTGGGATCAAGGCCAATGGCGCAAACGCCAGCACATGAAAGAGTCTCACGTCTCAGTATGTTTCCACATAAGGTTATGGGTAGGCATAGATACCGCTCAGTTGCTATCGCCCACCAGGATCCAACCATTCAAGGCGCTTCCGATGGCGCCAACGCCCGCACCTGCCAAGGCAGAAGAAACACAGCTTTGCTTCAAACAGGGGGTGTGAGGGTGAAGGGAGCAGTACAGCTTTGGGCCAAGGCCGCATCTGCACCTTCACTCCTAGGCAGCCAGTGATCCAGGGCCGGAGGTGGACCATCCTGGTCACTCAAAACTGTTGTTTGCTTCTTAACTTGCAAAGCGAGCAGTTTAGAAGCACACGTACAGAAATATACAAGCCTGTTGCCCAATGCCGCCAGACAGGCCCGTGCGTGCGAGGGCAAATTACGAATGGTAGGAGAATGGTGACGAGGAGCAGAGGGTTTCAGCCGGTATCGAGAGACAGGTCAGGCCATCCACACTTCAGCTGCTTCTGCATCAACAGCAACCGCGGTTGGCTACAAGGACCCGGCGCCTGCGGAATGCCCTCATCTCGTCAGAATCCTCAACCCTGAACCCTAAAACCCAAACCCGAAATCAAAGCCCCACCTCTCACTTCTCAACCTGAACTCAGCCCACCAAATATATGAACCCTTAACCTCTTGACTAACCACATGCTGGGTGGGCCATCTGCATTGTACGCCTCATGACATTGACGGTGACCACGTCCCCACTGGTGGTCCCGACGTACAGCCACTGCCCATCCGTGGAGAACACCATGCAAGTAAAAGCGCGGCGGATGCTGCCAGAAGTGACCTGAATGGAACAGAGACAAAGCCGTGCCACGCTCAGTTGCAGGTTTGAGGTGCCATGATAAAACCATGAATACGAAGGCGCGGCAAATGCTGCCAGAAGTGACCTGAAAACCTACAACATGAACAACCATTCCGTACACAGTTGTAAGCGCCTTAGTATCCCCCGGTAGGTGCCCTTTTGCAGGTCTTGATGTACAAAGAGCGTGTACGGTATGAGAGAAACAAAGAAGCCCCGTACTTCATACCCCAATGGGAAAGTGAGATGGCAACCGCACAACACAAGGTCCCGGATGATGGTTCAGGATTTAAGGGCAATCACGTAAGTTTCAGGATCCAACGTCTGTCCCAGATCTAAGGATCAGGATCCAAGGTCAGACTCCAATCTAGGGTTCAGAACTGCTGATGACCTTGGTTCCACAGGTGGGACTGCTGAAAGGATCCAGGGTGGATGTGGATCCAAGGTTAAGCAAGGATCTAGGGTTTAAGTATAACTGCTGATTACCTTGGTTCCGGAGGCGGGACAGTTGAAGGGGTCCAGGGTAGATGTGCATCCAAGGTTAAGCAAGGATCTAGGGTGGATGTAGATCCAAAGTTAAGCAAGGATCTAGGGTGGATGTGGATCCAAGGTAAAGCAAGGATATAGGGTTCAATTATAACTGCTGCTTACCTTGGTTCCGGAGGCCAGCCTGCTGAAGGGGTCAAGGTGAAGACAAGGATCTAAGGCATCCCCCGGGATTCAGGGTTCATGTATGACTGTCCTTCTATAACCCAAACGGAACCTGTGCACTACCTTGGTTCCGGAGGCGAGGCCACTGTAGGGGTCCACGGTGAAGATGTGGATCTCGCCGCACTGGGTGGCCAGCGCAAACGTGTAGCTGGAGCCACCGATGGGAGAGAAGGCCGAGGCTGTGGCACGCTACATTCGGCGGGGAGAGGAGAGGAGAGGGGATCATGGGGCCAGGGCAGGGGGGATCTTGGTGGACCAACACGTATGATGTATGTGGGCCCTCTGTGCTAGCAGGGTGAGGAGAGAAGTGGGGAGGGGTTAAACCTAGTCAGAGGTGGAAAGGGCGGGGTTAAAGCTAGTCAAAAGTGAGCCAATGAGCTGGATATATCAGTGCCAGTCCGAGCGTCAGCCCTGTCTTACCATGATTCGCTATCCTGGTTCACGCAACAGGGCACATTGTGTTTAGTTTATATACAATTATCGACCAGTGTTAAGCGGCATTAACCGGCACCAGCTTAATTTATGTATGCCATCTGATGGCCTCTCACCTTTCTTTGAGGGAGCGGCTGCTTGGCCACGATCTTGCCAGTCGCACTGTCCAATACAAACACCTTTTGATCTCTGTGAGGACGTGAGCAGGAAACAGTTCGGATTATAATTCCTGTGCGACGCAAGCAGAGTCATGTTTGGTGGAGGTGAAGCACTGGGCCTTGTTTTGACCCAGAAAACCCCCTCAAAAAGGATAAGAGCAGCAGAAATTTTTGTAATCTAGAAACTGTTACATCTACTGCAACCAGAGTGACTAGTCAGCCTTTCGTCAGACATCCATGGGGGGGATCAAGCAGGTTTCGAACAGACCATGAGTACAACAACAGCGACGTAAGCGTTGGGATCATCAGCAGTAGCCACAACCTCCCCCTGAACTTGCGCATGTCAGCACGAAAATACAAAGCCAGATGGAAAAGAAGGAAGAACTGGATGCAAAGCCCGTATTTAGCATCAGGGTACAATAATCAGTCCCCAGATCATTCCCCACCTACATTTCGTTTCCCACAGACATGAGCAGCCGCTCGTCCAACGAAAAAGACAACTGCACGACCTCGGAGTCATGCTCCTGAAACCTGCACAACAGCGGCACAGCATTTATTTGGCCTTCAGGTACTGCTGTCTGGTCTTCCTGTGTGCTTTTCCTGGCCCTCCAAAACAAGGCTATTGGGCGGGTGACTAGATGTGTTATAGGGTGCAGCAACAACAGCATGCATCTTGCAGAGGAGGGAAGTGTTGGAACCTGCAAGCACTGCGGACCAACACGAGAGTCATGCCTGGGACCTTTGCAACCAGGAATTTCAGACATCACACGATCTGCAATTTTCCTGTTGTATCACAAGAGTCTGCATCTCAACCTGCGTCAATCTTCATGAGGACCGTACCAGCAGTATTCAAAAAACAAGTATTTGAATGATAGTGGTCACTAGCCTGGCTCGGGTAGATCCGCAGGCTACGTCCCAGATGACGACATCGGCATTCCTGCCGCACTGCTGGTTACACTTTTTGAGGGCGGGACCCATCAAATGAATAGTGAACTGCTTGTGCAAGCTTGAGGAGTAGGGCGGCCGCAGTTTAAAGCGCCGACTTTTCTGATGGACGTTTTTACCCAAGTCTTTTATAAACGGGCAGTGATGATACTGTAGTCTCAAACTGATTCTAAGTCGGAGACTATTGCCAATCTGAGCCCTCAAATGATACTTAAATCACAGTAGTCACTGACCTTGCTCTGATAGATCCGCTGGCCACGTCCCAGATTACGACATCGGCATTCCTGCCGCATTGCCCGCTGGCAGCCAACCTGCCCGATACCTGCATGGGTCACAGGCACGCAGATCTTAGCATGCAGAGCCCCACAATGCATACTGACACGTGCAAGCCAAGAAAATACAGAGCTTGGCATGCAAGCTTGCATTCTTCAAGCATGCTGAAAAGAAATGCAGGCAGCCAATAATGTAGCGCACATGCGTGGTTTAGCATTCAGAAAGCTAGTCCTATTCAGATGCACTAATATTTGCGAGAAACACCCAAGCATGCATGCATATAACACCTACGTACAATAGTTGCATGATGCAACTGCGGGCGAAGGGCCTCACCGACAAATCGAACGCGGTGATCCGATCATCATGTCCACGCAAGAACCGTTGATACCCGTTGGATCCCTGCAGGCAAGTTAGCTCAATCTTTAATTTCAGAGACTGACATGGACTAGCAAGGAATTATCCCGGAATTATCCCTAGGAATCCTAGCAACCAACTGTTGGTCATGGGCATGGGCATGGGCATGGACATCGTGGCATTCCAGGCAGTGGTGTAGGTCGCTTGATGAGGAGCATTGGCAGCATCTACCACGAAGCTTACCGTCACTACTATTTGCCCTCCGCTCACGCTCAGCACCTCATCAGCAGAGGGATTTGCCCTCACTCCCCCGGACAGAGATCCACTGCAGGCATGAGGGAGCGTGAGTTCGATCTAAGGAGCATTGTAATGATATTCAAATTATATCGAAAATTTCATGCCGCAGATGTGTCGATAGATATTGATAGATAGTGACACGCACGCACTTGAATCCGTTGCTAACTTGCAGTTTCAGGGCCATCGAGGATCCTCCTCCAGATTTCGGCAGAATGCGAGATTGTTACGTCGAAGATCTTCAGGAGTCTAGCAGGAGATCAGGTGTTGAGGCAGAAGGGCGTGAGGGGAACTCGAAGCATGTACTGCCCATCGTCGTACTGCAAAACTGGCTGTTTCTGACAGCAACAATCTGCCACTGGGAGCCACCTGGTTCTCATCGCACTGGCTTTGACATATTGACAATTTTAAGCACATCGCGGCCAAATTATGCATCTCATCAAACATGGGGGTCTGACGAGGATGCTTACGGTGCATTTTGTGCCTTTCTGTCCTCTGTCTTTCCTTTGGTCAGCTCGATGCATGATTCGTAGCCTGAGGTTGATTTCCCGACGCAATGAAAGCAGGATCTGTTCGGTTGATCGAACAGCACTCAGCTTTACGAGTCTTATGCAAGGGTCCCATACATCTCCCTCCAATCCCAAATCTCTATGAATCCAGACACATGGGACGACCTGCGAGCTCCTTGCTGTCAGCAGGTTCAAGTCATTGTGTAACAGGGCTGATGCAATCGCAGCAATCTCCTGCTAAATTTGTGGAGGGGGAGGGTCGTGACATGTGAGGTGCGCGTTAATGGGCCATGTATGGGGAAGGGTGGTAATCACAGCTGGAGGGGATCTGATGGCAGAGAGGGCCACTATTTAGTTTACCTTGATTCAGCTACACCTCAGCTGACTCACCGCCTACGGCCTGGTGGCTGGTGCGGCAAATCCTGCTGCTCGAGCTCTCGGCCGTAAGTCAAGCAAAATCCGGTCCTCTTCGGCCCAGTGGTGCCCACTTGAACTAAGGTGGTCTGGCACACAAAAAGATAAGCAATGCAGAGGGCAGATGCATGCATTGCTTATCATCCCTAACCGTTTCCCTAGCAGGTGACGCATTGCATGGCTTTAATTGGTTTTCAGGTGCGAGTCCAAAGAAGGCGCCAAATTTCTAAAACGGTTTTTTAAAACTCCAAATGTGTGGGCAGCTTGGCACTTACGCGACTTACCCTTGGCTTGGCCCTGATGTCATCATAAATTGATAATGTGTGACTACGGGGCCCTCAGACCACTGTTTGTTACTTGTAGGGAGCTTAGGCTTCATGTCAGCAGTTCAGCTACATAATGGCCAAGGCTGACGGGGATGGTGGAGCAAGCTCTGATGCTTGCGCCGCCGCCCAAAGGCAGGTCAGGGCTGGCTTCATTCCCATCGGATGAGTGGCGGCTACACGGTGACCTGGTTAAAGTGGCCTGATTTGCACAGAAATGCTCACTGCCTGAAACCCCTAAAATGTCAGCCTGCAAGCCAGTAAATAAAATCAGATTTACAGCATTCCTTTATTTTACAAACCCCATTCGAGATGGAAATAGCGCTTCCAGATGGCATAGCCTGGTGGATCTGTTATCCACCAGCTCAACAAAATTTCAAATTGTTTTCTTGAAACCTAGCCTGGGACACCCCTACGCCCAGAGGCCTATGCCAATGTCCTGGATTCATGTCCCCCAGCAGAAGGTGAAGGTCAAAGGTCCTAAAGCATCCTCAATCCAGGTCACCAAGCGTCATGCAAGTAACGTGCGTCAATGAAGTGTTGAGACAAAACATGTGTGATAGATGCAATGACAAAAACGGTGTATCATGTGCTGTTAACGAGAACTGTGGACCCCCTGACAATAACTGTGGTACAAATGTAATAACGAAACATATCATAGCAAAAACTGTGTGACACGTATAATTGAAGAGATAGCATCATCATTTTCCTCCAACCAGCATCATCATTTCCCTCCAACCAGCATCATCATTTCCCTCCAACCAGCATCATCATTTTCCTCCAACCAGCATCATCATTTCCCTCCAACCAGCATCATCATTTCCCTCCAACCAGCTTCATCATTTCCCTCCAACCAGCATCATCATTTCCCTCCAACCAGCATCATCATTTCCCTCCAACCAGCATCATCATTTCCCTCCAACCAGCTCCATCATTTCCCTCCAACCAGCATCAACATTTCCCTCCAACCAGCATCATCATTTCCCTCCAACCAGCATCATCATTTCCCTCCAACCAGCATCATCATTTCCCTCCAACCAGCATCATCATTTCCCTCCAACCAGCATCTTCTTTGATTTGATTCTTCATTTATTTGATTGATGCACCTCCAGCAAGCATCCACCAAAACCTGCCTATCATTTCGTCCTCTACCAGTAATTGATACGCATAATTGATCAAATAAATTTGATAATACGCGTCATGCTCATCTCCGTTCCCATTCTGCTCCATTCGAATCTCTTCAGGAAGCAAGGTGCTCCTGCAGCTCTCGGACCTGCAGCTGCTGCAGCGCCCCTGCCGCCACAGCCTTCACCTCCTTCACACATGACTCGGACAGGCGGACCAAGGGCACAGCAGCGCCCGCAGCAACGATCTGGGACCTGATCTCGGCATTCACGGCCAAGTTCCACAGCGCCGCCGCGGCAGACTCCTGAACCTCTGCCGAACTCGACTGGAGCAGGTGCAGCAGCGGCAAGATTGCGCCGCGCGCCGTTATGTCCAGCTTGTTGTCCTCGTCGAAGGCCAGGCTGCCGAGCACCTCAGCGGCTGGCTGTTGGACGCCAGCAGGCGTGCCCGGGCCGAGCAGCAGGACGAGGCGGTCAACGGCGCCGGCGCCGGTGATCATCTCACGGCTCGCCACGCCGCAAGACGCAAATACCCACAGGGCCGAGGCCGCCGCGCGTTGCACCGCCGCCGACTCGGAACCAAGCAGGGCAACCAGGGGCGCAACGGCGCTACCCGCCGCTGCGGCAGCATCATCGCCGTGGCCGGCGATAAGGTGCATGATAGCCTGTGCCGCCTCTAGCTGCACGGCCTCCCCCGAGTTTGCGTCGAGGCAGACGACCAGCGGGGCGATGGCGCCGGCGGCTGTGACCTCCGCCTTGGTCTCCCGGTGGTGCGCAAGGCTTCTCAGCGCGCAGGCCGCAGCCCGCCGCACAGCAGGGTCCGCGGCGCCGTTCGGGCCCATCAGGTGCATGAGCGGCGGGACAGCGCTGGCGGCTACAATCCTGGTCGCAGCCTCGCAGTTGGATGCGAGCCACGTCAGCGTCTCCGCTGCCTGCCGCTGCACAGCCACGGACGCCGACCCAAGCAGGCCGACAAGGGGCTCCACGTTGCCTGTCGCCGCAGCGGCCAGCTTTACCATGTCTTCATCCCGCGAGCTGCTCATGATCGTTGTCATGGCGCCCCTGGCCGTCTCCCGCACCGCCTTCGAGCCGGCCCCATGCAGCTTAACGAGCGGGGCGACGGCTCCTGAGTCCGCTATGGCCACTCGAATGCCCTCTTCTTCTGCCAGGATCCATAGAGCAGCGGCACCCCACATCTGCACCGCCTCTAATGGGCCCGCCGAATCGCCCGCGTCCAGCAAACCGACGAGGCTTGTGACGGCTCCAGCTTCAACAATCTCCGCTTTTGTGCCATCGGAGAAAGCGAGCGCCCAGATGGCCGCAGCCGCCGTCTCTTGGACTGCCGCCGAGTTCGACGAGAGAAGGTGTGTCAGCGGCATGATGGCGCCGGTCTCCGCTATCTGTGCCTTGTTGGCCTCGTCAAAAGCGAGGATCCAGAGGGCCGCAGATGCCCATCTCTGCACTGCTGCCACGTCCGACTCCAGCATGTGGACAAGGGGCGGGATACCGCCAGCAGCGGCGATCTTGACCTGAACCAACAAGCGAGAGCAAGGGATGAGAAGCACGAGGTCTAGGAGGTTTAGAAGGGCTACCTTACATTATTTACATTTGACGACTGCTCCCGCCTAGTGCCTGACACTGTTTATTACAGTCAGCACCCCGTGTTCAGTGCCCCTGTCCAGCACTGCTGTGGCGAACCCGTCTTTTAGGATTATGAAAGTCTAATGGAACGGTATTTGTCAGAACTAGGCCTCAGCCCATGCAGCACTGTTGCTTGCAAACAGAGGAGTAGTGGCCGATTGGCGGCCATACAAAATCAGGAAAGAAAGGAAATAAATGCCTAACACTTTCACAGGGGCCTACGGCGGGAGGGGGGAGGGTCTACGAGGGCCGGACCCTGGGGTGGTTTGGCCGAACTACCACAGATATTTCTAGCAGTAATCCAATATACCTTGCACAAATTGACGCAGTCTCAGTAACAGTGATACGTGATGACCAAATGAGATAGCGCAATACATGATGATATTGCGGATGATCCTGTGGTCGAAGAGGAAGTCTCTGCGCCTGCGCCTGCTCAGAGACAGACTTTCCTTTTGCCAGGTTTTGGCGAGTACTCACCAAGCAGCACCTGGAAGCCTGGGTTCATTCTGGTAGATCACTGGAATTTGTACTGACATTTTAAGCCTGTTTTTAATAGCGTCCTGGCAGGCCTCACAGCTTGGGTTAATTCTGATAAATCTCTGGCATTTGCTCATGATATCCAGCTGTTTCAAATGGCTTCTTAGCGGGCCTTTTCTGCTTAGGTCGACTCAAATAAGTTCATTGAGTCAGGGTGGCTTTAAATGACCAGCAGCGATGTAACACCCAAAGTAACGGTGCAAAAGAAATGGCCGGGAAAAATTGGGACCCTTCCGGCACGACCTGATATTGAACTGAAGGTAAAAAAGGGCCCTTGAGGCGGGAGCTGAAAGTAGGGTAAGACAAACTTCGGCTAGAGCCAAACTGTTTGGAAGTTCCTTCTAATTCCCTACCCTGAGCACCATACTTTCCTTTACTTTTAACTTCCATTATGACAGAAAGCTAACGAGACATCGCATCAGTGATTCAAGTGGCATATGTTTTGAATCTGTTATGAACCAGCGTCCAGCATCTTATTTATTGCAGTGTATACCAAACCACATTTGGACGGCTGCAGAGCAGCTGCCCAGTGGGCAGATGGGGACAAACCCTTGTTCGGCCAACAGCTGATGGCCCAAGCAACAAGGCTTCCTGCACTAAACCTACCCGGTTAACGGCCGGGTTTTAGCTCTTAGTGCAGCTGAAGCAACCGACAGCAATAGAGGCGCCTTACCTTGTGTTCGTCACTGAACGCCAGTGTCCACAGCGCCTCTGCCGCCCGCTCCTGCACCTCCGCCGATTGAGATCCCAGCAGCCGCACCAGGGCGTCAATTGCGCTGGAAGCAGTCAGTTGCGCGACCTCTGGGCCTGTGTCAAACGCAAGGTCCCATAGCGCCCACAGGTCTTCGTCGGGCACCGCATGCCCCAGTTCCTGCCGCAGCCTTGCCGCCAGCTGCGGGGGTATCCCACCCACGTTCAGCGCGTCATGGGCAGCGTCGTGGATCCATCGGCTTGGAAGTGCAGCCTGCTGGACCTGCCTTGTGTGGCAAATCCGCTGGGCAAATCAATGTGCAGGGTCGGTTCTGTTGGGCTGAAGTTGGGACGTAGAATGTCATGGTTCAACAGCATGCCAAAGCAGGTTTTCAAGCTTGCTTTGTTGTTAAGCTTGCTTTGTAGGGCAGAAAAAGACAGAGGTACGTGCACAAATGTGGTAAGAATGATAGCAATGATGGGGCATTGACATACCCAGCAGGCTACCTGGGGGTCTCAAAAATGAAAAAAACTCAATAGAAGGCTTCATAATTATTGCTGCCAGACTGCCTTTGCGCCCGACAGAGCGCTTTAGGTTGCACAGGAATGCTAGTTTTAAGGTGCAGCCTAGGTGATGCTGATGAAAACGGTTAAAATAAGTAGCCTTAGTTACAATGGAAATGATTATTTATTACATTTATAACTGCTGGATGGTAGCTGCCCGAAGGGCTGGAGCCCAACATGTCTAGGCCCCGAATGGCCCAATCTACTAGTGCGTGTTGAGCCAATTACTAGGCCCTTGCACTCAGGAAGAGTTTGCCCATGCTCTATGTTAGGGCAATCATTATATCGTGTCATTCACTCATACCGACATCCTTGCTTGCATTCTTTCCAAGGCCTACTTTCAGAAGATGTCAAGACAAAGGCAAGTTGCATACTGGCATACCAGTAATCCGGTGACATGTCACTGGTACATGCTACATATCGGTAGTTTGCTTAACAAACGATTCGACTTTTCTCAACAAGAGAGAGGCTTGGCAGAATGAACGTGCTGTGAATATGGATCAACTCGAAACATGACTTGCAGACACGTGCTATATCATCCAGCGGCTTTCCCGACATGACGACATTAATGATGCCGGAATGACATTGCCGTTGCTTCCGGAAGCACGCCGGGAATCACGTGAGTGGCGTTGTCACATGCATTTCTGGTTAGATGGGCGGACGAACGCGAAAAACTGCGATGTTGATTGATCACCTTCACATTCTTGTCGCAGAGGCTAAGGATCCTGCTGCCGCTTCCCGCCACATGTGTTGCACGTCTGGTGGCAAAGCGGCGAGTGAGGGTTCCCGATTCAGACTTCGAACATAAAATCGGCATCGAATATTTGTACATACAGCAATCAAGGAGAGTCAACCTGCCTTTATGCGACGTTAAGAAACATCCAGGGTTTCGACAGGTTTCGATGCTGACCCCCAACGCTGACGCTGACGCAAATAAGCCCGCTTTACAAGATCCCCCCGAAACCACAGTATTTTTTCGAGTTTTGAATTCTGGCCATGTGGCAAGATCTGTAATAAAAGATTTCACGAACGTTCAAATAATACATTAAATGACTCTGTCCAGTTTACTACCTGGCTATTTGCGAAGAGGAGCTGCATCGCTCCTCCCAGCTCTTCAAAGGGGTGCAGCGTTCACTGCCTATGACGTCGGCGAGTCCACTAACATCAAGTGGCACGAGGGAGGCGTCGAGACGGCTGTCAAGGAGCGCATGATGAAGCAGCGCGGTTGCGTACTGTGGTTTACAGGCCTGAGCGGCAGCGGCAAAAGCACTGTCGCATGCACTTTGGAGCACGCGTTAGCAGCCGAGGGCAAGCTGACCGCACTCATGGACGGTGACAACATCCGCCACGGGCTCAACAGCAACGTAGGGTTCTCGGCCGAAGATCGGGCCGAGAATATCAGGTGTGGGACACGACATCGACCGCGACCGTCGACCCCTCTGAGTGGATTACGAGCCGATGCGAGGTTTATAATGCAGAATTTTCATGCAAGCACATGCATGCAAGAACAAGCTCGCCATTGCAGCTTCCCAGCTTGGACAATCGGACAATCCATACACATGTCTGCCTTGGATCCCTGCCTTGGATCACTCCCATGTCCTGCTCTTTGGGCGTCAGCATTGAGGGAGCAGGTCCGCTTGGGTGTTACAGCAGCTCAAGGCTATAGAGGGCTTTCGATCGCCCGTGATGTCTCGATACTTTTTAGTTACGAGTCTGGTGTCTGGTGTTCATTGTCAACAGTATTCGTTATAACCTTACAAAGGTCAGGAGGGTCAGAAAATCAAGCCATAGAGAATCAGTGAATCACCTTTGGCTTCCATGTACTGCTTCATGACAAGGTGCACGCCTTCGATTCAGCAGCTCAAATCGACCGGATCTGACTGAGGGGCATGCGTGAAGCTGTAAACGACAGCGTGTGCTGTTCGCAGAAACCTCGACACTCGTGCATGTGGTCAGCAGCACTAGCCATGATTTCAAACACGTGCACAGGTTAGTTTTCAGATCAGAGTGCCGAGTCAGACAAGTCAGCACCCCGTTTTTGTGCGCACTATACCACCTTTGGCAGGCCGCTCATAAGCCACCATTGGTCTGATCAGGACCAAACTTCGATCAGCCTACAGCCATTGGACCTAGTGGTGAAGCTGAACCTAGTGCTGCACCAGGTCCCCTCGGCCGTAGGCCATGCTGCTGGTGGATTTTAGCCGAAATACTCTTAAATGTTTAGTTGGGCTGACTTAAGCCGTACATCATTATTCTTGAGTTCTTTACTTACTAAAAGCCAGGAGAAATTTGTTCACAGGGTCAATTCCAGGTTTCAGATATTCAATCAGTCTGGTTTGGATTGAATCCTCAGTTTACTTGATGCTAAATCTTGATTTTGAATCAGGCTCTCCTTATCTCAGGTGGCCCTCGCTTGAAAAAACAACACTCAATCACCACGCCACTGCTTTATCACCTCATACCACATACCAGTCTTCATGACTATTTACTTCATGTACTATGAATTATGATGCACAGTCAAATCCTGAGCCGCCCCCCCCCATTGCTCCCCTGAGCATACAGGCGAATCGGAGAGGTGTCCAAGCTGTTTGCCGACACAGGGGTCGTGACGCTGGTGAGCTTCATCTCCCCGTACCGCGCGGATCGTGACCGAGTGCGGCAGCGGCTGCAGCCTGGCCAGTTCATCGAGATCTATATGAAGGTTTGCAGTGATGGGTGTGCGGGAGAAGCAAGGTCTGATACCAATTTTGGGTGCTGGAAGCTGGATGGTGGCAATATGGCGGCATTATGGTGGCATTGATCCGTGTGTTGGTTGAATGGTGGTGATACGGATGAGGATCAAGTGGGGTGTCAGGTGCAGGCGTTCAGTTCCACCTTTTCTGCAGCCAATTCCTTGCTGCTGAATGGCGTTTTTGTTAGGTTGGAGATCCCGTGGCCAAGCCATTTGTTGCACTGAGAAGGGACACACAAATACAAATACTGCATGGTTGTGCAATACAGCCATGCTATATGGCAGGGGGTATTTATGACCCATTTAAAAACGCACAAGCATGGAGGGTCACCAGCAGCTCAGTCTGTGTTTGACACAGGTCCCATCCGCCATACGGCACCTCATGGACAATACAAATTCAAATTCTGAAATCTTACCTATCTGTTGGAGGATTTATATGTGCTTCGTTTAGTGTAGCCTCCATCGAGATTGTCTCAGGCAGTCAGCTGTGGTAGTCCTCTTCCCCAACAGACCCCAAGCACTCTCTCAGTCCTCCATCTCCTGGCACTTTCCTGGACAAGCTCATGGTTCCTGATGTTCAATGTCTGATTCATTGTTGATGCTTGGGCGGGTTCGGGACCTGCTCGTGGTTTCAGCAGCTCATTGATCACAGCCCTGTCTATCACAGGTACCCTTGGCTGTGTGTGAGACAAGAGATCCAAAGGGGCTCTACAAGAAGGCACGAGCCGGTGCGTTTCTGGGGTTGTAGGTTTGGGGTAGGGTGCAGCAATGCAGTAAGAGCTGATGCGTTCTGGGATGGACAGCGTATTTGTCTCACGTGGATGGCCTATTTGGGGATGCATTTAGTGCTGGTGTCTGGAAGATGGTCGAGTCCAGAAAGAAAGAAAGAAAGAAAACTACGCCCCGCAGGGGCGTGAAGGTTAAGGAAACAGCGCGGCCTGGGCCTGGGCCGCGTCCGCGCCGTTACCATTACCGTTACCGTCAAGTCCATCTTCTAGGAATCAGGCTGACCTGACAGGAAGTCTGAGGGGGATCTAGGCTGGTATGGGCAGAGGCTGGGGGAGCAAGCTTGGCACAGCCGATCTATCAGGCAGCGCTTCTTGCATGGCAAGGCAGCGTCCAAACCTCAGTCAACCGTCCGCCATCGGTGGGCCTGCGACGAGTGCTATATCCTAGGAGGTAACTTGCAGATCCCCCGCCCCTAAGCCAAGGCATGCTTTGGAATACAACGGCACACTTGTTTTTATATCATGATGTCGTCCTAGTAGTCAAGCAACCTTGCATGTACTCTGACTTTTGCCTTGCATGGCCTCATCTACCATGGGCTATGTAGTCTGTATTCCTCTGATTTCTACAGCACCTTGCTGCCGTGGCCGCTCCTGCCAGGCAAGCTCAAAGGCTTCACTGGTATCGACGACCCGTATGAGGAGCCGGAGAGCGCGGAGCTGGTCGTGGAGGCCGCCGGAGCGGACGGCCAGTTGCGGCGTCCGGAGGACCAGGCTGTGCAGATCCTGAGCTTCTTGAAGGAGAAGGGGTACCTGCAGACGCCGGCAGCATAGTGGCCGCAGGGAGTCTAGGGAAGGAAGGTCCTTGCACTGAGATGCTATCTGCACAGGGAAGGTTTTTATTTCATTCAGCAGCGATCTGTTCAGGTGATGGAGATCTGCACATTCAGATGTGATCTACCCAAGGAGATCTGAGCATTCAGATGCAATCTGATTAGGGGATTCATGCACATTTATATGTGACCTGCCCAGGTGACTCCTGCGCATTCAGGCACGATCTACGTAGGGGAGATCTGCACATTCAGGTGCCTGCCTTGCTGAGGCTGCCGATGATATCGACGACCATGGCATGCTGTTGAGTCTTATGAGCGCAAAGGAACAGTAGACAGTAACTGTTTATCAGTCTGTCCTGATCTGATCATGATGTGTCTGCCATGTCTGCATCGTACACAGTATGCGCCAGGGGGTATGCGCTGAGTGGGGAGTGGAGACAAATCTATAAACAGTGTGTTCATTGTACTGGATTGAGATGCTTATTGGGAAAGGGGCTTTTTATGTTATCGTATATCGGTATATGCTCACCACAGGAGGATGTGTGCCCTGTCTCTCCTTGCCTGCAGTTCCCACTTGCCTTGCTAGCTTTGAAATGTAAAAAGAAAGTTTCGAGCATGCTTGCTTACGTGCTCCCCCCGAAATGGTTTGACTGCTGATAGGAGCTTCTGATAGCATGTTTACATCAGTGCTTACCCATACCTGCTGAACGCTCCGGGCGGCTGCATGTGTCAGTGCCATCGAATGACTCCTATCTTGAACACAGGTTCGTCTGGGAATTCTTCCATCAGAACAGACAATGTACCTTAACCAACAGCTGAGACTATACTGTTTGCTTTTCTTGAAGGATGCTGTCTCTTGCTCTTGCTTGGGTCATAGGCCAGCCCGTGATTTGAATACTGTAAAGGATCAATCGCTCTGACGAAGGCCTGCCTACACACGAGCAGACGTAGTTGACGCCCAAGCTCTCTGTGCCCAAGGCACAGTTCAATTATTTCAAAATTATCGGGAGGGATTCTGGACCCTTGACCACACCGCACCACACCACACCATATACATCCCGGAGACCCGGACCCTTCCCCGCTTCCTCCCTCTTGTCCAAACCGTCAACCGCTAGACCCCACTGTCCAGGCAGTCAACCGCAATGCCGTACACCTAAGCCGTTCGAGTCGCAACGATACAATTTCAATTTTCAGCCGTGTCCATTGCGAGCATGTCAGATGTGTAAATCTGAAGCAAATATGCCGTACGTTCCTGCAAGGACGTTGTGTCAAAAGCCTTGGGGACGGAGGGCTTTGACTAAGGTGAAGTGACCGGTGCCCTAGTACGGCAGCCGTCGTCGGTTGCTTGATGAAGAGAAGCGGCGAAGAAGCGCCAATCCAAGCAGGTCACGCACCCGAGTGTTGCAGTCCCAACAGCAGCTATCTAAACAGTAAAACTCTTCAAAATCTTTTCGGATCTGATATTCATACTGCGCCCTTCTGTCTACCGGTATCCAGTCAGCAATCACTCGGATCGGATCAGCATGCAACAAGGCAGCTGCTCTCACACACGGAAAGGAAAGGCAGCAAAACCTTATTCCGCCGTTAGCTGCCATGAACTGGCCGTTCTACAAGTACAGCAAGGTCCACCCAAACCCTCCAATCGGCCTGCGCCAGGCCAACTCGGCTCCTTCGGAACTGGTCGGTGGAATGGACGGCATTATACCTAGCAACAGCAGCCCCAGGGCTACTGCAGCAAATGCAGCTGCAGATGCATCCTACAATGGCCACAATTCTTCAGCTGTTAAGACGAAATGGATGGGAGACGACCGGCTGCATGTCCGCACCCGACCCGCCCTGCAGCACTACCGGTACTAGAGTACTAGAACTGAGCCCACGACTGTCACTAGTAGGCTGCTGCTCATCAAAGTGGCACTGCAGCCCACACTTCTGGCCATCGGTACTTCCACGGTCAGATTATCTGCAGCAACTACAGCAGCAGAAAAGGCAGCAGGAGAGGCAGCTGCCAGCAGTAAAACTCATGGCAAAGCTACGCCTAAATACCGGTACCGTATTCAATGGCAGCGAAAATGGGAGGCTCACTGGATCCGCACCCGGGCAGGGCGACGGCACACAACGCGTTGGCAGCCCAAGAGGCATGGAGACCTCCCTGCGCTGCTAGATGCAAGCGCCATAGGGCCACATATGACGGGGCTGTCCCTAGTGCCAAGTTAATAGAGACGGCCGCAGATATCGACTCTGCTGACTACATGGCAGGCTACGAGCACAGCGGCTGGAACAGCAAATCGCGATGCCTGGCACAGCTAGTGCTGGAGAACCAACGAAAGGTGCGGCTAGGATAAATGTGAACTCATGCCGCAGTGCAGAATTTAATGTGCAATAAACACCATTAAAAGGCCTCTTGTGCGGCGACACTGGGCCTGTCGGGACCAAACCTGTACAGGTGAACCGCCTGTGGCCCAAGCCATAGGGCGTGCTACGCGTGCCCCCCCTGGTCATACCCCTGATATAGCTAAAATTATGCTGGGGCTCTGAAGTATAAAAGGTTTGATCCAGTCAAGGGTCATACAGACAATCCTGATAGGTCCCGTCCATCATTTTGTTGGTGACATCCAGCAGAATGAAATTTGTGGTTACCAGAAACAGCGAGTTGTGACGGAGTTCTTGGTGAAGAGTGCGCCGCAGGCGCCAAAAATCCCGATCCTAATTGATTTCGTCGATTTTCGTTACAGCGCTACTTAACCGAGTGGCTTTGCCGAATGAATTGTTTGTTTTCTATTTTGGTTACGACTCATAACCAGTAACCACTAAAAAAATCCCTGGTCCCATCAATCGACTGAGTTTGGCTCCCTTCATTATTTATCCAGCAGCTAGGAGCTGGTCAAATTCAAATGATAATGCAATTGACTTATGTATTTGTGTGACATGTTCTTGCCAGGTGACATCCTCTATGCTGCCTGTCGCAGCTCTGCAAGCTGACGCGACTGTAAAACAGCCAAACTGTTGGGGCCGATGGGTGAATTTGACAGCGACTGACGCCTCTTAAGTCTGCATACCCATGACGCCTCTTAAGTCTGCATACCCATGATGGCAAAGCTGAAGATCTCTCAATAGATTACAAAAATGCCACTCGTTGTTTTGCTTGAATAGACACATGCGTCCACCCTGATAGCATTTTTGACGGATGGTATACTTAATTGAGTACGATCATTCGCCTTGCACGGTAAAGCCTTCTCCCATACCTGATTTTTTAGTGTGTCACGAGCTGTTTCAGATACTGATGCTCTTTGTCAGGTCGCAGTTTGATATCCAGCACACAATTCACGAGTGGATTTCTGGTCATAGACGTTTTTTATATGTTGATTTCAGATGGGCATTTTACATCAAAATGCTGTGCCTTGGGCCTGAAAGCCTGTCTCCCGCAATCGATCGTTTACCATTTGTTTACAAAAAGTAAGTAGCAAATTGTAACAGAACCTGATGCACTCGTATCTCCGTCAGGGAGGTAACGGTTTTCCTAATCACTGTGTGAATTTCTGGCAGGGTCTGGTGTATCCGGCCAGGTGGATTTTTGGGGGGGGCGATTTGATATAAATGTACATATATTGGATTGATGGAATAAAAACCGCATAAACACGCTTTTACTGCCCGATGACGGGTCTGCCTTTATGGTGCCATCTCACAAAAGGTGGAAAAGTTTATAAATTCATATCTCCAACATATGTCTGGACCTGGTTCTTGCCGGACAGGCAATTGGAACTGTGTTTGCCAATGTATTTCTTTCCCGCATCTTCACGAAATGTTGGCCTTGGTATTAGCAGGCTTATGCTCCGAAAGTAGCTTTGTCTTCCAGTAACATGATGATGGTATATGTGTCCTTTGCTTTAACCTATGCCAGCGAGTAAGTTTGCTTATCGTCACACACATTCTTGACTTCAGCAGCGTGAAGCCATTTGACTAATTTCAGCCTTTGTATGCTTTGTTGTGGTTTAGTTGGGGTTCTGTTGTGAGCAATACATGAATTCTTACGACATCACTTCAGGTGTCTGGTAGCTTAGCGGATTTTTCATGGAATTAGGGGGGCATGTCTGGGCTAGGCTCTATCTGCCTTGCATTTTAGTGACACATGAAGGTTATTGTGGGTAGAAGCCTCATGTACCATATAGCCCTACCAAACTTTCAGCTGGACATTAAGGCGGTCGAGCCTGTTTATTAGGACCCAGAGGTGGAATGTCACAACCCCATAGTCATTATCTTGTTAGCCCAATACAGGATTACCAAACAAAATTATGTTACAACACCTGGACATGTGTGGAGAGCAAGGCATAGTGCCACGTTAAGGGAGATAACATCCTCTGTTTGTCTAGCCTGCGTGCCCTGAGCCAAAGAATGCCAGGAAATGGTACTGTGACTTGAACACAAGCGACATTCAGACACCCTTCTGTCATCAACAACGAACAAGACCCCTTAGTGAATTAATCGGACAAGAGCATCTATAGCCCTTGTGCAATAATATGAGAACATTGCACCGATTGAGACAGGTGCAAGGTAAACAGTCTTAAATGAAATAATAAAATCGACCGCACCCCATGTGCAAATATCTGAACTCAACACGCCCCAGGTCTGGCTGACGAAGTACGCCGCATGAGCCCAATTGCCCATTCATGCTGACAAGACTGATCCCTCTCCTACACAATTATAAATCCTAGAAACAAATACGTACACCAACACGGCCATCCTTTCTACTGACTTCCACCTCAGATGGACAGCAAGCTGGCCAGAGGGCAGGCCCTTCCCAATGCCTGCCAGAGGACAGGCCCTTCTCAGCGCTTCACAGGACCTGCCAGAGGGTAGGCCCTGCCCCAGCAGTAGCTGTGCATTTCTCAGCTGCACAGTTGTAAAGATTTCCACGTATAAGGACCATCCCTAGCAGTCTTATTTTCACCGCTAGGCGCATAGGAAGGGAGCTATTTCAGCTGTCAAAAAACTGCGGCATCCTGTTAAGGAGCATAGGTTCAGGACGCAAACAACACAGATGGGCAAAGGCCGTGTCCTCGCTAAAACCGGAATATACCGCCAGGCATATCTGCGGCTGTATCGGACAGCTGGCTGACGGGGCATACAAGGAACAAAGGATGGGGCCTCAGAGGCCCCTCCCGGGTTTCAATTGTTCTCGAAGCACTACAGATTTTATCTGCCTCCTGTCGGCACTATCTAACAAGCACTCTTCCGTACGGCACTAGGATGGGAACATCGAAACTTTTAACACAAATACAGCAGACCCCCACCATCACCTCGTCCTCATAAGGAACGATGGCGCGGGGGTCTGCTTAGGCAACGGTGGTAAGGATGCGGCATCATGGTGGGGTCTGCTCTACAGCTTGCATATTGCAGCAACAGGGCTGCGGCATAACTGGATGGCCATCGTCAAGCTGCATCCTCAGGCTGCTGCCTTCACGTACCACCCAGGCTGCATCTACCACCTCTTATACCCCCGCGGCCTCTACCAAGGCCGGCCGGGCACCACCGCTGGAGGAGGGCGCAGACTTGCAGGTGCCGAGCGCCGGCCACGCCTCCGGCAGGTGGGACAGCTGCATCTCCAGCGTCATGGCGTCCGCGTGGATGTCCACGGGCAGCATGTGCACCGACATGGTACCATCTGCAACAGCAGGGTACATTTAAGAAGGGTTCATAATTCCGGAATCAGGGCTGGAAAGGGTGGGTTATGGCTAAGTAACGAGGGTGGGCTGGAAGCAACAACATCGTGCCTCGTGAAGCAGAAGGGCACATGCCACACGTTTGAAGGATGAGAGAAAGATATAGGCAGATGGAGGAGAGAAAAGAGGGCAGAAAGTGCGGTATGGAGGCAAATTTCAGGACACAATTGGCAGGGCAGGTAGGACATCCCCTCAAGAGTTGAGACACACCTGAATGCATGAATAAGTTGTTTCAAGGCATGGCCTGTCAAGTACAGGGTGGACGGCTGAGGGTTGGGCTCTTAATGGATATCTCTATCGTTGGCTGCTTTCAAAAGGGAGAAGGGAAATCCATACAGAATGACAGCACGGATCTTACTGTGAATGAAAGCGAGCACAAATAGGATCTCTGCATCCCTCTGATCACGCCTCTTACCTGGCATTGGAGTCATCTCGATCAGTGTGTGCAGCGGGATCTCGATGCGTGGAATATCTTCCGGCTTGACAGCCATGAAGTAGCCTGCGAGGACATATGTGGAGAGCAGCGGCAGTCACGCAAGAGGACGACCATGCATGAGCTACAGTCATGTGTTTGCATGCTGTTCCTGCATCAGGCTGCTTAACAATTATTTTTGTGCACTCGGGTCGCATGCGCCTGTCGGGACCCCATAGACTGTTCAATTTTGAAAAATTGTGACTCCTCGGCTGATACAACGAACATGAGATGTGCATGGCCATGAGATGCAACATTTGTAAGATATGAGTGGAGGGTGACCACTTTGATCCACAGTGTCCTCAGGCAAACCTAGAACCCTACAAGTGGCCTGGTTAAGGGTTTAGGGCTCAACCCACCATGATCCACACTGTCCTCAGACAATCCTAGATGAGGCCTGGTGGGGTTATGGAATATGAATGTGTTTAATTTTAGGGTTCAGGGTTCAGTGTTGAGGGTTTCTAAGCCCTTAACCCTCAGACAACCCTAGAATTGGCCTGGTGGGGTGATGGCAGTGTTTATTTTTCGTGGCTCAGCTACATGTCAGCCGCCTCCCAGCCCCTAGCCGGAGGCCCTGTTTGCGGCCAGCTGTGCTGCTTTGGCCACCATTCGTAGGCCGGACAAGGCTTGATCCCAAATCTCCCAATCAGGCCTTTGGAAGCCTGCTGGCCTTTAAGCCAAAGAAGGAGACCCTGGGTTACGCAGGTGTCGCACTCACCAAAGATGACCCTCAGGATCGCCTGGTGCGCCACGATGCACACCGAGTCCTTCTGCCTCTCCATCTCAATGATGACCGGCTCCAGCCGCTGAATCACATCTAGGTACGACTCGCCAGCTGGGTACCTAGAAGACCAGGTATGAAGGAGAGCTCGGTGTGCGTCACATGGGGCGTGGAAAATGGGAGAGAAAAAAGTGCAGCCGAGTCCTGACGTCATCCAGGATGTTCAGCAAAACATCGCGCTGGCGATTTACAAGTTGGGCTAGGGCTATTCGCTGTTGTAAATAAATAAATCAATACACCCTGCCTGGGGCGTCGATTAAGGACGCCATCCGTTCGGCCGTAGCACTAGGTGGGCTACCATGCTATTCCCCATTCACTCGCCGGTACTAGGGGACTCCTGGCTAGTTTCTTTTCCTCCGCTTGTTGATATCTTTCAGTTCAGCGGGTGCGTCTGACCAAGCATTGCTGTACCCTGTTGATGCCCTCACCTGTATCCCAGCTTATCTTGCTTGCGGGCCGCAAACTCCTCAGGCATCTTCTGAGCGATGTCCTCATAGGTCATTCCGTCGCAAGCCTGTACGCAGCAGCAGCAGCAGCAGACCAGCTGTCTCAGCTAGGGCTCTTTGAGTCACCCTTGCAGAACCATGTGAAACCATCACCCAATATCATAATACTCACCATTCCCATTCATTTGGCCTCCCTGACAGCTCTACCTGGAATTTTAAGTTTACGGCACCCCCTGCCGCAACTCAGCTGATGCCAATTCAAATGCAGCATTGTTTAAAGAAGGCTGCATAAGCTAAGTTCAGCCATGTCAAGGCCTACAGGCAGCCGTAGGTGCCTTGTGCAGCATTGAAACCCTATTTTTGGTATGTAACCTTGTCCCCATCGGCCCAGCCATGGCCGCACAGCGGCCAGTTGCAAACCATCTAGTGCTCAAGTGCTCACTGAAACAGACACTGAAAGCATGGTGGTGATGCAAAGGCATGGCAGATATACTGCTTCATGCTTTTGAACTAGGGTTTGTTGATCCTTTGCGCGCGCACCCCTGCGTCGATCTCATCGAGCACCTTCCATCGCAGCTTAGCGTATGGCAGGTGCCGTGCCGTCTGAATTGTTCGCTTCAGGGTCGAGGTCCAAATCTGCAGCGACGTGGAATCCCCCTGCGACAAGTGAGGGACAAAAAAGGAGCAGTGGTTAGCACAAGCCGCGACAGTCCTCGAGCCCACCCCCATGTGCTTGGATGGTGGATGAAACCCTGGTTGTCACTTGTCACAGTTGCCGAGGCCAACACTTGTGTTCCTTGCTACCCTGATAGACCAGCGTCTCGTTCTTGATACTTGAAGTGCGTGTAAAGTGACAGCCGATTCATTCAGGTGCGTGGCTGGCTGGCTGCACTCAAGCTCACCGCCGAGCTCACCGGGGGCAAACGCGACTGCAAGACAGCGGGCAGCGCTTCGGCATACTTCTCCCCGTCGCTGCTGATGCTGCTGTCACCCCCAAGCAGCTCCAGCTTGTTGTACTCGGATTGGCCTGATAGTCGAGGAAGCACATGGCATGGTGTTAAGCATGAGATATACAGGCGGGGCAGAGAACGAACGACGTCTGCAGCTTTGGAAGTTCATGACCACGGTCCAGGCACGGAATCCATACATCGTAGGTACTCCTCTCATCAGTCACGGTGGAGTTTGTGTACCCACCATGGCGAGACAGCCAGATTTTCCGAGCGTTGCCAAGGCCGGCACGACACACCTGCCATAGCCATGAAATGTGTCAGCGTATTCAGTGATACCGCATTGCCAGCCAACAATTCGTCACATCGCGGTCGCGTCCGGAACATTCTGCTGGTGCAAGGATATGGATTGTCAACAGCGCACCATCAGGATGTCCGAAGAGGGGCGATGCAATGAGACAAGAACAGAGATAGCGAATCGGGAGCTAATGAGGTGTCAGCGACACTTGCCCGATGATAGATAAGGTGGTTCGCACAGAACATAAGTACCGTTAGATAGAGTCGTTGACAACTTCGATTTAAAATCAATCACTAGACCAGCACCTGCCACATGCCCCGAACGAGGTAATGACAATCTATCCATATAAAATCGAAGTGTCAATCAGGTACCCGGTAATCAATTTATCAAACATTTGGTTATGCTGGCGTTATCCGTCATGGCGTGAGATGTTCGCATTTGTGCGGGTTTCTGCCCTCACGATACCAACCTGTCGATAAGGCGCCATTCCATGCGGATTTTCAACCACGAGGAACATCGTGCAACAGCAGTCCCGAACAGTTTTATAGAGGTGGAGTAACGGAAGTTCTCTGTTGCAGTGTTAGACGTTTAAAGCACGGACGACTGGCCCTTCACTGAAGCACGACCCTTACTTCCAACCGTGAGGCAGCTACTGAGCGAGGCCGGTTGCCGGCTGCATCTGCCGGAGAGAGGAAGGTAATGGAGGTACGAGTCGGTCGGGCATATGCAGGAGGTCGGGGGACGATGGCCCCATCCTTTGTAAGGTCCAAGGTATTCATCGATTGAGTTGCGTCATCCAACGTAGTCCACAGCGCGCGGGGCTCCTCCAAGGATCCCCTCGTTGGAACCTCAAGGATTCCGCAAGGTAGGGTTCTCGGATGTTGGGACTGAAAACATTATCGAAAGCGACATCGAATTTCATGCCAACCTAGTTTGCAAGGGGATGACGAGCGAGTCATTACCCGGGTGGCATTTTCAGTGTTTTGCGCTGTCTCTGACACATGCATGGTGATCGATGCCACATTAGCCACATGAATGCTTTCCACTGTGCCTCACCTTACCCGGTACTTCATGGGTACTTCAAGGCAGATATTAACGGGTCAATGTCTGGGTTGATGAAACATACCCATATCAACAAAGCACCTAGGGCGTCCAGCACAGAACCCTTGTGGACAATGCACAGACCCCTCCTATCATCACACTTCCATGACGCCTCATCAGGCATCGTCCCTTCTGCGTGTGGTCATTCTTGACATCTGTCACTCTTTATTTATCGCGCTCCAGCCGGACTTTACCAACAGAACGGTTGCAGCCTGCTGCAGTAAGCCCTGATGCTTGAAACCTTGAACCTCCTGCCACAGGCCGTTTAAGGTCTGGCTGGGGATCGGCCCCCCAAAGCAACGAAGTGTGTGGCACACTACTGTAAGAAAAGCACTGGTGCCCCACGCCGAACAAACTGCATCAAGAACAAAGCTAGCTTGGGCCCATATTTCTTCGCACCATCTTTCACAATCCTCATTTCTCCCCAGCTAGCTCCCGGCTGGGATTGTCTTTGCCGGACATAAACCCAAACCCACCAGTGCATCAAGAATAACCCTAACTTGTCCCTCACTTGTCAGTTACATCCATGTACCCTCACCATCCTTTCCCATGCTGCCATGCTGGCACACAAAAACCCCGCCAGCCTGCACCAAGTATGGGTAATTGGGTATTCAACGTTCTAAACCTGCCAGCATCAAGAAGAACACTAGCTGGCGCCACTGCAACTAAGATGCCCCTTCACGGCTGTTGCCGTCACACGCCTCTATCCTCCCCGGCCCAGGTCTAATTTCCCTGATGCTAACCCACCTGCATCAAGAAGAACACCAGCTTTCCTGGAATGTAGCCCGAGATGCGATTGATGTCCATGTAGCCATGACCTGTGACCTGGCACCATGCAGGGGCATGCCAATGGAGATGTTGGTTCACATAATCACATATGATTGATACTTGCATGCATGCATGTACGTTTCTAGCTACATCTGAGTGAGTCCTTTCGGTATCGAAATATAAAACGTGGGTCGGAGTAGGAGAGGCTGGCTAATATTTAGAAAGAAAGAAGAAAGAAAGCTACGTCCCGCGGGAGGCGTGAGAGTTAAGGAAACAGCGCAGCCTGGGCTGAAGCCACATCCGCGCCGTCACCGTGCGCTAATATATATGTATATATGACTAATATGTGAGTTGTGGGATCTCATGCAAAGATCTGCACAGCCCAGCCTTGTCATTGAGTGTCGTTCCCGTCGCTGTTCGTTGTGAACATTGCTAAATTTTACTTTCTTATTCATTGGGGCCTTTGCATCGGATGTGTTAGGGTCTCACACAGGCAGTGGACAGAGCATGCGGAGAAAGCTCCTGGGCACGGCCTGTGACGTACGTCACAGCACAGGTCAAGACCACATTACCATGCATGGTAGCCCACTCAGTACTACAGCTGAACGGGTGGCTTCCTAAATCTACACCACTGGGCGCAATGAGCGTTATATCATAACCTCCAATACTCTAGTGCAGGTGACGATTTAATTGAGGACCACACCACCTAATGGAGCTGCCGGGGGGCCACCACTGGGCTGAGAGGAACCAGACCTTGCACGGCCTACAACTGGTGGCTCAAGAAACAAAGCTTGATGCACCTAGCTCTGATGGCCATGGGCCGGGATGTAGCGGAAGCCCCCTGAAGTTAACAGAGGTGCACTGGGTGCCAAGTACCAACCCTGGTAGCACTTGTGTGAATATCCAAGGCCATTATCAGGGTCAGGGGGGACTCAGCAGTATCCTGCAGTGTGTCAACAGGACCCTACATGCGCCTCTACCCTGTGGCAGGCGTTGTGTGACCATGATGCAGCGCTCCCTTTCTCATGAATGAATGCCCGGCGGCGTCCCCCTCCCGTTCTCATGTATGCCCTGCCCAGCGTCAGGCGTCATCCCACCACATTGCATCCTTCCTTTCCATCCTGAGAGTTCACCTGGTCCTATTGCCCAGAGCATCGCCTCATCTTGTTGCAGCGTTCCTTCCTGTCTTGATTATAAAGCGCATGCTTACCCACCGCCCAGCATCCTCTCACCATGTCTATGAGTTTGATGTAGTGGAAGGTGCGGTCCTCGAGCGGCTGGTATACATCTTGGTACATCTTGATACGCGCTTTGAAGTCAGCAAGTGCCTGTGATAAAGAGCGGGAGTCGAGATGGGGCATGGGGAGAGGGATCATGAATGAATTTCAGCCAGGGTGATGGCAGGGAATCCGGAGGAGGGCTACCTACCTTAACCCTACACCCTAGTCAGCGAGTGCCTGTGATAAAGAGCGGAAGTCGAGATGGGGCATAGGGGGAGGAGGTTATGGACTAATTTCAGCAGGGTGCTGGTATGGAATCTGGGGGAGGGGATTTCAAGTCAGAGAGTGCCTGTGATAAAGAGCGGAAGTCGAGATGGGGCATAGGGGGAGGAGGTTATGGACTAATTTCAGCAGGGTGCTGGAATAGAACCTGGAGGGGGGGAGGGATAAAAGTCAGACAATACCTGGGATGATAAGCAGGGGGAGGAAGGGAAGGAAGGGTCCTGCTTAAATAGGATGACAACGGGCGCACAATAGAAATTGAGGCTCCATATTCAGGATGAACAATCAAGTTTCTCCAAGGGGGGAAATGGTCCAGTGGTATATCACAGGTGGCATCCATACCCAGAGGCTGAGGGATCGAACCCGCCACACAATCTTCTCTCTCCCCCAAACAACAGCGCCGAGTTCCATGTTCCTGCCCTCTCTAATAGGAATGTGGCATGGCTGAACCATGTCCCATGGTAGCTGGACTTGAGCCTAGTCATTCCCTACCAGCCCCACGTGGCTGAGTTTTGGCAGGGCCCAGCGGATAGACACTGTTAAAATAAAATCTTCAAGAGATTGGCTCCCGAGTGAAACGTATATGTGGAAAAGGGAGAGAAGCAATAGACCCCGACGGGGGAATGGGCGGGGGGCTTAAATGTACAGCGAGACAAGGGATGGCAATGCAGGACTGTTCATGGGCTGATGAGCAGATGGGGGGGATGAGGGGGAGTATTGAATGGACAGCAGGGTCTTGTGCAGGCAGGGCAGGGCATTGCAATAGAGTGCCCATGATAGAGTGCCCATGATCCGGGTGGTCGGGTCGGGTGGTCGGGTGGGGAGGGTGAAGGGAGTCGGGGGGTCGGGTCGGGGTCGAAGTCGGGGCTGGGGTCGGGGTCGGGGTCGGGTCGGGGGGTCGCGGGGGGTCTGGGGGTCGGGTGGGGAGGGTGAAGGGAGTCCTGAGCAGTCGGGCATGTGACGGAAACCTGGGCATGACCTTGCTGGCGTCTTCCAGGCCCGGGGTGAGCGGGTGGGGGGACTTGTCGGCACCGCGGGACAGGGCAGGACAAGGCAGGTCAGGACATGGCGGACATGGCAGGGGTGGGACATGGCAGGACAGGACAGCTTAAGCAGGGAAAAGCGGGACAAGTAAGGCAGGGCAGGGCAGGGTAGGACAAGTCAGACAGGGCAGGACAGGTAAGGCAGGTAGGGCAGGGCAGGGTAGGACAAGAAAGGCAGGGCAGGACAGCTAAGGCAGGTAGGTCAGGATAGCTGAGGCAGGGCAGGGCAGGGCAGCACAAGAAAGGCAGGGCAGAGTACGCGACAGCGCCATCGTGTCGCCACCCTGTTGTCATGTACCTGCCCCCCCGTACCTCTTTGTCATCCATGCCAGCGTAGTCCGGGGAATACAACATCTTGTTCGTGTAGTTGCGGTCCAAGGACTCCAGGTCATTACAGATGGTTTCGATGAACACGTACTGGCAGCGGCCGTGTAGCTGGTCCCTCTGTGGCAGGAGCATTGGGGGGATCCTTGACGGTCCCCGCGTTTGTGGACATGACGGGCAGCGTATCCCTTACAAGCAGCTTTGGGGGGGGTTCATGACCGTCCTCAGCTTTTTCAACACCGTGTGCACCGTAGCCTTTATGAGCAGTATCCGGGGATTCAAGAGCTTTGATACGCAACCCGTGCAGTGTCCCTGGAGGTGCTTCAGGCCTTATGGGCACAGGCAGGGGGCGGAATCATATGCTGGTCTGAACAGCATGCATCCATGCGGCTACACACACATTTTCTGGAGCTCCCAGACTTCCCAGAGCTCCCATACTCCCTGCACAAGGTAGTGGCACAGGAGCACACATGTCAGCAGTAGGCCAGCAGGGCGCTCCTGACATCCTTCATCCGCAATTTCCTCGATTGGTGGCGGACATCTGCGGACGTGTTACATTCCAGCACGCCATGCCACATCCCATCACGTGCCACATTTCCCGCCCCTGAGGTGCATGTGCTGAGCTGGTGGGTGGGTGCCAGTGCAACGACTGCGAGATTCGACGCACATTCAAAAAACCCTTCAGACCCTACTATCCCGCCCCCGCATAAACAAAGACCGGCAAACACTCAAGTACTAAACCCTCCATTGTTGGGGTGTACTGCATTAACAATTCCCCACTGACGCCCTTCTGGATGATAATCCTTAAGCTAAACTTCACCTGCATTTTGACCTCCCGCCATGGGGGGCTGGTAATTAAGCCTCATGAGGCCACCATCCGTTGGCTGGTCAAGGTCTGGTCAAGTCTGGTCCCAGTCGGCTGGTCAAGTCTGGGTACCCAAATCTAGTCCCAGTCTGGGTACCCAAATCTAGTCCCAGTCTGGGTACCCAAATCTAGTCCCAGTCTGGGTACCCAAATCTAGTCCCAGTCTGGGTACCCAAATCTAGTCCCAGTTTGGTCCCACTAAGGCCACCATCCGTTGGCTGGTCAAGCCTGGTCAAGGTCTGGTCCCAGTGGACCTAATGGCCGCCGGATGGCCTCCCAAAGGTGGTCTAGCGCGCACCCAAACAAACGCTTCCCCTCCTCCTTACCAGGCCTTGGCGCCGGGCCACTGTGGTGTTGGTTGCGTCAAAAATGGCGACTTGACCCGCCCCTACGCAGAGCATGGAAGAAAACGGTGCTCACTGCTAAAGCACCTTTGTCGCCGGTTACGTACGTGGCCTCGGTCTGTGCTGCACTGCCTTCTCAGCCTTCACATCCCGACAGGCCGCATCTTTCTTGTTCTCTTCTGAAGGGTGTGTACTACCTGAGTAGAGGCACCACTGCAGGTTCTTTACGGGACAGGAAAACAAAAGTATTTTGTTGCCAAGGCCAAACGCCTGGAGCCCATTCAACAAAGATATCAGGGCCCTCACCTGAGTGAAGCCAGCCAAGCAAGGCCTCCAAGGCGGCATTCACCGCTCTCTGTCGTGCCTCCATGCCGGACTGATGAGCGACAGCAAGGACAGCAGCAGGCATCGTTGAGTTGTATCCGTAATAAAATAAATATCCAGGTTCAGTGGGCCTGGAGGTAGGACAGCATAAGCTATTTTCCTAGGTTTTAAGGCAAAATGTCACCCCTACCTATAATATCAGTTCCATATTCCGTTGGTCTAAAGATCAGATGGATCCATGTTCTGTACAGCAATGGATCTGTAGTAGATCTGCTATTTGCAGCAGCCGAAACGAGGACAGGGCATTGATAGTCTTAACCAGCACATGCCTCCACAAGGTGAGATGACGCATCCATTGTTCAGAAAAGTCCCACATCCCTCCTTGCCTCCCTCCCCCTCCCTCCCTCCTTGCCTCCCTCCCTCCCTCCCTCCCCCCCCCCCCTCCCTCCCCCCCCCCCCCTCCCTCCCTCCCCCCCTCCCTCCCTCCTTGCCTCCCTCCCCCCCCCCCCCCCCCTTCCCTCCCCCCTTGCCTCCCTCCCTCCCTCTCTCCCTCCCCCCCCTTCCATCCCCCCTTGTCTCCCTCCCTCCCTCCCTCCCTCCCCCCCCCCCCCCCCCCTTCCATCCCCCCTTCTCTCCCTCCCTCCCTCCCTCCCTCCCTCCCTCCCTCCCTCCCTCCCTCCCTCCCTCCCTCCCCCCCCCCCACTTGCCTCCCTCCCTCCCTACCTCCCTCCCCCCCCCCCCCCCCCCCCCTCCCCCTCCCCCTTGCCTCCCTCCCTCCCTCCCTCCCTCCCTCCCCCCCCCACCCCTTCCATCCCTCCTTGCCTCCCTCCCCCCCCCACCCCTTCCATCCCTCCTTGCCTCCCTCCCCCCCCCACCCCTTCCATCCCTCCTTGCCTCCCTCCCACCCCCCCTTCCATCCCCTCCTTCCATCCCTCCCCCCCCCACCCCTTCCCTCCCTCCCTCCCTCCCTCCCCCCCCCACCCCTTCCATCCCTCCTTGCCTCCCTCCCCCCCCCACCCTTCCATCCCTCCTTGCCTCCCTCCCCCCCCCACCCCTTCCATCCCTCCTTGCCTCCCTCCCCCCCCCACCCCTTCCCTCCCTCCCTCCCTCCCTCCCCCCTCCACCCCTTCCATCCCTCCTTGCCTCCCTCCCCCCCCCCTCCCCTTCCCTCCCTCCCTGCCTCCCTCCCCCCCCACCCCTTCCATCCCTCCTTGCCTCCCTCCCCCCCCCACCCCTTCCATCCCTCCTTGCCTCCCTCCCCCCCCACCCCTTCCATCCCTCCCCCCCCCACCCCTTCCCTCCCTCCCTCCCTCCCTCCCCCACCCCTTCCATCCCTCCCCCCCCCACCCCTTCCCTCCCTCCCTCCCTCCCTCCCCCACCCCTTCCATCCCCCCCCCCCCACCCCTTCCATCCCTCCTTGCCTCCCTCCCCCCCCCACCCCTTCCATCCCTCCCCCCCCACCCCTTCCATCCCTCCTTGCCTCCCTCCCCCCCCCCCACCCCTTCCCTCCCTCCCTCCCTCCCTCCCCCCCCCACCCCTTGCCTCCCTCCCCCCCCCACCCCTTCCATCCCTCCTTGCCTCCCTCCCCCCCCCACCCCTTCCCTCCCTCCCTCCCTCCCTCCCCCCCCCACCCCTTGCCTCCCTCCCCCCCCCACCCCTTCCATCCCTCCCCCACCCACCCCTTCCATCCCTCCTTGCCTCCCTCCCCCCCCCACCCCTTCCCTCCCTCCCTCCCTCCCTCCCCCCCCCACCCCTTGCCTCCCTCCCCCCCCCACCCCTTCCATCCCTCCCCCCCCCCACCCCTTGCCTCCCTCCCCCCCCCACCCCTTGCCTCCCACCCCCCCCCCACCCCTTCCATCCCCCCTTGCCTCCCTCTCTCCCCCCCTTCCACCCCCTCCTTCCATCCCTCCTTGCATCCCTCCCTCCCTCCCCCCCTTCCACCCCCTCCTTCCATCCCTCCTTGCCTCCCTCCCCCCCTCCCTCCCTCCCTCCCTCCCTCCCCCCCCCCCCCCCCCCTCCCCCCCCCTCCCTCCCTCCCTCCCTCCCTCCCCCCCCCCCCTCCCCCTCCCCCTTGCCTCCCTCCCTCCCTCCCTCCCTCCCTCCCCCCCCCACCCCTTCCATCCCTCCTTGCCTCCCTCCCCCCCCCACCCCTTCCCTCCCTCCCTCCCTCCCTCCCCCCCCCACCCCTTCCATCCCTCCTTGCCTCCCTCCCTCCCCCCCCCACCCCTTCCATCCCTCCTTGCCTCCCTCCCCCCCCCACCCCTTCCATCCCTCCTTGCCTCCCTCCCCCCCCCACCCCTTCCATCCCTCCTTGCCTCCCTCCCCCCCCCCACCCCTTCCCTCCCTCCCTCCCTCCCTCCCCCCCCCCGCCCCTTCCATCCCTCCTTGCCTCCCTCCCCCCCCCACCCCTTCCATCCCTCCCCCCCCCACCCCTTCCATCCCTCCCCCCCCCACCCCTTCCCTCCCTCCCTCCCTCCCTCCCTCCCCCCCCACCCCTTCCATCCCTCCCCCCCCCACCCCTTCCATCCCTCTTTGTCTCCCTCCCCCCCCCACCCCTTCCATCCCTCCCCCCCCCATCCCCCTTCCATCCCTCCCTGCCTCCCTCCCCCCCCCACCCCTTCCCTCCCTCCCTCCCTCCCTCCCCCCCCCCCACCCCTTGCCTCCCTCCCCCCCCCACCCCTTCCATCCCTCCCCCCCCCACCCCTTCCATCCCTCCTTGCCTCCCTCCCCCCCCCACCCCTTCCCTCCCTCCCTCCCTCCCTCCCCCCCCCACCCCTTGCCTCCCTCCCCCCCCCACCCCTTCCATCCCTCCCCCCCCCACCCCTTCCATCCCTCCTTGCCTCCCTCCCCCCCCCACCTCTTCCATCCCTCCCTCCCTCCCTCCCCCCCCCACCCCTTGCCTCCCTCCCCCCCCCACCCCTGCCATCCCTCCCCCCCCCACCCCTTGCCTCCCTCCCCCCCCCCACCCCTTGCCTCCCTCCCCCCCCCACCCCTTCCATCCCCCCTTGCCTCCCTCTCTCCCCCCCTTCCACCCCCTCCTTCCATCCCTCCTTGCATCCCTCCCTCCCTCCCTCCCTCCCCCCCCCTCCTTCCATCCCTCCTTGCCTCCCTCTCCCCCTCCCTCCCTCCTTCCCTCCCTCCCTCCCTCCCTCCCTCCCCCCCCCCTCCCCCCCCCTCCCTCCCTCCCTCCCTCCCTCCCCCCCCCCCCCCCCCCCTTCCATCCCTCCTTGCCTCCCTCCCTCCCTCCCACCTCGTTTGCGTGGTCGAAGAAAAGTGCGTCCTGCAGCTCCCCGCCCACGCCGGCATTCTGGTCGCGGCGGTAATTCCCAACATTGAAGTGGCTAGTTGTGTGGCCCAGCCTGTGAAAGTGCAGCAGAAGATGTGCTGCAGGAATGTGCTAGAAGGGGATATGTTTGAGGGGATGGGATGGCCTCTCCTCACATTATGAGAACCACACTTTCTCCAGTGGCATTAGGACCTAGCCCCGTCTGCGAAAGCCCAACAGGAGGTGCGGAACAGGAATCGGCAGGAGGTGCAGAAACAGCAGGAGGTACAGAACAGGAGGGGGACATGTGTCAAGGGATGGGCTCACTTGACCTCGTGTGATCCATTTTGTGTGATCCTTTGTGTGATCTACTTTCGTGTGATCCACCTCGTGTGATCCATTATGTATTAGTGGCACCTGGGCCCAACCTGTGACGTGGATCAAGGTGGTGGCCGGGGTCTCAGACATGTGGGGTGTGATCGGTCGTAAATAGCAGGATTGGAAACTACTATGCTTCATTTGGTTCAGGCTAGTGAAATGTGGAGTTTTTCCAGTTTTGAAATTACGTCTGTTGGCAAGCACTTCGAGGCAGTCCAGCCATTGGAGGCACCTGCCAGCAGCCATGCATCCACCTGGTTCAGGATTAAGGCTCATTGGTGGGAACCAAACAACCCCTCGACCCATAATCCCCTTAATTCCTCTAACCGCCCCCCAAGAGGTAACAGCGCTGCATCGGGCATGTTGATCAGGAATTCGACCTCAGCTCTACCACAAATTTTCCACCCACCTGTTTTTAGGAAACAAAGCACCGCACCCCTGGCAGCGAAGCCGATATATGTACTGCCCCTTTCCGTACCCTCCCTGATGCACTCACCAGTTGAGGTACGACTTGAGCTTGTTGCACCTGAAAGTACACCAATGGGACAACCAGCGCAACACAACATCAGTAGAAAATGAAGCACAGCAGCACACATTTCAGAGCCATGCAAAACTGAGACAGAGATGCCCTGGACTGCAGTTTTATTTCATCAGCTTGTTGCCCCTGAGAATACACCAATGGGACAGCCAACACAAAACATCAGAGGAAAATGAAGCACACATTTCAGAACCATGCAAAACTGAGACAGAGATGCCCTGATGTGCAGTTTTAATTCATGAACTGAAGCCGATTTCAGATACATCCATATATCCCAGAGAAGGGGTCCCGGGGCTGTAAGCTCTGTTGCTTAGGCCAGCGGCCATTGGCTGGTCATGGTGAAGTCCAAATAGGCCCAACAGTCGCCGTCCAGCTACCCCCCCTCCCCATAGTAATATGGTGCTCTCTAAATTATGTCGGGGGAGTTGAATAGAGTGTATCACTGTTCCTCCGACCCAGTAGTCATTCAGCTGGAGCCCCTTAAAGGACCTGGGTTGAATGACGAAGTCTGGCACTCACAGGAAAGTCTTCCCTCTTGCAGGCAGGCCCACCTGTAGACAGATTGCAACAAAGGAGGGGAGTAGGATAGGATTGAGCTAAGGCATCGTGAGTTTGATAGACAACACACTCGCACAGCCCCGTCCATGCCACGCCATACATATCCCATGAGCAACAAGCGATGCTTTTGTGCCATATTATTGCTGTTGTCACATCATTATGTTGTCAAGATGCTCCTTTGCAATTAGCAGTTATCTACATGGAGATTCCATCAGAGGATAGCATGGCGAGGAAATACCATGTCATGCCTTCCCATACGCAACACATGATGCCATGCCATGCCATGCCATGCGCAATACGTGATGCCATGCCATGGCCCTACTTTGACGCTATTCCACTATGTTGAGGTGATGCTGACCAGGCTGCTTTGTTGAACTGAGGTGATGCGCATCGGAACTCCATCGGGGGATGGCTCTATGGCAGCAGGGCTCGGTATTACCATGCCATCTATGCCATGCGGTGCCATGCATTTGTCACATTATATTCCTGCCTCACCATGATGATGACCAGGATGCTCCGTTGAACCGAGGTGACCGGCGTGGACATGGACTCTACCAGAGGATGGCATGGCTCAGTGATGTCGGACAAATTGCCAAGGCTGGCTGATGGGCGCAGGAGGCCGACCGAGGGTCCGGGCGACAGACGCGAGGTAGTTGGTCCGTCAGTGGTGGTGATAACAACGTCCTTGAAACTGACTGGGGCACGCAGCTGTCGGGCGAACTTTGGGATGGAGGCCATACGCTGATCAAGTTCCCCGGGACGTGCCATGCTGGTATTATTGGGCGACCAGAAAGGCGCCGGGGAGAGGATGTGCTCGCCTTTGGGCATCGAAAGTAAGTCGTTGCCGCCCTCAACGGGATCGGATGCCACCCTCATCGACCCTGTCATCGACTGCCGGAAAAAATCGAACATGGTTGTCCCTCCCTATGAGTGAGTTGTTGGTCTAAGGTGCGCACGCAGGCCAGAGAGGAGCAGTGCCTGTACAGATCTTAGGCACTTCGGTATTCCGAGGCTGTCTGAGGCGAGATATTGGCGAGAGTCTGTCAAGCAAGATTCGGGGAGAGTAGAGGGAACATGGTAGATCGCCGTTGGTTGCTCTGTCGGTTTGCCGTCCGGGCGGGGCGGGTGGGTCGGGTACGGTGGTCGGGTAGCTGCCGAGAACTTGATCACTGATCTCGGGCCCTGCCTGTGCAAAATGATTCGCTATTTCATTCCTGTTTTTTATCCAATTACTCAACGCCTGCCCCGCTCACCTGGCTCGGAATCACGCGACCTTTCTTTTTCGCGGACTGGAATCCCCCTGCCCCTGCCTATGGAAAATCGGACCTGTCTGGGAACAGTGATCGACCGTGTACGACGCATTAGAAACAAATTATTCTGTAGGTGGTATGATTAAGGATCTGATTTATGTCTCATGCCGCAAGGTTGCAGGCACTCAGTGTACTTATCTATCACGGATACGGTATGTATGTGGGGTTGAATGTGTATCAATATTCACCTCAACCATCTGCTTCCTTGCCCATGCATAGCTACCATGCCCAAACACAGCTACCTTGCCCATGCCCTGCTTCCATGCAATGCACTGCTGCCATGCCCAAGCACTGCTTCCATCCCCATGCACTGCTTCCATGCCCATGTGGCCATGTCCTGCTTCCATGTCCAAGCACTGCTTCCATGCCCATGGGCTGCTTCCATGCCGATGCACCGCTTCCATGCCGATGCAATGCTTCCATGTCAAAGCAGTGCTTCCATGCCCATGCACTGCTTCCATGCCCATGCACTGCTTCCATGCCCATGCACTGCTTCCATGTCCATGCACTGCTTCCATGCCCATGCACTGCTCCCATGTCCATGCACTGCTTCCATGCCCATGCACTACTTCCATGCCCATGCACTGCTTTCCATGCCCATGCACTACTTCCATGCCCATGCACTGCTTCCATGCCCATGCACTGCTTCCATGCCCATGCACTGCCTCCATGCCCATGCGCTGTTTCCATGCCCATGCACTGCTTCCATGCCCATGCACTGCTTCCATGCCCATGCACTGCTTCCATGTCCATGCACTGTTTCCATGCCCATGCACTGCTCCCATGTCCATGCACTGCTTCCATGCCCATGCACTACTTCCATGCCCATGCACTGCTTTCCATGCCCATGCACTACTTCCATGCCCATGCACTGCTTCCATGCCCATGCACTGCTTCCATGCCCATGCACTGCTTTCCATGCCCATGCACTGCTTCCATGCCCATGCACTGCCTCCATGCCCATGCACTGCTTCCATGTCCATGCACTGCTTCCATGCCCATGCACTGCCTCCATGCCCATGCGCTGTTTCCATGCCCATGCACTGTTTCCATGCCCATGCACTGCTTCCATGCCCATGCACTGCTTCCATGTCCATGCACTGCTTCCATGCCCATGCACTGCTCCCATGTCCAAGCACTGCTTCCATGCCCATGCACTACTTCCATGCCCATGCACTGCTTTCCATGCCCATGCACTACTTCCATGCCCATGCACTGCTTCCATGCCCATGCACTACTTCCATGCCCATGCACTGCTTTCCATGCCCATGCACTACTTCCATGCCCATGCACTGCTTCCATGCCCATGCACTGCTTCCATGCCCATGCACTGTTTCCATGCCCATGCGCTGTTTCCATGCCCATGCACTGCTTCCATGCCCATGCGCTGTTTCCATGCCCATGCACTGCTTTCCATGCCCATGCACTGCTTCCATGCCCATGCACTGCTTCCATGCCCATGCACTGTTTCCATGCCCATGCACTGCTTCCATGTCAAAGCAGTGCTTCCATGCCCATTCGCTGTTTCCATGTCCATGCACTGTTTCCATGCCCATGCACTGTTTCCATGCCCATGCACTGCTACTGTGCCCATGCAATACTTCGATATCCATGCATTGCTTCTACGTCCATGTACTACTGTCATGACTCAACCTTCTTATTTATTTTGGTAATGTGTGCTGATCCCTTGACCCATGCCTTACATCATATCTTTTTATTTGGCATGTTGCTTGGTACGTGCAGGCCAGGATCTTGATCCGGAGCAAGCAGGGTCTGAGGTTGCTCACCTTGAGGCGACAGGATGGTGATGGACTTGTACATGTTGGGAGGGGCAGGTACATTAAAGGAGAACATGGTGGCAGACAGAAAGCTTCTAATGTCCGTGCTCAGGCTATGCATGGTGATTGTATCATGAGGTGCCGGGTGGAATTTCGAATGGCTATGTTGTCAGCATGACCATGCATATCGTTGGAATACGATCAGGTGTTTGGCAACTAGTCTCAGGGTTCCTGATTTCTACCGCGTCTTTTCAAGTCTGCGAGTGGGGGATGCATATTGTTTTGTCTTATTTCACTGCCCCTCACTGTCCAGGTATCCTAGACCTCCCGCCCGATGTGCTGGCCATCATTGTCTCCAAGGTTCAAGACAAAACACGGATACGGGCAGCATGCCATATCCTTCACGATGTGGTGAACTCGACAGCATTCACGGCTCTCACTTGGGGAGGTCGCTATGCAGACATTGATGATGTGTACAGGAGTGACAGGAAACAATGCTTTTGCTTTGCTCGTAAGCGACCAGAAATAACCGACTTAATGTACGCCCCTTCCAAAGCACATCTCGCTTTTCTTTGCACGTTTCCAGCCTTTAGCGAGATAACCTTCAACTGCACCGTGTTCGTCGGTGTGGACGTGACCCCTCTGGCTCTGTGCACCGGGCTGCATACCCTTCGATTCAACAGTTGCTTGGGACGCTACGTCACACCTCTAGCAGCAGTCAGTGGATTGCGGGATGTCAGCGTCTATAGATATTTTGCGGACACAGACCTGTTGCATCTGGCTGCTTGTAGCGGATGGCAAACTCTCAGCTTCAACGAATGTATTCTGATTGAAGATCTGACCCCTTTTTCCATGCTCACGGGACTGCAGAGTCTCAGCTTGATCAGTTGTGCCAGTGTTGCGGACCTGACCCCTTTGGCTAGGTGCATGGGACTGCACAATCTTGGCCTCAACAGTAGCGGAAGTGTCAAGGACCTGACTCCTCAGGTCGCTTGCACTGGACTGCAAACTCTGGACATTGCCAATCGTTATGAAGTCAATGACCTATTGACCTGACCCCTCTTGATCTACACACTGGACTACAAATTCTTCTCAGCTGACTGGCTTGACTTCTCTATCTACCCAGGTGCAGTAGATGGAACGAACAAAGACACTGTGTGCCCTGCCAGCTGAATGAACTTTTCCGCTTTATCTGTATATCTTGATATGTTTGGCTTTGTATGGTCAAAGGCATGGGTGGACTGAGGATTGAGTGAGAATTGAGTGGGGATTAAGTGAAAATTTAGTGAGGACTGAGTGAGGGTTGAGTGAGGATTGAGTGGGAATTGAGTGGGGATTGCGTGAGGATTGAGTTAGGACGGAGTGAGGGTTGAGAGAGGACGGAGTGGGGATTGGGTGAGGATTGAGTAGGGATTGAGTGAGGGGTAAGTGAGGACTGAGTGAGGATTGCGTGAGGATTGAGTGAGGACGGAGTGAGGATTGAGTGGGGATTGAGTGAGGATTGAGTGAGGACTGAGGACTGAGTGAGGGTTGAGTGAGGATTGAGTGGGAATTGAGTGGGGATTGAGTGAGGATTGAGTGAGGACGGAGTGAGGGTTGAGTGAGGACGGAGTGGGGATTGGGTGAGGATTGAGTAGGGATTCAGTGAGGGGTGAGTGAGGACTGAGTGAGGATTGAGTGAGGATTGAGTGAGGATTGAGTGGGGATTGAGTGAGGATTGAGTGAGGTTTGAGGACTGAGTGAGGGCTGGGTGAGGATTGAGTGAGGGCTGAGGACTGATATGTCACTGGCTCTGAAACCAATTGAAAGGGATCTAAGTTCTGGCTGACTGGTATGGACACAGAGAGCCGGTATCAGAGACTTTCAAGAGGCAGAGAGGTGGCAGTGTAGATTTACAATGGGAAATCATAAGGGGTCGGTGGCACACTAGGTCGTCAAGCTAGGACAAGGAAATCACAAGAGGTGGCACTAGTTCTTCAGGCTAGGGCAAGGAAATCACAAGGGGTGGCACTCTAGTTCGTCAGGCTAAGGCAAAGAAAAAAGGCAGAAAGCCCAGTATAAATAGAGGAACACGAGAGGGTTCAACTTCCATCGGAAGGAAAGCGTTCGACTTCTAACTACCGAGAGAAAGTCTAGTAGACAGGCTAACGATACTAAGTACTAACGACCGGGAGGAGCGCCCGGGAGGAGTGAAACCCTTACAAGCTACAAACTCCCCTAGTACTAAGAGGCGAACGTCCTCGGAGACTCAAACTTAAAACATTCAAACTCAGAGAGGTAAGGCAAGGCAAGAGGTCACTCTGGACCTAAAAACAAAGGACTACAGAAAATGAAATGGCAGAAATATCTGAGAGGGGCAAAGTGTGTCTCAACTCATGGCTGCGTGTGCCTGTGTCTCATGTGCTGATGGCTCGTCCTACCAGCGCGGGGATTTAGTGGCGATAAAGCTTAGATTAGCCATGGTCACCTGATATACCGGTACTGATGTGCATGGTTATGGTAGCCAGGGTAGTTGCTTTTTGTGCTGTGTCATGAACTGATAATTGTGTGATATCTCTTTACCAGAACAGATAATTCTCTAGATTTTAAATGATGCTCATGATAGTGATAGTATTCCGTAGTATTAGTGACATGTTCAACACATTTCCTCTTAAATCTCGCTACCCGACTCTTTTACTGTGAAGTGCTGACGATGTTTCATAATCAAAGGGCTACAACATGAGTGTTGCTGTCTGCATCTATCTGATGAACGCACTAGTGCCCTTTGTTGCTGTCACATTATGTTGGCGGCCGTCCACACAAAACTATTCATTATTGGAGGCTGGTTGAAAGTGGCTGCGGCCAACCAAGTGGCGACAGCCTCCCCTTTCTCCTTTGTATATCTGTTTCCTATCTCGTAGTGCCTACTGTTGTTACTGGCTATGTAGATGTTGGCCCAGGTAGGATAGGCAATATGCGGACGCATCCACTAGGGATATATGTTCACTCCTTATAAGAGCATGAGACGTTGGGCCCAGCGCTCTACCCCCCCCCCCCCCCTATCTCCCTTTTCAGACAAACTAGGCTACGCCATGCACGGCAGGATGTCTGATGAGGTGCTTCGTCAGCTTTGTGAGGTGTCTGCCCCCTTGGACCCTCTGGCTTGAGCCAATCGCCGTGCGGCCACCAGGCCCATGCACGATGAGGACCTTTCATTGACCACACTACCTAAAATGGCATTTTAGGTAGGTTGGTCAATGTTCGGTCCTCATCGTGCGTGCATGTGCCTAGTGGCAGCCGCACGGCGATTTGGGGCCACTGAATGATTTAATCTGCATTGCATCTTACATAGATAGGCAATTGAAATACTCTGTGACTAGAGTATTGAATTTATGACGGAAAATGTATGGGGCTGGATAGTGCCCAAACGGCCGTAGTGCCGTACTGGGTAACCCTGTATGGTCTGGACGACAGTAGGTCACTAGGACGTCACGTGGCTTATGGTTCACTATGAAGCATGGCCCTGCCCTCAAGTACACAGCACTGCACAAACGAACCGCATGGACTGATCAACAAATAGTCAAAGTATCAGACAGACCCTCGCTCACGACTCGCAGCGAGGCTGCAACCTGGGGCTAGCAGAAGCCTGGGGTTGAGTCGCAATGGGGGAAGAGGGGGAGTATAGCAGCTTTTGAGTATAAAGAGAAGAGTTCTCTGGAGGATCGGGTTTTGTCTGCCGAAGCCCTCCCCCGTATACGGCATACACGGTGCGCGGTACAGTAGCAACAGGTGGGTGGCAGCTTCCGAGCAGTTATATTCATCCCACTACACTTTATTTCATACAATTTGTGCAAGAATGAGAGGCATTCAAATCGAAACGCACCGTTGCGTCCCCCTAGCAGAGTATCTATGCGACTCTAAATGTAACGCCCTGCTGCAACAAATCAAACCGAGTGCTTCGCCGTGTTGGCGGGCAACCACCATTATCCTTCATAGAAAAGCAATCTACAAGCATCATGCTGCAGCCCGCAGATGCATCGATTATAATAAAAGAAATCAACACGCTGAAGTCGCAGCAGTCCCTGATGATGCAGCTCCTCGTTGACATGAGCACAAGCACGTCTCGCGATTTTCAGTGGTGCGCTGCTCTTAACCGCATGGCTTCAAACCTAGCGCCTCGCTCAGACCTTCTCCCCACATCACTAAGCCGGCTCATCACAGGCTCCGATTGCCCTGCAGGCTGAAGGACAAATGGTTGGAGGGGCCTGCATGGAGCGCCATGCGGGACCATGTCAGGGCTAGCACTGCACTCGGTAAATCAGGCACAGCAGCATCAGAGTCACAACCCATGATGTAGCCCATGAGCGCCATGCATGTGGTGCCACCATGTCACGTATTCGGACATGGTTGCCCTGTTTCCATGACTCTCACGCCTCCCACGGGGGCTTTTTTTCTTGGATATGACTGCCTTGCATGTTGTGCATGATTGAGGTGTTGTTTAAGTGTCTACAAGTACACCCAACCTCTGCTTCCTTTCTGGAAGGAACAGACAGTGCAATCGGGGAAAGCATGCGATGTCTCAAAGTTGTCGCTTGAGCCAGGCTGTCGTACTCTGTGGAACCCTGTCTGCCTAATCCAAGGCAGCTGAAAATCATGAAACAGCCAGCAGTTCCTTTCCCGTGTTCAAAAAGAGAGGATCGAGGTGCCAGGGGAACCTGAAATGCTACAACATCAACCACTGCAACATCAACCACTGCAACACCAACCACGGCAACATCAACCACTGCACCGCCACTGCAACACCACTGCAACACCACTGCAACACCACCCGCAGCACCGCCAACCGATGCAGCACCGACCGCAGCAGCGTCCACATCAGCGGCAACCATATCAGCCATCGTATCGGGCGGAATACGAACCGCCTTTGCCGGCCCCGTCCAGCAGCGGCATGCCCGGGGGTTGGTGACGTGGCAATGTGAGCAGAAGGACACAGAGCCCTCTTTAAGCTCCCAAGAGCGTTTAGTGCCCCCGGAGACCTACCATGGGGAGATCATCCCGCATCAGGGGCCACGGCTGCTGGAGGGGGACCACCCCCCTGGGCACCACTGGGAACGCCCCACATCCCCGGGATCCTGCCGTGTTGGTGCCGGGCCGCATCAGGGGCTGCAGCTGTTGCAGGAGGTACCGTCAAATCGATCCCAGTCTGGCGGCCCGCAGCGGCCGCCCCAGCCTGCAGGAGGGGACTTAAGCATGGCCCTGGATGCAGCTGCTGCCTCTGCAAGGCCCGCGTCTCACCGGGATACGTTGCGGTGGAATCTGCTTAGCAAGTGGGTCAAAGTGTGAACCGTTGTTGTGTGGGTGGGGGTGAGCCGGTGGGGGTGAGCCGGTGGGGCTGAAGCCTCCAATCGCAAGAGTGGCCGGGGATCAGGATCAGAGCTACTAATCTTTTGGGTGGGTGTTTTGGTGCTGATACAACAAATAGCTCAAAAGATTAAATACCTGTGAAAGCAGATAAATTGTCATAGGATTTAAATCACCCATGTGAGCGTAGCTGTCTCTTTCTGCCTCTGTCCATGCTGAGGTGTCCTCATCCTGCCATGCCTGTCTCCTCAGGTTTTCCCAAAGCCTTCCCCAGCGGCTGGCCCGTGCCTACTCCTCGTCCTCGCCCTCCCTTGCCATCGCGTCATCGTCGTCGCTGCCCTTGCCGTCGCACCTCGTACGCAGCCCCCGCTTTTCCAAGTTGCTGGCCACGGCGTCGGATCCAGAGGCTCGCAAGACAAGATCTATTCCGCCGGATCCAGCAGCTATCGAAACCAATGTCCCGACAGAAGCCCCGTCGGGCGCGAAGGTTTCAACGGCCTCATTGCCTGGGGCATCCGCTGCATCCCCGGGATCTAGGCCCAAGAGTCCTCCTGAATGCGGCCCAGCAACAGCGGGGGGTGGAGCAGCAGAGGTGCTCCTTCCGTCAGGGCAGGATGAGACGAGGCGCAGCGGCTTGTCAGGAGCTCATGGTGCCGCTGGCGGGGAGCGGGGCGGGCAGCGGGACACCGGCAGTAGCAGCAGCGGCATCGCCGCCACGGACTCGACCCAGGCGTCCAGTGAACATCGGCCGTTGCGCGTCACCTTCGGCGCCGTGGGTAGCAGACCGGCAACGAGCGGGGCAGTAGCGAGCAGATCTGCAGCGGGCAGGGCGGCCTCCACCTCACAGGACAAGTGCAGAGATGACTTCGACGCAGCGTCCGCTGCGGTCGAATCTGTTTGCTTGACGGCCGCTGCCGAAGCGCCAACTGCTGGGATGGCGCCCGGCAGCCCGTCCAGCCTGCAGGCAATGGGCTGCATGGGCATGCACTCAAAATCTCTGCCGCCAGCCATGAGGTGCGGTGCGGCTTGCAGCCAAATCCTATGATCCTATCCCCTGCCCTGTGACGTGCTCGGGTACTGAAACATTTTAACCTCATTTCTTGATGTACTCCGGATGGGCAGCAGGGAATCAATTAACCTGCGCAAAAGCTGCTCCATCAATGCCTCACTTTGATATATATTCAAGATGAGTACGGTAGTAGGAAATCAATTGACCTGCACAAAAGCCCCATCCATCAATGCCTCACTTTCAGATGTTTTAAGGATGAGTAGCAGGAACTCGATGATTTAGCACAAAGGAACCCCTATATGAATGCCTACCCCAACCTACAGTCCTGCTTTCCCAACAAGTTTCCCCAGGTTGAGTAGCAGGAAATCGTCGGCTCATCACAAAAGCCCATCTATGCCTCGATGGCATTTATTTTGATCCAGGTTGAGCATGCCTCACCTGTATGTCCGCCCAGGTTGAGGAGCAGCAAATCGATGGACCTGCGCAACAGCATCCACCCCTTCCTCGACCTCAAGGTGGCGTCCGCAGATCTGGATGCGGCAGGGGCACCGTCGTCTCGGTCCTTGACCTACATGGCAGCGCGAGACTTGCGCATGCTGGGGGATGAATCAGAGGCCGGGATGTGAGTTTGCTGAATCCTGATCCCTAACATGGCTCATGCTCCCACTGTAGGGCTTGTAGCTGTCAATGCTTGCCAACGCTAGACAGTGTGTCTGAAAGCACTGCTGAGCCTTTTGCAGGAGCTTAGACCTTCCTCTGGCGACCCACTTGCCGGCTTGTCAGTCCGCCCGCTCACCTTCCTGCTTCCTGCACAAATCCCCGATGCTCATTTCGGGCACAAGATACTCTGTTGTATACAAGCGCCTTGGGGCAGAACGTGCTACCGGTATCTAAAAGTGATACCATATTTCAATTTCTTGCTAGTGAATGAGGTTAAAGAAAATAAGAGAGGTGAAAAAACGACTTAGGCTTCAGGTTTTATATTTGTGCCCCCCCCCTCTTTATATCTATCCTTCCAATTCCTGCCAAACCTCCATGTCCCCCATCAAGAACATTGTAGCAGGGCTCTGGCAGCCTGCAAGGCTTTGTGGGTGTAGGAAAGCACAGCATGCGGTCCATGCCGCGTCCACGCCGACACTATCAGAACAGTCAGAAAGGAAAGCCATGCACACCCACCCACCTACCCACCCACCTACCCACCCACCTACCCACCCACCTACCTACCCACCTACCCACCTACCCACCCACCTACCTACCCACCTACCCACCTACCCACCCACCTACCCACCCACCCACCCACCTACCCACCCACCTACCCACCTACCCACCCACCTACCCACCCACCTACCCACCTACCCACCCACCTACCCACCTACCCACCCACCTACCCACCTACCCACCCACCTACCCACCCACCTACCCACCCACCTACCCACCTACCCACCCACCTACCCACCCACCTACCCACCCACCTACCCACCCACCTACCTACCCACCCACCTACCTACCTACCCACCCACCTACCCACCCACCTACCTACCCACCTACCTACCCACCTACCCACCCACCTACCCACCCACCTACCCACCTACCCACCTACCCACCCACCTACCCACCCACCTACCCACCCACCTACCTACCCACCTACCCACCTACCCACCCACCTACCCACCCACCTACCCACCCACCTACCTACCCACCTACCCACCCGCCTACCCACCCACCTACCTACCCACCTACCCACCCACCTACCCACCCACCTACCCACCCACCTACCCACCCACCTACCCACCCACGTACCCACCCACCTACCCACCCACCTACCCACCCGCCTACCCACCCACCTACCCACCCGCCTACCCACCCACCTACCCACCCACCTACCCACCCACCTACCTACCCACCTACCCACCCACCCACCCACCCACCTACCCACCTACCCACCCACCTACCCACCTACCCACCCACCTACCCACCCACGTACCCACCCACCTACCCACCCACCTACCCACCCACCTACCCACCCACCTACCCACCCGCCTACCCACCCGCCTACCCACCCACCCACCTACCCACACACCTACCCACCCGCCTACCCACCCACCTACCCACCCGCCTAGCTCATCCCACTGCTCCTCTCCCCGCCCCCCTCGTTGCCCCTCATCCCTCAATCGTCTTTGGCCTACCCGGTCTACCCCCTAGCCTTACCCCCATAATGCCTCTCACGGTCTCCCCCCTCCCCTGTCCCCTTAACCTTCTGAGAATTTTGTGTGCTTGCCTCTTTCCCCTCCCCTGTCCCCATGACTTTAGTTTTCCGTGAAAAACTCCCAACCTTCCCTTGTCCCCTTAACTAACCTAATTTTTCCATATCAACGCCCCTCACCCTTCCCTTGCCCTTAGGCCTCCCCCCTTTGACCCCAGGGCACCCCTCACCTATTCCTTGGGCCTACCTTTTCTGCTCCCAGGGCACCCCTCACCTTGTCCCAGCGTTGCTGCCTGGTGCTGTATGGCATTATCCTCCAGGAGGGCCGGACCCAGTGGGACCTGCTCATCATGCTTCTGCTGGTGTGGGTCTGCTTCGGATCACCTTTCGTGTTCTGCTTCGGCCTGCTGGTAGGTTGCAGTGCAAAATACATAATTGAAAGATTTAAATTGTGTTCTATGTTTGTTCCAAAGGGGTTTGTTCTATGTTCTGCACCCAAAGGGATCCGCTCATCATGGTCAGACGGCTGGTTTGGTTATGCCTTGGATCTCCTGTCTTGTTCTACTCTCGTCAGCTGGTGGGACCTTGAAGGATGAAAGCTTTTTCTTCATTCACACCCACTGGGTTCTCTGCTCGTCGCCTCGTATCAAGCTCCTACAAAGTCCTACCCACTGACCGAAGCACAACACGAATGGAGTTCGGAAGCATCAAGCTCCTGCTGGTGTGAGGATGCTTCGGATCTCCATTCGTGTTGTGCTGCGGCCAGTGGGTAGGACCTTGTAGGTCCACACTTTTCCCTCCATTCGAACCCAGTTGGATCTCCATCAGTTCATGCTATGCTTCTGATTGCTGGAAGGATGCAAGAGTTGGATGGATGAAGGAATGCAAGAGTTGGATCTCCATTCCTGCTATGCTTCTGATTGCTGGAAGGATGCAAGAGTTGGATGGATGAAGGAATGCAAGAGTTGGATCTCCATTCCTGCTATGCTTCTGATTGCTGGAAGGATGCAAGAGTTGGATGGATAAGAGAATGCAAGAGTTGGATCTCCATTCGTGCTATGCTTCTGATTGTTGGAAGGATGAAGAGCAAGAGGTTTCCACATTGCCTGATATTGACGCCATACCAGGCAATGTAAGCCGTATGAATAATTTGACGATACGGCCATTGCTTCCAGAATTCCAGGCTGGCATTTACACGAGTGCCTGAGTAAAATCAAATGTTGTACGAGCAGCAGATAAGAATCGACGCGCAACGGCCTGCCGGGCGGGGGTGGGCGTGGCCGGAGGGGGCGGGGGGCGAATTTCGACACGGCCGGGGGGGGTGAGGAACCTTGACATTATCAACCCTCCCTCCCCTCCCCCTCCCTTCGTTGCTCCTGACTTATTTTTGTCCACCACCTCGCTGTTTCACACGCTGCTCCTCTTGTCCCATTTCGTCCCAACCTGCTGTGCCACGAAAGGACGACTATTGGCGGTGGGACGCCGTGCAGAGCATCGAGTTTGCAGTCGACGTTTGCTTTGTCATAGACATCCTCCTTAACTTCAGGTGATAAGGGCCCACTCGGTATATGTCCCTCCACACCCCTGCATCAAGCCAGTACCGTATCTGTCCCTCCACGGGGACTTCATCTGTGGCTGTTATAATATGAGTAGAGTAACCAGGGTTACAATTTAATGGTGCCAAATAATGCCTGCCCCCTAAACCTCACCAACATGTGCATCATGGACATCCTTCTAATAAGCTTGAGGTGACCAGGGGACGTTGGAGAAGCTTAGAGGGGGTGCCAAGTGCCCAGGTCCTAACTCTTCACCCACCCAGCCAATGCTTGCCTCCTCATGTACATCCTGCTAAACTTGAGGCGATGAGAATACCTTGATGGTAACGGTGCGGATGTGGCGTCGTCCCCGAGCTGCGCTGTTCCCGTAACCCGCACGCTCCTAGTGGGGCGTAGTTTCTCTCTTTCTTACCTCGGTGGTGTCCAACGGTGATATCCAACGGAAGGTTCCAACCCCTGAGCCCAGCCTCGGCGGTGTTCAATTGAAGGGCCCAATCCCTTCTGCCCTGCCAAAACACCCCGAGCCTGAGGTCCAGCCCCCCTGTCGCAGGACCGCGTACCACGACCCACAGGGCAACCTCGTGACAGGCCGGCGGGCGATCGCGTTGCATTACTTGCGCACCTGGTTCACCGTCGACCTGGTGTCGGTGGTGCCTTGGGACCTCGTCACGGCAGGATCAGCAGGCTTCCTAAGCATGCTCAAGGTGGGCCCAAGCTGTCATCAGTTGTGATTCAAACATAGTGTGTGACTGTGTGTGTGGGTATTGGATGGTGTGTGTGTGTCAGGGACCATCAGTCATGACGGTGACAATGCACAAGCATGCTCAAGGTGAGCGCTCGCTGTCATCAGCCGTGATTCAAATATAGTATGTAGGATGGTGTGTGTGTGTGTGTGTCAGGTAGTCCACGAGTCATGGAGGTGACAGCGCACATGCATGCCCCTGAGTTTTCGTTTGTATCTGAAAACAGGATGTGAGAAGGTGTGTGTGTGGGGGGGTGTCAGTCATGCTCTCTGTCACCCTTGTGACAAATCTATAATCTGACCGATCTTTTATCTAACACTCACAGACCATCCAACACACTAAGGTGAGGGCATGCATGTGCACTATCACCTTTATGACTTGTGATGCCTGCCCCAGGTGGGTGTTTTCGTCCGTATCTGAGGTCAATGATACTCCCTCCCCTCGCACCCGCTGGCTCATCTCCCTTCACAATTTAAATGCAGTGTGGGTCAGAAGGAGCTCCACACACCCCTCCACAATCATCTACACAATCTCCTGCGTGTGATGTGGGTCAGCAGCAGCAGCAGCAGCAGTGTACCCCCTCATGCGCCCACTTCCGTGCAGCAAAAGAAACTTGGCTCCGCAGGGGGGGAGGGGCTCCGCATGGGCCGAAGCCGCGTCTGCGCCATGAACATGCCCTATCCCTTCACCCACCCCTCTCCCACTGAATCTGCTCCCCCAGCTATTGCATGTGAGACCTCATGCCGGCAGCAGTTTGCCGTCTCTACTCAAGCAGTTCGGCCCACGCACTCATGCACCCCCTTCCCACTCCATTCCAAATGCTCACCAAACCCACCTTCATTAATCCAGCATTCTCCCCCCGCCCTCCACTCCACTCCAAATCCCCCCCATTATTGATTCCCCCACTCCAGATGAATACACCGAACCGGCGAGCCCAGCATGTACCCAGCATTTCACTTTCCTCCCTCCCCCCTTCCTGTTACCTGCCCCAGCTCCTGCGTGCACTCCGTATAAGCAAGGTGTTGTCCCTGCTCAAGGCGCTCCGCTTCATCCGGTTGGCGCGGTTGCCCAGGGTCATCCAGTGGGTGCAAAGGAACCTGGACCGCGGCTTCTTGCGGGTGAGAGGCTGATGCCATGCAAGCCAAGGACTGTTTTGTAATTGATTGATGGAATAATGCGCCTTGAGGTGTGGATTAAGATAGCTGGTCTGCAGCTTCTTGCCGGTGAGTGGCTGATGCCATGCAAGCCAAGGGCTGTTTTGTAATTGATTGATGGAGTAATGCGCCTTGAGGTGTGGATTAAGATAGCTGGTCTGCAGCTTCTTGCCGGTGAGTGGCTGATGCCATGCAAGCCAAGGGCTGTTTTGTAATTGATTGATGGAATAATGCGCCTTGAGGTGTGGATTAAGATAGCTGGTCTGCAGCTTCTTGCCGGTGAGTGGCTGATGCCATGCAAGCCAAGGACTGTTTTGTAATTGATTGATGGAGTAATGCGCCCTGAGGTGTGGATTAAGATAGCTGGTCTGCAGCTTCTTGCCGGTGAGTGGCTGATGCCATGCAAGCCAAGGGCTGTCTTGTGAAAGATTGATGGAATAATGCGCCTTGAGGTGTGGATTAAGAGCGCTGGACCGTGACTTGGCCGAAGCGCTGGGTAGGCTAACATCGAGGGCTGTCTTGTATTTTTTCTTTTGCCTGTCTTGTTTTGTATCTGAGTGGTGTTTGGGGGGAGCGGGCCGGCTGGGCCGGGGCTGTTTGTGGCAAAGTGGATGCGGAGGGCCATGAAAGTGACAAGGCATGCCCTTATGCCCTACGCTTTGTCTTGCTGATCTCTTTACGGGTCTTGTGTTTGTTGATGCGGTTGGACCGGGGCTGTTTGTGGCAAAGTGGATGCTGAGAGCAAGGAAGGTCATGGCATGTCCTATGTTATGTTTGTATCTCTTCGTGGGTAGTTTAGCGTTTGCTGATGGTCCATAGCATCTTATGGGCGAAAGGTGGAGATCCAGGCAGGGCCATATGGGTCCATGTGGGAGCACAAGTGGGGCACATACACTGGTTGATCAACCTCGATGCTGACTGTAGGGTCCTTGATTTCATTCGGCCAATCTTACGCTTTGCTGTTGTGTCCCCTAGTGCTTCTGCTCATGCTGCTTCCGCCAACGGCTATTGCTGCTGCTGCTGCTGCTATTGCTGCTTCTGCTGCAGGTGGCCATGTTTGTCTTCAGCGTGACGCTGCTAGCTCACATCTCTGCTTGCGTGTTCTTCTACATGGTGGGGGAGTAAGGAGGGGGAAGGGGGGGCTGGTCGGGGGGGGGTTGAAGCCACCTCACTGGTGGGGGGGTCTGGCGGGGGAGTAAGGGGGGGGGAGGGGGGGGGGCTGGTGGGCGGGGTGAAGCCACCTCACTGGGGGCCACTAGCGAATGGGAGGGAATTCAAACTTGAAGGGAAGTTAGGATAGTTAGGGTAGTTAGGGTAGTTAGGGTAAGACTATGTGTGTCCCTGTTTTATTTTCATGGTGAGAGGGAAGAGACGTAACACATCTGGAGCGTTAATAGTGGGTGATGGGTCCTCTGTGTGTACGTACAACGTGCTGCAGAGTTACTACACAGGCCTACCCACCAATGACCTACTACGAGCAACGTAGTTGTGCCTCGTGTACCGAAATGGCCGTTTTCATTGTGTGCATTTTTTTGGCAAGATCATGGCTTTGAATAGCATGCCAGGCCTTTGTCTATTGAACTGTTGATCAGCCAGCCCTTCGTGATGAGCCGCGCGGTGCGCAATACATTGCCTATCAACAGGCTGATATATGTCCAGCATCACAGAAGAAGGTGCCCGCATGTCCTGCATGGCAATTTCATCCTGCCGGACATCGGCATCGTTAGGCTGCAGGCTTAGCGTCCTCCTCGGCAGTTTCTGCTGTAGCTGAGACTGTGCTGCATGCATCTGTGATGGATTCTACGAGCTCAAAGAGCAAAAATATTTTCTTAATGGAAATCAGGATCCCTTTCCTCCCCCCCCCAACCCACAAGAATGCTGCTGTGGTTGCAGCGCCTGCAAAAAATAGTCTGGATCTCAGCCCCGCCAATTGTTGCTTTGTTTTTAGAAGGTGGCCCGCCATGGTGGAGACTTTGGCGCCCCTGAGAAAACAGGGCTTTGTGGGGATGCATTGGTGGGGGAGTTGGAGACCCCTTGGCCCGCCCTGCTGATGCCTTGCAGGCGCAGGCGCAGTTCCTGTACTCTGGCAGCTAACCCTAAACCCTCAAACCTGCTGATGCCTTGCAGGCGCAGGCGCAGTTTTTGTACTCTGGTAGCTGGGGCGGCACATGGGTGATGGCGCAGGGCCTGCAGGACAGCAGGACAGGTGTCCGGTACCTCAACGCCCTGTACTGGGCCTGTACGACAGTGGCTACAGGTTTGTGTGTGAATAAGTGTGGAAGTGTGGGGGGAGGAGGGCGTGCAATTGTATTTGTGTGGGATGAGCAGGACAGGTGTTCCGTACCTCAATGCCTTGTACTGGGCCTGTACTACAGTGGCTACATGTATGTGTGAATAAGTGTGGACGTGTGGGGGGAGGAGGGTGTGGATTTGCACTCGAGTGGGATGAGCAGGACAGGTGTCCAGTACCTCAACGCCTTGTATTGGGCCTGCGCTACAGTTGCCACAGGTGTTTGAATAAGTGTGGAAGTGTGTGTGTGGGGGGGGGGGCGTCAGGCACCTCAATGCCTTGTACTGGGCCTGCACTACAGTTGCTACAGGTGAGTGGAGAAGTGTGGAAGTGGGTAGGGGGGAATGATGCGCAATTCTATACGGTTGGGATGAGCCGGGTGGGCGTCAAGTATGTCAATGCTCTATGCTGGGCCTGTACTACAGTGGCCACAGGCGTGTGAGAAAGTGTGGAAGTGTGTGTGTGCCGGTAGGCTACAAGGGATCAGGCATGCCATCCGACCTGCTGCCATATGTGAACAATAATTGGGAAGAGGCAAGAATATGCGCACGGCTGGCAGGCTTTTTTTTACTTCAAGCCCCTCTGCCCCCCTGCTCCAAAACCTCTCTTTCACTGCCCCCCTCAGTGGGCTTGAGCAGCATAGGCCCGCAGCAACAGGGCGTGAAATACATCATCATCATCGTCATAGTCTTTAGAGAGGCCTCCCTGCTCTGAAACCTCCTCCCTTGCACTGCTCCCCTCAGTGGGATTCGGTGACATTGTGCCGCGGAGCCAGGGCGAGAAGGTGATCGGAATCATCGTCATGGCCTCGGGTGTCGCGCTGGTCGGCTACGTCACGTCAGCCATCTCTGCCATCATGATGATCAGGGTGGGTCCCTATTTCACGGTGAATCTGAAGTTCTCAATCCTGAATCAAAAAGCCTCGAGGGGGTCCCGCCGAGGCCCCTCCACCGAAAGGTGCCCAAGACTAACCCTCACACCAAAACCCCCGCCCTCCTCTATGCTTGGTCTCACCCCTCGCCTGGTACTTTAGGGTTAAGGATGTAGCTATCTCCACCAGGCTTCATGATCTATTTGGTCAGGACCTGAGCTGAAGGATGGGCTTGATCATAACCTTCAGCTCGCAGTGTAGGGGAATCCCTAGACTGGAAGCGGAAGGGTTTAGGATCAGGCTCGTTCTTCACCTGCTTGGTGAGTCCATCCCGGGTCTGGGGTTTTATTTTTTGTGCCAAAGGGAGACAAATCAGTTGCATTTATTGTTTTTATTGCTTTTACCGGAATTGCTTTATTTTCCTAGTGCTCCACCCTCCATCACCATATGCCTTTATCGAGCCGAGCGGTGACAAGTCAGCTCCATTTTTATTTCACCATTCAGCTGTCCTTCCTTATCCACACACCCCGATTTTTCTGCCTCCTTGATTGCTGCAGAATGCAGCGGAGATGGCGGCGCTTTGTAAGAAGCAGCTGGTGATGGATGTCCTGAGGAACCGGAAAGTGAGAGGTGTTCAGAAAGAAAGAAAACTACGTCCCGCAGGGGCGTGAGGGTTGGAAGGTTTATTCAGCCCTCATCCTGAGGGTGAGGGTGAGGGAAGGAAGGTTTATCCTGAGGGTGAGGGTGAGGGAAGGAAGGTTTATCCTGAGGGTGAGGGTGAGGGAAGGAAGGTTTATCCTGAGGGTGAGGGTGAGGGAAGGAAGGTTTATCCTGAGGGTGAGGGTGAGGGAAGGAAGGTTTATCCTGAGGGTGAGGGTGAGGGAAGGAAGATTTATCCTGAGGGTGAGGGTGAGGGAAGGAAGCTTTATCCTGAGGGTGAGGGTGAGGGAAGGAAGGTTTATCCTGAGGGTGAGGGTGAGGGAAGGAAGATTTATCCTGAGGGTGAGGGTGAGGGAAGGAAGGTTTATCCTGAGGGTGAGGGTGAGGGAAGGAAGATTTATCCTGAGGGTGAGGGTGAGGGAAGGAAGATTTATCCTGAGGGTGAGGGTGAGGGAAGGAAGGTTTATCCTGAGGGTGAGGGTGAGGGAAGGAAGGTTTATCCTGAGGGTGAGGGTGAGGGAAGGAAGGTTTATCCTGAGGGTGAGGGTGAGGGAAGGAAGATTTATCCTGAGGGTGAGGGTGAGGGAAGGAAGATTTATCCTGAGGGTGAGGGTGAGGGAAGGAAGGTTTATCCTGAGGGTGAGGGTGAGGGAAGGAAGGTTTATCCTGAGGGTGAGGGTGAGGGAAGGAAGGTTTATCCTGAGGGTGAGGGTGAGGGAAGGAAGGTTTATCCTGAGGGTGAGGGAAGGAAGATTTATCCTGAGGGTGAGGGTGAGGGAAGGAAGATTTATCCTGAGGGTGAGGGTGAGGGAAGGAAGATTTATCCTGAGGGTGAGGGTGAGGGAAGGAAGATTTATCCTGAGGGTGAGGGTGAGGGAAGGAAGGTTTATCCTGAGGGTGAGGGTGAGGGAATGAAGATTTATCCTGAGGGTGAGGGTGAGGGAAGGAAGATTTATCCTGAGGGTGAGGGTGAGGGAAGGAAGATTTATCCTGAGGGTGAGGGTGAGGGAAGGAAGATTTATCCTGAGGGTGAGGGTGAGGGAAGGAAGGTTTATCCTGAGGGTGAGGGTGAGGGAAGGAAGATTTATCCTGAGGGTGAGGGTGAGGGAAGGAAGATTTATCCTGAGGGTGAGGGTGAGGGAAGGAAGATTTATCCTGAGGGTGAGGGTGAGGGAAGGAAGGTTTATCCTGAGGGTGAGGGTGAGGGAAGGAAGGTTTATCCTGAGGGTGAGGGTGAGGGAAGGAAGATTTATCCTGAGGGTGAGGGTGAGGGAAGGAAGATTTATCCTGAGGGTGAGGGTGAGGGAAGGAAGATTTATCCTGAGGGTGAGGGTGAGGGAAGGAAGGTGTATCCTGAGGGTGAGGGTGAGGGAAGGAAGATTTATCCTGAGGGTGAGGGAAGGAAGATTTATCCTGAGGGTGAGGGTGAGGGAAGGAAGATTTATCCTGAGGGTGAGGGTGAGGGAAGGAAGATTTATCCTGAGGGTGAGGGAAGGAAGATTTATTCAGCCCTAATCCTGAATCTTAAACATTCCAGCCCTCAGATCTCATGAGAGGCAGAGAGGTCATTCATATGTTCTGGAAGAACAGGAAAGTGAGAGAAATCCAATCCATACCTCTAAACCCTAAACCCTAGGGCCTTGGAATAGTACAGATTAAATGTAGGGCATTGGTGGAAAGTGCTTAAACCGCTGACCTTGAACACTGGACCCTGAACCTCAGGGCTGTCTTGAGCTGCCTGGTTAACTGCCGGACACTGGCAATGATGCTTGATGCTGGCTGTGTCCATTGGGGATAGAGGAAAGAGATAGGCTGCCAGAGATCTGGATAGGTGTAGGTAGGAGGTGAAGGATGAACGGAGGAGGTAGGCGGTGGTTGTTGTATTCACTTCCTGCCGGAGATCTGGATAGGACTAGGCGTGGCAGCAGGGCACGGGGATATTGTACGGAATGCAGTACGGAATGCAGTACGGAATGCAGTACAGAATACTGTAAGGGATGCAGTATCGGAAACAGTAAACATACTTATTATGCCAGTTTTGTCTGTACCGTGTAACCTTGGGGGAGCCAGGTACAGGCCGTGGTAGCCCACTGCTGTTTGTGCAGCTGCCTGGACACTTTGGTATTTTTTGCAGCAGCTGTATATGCAGCAGCCTGGACACCTTGGACCAGGGCCTGCAAGTGCTTACGTGAAGTAAATATATGCAGCAGCAAGTGCTCTTAATGGCTGTTCACACACAGGCTGATCACACTCACTTGTTTCACACACATACAGGCTGTACACATATTGGATGTCCACACATCTCTAGGCTGTAGGTGGCTGTTCACACATTGGTGACAATCCCCGTTTTACTATCTGCAGGATGTCTGTTCCCCGGGTCCCTGAGGAGGCGGGCAAGAGATCGAAGACCGTACGCACATTGGTTGTTCACACATTCGATGTACACACAGCCTGTTCACACATCCAGGTGCCTGGGGAGCTGGGGCGGCAGATCTATAACTTCTTTGACTACCAATCCACCAAGATGATTGCTCAGGAGGAGGACAAGCTGCTGCAGGTGAGACAGTGCGCATAAGTGGTAGACAAACATGGAAGGTGCAGGGAAGGTTTAGAGATGAAACATCACGTTTCGTAGTTTAAGGAAGGTTCAGGGACGAAACAAAACATTTGGTTGCCAAGTTGCATAGGGATGCATGCAGCCCGGCAAATCTGAAGACCGTTGTGCAGGCAGAGGTCAGGCTGCCATAGGACAGCATGCGCCAAGGTGACCAAGTGGTACTTCAGCATGACTTATGATTCCAGCAAGCATTTAACTCGACAGACATCTCACACTCCAGCACCACACAGGATTAATAGCAGTAAAGAAGGACCCATCAGTACATCCCTGTCTAGCTCAGGGTGATTCAGCTACAATTTAGCTACATCACACTTTCAAAGCATGGGCCTGGCTAGGGGAGCCAGGTGTAACAAGACCAGCTGGTTTAGCCCTCGACCATAGGTCGGGGCTAGTTTGGTCCCCATCAGCCCGCCAACGGAGGCCAGGTGCGCAATACAAAAAAAGCATTGGAGGTCCATTAACTACCTAGGTGTGGGAGATGACGAGATGACTTTCATCAGGGCAGTGGCTGTACATCAATGGGAGTGTGAAGTATGGATTGTCAGCTTTCACTCAGCCAAAGCCCTTTACCCTGAAGCCTGTACCCTGACACATTGCCCTGCCTGCCTTCAAGCGAGCCAGAAAGCTAGGCACTGTGGGGGGCGTGAGAGTAAAGGAAACAGCGCAGCCTGGCCTACCTCCCCACCGTCTTCCCTCGCCCTGGATCGTGTACATGCTGACTAAGTCATGCCTTCCAGGCTGTGCAGCCACCTGCTGCAGTACATCTCAATCCTCCCTTCATTTTCCTGACTCTATACCTTGGGCAGGAGATGCCTTTCAGGCTGTGCAGCCACCTGCTGCAGTACATCTCAATCCTCCCTTCATTTTCCTGACTCTATACCTTGGGCAGGAGATGCCTTTCAGGCTGTGCAGCCACCTGCTGCAGTACATCTCAATCCTCCCTTCATTTTCCTGACTCAATACCTTGGGCAGGAGATGCCTTTCAGGCTGTGCAGCCACCTGCTGCAGTACATCTCAATCCTCCCTTCATTTTCCTGACTCAATACCTTGGGCAGGAGATGCCTTTCAGGCTGTGCAGCCACCTGCTGCAGTACATCTCAATCCTCCCTTCATTTTCCTGACTCAATACCTTGGGCAGGAGATGCCTTTCAGGCTGTGCAGCCACCTGCTGCAGTACATCTCAATCCTCCCTTCATTTTCCTGACTCTATACCTTGGGCAGGAGATGCCTTTCAGACTGTGCAGCCACCTGCTGCAATACATTTCAGTCCCCTCCTTATTTCCCTGACTCAATTCCTCGGGCAGGAAATGCTTTTCAAGCTGCGCAGCCGTCTACATCCAGCACATCTCAATCCCCTCCTCATTTTCCTGACTTGGGCAGGAAATGCCTTTCAAGCTGCGCAGCCGTCTACTGCAGCACATCTTCTCGGAGCCCCTTAGCCGCATGCCATGTCTGCGGGGCCTGCGCCTGGACCGCCTGATGGCTGTGGTTCAGAGGTTGAGCTCGGACCTGTTTGTAGATGGTGAGAGGATATGGGCTGGGTTTCCCCTCCATGCAGGCATTTGCCCCCTATCCCACCGGTCACCCCCTTGTAGCGGCCACACCTCCCTAGAGCAGAGGTTGAGGTCGGACCTGTTTGTGGATGGTGAGAAGGATGAGGGTTTCCTATTACCATATGGCAACCATGTAGCCTGCATGGAAACGAGGGGGGAAGATGACAGGGTCTTAGGGTAGGGCAGGGAGGGGGGGGCAGCTTCAAGGTCGGGCATGGTGGGATGGGGGGGGGGGGGGGTGATAGGTGGGATGTGGTGGGGGGGTGGGGGGGGTGATTGGTGGGATGATGGGGGGGGGGTGATTGGTGGGATGAGTGTTGAGTGGTGGGATGGGGGTTGAGTGGTGGGATGAGGGGTGGGGGGTGGGGGTGGGATGTGGTGGGGGGGGTGATTGGTGGGATGTGGTGGGGGGGGGTGATTGGTGGGATGTGGTGGGGGGGTGGGGGGGTGATTGGTGGGATGATGGGGGGGGTGATTGGTGGGATGAGTGTTGAGTGGTGGGATGGGGGTTGAGTGGTGGGATGAGGGGTGGGGGGTGGGGGTGGGACGAGTGTTGAGTGGTGGGATGAGGGGGTGGGTGGTGGGATGGGGGTTGAGTGGTGGGATGAGGGGTGTGAGTGGTGGGATGGGGGTTGAGTGGTGGGGTGGGGAGAGGTGGGTGGTGGGATGGGGTGTGAGTGGTGGGGTGGGGGTTGAGTGGTGGGATGAGGGTTGAGTGGTGGGATAGGGGTGAGTGGTGGGATGGGGGTGAGTGGTGGGATGGGGGTGAGTGGTGGGATGGGGTTGGGAGGTGGGGTGAAGGTTGAGTGGTGGGATGGGGTGAGTGGTGGGATCAGGGGTGAGTGGTGGGATGGGGGGTTGTGGTGGGATGGGGTGTGAGTAGTGGGATGGAGGTAGAGTGGTGGAATGAGGGGTGGGAGTGGTGGGATGGGGTGAGTGGTGGGATCGGGGGTGAGTGGTGGGATGGGGTGTGACATGTGGGATGGGGGGTGAGTGGTGGGATGTGAGGTGACAGGTGGGATGGGGGGTGAGTGGTGGGATATGGTGTGGCTGACGTCAAAGAAAGGAACCCCTGCCCCCCCCTTCCACTCCCTGTCATGCTCTCAGCTATGTCCTCTGCTGCATGCAGGTGTCATCTTTTCAATACAGGGTGCCTATGTGCCCAGCCGATACTTCATACCACCCCACCCTCTGCCCAACCATTCATCCCTTGCTCTGCCATGAACACGTTGGTGCTGTCCCACCCTGCCCTGCCCCCCTACCCTGCTCCCTGCCCCTCCTCCTGGTGCTTGTACCCGGCATGATTGCCTTGCCAGGTGACTTTGTGTCCACTCACAACTGTTTGATCGAGGGCACGGCGGGAAGTTACTTAGGAAGGCATCTGCCCCCCCCTCTTGTGCTTCCAGGTGATGTGATTGCCCTACAAGGTGATTTCGTGCGGAGCCTTTATTTCTTGGTTGAGGGACGTGCGGAAGTGAGGACCTACGAGTTTGGGGATGATGTGGACCCGTGGGAGGTGTATGGCGCAAGTAACAAGGCCGAGCTGAACAGGTGCAGTGGGGAGGGAGGGGCTGATGGGAGGGAGGGAGAACCCAGGGGCTGATGGGAGGGAGGTAAAACCCTGGGGCTCATGGAAGGGAGGGAGGCCCCACCAGTCTGGGCATGACTTGGGCCCTTGAAGGCACGAGCAATAAGGCCAAGTTGGACAGGTGCAGTGGAGAGGGAGGGGCTGATGGGAGGGAGTGAGAACCCAGGGGCTGATGGGAGGGAGGGAGGCCCCACCAGTTTGGACCAGCCAGTTGGGGGATGACGCGGACCCTCAAAGGCGCGAGCAATAAGGCTGAGCTGAGGGCAGGCAAATGTGCCCCCCTTAGCCCTTCACTTGCGATCCTTGAACCCTGTACCCTAAACCCTTAACTTTCGATAGTTGACCCCAAACCCCAAACTCTTGACCCGTGGGAGGTGCACGGTGGGTTGAGCAATCAGGCGGAGATGAATAAGTGAATGAGGTATTTAAGCCTTATGCTCTTAACCCTGATCCTTTAGCTATGAACCTGTGTGGGGTGTAGCGTGCGAACAAGAAGGCCAAGCTGAACAGATGCATATGACCCCGCAAACCCTAACCCTAAGCTGTACAAAGTCTGACGATTGCTTGTAGGGGAGTGATGGGATGGAGAAATGCACTGATGTTGAGATTAGAACAATCAGGGCCCTGCTTACCGCCCATTTATGCCGGGTTGCCAGCCGCAGGCACTACACACCGGCCGTTTCCGGGATAGGATGGGCAGAAGGAGGCACAATCCATGGAAAAGCTAGAGGTTTGGCAAAGCCGGCAAACAAATGGGGAGGTGTGGATGTTTGCCAGCTGCATGATTTGGGGCCAGAAGCACCTTATTCTTATCCAGCTCTTATTCCTCTCGTGTTTTCCTGTTCCCTCCTCTCAACATATTCTCAGCGAGCCTTCATGGCTGGTGCTAATCCAGTTCATAAAAGTAGGGTCCTGCAGATCCTTAGTGGGATCCTGTAGATCCTCAGTGTGGTCCTGTAGATTCTTAGTGTGATCCTGTAGATCCTCAGTGTGATCCTGTAGATCCTCAGTGTGATCCTGTAGATCCTCAGTGTGATCCTGTAGATCCTCAATGTCTCCCCCTGTCCCCTGATTCTCCTACATGTGATCCTTGTTTTCTCCCTCTGTTCTTTATTCTGCCTCTAAGCCCTGATCCTGCTTGTCCTACATCTCTGCCCCCACCTTATGCTCCTATACAATTCTGCCGATCCAGGGCCAGGTACCAGGAGCGTGGCAGCCTCAAGCGGGGTCACTACTTTGGCCATGCCTCATGCACACACCGAGGTGTTTGGCCTGCCACCGTTATTGCCAGGGGGGCATGTGAGCTGTACAGGTAAGAGTGCCATCTTGATGGGGAGCATTTGAGCTGTACAGGTAAGACGAGGATGAGTGCCATCTTGAGTTATGTTTAGTACGTACGGTACAGCAGTATATGCTGGGCAGCAGTCTTGAAAACGAAAATTGGGCCCATGCCAGTGTTTGTGTTAGTGGGCACCGGACCACTTTTGCTGGGCCGCCCCGCGGCCACCCCTGGTCTGATTCACACCAAGCCTGGACCGGCCTCCTGCCGGTGGCACATGCAGCAGGGCTGGCCGTACTAGGGGCTTGTGGCCGGGGGCCACAGTGTACCTGAACTGTAGCTGATAGTGGTATACCACTCACTAAAAAATACAGTGGCCCATGCATGACCAGTCCACGGCCTGGGGCCCAAGCAGAAGGGCGTGCTGCTCCCCGCCCCTTGGTCACTCTTGCCAGAATCTGCTGAATTGCAGCAGAATGGAGCTGAAGTTAATAATGTCAACCTGGGCGTGCTCATGCCCCTCCTTCCCGTTCCACCGCCTGGATGGAGAGGCCTCAGCGAGGGTCTCTGACTCTCTGTCCTAGTCCTGCTCCACCCCTCCACAAACATGCATCATCACCCCTTCGCCCGTTCCGTTCCACAGCCTGGATCGCGAGGCAATGGCAGAGCTTGCAGAGCAGCACTCCTGCTTTGAGGCGCTTGTGTGCGTGGAGCGACCGCCACCACCAGCTGCAGACCCTGATCAACTGACCCTGGAACTCCTCAGGGTGCGTTGAAGGCCAAGGCGCATCAAGTTGATGTACGGGGGTGTTGAGTGGCCGCTCTGTGACTGTGTGGCTGTGACTGTGCGGCTGTGATTGTGTGACTGTGTTTGTGTGACTGTGATTGTTTGAATGTGTTTGTGTCTGTGGTTGAATACAAAGTTGATGACGAGCACCAGTGTATGGTTTCGTCTTTCATACGTTTTATAATGGGAATGAAGGTGTCTATGGTTGTTTATGGGGATCCATTGGTGTCCACTACTGGCACCTTGTGGCACCAGAGATGCACATCCTGATCTATATTCCCCACCAACCCTGCACTCCTCAACTGCATTCCCCAGCAAGTGTGGGCAGGAGTGTGGGCAGGAGTGTGGACATAAGTGTGAACATGAGGGTGGACATGAGTGTGAGCAGGAGTGTGGGCAGGAGTGTGGACAGGAGGGTGGGCAGGAGGGTGGGCAGGAGGGTGGACAGGAGGGTGGACAGGAGGGTGGGCAGTAGGCATTTTAGTTGCAGGCGTGTGCTCAGGATTAAGGGTCCAGTTGGCAGCGTGTTATCGTATGTGTGGCCTGGCATCTGCCTGGTAACCGGAATTCAGGGCAAATCCAACTGATTGTGGTGGCTCCTTTTACGTCTATCCTGACGGCCAACAGAAAGACATGCGAGATACTGCAGGTTATAACTTGCTGCGTTCCATTGATGAGGTTAATGTTTATGTTTGAAGAGATGCCACCTGGCATGCGGTCAAGGCCCTTTAAAATGAGCCTGGCATGGCCCTTTTTGCCCTGTCGACTTGCTCCCTGTTCACTTTCAGTTATCCCTTTTGGTTTCAAGACGCATGACCGCCCCCCTGGCCCCCTCCCCCCCCCCCCAAAAAACACCCTTCCTTGTCGTACAATGCCTCCCTTACCCGCCCCCAACATGCAGATGCCCTATAACCCTGACGCTGTGGCCGCCGACTTCCCCGAGATGGATGTTAGAGAGGAGAGGCGCTGGCCTGGGGCCTCCTTACGAGGATATGTGCAATTTGGCTTTGGGGATCCATCGAATCTCCAGACTGGTAAGTGCTCAGATCTGTTGGATCTCTAGTTCGCTGAGTTCTCAGATCTATAGGATCTACAATCTGGTCAGTACGGGTATTTGGATCTATCGGATCTTCAGTCTGGTTGGCACTCGGATCCATCAGAACATCTGCCTGCTAAGCAGCCTTGTTGAAGGTGTGTCAATCGATCAAAAATATGAAATGTGATGCCCAGGAATGCTTACCTACACAATCCCGCAAGCATCTTGATCTGGCTGGCAAACTAACTTGGTGCAAAGCTCCTTTGTCACACCGCTACTCACCCCCTCATGTTTCTTTCGGTAGAAAATCTACCTGCTTCAGGTGAAAACATGAATTGCATATCATGCACTGTGATGTTTCCCGAGAATGGTGGATGCTGAAGCCCTGTTTAAAAATGATGGCTTTGAGTTGGTGTGTGTGTGAGGGCTAGGAGTTATCATGTTTACGGATAAATATATAGATGGAGCAATGCTGCTTTACAGCGCTCTTTGCTGACCTTCACGGAGCATTCCTTTTCAACCAAAGGGTCTGGCATATGTTTTGTTGTCACTCTGCCATCCCTGACAGCGATTGGACGAATGCTGATTGCGGAAACATCCTTCACCGACAGGATTTCCTCACGAGGTTCCGTCCCAGTCCAGGCCTCCGCACTTTGAGGAATGCAGCAGCAGCAGCTGCAGCCAGCTGGCAGACCGGCGGGGCCAGCCTTGGCCGCCACATCCTCAGCAAGCAGGCATCTTGGCAGGGGGCAATACTTTTGCTGCAGATGCTGGGGCGGCTGAGAGGGGCCAGCTGGGAAAGGGATTCGGTGGGCTTGAGCTGTCAGGGAACAAAGCTGCAGGCACTCTCATGTCTAGTGGCTCGGAACAGGCTTCACAGCACAGGGCCCTTGATGTGGATGAGCATGTAACACTACTTGGGCACCGGGACGTGAGGTCTTGATGGATGTGTGAGAAAGTTTGGAATGTGTACCGCTTCCCAGTTCCACACGTGACGGTGTGAGTCGTCATGGAGGAAAGGGCTTAACCTGTTTCATTACTTTCGTCCTGGCCCTCTTGGTTCAGGCTTTGGGGGTTCAGGTGCAGACAATGTAGCTCACTGCAACAACATGTCAATGACGTTACTCCTTTGGGCCCTGCTGAAAAAGGCTCGGCTGCGTGGTCGCCTAATTAAAGAGTCAAACAACATGTAGGTGTCTATGTTCACTGAGCTGTTTTTATTTTCTGAAGTGCTCTCACCATTTTGTCGCAGTCTCTGGTCGCAGTCATGAATTGTACAGTATGGTAGCTGCCTGCAGTCAGGAATGGTGCATGGTCTTTGGTGTTGTTGAAAAACACCGGTTTGGTTCATTGTTATTGATTGCACGGAGGGCGGGTGCTCAAAAAATGTTTAGGCTAATCCCTCCTCCTTCTTGCTCTTCTTGGGCAGCAGAACAGAGTGGATGATGGGTAGAACGCCACCAGATGTGTAGCAACCTGCAAACCTGGTGCAGATGTACTATAATAGTTAAGTTGTAAAGAGCACCGCCTCGCTCTATACTGTCTGTGCCTCCTTAGGATGCGGTATATCATCCATTGCACAGTCCAGATGTACATCACATGTACATCAGTATTCCATCTCAGACCTAGTAGCTTTAGGAACGCTACATAACCCCCCACTTAGAACAAACCCCATTTTTGAGAGGATGAAAGATCTTTAGGAAATAGGGATTTTTGATAGTGCATATGGCGTCCCATAATGACACTGACCCTGGAGGTAAGACTGATTTGGTTAACGTGTATTGCAGCACGAAAATGACAGGATGTATGCTGCAGCATCACCTGAAAGAAGAGAGCAATGTGTAGCTAGCACAAGCTCAAGAAAGAACATTGGTTGTAGTGTCAATGTAATCCCAGTAGGCCTTGAGTGTGGCCCCCTCTGCATCACGTGTGACCGAGGACTCAGGCTCCCATGAATTATGCTCAGGGCCAAATGTTTTCCATTTGACCAAAAATTCATTGGATCGACGTGATTTGGATTTCTTTCGATGATCCAAAATCCGTTCGATGACGAAATTGGGTTCCCCATCAATCATGACAGGGTCCGGCGGCTGCACCCGCCCGTCAGTTTGAAATGGTTTGAGCTTGGATACATGAAAACCGGGTGAATACGTAGAGTATCTGGTAAATCAAGTTTGTATGCCAAGTTCGTGCCTTTGATAGTAGCGGAAATTGGGAAAGGTCCAATCCACTTAGGCAATAGTTTCGGAGTACTGCGCCGTCCAGCGGCTCTTTTTAAATGAATATGTTTAGTATTCAAGAGGACCATGTCCCCAATATTATACGAAACATCCCTGTGATGTTGGTCATAATAGAGTTTCTGACGCTGCTGAGCGGCAACGAGAAACTTTCTAGCCTCAGATAAACCTTCAGACATTTTATCCGCAAATGCTGAAGCGGTAGGTACTTTGGTACTTCCAGGCATAACCGTAAGAGGGAGACGTGGATCACGTCCATGATTTAATCGAAATGGAGTTGTACCAATAGATTCATGGTAAGAATTGTTGATTGCAAATTCTGCAGTTGATAAACAACTGTCCCATTCTGTATGTTCGAGATGACCGACATAATGCCTGATCATATCTTCCAATACTCGATTGACTCTTTCAGTTTGACCATCACTTTGAGGGTGAAATGCAGTAGATCGGCTGTGACTGGTACCGATGATGCGAAGCAACTCGGTCCAGAATTTACCCGTAAATACGGAGCCTCGATCCGAAACCATATCAAGGGGAAGGCCATGATGTTTCCATACTGTATCCACAAAGAGCTGAGCTGTGCCCGCACTGTCAATGGTGGATTTGGTAGGAGCAAAATGAACCATTTTGGTAAGTCGACAGACAAACACAATGATGGTATCAAAGCCTTTCCTTGTTTTGGGGAGCTGTTGAATAAAGTCCATGCTAACCGAGTCCCAAGGAGCTGCGGGTATGGCCAGGGGCTGTAATAAGCCTGCTGGTAGCTGGTTTGAACTTTTATTGCGTTGGCAGCAAGCACAAGTGGATATATAATTTTTAATATAGTCCTTGATTTGTGGCCACCAAAACATGCGAGTAACAGCTCTGTACGTTTTGGTAAAACCCCCGTGTCCACTGTATGGTGCATCGTGCATCTCATATAGGATTTGTTTACGAATTTCATCGTCATGCGGGACCATCAGTTGATGGTTTTTCCACCACAAGCCATCTTTATGACTGAGTTTGTTTAGATTCTCAGGAAGTGCAAACCATGGATCATTGTCATAGCCGTGTCGCAATAGTTGAGTGATGTCTGTCACTATATCGGTACTAGGCGTGATTTCTCCGCGTGCTAAGACGTCAGAAATATCAGCTTTTTCCGTCGGTAGATCTTGATGAATCTCCTCAACAATTGTCTCCAGATCTGGGGACCCCACAGTCTCCCGTCTGCGCTTCTTTTTGGATAAAGCTTCTGGTAGGATGAAGGTTTTACCTCTGGTCACTATCATGGCCAAAGTACTGTTAAATGATGGGTGGCGGGACAAGGGATCCGCTACATTTGTAACGCCTTGCCGCCATTCCCATTTGAATTTGAAACGCTGCAAATATTCACTCCACCTACACTGTCTTCGCGAGAGTGTCGGCTGTGTTTGCAAATGAATGAGAGGATTATGATCAGTGATTACTTTAAAATCAATTCCTTCCAAATAGCAACGCCATGTTTTAAGAGCGTGGACGACGGCCCATAATTCTTGGTCACCTGTTGTCCAATTAAGTTCAGCAGAACTTAATTTACGGCTCTCAAAAGCGATGGGTCGGCCAAATTGAGTAAGGACCGCCCCGATGCCCTGAATAGATGCATCGCAAATTACTTCCATTTCCACTGGATTGTTAAAATCTGGCATGGCCAGAACTGGGGCTGCAATTAATGCTGCTTTAACTTTGTCAAATGCTTGTTGGCAATTTGATGTCCAATTCCACTTAATGTCTTTTCTGGTTAAATGTGTCAGTGGTGCAACCATAGCCGCATACTGCGCAATGTGCTTGCGGAAATAATTTGTTAAACCATTAAAAGAGCGAACTTCTTTTACGGTTGTTGGTACTGGCCAATTTTTAACCACCTCAACTTTAGATGGGTCGACTTTAATGCCGTCTGTTCCCACGATATGGCCCAGGAATTTAATCTCTGGCCGTTCGAAGGTACATTTTTTAGTTTGACGTATAATTTATTGGAATCCAGTATTTTCATCACTTCTTCTAAGTGTTGAGTATGCTCTTCAATTGTTTTACTGAAGATGATTATATCATCGAGATAAACTGAAACACAATGGTTTAATGGCCGGAAAATCCGATTCATAAATGATTGGAAGCCGATTGGTGCATTTGTTAAGCCCATCGGTAGAGTTTTCCACGCGTAAGTCCCGAAGGGCGTTATGAATTGTGTTTTTGGTATATCCGTTGCATGTAACGGTAACTGCCAGTATCCTGATGTTAAATCACAGGAAGAGAAATATTTACATCCTTGTAACTTATCAAAAAGGTCATCCGCTCTTGGATGATGCCCTTTCATGGGTACAGTTTGTCCGTTAAGTAACCGATAGTCTACGGTAAACCGCAAAGTACCATCGGGTTTGGCAGCAAATACGATTGGACTACCCCATGGAGAAGTACTGGGTTGTATTAGCCCCCTTTTTAGAAGGTCACCGACATGTGATTCGACCTCTAATCGCTCAGCTGGGCTGAGGCGATAGCTGGGGCGAAACACGGGTGTGCTGTCCTGCTTAAGTTCAATGAGAACTGGTAAAGTGTTTGTTTGGTCTGGCATGCGTACACTATCCTGGAAAATAAGTTTGTATTTAACCAGTACATTGCGAATGCTGGGTGTGAGATCTTCGGAGAAATCAACATGTGACGGCCGATCAGTGAGTTCTGGTTTGTGCAAATCAGTACAATCTGTAGCACTGACATACGGGTGTATACCCGTGTCAACCACATTGACCGCAAACAACTTTGCTCCTTTACGATGAAGTCGTTTCATTTGAACATAATTTATCATAGGGTTGGATGGAACCACCGGTTTCTCTTGTGGAATCGGCGTGAGTACGATTACCTTACCTTGCTTATTTTTGATTGAGCAAGTAGAATGTTCGTATGAGATTTTGGCTTTTTGCTGTAGCAGCCAATCATCCCCAAGAATGACATCCAAAGATGGACCTAAGTCCACAACAAATGCATTAATTTGGTGTTTGTAATTCATCCCATTTTCGGAACGAATGCAAAGTGTTGCTTGACACCGAGCTGTGGAAGTAGCAAAAGAGCCATCCGCTAATTCTACGATATGGTGATCCGGTGCGGTGACAAGACCAATCGCTTTAGCTTTTCTTGAGTTGATAAAACTATGAGTAGCCCCTGAGTCCAAGGTGCACACAGTGAGAGCCCCATTCAGGGTGCATTCAAATTGCATAGTTAAATCTGACTCAGTTTCGGTCAAAGCGACTTTCATTTTTACTTTGTTGTAAGCGGGGTCAAAGTAAACCTCCATAGGCCATTTGAGCCCGCGCGAACATTTAGTAATGCCCTCATTTTTCTGATGGAAAAGAGGATACCCTTCAGGGTAGTCAGCTATCTTGCGCAAGCCTTGCAACAGTGGTGTCCATGCGGCTCCAGGCCATTTGGGCACTAAGAAACATGCTGATAGTGACAAGGGATTTTGACCCTTCTGTTTAAAATAATATTCAATAGCCGGCATAAGCATGGGCCATGGAGGATTAATCCATAAATGATTATTACATAACGTTTGTTTAAAAAATGACTTGTTAGGTGAGCAATAAGAAGTGCACAAGGCATTGTCTCCCTGATTGTCACTAAAGGCATCCATGGTGAATGGACTACCAGTCAGATCTTGGATCCTAATGAAATCGAGGAGGTTAACAAACCTTTCATCCCCATAAGTCAGTGGTGGAGGGCGGGCTAGCTGTTGCTCTAGCCCTTCCGGTTTGGCCGGCCGCCCTGCGCAGGAGGCATCATCTTCTTCCTCTTCTCTGCCGTCATTTTGAAGGCGAGGTGTACCAGGCACCCCTCTTTATGTGAGAAGTCAGCATGCTTGCACAACGGGCAAACTGTGCGGTAGTCAAAGGTGCGGTTTTTCTGTCCGGCTCCTTCTTCACGCCACCCTGGATCTTCCAGGGCTGCTCCTTCTTTCCCTTGCTGCCCTGTGGGAGGACATTGGGAATGCCTTTTAGTTTGGGGCGATAAGGTTGGCGTTCATGTTGTTGCTCATGAACAAGGACCATAACTTGCAACTGCATGACCACGGTGTATTTTGCCAGATCTTCCCGATCTGTCCATGCAGCACCAGTGCGGGGGTCGACCTTAGAGGTCTCCCGGGTCTCTTTCTTGAGCCCTTGCCAGTACATTAATACCAGATCAGGTGTTGATGGTGCTTGTACCGTGGCGGATCCCGCCTAGCGGCTATACGCTTTACCGTCTGGGACCCAAATTTAATTCGTGGAGTTACTAAAAATCGTAGTGGAAGGCATTTTTAGGGTCCCTTACCGTCTGTTACCCAAATAGAGCTCGAGGTGTTACGCCGCGGCTCTGCTACACCTACGGTGGAGGGCCGCTGGCGGGCCTCGGGTGCCCTCTGGGCACCTGAGCAATACCGATGATTCTCTAAAGCGTGTCAATTTAACGTCTTTAAAGAGGTTGAAGCGTTACTGGTGGGCCAGCCCTGTTGAGTAGTACCTTGAATGAGGTTTGGTACTCGGTCGGTGAGCCCTTTTGGTTTATGTCGTGCAGTGCAGCGCGTGCCACACGTTGCTGGTCAGGTTTGCTGAATGCAGCTAGCAGAGCAGCTGTAAACTGATCCCATGAGATTGTCTCTTGCTTATTCAGGATGGGTTCAGCAAATGCCAGGTAAGCTTCTAGAGCTTTGCCTGCCAGCATGTTCATGCCATGCACTGCCCAATCTTGCATGGGTACCTTCATTGTTGCCTGACAGGTAGTTTGCGAATAACATGAGTGAGTCCTAAATTATGTCGTCAGCCCCCCTTCAAATTTTAGAGGCTCAGGCACACGGCATCTGTTGTGCGCGCGGACAGTGGTAGGTATTTCGACCGTTGGGCTTACCTCAGCCATAGCCGAAGGTTCTGCGACAGCCAAAGCCTAAGCTCCTGCCTTTTGGCGAGCCTTAAATTTCACCAGCTGCTCAGCCGCTCATGTCTGTTCACCACGTTGGGTGCTTGGATAGCCAAGCGGAGGGCCGCCAGGCCTGCTGTGACCCTGGCCTTGACACCTCGAAGGTTGGTTCGAAGGTGGACAATTTGTTTGGTAAGCGTTACGCCTTTTTCATGGCTAACTTCTTTGCCTTCTTTTAAATCTGTTAATGATTCAGTGGTGGCTGTCGCAGCGGCATTGCGTATCACTGTTGTGGTGACACTAATTGCTTTTATATGTGGCTTGCCACAAACGCGGACTTCCGAATGAACGAAATGCCTTTTATCCTCCTTATAGGAAAGACTTTTGGTTGTTAAGATCGTGTCTGGGAAGACCTCGATCGAAACTGGGCGGAATTTCTTTTGAGAAATCCTTGGTCAGACGTTTAGTCTGCCGTTGGTCAGACACTGGGTCTGCCAGAGGTCAGACTCGTGGTCTGCCTTTAGCTTCACCGAAGTGAGCTCTTGGCGCGACTGTGTTTAACAGACGCCCGAGGGAAACGTGTTTTCACACGCGCATTACGAGTGCTTGCACACACGTGAAGGGCTTTGCTTTTCGATGCCAATAGTTTGACAGCCCCCTAGGTCCCTCAATCGATCAGAGGCAAGTCGATACCTGCCCCCAACACTGCTCGAGAAATCAATGTAGCAACCTGCAAACCTGGTGCAGATGTACTATAATAGTTAAGTTGTAAAGAGCACCGCCTCGCTCTATACTGTCTGTGCCTCCTTAGGATGCGGTATATCATCCATTGCACAGTCCAGATGTACATCACATGTACATCAGTATTCCATCTCAGACCTAGTAGCTTTAGGAACGCTACAAGATGCGACAGTAACAATGCCTAGCAGCTTGCTCAGCCCCTCATCATTGCGAATGGCTAGCTGGATGTGGCGGGGGATGCTGCGGATCTTCTTGTTGTTGTAAAGGGCAGCGTTGCCAGCCAGCTGAAGGACATAAGCAGCGATGAACTCAAGGACTGCGGCCAGGTGGACTGGGGCGCCAGGTCCAATGTGCTCAGCGTATTTGCCCTTCTTCAGGTCGCAGATAACAGAACTGCAGGCCCGCCTCCGATATTCGTGACACTGCCCTCTTGCCTCCAGCAGCCTTGCCGCGACCTCCACCAGCGGGTACTACCTTGCCTGCCAAGTTATTTCGTCAGGATTGAATGACGTGTCCTTCAAGAGTGCCACCGAGGCTGCCCGCCTGTCCCGCTACAGCAAGAAGCCCACGATGACGTCCCGTGAGATCCAGACTGCTTTGCGCCTGGTCCTGTCAGGAGAGCTGTCTCAGAGGGCGCCAAAGCTGTCACCAAATTCACCTCGGCACGAACAGCTTAATTGCCATAGTTCTAAGCATCATCAAGCCTATATTTTCCTCACAACCGTTTCTGATACCACAATTCAGTTGGTACTTTGCAGGCAGAGCGATACTCTGTTTGCATGGTAACCTAATCCCACCATCATGGTATAACAGATCACATCACTGGGCTAAATTTGAGATGTTTGAGGAAAAGCTACTGATAGGACAGCATCAGAGAAGCCTTTATCCACACATTGCCCCAGTGTCAAACACTCACTCCCACCTACATTACAACATGTATAGGCGTCTAAACTGGTACTACAGGCTGAGCTATACCTAAGCTAGGAACAAACATTATGTCGTGCATTTTCTGTGTTTAGAAACACCACCATGCTTTAGCTGACTTAATTCCTAGGCAAGGAATACCAATGGACAGAGCTCATGCAGTAAGTCGCACGAACTGTCCATCGTAGCAGGAAATGTCTGCTAGTGCCCCTGTGCGTGATTCCACGATCGCGTTGCTTCCAAATTGTAAGGAGACATTTCAAGAATGGTCAGGCAGGATGCAAGGAGGCCATAAATGGTGTTGTTGAAAACTCCAGCTTGTTTTTGTGTGTGGTAGGCGGACGAGGCGAGATAGGTGCAACAACTGATGCAGTATCGCATCCTGTGCCTAGGCTCTGTAAGAGGCGATTCACACCGGCGAACCGAATGTGGCAGGTGGTCCAAGCGAACCCACGCTATCTCGCGTTCTCAATCCGACCGCTAGAGACCGATTCACACCAGATATATTCTCCGAAGTAGCGAAATTTTTTCCTCTTACTTCCAAGATGGGGCATCCTATTGATTGCCTGCTTCCATTGCTACTTGTTGTTGTCGAGAGCGAGTCTACATCGTACCACTTTGATCGCCGTCATTGCTTGGGCCGTCCTGACTGAACTGATTGACATCTCTGAGGCGCCAGGCAGGATAGCGTGGGCTTTGCACATGACATCTGACTTGTTCACTTTTCTAGGACCAAACCTCCCTTCTGCATATGTTCAGTATATGCCGTATAAGACCGATTATCTCCAGCATGTGTCAGGTCCAATTCAAATACATCCCAGCCTATGGCCGTGGCGGCGTGGTGCAGCATGCATGCCCTGCTGCCATTTGACTAATTTTACATGTCCAATACAGCATGTGTCAGGTCCAATTCAAATACATCCCAGCCCATGGCCGTGGCGTGGTGAAGCAGGCATGCCATGTTGCCATTTGACTAATGTTACATGTCCAATACAGATCCATCACGGCCTTTGGCTATGGCTTGGTGCATCTTGCATGCCCTGCTGCTAGGAATAATTTTACAAGTCCAATTCAGATACATCCCGGCCTATGGCCGTGGCTTGGGGCAGCAGGCATGCCCGGCTGCTAGGACTCATGTAAGATTCCATGCAGAGCCGCATGGAGCCATAGCAAAACCAACTCACTTTCTTCTTCAGTGCCTTGTTGACCTTTGCTGCAACATACGGTATAGCCACTTGCTCTCAATTTGATAGCATGTTCATCATCACCTAGCCTAAGCACCAGGCGAGTAAGCCGAACTGACAACACACACCTCGGCCCATTGGTGTAACGTCTTTGACACACCTCGGCTACAAGCCTCCTTTTCGCCTTCCATTTCTCATTCGACAGTGCCTTCTCGGCACCCTTCTCCGTCTGCTTTCGGTCACGTTTATTAGCCCTTTCTACATCGGGCGTAACCATAACAACGGATGCTCTCGGCCACAGGCTAAAGAGGCGGCAGGACGGTGAAAGGGAAAATATAGGGGCGAAAGCAGATGGCCTTCGGAAATTGCCAATCTGGCGAAAGTGGCCGACGCGAAGTGAATCTGGCTCAAAATGCCATATTCAGTTGTCGTCGCCAATCCGGCCCCAAAGTGGTTGTTTTGGCGAAGCGAACCCATGCCACTTTCGGAGCCAAAGTGACCAATCCGACCCGGTGTGAATCGCCTCTAAACAATTCCGAATATGGCATGTACAACCGATTTCAAACAGACTGGCACAGTTTCAAGCATGATAGCCAGAAGCAACACGATGCTCATGCCATGACAGCCCATTACTGGCATTGTTCAAATACAAAGGCTGCCACATATCGCTAAAAAGAAAGCCAATCGGGTAAACAGAACATGTGCATTTCGAACGATAGTGGGTTTTCCCCGAGTGAGTTGAAACCTTGGCATGCATGCAAATGCTCCATGGCATTTTTCACTCTGACATTAGCTTGACATCAGATATGTATTCATAACACTCGCAAGCAGGATGCTTGCCGTGCATGGAGCAGTTGGGCAACGAGCTGGGGGTGTTGAAAAACACCGGTTTGGGCAAGTGATGGACGATGCTCGGGGCTTTAAGCCCTCTCGCCACGGATGCGCCTGGCGAGCTGGATGTCCTTAGGCATGATGGTGACGCGCTTGGCATGGATAGCAGCCAAATTGGTATCCTCGAAAAGGCCGACCAGGTACGCCTCAGCTGCCTCTTGGAGGGCCAGGACGGCCGAGGACTGGAATCGCAGATCAGTCTTGAAGTCCTGGGCAATCTCACGAACCAGGCGCTGGAAGGGCAGCTTGCGGATAAGCAGCTCGGTGGACTTCTGGTATTTGCGGATCTCACGCAGGGCGACAGTGCCAGGGCGGTAGCGATGGGGCTTCTTCACGCCTCCGGTCGCGGGGGCACTCTTGCGAGCTGCCTTGGTGGCCAGCTGCTTCCTGGGAGCCTTGCCTCCAGTGGACTTGCGGGCGGTCTGCTTGGTACGGGCCATTTTGTAGTTTGATGGAAATGTGTTCAACGTGCCGGAATTGTCAAGTCGGCTAGGCTTTATCCTGCTCCATGCCGTACATATCTGCTGATCCGAGGGTAGGGCGCGCACACGGACTGGATCAGCAAGCTCGCATGTCCTGTCAATTGGAGGCCCCACTCTATTTATTAAAAATCGGACATCTAGATACCTGAAACTTCCTGTTCATCTACATATCACCACCAATCTCGCACAATGTCAGGACGCGGCAAGGGAGGCAAGGGACTCGGAAAGGGAGGTGCCAAGCGCCACCGTAAGGTCCTCCGTGACAACATCCAGGGCATCACCAAGCCTGCCATTCGCCGCTTGGCTCGTCGTGGAGGCGTGAAGCGCATCAGCGGCCTGATCTATGAGGAGACCCGCGGAGTCCTCAAGGTCTTCCTCGAGAACGTCATCCGTGACGCTGTGACCTACACTGAGCATGCTCGCCGCAAGACTGTCACCGCTCTAGACGTTGTCTACGCCCTCAAGCGCCAGGGCAGGACTCTGTACGGATTCGGGGGCTAAACATCCCGGTCCCATGCACCGGTCCCATGCATTTTCACTCACCACCCATCGTCCACATCCCATACAGGTGTTTTTCAACACCACCAATCAGAAAAGAAACGAGTCTCTCATGTCAATACCCTGATGTTCATTACATAGTACAGCAAGTATGCTGATAGTCGTCATTTTGGAAAGGGATTTCTCAATGTTATAATCATAAGCCTTTAGCTTTGCATGTCCTATAGTCTGTTATGTCTCGTGTGTGTCAACCTGCAGCCCTCCAGGGAGTTGACCTGGAGCTGTTTATACGCCGCATATTCATGCATGTCATCTATTCGTGCAACCCTGCCGCGCTACCAGCTAGCAGGGATAGATCTTCCGCATAGAACAGGCACCTTGATCGTCGTCCTGCCTTCAGCACAACTCTTTCTTCCGGTCAATTGGCTGCGATCAGATCCGGCAGGTCGCTGATGTTGAGGCTGAAGAGCAGTCCTGCTTGATGCCTCTGGTGCGAGGCGCGGGGCCAGTTCTCTTATGACCCTCATTGACATGTAGACTGCACCCTCATTGAGCGCTTGCACAGCCCGTAACAAACCTGGATGCATGTTAAGGTGCTTTGACAAATGTAGCCACAGCTGTTCCTGTGTTACGCTGGCACGTCATTAACTGAGTTGTGGCAAACTGGTTTATAATCTGTCACCACCGTTTCAGATTTCTTCATTTATTTTCTCGTTTATCCCTCGCTTTGTTCCCCTCTGTGTGCGTCACATGACTGATGAAGAGCCGGGCAAAGAAGAAATAAAGGTAACCCCGCAAGGGTTACAGGTTCGTCCATTCAGAAGACGGCACGTCATAACCAACTGTCATGCAACTGCAAGGACAGCCAGGGCAGTCTCATCTTCCTGGCCCTAGTTGAACCCTAACGCCAAATGGTCAAGCTACCTCCTCACATTCCAGCTCATTTTGGGAGGGAAATGGTAGCATCCATACCCAAAGGTTGAGAGATCGAAACCGCCACATGATCTTCTCTCCCACCCTCTAGATCGCCGGGTACCATGTTCCTGCCCCCTCACATAGGAGGGTAGCATGGCTGCACCATGGTCCTGGCTGTGCATGATAGCTGGAATTGAGCTTTGACATTCCCTACCAGCCCCACGCGACCGAGCGTTCAGCAGGGCCCAGCGGGTATGCACCGTTCTTCACATGCCAGCTCATAATCCAGGACGAGGCCGCTGCCATCGCCACCTCTCAATTCATTCCCTCCCACCCATCTCAATAGGATCAATCTCTCTATCACCCCCCCGCCGCCAACAGCAGCGAACGGATGCGCCCCGACACGGCATCCAGCTCAGAGGCCGCCGCTGCGGCGTACGTAACAGCCGACTGGGGTAGCTGCTGCGACGCCTCGACACAACGCACCCGACCTCTGCCGCACACCTCAGCAAGAAACGAGCTGGCATCCGCTCCTTCCGTCCTGCGGCCGCTGAAGGTTGGCTCGCGGCTGGCCTCGGCCAGGGGCGGCGCTTCCCTCAACATGCGGATGAAGGCACCCACTGCCACATCGTGCTCTGAGGCCATGATCATTGGCGCTGCGGTCAGCATGCAGCACCGGTTAGAGAGACAACAACAATCAGCATGCAGCGGCGGTCAGCAGCCAAGCCAGTCGGAGGGCAGCCTGTGCCCTATCCACCACCCTGTACACACCAGTCGGCTCCCAATAGCCCCCTCCTGCAGGCCTGGCCCGCAGACGGCCCCTCATGACTCCATTCACCACGTGGAGCACAGCTTTCCTCATAATTCTCACCACACCTCCCAGACACACTCAGGTGGAGTGCAGCCTTCATCACACACCCCACATGAAGTGCAGCCTTCCTTCCTTCCTTCCTTCCAGCCTTCCTTCCTTCATAGAGTCAGCCTTCTTCTTCTCCCACGCCCCCCCCCCTCTCTCAAATCCACACGTGTAGGGCAGTCCCCCCCCCCCCCCTCCCTCGGGACCCTAAGAGGTGATCATCAAAGGAACCATGGACCCCCTTCTCCGACCCTGATGACGATTGTGTCAGTTTCCCCCCACCCTCTCTCACCCAACGAATTGATCGTCGAAGGAATCATCTGCGCAAACGCCACCTGCCCGTCCTGCCCGCCCAGCTGGCCGCGCGGGTCGCCCCGCGATGCGCCGGGCGGCAGCAGCGGATACCCAGCCGCCGCTGCCGAGGAAGAACATCCAGCAGGCGTGGCGGCGGTGGGTGTCAGTGGCGCAAACAGCAGGCCGTCCTGCCCGGCTGCCATGGCCGCGTCCCATCCGGCAGAGCCGCCGGCCGGCATCACATTCTCGTTACTGTCAAGCGCGAACGGAAGCAAATCTGATTCGGACTCCTCAGCCAGCAGCAGGCCACCGCTTGCCGGGCCGAGGCCGAAGCCGAAGTCCGCCGGGCCAGCCTCGCCCTTGCCGAGGTCCAGGGACAGGTGCGGCGCTGAGCCGCTGTGCGGGTCTTGCTGCCGCAGACGTTCCGGGGCCGGGAGAAGCAGCGGCCCACAGCCTGCCTGCTGCCCGAGAAGCCGGAGGCAGCTGCCGTCTCGCTGGTACGGGCTGGATCTGAATCCTGGCGGGGAAGATCCGGACGGATTGGATCCAGGGTGAGTGGATCCAGACGGATTGGATCCGAAGGGGGTGGATCCAGACGGGCTGTGGCCGGGGAGCAGCGCCAGCTGGTAACCTCTGGAGCCTCTTGGGGTGGACATGCGGGAAATCAGGTGATGCTGCGGGTGGTCCTGTTACAGTCCGAGGGGAGGGAAGGGGAGAGAGAGAGCCAGCTGTCAGTGCAATTTCAACCGGTGGCGATTGCACCTCCACCATGACCCCCACCAAGTGGAGGGGAGATAAAGATGGAGAGCCAGCTGCCAGTGTATCACGGACCCGTGGCAATGGCCCGTGTGTGTGTGTGTGTGTGTGTGTGTGTGTGTGTGTGTGTGTATCAGTCCTAGAGTTTCTCGAATATGTTCAAATCAGCGAATGAGGAAACTAGCAAGCACCTTCACAAGACGCAAACATCCAAACCAGGCACAGGGCACAGATGTGGAAGGGTTGGCTACAGTTCAGGTGGGTTTACCACCTGGCCTAAGTCCCAATGGGAGGCCCAATGCATGGCCGGCCATGCCGCTTGTGCCATTTGCCGTTGGCAGGACTGTTTCCCCTCTGAAGGTGCCCTTGGACGTCTGATGGTCACCCCACTGAAGGTGCACTAAAAGCCGAAAAACGAGACTCTTAACCAATCAACTTTCAAAACCCCTCAAAATCCTAAACAAGACTCCGAACCCTAAACCCTTTAGCTTGAAGAATATCGAGGTGAGAGAGATCAGACGCCATCCCCACCAGATACACCAACCAGTGAAAGTCACTCCTTCTGGCCCACCCATCACACTTGTTGGCCCACCCGTCACACCTGGAAGGATGACCTGCACAAAGGCTGGTCGTACAGCTGCAGTACCGCCAGCCGCTGCTGCTCCATCACGCTGCTCCGGCCAGCTGCCAGCGCCACCGCCAGCTCCAAAGAGTGAGACACCTGGTACGAGGCGTTGGAGGGGCGCCTGCCCAAAGCCATCTGCGTGGGGGCAACACAGGAGTGAGCACGAAAGTGTGAATGATAACATCAAGTGAGGATTGCCAGCTCAACTGCGTGTGAAACCTGGTACGAGGCGCTGGAGAGGTGCCTGCCCACAGCCATCTGCCCAGCAGCAACGCAGGGGTCGGCAGTGTGAGCATCAGAGTGAATGTCCACAAAACTGATATGCAAGTGTGAGCCCTGACATCAGGCCCAACCCCAAACCTGCGAGGGTTGATCCCAACGTCAAGTGCGACTGACAAACACAAGTGTGGACGCGGATGCAAAGTGTGGACGTCATCCTCCCCCAACTCTCACACCTGCATGTTGGACGCGACTGACTGCGCGGAGGGCGTCATGGCAAACGGCAGCGCCGCAGGACTGCCCGACATCCGTATCGACTGCGGTGACGCGCCCCCACTGCCACTGCCCGAGAAGCTGTGCCTCCGGCTGCCGTGGCCGGCCATCCTAAACGATAAGGGATTAGGGTTAAGGGTTGATGGTTCAAATGAAGCATTGGATTGATGTCCATCACACGGCGTCTCCCAGCAAAGCTGCCCCGCCAGCTGCGGGGACTATATCCATCCTAGGGTACAGTGTGCAGGAGTTGGGTACAGCAGGAGGTGCGCGTCTGTAGGCAACAAGTGACAGAATATGCTTTGAAGAAACAAACAAGCCATCAAGCGCTCCAAAAACTTCCATGCTTGCCAGTGTGTGCTAAAGACCAGCAGAAAACAAGAGCGAAAATCAGTTACCCCCCCCCCCCCCCATTCACTCTGTTACATCTAGCTGTCACTCCATTCCACTGCATCGTTTTACTGCACTGTTGAAGTGCACCATTCCACTGCATCGCTGAACTGCACCGTTCCACCCCTCCGTTCCTCCATCCCTCCGCGTTGCACCCCTGCTCACCTCCTCTGGTCCGGCGAGCGTCCAGCGTGAGACGCTGCCGTGCCAGACGTCCGCTCCCCATCATCCCCCTCAGGATGCCCTGGCTCCACCACCAGGTGCATCAAGTGCCGCCGGCCACCTTCCACCAGAGCAGGATGCTCTGTCATCCTCGACCCACCGCAAACGCCATCCTACAACCAGGCAGGTGGCGATGGCAGATGTGACTTCGTTTACTGTGCAGCAGCTCCCCTCCGACTCACGCCCGTACATAGCTGCAATCTGATGTACCGAAATCAGTGTCGTATCCCCAGCATTGTACTACATACCTCGAACAGTACAACAGTACTGCGTTCCCAGCAGGGTGTTGCATCCCCATCGTGGTGCCACAACCCTAGTGCAGTACTACTGTACTACATTCCCGCCAGGGTGTCGCAACCCCAGCGTGGCACTACAACCCTAGTGTGGTCCTTCATTCCCAGCCAGGCTTTGCATTCCCGGCAGTACTACGGCACTACAGCCCCTACAGTATCATTCTGCATCCCCAGCCAGGTGTTGAATCTCCTGAATGGTACTACAATCCTAGTACGGTACTGTATCCCCAAGCAAGACATGGCATCCCCAGGTCAGTGCTACAAACCTAGTGCTGTACTACAACCCCAGAATCTCACGGCCTTCACGTCCCCAAATCAATGCTTCATCTTCAACATACAACTATCCCCAATATGGTGCCGTACCTCCACTTGTTGTGCGTCCAGTAGTGCCTGCTGCAGCATCCCCCTGGCGGCAGCAGGCGCCGAGGAGGGCTGCCCGCTCTGCGACCCTGACAGCGGGCCGCCGCTCGGGTGCGGCACGTCGAGGACAGACAGCGGGCCAGCGCCTACGGCCGCCGCAGAATCCCCTGCCAGGCCCGAGAATGGCGAGTCCCGCTCAGAGAGGTGGCGGAGCGGCGGCGAGGCGCCGGCCGCTTCCACATCGGAGCCGGGCGGAGCGGCCTTCGAGGGCAGATTGAAGTCATAAATGGTCTGCAGGTCCATAGCAGACTGTGTCCGGGCCCTTGAACTGAGCATGGGCAAGGGAGGGGGTCAGCGTTCATTTAGTATCCCTACAAGGGGCTGAGGTTGATCAGTGGAAGAACTTCCCCTCAGGATTTTACAGAACGCAGCATACAAAGCCATTTGGTGTGAAGGGTTAGGGTTAAGGCTTAACCGCTAAACCCTCAGGATTATACGTAACACAGCAAAATAAGCCGTTTATTTGGAGCCTGAGAATTTTTGAAGCAAGGTCGATGTGTTGGACCTAAACCCTTGCCCGGGAACCGCTGCATGACCTTTCGATAACTCGGTGCTTTCAGGAGGTTTTGTTAATGGTGTGTCGGCGCCGACAGCCGATGATGTTCATGTACAGTCCCTCAGCATTATGTGATTGCTGCTTCCAGGTGCCAACAAACAGCCTCATGTGCGGTGCGGGCGGGGCCCCAGCCCATGCCGCACTGGTTTCTTCACCCTCACACGCCCCTGCGGAACATATTTCCTGTCCTCCTTTGGCAGGTCAAGGCCAACTTAACCCTTCACCTCTTGAGTACCGGTTCGGAGAAACCGCTTCAGCAACACCCCCATGGGCGTCGTTTTAATGTCTCATAGTCCTCTTGTAAAGGCTTATGGGTCGAAGCAGGGACGCTGCAACCTCAACATACAACCTCGATAAGGGCTTTAAGAAATTACGTATCACCCCTCCAGGAATGTCCCTTGCACTCACGAGTTGATGGTGGCCCGCCCCAACATCCTCTGCAACGGGCTCGCTCTAGAGGCATCAGACGCGTCGTCCACCACAACCACATGCGAGGCGGCCAGCAGAAGAGGGACGTGGGTAAGCATTGGCGCCGGCAGCATCGCACGGACCTCCTTGTTTCCCCAGTGCTGCCTGACCACTGTTGGCGTCCGCATCAGCATCTCTTCCACCGTGCGCCCACCAGCCCCACTGCTGGACAGCCCACGTCGCGCAGCAGGGCCGCCGACGGCGGCCGCGGCCGGCTCTGCCGGCCGCCCGAAGCCGGCTGCGGCGCGGCCGCCACTGCCGCTGCCTATCGCGCCGCTGGGGGAGCGGCCGGACACTGCCAGCGAGCCAACGGCAGCGGCGGCCGCCGCCGCCGCTGCCGCCCAGTTCCGCATCCCGTTTGAGGCGCTCTTGGCCAGGGACATGGAGTTGCTGCGGCCAGACAGCAGGCCGCCACCGGGTGACGCGGCCGCACTGGTCCCGTTGCTGCTTCCGAGGTAGTTGCTGCCCATACGTTGTGAGAGCGGGCGGCAACTGCCTGGGCTGGTCGAGAGGTTGTTGCTGCCCATGCGGGCCGGGGCGTGGCGGCAGGCAGGGCTTGAGGAGAGGTAGTCGGGGATGACCCGGGGGAGGGAGAGGGGAACGGCTGCCTGTGTTTGGGGTACAGGGTGGAGTCTATAATGAGTGGCTGGTGAGACAGCGGAATTGACAGCTGCCTGTGTTTAGGTTGTAGGGCCTTGTCCTTAGTGGCCCATCTTAAAGGGGCAGCAGGACAGCAGTAGCAGCATTTACCTGCCGAATGGACAATAGGATAGCAACAGCAACAGTCAAGTGCGGGAGGGAGGGCGCGAGCGTCAAATGTGGGAGGGCCAGCAGCAGCAGCAGTCAAAAGCGGGAGAGACAACAGTTGCTGCAGTGAAAAGCGGAGGGGAGGGAGGGAGCATAAATGCGGAGGGACAGCAGCTGCTGCTGAGAACAAAAGTGGGAGAGACAGCAGTAGCAGCAGTCAAATGCGGGAGGGAGGGCGCGAGCGTCACATGCGAGAGGGACAGCAGCAGCTGATGCGATCAAAAGCGGGAGAGACAGCAGAAGCAGCAGTCAAAAGCGGGAGGAAGGGAACGTCCAGTGCAGGAGAAACAGCAGCAGTCAATAGCGGGAGGAAGGGAACGTCCAGTGCAGGAGAAACATCAGCAGTCAAATTAGCAAGGTGTATGGTTTGAGGAATCCATAGTAAGCATCGCTGTGCAATAACACGTTATCTAGGAATCCTATGAGCAATTGCAGTCCCTGAAAAAATCTGGATTTGACGTGAATCCTTCTGGAAAGGCAACTTGCTGATACTCACCTACATAAGTCAGCCACCGTAAGGACCGGAATGGGCACAGCACAGATCATAACCCTGTCAACGAATTCGGCTGACATCCCACCATCAACATGGGAGAGGCGTCGTCCTTACCACTGCCATAACTGTCATTCTAACCGTCGCCATAACCCCCATAAGAGCCTGAAGGGATGCATGGTCATAACCATCATTACAACTGCCAGCATCAATGCCATCAGAGCGGTTAGGATGCGTCATCATGGTCACCATCCTAACGGCTAATGACTGCCGTCCTGACTGCAATCCTGACTTGAGGGGATGTGCAGCTCTCTACAGCCTCCATTTTGCAGACTACCGGCATGATGATGCATGCTCAATCATCACAACTGCCCTCGTTACCACCAACAGCAGCACCATCACAACAAATATCGCGACAAACATCAGAACCGCCATTCTCACATGAAAACCATCATAACCGCCATTCTCATGTCAAAAAACTTCACAACCGCCATCCTAGCTGCCATCACGACAAACATGATCACCACCATCACAATAAACCCTAAAACCGCCACCCCAACCTCCATCACAACAACCGCCCTAACCGCCATTCTTACCTGAGGGGCTGTGCTGCTCACGACTGCCTCCGTGTTGTAGTCCACGGACATGATGAATGCCCCGCCTCCTGGCGTGTCGATCTGAGCATTGAAAGGATTAGAGCAGGAGACAAGCACAAAGATCATGTGTATGCAAGGAGACAAATAAATTCACATCAAGGGATTATGGACACACACACCTACGCAACCCCGGAGGTATGGCCCTGCTGCCTGTTTGGCATTTAGGTATGAGGTAAAGGGATAATGGACGAAGTCACATGCCCAAACTTGAGGTGCTGCATGGCGCTGTTGCCACATCAGCATTGGGGGTTTGGGGTTGAGCGCTCAAAGGTTTTGACGAATTGAAGGCCTTCGAGAAAACGCACCTGCGCAAAGTGCAGGTGCTGCATGGCGCTGCTGCCACGATGATGAGCAGCTACGCCACCCAAGGCTGCGCCGAACAGCGGGTCGTAGGCCGAGGAGTTGGGACGATGCTCCGGAACCTCAACCGACCGGTTCCTCGAGATGCTGTACCGCATGACCGGGTGGGTGGGTGGGCCGCAGCGCTGCAGGGCGGGGATGAGTTGGGGACGGAACATATTTTTGACTTTTTGAAGGGGCAAAGCTTCAGGAACAGGTGCATCGGCGTGACTGGGGGCTGGGCGGGCCGCAGCGCTGCAGAGCCTGTTCTTATTTCAGGTTGCTTCAGCTACATTTCAGCTATATCATGGCCTACGGCCATAGGGGACAGGGGTAGCCGGCCCTGCTGATGGGGCACCTATTCATAGGCTGATCAAGGTTTGGTCCTTATTGACCCAGCTGTTTGTTGGCTATGCTGGAACAGGGACAGGACAGCCCCCAGAGAGTCCCGGCCACAGTGTGTAAGTATGCATGTATTCGAGTTTGTTGGGGGCATGTGTGTGGAGTAGGAAGGGGCGTAGGTAGGCGCCAATACAAACCGCATCAGCATGGCTCGTGCTTCATACAGCCGTCCCTGCACTTAATGGCCTAGAACCCTGGGCCCTAAGCTTATGCCCAAACGGCCTCACACATTCTGCGAGTTGGGCTTTTAAGACTTAAAAGTGGACAAGAGTCAGGGGACCGTAAACCCCTCGCCCTATTCACCCAACATTTCACCCACCTTGCTGGCCTTGAACATTTTGTAAGCTGGAAGCATGCGCAGCTGTGTGTACAAAGATCGCGTGAGGAGGACCTGTGAGGGATAGGAGTATCAGGGTTAAAGATCCGGGGTTCAAATTTCAGGGTATGGATTTAAGTGCATGGCGAGTGTGATGAGTGGTGACGGTGAGTGATGAGGGTTGTAAGCGGTGAAGATAGTGAAAGGTGGGGAAAGGGAAGGAGGAAGGAAAGTGAGAAAAGTAGGCAGCAGTAGAGCAGTAACGGGAGTGGGTAGCAGTAGTGCGGGGTTGGGACTACTTTTAGGAAAATGAGAAATGGGCAGCAGTGGAGCAGTAACAGGACTGAGCAGCAGTAGAGCAGGGGCGGGACTTCTCTTACGAACAGCCCATACTTCACATACGATAAAGGGTGTCAGGGTTAGGGTCAAGAAATCAGGGTTGAGTGTTCAGGGTTATTAGCGCCACACTCTTGCCCAATACGCACTTGTACCGCCTGTTGTCCATATGGAGCTTTCAATTTCGAAGTCATGATTCAGGGTTCAGGCTCAGACTTAGGAATGTGGCCCTGTCACTAGTGCTGTGCTATTGCGCTGTAATCCAGGAAGCATGCGGGCATTTTTTGTCCCTTTCTGGTCAAAGGTAGCTGAATCAGCCTTCAGTTACGGTGGCTGAAACTCAGATACGCAGCTCAGCCACCAAAAGGACCGTACTCAGCACAGCACTACCTATCAACCACCCTACCCTTCAGGTTCACGGCTAGGGTTAAGAGTGCAGGGTTTAGGTTGCCAAGCTGTCACCCACCATAGAATCGTATATGGACCGGTCATGCATGTAGATTTCATGGTTTCAAGTGAAGGGTCAGTTTAGGTTGCTAAGCTGTCACCCACCATACGCTTATAGATGGACCCGTCATCTACATAGGTCCTCCCAGAGGGCGTTGACGTGGGCATGCCCCGCAGCTCTGTGGCAGGCCCAACCCCCGCCTTCCTGTGCTTCAGCACCCACCGCTCCAGGAGAATACCTGGGAAGGGTGTTGAGGGTTTTGGGTCAAGAGGTTAAGGTTTAGGGTGCTGGCTGAGAGATGTTTCAGAGACAGGTAATCAAGGCGGCCTACTGTCAGGGGGGAGGGCGCTGGCAAGGAGCTCTACTCACGCCATGCGCGCACAGACATATGCGCGCTTCGGCACCATGTGCGCCTGGGTGCCAAGCGTTCTGCGATTATGCCCGGATTCTACCCCCCCTGAGCTGTACAGATTCTCCCCCCCCCCCTCAAGAATCTGTACAGCTGGGGGGGAGGTAATCTGTAAAGCTCGGGGGGTGTACCCTGCAAATGCCTGCCTCACCGCCAGCATCTCCCACGTCATCAGATGGCTGCCCGCCGCCTGCTGCAACTCCCGGGAGAGCCAGAATCTGAAATGAGGCGGAGGGGAGAGAGGATGGGGCAGGGTGGTGGGAGTACGGGTGGAGGGGGAGGAGGAGGTAGAGGAGTCAGAGGAGGGGGGCAGTGAAGGTAGAGGAGAAGAGGCAGCCAGGCAGTGTGGATCAATTCCTAACATGACCGAAGGCGGGGAACTAGGATCAGCATAGGGATTGAGTTGGCAGTGTAGAGGCAGTACAGTGGTGGAGGAGAGGCAATGAATGTGGAGGCAGTCAGGCATCAGGGACTGCGCCAGTACATATTATTTGGGGGCCATGCCATTGCCAGTCCATGCAGTGGTGTGCATGGGGCAATACCAAGGTCCGCCCATGCATGAGCGCATGGGGAAAGATGGAGAGAGAGGGAAAAAGATTGAATGAGGGGGGGAGAAGGGAAGAGAGGGGAAGTGAAGAGTTCATGGCCCCCTCCATGCAGGATGGAGCATGGAGAGATGCCATGGCCCGTCCATGCATGGTCGCATGGGGAAGAAAGACAGAGAGGAAGAAAAAGAGAAGTAGAGAAGTCATGGTTGTCTTTTAAGAGGAGTGCATGGGGAGAGAAAAGATGATTGCATGGCAGAATTCCCCTCCATGGCCTAGCTGTGAGCATGGTGCCAGTCGGTGCGTGCTAAGCACCGTATATAGTTTCTAGACACGATACTTGCTGCAGGCTATGTGTGCAGTCACATGGTACTTGCCTCGATGACCAACGGGTTCGATGAGTCTCGGCGCCAGGGCTCAAGCTCGAGCCTGGCTGCCTCCAGCTCCTCGACGTCGATGTTGAACTGCACGCATGGTGTGGAGGGAAAGCTTGTTAATTGGGGAGGAGGAGCAAGCCGCACTTTGACGAGTGTCATGTGCGAAGGAGAGCAGAGGGTCGGGCTGGAGATGTTCGAATACGGCATGTCGCAGGCCTCGACAGGAACGCTGCACTGCTTGCTTTGCGACACCCACCCATCGACTGCTCCTCTTGTCTGTCTGAGGGCCGGGCTGGTATACGCGCGTGGCCAGGATTATCTGCGCGCATTTCACAAAGCACTCCCCGACGAACTGTGACGCGTTCGTCTCTGCCATATTTGAATGCTGGCGCGATTGTCAGGCCCGCAACGCGTCGGAATATGTCAGGACCTACGTTATACTTTGCCCATCTGTGTCCGATTGGCTCTGTAGGATTCCAGCGTGGCAAGAACCCTAACCATCTCGGTTCGGTTGGTAGGCACTAGACACCCTCCCACAACGGAATTTATCGTCTTTTTGCCAGCTGCAACCCACGGACCAGCACATCGGTGCAGAAGCCCGCATATCCCATCCTAGGAGAGCGCACTACCAGTTGAGATCTTTCCGTCCCGGGAGAAAATAGTCCATCCAAGCTGTCGCCTCCATGGCTCCATCCACCGTTCAGTCATGCATGCAATGCATGCCAGCAGCTTGGAGGTACAATGCTACAGCGAGCATGCCGTGCACGCCAAGAATAGGCACTGCTTCATGCAGGCTGCGCATGCTCGGATTGCTCGGGGGAGGGCTTTGCTGAAACTTGCAGGCAGTGCATACGACTGCAATATGTAATGACGTTACACCTCTGGGCCATGCTGAAATGAACTAGGAAAGAAAGGAGAGCAATTTCACCCAAGAAACAACAAGAACAAGAACACAAAGGTATGGCAACCGTATCCATGCCCCTCAAGAGACTAGCCTTCAAAGAGTCCAACTACAAGTTGCAGAAAACCAGGGCCTCCCACCCCTGCCTCCGTTTGGCGTCTGTCTATGCAGCGCCTGCGGCCAACTACGGTCATGTGGTGTGGGCGATCACCTCAGGCCGTGGCATTGCCTCAGGAGCAAGATGCAGTCCAGCTTCCTCCAGCATCTGCGCCATGTTGCAGGGCTACCTCCGTCCGCTGCCAGCTGGGGGGTCACGAGGGAGCTGCAGATACAGCCGTTAAAGCGTAGTTGGTGGCAGCATGTACTTCGCTTCTAGAACGCCGCGGTCACACCAGCCGCACAGCAAGACAGCCCACTCATGGCCGCGACCTTGGCGGCCAACATGGAGCTCGCTGTCAGACAGGGCACCAGGGGGCGCAATTGGTCCAGGGAATTGCTAGGTGCTTTGGAGGAGCTGTATCTTGTATCAGCCATCCCCAAACTGCGTCAGGCAGCGACTGACTTGCAGCCGCTACCTGTCCCAGAGGTGCTAGCGCTGGTCGATGCAGCATACGAGCAAGCGCAGCTGGATGCAGCTGGCAGAGGGGACCCCAGAGATCCTGCCACTGAACACAGGTCTGCGGCCTACCTTACCTGGTTTCAGTCTGTGGTGGGCGCGGTGTTGGCGCAGGCCAGGGGCAGCACCAGTCGAAGGGAGTGTGCTTGCGTGCGCACGAACTTAAGGCTGCGGCTCGGCGCCGGCATCACGACTGACACTAGAGGACGGCGCAGCGGTCAGCAGCTTGGACAGGATGGAGAAGGAGAAGAAAGGGACCGACATCAACCTTCCGCGGGACTTGATTCTCCCCGCCCTCGTGGTGTCTATCTTGGTCATACCTGTCCTTGCCATCTTCTTGCCCGTCTATCTGTCGGCCGGCAGGGACCGCGACAGCCTGAACCTAAAATACAAGTACGCCTGTGCCTTGGGCGAGATTCCCAGGGAGATCACGAAAATATGGAAGGAAGCCGACATAGTGACCAACAGTATATTTCGCATGGCCGCTAATGTCTCTGTTGCCAGGAAAGCATCGGCAGAAGGTGCATTCCTCAACACAATGAATGCGACTCAGCAGACTATACTGGGCACCTACTTGGCCAACCAAACCAAGACCTGTAATCAGGTGAGAATGAAGGCAGGGCAACTAAGCCTGAGGGCTGGTTACCTGGCCAACCCATTGCCTACCCTAGCACCATACCGTTTGCAGAACGGCCTGGCACGATTTCCCAGAGGTTTTTGCACAGCAAAGTTGCACGCCTGCATGGTGCGTGAATCTAATTCATTGGTCAGTTTACTTACCTTAGGCCCATGTCTGGGTATTGGCAGGCTACGTCCTATAACTACGACCTCTTCCCCCTTGAGATGTGCAAGTGTTTTGCTTCCAGGGCAGGGGGACCCACCACCTGGACAGGTGGAAATCCTGAATATGCCCCCCCACACAATCGTACCGTTTGCTATGCATGCCATAGTCTGCATCACTTAGTTGTTATCATATTTGTATGAGATGCATGTGCCAATGCAGTGAATCTTGAGGGTCAATGGGGTGCCCATGGCCCGAAATATTGTTATTGGACAACTCGTGGGTAGCAGTCCGGAAATAGGTAGGGGCCGACAGGCGCCAGCCACTTCGCCATATTGGTAAACCATATTGGGAGGTGTTGTGTTGTGCGTGTACTTCATGTGCAGGTTGCGTCCATCGCATTTGGTGACGTGTCAGTGGCCGACATCCCAGAAAACTGGGAGCTGGCTGCCCGCGCCTTCCTGGAACGAGAGAGCAGCAACTGTTGCGAGACTTGCTGCTCCAGCAAAAATGATACATCTACAGGTATGCCACGTGCTGTGAAAAAGTTACGCTCCGCATGAGCTTGTGCGGATGATGCAAAACTGTGGTTAGGGCTGGGCAAGGCCGCATGCGCACCCACGGCTACCTTCTGCCCTGGTCTGATCAACGAGGCTCACGATATTTTGCTTCGGCAACCAGGGAGGCAGGTGCCTGCATGTAAGAGTACAGAAATGCCCATTCTCATCTCAAGCTAGGCCCAGGCAGCGAGCCCAGGCAGCAAGCCCATCCTGGCTTGTCTATTTATGATCTGCTACCCGCCTGCCTGCCTGCAGGCAATGATGGCTCAAGTGATGGAAACTTTGATTCTAGTTCCAGCTACTACTACATGGACTACGTGGACTACGAGTATTCGCCCGAAGCAGCGATTGCGGCGGCCGACAAAGGAGCTGAAGACACAGCCACTTTTCTTAATATATCAAAACTGCAGGTGAGAAGTGGAAATGCTATTGAGATAAGCCAGCATACCATTCTTCGGGCAAGAAGGACTGAAGGGCCTAGGCCTCTGCATGGGTGGGCAGACTGAGCAGAAACGGATTCGGTCCAGTGTGGGCAGAGGCATGGTGACAAAGGGTGAGAGCCGAAAGGAAAGGAAGGGACTGCGAAGTGAGCGTGGGTAGACTGAGCTGGGGTAATAAAGCGTGAGAGCTGAAGGGGTTGGAAAGATTATTCACTGAGGCAGCCTTTAACAAATTTAAAGCCAGATTCCAACGGGCTTTGCTTAACGCCTCAAATGCAATGTACCGTAATGCGCATTTTGGTGTGCGCAGAATCTGGAGGGATGCGCCGACTACATGTGGGCTGTAAACTAATTCCAGAAACCCTAAACCTAAACCCTAAACTAATTCCAGAAACCCTAAACCCTAAACCGTTAACTAATACCAGAACTCTAGATCATGGTAGCACGATACGGCTTGATACGGCACGATACGGCACAATACGGCACAATACGGCTCGATACGGCACAGGTTCAACCGGATGATTATGCTACCATGCTCTAGAAGAAAAGAACCATGATGCGCGGTAGTTTGGCCGTCTGGGCTTACAAATTTCGCTGGCCCACCAGCGGGCCAGTACCAGAAGCGCATGGTTATTAATCTTTTGTCAACCCTGTTTGATCCAATACAAGACTGCACAGGCATATGGATTTATGTAACTGTTTGGGGGGTGCGCGAGCCCAAGCGACAACTGCAGTATGCTCTCAGGCAGTGAATTCCTGACAAGTGACAATCCAGTGGACCCCTGCCATTCCTGCAGTACAGAAAGAAAGAAAACTACGCCCTGCAGGGGCATGAGGGTTAAGGAAACAGCGCGGCATGGGCCTGGGCCGCGTCCGCGCCGTTACCATTCCTGCATTACAATGTTTTTCCCCGAGGGCCCTGCTGCCTTCATTAACCATTTTGTCAACAGACTTTTCTGGAGGTAGTTTTTTGATGGAGCCACTTACGGTCCCTGAAATTACCAACTCCTTTGCTGCTCACCAAGACCATCCCAACACCCCTCCTCCATTCTTTTTTGCAGGGCTTTGACAGGTACAGCAAGATGGATATGGCGCTCAAGAACATGGATGTGGTTGTAAGTGCAAGGGCTTCCGGATAGATCGGCACAAAACATGCTTACAATGTAGATCTAGATATTATGGAGCCCTACCGGTTGCCGATGTATGCACGCGTGTCTCCCAGGGGATCGAAGAGCCTGACAGCACATAGTGCAACTTGGCTCAAATTGTGTGTGGCTGTGACATGCATGTATGATGCCCAGTGGTCATTATGTCAAAGTGTAACCTATAGTTTTACAGTCTCGGTCGTGCATGCTGAGTGCTGCCCCACCTTTGAATGCCCACAGAAAGGCCAAGCCTCCTTCTCCACGGAAGTCGCACCATACAGTGACAACGCCTACCCCTACGGCATGATGGACCGGAAGCGCCTCAGCCTGAACCTGCCCGCCGGGGCCACCCTGACGACCAGCGTAGTCACAGCACAAGGGGGCACCGGAACATTTAAGATGGGCGTCGGCGAAGGCGCCGTCACCAAGGAGGCCATCGTGGCCGTCAAAGCGGTCAAGTCCTTGTACTACTACCCCTTTGACAAGTACAAGGCTACCATTCAGTGAGCAAGCCCTTCTGTGCTCTGTGCTCAGATGATGATATGAAGCCTTTCCTTCAGTGAGTGCATCTTGGCCACCAATGACATGTTAGTGTGCACCAGCCGCATTCATTCCCATCGAGCAGCTCCAGCAGCATTCCCGTCTTCCTGGTCTCAGCTGGTCTTGAATATTGACCATGGCCTCATTCACAAATAGCCATTGCCTGAGGAGCTCATGCCATTTCAATTATGTATTGATGTACGGTTGCCTTGCCCTCAATGTGGGAGCCTGGCTCAGTGGCTTCCCAGCCAAAAGCTGGCCACTCTTTCCCTGTCTAGTAATGTTCCCTTTTGGGGGGTGAGAGTCTAGGCAGACTTTAACCTAAGTAAAAATCCTGAACCCTCAACTGAACCTAGGCTGAGCCTTCATGACGCTGATCCCTCAAACTCTATCCACAAAAAACCTAGCTGTGACCCTACAGGATCTCGTCAGATCTGATGACCAATGAACCGAACTTGACCCAGTGGCGGATGGGCTTGCTGGTAAGGCGAGGATCCTGGCTGTTGGCTGGGACTATACGGTATGCATACAGAGTATCGTAGTTTTGAATGGCTTTTCCTCCAGTTTTTGCGGATTCTGACTTTCGAGGGAAGGCAATTTGAATAAATTTACAAAACGTACATATACGACAATTGTTCTTTGTAGTACATGCGTACCAAGTCACCTTTGGGGGACCATCAGGCGGCCACCTGTGGGCCAACGGGAACCAAATCATGACCAGCCTTACATCCGTCAGTGGCCTAATGAGTCTGGCGATGGGTATCGACCAAGCAATCAAGAGTCTGCATGCTTGCATGCGCTTATGCCCTATAACCAAATATCCCCATATATACCTCCTCACACCCTTGTCCCCACTGAAGATTGTATTCCCCTGTCAGACCCCAACAAGGCGTTCGTCCAACTAGCTATTCCCGCAAAAGTCAGCTTGGATGGCTCAGGCTACATTGAAGTGGGTAAGTGAACTCGAAAAACGTTCCTATCCATCAGTGTGAGAAACTGTCATTATCGCATCCTTGACCCTTGATGGAATAATGACGATTAGGCATCCACCTACGGTAGAGGGCTGCTGGTGGGCATCAGGCAGGTGCAATCCGGGCACCCTAGCAATCCCGATGATTCTCTATTACTTCATAGGCCTAATAACTTGTAACTTATAGGCAGGATAGGCATGAACTCCATTTTGTTGTCCGGCTTGATCACTCCGTTTGTCAGTATCCTGGGTCTTACTTGTTTATGTGTGACCTCATGTCCTTGCAGAGGTTGAGCTGTATCGCACGGGCTTCGTCCTATTCTTTGCAGTGTTAGTTTTGATCTTCATGTGAATCCTTGGAGCATTCGCCTGCATCTACGGTAAACTCCCAAAATGTTTGCAACCCTGAACCCCGCATCTACGGTAAATAGCTATCATTTGTCAGATATGTGGACTCAGATATGTGATATGTACTTAATAACAACCTCTGTCTCTTTTCAGTTCCTTAGTCCTTACCATACTACCAGTATCGGTGGATTGCTATGAAACTGTATACCCGGTACGGAGCCAGACGAACAGAATGGGAGCGGTGCGGATATGGCCGCGGCTCATGTAGCAGTGCTTCCTTGGCCCTCATGTCATTGCATGGTGTAGCTTTCTTTCTTCATCCCTCCTAGAAACTAGGTCCGAGGGTCAGGTTTGCCCGCACAGGCGACCAGTAGGCCAGAACACATTTGTTCATTAGCTCTGCACGGTCATGATACAACCCAGAACCATGGAGAGAACTTTGGGGGTTTTCTCTTCCCATAACCTAGTGTAGGGCTTAGTGGTCAGGGTTATCTGTTTGGATTATGGTCGAGGTAGTTTAGGGTTGAGGTCTCACTGTGCATAATCTAGTTTTGGGGGATTAAGGGTTCTCTGCGCATAACCCAGTTTAGGGTTATGTAGCGATCTGGGGTATATATACCCCTATGAGAAGCTCCAATTAATCTAGATCCTTTTACATCACGATCAATGCCCCTCGTAGTGGCATATCATTACATTGGTTTCAGAGCCAGACGGACGCCCGGTCTTGCAGACCCGGGTTCGAGGGATATCTAGTCAAAACAAGGCCATACCCTCCATGCCAGCAGCTTTATTATGCATTTGTGTGTGCGTAGGAGTGGACGCTATGTACCTACGTCGGCGCAACGTGGCCCTTGAGGCAGACGCCGCAACGTTTAGCGGACTCTTGTTTGCCATGACAGGCATCCGCAGCGTGATGCCAGCTGTTGGCGTGAGCGTGGACATGTTTGGTTACATCTGGATCATGATCATACTGATGGGCACATATAAGTCTCAAGTCTGTAATCAGTTGTGGATTAAAAGTGTTGACAAGCGGCATGTGCAGTCTTGATGTGCAATTTCGTCTGTGTGAGTGATAGAGTGTTGCGCTAAACAGCTTATACGCCTGCCCCGGAATGGACCTTGGTGGGGAGGCAGGGCAGCAAGGAGGATGGGTGCACCCGTCAGGTGGCCGGGGGCACATTGGAGAGGGCTGAGACTAGGGCAAACACGAAAGCACGGCCCGCATGCTTTCGTGTTTGACTATTCGGTCGGTAGCTTCGGCACCTGCCATTTCTCTAGCATGCAGAGCATTAGTCATTATCACATCATGCATGCATTCAACCAGCTTATGACCACAGACAAGCCCACCCAATCCTAGCTACTAGTTTCATACATCCCATCCTCTTGCTTGCCTCAGCCCCTGCCCCACCCTTAGCGTGTATGGGACCGCACAAATCTCTTTGTCCCAACGGTGCATGTCTTACTGAGTTACTGACCATGCCTGGCTGATATAAATGTCCACACTTTTGACCCTACTTAGGTACTCTGATCTACTGCAAGATTTGCGGGCAACACATCCACCCCGAGCCAACGGTGTGGGACAGGGTATGTAACGTCAAATGCTTCAAGGCGTGGGCGGCTGAGCAGGCAGAGAAGAAGAAGAAGGGGGTGACAAGCAGAATGACGCAACATTACGTGGAATGCATGTGGTGAAGGTGGACTCGGTCTACCAGGTAGAAAGGGCGCCGTCGCCGACACCGGACCAAATCTGGGATGTAGGCAACGCCCAACCCCATGTCAATGTGACATTGCAAGGCTTTGAAAAGCAGGGACGCTGAGAAAAAAAACCAGGGGCAAATCAACGATGATAGAAATGCAGTTTACTACACTAAACATGATTCGAAGTACAGCATTTTGCATCATGTTCACAGAGGTTGGAGACTTGGAATGTCACTGAAATGCAGCTGGCATGTAGCTAACGAATAAATGCTTGTGGGAGTTAAAAATGCTTGTCCGTGCACAACTTTGTCCGGACGGAATGTCACAAGACAGCTCGGTCATCGAGCAAACTCATCAGTAGAAGCTGTTGGTTGCTGACATGTCATACTTTCTAATATTTCAATATATCGGGCTTGCCACGTCACCATGGCACCCTCTCAACTCTTAATTTGCAAGCATCGTGCTTTACCTACTCTTGCACTTCCTTAGGGGGGGAATGGTCCAGTGGGACAACGCTGGTGGCATCCATACCCAAAGGCTGAGAGATTGAGCCCGCCACACAATCTTTTCTCCCCCCACCTAGATCGCTGGGTTCCATGTTCCTACCCCGTCACATGAGAGGGTGGCACGGCTGCACCATGGTCCTGGCTGTGCATGGTAGCTGGAATTGAGCTTCGTCATTCCCTAACAGCCCCACACGACCGAGCGTTCAACAGGGCCCAGCGGGTATGCACCATTCTAAACCATGGATGGATCGGTCATACATGTATAGTTAGTAATTGAACGTGTACGGCCAGGGCTAGGGTGCCGGGTCAGAATTTAGTAGTGTGCCAACACTCGCAAATCACTGGAGTAAGGTCATCATGTAGCAACCCCTCTCGCAAAACCAAGGTGATATGAGCATGCTTCGGCAACCTGACGAGCTCATGGTAGCACGATACAGCATAATACGGCGCAAAGGTTCAGCCGGATTGTACCAAAGTGCCACGATACGGCACAGGTTCAGCCGGATTGTGCTACCATGGACGAGCTTATTACAACATTGCATCCAACCACCCGGTCTGGGAGCAACAACGATCAATACCTCTAAAGCGACCGAGAAGCTCTTCGCCACCCGTGTTGGCAACTTGATAGAAGGAATATGCCCATGGTTGCATGGGGAGAGAGAAGCGATTGCATGGCCATGCCTCCTCCTCCATGGCCTAGTTGTGAGCCTGCTGCCAGGCAGATGCGTGCATAGGACCGGGATTTATTAGTTCTCGATACGATGCTTGTTGCAGGAGCTGTGTGCAGTCACGTGTTGCTTACCTCGAAGACCAGCGGGTCTCGGACTCTCGGCTCCAGGGCTGAAGCTCGAGCCTGGCTGCCTCCAGCTCCTCGACGTCGGTGCTGAATTGCACGCGAGGTGAGGATGGCAAGGGTGCTTTGTATGTTGGGAGAAGGGGGCAAGCCGCAGTTCGACGATTGTCATGTGCGAGGGAGAGCAGCAGTGGGTCGGGCTGGAGATGTTCGAATACGGCAGGTCACAGGCCTCGAAATGAACGCAGCACTTCTTGCGATACCCACCCATCGACTGCTCTTCTTATCTGCCTGAGGGCCCTTTCATTCCAGCGTGGCTAAAACCCTAACAACTCAGTTCGGTTTGTAGGCAGTAGGCAGCAGGTAGCGATCACCACTTGCAGCCACTAACGCCTCCCTCCCACAACGGGACTTAATCCTCTTTTTGCCAGCCGCAACCCACGGACCAGCTCATGAGCGTGCAGAAGCTAGCACAGCCCCATCCTAGGAAAGCGCACTTGTTGACGTCTTCGCCACCGTCCTTGGAGAAACGAGTCCAAGCCGTCGCCTCAGGCCGTCGCCTCCACTTTTTTTAGTAATCCATGCGCCTGCAGCTTCCTCCCACCCCCGCTGCCACTGACAGAGATCATCCTCTGTCCATCAGAGCCCGCGAGCAAGCAGCACCTCCGGCCGACGCCCGTCCCACGACCAAGCTGGTCGGCAGAAGGAACCTCCACAAACCTCACTCCCCAACAGCCTTAGAACCGCCTGGTGTGCTGCCTCACAAACGGCCAAGGCCTGCCTCTTCAAATTCAAACCTGCACAAGACATCACCACCCGCAGTTGAAAACCGCCAAAGCTTATACACATCCGAGATTCCTACCAGTACACGCCAGTCAGCTCTTCAGCTGAAAGCTGCCCCCACCATGCACCCAACCCTGCAACCAGACTTGCACCCAGACCCGTCCACTCCTCAGCCAGACAGGCATGCCTCGTTGCAGCTGCCCCGACGCAATCCACACCCAGCCCCACATCCAGACCCGCAGCCAGGTGGGCATGCCGCGCAGCACCCGCTTCCCCCCACTCTGCGCGCAACCCTGTCTATTCCGCACCCAGCCACATCCACTCCTCAGCCAGGAGGGCATGCTTTGCCGCCCCTCGGCGCCGAGCTGACCACTACCCTGTGTGCCAACCTGCTCATGCGCATGCTGAGCTGGCTGCCGCCCGCCGAGCTCCTCACCTCCTGCCGTCTGGTGTGCTGGCGCTGGCACGCCGCAGCCGGCTGCTCCGAGGTGTGGCAACGCAACGCCTCCCCGGCGCTCCTGAGCCTGTGCCGGATGCATCCCGTTACCGTTACATCTCCCACGCTCACCGCCAGCCACAGTCCTAAGGGAGGCTGCACTGCTACCACAGCACAAGGCCCAGCGGGAGCCATGCAGCGCCCACCAGGGGCTTATCCTCCACGGCCAGAAGTACAGCGCCCACCTGCTCTAGGGTTCATGTCGGCGCTGTACGGCAGCAACCTGCTCCTCAACCCGTCGTTCCTGGAGCGCAAGAATCGTGGCGGGAGGATCTGGGTGCGTCTGGTCCAAAGCCCTAAGCCCTAAACCCCAAACCCTTACCCGTGGAGGGTAGATCTGTGTGCAAGGCACCCTTTACCCGTAACCCTATATCGCAGGAGGATCTGGGTGCTTGGTTTCCGAAGCCTTTATCTCTAAACCCTAAACCATGGAGGGCAGACCTGGGTGCAAGGCGTCCTTGACCCTTCGCTCTGAACTGCAGGGGGATCGGGGTGCGTGGCCTCTGAACCCGGAAGCCCTAAAACCGAGAACTAAACCGTGTAACTGTTAATTCTCACACCCCTAACCTCTAAGCTCCTAAACCTTAAACCCTATTCCCTACAACTCTAAGCCAGTACCCCTCACCCAAAGCCCTTCACCCTAGTCCAACAAGCCCCAAACCCTGAAGCCAAAATCCTGAGGCCCCGAACCCTGAACCCCCAAACCCAGAAGCCCAAACCCTGAAGCCCCAAACCCTGAAGCCCCAAACCCTGAAGCCCCAAACCCTGAAGCCCCAAACCCAGAAGCCCCAATCCCTGAAGCCCCAAACCCTGAAGCCCTAAACCCTGACCCCCCCAGTCATGGAAGGTGTATCTGGTTGCGTGGCGTCCACCATGCGGGGGGGGTATTAACAAGATCTCCAAATGATTGTAGGGACCTCGGCCTGGAGGTGCTTTGTGTGGGGGGGGGGGTGAGGCTGATTGGTCAACCCCAGCTGCAAATCGGGAAACTAGGAGGCTGAGTGGGGCTTCCTGATCAGGGACGGACAGCATTTCCTCGGGGGAGGGGGGTGAGGAATTTTATTCGGGGCCACAGAATATTTTCCGTGAACTTGTTCTGGTCACTTGGGAGGCGATTTGTAGCAGGTGTGTGGGAGCAAGCACGGCCCTGCTGGAAGGGCTTTGCTTCAAACGAGCCCGTCCCTAACACTTGGGCAACAGCTCCAGAACTCTGAACCCTGGACCCCAAGTTCTGATGCATGCACTGTGAGACTACGAGGCGCGGTCCAAAGCTGCAAGCCTGGGCTAACATAACAGCCATTGCTGCCTGTCCCCCAACTGCCTCAACAGCCAAAGCAATATAAAACCCTGTTCCATCTCCCCCACCACCCCAGCTACCCCAGCTGGAAACAATACTATACTATCTCCCCCACTGCCCCCAACACCCCCTCTTGAATCACCTGCTGCCTGTCTCCCCTTGTTTACTAGCTATCACCCCCTTAATCTCCCCCAACGCCCCCAACACTCCCTCTTGAATCACCTGCTGCCTGTCTCCCCTTGTTTACTAGCTATCACCCCCATAATCTCCCCCCAACGCCCCCAACTAATGTAAAAACTGCAGACAATATTCCACTCCCCCCACTGCCCTTCACAGACCCTCTCAATTCAAACGGGGCCTGTCCCCTCTTGTTTCCTATCGACCCCCCCCCTGAATCTCTACCACTGCCCCCAACTACCCCAACTGTAAAAACTGCCCCCTACCCCTCTCTGCCGCCGCAGACTTCCATCAGCCAGCGCACACAGCCTACCTGGGAGTATGTACGGGAGGATCAGCAGGTCCCCCTGCCCGCTGTGGGATTGCTCACGAGCGCAAACCATAATGCCCACCTTCCACGGGATGCGGGGTCGAGGCGGTGTCCACCCACCACCACGCCTGAAGCGCCCAATGCCCACACAACGCCCACGGTGTCCGCCTGTAACGCGCATGAACCGGTCATGTACCGCACCCGCTCTGTACCTGTACTGCTCCCGCTGGATCCGAGGGCAGCGGCCCAGGCGCCACCCCCTTTCTCGCCGCGGGCTTTGGGGCTGCGCCCACATGACACGGGCTGCCTGGCTCACGGGAATGAGTGGAGCGAAGTGGTCCAGGTGGGGCATGATGTAAAAAGAATCTACGCTGGGCTAGGGGCGTGCGTATTTGGCGAACGGCGCAGGTAGGCGCATGAATCGGGGGAATGAGGAAGTGTGAGATCCTAGCTGTAATGACCAGAATTTCATTTCCAAGCCTTCACCTTGAACCCCTTGACCCTAACCCCTATCTGTCCTTGTATCCTAGACCCCTAGATTAGGGAGTTCAACGCCGCTTTCCCCTGGATTTTTCCTTCCTGCCGATTCCGTCCGGGTACCGGCTGGTTTGTAGAGCCCTGGTTGATGGCAGGATTTTTGGCACCTACTGCCTGTCCCTCCCACTGCCAAAAGCTTTTTCATGGCCTGGCCCGCTCACGACCAGGTATTTCTTAAAAGGCTGCAGCATGGCTTTACACATGCTGCAACTACAGCAGAGAGCTCCAGAACCACGAAATGTACATCACCCAATGTGTACATCACCTTGTGTGTATGATACCCTCCCCCCGTAGTGGGTGGATATCTATGAGCGGCTGCAAGCCGCGGGATTCCCGGAGCACCTCGTGCCGGCAATGATGGCTACGGGTGTGGACTTGGGCCTGTCGATGTGGATCTCAGAGGGTGCCACAGGGCCGAAAGAGTGAGTGGGGGGCACAACAGGAACGTAGCGGGGATGGAGCCACCCATCGGACATGTCCATGCAGAGGCTGAGGAGGAGCACAGTGGCGATGGGTGGGGGAGGGGGGGGGTAGGGTTGAAACGTGAGCATAGGATGAGCAGAGGTGAGCAGAGATGAGGATTGATGCGGAGGGGTGAGCAGAGATGAGGGGTAATGCGGAGGGGTGAGCAGAGATGAGGGGTGATGCGGAGGGGTGAGCAGAGATGAGGGGTGATGCGGAGGGGTGAGCAGAGATGAGGGGTGATGCGGAGGGGTGAGCAGAGATGAGGGGTGATGCGGAGGGGTGAGCAGAGATGAGGGGTGATGCGGAGGAATGAGCAGAGATGAGGGGTGATGCGGAGGTGTGAGCAGAGATGAGGGGTGATGCGGAGGGGTGAGCAGAGATGAGGGGTGATGCGGAGGGGTAAGCAGAGATGAGGGGTGATGCGGAGGGATGAGCAGAGATGAGGGGTGATGCGGAGGGGTGAGCAGAGATGAGGGGTGATGCGGAGGGGTGAGCAGAGATGAGGGGTGATGCGGAGGGATGAGCAGAGATGAGGGGTGATGCGGAGGGGTGAGCAGAGATGAGGGGTGATGTGGAGGGATGAGCAGAGATGAGGGGTGATGCGGAGGGGTGAGCAGAGATGAGGGGTGATGCGGAGGGGTGAGCAGAGATGAGGGGTGATGCGGAGGGGTGAGCAGAGATGAGGGGTGATGCGGAGGGATGAGCAGAGATGAGGGGTGATGCGGAGGGATGAGCAGAGATGAGGGGTGATGCGGAGGGATGAGCAGAGATGAGGGGTGATGCGGAGGGGTGAGCAGAGATGAGGGGTGATGCGGAGGGGTGAGCAGAGATGAGGGGTGATGCGGACGAATGAGCAGAGATGAGGGGTGATGCGGAGGGATGAGCAGAGATGAGGGGTGATGTGGAGGGGTGAGCAGAGATGAGGGGTGATGCGGAGGAATGAGCAGAGATGAGGGGTGATGCGGAGGGATGAGCAGAGATGAGGGGTGATGCGGAGGGGTGAGCAGAGATGAGGGGTGATGCGGAGGGGTGAGCAGAGATGAGGGGTGATGCGGAGGGGTGAGCAGAGATGAGGGGTGATGCGGAGGAATGAGCAGAGATGAGGGGTGATGTGGAGGGATGAGCAGAGATGAGGGATGATGCGGAGGGGTGAGCAGAGATGAGGGGTGATGTGGAGGGGTGAGCAGAGATGAGGGGTGATGTGGAGGGGTGAGCAGAGATGAGGGGTGATGCGGAGGGGTGAGCAGAGATGAGGGGTGATGCGGAGGGGTGAGCAGAGATGAGGGGTGATGCGGAGGGATGAGCAGAGATGAGGGGTGATGCGGAGGGGTGAGCAGAGATGAGGGGTGATGCAGAGGAATGAGCAGAGATGAGGGGTGATGCGGAGAAATGAGCAGAGATGAGGGGTGATGTGGAGGAATGAGCAGAGATGAGGGGTGATGCGGAAGGGTGAGCAGAGATGAGGGGTGATGTGGAGGGGTGAGCAGAGATGAGGGGTGATGCGGAGGGGTAAGCAGAGATGAGGGGTGATGCGGAGGGGTGAGCAGAGATGAGGGGTGATGTGGAGGGGTGAGCAGAGATGAGGTGTGATGCGGAGGGGTGAGCAGAGATGAGGGGTGATGCGGAGGAATGAGCAGAGATGAGGGGTGATGCGGAGGTGTGAGCAGAGATGAGGGGTGATGCGGAGGGGTGAGCAGAGATGAGGGGTGATGCGGAGGGGTAAGCAGAGATGAGGGGTGATGCGGAGGGATGAGCAGAGATGAGGGGTGATGCGGAGGGGTGAGCAGAGATGAGGGGTGATGCGGAGGGGTGAGCAGAGATGAGGGGTGATGCGGAGGGATGAGCAGAGATGAGGGGTGATGCGGAGGGGTAAGCAGAGATGAGGGGTGATGTGGAGGGATGAGCAGAGATGAGGGGTGATGCGGAGGGGTGAGCAGAGATGAGGGGTGATGCGGAGGGGTGAGCAGAGATGAGGGGTGATGCGGAGGGATGAGCAGAGATGAGGGGTGATGCGGAGGGATGAGCAGAGATGAGGGGTGATGCGGAGGGATGAGCAGAGATGAGGGGTGATGCGGAGGGGTGAGCAGAGATGAGGGGTGATGCGGAGGGGTGAGGAGAGATGAGGGGTGATGCGGACGAATGAGCAGAGATGAGGGGTGATGCGGAGGAATGAGCAGAGATGAGGGGTGATGTGGAGGGATGAGCAGAGATGAGGGATGATGCGGAGGGGTGAGCAGAGATGAGGGGTGATGTGGAGGGGTGAGCAGAGATGAGGGGTGATGTGGAGGGGTGAGCAGAGATGAGGGGTGATGCGGAGGGGTGAGCAGAGATGAGGGGTGATGCGGAGGGGTGAGCAGAGATGAGGGGTGATGCGGACGAATGAGCAGAGATGAGGGGTGATGCGGAGGGGTGAGCAGAGATGAGGGGTGATGCAGAGGAATAAGCAGAGATGAGGGGTGATGCGGAGAAATGAGCAGAGATGAGGGGTGATGCGGAGGAATGAGCAGAGATGAGGGGTGATGCGGAGGGGTGAGCAGAGATGAGGGGTGATGTGGAGGGGTGAGCAGAGATGAGGGGTGACGCGGAGGGGTGAGCAGAAATGAGGGGTGATGCGGAAGGGTGAGCAGAGATGAGGGGTGATGCGGAGGGGTGAGCAGAGATGAGGGGTGATGTGGAGGGGTGAGCAGAGATGAGGGGTGATGCGGAGGGGTGAGCAGAGATGAGGGGTGATGCGGAGGGGTGAGCAGAGATGAGGGGTGATGCGGAGGGGTGAGCAGAGATGAGGGGTGATGTGGAGGGGTGAGCAGAGATGAGGGGAGATGCGGAGGAATGAGCAGAGATGAGGGGTGATGCGGAGGGATGAGCAGAGATGAGGGGTGATGCGGAGGGGTGAGCAGAGATGAGGGGTGATGCGGAGGGGTGAGCAGAGATGAGGGGTGATGCGGAGGGGTGAGCAGAGATGAGGGATGATGCGGAGGAATGAGCAGAGATGAGGGGTGATGTGGAGGGATGAGCAGAGATGAGGGATGATGCGGAGGGGTGAGCAGAGATGAGGGGTGATGTGGAGGGGTGAGCAGAGATGAGGGGTGATGTGGAGGGGTGAGCAGAGATGAGGGGTGATGCGGAGGGGTGAGCAAAGATGAGGGGTGATGCGGAGGGATGAGCAGAGATGAGGGGTGATGCGGAGGGGTGAGCAGAGATGAGGGGTGATGCAGAGGAATGAGCAGGGATGAGGGGTGATGCGGAGAAATGAGCAGAGATGAGGGGTGATGCGGAGGAATGAGCAGAGATGAGGGGTGATGCGGAGGGGTGAGCAGAGATGAGGGGTGATGCGGAGGGGTGAGCAGAGATGAGGGGTGATGTGGAGGGGTGAGCAGAGATGAGGGGTGATGCGGAGGGGTGAGCAGAGATGAGGGGTGATGCGGAGGGGTGAGCAGAGATGAGGGGTGATGTGGAGGGGTGAGCAGAGATGAGGGGTGATGCGGAGGGGTGAGCAGAGATGAGGGGTGATGCGGAGGGGTGAGCAGAGATGAGGGGTGATGCGGAGGGGTGAGCAGAGATGAGGGGTGATGTGGAGGGGTGAGCAGAGATGAGGGGAGATGCGGAGGAATGAGCAGAGATGAGGGGTGATGCGGAGGGGTGAGCAGAGATGAGGGGTGATGCGGAGGGGTGAGCAGAGATGAGGGGTGATGCGGAGGGGTGAGCAGAGATGAGGGGTGATGCGGAGGGGTGAGCAGAGATGAGGGGTGATGCGGAGGAATGAGCAGAGATGAGGGGTGATGTGGAAGGATGAGCAGAGATGAGGGGTGATGCGGAGGGGTGAGCAGAGATGAGGGGTGATGCGGAGGGGTGAGCAGAGATGAGGGGTGATGTGGCGCAAGGCGGCGGGGCGAGGAAGTGGCGAGGGTGAGGGGCAGGGATAAGGAAGGGGTAGGAACAGGGAGGAGCTTGTGCCCATACCATCCATACCTTTCATACTATTCGTACCGTTCCCGTCCCCGCAGGCTGAACATACCCGGAGACGTGCAGATTGTTGCAGCAGCACTGAGTGAGAATCGCTTGAGGGCGGTGCTTCTGGGAGCAGGGGGCGGAGGTGGAGGTGGAGCGGCCTTGCCCAGCAGGCCGCAGGACCAGGCTGCCCTCCTCTCTCATGTTCTGCTGCCTTCTCCCGGGAGCCACTTTGCCAGCAGCAGAGGCAGGATGAGCACATACTCCCCACCTTCAAACGGCCATGGAGCACAGGAGCCAGTGGGAGCGGAAGTGGGAGCAGGAGCGGAAGTGGGAGCAGGAGCAGAAACAGGAGTGGGAGCAGAAGTGGGAGCAGGAGCGGAAACATTTACGGGAGCAGACCTGGGAGTGGGAATGAGATCGGGGGCAGCAGGAGGAGCGAGAGGGGGAACAGGAGCGGGGACAGGAGCGAGAGAAAGAGCAACAGCGGGGACGGGAGTGAGAGTGGGAGCGGCCTTGTCTTTCCATCAGGATCTGGGCCTCTCTGCGGTGGCTGTTGGGCCTATGGCCGCGCCCAGTTGCAGCTGGAGGCAGCTGCGAATAAGGTAGGGCCTCACCCTCTACCGCTGACTCTTTTTGGGGGTAGACTGCTTTATCAAATTGCCTAACCCACCACCGCTGACTCTTTTTGGGGGGTACACTGCTTTGTCAAATTGCCTAACCCACCACCGCTAACTCTTTTTGGGGGGTAGACTGCTTTGACAAGTCGCCTAACCCACCACCGCTGACTCTTTTTGGGGGGTACACTGCTTTGTCAAATTGCCTAACCCACCACCGCTGACTCTTTTTGGGGGGTAGACTGCTTTGTCAAATTGCCTAACCCACCACCGCTGACTCTTTTTGGGGGTAGACTGCTTTGTCAAATTGCCTAACCCTCGACCGCTGACTATTTTGGGGGGTACACTGCTTTGACAAGTTGCCTAACCCTCGACCGCTGACTATTTTGGGGGGTACACTGCTTTGACAAGTTGCCTAACCCTCGACCGCTGACTATTTTGGGGGGTACACTGCTTTGACAAGTTGCCTAACCCTCGACCGCTGACTATTCTGGGGGGGTAGACTGCTTTGACAAGTTGCCTAACCCTCGACCGCTAACTCTTTTTGGGGGGTAGACTGCTTTGACAAGTTGCCTAACCCTCGACCGCTGACTATTTTGGGGGGTACACTGCTTTGACAAATTGCCTAACCCTCGACCGCTGACTATTTTGGGGGGTACACTGCTTTGACAAGTTGCCTAACCCACCACCGCTAACTCTTTTTGGGGGGTAGACTGCTTTGTCAAATTGCCTTACCCACCACCGCTGACTCTTTTTGGGGGGTAGACTGCTTTGTCAAATTGCCTAACCCACCACCGCTGACTCTTTTTGGGGGTAGACTGCTTTGTCAAGTTGCCTAACCCACCACCGCTGACTCTTTTTGGGGGTAGACTGCTTTGACAAGTTGCCTAACCCACCACCGCTGACTCTTTTTGGGGGTAGACTGCTTTGTCAAATTGCCTAACCCACCACCGCTGACTCTTTTGGGGGGTAGACTGCTTTGACAAGTCGCCTAACCCACCACCGCTGACTCTTTTTGGGGGTAGACTGCTTTGACAAGTTGCCTAACCCACCACCGCTGACTCTTTTTGGGGGTAGACTGCTTTGACAAGTTGCCTAACCCACCACCGCTGACTCTTTTTGGGGGGTAGACTGCTTTGTCAAATTGCCTAATCCTCGACCGCTGACTATTTTGGGGGGTACACTGCTTTGACAAGTTGCCTAACCCACCACCGCTAACTCTTTTTGGGGGGTACACTGCTTTGACAAGTTCCCTAACCCTCGACCGCTGACTATTTTGGGGGGTACACTGCTTTGACAAGTTGCCTAACCCTCGACTGCTGACTATTGTAGGGGGGTAGACTGCTTTGACAAGTTGCCTAACCCTCGACCGCTAACTCTTTTTGGGGGGTAGACTGCTTTGACAAGTTGCCTAACCCTCGACCGCTGACTCTTTTTGGGGGGTAGACTGCTTTGTCAAATTGCCTAATCCTCGACCGCTGACTATTTTGGGGGGTACACTGCTTTGACAAGTTGCCTAACCCACCACCGCTAACTCTTTTTGGGGGGTACACTGCTTTGACAAGTTCCCTAACCCTCGACCGCTGACTATTTTGGGGGGTACACTGCTTTGACAAGTTGCCTAACCCTCGACTGCTGACTATTGTAGGGGGGTAGACTGCTTTGACAAGTTGCCTAACCCTCGACCGCTAACTCTTTTTGGGGGGTAGACTGCTTTGACAAGTTGCCTAACCCTCGACCGCTGACTATTTTGGGGGGTAGACTGCTTTGACAAATTGCCTAACCCTCGACCGCTGACTATTTTGGGGGGTACACTGCTTTGACAAATTGCCTAACCCACCACCGCTGACTATTTTGGGGGGTACACTGCTTTGACAAGTTGCCTAACCCACCACCGCTAACTCTTTTTGGGGGGTAGACTGCTTTGTCAAATTGCCTAACCCACCACCGCTGACTCTTTTTGGGGGGTAGACTGCTTTGTCAAATTGCCTAACCCACCACCGCTGACTCTTTTTGGGGGTAGACTGCTTTGTCAAGTTGCCTAACCCACCACCGCTAACTCTTTTTGGGGGTAGACTGCTTTGACAAGTTGCCTAACCCACCACCGCTGACTCTTTTTGGGGGTAGACTGCTTTGTCAAATTGCCGAACCCACCACCGCTGACTCTTTTGGGGGGTAGACTGCTTTGACAAGTCGCCTAACCCACCACCGCTGACTCTTTTTGGGGGTAGACTGCTTTGACAAGTTGCCTAACCCACCACCGCTAACTCTTTTTGGGGGTAGACTGCTTTGACAAGTTGCCTAACCCACCACCGCTGACTCTTTTTGGGGGTAGACTGCTTTGTCAAATTGCCTAACCCACCACCGCTGACTCTAGTGGGGGTAGACTGCTTTGTCAAATTGCCTAACCCACCACCGCTGACTCTTTTTGGGGGTAGACTGCTTTGTCAAATTGCCTAACCCACCACCGCTGACTCTTTTTGGGAATAGACTGCTTTGTCAAGTTGCCTAACCCTCGACCGCTGACTTCTTTGGGGGGTAGACTGCTTTGTCAAATTGCCTAACCCACCACCGCTAACTCTTTTTGGGGGTAGACTGCTTTGTCAAGTTGCCTAACCCACCACCGCTGACTCTTTTTGGGGGTAGACTGCTTTGTCAAATTGCCTAACCCACCACCGCTGACTCTAGTGGGGGTAGACTGCTTTGTCAAATTGCCTAACCCACCACCGCTGACTCTTTTTGGGGGTAGACTGCTTTGTCAAATTGCCTAACCCACCACCGCCAAAAAGTGTGTTATCCTCAGTGTGTTATCCTCAGTGTGTTATCCTCAGTGTGTTATCCTCAGTGTGTTATCCTCAGTGTGTTATCCTCAGTGTGTTATCCTCAGTGTGTTATCCTCAGTGTGTTATCCTCAGTGTGTTATCCTCAGTGTGTTATCCTCAGTGCGTTATCCTCAGTGCGTTATCCTCAGTGTGTTATCCTCAGTGTGTTATCCTCAGTGTGTCATCCTCAGTGTGTTATCCTCAGTGTGTTATCCTCAGTGTGTTATCCTCAGTGTGTTATCCTCAGTGTGTTATCCTCAGTGTGTTATCCTCAGTGTGTTATCCTCAGTGTGTTATCCTCAGTGTGTTATCCTCACTGTGTTATCCTCACTGTGTTATCCTCAGTGTGTTATCCTCAGTGTGTTATCCTCAGTGTGTTATCCTCACTGTGTTATCCTCACTGTGTTATCCTCAGTGTGTTATCCTCAGTGTGTTATCCTCAGTGTGTTATCCTCAGTGTGTTATCCTCAGTGTGTTATCCTCAGTGTGTTATCCTCAGTGTGTTATCCTCAGTGTGTTATCCTCAGTGTGTTATCCTCAGTGTGTTATCCTCAGTGTGTTATCCTCAGTGTGTTATCCTCAGTGTGTTATCCTCAGTGTGTTATCCTCAGTGTGTTATCCTCAGTGTGTTATCCTCAGTGTGTTATCCTCAGTGTGTTATCCTCAGTGTGTTATCCTCACTGTGTTATCCTCACTGTGTTATCCTCACTGTGTTATCCTCACTGTGTTATCCTCAGTGTGTTATCCTCAGTGTGTTATCCTCAGTGTGTTATCCTCAGTGTGTTATCCTCAGTGTGTTATCCTCAGTGTGTTATCCTCAGTGTGTTATCCTCAGTGTGTTATCCTCAGTGTGTTATCCTCAGTGTGTTATCCTCAGTGTGTTATCCTCAGTGTGTTATCCTCAGTGTGTTATCCTCAGTGTGTTATCCTCAGTGTGTTATCCTCAGTGTGTTATCCTGTTTGTGGTCAGCACCTTCACCCTCTTTTGCGGCTGGCCTATACATCTGTCCACTCACACACTTCCACACCTCATCCACAATCAATTTATCCACCCTTCCAGCCAGCCACCCTCCCACCTTTCCCCGTTACATACTCACCTGCAGAATTCCCCTCAAAGAGGCCCGTGACACGCGGTACGTGCTGGTCATGCTACGTGGTCAGGCCCTACCCAGGACCTGCCACCCGCTGCAGCCTGGGGCCTCTCAGCTGCCTCCGTTCAGCGGTCCAAAGATAGCGCAAGCTGAACTGAGGTGTGGGGGGGAGGGAGGCTCTTGGGGGAATATGAAACCCGACATCTGATATTCTCAAAAACGAAATCCCACAGTCTGCTGCCCAACAAGGGCTGAAAGTCCCCTGGTGGCCACTATCGATAGAACCCTTATCAGCGGGCACACTCCTTTATGTCTTCCATCACTCTTCCTCGACTGGCGCCACTCTGAATCCCTGCCCTGAACCCTTGAACGTCTAACGTTAGTTGTGGTATTTTTATCTTGCCATTCTTCTTGCCTCTTGCTTTGCAGGCTTTTGGGAGACAGCGAGAACCAGTGGGATAACGCAGCCTCTTGGAAGTAGGCCAGTTGTTGGGAGGCTGAGAATGAAGGGGGGAGGTGCTGAGCGGCTGTGGGTCAGCGCGGGGGGGGAGGTGTGGACCAGCTGTAGGTGCGGGAGGCGTAGAGCGGCTGTGGGTGGAGGAGGCATTGTGTGGCTGTGGGTAGGGGTGCCGCTGTCATGTGACCTGCTTGAGGAACGTAATTGAATGTGAAGTGGTGAGGCAACTGCCGTATGAGTGTTCCAGAGTCTCCGGATTAATAAACTATACTGTAGGGGTGGAAATGCAGCTTGCGCCCCCAAGGGTTTGTTGGGGCTCCTACTTCCATTTCACCCGGAATGAATACCGCTTATGCTGCTTACGGTATGCAAATTTAATACAAATGAGGCTTCAGTTATTTTGCGTGGCTGAAAAGGACCTAGATCGACCGCTGAGTGAATTATACTCAGAATGCACAGTTCGTGTTGCAACTAGAGGCAGTGGTCACGGAGGCACCCAAACTCTTGCGTTCAAGGGTAGCGCTCTATTTTATTAAGACTAAAATGCTTTAGCTCAAGGGTCCCACTTCATGTTTAGATTTTGGTATTGTCACATTCAGAGCGTGCTCAGGACCCCTGAGCGGTGCATGCATGTTTATAAGTATGTCAAGCAGTCGAATCTGTGGGTTGGTTGTCCGACAATGTGTTACCGTAGTGCAATGTGTGGAATTTGGAAAAATCATTGCAATGGACCTTTAGGCTGGCTGCTAGTTTGTGAGTTGTGTCTTTGTGGGTGGGGGCCATGCCTTCAGGGATTAATTCGCCATTTGCCCTCTTAGTGTCCAGGTAGCTTCTTTTCTGGCTTCCTGTCGGCTCTCGTCTCCTTTTGTAGGATACTAGGTTGGGTACCGTTTCTCGGTTTTGGTGGAGACGTGCAGCCGCTTTCATGTGGGATTCTGGTGGTAGTGTGTTCAAGCTCAAGGGGTGTCGTGGCGGGGTGATACCTTTTTAGACCTTAATCAAACTTTTTAAGCATGAGTTATTGCGGCCGTGTGGGTGCTTGATGGGCGTGTGCCTTTCCTGTTCCTGCTCGCCTTTTCTCTGCTGCCCATGAGCGAGGGCCCTATGCGCACCCGGTTTTTTTTGTCAGCGTCTCAGGTTGAGTTTTGGGCGGCCGGCCTCACTCCTTGTGGAGTCCAAAGAAAGAAAGAATGTTGAAAAGTTTTCGTGCGATGACCCAGATTCACTACTGTTTCACCATTACATGACTCAGATTTATAACTCGAGCATGATGATGTCGATGGTGAGTGGAGGCGGTGTGGGTGTACCCTAGGCTCCAAACTACGCTGTGGCCGCCTGTTATAGATTGTGCCTGTCTCACTTCAATTGCTATATATCCTGTAATTCTGTATGTCTTCCAAGTTGTTAATGTGGCTGATGATGTACATAGTACGAATTATGTGAATTACGTGCTTGCCTAATATAAATAAATGGTGTCATTACGGTACCATGAACGTCTCTCTTCTTGTGAGGCAAAAATAACTTTTGTTTCTAAGATCTTTCGTGAAACAGTAGATTTTGCTTTAGCAGCAGAGGCAAAAAATAGCATTAAGTGTTTGCAACCGTGGTGCCTGTTTAATGGAAACTGGTGTTGCGCCAACAAGGCAAGGTGTAGTAGCTGCCGGAGTTGGTGGGCATGCAGTACAGGTCACAAGGTGGGAACGTGTGTGTGTGGAAATGTGTATGTGAAGGTTTTCGTGAAGTTTTTACAGTCCATCAGAGTATCACATTTGATGCATGGGACATGTGCCCGTAGATCGGTACAGGCACTGGATACAGTAGGACAGAAACCAAAAAACAGTGACCCCCCTGGGCAAGCAACTAGCACACAACCACGACAGTGGCGTGGGAATGAACCCCATAGTGCAGAAGATAAGCCCCAGCCATAAAATATGACGTGGGTGCAAAATATTTCGATTGAGCACCGCCTAGAGAAATAGAGGGGAGACAGGAGATTTGGCACATTTAAGCATTTTAGTCAATTTAAGCAACCTAGTCAATTAAATCAAATCAATTTAAGCAATTGAGAGAGCAGCTCCAGAGTAGGACATGCAATCGAGTAGGTTTAAGTCGACATGTCATGCAACAGAACTTCATATCAAAAAGTCTAAAACTCACACCAGGACTGCTGCTGCTGGATTTCTATTAAACTGTACATCTCAAAGGCATGAGCCAACTTTCAAAAGGACTAGGCTTCAAACAGCTGATTTATAAACCTTTAAGCTGGCTTTGCAAGTGAGTAACCTTTGGTATGCATGCTTAAGCAAAACATGAAGTCATGAAGAATATCGTACTTCACCATTGAATGTGGACCTGCTTCGAGGGCGCGGCAGTGTTGCACGATACTTATAGTCATAGTGCATGCCCATAGGGCGGCGGTGCTAAAGCGTGCAGGCAGTGCAGGCAGGTGTGTGTGGGGGGGGTGCTGCAACATGCAGGCAGTAGGGCCAAGAACGTTGCGCCCAGACCTGTCCACACTGCAGCCAGAAGGGCATACCTCGTTGCAGCTGCCCCGACACAATCCACACCCAGACCCACAACCAGGTGGGCAACACACAAGCTCTGACCTGTGGCATAGGAATGAAACCCACAGTGTAGCTGGCAATACCCAATAAAGACTTGAAACCCGACCTTAGCTAGCGAGGCCTGGATCATATTTTCCCTAAGGCTGGTTAAGGCTCTTTTTGAATTTGTGATCATCATTATGTTCCTGACAACCTTCGAATTTGTGATCATCTTCAAATGTACGATTTTTGAAGTCCAGCAGAGTATCACAGGGGATGCATGGGACATACAGGTGGCTGCAAACTAGATCTGCCCTCATCTGCGCAGGGCCGAAATGATCTCAAAGTGCTGCATCAAGCTGGGCGGCTGACCAGCAAAGTACATCTTCTCGCTCACCGCCACCCCCGCCTTGCTCAGTAAAGACACGGAGCGATCCTTCTCCTGGCAAATCCACGGCCGCCGCTTGTCCCGCCACTGGCGTGGGGTGCCATGGAAATTGACGACCAAGGGGCGAACTCCTGAGCTGAGCTGGCGCGTGTTGCGCAGGGCCAGGCTGTCCACGAGGCGAGGGTCAGTCAGGTGCACGCCACGACCGTTCAGGCCGGCATCCTGACTCGAGGTGTGGGAAGCAATGTTAACTTCATATCACACAACACCACCCTAGGCAGCCATGCACTAGTTTGTCAACGCAGGCCATTCGGCTCACCAAATAGTGGACCTCAGCCACGCTGTCAAGGAACTTCATTGCAGAGTGAGGTACAGGAGCTGGAATTGATGTTGATGCCGCTTGTGGAGGTCCCCCAGATGTAGCTGAAGTATGAACAGCAGCAGGCGAGACACCAGCAGACTGGGACTCTCGCACCTCCATTTGATGCTGGTGTGCATTACTCTCTTCGCGCACTGCCATCTCTGCCAAGAGCTGCCAAAGAGCAAGGCGAAGAGACATGAAACAGCAGGTCAGTCGGAGGCAAAGCAGCCATAGGGAATTCAGCTGGAACAGAACGGGGATAGAGCGGGGAAGAGCAGGGATAGAGTGGGGACAGAGCGGGGATAGAGCAGAAAACCATCGTCAGAACATTTGCATGGCAGGCCCCATGAAGGCAGGCCCATTGACAGGGCAGGCCCCGCAAAGGCAGGCTCAAGGACGGGACAGGCCCCACAAAGGCAAGCCCATGAAAGACGCCGCACCTTCACCTCACCTGATTCAGGACGACCCCAGCTTTGGAGAAGCCGATCAAGTGGCAAGGCAGGCCCAGCAAAGGTACCACACCTTCCAGCCCAGGACATTCCCGGCTGGCAGTAGCAAGCACCTCAGCCAAATGTGAAGAAGCCTGCTTCATTGCAGTGCAATAGGTCGAGGAGAGCAAGGTTAAGAGTCCAGGCTTAAGGCGACAAACCTTTGGGTATCAGGCTAAATGCGACAAAACTTTGGGGTTCAGGCTAAATGCGACAAACCTGTCTAGCTGCGGTGTCATATATGGAGCAAGGCAGACACAATGAATTCCGAAGATGGAGCGCGCGTACGCAGAGTGCCACATCGCAGTGTTTTGTACTTTTCATCAGATCACCATTGGGGAGCTGCTGAGCAGCCACAACTGGCCAGTGGATTCAAACCTGGAGCGATGCATGGCTAGGTTTCAGCTACCTGAAACCCTGAAGCTTGGGAAAGCGATGGCTAGGGTCAAGCTACCCAAAACCCTAGGAAAGTGATGCATGACTAAGGTCAAGCTACCCAAAACCCTAGGAAAGTAATGCATGGCTAGGGTCAAGCTACCCAAAACCCTAGGAAAGTAATGCATGGCTAGGGTCAAGCTACCCAAAACCCTAGGAAAGTAATGCATGGCTAGGGTCAAGCTACCGAGAACCCTTAAGCCTAAGAAAAGCAATGCATGACAGATGTCAGAAGATAGGTGACATATGCGGAACTTATGAGGTGTGCTACCAATGTCAGCTGATGCGTCAGAATTGAGAACTTAGACTGCGCTGGAGTCAAATATACTTATTACTCAGATGCGCATGACTGCATGCTTGCGAAACGCAGTTTACTTATCTGCAAAGTGACAGCTTGGGAATTTCTGTATTTGCGCTAGAGAGCACGCTGTCCAGCCCTGAGTTACTGTCCATATCTTTGAACAAGATGGCCAAGCATTTAAAAAGTGGGGGCAAACTAATTGGGGCGCTGCTCTGTTCACCTTCAAAGCAGCACCGTTGTAGCCAAAGGGTTCTCCTGTCAAGGTGGTGCCCGTGAGGCAGTGGTCATAGGCAGAGAAGCCGTCAGGGGTCACCCTGTTGGGCAGAAGCCTGGGTAAGTGAACACACGTTGATTCAGTAACAGGTGGTGTTTCCAACAAGTGGCCGAAACAGGAGGGAGTCTCTGAATCAGGCTGCAGGCCTGTCCTTCATTTCGATTACAACCAGGAAACCAAGAGGACGAACAAAGAGCAAATTATTGAAGGCTCAGAGTCAAATGAGTGAAGTGCTCGTCATGGCTCGTCTACCGGCGATATTTACGTGCGTATGCACGTTAAGGCCGGCCATGCATGAGGAAAAAGTGCGAAGATAGGCCTTCTTCTGTTGTTTTAGCAATCCATATCTAAGCCAGGGCGAGTGCAGGGTGTCATTATGACATACTTTGGGACACCAATTATGAGAGGCCCGGCGTTGCAACCGCTCCGAATGCCCCATGTTGCAACTTGCAATTACTAAGGCAGCCCCTGGATGACCCAAGGTGCCTAGCGTTGCAGCCACTCACACGCCCACCCAGAAGTCGGGCCACTTGGCCTGCATGGTTTCCAAATGGTGCTGCGGGTCAAGGAGGCAGCCCAAGTCCTCCTTGAGGGCGTCGTCCGTGATCTGATCGCCCTCGAGGAACAGCACGACGCCACGAGGTGGGGCCCCAAGGGAGAATCGTTGCGCTGCAGAGGTCAGCAGGTGGGTGGGATCCTGACGAGATCCTCCATTGCGGCATGCTGCCAGATCAGCTTCTGGGCAGGCTCCTCTTTTTGAAATTACGTGGAGATATTCGCTCATCACTGGCCGAGCCAGAGGGGTAATGTGGAGCATCAGGGAACTTTTGCCCCTCTACAGATGCGCGGAGGGGTGCCAGTTGCGAGCAGCATGCATGTGATGGACCATAACACAATGTGCAGTGTACGTCAGGATATGAAGTTCCGACCAGAGTGACTGGTGCATAAAACGTGGAGTATTTGCTAATGTTAGCTGCTCAACTCACCCTTGCCTAAGCTGAAAAACCTGCTGGAACAGCCATGTCTGAAACCTGGTCCGAAACCTGGTCCAAAAAAATCAGGGGAGCAGGGTTTTGCCTCTGGTTTTGCCCAGAGGTTTTGCCATTCAATTGGTCACAGCATCGGGTGAGTCGATCTCAATAAGGAGGCTTGGCACCATTAGCATGCCTCCCAGAAGAAGAGAGACAAGTGGCCACCCTGGCAGAGGGGAGGAGGATGTTCAAATCCGGCCCGTGGACAAAATGGCCTTCATTCAAGGCGTCATGTCGACAGGGATTCTGTCAGAAAGCTCTGCTAAAGATCTTTTCGCTAGGATCAGCGGCCTCGAAACGGGTGAGCCGATCACGCTTGCCCGTGAGGCGTCGATTTTCAAATATAACTTTGTACGGCCTGTGCGCGCAGTCGAGGCTTACAACGCGATGCTATCACTAGCAAACCAAGAGATGATATATGCTGGCTTTGAGCTTAAGACGCTGAAGAGCCCAGTGAGTTGAGGGGAGCCACCTCTCCACCGGAATTCGTTAGCAAGACCTGAGCATCCCGCTTTCCGTGTTACAGATTGACAACGTTCGACATTTGGGATTCATCAACAAGGTAAGACGGGGGAGCAAGGTTGCACATGGTCCTACCGGGCCCGGTGGGTTGGAATGGACCACATCTACACTGGTGCTTTTGCTATTCACCGGCATGGGACTCCTACATTTCTGTATTCCTGAATCAGTTGTCCTAAGATGGCTAAACAGTAGCACTGTGTCTGTCTTCTATAACTAGTTCAATCCTGCCTAAGATGTCTCAACAGTGTCATTGTGTTCCATTTTTGTCATCATGATATTGACACATTTCTGATCCGATGCCTACAGGACGCTGATGAAGCATCCAAGCTTGGTACCAAGCTGACAGTGCCTCAAAGGGAGTTCTTCAAGACAGTGGTGAGTGTAAGCATGAAAGCATGTGGAGGTCAACCTGTGACTAAATTAGTGACGGTTCTGCAATGATATTTATCCGCTGAGGCCAACATGAGAGCATCTATACTGGCTAGCACTTTCCGGGACTCTAGCCCATGCCAGTCTTAGTTCTAGGCTGTATCTGCTGCAATTCATCTACAGTAGGGGCCGGTGCAGCAAGCAATGTTTCTTGGCCACTGCAAGCAATGTTTCTTGGCTTCCTGTAGGTCTGTCAAAGTTCCGTTCAAGTCAGACCAGTGGTGGCTGCCCGGCATTCTGGCAAAGGCCGTATGGTGCATACTTAAACACTGGCCTGCACTTAGCATCCTTTATCACGCCGTACATCAACTTCTGCAAGATAGCAATGAGAGCTGTTGTGAGATTTTTGTCAAACCTGCAATGAGAGCGATAAGGCTAGCACTCAGCTCTAGCCTGCTCCCGTGCTTGCTCTTGTGTTTATGCTTAAGCGCACCATACCACCTTGGGGACCGCCGGGCTGCCACGGCTTGGCCGTTGGGGGGCAAACCTTGTGTCCTTGACTGGCCTACAGCCGGTGGCCCTTGTAGCAGGGTCTGCTGCAATCGATCCACTAGGCTGTAAGCCACGATGTATCTGATTTGTACGCTGAAACAAACATTGATTCACTTTGGCAGCATGTCTGTCCTTACGCAGATAGAGTACATTGCTCGGAAGCTTCCGGATCCCATCGGCAGTGCATCAGAGACAGAGCTAATAAACATAGAGGTTACGCCAAGCCAGCAGCCCACAGCAGCTGCAGATGGGCAGGCGACACAAGGTGGTGCTGGGCCCAGCACCCAATCGGCGCCCAACGCAGCGCACAAGACACTGTCAAAGCAGCAGCGGGTTAGCACACTGCACGGCCTCCTCTGTGATGGCTGGCTGGCTGGTGCGCCCAACAAGAGCAACTACTACTGCCTCGGGGTAAGCCATGCACTGCCTACCGTATCGTTGAAAACATGTTGTTTTGACTTTTCCAACTAAAGCAGAAGAGCCTAATTTGTAAGAAAAATATGGCTGCATCCAAAACATCACTATTCAGCTTAGTTTTGGGTACATTTAAGTTGATTTAAAAGGTATCTAAACTCAACCTTCGCTATGATTCTACCAGCAGATCACGCGCCCAGCAACTTTTTCCTAGGGGTGAGTTCTGTGCTGCCTAAAGCAGCCTCGACGTCTGTGGACCCTGGGTAGCCAATGTTGATATTATTTTGCACCTGACCCTGTTTGGCAGGCTGCAGGGCGGCCTCTAAGGGGTGGATGGGGGGGATGCCTTGACCGGCCAACAGCAGGTTGGCCAATCAGCAAGGCGACAGGCTGTGTTGTAGCTTAGTTGTCCATGGATTGTGCTTCAATAAACAGTGGAGGTGTCCCAAGTCTCTGCTACCTCTTTTGCTAGCTGCTATTCTTCCTTCCCTACAGATGGGTGTCTTCGATTGTCTGCAATGCAGTCAGGCATTTGTTCTGGCCTGCCTGTTTGCATCTTTTCCAGCTGCCCATAAAGTGGGTGTTGCCGCGCAGCAATGTTTCCTCGTCGCAACTGTCTGAAATGGCAGGCAAAAGCATGCCTTTCGTGCCCAAACCGGTTTACGGGCATGTGTCCTGTGCAGGACTTCTGAAGCCCCACTGCACTGTAAATACTCACACACACATGTATCTATGAGCCTGCTGTTAAGCTTATTCTCATGCATGTACTATAGGTCCGCACGTATATGGAGCTCAGTGATTTCCTCCTGGGCCTCGAGGGGCTTCATGATGATACAAGGACAGCATTTGAGAACCTGCTGTAAGGATTATTTGTTTTTCCAACATCATGGATACAGGTCCTGGTTACCGGTATGTATGTTTCCCTAGCATCACAGGCGGTGTTTATCTACTATCAAATATTGTCTTCCCAATTGCCCAGTATCCCATAAGGATATGCTTTGGTACCTCCCACAGCCATGTTGAAGCTTCTTGTCAGTCCTGGTCCTTTTTCATTCAGTGGCAGCCATGCACGGATTCTGTGCTCATGCACATGAACGCAGTGCTGAATTTCTTCAGTCAAATAACAGACATGTTGTACATAACTGACATCAGGGACTGAGAACATTTTATTGAGGGAGAAATTGCTGTAACTTCGCACCCTCAATGCTATCCTGATGTCAGTTCATTGCTAGCAGTGACGCCAGAGCCCTCAGTGTGCTTCTGATAGACTGGGCAATTTTAAACTAGGTACCGGTTACCTAGGTGTCCCAAGGGCTTCACATGTTGGATCAACACATGGAGCAGTTAATCTGGCAGCCCCACTCCATCAGTCCCTTGCTGTGTGTCTGCAAGGCTTGGAGGTTGTCGCGGCAGTGCACCACAACGAATTTTGTGACCTATTTCGCGTGTAAGCCGCTTGGAGCTGTCATTGACAAGCCCCTGTGACCAGAGAGAATAATTAACTAACGTAAGGACTCAGCACCTCTGTCACAGCGGGACGAAGATTGATGAAGTACAAGATGCACCGACAAGAAATGCATTGCGCTTACATAGCAAATTGGATGTACAGGCCTTAGTTGGCCTTGGAGGCATATATAAGCCTTGCTTTGAGTCACGCAGGCGACTGATGGCATCAACCTATCACCGACATGGCACTGGAACTGTACACGCAATTCAACCGACTTTCTAAATCGACCCCACCCAACCGCTCCACCGACAACTGACATGGCTTATAGGTGATGTAGAGTCTGGATGCCTTTAGGATAGACGGGTACTTCTTAGTTACACTTTTAGTGCCTGTCCTCTCAAGGGACAAAAGTGAGAAGACTAGAGGCCTGCAGGGGACAAGGTCCCGGCAGGCCCGAATTAAGTATATTTGTTCGGCACTCGTCTGCCTTAGCGCAGCCCGGAAAGTCAGGCTGCGGGGCTTATCCTAGAACTCAACCTCCATGAATGGAACCAATGAGACGCCGTTACTGAAACTACGAGGTATACGGTTCTGTCATGTATCCGGAAATATACTGTGACTGTGTGACATCAGGCGCAAGAGCGGTGCTTAGAAAAATACCAGTCCTATAGAAATATTGAGGTCAGGTGCAAGAGCGGTGCTTAAAAGCGACCTAACTAGGCCTGCGTATCCATAGAGCCTCCGTAGGGTGGAGGGCTGCAAGGGCCACCATAGCCGCCGTAGCCACCATAGCCACCGTAACCACCATAGCTACCGTAACCACCATAACCACCATAGCAACCTGCCATTGATGTCATCAATTTACGGTCCATGCGGAGCTCCGATAGGTCCAGGTCAGTTGCCCCATCGAGTGCGTCTACGAGCTTGCGAGCCACACGCCTAGTCTCATCTCCTGCTGCCTTACGAAGGGCCTGCACCTTGGTATCGAAGGAACCAGCATCTCTGTGTGGGCACATGGGATGATGGGAGGTTAGGATGACTGGAATGAGGAGACGCTAGGTGATGGCTAAGTGATTTTTTGAAGCACCTGCCTGCAATGGGTCTCTCTTAGGACCAGCAGTGACACAAATGAAGGCATTATGGGTGCCCAGTCATAGCCAGATTGTGTACCGTGTGAGGCAAGATTTTGTACAACTGCTCAACATGGATTGTACGGCATTCACGTACGTTGTATCAGTGACAAAAGTGGCACATGATTGTGAGGGAGATTCCGACCAAGTTCGAGATTTGATGGCCACCACCTACTCCAAGCAAATATATGGCGGGACAGGGTACAGGCGACCACATCAAGCATTCGAAAGAGGTGCAAGCAAGGAAGTACTTTCAACTCCCAGCATGCATGCGCTCACAAGGCAGACTGTCGTGTACATTGGCGTGATACACGCAGCTGATGACCTTTTGAGATAGAGAGGCCCTGGATGTATTGATTGGGTTCTGATCACAAATGACACATCTGCTACCGGTGCATGGTAATAACAGCTTCGGTGGGACGCAGCATATACTACCATTTGTGGTCGGTCGCTCGGTACTATCGGTAGTAGATAGCAGCAGCTATCTTACTGCTGCTTCGACACGCATGGCACATACCGGACATGTGCATGCTTCATGATATGATGCAACACATAAATAAATGTATTATGTGTGCGATGCAGCATGACGACAATCAGACCACTCAGCGCTACCTCTGATGAGCTGGGTCGATCACCTAACCATCACTAACCTGGCTGCGTCACAGAGGACTCCAAGGAACACAAGTAGTCCAACGAAGCATAGCATGTGTGTGAAGATTGACATTGCTGCACATGCATCGAAAAGTGACGTCGTTAAGATGTATATTACGAAGCATGTTGATGCTGCGAAGCTGTTCATTTGAGTGAGATACATCATTATGTTCTACTTGCATTTCATCAAATCAGCCTTGCGTCTCGCCGGTGTCTGGCTCGCAGGGGCGGGGACGTAATCTGAAGGGTGCGCGTGACACTGTGTTGGTATTTACCGGTATTGTGCACGTGTTTTGTGAAAGTTCAGTGATGACCCGGCCTGAAGCTCACCTCCGAAGTAATGCTGTGTCAACGACGGAACACCGTTTGAGTGAGGTTAATTACAACGATGCTTAATTTATGCGTCTGATGGTTCATACCTCAAATGGAATTTCTGTCTGAACGTACGTGACAAATAGCGCCCCCCAGTACCGCATCCACCTTCCCGCCCGCATCGCCTACGCATTACCTTCGTGTATTGGTCCCGCACTCCCGCACCTCCGAGTGCCATTTTTTATTACGATATGGTCGAATCTGGATCGAATCCATGCGTAATCAACGGTTGAGATGACACAGGCACCAAATGCCCTGCCAAATGCCCGCAACGCATCGACGTTAGAAACGAGACGTATCAGGGGCGCGTTCACATTGGCTCCAATCCAGTCGTTGGGATCATTTGCGGCCCAAGTGTGGAACTAGGTAGGATCATTTTTGCCCACTTTCTCGCCAGTTTCAGCTACTTGCAGGAATCCGCCAGCCACAGACGAGTTCACAGTCAACTTCTGTTAAAAGCACAACACGATCGTCGTGGCGCGCTTGTCAATGCTGCTGTGAACGCAAGAGAAATCGCTCAGGAATCTCGAGCTTGTACCAGAGCTCGTACTGACCGAGACTTTCCATTTTGACAATGTCCAGCATTGTTCCGCCTTGATCAAACATTTTGTTTAATCACACTCGTTAAAAGATAACAACCATGGAAACGAATGAGACAAGAAGGCACGTACTCGACCTAGTTTGAGTTTGCGTAAACCCCGGCCTGAACCGAGCCAGCGTGGCAGCGTGGCAGCCAGCGTGGCAGGATCATTTGGCTCATTTCTCAACACAACACCCGGAGCAGCAGATCTGCGACTTTGCTGATGATTTCGACAGCGTTATGGAAATGATGTCAGGTATTGATGATGACCTTGCAGACCTGTTTAGGTGATGGCGGGCAATTGAGGCGCAGCATGTGCATGGAGGGCATGCCGTGTTGACTGGATAAGATCATGAGCGCCGGCGATCTTGGTTGGCTCCAGGGGGCGCTGCAGGCACAGAACTTAATTGTGATTTTAATATCTCTTATATTTCAATAGCATATATTACGATATTTACTATCAATTGTTACCATTGGAGGCCGAGGGTGCGCCGTGACACACCGTGGCCTGAATGAACAATTGAAATCTGGGATGGGCAGGGTGGGAAGCTTCCTGAATCAAGGGGGGAGTTGTGTCACTGGCCCTCTCTGGTCAGAGCACACTACTGAAGACATTCCCATGAATATTGATTGGTCATCATTGGTGACTCAGCAGAGTACATTGACTATTTAAGTTATGACTATTTAATTTTTACATGTGACCATTCTATCGGGAGCGATGGGAGTTGAGCGCACATTATCTTACTGAACACCCGACTATTTTTTTTTATCGTTTTCATCTTGACTTCTGATTTTTGGGGAAGCTATGGGAGGCTATGGCCGCTGGCATGGGCCCCACAAGAGTTTCCAATGTCCTCACATTGAAGTGCTGTCCAAACCTCAAAGCACATACTTATCTCCCTATTTCTCGACATACCTCTTCTATTATTGAATGAGGCACAATTGGCGGCTCATCGCCCTAATTTCGAAGCGTCCGCTGAAGGAGATCAATGAAATCTTTGAATGCAAAATGGCGTCTTGTTTGACCATCCCCTGGTCTGCCCAGTTGGGCGATGAAATTTGGGGGGCAGCAATTGTGTCGATGTTGCGTTTGCTCTGAGTGGGGCTAGGAGCCTTGGACCTCAGCTTGCTCCAGTGGTTGAACCAGAGCTTGGACAAGAGGTTGAGCCTCATATATAATGGACGATGTCCAGATATCCACCAATTGTGATCACTAATGTTATAAAAACGCTGTGAGCAAGGGTGACTTGATCTTTAGTTTACCCAGTCATGGGTTTTGTTAAGTACATATCTCATGCATTTATTATCAGCGTCTCGTGGACGAAGACAACTGAAAATAATCTTGTAGTATTCTGCCATTAATGTTACGCCTCTGGGCCTTGATAACAAAGCTCGGCCACTCCGGCTTTTACTATCTGGTTGGCAGCTTGTGAAGAAATACAGCAAGAGAGAAACCAAAGGATAATTCCACACCACTTGTTAAGAGACTTCATTCCACACCTTCATGATTTGCGGTGTTTACTCCATACTATCAGGGACTCCATTTCCTTTCTGAATTGTTGTCTTGTTCCTAGACTGAGGCCCTGACAGGGTGTTCAAGGCCTTTATCTTTGTGCCCCGCACTGTACTGGAATCCCGTATGGCTGGTTTTTCTGATGTTGGCCGCTTCGTGTTGCTGAATCCTTTTCATTCTTGCACACACTCGCTGACTCGCATGAATGAAACATTCCACACCTGATCAAGCAGACCCCTGGCCGTCAACGTCCGAGGGCCCATATTTCAGCATTGACCTGAAGTACATCCCTTAAAGCAGCATACCAGTTTTCAGTGTTTTGGAAACACTTACAGGTACAATTGAATAGGCGAAAGATACTGGTAGCTGATGATGGATGTTCAGGGCTTATAAGTTGAGATAAATCCATATTCCTTTGCTATGAGTGCCTCGACAGGACGCCATACTTCACGTGCCTAAAAAAGGACAGCTGATATGTCACAGTTTCGGTATGTTACAATTTGACCGCCATTTGTGACAAAAGTAAATAGCCATGCCGGGGGTTGATTTTGAACCCTAATCACTGCAAGTGCTCCTGCCCAAATCCTGTAGTTGGCTATGAAATGAATCAGCCCCATGCATCACTCCCTAGACAGGGGCACACAATCTACCCGACCATGTGAATATTCACATGCCAATTGTCAATTTATGTGGATTTAAAATACATCTCGCTTCTGACTTCCCTACTAAAAAAATGCTTGGTACAAGGCCCGACTCCCTACAGCAGTGCGGGGTAGGAGGCGCACACCGCCAGCCCGCACATGTTCCTCCCCCTGCTGATCCTGAACACTTGGTACAAGGCCCGCCTCCCTACAGCAGCACGGCGTAGGAGGCGCACACCGCCAGCCCACACATGTTCTTCCCCCTGCTGATCCTGAAGTACCCCTCCTCGCCCCACAGCCTCGACCAGCTGTTCTTGACCGTCCAGTACGGCTCAGTGTCCTCATCCCCACCATACCCTACTACCAGCACCGCGTGGTTCACGTCCTGCGGGCCGCTCTTGCAGGTGCTTGATGTGAACACGCCGGACTGGTACTTGCGAAAGTCAGGAGCAACCTAGGGTGGAGCAGCAGGGCGAGTGGGTGGATGTGTGGATGGCTGTGTGGGTGGATGTGTGGATGGCTGGGTGGGTGGATGGGCGGGCCGGTGGGTGGCGGTGGAGGCATCAGCTGGAGTAAAATCGTGGCAGGCCCTGCGCGGCGTGAAATCTCAGACCCCTTGGGCAGGTGCTGAAATGGATGCGGATGAAGCCGCAGGGTACAAGGCTGACGCACACAGGGCTTGTGCGAGTGAGAGAGTGTAAGGGCTCATCCAGGTGAATGAGCAGGGCTGGTGGGAGTGGGAGAGTGCTTAGCAGCGGGGGCTCATCCAATGAATGGGCGGGGCTAATGGGACTGAGAGTGGGACACGTTTTCCCGTTGACGAGAAACATGGATTTGAATGGGGCAGCAGAGCAGCAGGACAGAAGGGCATGAGACTGATGCAGAAGGGGAGGGCTGATAAGAGTGACCGGGTGAGACGCAATGGTATGATCCAGAAACCTTTTAACCTGCCAGTCTGTGTTTCACCTCAGCAATAAGCAATAGTTGCAGAGCAAAGCACGGACATATGTTTATTGAACCCCTTTATTGACCTACCCAGGCCCTGGTCAGCGCTGCTGCCAATAGGACTGTCACCCAACCCATCCAAGTCCTTGAAACAAGTAAAAATCACCCCCGATTGCACACAGCCCTGCTAACTTGGGGAGATTCGGCCCTGCCCTGGCCACCCCCCAATCTTGCAGGCACGCAGCCTTCCAAGGCTGATCCCAATCCCGGCCCTGACCTAAGCACCCTTTCCAACAAACTCCTCCGTCAACACCGGTAGCAACACCCACATTATTGGACTACTGCACCCCCCTTCATAAGAATGAAATAATGAATCAATGCCCACATAAAGGAATGCAATGATGGATCAACGCCTATATCTAGGATTTGTTTACCTGGAATGCGATAAATATGAGACCGTGGCTCAGTAGGTGGTACTGGATCTCCTCCTCATCACCCTGGAGGGAACAGGGCAGGGGGAAAGGGTGATTGCGGGGGGGTAAAGCATATCGGTAGTACTAAAAACAGAAAACAATATAATGATGCTGCCATCATTTCTGTTCATGAATACAATACTGGATCCCATCTTCATTTCCTGCCCATTGGGCACAGGCAGGGGAAGGGTGAGCCATGAAGCATTCACCTGGAAATGCCCACCCACCCATGCACCCAACAAGGTGATGACATACCTATTCATGATCAGGATGTCAGAGGAGGAGTCCCTAACGGCAATAAGTGGGTGTCTTCCCTAATTCCTCGCGTTTTGGGACACTCTTTCAGGGTTCACGGGCCTGTGTCATGTTGAACGAGATGGACACACTCGCCCTGCTGTGATGCTATTGGCAGGACCACCAAACCGTCAGCAGTAAGCACACATTACTCGCACCTGTGTGATGTTGAACGAGGTGGACACACGCGCCCCTGCTGTGATGCTATTGACAGGACCACCAAACCGTCAGCAGTAAGCACACATTACTCGCACCTGTGTGATGTTGAACGAGGTGGACACACGCGCCCCTGCTGTGATGCTATTGACAGGACCACCAAACCGTCAGCAGTAAGCACACATTACTCGCACCTGTGTGATGTTGAACGAGGTGGACACACGCGCCCCTGCTGTGATGCTATTGACAGGACCACCAAACCGTCAGCAGTAAGCACACATTACTCGCACCTGTGTGATGTTGAACGAGGTGGACACACGCGCCCCTGCTGTGATGCTATTGGCAGGACCACCAAACCGTCAGCAGTAAGCACACATTACTCGCACCTGTGTGATGTTGAACGAGGTGGACACACGCGCCCCTGCTGTGATGCTATTGACAGGACCACCAAACCGTCAGCAGTAAGCACACATTACTCGCACCTGTGTGATGTTGAACGAGGTGGACACACGCGCCCCTGCTGTGATGCTATTGACAGGACCACCAAACCGTCAGCAGTAAGCACACATTACTCGCACCTGTGTGATGTTGAACGAGATGGACACACGCGCCCCTGATGTGATGCTATTGGCAGGACCACCAAACCGTCAGCAGTAAGCACACATTACTCGCACCTGTGTGATGTTGAACGAGGTGGACACACGCGCCCCTGCTGTGATGCTATTGGCAGGACCACCAAACCGTCAGCAGTAAGCACACATTACTCGCACCTGTGTGATGTTGAACGAGATGGACACACGCGCCCCTGCTGTGATGCTATTGGCAGGACCACCAAACCGTCAGCAGTAAGCACACATTACTCGCACCTTTGTGATGTTGAACGAGATGGACACACGCGCCCCTGATGTGATGCTATTGACAGGACCACCAAAACCTCAGCAGTAAGCACACATTACACACACCTGTGTGATGTTGAACGAGGTGGACACACGCACCCCCGCCGTCACATTGTTGACGGCTCCGTCGAAATGGCAAGTGGTGCCATTGCTAATGGCCTCATAGGGGTACAGGAACTCCTCAGAGATCCCGCCCGCATAGCTAATATACCTGTGGAAGCGATGGCGGGAACATCATCAAAGGACTGTTATATAAGTATTTAACCCAAATTTGGGGATTCAATCTGGGGACCTGCGCCTGCATAGGTGGTGTATTTACTTTCGTCCCAAGGGGAGAGGGATGCCCGAAACGTCGTAAGAGGGGGGAAATGGTACTGAGGCCCGCAGTATGGGATTTAATCTGGGAAGATACCGCCTGCTTAGCTGATATACCTGCGTATCCCAAGACAGCTGGGAGCACGGGATGTCCTAAGAGGACAATAATGGGGCTGAAGCCCCAGTGTGGGATTTAATCCTCAAAGATGCTGCCTGCATAGCTGATGCACCTGCGTCATCCCCAGACACGAGGGGCGGCGGGCCAGGTTTTCAAAATCACCACAGAATTATGGTTGGACCCCCAAAGCAGAGTCAGTTTAGGTAGCTCCTGCCTGCATAGCTGACGCACCTGCGATGTCCCAGAATAAGGGTGATACCAGGGGCATCACCAGAGGATGACACCGTCACCCACATAACGACAGACAATCAGGGAGATGCCGCCCGCGGAGGTTTTATTACCTGCGTTTAGCCCAGATAAGGGCCATGGCGAGGACATCATTACGGGACACTGCTGTGACCCTCATAATGACAGCTGGCCTGGAGATAGAATGAGAGGATGGAGGCCACCTTCCAGGCCCCTGCCCAGCGATGCGGCCCAAGGGGGGAGGGCCTCCTTGATCTCCACCTCAGGGCGTATTCCTCACCAATTTATCATTTGATGCGACGCAGTCCCGAGTCCTCTAGAAATCGTCAGAGTCAGCCCTCCAGCATAGTGAACATCTCAATCTGCCATATTGGTAATTAGGTGTGTACCGTACTGTGTCTTTAAAGGCCCAAGTTGTGGCCTCCCGCGTTTGCCGAACACTAAGGCTGGCAGTACACACCGAAGCTCCATCCGATGTCCAAGGCAATCCTCCCTGCTTGCGATATTTTAGTTTGATGACCAGCCAGGCCCCAGTTGAAACAAGCGACACATTCACGGGCCGACCCTCCTTAACCCTGATCAGGTGGCCCGTCCTCCTTAGGATCCACCCCCTGGCACACTTCTCAATGATTCCCCGTCTCATTCCTGACACCCCACTGACATGAATGACTTCCCACTGCTACCCATTTGCGTTGTGAAGGCTGCTTGCTCTTCCTTCCAGTGCCCCAGCCAGGCCCCAGTTGAAACAAGCCATACTCATTCAAAGGCAGCCCCCCGTTGCAGCGGCATTGTCGACGTCCCCGACATTGTGGGGTGTATGCAGGAGCTGATGCCATCCTGAGGAGAAACGGTTCAAGATTTCATTTGGTCGAGCACGAGCTGAAGCTGACCCAAGGAAAAAGAGTAAGGGTCCGTATTTCATTGGGCCCAACAGGAGCCGCTACAGCCTAAAGAGGAAAGAGTCGGGGGGTCAGTTACTCAGTTGAGTCCAGCGGAGCTGCAGCAGCACTGAAATTAACCTTGTTCTTCCTAGAGCTGACGACATTTCTATCAGAAAAGCGCATGATCCTTGCACCCTCAAGCAAGAGCTGGTGAGGGGAGTGGTGTCTATGGGCTGGGTTTGTTATCCCTGTCATGGTCACTGACCTGTTTCTTTACAGGACTGACCACGCCGCGATCCCGCCAATCAAAATGCTTTGGAGCTTTGGACAGGACCTGCATCATGAGCCGAAGCAAATCAAAACCATGCCAGTATGTAGGTAGCATTCGACGAATATATGTCAGAGGCTCCAAGCATCGCCCTGACCAGCAATAGGAGGCATCATCAGCTAGGTGCTTGGCCAAGCATAAATTAACAACCATCACAGAGCTCTCTTGGTAGGGCGAATTGCCTTGGGAGGTCTTGTCTGTTCCCTACTCAGTAATCCCTAACCGCCTTCTATTTGTCCAAGGCAGCCAAGCTATCATTCAAGGTTGTGCGGTTAGTTGCTGGAGAGAAAATGCACTGATCTGATCCCTAAATGTGGATGGAGACGCTTTGTATCAATGAGTAAGCCTGAGGTGACATGAGCACAGTGCTGCTGCAGTCACTCCAGCTCATGGCTGTCATGGCAGCAAAGGGCCCGTTCTCTGAGGAGGTCCAATGGCCATGCACTTCAGCTACACATCATCCCCGCTTCAGCTGCACTGAAGCTATGCATATGATGTACTTCAGCTAAAACCCTGCCTGAAGCGAAGTGCACAAGCCCTGTCAATATTGCCTGTAGTGGTCTTTTAGCTACCCCCCAAAGGTGGTTTGGTGCTTATTACAGAGTGTTTCGAGTTGCACTCCGTCGGCATGAGGACGGCACATGTAGGCTTGACACACATAAGACAACATAACGGGCTCCAGGACATTGCTCGTGATAATATTGGCATGGATTGTTCTCTTTTTCAAAATTAAGTTACTTACTGTACTATGTCTCTGAACATCAGTGTCTTGACAACAGAGACACGTTTTTTAATTGGTGGTGTTGAAAAACACCTGTTTAGCTTGTGGACGATGGGTGGTAGAGCTGCGTGCTGGGAGATGTTTAGCCCCCGAATCCGTACAGAGTCCTGCCCTGGCGCTTGAGGGCGTAGACAACGTCCAGAGCGGTGACAGTCTTGCGGCGAGCATGCTCAGTGTAGGTCACAGCGTCACGGATGACGTTCTCGAGGAAGACCTTGAGGACTCCGCGGGTCTCCTCATAGATGAGGCCACTGATGCGCTTCACGCCTCCACGACGAGCCAAGCGGCGAATGGCAGGCTTGGTTATGCCCTGGATGTTGTCACGAAGGACCTTCCGGTGGCGCTTGGCACCTCCCTTTCCGAGTCCCTTGCCTCCCTTGCCGCGTCCTGACATTGTGTGAGATTGGTGTTGATAGATAGATGAAAGACAGGTTCTCAGTGTCTACATCCACACCAGATCCTCAATAAATAGAACGGGGCCTCCAATTGAGCTTGCTGATCCAGTCTGTGTGCGCGCGGCCTACACTCGGATCAGCAGATATGTACGGCATGTAGCAGGATAAAGACTGGCCAATTTCATAGATTTGACACGTTGAAAACGCTTGCATCCGACTCCAAAATGGCCCGTACCAAGCAGACCGCCCGCAAGTCAACTGGAGGCAAGGCTCCCAGGAAGCAGCTGGCCACGAAGGCAGCTCGCAAGAGCGCCCCTGCCACCGGAGGCGTGAAGAAGCCCCATCGCTACCGCCCTGGCACTGTCGCCTTGCGTGAGATTCGCAAGTACCAGAAGTCTACCGAGCTGCTTATCCGCAAGCTGCCCTTCCAGCGCCTGGTTCGTGAAATTGCCCAGGACTTCAAGACTGACCTGCGTTTCCAGTCCTCGGCTGTCCTAGCGCTCCAAGAAGCAGCTGAGGCGTACCTGGTCGGTCTCTTCGAGGATACCAATCTGGCTGCCATCCATGCCAAGCGTGTCACCATCATGCCCAAGGACATCCAGCTCGCCAGGCGCATCCGTGGCGAGAGGGCTTAAACCCTCGAGCATCGTCCAATACATGCCCAAACCGGTGTTTTTCAACACCCCACTTGTGTTGAAATCCCTGAGTTTCCCCCAGATGTTGAGGGATCGAACTGCACGCGATCTTCTCTCTCCCCCTGCCTAGAAAGCCGAGTTCCATGTTCCTGATCCCTCACATGGTAGGACGGCTTGGCTGCACCATGGCCCAGGCTGTGCATGGCTGCTGGAATTGAGTCTTGTCATGCCCTACATGGCCGAGCGTTATGCAGGACCCAATGAAGACCTCAGTCCTCAACACAAGTCCATCAGTAAAAGACGGGGGGTAAGTCAAGGGACATACACAAGGCTGGGGAAAAGGTCGGTGAAAGGATGCTTCGGAAACGTTTAGGCCTCAATGCTACCAACCACATCCTCCAGAACAGCCAAGGCATCCCACCCATCCCTGCCTGGTGAGTTTCAGTGTCCTGAGATGCTCCATACCAGGGGTACATTTTATTATTTTCCTCTAGATGCGTAGCCACTAACATGCAGGCTTCCTGAACTTGTGTATAGTGCTTCCTGCATGCTTTGGGGGAGACTGCAATCCTCATGCAGTGCTCGCCTCAGTCAGCCCAGCACCCACATGTCCCCCCCCCCTCCATGGTTCCCGCCTCCGATTGTGGACCCTCCCTTGGATCCCTTCTCCCTCGCATACCCTCTCCCATCAGGTGAGGCTGCGTAGAGTCATTCAGTGTAGCCAGCCCACTCCCGTATCCTCCCTCCTCCACCCATCAGTTCCATTGAGGTGGAGACCTGACAGCCGCTACCTCGCCTCAGTCAGTCTAGCCAGCCCCGGATCTGTGTGGATCTGGGATATGGATGCGGGTCAGCTGGATGCAGTACTTATGCACCTGGCTGAGGTCACAGACATGCAATGGACACCACAGGTGGGGCTAGGGTTTAGGGGGGACAGGTGGGTTTAGGGGGGACAGGTGGGTTTAGGGCAAGGCAGGTGGTTTTAGGGGGGACAGGTGGGTTAGGGGCAAGGCAGGTGGGTTTAGGGCAAGGCGGGTGGGTTAGGGGCAAGGCAGGTGGGTTTAGGGTGGACAGGTGGGTTAGGGGCAAGGCAGGTGGGTTTAGGGGGACAGGTGGGTTTAGGGGCAAGGCAAATTGGTTTAGGGGGGGCAGGTGGGTTTAGGGGGGACAGGTGGGTTTAGGGCAAGGCGGGTGGGTTTAGGGGGGACAGGTGGGTTTAGGAGGGGGGAGGTGGGTTTAGGGCAAGGCAGGTAGGTTTAGGGGGGGCAGGTGGGTTTAGGGCAAGGCAGGTGGGTTTAGAGGGGACAGGTGGGTTTAGGGCAGGGCAGGTGGGTTTAGGGGGGGCAGGTGGGTTTAGGGGGGACAGGTGGGTTTAGGGCAGGGCAGGTGGGTTTAGGGGGGGCAGGTGGCTTAGGGGGGCAGGTAGGTTTAAGGGGAGCAGGTGGGTTTAGGGCAAGGCAGGTGGGTTTAGGGGTGACAGGTGGGTTTCGGGGGGGCAGGTGGGTTTAGGGCAAGGCAGGTGGGTTTAGGGGGGACAGGAGGGTTTAGGGGCAAGGCAAATGGGTTTAGGGCAAGGCAGGTGGGTTAAGGGGGGACAGGTGGGTTTAGGGTAAGGCAGGTAGGTTTAGGGCTGACAGGTGGGTTTAGGGCAAGACAGGTGGGTTTAGGGTGGGCAGGTGGGTTTAGGTGGGGCAGGTGGATTTAGGGGGGCAGGTGGGTGTAGGGCAAAGCAGGTGGGTTTAGGGGTGACAGTTTGGTTTAGAGCAACGCAGGTGGGTTCAGGGGGGCAGGTGGGTTTAGGGGGGCAGGTGGGTTTAGGGGGGCAGGTGGGTTTAGGGGGGGCAGGTGGGTTTAGGGCAAGGCAGGTAGGTTGAGGGGGGACAGGTGGGTTTAGGGGGGACAGGTGGGTTTAGGGGGGGCAGGTGGGTTTAGGGGGGACAGTTGGGTTTAGGGTGGGCAGGTGGGTTTAGGGGGGACAGGTGGGTTTAGGGCAAGGCATGTGGGTTTAGGGGGGGCAGTTGGGTTTAGGGGGGGCAGGTGGGGTAAGGGCAAGGCAGGTGGGTTGAGGGCAAGGCAGGAGGGTTTAGGGGGGCCAGGTGGGTTTAGGGGGGACAAGTGGGTTTAGTGGGGGGGGTAAGTTTAGATGCTGTACAGCTCATCACCTGTGACAAGAGACGCCGGGCAACCTCCTGCCCACCGTGCCATTATCAAGCTTATTGTGAAATGTCACTTATATAGTCACTTATATAGTCACTGATAGCTATCAGGCTAGGGCAGCCTCCTGGCCACTGTGACCACCCGCTACATATATATTATATTTCCAGACTGAGTATTTAGTGCTGTCGCATGAATCTTGAACAATTAAATCTGCAATGTTGCTGACTGGCTCTGCTCCTGAGTCCTTGTACATGCAGGACAGCCTCCTGGCCACGGCGACCTCCACCTCCCGGCTCTACATGTGGGTGTCGGTGGGGGCATCCGTGGTGCACATCCTGCTCAGGTGGGGATGCTGGTGCCGAATGTCGGTGTGGATGCCTCTCTTGTCCGCAGGACTGGAGTGTCATGGGCATGTGCTGTTACAGTGTTAACTCAACCATCATCAGCCGCTTCTGATTACATTCTCTCTTCAGCCAGATATCCTGCCGCAGGTGTGCGATGTGAACTGGTCGCCACATAGCAGCAGCACCTCTGATTACTATTTGTTTTCTCAACCCTTCAAACGGTCTCAGGCACTGGCTCCCACCTGGCAACACCTCTGATTACTTTCCTTAGACTGAACCCTGAGCCTTGATCTTTACCCTCAATCCTGCGGTAGGCACGCGGTGTGAGCTCGTTGCGACATGGAAGCAACACCTCTGATTACTTTCCTTAGACTGAACCCTTGGTCATGAGCGTTCCTCTTAATCATGTTGCAGGCACGCGGTGTGAGCTGGTTGCCACATGGCAGCAGCACCTCTGATTACTATTTGTTTTCTCAACCCTTCAAACGGTCTCAGGCACTGGCTCCCGCCTGGCAACACCATCCTTGATTACTTTCCTTAGACTGAACCCTGAGCCTTGATCTTTACCCTCAATCCTGCGGTAGGCACGCGGTGTGAGCTCGTTTCGACATGGCAGCAACACCTCTGATTACTTTCCATAGACTCAACCCTTGGTCATGATCGTTCCTCTTAATCATGTTGCAGGCATGTGGTGTGAGCTGGTCGCCTCATGGGAGCAGCTTCTTGTTAACTTCCAGGGCTTGCGTCAGCTGTCCCTGCATGGCTGTCGGCAACCAATGACGGATGGTCTTACCTACAGCCGGCCTGCTAGCAATAAGTGACAATGTCCTCAGCTACCGGGAATCAGCCGGTCTTGGCTCTAGCGGTATTCATCCTTCAACTGTGTGTATATGGCTGCGGGGGCAATCAATGGGGGTCCCTCTTGAGTACGGCAAGTATGCTTACTGTTATAAGTGGAAAATTTCATGGCTGACCAGCAAGGATCTATTACAGCAAGGATGCATTTCAGCATCCTCCGATTCTTGATTTGTAAGGCTGTGAATGTGGACTGGGGCTAGTGCTGGGCATGCAGGGTTTAGTAGAGGGTGCTTCAGCTACAATTCAGCTACATCAAGACATGCTGGGGGATGGAGCAGTGCGGCTTGCTGTCCGAGCTGCGTGGTGGAGCCAGGCCGGTCCTTCAATCGTGATGGATGGCTTGCTCTACCCCTCGCTTGTGACTCGCTAGCAATTAATGCTCCACTAGCCTTCTGACAGGTGGCCTTAACTGACTGGATTTTATATTCATGAGGTCAGGTGTGGTGTCGTGGCACGACCACGCTGGCCTAATGATTGAATGAGGACACACAACCATCTTCTTACATGTTTGTTACATCTTGACCACCTTTTCAGCATGGCCCAGATGGATATCATCATTGACATCTTGACCACACCCGCAGTCAACACAGCCTAAATCCGTTTCTAAGCCACCGCACTATTGATCCGGGAAATGGATTGAACGGCATTAAAATGTTCACTTGTCAAGAACATGATACCTCTGGGCCATGCTCAAAAGGAAAAGATCTCGGCCGTGTGGCTGCCCGATTTTCTGGTCAGGAGGGAGAACATTAACGTAAGGCTAGAGGAGAAAAGACAGGAACATACGGAATAAAGAGAAGGAACAGACCATGCCCACTTATAGAAAGTCTGTAGAACCCTCAGCCCGTTCAGATCCTAGCCCTCAACAAAGAGAAAACCAAACAAACATACTAGACAGTTGGTCAGGGAAAGGGAAACAAGGACTCTGAAACGACTTGCCTCAACGATATGCTGCCACACCCTTCACAAAAGTCAGAGCATCCCACCCTGGCCTGCCCAGGTACAAAGCGTGGATGTCTGTAGCACCGTCTTGTAGGCCTGTCCATACCCGCTCTCTGAATGTAAGGTGATCTTACACGCAGGGATGTGTTGAACTGTGCTAAGGCAGAATATCTGACCATGACGGACATGCATGAGGATCAAAAAATTGAGAATAAATGTAAACATGTACCGGATTGTTTTTTCCCGTTTCCGGTAGTCCCTAAATTCGTTCACATGCGTAGTACGCCTCCTTAGCGCCTGGGGAAAATACTAAACAACCTCTGGAACACAACTAAGAAAAACTCAAAAACATGATGATGATACTGCTAACAGGGAAATACCTTTAAATCACCTTTAAGTATATGGACAGCCCGGATATGATAGGAGAGGCAGATCATGAAGTGGAAGAAGACCTGCAATGTTTGAAACACACGAGGAACGCTAGGAGAGTCGTGGGTGTATATCCAACCCTTGCATAGTTAAGACCAACAATCAATTTCACTTCCACAGTGACATGATGCCGCTTATACATGCCGCAACATGTCGCAGCGTTCCCGCAGCATATGCAGGACAGCTGTGTGACCCCCTCTCCTAGCCAAGGACAGTGCCCAACCCTCTTGACAGTCAGCACGGGGGGCATTCTCACTGCAATCCAGCAACAGTTGTACCACCACCTCGTGGCCATATCCGGCTGCCAATACCAGTGCCTCCCCATCCAAGCAGTTAGCACGAGGTGCATGCTCCCCCCACCCCAATAACAGCCGCACCACCTCCCCGTGGCCATTCCTGGCTGCCCACACCAGTGCCTCCCCATCCCGGCAGTCAGCATAGGGGGCATGCTCCCTCCACCCCAACAACAGCCGCACCACCTCCTCGTGACCATTCCAGGCTGCCCTCACCAGTGCCTCCCGATCCTGGCAGTTAGCACGAGGTGCATGCTCCCTCCACCCCAACAACAGCCGCACCACCTCCCCGTAGCCATTCCTTGCTGCCCTCACCAGTGCCTCCCCATCCCGCCAGTCAGCATGGGGGGCATGCTCCCTCCACCCCAACAACAGCTGCACTACCGCATAGTGGCCACACTCGGCTGCCCTCACCAGTGCCCACCCATCCCGGCAATCAGCACGTGGGGCATGCTCCCTCCACCCCAACAACAGCTGCACTACCGCCTCGTGGCCATTCCCGGCTGCCCTCACCAGTGCCAACCCATCCTGGCAGTTAGCATGTGGGGCATGCTCCCTCCACCCCAACAACAGTTGCACCACTGCCTCGAGGCCATTCTGCGCAGCCCTTAACAGTGCCTCCCCATCCCGGCAGTCAGCATGGGGGGCATGGTCCCTCCACCCCAACAACAGCTGCACTACCGCATAGTGGCCACTCTCGGCTGCCCTCACCAGTGCCCACCCATCCCGGCAATCAGCACGTGGGGCATGCTCCCTCCACCCCAACAACAGCTGCACTACCGCCTCGTGGCCATTCCCGGCTGCCCTCACCAGTGCCAACCCATCCTGGCAGTTAGCATGTGGGGCATGCTCCCTCCACCCCAACAACAGTTGCACCACTGCCTCGAGGCCATTCTGCGCAGCCCTTAACAGTGCCTCCCCATCCCGGCAGTCAGCATGGGGGGCATGGTCCCTCCACCCCAACAACAGCTGCACTACTGCATAGTGGCCACGCTCGGCTGCCAACACCAATGCCTGCCCACTCGTGCAATCTGCCTTTGTACCAAGATTGAGCATGAGCCTCAACAACTCCAGGCCGTCAAATTCCTGACTGTTGCAGCCAACAGCTCTCATGAGGGCCTGGTCAGGACCGTGTACCGCCACCAGGGCACAGGCCAGGTTAATGGGGCAGGCCCTGAGGCAATCGCGCCAACGTCTGCACACCCGCCACGCTCCATACTGCACCCTACGGGCACCAGGTCCAAGGAGGCCTTGAGTATTGTATAGCCATGAATCTGCATAGCTGAGGATGATGCCAAGGATGTCCGTGTTGAGGTCTTGGAGGCTGGTGAAGATGGCTGGATCCTCGCTAGGGGAAGGAGACGCAGATGCATCTGTTCTGATAGCCTCGGTGGATGCGGATGACGTCATAGGGTGGTGCGCAATTTCACTTTTTTCAATCAGTTGGTCTTGTCTCTCCTGCTCAACAGGCGAGTGAGGTGAAATTCATGCGAGCCAATGTGCAGCACACCTCTTCGGATAAATATAAACCAATCATGGTTTATGCCATGGGCTGTAGTCAGTATTGCATTGTCTATGCCCGGATGCACCGTCTTTATGCTCGGATTTACTCGGATGTGACATCTTCTCAAAAGCCTATTAGGAATGGGCCAGGTTGTGCGATCCGGAGATGCAATGTAGATAAAGAATGAGGGAGTGTGGGAATTGAAAGAAACAAATATGGGGTCATACATATGAACACAACCGGGAGCCAGAGTGGGGGATTCCTGAGTCTTTGACATATCCACATGCCATTCTTGCAGTTGCTCCACTCATGCATGGTCCTTGTTCCGCTCACCAGGGTCAATGTTGGGCACTTGTGTTGAAGGGGATGATGAGTGGATCTTCTTAATGCCACACTCGTCTTGGAGGGGAAAAACTGCAAAGCTTAGGCCACCGAACGAACGGGTGAGACTGGGGTTCTGACGCAACCTGTATTGAACGGCCAATACGGAGAACTTGACGGGGCGAGGACTTGAACGGCCAATACGCAGGCCACGCACCGATGTGTTCTAGAAACTATCGACTGAGTGGCTAGGAAAGAAACCAGTCCGCAATGTAGGAGGAAAATATGTATATTGCTTGATAACAATGAGCGGGAATTAAGAGATTGCACCCCTGAGACGCGTTCGCATTATCCGCTGACCCAACGGCAAACATCTGTGGCCATAGTGTGGATCTCCTGGCGCGTTCATACTAGGGCCAACAAACGGTTGCTCCGTGGATATCAAATACGGAGCATTGAATCCACGTGTACCTCCCTGCATGTGTACGAGGCACTTCCCTCACCGGGATAATTGAGCAGACAGACAATGAGACAAGTAGACAGATCGTGAAACAAGAGCAGGCCATGCATGTTGCATAGTGCATCCGGTCCGAGGAACCAGGCAAGTCTTGCAACTGTCCGTGTCTGTGTCTTCGGAGCCAGTCAAGTCATGCAGCACCAGCCATGCTTGGCATGCATGAGTCCAGGAGTCCATGAGACATCAGCGGGCCATGCAACTCAAGGCACCCCATTTATGGCATGCATGGCGTATGATGTGGGGGGGTGGAGCGCAGTTGTGTGTCTTGAGGTGGAGCGCAGGTGTGCGTGTGGGGGTGGAGAGTAGGTGTGTGTGGATGGGGGGGGAGGGGAGGGGGGCATGTGTGTAGGGGGGGCGCAGCTGTGTTGGGGGTTGGGCGGGGTGGCATGCATATGCTGTGTATTTTGTGTATGTTTGTTGGGGGTTACGGTGCAGGTGGCATGATGTTGATGTGTGTGGTGTTTATTCTTGGAAAGAAAGAAAGAAAGCGACGCCTCGTGGGGGGTGTGAGAGTTAAGGAAACAGTGCAGCCTGGGCTGAAGCCACATCCGCGCCGTTACCGTGTTTATTCTCATCCTTTATTTAATTCATCCTCTTCCCAACTTGCCAACTTCTATCGATCCCCGTTTCCCGCTTCCCTCCCCGAGGCAGGCATCCTGATGGTCTCCAGAGAGTACGGCTATCCTGCTGTCTGCCTAGTTTGCCTTCAACATCCACAACAAGGCTTGGTCCCTCAAGGTAGGGGTGGGGGCGGTACCCAGTACCCAGGGGGTCAATCAGGGTCAACTCATTACTATATTCTGGTGCTTTTATGAAGATGTGAATTCTATTAGCTGCATCCCCACTATTGTCTGGTCCCTCAATGCTTTGGTGGACATACCTTGGAGATCCACACTATGGTCGGGTCCCTTAGGGCATGCTGAAATGAGACCATTCGTGAAGCACTTTCATTTCGGCAAGCTGAAGATGCAATACGATGGAGCTCTTCCGCCTGCTGACGTAGTCCAGCCTTAAGGCTTACTTTAAATCAAATCTCAGCTACATGGCTTGGACCTGGACTGCAGTAGTTGTCGGGAGCGTCTTTCTTAAGGCGAATTGAGAGTCTGAATAGTTCAACTGGGTCCATTCCCTTTGCACTTGTGCAGAATGGCAGATATTCCAACCTGCCGGGGGAACAGCCCTTTCTTGATTTCATTATTTGTTAAGCAAGGCAGACCTGTTTGTTATCCATTTCATTTGCAGATTAACCACTACCTGCACGGATCAAAATGCTGCCTTAGCCATACACACAAAAGTGTATTTGTTCATTCATTTCTTTCCAGGATGCAGGCCCCAATACCTGCCAACAATGAAAACCTGTCCTTTGACATACATCGCATGTGCCATCACCTGTCCGGTGCAAAGTCCGACGACTGGGACATCGCCTCAGCCCTTGTGGGCAAGACATGGCCCAGCTAGAGGTAAACCCTAGGTCAGCCTCCACCTCAGCTGGAGGTAAACCCTGGGTCAGCCTCCAACTCAGCTGGAGGTAAACCCTAGGTCAGCCTCCAACTCAGCTGGAGGTAAACCCTAGGTCAGCCTCCACCTCAGCTGGAGGTAAACACTAGGTCAGCCTCCACCTCAGCTGGAGGTAAACCCTAGGTCAGCCTCCACCTCAGCTGGAGGTAAACCCTAGGTCAGCCGCCAACTCAGCGGGAGGTAGGACCTAGGTCAGCCTCCACCTCAGCTGGAGGTAAACCCTAGGTCAGCCGCCAACTCAGCGGGAGGTAGGACCTAAGTCAGCCTCCACCTTAGCTGGAGGTAAACCCTAGGTCAGCCTCCACCTCAGCTGGAGGTAAACCCTAAGTCAGCCCTTCAACTCAGCTGGAGGTAGGACCTAGGTCAGCCTCCACCTCAGCTGGAGGTAAACCCTAGGCCAGCCTCCACCTCAGCTGGAGGTAAACCCTAGGTCAACCACCACCTCAGCTGGAGGTAAACCCTAGGTCAGCCTCTAACTCAGCTGGAGATAAACCCTAGGTCAGCCTCCACCTCAGCTGGAGGTAAACACTAGGTCAGCCACCAACTCAGCTGGAGGTAAACCCTAAGTTAGTCTCCACCTCAGCTGGAGGTAAACCCTAGGTCAGCCGCCACCTCAGCTGGAGGTAAACCCTAGGTCAGCCTCCACCTCAGCTGGACGTAAACCCTAGGTCAGCCTCCACCTCAGCTGGAGGTAAACCCTAGGTCAGCCTCCACCTCAGCTGGAGGTAAACCCTAGGCCAGCCTCCACCTCAGCTGGAGGTAAACCCTAGGCCAGCCTCCACCTCAGCTGGGGGTTAGCCCTAGGCCAGCCTCCAAATCAGCTAGGCAGCAGCTGGCGGGCCAAGTTCTAGGGCTTATTGCCACCAGAACCCTCGGCTACCTACCCTGATGTAGCTGAATTGTAGCGGAAAGCGCGCATAAGACCAAAACAGCTGTCAGTGTGCCATCAGCAGGAAATAACAAACGGCCGTTATTGCCTTCAGTATAATTATAACTCTAGAGACATCTCCAGTACACCTCCCATTCTGCCATTTTGTGTCCTTTGATTTTCTGTTACAAATGCAACCCGTGGAAACCAGCCCCATGGAATGTCCTCCCCCCACCCTGTCATTTTCTCGAGCCCTCCTTCCACGTCCCTGCCCTCTCACATATCCTCGCATGAATGAAGAGAGAAGATGTGAGAAACACAGGGCCCGAAAACCCAGTCAATGGACACCGTCTCATAGGTTCAGCTGCATCACTTCCTAACCTATAGCCCCGCACCCTGACCCTTAACCGGAAGGCCCTGAACCTTTTTTATTATTATCTACAGGCAGGCCCTGAACCCTTTTGATCACTCGCATGGACCCCTGGCCTGGTGTGAGAGGTATGAACGCATGACGTCCAGCTATTGTTTTATTACCTGGCAAGCCCCTGAAACCTGTTGAGCCCCAGGCCCCTTGCTGAGTCAAGGCCTATAGGGATGCGTTAGGGATCAAGTCTAACGACTGGGATCCATCTGGGCAGTTTCTGGCTGTGGGGAGCTACGATGAGGTGGGTAGGGGACTAATGATGGTAACGGCGCGGACGCGGCCTAGGCCCATGCCGCGCAGTTTCCTTAACCCTCATGCCCCTGCGGTGCGTAGTTTTCTTTCTTTCTTCGGGTAGGGGAGGTAACATGAGATGGGTGGGATGGGGATGGGAAATTTTTGAACGTTGGATCCCCTAGCTCAGTCACACACCATTGCTGTTGGAGCAGCATGCTCGCCTTGCGATGGGCGCCGGAATTTCCGGTCCTATCGTGGGCGTCCTGGATGGCTGCCAGCCGCTCTCCGGGCGGGGAAATCACACAGCAGCGCCCGTCCATGTTCCACTATTTGACGTGCGCTTAGTCTACCGGTATTTGGAACGCCGACTCCCCGGTATGAGCGTGCGTATTTCTCATGAAACCTAGGGTTGACTGCACACTATTAGAGCACACACGCGCCCCTAGCTGATGTTGCCCCACACAAACATATATTGGTACTCTTCGAGTTTCCAGAAGGCACTTTGTTACTTTGCCGCCTTTTAGGGTTTAAGTTTAGGGTTTAGGTGCGACTTCCGCGCATTCAATGGCCTAATTGAACAGAAGATCAACCCGGAATGCAAATTTAAACGTTGGCGGAAGATCCCTTCTCCCTCGCATCCCCTCTCCCATGAGGTGAGGCTGCGTAGAGTCATGAGCATGTCTTCTTTAAGCCAAGCCATGTAGATTTGAACAGTCGGTCGGACGTCTCCTGAGATAATGATTTATGCCTGTATTCAAACGCCCCTCGCATGACACTCATCCAGCCGTGTGAGCTGGTCGCCACATCGCAATATCAGTTATGCTAGCTTTGCCGAAAATCTTAGGCCTGCAACTTGATTACCATACTTCCCTAATCCTCAACCTGATTGCATAATTACATTCCATCAGCCAGATATCCTGCCGTAGATGCGCGATGTGAACTGCTCGCCACATAGCAGCAGCACCTCTAATTACTATTTGTTTTCTCAACCCTTCAAACGGTCTCAGGCGCTGGCTCCCGCCTGGCAACACCATCCTTGATTACTTTCCTTAGACTGAACCCTGAGCCTTGATATTTACCCTCAATCCTGCTGCAGGCACGCGGTGTGAGCTGGTTGCGACATGGCAGCAACACCTCTGATTACTTTCCTTAGACTGAACCCTTGGTCCTGATCGTTCCTCTTAATCATGTTGCAGGCATGTGGTGTGAGCTGGTCGCCTCATGGGAGCAGCTTCTTGTTAACTTACAAGGATTGCTTCAGCTGTCCTTGCATGGCTGTCGGCAACCAAAGACGGATGGTCTTAGCTACAGCCGGCCTGCTGGCAATAAGTGACAACGTCCTCAGCTACCGGGAATCAGTGACGGCCGGTCTTGGCTCTAGCGGTATTCATCCTTCAACTGTGTGTATATGGCTGCGGGGGCAATCAATGGGTGGCCCTCTTGAGTACGGCAAGTCTGCTTACTGTTATAAGTGGAACATTTCATGGCTGCCAAGCAAGGATCTATTACAGCAAGGATGCATTTCAGCATCCTCCGATCCCTGATCCCTGATGATCCCTGATCCCTGATCCCTGATCCTTGATCCCTGATCCCTGATCCCTGATCCCTGATCCCTGATCCCTGATCCCTGATCCCTGATCCCTGATCCCTGATCCCTGATCCCTGATCCCTGATCCCTGATCCCTGATCCCTGATCCCTGATCCCTGATCCCTGATCCCTGATCCCTGATCCCTGATCCCTGATCCCTGATCCCTGATCCCTGATCCCTGATCCCTGATCCCTGGCCCCTGATCCCTGGCCCCTGATCCCTGGCCCCTGGCCCCTGGTCCCTGGCCCCTGGCCCCTGGCCCCTGGCCCCTGGCCCCTGGCCCCTGGCCCCTGATCCCTGGCCCCTGGCCCCTGATCCCTGATCCCTGATCCCTGATCCCTGATCCCCGATCCCTGATCCCCGATCCCCGATCCCCGATCCCTGATCCCCGATCCCCGATCCCCGATCCCCGATCCCCGATCCCCGATCCCCGATCCCCGATCCCCGATCCCCTGTCCCCGATCCCCGATCCCCGGTCCCCGGTCCCCGGTCCCTGGTCCCTGGTCCCTGATTCCTTGTCTAATGGGAAGGCTGAGGCCCTGGATGTGGTTCAGCTCTACTCCTGCCTGGACTGTATCGACCACCTACAATGGTCTCTCAACTCTTTGTACAGGAAAGATTGGGGAAAGGTTGCCTTCTGTCCTTTATTGACCAGTCTGACCCACACCCTGCTCCGGAACCTTTTAGACTGTGTGGATGCAGGCAAGGAATGCAGATGTGGGATACCCCTCTTGTCCGCTGGGATTGGTGAGTCATTGGTATGTGCTGTTACTGTGACAACCCAACCATCATTAACCTCTTTGGGAAGGGCCTGGCTTAGCGAACCGGTCGGAAGGCTAGGAAGTGGAGCTAAAGGGTAAATATAAGACAAGGGATTATAGGAGGCAGACAACTGGGACAGCCAAACACAGAACAAGAAGGCACAGAAGGGTTAGCATGTTTCATGATTCATGAACATATTTTCTTTACATCAAAATAGATATTTGAACCGTTGGCCGGTTGTCCCGTAACATCCAAATGTGTGCCTTTATTTGAATGCCTTGCTAACATATATTGTTTGTTTGAATTCATTCTCCCCCTTCGTTTGACATGCATTTGTCTAAATTCGACGCAGCCCTGTGTTTGGGGTCTGGGTAAATGCCGCTCCTGAATTCAAACAAGGATCGCTTGCAGCCACACACGCATGGTGTGAGTTGGTCGATGCTTCATAAGATCATTTTGATTGCCTGGAAACTTACCCTAATACCCTAACCCCCCGTACTTCCCTTAACCCTTAACTTGAATTGTTTCCCTTCATTAATCTTAAAAATCACCGCATGCACGCGATACGCTGGTTACTGCATGCCTGGGAGCAACTCCTCTGATGACAACTTCGTATGAATCCAGAAAATTGTCGATGCTGAATGGCAACATCACCCCTAATTAATTGTAAAATTGAATCTTGAGCCATGATCTTTCCCGTCAAACCTGTTGCAGACATGTGGCTTGAGCTGCAAACGGCAAAAAGTTATAAGTGAAAGCGTCCTCCGGGAATCAGTGACGGTCGGTGTTGGCTCTAGCAGTATTGATCCTTCAACTGTGTGTATATGGCTGCAATCAATTGGGGCCACTCTTGACTACGGCAGGTCTGCTTACTATCAGTGGCGATTTTCATGGCTGTCGGCAACCAGCAAGAATATATTGAAGCAAGTATACATTTCAGCTTCCTCCGATTCTTGAGTTGTAAGGCTGGAAATGTGGACTGGGGCTAGTGCTGGGCATGCAGGGTTTAGTAGAGGGTGCTTCAGCTACAATACAGCTACATCAAGGCATGCTGGGGGATGGAGCAGTGCGGCTTGCTGCCTGAGCTACATGACGCAGCCAGGCCGGTCCTTCAATCGTGATGGATGGCTTGCTCTACCCCTCGCTTGTGACTCGCAGGCTATTAATGCTCCCCTGACCTTCTGACAGGTGGCCTTAGCTTACTGGGTTTCATATTCATGAGGTCAGGTGTGGTGTCGTGGCACGACCACGCTGGCCTAATGATTGAATGAGGACACAAAACCATCTTCTTACAAGTTTGTTACATCTTGACCACCTTTTCAGCATGGCCCAGATGGATATCATCATTGACATCTTGACCACACCCGCAGTCAACACACACAACCTAAATCCGTTTCTAAGCCACCGCACTATTGATCCGGGAAATGGATTGAACGGCATTAAAATGTTCACTTGTCAAGAACATGATACCTCTGGGCCATGCTCAAAAGGAAAAGATCTCGGCCGTGTGGCCGCCCGATTTTCTGGTCAGGAGGGAGAACATTAACGTAAGGCTAGAGGAGAAAAGAAAGGAACATACGGAATAAAGAGAAGGAACAGACCATGCCCACTTAAAGAAAGTCTGTAGAATCCTCAGCCCGTTCAGATCCTAGCCCTCAACAAAGAGAAAACCAAACAAACGTACTAGACAGTTGGTCAGGAAAAGGGAAACAAAGGACTCTGAACGACATAGCCTCAACGATAAACTACCACACCCTTCACACAAGTCAGAGCATCCTACCCTGGCATGCCCAGGTACAAAGCGTGGATGTCTGTGGCACCGTCTTGTAGGCCTGTCCATACCCGCTCTCTGAATGTAAGGTGATCTTACACGCAGGGATGTGTTGAAATGTGCAAAGGCAGACGAACTGTGCTAAGGCAGAATATCTGACCATGACTAAAATGCATGAGGATCAACAAATTGAGAATAAGTGTTAACATGTACCGGATTGTTTTTTCCCGTTTCCGGTAGTCCCTAAATCTGTTTACATGCGTAGTACGCCTCTTAAGCGCCTGGGGAAAATACTATACAACCTCTGGAACACAACTAAGAAAAACTCAAAAACATGTTGATGATATTGCTTACAGGGAAATACCTTTCAATCACCTTCAAAAATATATTCATGGACAGCCCAGATAAGATAGGAGAGGCAGATCATGAAGTGGAAGAAGACCTGCAATGTTTGAAACACACGAGGAACGCTAGGAGAGTCGTGGGTGTATATCTGACCCTTGCATAGTTAAGACCAACAATCAATTTCACTTCCACAGTGACATGAGGCCGCTTATACATGCCGCAACATGTCGCAGCGTTCCCGCAGCATCTGCAGGACAGCTGTGTGACCCCTCCTCCTAGCCGAGGACAGTGCCCATCCCCCTTGACAGTAAGCATGTGGGGCATTCTCACTGCAATCCAGCAGCAGCCGCACCACTGTCTCGTGGCCATTATGGGCTGCAAACACCAGTGCCTCCCCATCCCGGCAGTCAGCATAGGGGGCATGCTCCCTCCACCCCAACAGCAGATGCACCACCGCCTCGTGGCCATTCCTGGCTGCACTCACCAGTGCATCTCCACCCTGGCAGTCAGCATGAGGGGCATGCTCCCTCCACCCCAACAATAGCCGCACCACCGCCTCGTGGCCATACCTGGCTGCCAACACCAGTGCCCTCCCACTCTGGCAGTCAGCATGTGGGGCATGCTCCCTCCACCCCAACAAAAGCCGCACCACCGCCTCGTGGCCATCCTGTGCTGCCCACACCAGTGCATTCCCTCTCTGGCAGTCAGCATGGGGTGCATGCTCCCTCCACCCCAACAACAGCCTCACCACCGCCTCGTGGCCATCCTGCGCTGCCATCACCAGTGCCTCCCCATCCTGGCAGTCAGCACGTGGGGCATGCTCCCTCCACCCCAACAACAGCTGCACTACTGCATAGTGGCCACGCTGGGCTGCCAACACCAACGCCTGCCCACTGGTGCAGTCTGCCTTTGCACCAAGATTGAGCATGAGCCTCACCAACTCCAGGCCGTCATTGAAGTCCTGACTGTTGCAGCCAACAGCTCTCATGAGGGCCTGGTCAGGACCGTGTACTGCCATCATGGCACAAGCCAGGTTAATGGGGCAGGCCCTGAGGCAGTCGCGCCAACGCCTGCACACCCGCCACGCTCCATACTGCACCCTACGGGCGCCAGGTCCAAGGAGGCCTTGAGTGTTGTATAGCCATGCATCTGCATTGCTGAGGATTATGCCAAGGATGTCCGTGTTGAGGTCTTGGAGGCTGGTGAAGATGGCTGGATCCTCGCTAGGGGAAGGAGATGCAGATGCATCTGTTCTGATAGCCTCGGTGGATGCGGATGACGTCATAGGGTGGTGCGCAATTCCACTTTTTTCAAACAGTTGGGCTTGTCTCTCCTGCTCAACAGGCGAGTGAGGTGGAATTCATGCGAGCCAATCTGCAACACACCTCTCCGGATAAATATAAACCAATCATGCTTTTCGAATGGCCGTCCTACATGCATGCAAAACGCCACATGCCATGGGTTGGAGTCAGTATTGCAATGTATATGCCCAGATGCATCTACTCAAAAGCCTTTCAGGAAAGGGCCGGGCTGTGCGATCTGGAGATGCAGATAAGGAATGAGGGAGTGTGGAAATTGAAAGTAGCAAATATGGGGTCACAACACAACCGAAAGCCAGAGTAGTGTGCGTGGTAGACTCCTCAGTCTTTGACATATCCACATGCCATTCTCGCAGTTGGTCCACTCATGCATGGTCCTTGTTCCGCTCACCAGGGGCAATGTTGGGCACTTGTGTTGAAGTGGATGATGAGTGGATCTGCTCTATGCCGCACTCGTTTTGGAGAAAGCTTGGGCCACCGAACGAGCGGGTGAGACTGGGGTTCTGACGCAACCTGTATTGAACGGCCAATACGGAGAACTTGAAAGAGCGAGGACTTGAACGGCCAATACGCAGGCCACCAATGTGTTCCAGAAATTATCGACTGTGTGGCTTGGGACGAACCAGTCCACAATGTAGAGAATTATATGTAGATTGATTGGTAACAATAAGCGGGAATTTAGAGAGTGCACCCCAGAGGCGCATTCGCATCTTCCGCTTACCGAACGGCGGGAAACATCACCGGCCATAGTGTGGATCAGGTGTGGATCTCGTGGGGCGCGTTAGTTCATACTAGGGCTAAAAACGGTTGCACCGTGGATATTAAATACGGAGCCTTGAATCCTCGTGTACGCCAAATGCCCCTGAAAGTAATACATTCCTGTACGAGGCACTGCCCTCATCGGAAAGAATTGAGCAGACAGACAATGAGACAAGTAGACAGACCATGAAACAAGAGCAGGCTACGCAGGTTGCATACTTGCATAGTGCATCCGGTCGGAACCAGGCAAGTATTGCAACTGTCTGTGTCTGTGCCTTCGGAGCCAGGCAAGTCATGCAACACCCGCCATGCTTAGCATGCATGAGTCCAAGAGTCCATTAGACATCAGCGGGCCATGCAAGTCGCATGGTGCATCTGGTTGGATTTATGCATGCCATGCAACTCCAAGCACCCCATTTATGGCATGCATGTCGCAGATAATGATCACAGATAATGACCTGATCATCATGAAAAGCAAGGTGCAACAATTCGCAGCACATACCCCGGAACTCGCCCAAGCGCTAGAACAGCTCAACCCTGCCACTGCTACCCTCCCTGCCACAGACCCCCTCAATGCGTACACCCTGCTTCAACCCTTGTTTCGCCTAGGAATCACTCACCTAGCAGTCCTGACAGAACAGGGAGGCAAGCACTTGATGGATGGGAGAGGCCTGAGAAACAGATACGGGAGAAATGTCAAAGACAAGCACATCATAGCCTTAAACAGACTCTCAGTCATGGCAAACAACGGGCCCGGTGCAGACAAAGACCTAAGAGACATGATAAGAAAAAGAAACACGACGTTGAGCTTCCCAAAGGATCAACGAGAGATACACGAGCATGTACATCACTGCTATAGCAAGAAACCCCATGCCGACAGGAACCATGTTCCAGGCTTCCCTTCACCCTGACCAGACATTGATCACCCAGTACCTGAATACCAAGGACATTGGCACTCCAACAACAACAGAAACAGAGAGACCGGGAGACCTCGCTGATATCCCAGACCCCACCCAACAACAAGAGGGCAGAGCAAACCTGACGGGACAGCAAGGCAGCAAGAAGAAACAACACTGGTGCAAGGACCCTACCCTCCACTCACAGAGACAAGAAAAAACAAGGATGCTCGTCAATTACGAGCCTACGGAAAGAGATTGCGGCCCCACGCAGAAAGTGCCAGACAACAGGAACATGCCTATGTACCAGACATGACTACAAAAGGAAGAAGGCAGAGCACATTTTTGCATTTGCCAAAAGCAAAATATCAGAAGGAGAAAGGGTGGCAACAGTCATACAAGAGATGTATGGGCACACCAACCAAGTAGCAGCCATCACAGGCTGGAGGATGGTCACAGAGCCAAGCAAAGGACGCTACCAAAAAGGGAAAGACAGAATCAAGCAAATTCAATATCAAGTCACATGGCACCCAAGCATCATTGATAAATGGGCCATCCCATACCATGGCATGGCAGGGTACACACCAGAGAAGATAGAGGCTTGTTGCCGGAAGACTCTAGGACTTGGTCAAGACCTGCATGCCCACGATTGGGCAGGTGTTGCAGCATGCGAAGGTTGTTGGAACCCACACAGCCTGCAGTACGATGACACATCGGGATGTTATGATGACATCATCACATGCGACGTATGCTACAAGTACTATCATGTCCAATGCCTAGGCCAACCAGTGGACTGGAGACCCACCCTAGACAAATGGACATGCCCGGCATGCACACATGCAACTAGCACCACACAAGTGGAGGGGCTGGTTAGAGTCACATGGAAGCCTAGCTGGGAGCCTGAAGAGATGCTCCTTACCGAAGAAAACACGGCCGCCCTCCTACGACAATGGGTGTCTGAAAACCACGACCAGCCACCAGCGAGGACCTCCGAAGGCACCATGCTAGATAGGCACTTATCTAACATGGCCCAACAAGGGTTCCACCAAAATCACAGCAGTTGGGATACCACCCTGGGAGACAATATCCGGGAAATGATAACCTTCGATATGGAGCCAATTAACCCGCAACTGGACATCGATGCACCAACGGGAGAGTGTAAAATTGAAGTGAGAGAGATTGAGACATGGAACCCTAAGAGTACCACCCAAATCATGACTACAGAGATGGCATGCGTGTACAAGGGGAACGGCCGGTGCGTCGGGACAATCGCCAAAGACAGACTCATCACCCTCAGAAGATTGTATGAACAAGCTGCAGATGAAGGCATCCATGCTAAAATGACGCCTCCCCCATCCTCCTTTGAAGAGGAAATGGTTGACCTCATCATCAGACACAAGGAGGGGACAAAGACACAGACCAAACAAATGCAGGACAATTTCAGCATCCCACCACAATTCAGAGCGTTGATAGACACGCACTTTGGCGTCTCCAAGGAACGGTTCTCTAGCCCCCTCCAAGTTAGAGATCACGCCACCACCTATTGGAGTATATACCCGAGGGACCAGGCCTTCCAAGCACAAACAAATGCCTTCCAACACAGGTGGACAGGGTACTCACATGCCTTCCCAAACCGGGACGAACCATCCCTCGAGAAAGCAGTCCGATGGGCAGTATGGTCTGCAGATATGACCAGGGAACCGACAGCTACTGTCTTGTACCTGCCCAGGGGGATGAAGTCGTCAGGCAAACCCTCATACCAAAAGTGGTTGGACAAATACCCAAAATATTGTACAAGAATAGCTAGCACCAAGAGCTCCCCTTTCCCCCTGTGGAAAGAGGAGAGTTGGACGCAAGGAGCAACCCCGCCTCCCATGCACAAATGCCACATGGACATAATCGTTGTGTGGAACAAAGAAGCCCAGTCCGAGCAAATCGGGTGGAAACAGGATCTCCTCATCAGACTGCTCCGCACAACCCTCGCACATGTTGAAAAACACCCGCAAGCCAGGGCCAACCCCCTGCTAATAACCGCAACATGGACCCAGCCTCCTCCCCCATGTGGGGATAGGGCGGAAGAAGGTCAAGGAGAGCTGAGCCATGCCCAGCCCATGATAGGATCAAGCTCCTTCCAACGTTCTCTAAGGGACACTGACATCCCTAGAGCAACGGAGGTAGACCCAGTGGACGCATGCAATTGCCTCCAGTGGTTCCAAGAAAACAGCGCGATGAAGCACAATTGGAGGGAGATAGCCTACACTGATAGCAGCTGTATTGAAACCAGCCTCAAAGAAGGCAAGAAGGTTCAGCTAACTGGCGCTGGCCTCCACATCCCGAGCGCCACTCCCGATCAACAGGACATCACCATTAACCCGGCTGGAGAAGGTCCCACAAACACCATCAACAGAGCCGAACTGGCAGGGATTTATGGAGCCCTAGTGAAAAGACAGACCAAGATAGTTGTGGACAGCGCCACATCCTTGTACCAAATCCGAAAAGCTTTCCGATCCCCCATGTCTCTCACCTACCACAAGCACAGAGACCTCCTCCAGCATATCGTGGGCCAACTCCAGCTCATGGCGTCCCAAGGAAAAATAGTCGAATTCCATAAGGTGAAGGCCCACAACGGAGATATCGGAAACGAGAAAGCCGACAGGGTCGCTAAACGGGCAGCCACTCAAAAGGGAGAATGCGATCTGACCGTTCCAGTGAGCTCCGAACCCTCACAGTACGGCTCTTTCTGGCTTTTCACAAAACCTGACAAAGAGGACCCTAGCCAGGGAGAGCCGCAAGGATTAGAGGATCTGAAGGGTGCCTTGAAGACACACATTCACGAGCGCCAAAAGCTGGGCCGATCCAACATCGATAGCGTATACTTTCAAGGGTGGCAACGGTTGCACTCGATTGCTGATGGGACCCTCAGCAACAGTTTCTTTAACCACCCAGGAGTCACTGTGGCAGAGCAGAAAACAGCCCTTCGATGGCGACATGGATGCCTTTGGAATAACAAGGTGGCTTTCAGGTGGGGCAAAAGTACCACGGACAAATGCCCCTTGTGTGGTGAGCACGACAGTGCAGGCCATATCTCAGGCGCATGCAGGCACCCCGAAATGCAAAATATGTACATAAGAGCGCCACCATGGCACAGGAAGGTTTTTGCTGAGGGCTGTATCGAAAGGCAGCATGGGAGGGGACAGCGTCATGGCAGACCTGGGGACAGCCGAGAAGTGTGAGAGAGCAGGAGCACCAGCCATGTTGATGAATAAAGTCCCCTCGTACTTAATCCCCCACGCTGCGGCACCAGCACTTGGAGCCGTCCAAATGAAAACGAAAATGCAGCCTGACATGCTGTTGATGCAAACGACAGGACAAAAGAAGGACTTTGTAGTCCACATTGGGGAATTTAAGTATTGCAGAGACACTGAGCATGGGGACCAGTGAAAAGCGTGCTTAAACCAGCACACTCACCTCGTTGAGCTACTGATCCTGAACGGGCACCAACAAAACAATATAAAAATTATTCCAATCTTGATCGGCACTTCGGGCACTATTTATAATAAGCACACAATTGAAGCCATGATGTCTCTAGGGATCACCGCGTTCCATGCCAAGAAATGCGCCCAGAAAATGCATGTCCATTCGATAAAACTCTTGCATAGCATAGTACAAACCAGACGCAGACTCGAATATTTTTCCGCCACAAAGCCTGTCACTGGGCCAATAAAGGACACCCATAAGAGAAAACCACCGTGAGGAAGTTGCTTCTTTCTTTTTTGCCTCATGGTAACGGCGCGGATGTGGCTACGGCCCCAAGCTGCGTTGTTTCCTTAACATCCACGCCCTAATAGGCGCCCGTAGCTTTCTTTCTTTCTTTCTGTATCAAGTGCCGGTACCGGTTTACGGGCACTGTCCCATGTATCAAGTGTGATGCTCTGTTGGACTGTAAAAATCACAAACACTTCACAACTAACTTGACCGCCTTTTCAGCATGGCCCAGAAGAGTATCGTCATTAACATGTTGGCCTATATCCGTCTCTATACCACTCTAAATTTAGGTAATGGGTCGAACGACAGTGATATGTGCCTGGTCGGTTAAGGTGCCTGGTCGGTAAAGGTGCATGGTCGGTAAAGGTGCCTGGCCGGTAAAGGTGCCTGGTCGGTAAAGGTGCCTGGTCGGTAAAGGTGCCTAGTCGGTAAAGGTGCATGGTCGGTAAAGGTGCATGGTCGGTAAAGGTGCATGGTCGGTAGAGGTGCATGGTCGGTAGAGGTGCATGGTCGGTAAAGGTGCATGGTCGGTAAAGGTGCATGGTCGGTTAAGGTGCATGGTCGGTAAAGGTGCATGGTCGGTAAAGGTGCATGGTCGGTAAAGGTGCATGGTCGGTAAAGGTGCATGGTCGGTAAAGGTGTCTGGTCGGTAAAGGTGCATGGTCGGTAAAGGTGCATGGTCGTCGGGAGGTAAATAAACTCTATACTTGTCTTCTCCTTAATCCGTGTGCTCCTTTCATTTCTTCGCTAGCCTTGAGTTTATTAACCTCCCGACGACCATGCACATATCAAAGGGGAAGAAAACACCACCTCACAAAGAAAGGATGTCTAAAGAATCCTAAGCCTGACCAGATCCTAGCCCTAAGCGACGAGAAAACAAACAAACGTACGAGGCAGTTGGTCAGGAAAACCAGGAAAATGGAAGCAAAGGCCTTTGAAATGACTAAGCAACAACGGAACCACCATATCCTTCACACAAGTCAGAGCATCCCACCCTAGCCTGCCCATGTACAAATCAATTATGTAGCACTGTTTGGGGGGTCTGCCAATGCCCACTCCCTAAGGTCATCTTGCACGCTGTGTTACTGTTTGCATGGGACACATACACAAGATCAGACCATGACTGCCATGCATGAGGGCCAACACATTGAGAAGTATGCGCCTCTGCACCTGGGGGAAACACTAAAAGAACTCCGGATCAGAACTACATTAACATGATCATGGATAGCCTGGATGCGATAGGGGAGGTATAACATGAAGTTCAACAAACATCTGCAATGTTTGTATATAACGGGGTGTCAGCTAGGATAAGAGGTGGTGAATATCCGAACCTTGCAGAGCTCATACCATTTCACCTCCACCATGACATGATGTTTCTATGAAGATGGCAACACGCCGCCGCGTTCCTGCAATAGCTGCAGGACAGCTGAGTGGCCACCCCTCTTAGCCAAATATAGGGCTTGCCCGCCCCGGCAGTTTGCATGGGGTGTATTCTCACTGCAGTCCAGCAACAACCTCACCACCGCCCTGTGGCCATTTCGGGCTGCCAACACCAGTGCCAGCCCATTATTGAAGTCCGCACGAGGTGCATGCTCCCTCCACCCCAACAACAGCCGCACCACTGCCTCTTGGCCATACTGCGCAGCCAACAGGAGTGCCCACCCATCTAGGCAGTCAGCACGTGGGGCATGCTCCCTCCACCCCAACAACAGCTGCACTACCGCCTCGTGGCCATTCCCGGCTGCCCTCACCAGCGCCTCCCCATTCTGGCAGTCAGCATGGGGGGCATGCTCCCTCCACTCCAACAACAGCCACACTACCGTCTCGTGGCCACTCTCGGCTGCCAACACCAGTGCCTCCCCATCCTGGCAGTCAGCACGTGGGGCATGCTCCCTCCACCCCAACAACAGCTGCACTACCGCATAGTGGCCACTCTCGGCTGCCCTCACCAGTGCACACCCATCCAGGCAGTCAGCACGTGGGGCATGCTCCCTCCACCCCAACAACAACTGCACTACCGCCTCATGGCCATTCCCGGCTGCCCTCACCAGTGCCCACCCATCTTGGCAGTCTGCACGAGGGGCATGCTCCCTCCACCCCAACAACAGCCGCACCACCGCCTCGTGGCCATTCTGCGCAGCCCTGAACAGTGCCTCCCCATCCCGGCAGTCAGCATAGGGGGCATGCTCCCTCCACTCCAACAACAGCCGCACTACCGCCTCATGGCCATTCTTGGCTGCCCTCAGGAGTGCCCACCCATTCCGGCAGTCAGCACGAGGTGCATGCTCCCTCCACCCCAACAACAGTTGCATCACCGCCTCGTGGCCATTCTGCGCAGCCTTCAACAGTGCCTCCCCATCCTGGCAGTCAGCATGGGGGGCATGGTCCCTCCACCCCAACAACAGCTGCACCGCTGCATAGTGGCCACGCTCGGCTGCCAACACCAATGCCTGCCCACTCAAGCTGTCTGCGTTTGCACCAAGATTGAGCATGAGCCTCACCAACTCCAGGCCGTCAAATTCCTGACTGTTGCAGCCAACAGCTCTTATGAGGGCCTGGTCAGGACCATGTACCGCCACCATAGCACAGGCCAGGTTAATGGGGCAGGCCCTGAGGCACTCACGCCAACGCCTGCACACCCGCCACGCTCCATACTGCACCCTACGGGCGCCAGGTCCATGGAGGCCTTGAGTGTTGTATAGCCATGCATCTGCATTGCTGAGGATGATGCCAAGGATGTCCGTGTTGAGGTCTTGGAGGGTGGTAAAGATGGCTGGATTCTCGCTAGGGGAAGGAGATGCCGATGCATCTGTTCTGATAGCCTCAGTGGATGCGGATGACGTCATAGGGTGGTGCGGAATTCCACTTTTTCAATCAGTTGGGCTTGTCTCTCCTGCTCAACAGGCGAGTGAGGTGGAATTCATGCGAGCAAATGTGCAGCACACCTCTTCGGATAAATATAAACCAATCATGCTTTATGAAAGGCCGTCCTACATGCATGCAAAATGCCACATGCCATGGGCTGGAGTCAGTATTGCAATGTCTATGCCCGGTTGCACCGTTTTTATGCTCGGATTTACTCAGATGTGACATCTTCTCAGAAGCCTTTTAGGAATGGGCCAGGCTGTGCGATCCAGAGATGCAATGTAGATACATAATGAGGGGGTGTGGAAATTGAAAGAAACAAATATGGGGTCATACATATGAACACAACCGGGAGCCAGAGTGGGAGATTCCTCAGTCTTTGACATATCCACATGACAGTCTTGCAGTTGTTCCACTCATGCATGGTCCTTGTTCCGCTCACCAGGGGCAATGTTGGGCACTTGTGTTGAAGTGGATGATGAGTGGATCTTCGTAATGCCACACTCGTCTTGGAGGGGAAAAACTGCAAAGCTTAGGCCACCGAACGAACGGGTGAGACTGGGGTTCTGACGCAACCTGTATTGGACGGCCAATACGGAGAACTTGACGGAGCGAGCGAGGACTTGAACGGCCAATGCGCAGGCCACTAAGGCCACCGATGTGTTCCAGAAACTGCCGACTGAGTGGCTAGGAACGAAACCAGTCCGCACTGTAGGAGAAATAGATGTAGATTGATTGGTAACAATGAGCGGGCATTTAGAAATTGCACCCCAGAGGCGCGTTCGCATCTTCCGCTTACCGAACGGCAGGAAACATCAGCGGCCCTAGTGTGGATCTCGTGGAGCGCGTTCATACTAGGACCACAAAACGGTTGCTCCGTGGATATTAAATACGGAGTCTTGAATCCACTTGTGCGCCAAATGCCCCATGGAAGTACCGTCCTGCATGTGTACGAGGCACTGCCCTCATTGGAACGAATTGAGCAGACAGACAACGAGACAAGTGGATAGACCATAAAACAAGAGCAGGCTACGCAGGTTGCATGGTGCATCCGGTCGGAACCAGGCAAGTCTTGCACCTGTCTGTGTCTGTGTCTTTGGAGCCAGGCAAGTCATGCAACACCCGCCATGCTTGGCATGCATGAGTCCAGGAGTCCATTAGACATCAGCGGGCCATGCAGGTCACATGGTGCATCTGGTTGGATTCATGCATATGCCATGCAACTCCAAGCACCCCATTTATGGCATGCATGGCGGATGATGTGGAGGGTTGGAGCAAAGTTGTGTGTGATGGGGTGGAGCGCAGGTGTGCGTGTGTGTGGGGGGGGGGGGGGGGGGCAGCTGTGTTGAGGGGTGGGGTGGCATATGCTGTGTCTTGTGTGTATATCTGATGGAGGGTACAATGCAGGTCTGGTGCAGATGGCATAATGTAAATAGGTGTGGTGTTTATTCTCATCCTTTATTTATTTCATCCTCTTCCCAACTTCTATCCTCTTCTCCCGCTTCCCTCCCTGAGGCAGGCATCCTGATGGTCTCCAGGAAGTACGGCTATCCTGCTGTCTGCCTAGTTTGCCTTCAACATCCACAACAAGGCTTGGTCCCTCAAGGTAGGGGGGGGGAGCGTTACCCAGTACCCAGGGGGTCAATGAGGTTCAACTCATTACTATATTCTGGTGCTTTCATGAAGATGTGGATTCTATGAGCTGCATCCCCACCATTGTCTGTTCCCTCAATGCCTTGGTGGACATACCTTGGAGATCCACACTATGGTTGGGTCCCTCAGGGCATGCTGAAATGAGACCGTGCGTGAAGCATTTTCATTTGGTCAAGCTGAAGATGCAATAAGATGAAGCTCTTCCGCCTGTTGACGTAGTTCAGCTTTAAGACTTACTTTAAATCAAATCTCAGCTACATGGATTGGACCTGGACTGCAGTATTCGTCGGGAGCTTCTTTCTTAAGGCGAATTGAGAGTCTGAATAGTTCAACTGGGTCCATTCCCTTTGCACTTGTGCAGAATGGCAGATATTCCAACCTGCCGGGGGAACAGCCCTTTCTTGGTTTCATTATTTGATAAGCAACACAGACCTGCTTGTTATCCATTTCATTTGCAGATTAACCATTTGCAGATTAACCACTACCTGCCCGGATCAAAATGCTGCCTTAGCCATACATACAAGCAGGTCATTCCTTTCCGGGATGTAAGTGCCAATACCTGCCGACAATAAAATCCTGTCTTGTGACATACAGAGCTCACTTTGTGATATCCTGCCCTTTGACGTCAAACACAGTTTTGAATCCATTCCGGTCCAGGATGGCGGGTGCCTCAACCGGACCCGACAGGAACACAAGTATTCAGACATTAAAAAATGCACCCGTTCAACCCGCAGGTGCCACCACATGTCCGGTGCCGAGTCCACCAACTGGGGCATCGCCTTCAGCCCTTGTGGGCAGGATATGGCCCAACTAGAGGTTAACCGTAGGACAGCCTCCACCCTTGTTGCTCAGGCAGGCAGCAGCCAGCAGCAAGTAATCAGGCCTGATGCAATATAGCATATATTTGACGAGCGCTTATGAGTAGGTCAGTCTCCACCTCAGCTGGAGGTAAACCCTAGGTCATCCTCCAACTCAGCTGGAGGTTAACCCTGGGTCAGCCTCCACCTCAGCTGGAGGTAAACCCTAGGTCAGCCTCCACCTCAGCTGGAGGTAAACCCTAGGTCCGCCGCCACCTCAGCTGGAGGTAAACCCTAGGTCAGCCTCCACCTCAGCTGGAGGTTAACCCTGGGTCAGCCTCCACCTCAGCTGGAGGTAAACCCTAGGTCAGCCTCCACCTCAGCTGGAGGTAAACTCTAGGCCAGCCTCCAAATCAGCTGGGTAGCAGCCAGCAGGTCAAGTTCTAGGGCTTATTGCCACCAGAACCCTCGGCTACCTACCCTGATGTAGCTGAATTGTAGCGGAAAGCGCGCATAAGACCAAAACAGCTGTCAGTGTGCCATCAGCAGGAAATAACAAACGGCCGTTATTGCCTTCAGTATAATTATAACTCTAGAGACATCTCCAGTACACCTCCCATTCTGCCCTTTTTTGTTTCCTTTGATTTTCTGTTACAAATGCAACCTGTGGAAACCAGTCCAATGGAATGTCCTCTCCCCAACCTCTCACATTCCTAAGCCCTATGCCTCCTGCTGCGTCCCCGCCCTTCCACACATCCTCACTTGAAAGAATAGAGGAGATGTGAAAAACTACGAGGTCCTTAAACCCTTTCAAACATTCCACTGGCCCAGTCAATGGACATCGTCTCATAGGTTCAGCTGCGTCACTTCCAATCCTCTAGCCCCGCACCTTGAACCTTCCCTCAGCGGTAAAGATGCAAGATGTCAGCATTGAAAACACCCCCTCGTCATCCCAGCTGCATAATTTCAAAATTCCCACCTTTTGATTCTCAACCCTCCGACCCAAAGCCCCTCTATAGCTCCTGCCCCCCGCCCAGCGAGATGAATACCGATGCCACGTCAGCGTGTGTGACACCAGCTCATTAACACCAACTCATGAATGGCCTATTCTGCATCGTTCCCAACCTTTTCCAAAGAAACCCCTAAACCCTCTACTCCGAATCCTCCCCCCCCCGCTAAAGGTCCAGAGCAACATTTTCTCCTGGACTCAGCTGCAGCACTTCCAACCCTCCAATTTTTAACCCTCAACCTTCAACCCTCCTCTCCCCCCCTGATACCAAGAACCCTTGAAGACCATGACAGTGTATACGAAATCTCCTTATGGTTCCAGCAGCAGCACTTCCAAACCTTGAACTCTGAACCATAAAACTAAACCCTCACCACTCCTCCCCCCACAGCAGTACCATTGTTGGGACCATGTCGGTGTTTACGGCACGGCTTCGTGCTCCCAGCTGCAGCACCTCCAAACCCCCGTGCATCTCTCAACCCTGCACCCTCCTCGCCCCCCCTCAGCAGTACGGATGTCGGGACCATGTCAGCGTTTATAACACGGCCTCCTGCTCCCAGCTGCACCGTTTCCCAGCATCCGCCTCACATGCCACTGAGATGTCATGGTCGCCGGATGGAGGCACAGCTGGATGGTCCACTCACCTACTGTGTGGCAGTGCAGGCTATCGATGACAGGTGGGAGGTGCAGTCGGCCTGTACTCGTTTAAATCTCCTCGGAAGATCACAAGATGGCGCATGGGACATAACCCTCTTTGCAACCCAGCTGAATCCCCCACGTTTGTTATGACACCCACACGGCAGGCCACACACGTTTCTATGAGACCCACACGGCAGGCCCCTTGCTGATCTTTTGCTGCGGAAGGGAACATATGTTTCTTACTTGCCCCTTTGCTGTCCCTTGTTGGCCTCTGAGTTTGAGGGGGGAATCCTGACGGCTGTCTATTTTCTGTTGCTCGGCAGGCCGCTGGTTGCGTGTCAGACCCTGATACTCGGTTGTATGTTATTACCCGGAAGGCCCTGAGGTTGTGAACATGAGATGGGTGGGAAGGGGATGGGAAACTTGGAACGTTGGAGCCCCTAGCTCGGTTACACACCAGGCAAGCCCTGACTGCTGCCCTGACGTCGCGGCGCAGCCATGGCCACCATGGCTGTTGGAGCAGCAGGCTTGCCTTACGATGGGCGCCCATGCCTATCGTGGGAGTCCCGGATGGCTGCCAGCCGCTCTCCGGGCGGGGAAATCACACAGCAGCGTCCATGTTCCACTATTCGACGTGCTCTTAGTCTTCCGGTGTTTGGAACTCCGACTCGCCGGCATGAGCGTGCGTATTTCTCATGAAACCTAGGGTTGATTGCACACTATTAGAGCACACACACGCCCCTAGCTGATGCTTCCCCACACAAACATATATTGGTACTCTTCGAATTTCCAGAAGGCATTTTTACTTTGCTGCCTTTTAAGCTAAGAAATCCAGAACCCTTTTTGGAGGTGCGTATTCTGCACATTCAATGACCTGACCTGAACAGAAGATCAACCCAGAATGCAAAGGTGGGTTTAGGGGGGACAGGTGGGTTTGGGGAAAGGCAGGTGGGTTAGGGGGGGGACAGGTGGGTTTAGGGGGGACAGGTGGGTTTGGGGAAAGGCAGGTGGGTTTAGGGGGGGCAGGTGGGTTTAGGGGGGACAGGTGGGTTTAGGGCAAGGCAGGTGGGTTTTGGGGGGACAGGTGGGTTTTGGGGGGACAGGTGGGTTTAGGGGGGCAGGTGGGTTTAGGGGGGGCAGGTGGGTTTAGGGGGGGCAGCTGGGTTTAGGGGGGGGCAGGTGGGTGGGTTAAGTTGAGATGCTGTACAGCACATCACCTGTGTGACAAGAGACGCCGGGCAACCTCCTGCCCACCGTGCAATTATCAAGCTTATTATGAAATGTCACTTATATTGGCACTTACTCTTTAGTCACTGATAGCTATCAGGCTAGGGCAGCCTCCTGGCCACTGTGACCACCAGCTACATATATTTTTCCAGACTGAGTATTTAGCGCTGTCGCATGAATCTTGAACAATTAAATCTGCAATGTTGCTGACTGGCTCTGCTCCTGAGTCCTTATACATGCATGACAGCCTCCTGGCCACGGCGACCTCCACCTCCCGGCACTACATGTGGGTGTCGGTGGGGGCATCCGTGGTGCTCATCCCGCTCCGGAACTTCCAGCAGGTGGGGATGCTGGTGCCGAATGTCGGTGTGGATGCCTCTCTTGTCCGCTGGATTGGAGTGTCATGGGCATGTGCTGTTACAGTGTTAACTCAACCATCATCAGCCGCTTTGGGAAGAGCCAGGCTGATGAGCGAAACGGTTGGAAGGCTAGGAAGAGGAGCTAAAAGGGTAAATCGGAGACAAGTAATGAAAGGAGGCAGACAGGCGAGACAGCAAAGGGCAGAGCTGGAAGGTATGGCGGGGAAAGCATAGGTCATGGGCTGGTCGCCACATCGCAATATCACTTCTGCTAGCTTCTGCTGCTGCCGAAAATCTTAGCCATGCCACTTGATTACCATACTTCCCTGCTCCTCAACCTGATTGCATGATTACATTCCATCGGCCAGACATCATGCCGCAGGTGTGCGGTGCGAACCCTGCCAAGGTTCATTTCATACCGTGTTCCAGGTGAAAGCGGGGAAAACGTCTGGCGCTTCGTTGAATGTGCCCCGCAGTATGTCGTGAGCGGGCTATCCTTGGTAGGATGGAACTGCTGTGGGTCGAGCGGTCTCACGCCTCCTGCTTCGGCGGAGGAGGAGTCTTTCTTTCTGGTCTCATGCGCTAGCTCCCGCGCGCCTGGCAACACCACCCTTGATTACTTTCCATAGACTGAACCCTGAGCCCTGATCGTTACCCTCAATCCTGCTGCATGCACGCGATGTGAGCTGGTTGCCACATGGCAGTAACACCTCGGATTACTTTCCTTAGACTGAACCCTTGGTCCTGATCGTTCCTCTTAATTATGTTGCATGTATGCGGTGTGAGCTCGTCGCCACATGGGAGCAGCTTCTTGTTAACTTCCAAGGATTGTTTCAGCTGTCCATGCATGGCTGTCGGCAACCAATGACGGATGGTCTTAGCTACAGCCGGCCTGCCGGCAATAAGTGACAACTTCCTTAGCTACCGGGAACCAGTGACGGCCGGTCTAGGCTCTAGCGGTATTCATCCTTCAACTGTGTGTATATGGCTGCGGGGGAAATCAATCAATGGGGGGCCCTCTTGACTACGGCAAGTATGCTTACTGTTATAAGTGGAAAATTTCATGGCTGACCAGCAAGGATCAATTACAGCAAGGATGCATTTCAGCATCCTCCGATTCTTGAATTTTAAGGCTGTAAATGTGGACTGGGGCTAGTGCTGGGCATGCAGGGTGTAGTAGAGGGTGCTTCAGCTACAATTCAGGTACATCAAGGCATGCTGGGGGATGGAGCAGAGCGGCTTGCTGCCTGAGCTACATGGTGCAGCCAGGCCGGCCCTTCAATCGTGATGGATGGCTTGCTCTACCCCTCGCTTGTGACTCGCTGGCTATTAATGCTCCACTAGCCTTCTTACAGGTGTCCTTAGCTGACTGGATTTTATATTCATGAGGTCAGGTGTGGTGTCGTGGCACGACCATGCTGGCCTAATGTTGAAATGAGGACACACAACCATCTTCCTACATTTGTACATCTTGACCACCTTTTCAGCATGGCCCAGATGGATATCAGCATTGACATCTCGACCACACCCGCTGTCAACACAGCCTAAATCCGTTTCTAAGCCACCGCACTATTGATCCGGGAAATGGATTGAACGGCATTAAAATGTTTGAAACACACGAGGAACGCTAGGAGAGTCGTGGGTGTATATCCGACCCTTGCATAGTTAAGACCAACAATCAATTTCACTTCCACAGTGACATGAGGCCGCTTATACTTGCCGCAACATGTCGCAGCGTTCCCGCAGCATCTGCAGGACAGCTGTGTGACCCCTCCTCCTAGCCGAGGACAGTGCCCATCCCCCTTGACAGTAAGCATGTGGGGCTTTCTCACTGCAATCCAGCAGCAGCCGCACCACTGCCTTGTGGCCATACTTGGCTGCCAACACCAGTGCCCTCCCATTCTGGCAGTCTGCACGTGGAGCATGCGCCTTCCACCCCAACAACAGTTGCACCACTGCCTCGTGGCCGTCTTGCGCTGCCAACATCAGTGCCCTCCCATTCTGGCAGTCCGCACGTGGAGCATGCGCCTTCCACCCCAACAACAGTTGCACCACTGCCTCGTGGCCGCGATGCACTGCCAACATCAGTGCCCACTCATTCTGACTGTCCGCACGTGGAGCATGCGTCTTCCACCCCAATAACAGTTGCACCACTGCCTCATGGCCGCCTTGCGCTGCCATCATCAGTGCCCTCCCATTCTGGCAGTCCGCATGTGGAGCATGCAACTTCCACCCCAACAACAGTTGCACCACTGCCTCGTGGCCATTCCCGGCTGCCACATGGAGTGCCTCTCCATCCTGGCAGTCAGCTCGTGGGGCATGCTCCCACCAGCCCAATAACAACCGCACCACTGACTTGAGGCCATTCTGTGCTGCCCACACCAGTGCCTCTCCATCCTGGCTGTCAGCTCGTGGGGCATGCTCCCTCCACCCCAACAACAGCCGCACCACCGCCTCGTGGCCATTCCTGGCTGCCAACACCAGTGCTTTCCCATCACGGCAGTCCGCACGAGGTGCATGCTCCCTACACCCCAACAACAACCGCACCACCGCCTCGTGGCTATTCCTGGCAGCCCACACCAGTGCCGACCCATCCCGGCAGTCAGCTTGTGGTGCATGCTCGTTCCACCCTAATAACAACTGCACTACCGCATATTTTCCACTCTCGGCTGCACTCACCAGTGCCCACCCATCCTGGCAGTCTGCCTGTGCACCCAGATCGAGCATGAGCCTCACCATCTCCAGGTTGTCATATTCCAGACTGTTGCAGCCCACAGCTCTCATGAGGGCCTGGTCAGGACCATGTACCGCCATCATGGCATGAGCTAGGTTAATGGGGCATGCCCTGAGGCAGTCGCGCCAAAGCCTGCACACCCGCCACGCTCCATACTGCACCCGGCTGGGAGGAAGGGGGCCAGGTGCAGGAGGGCCTTGATCATTGCATAGCCATGCATCTGCATTGCTGAGGATGATGCCAAGGATGTCCGCGTTGAGGAGGCAGGCAAAGATGGCTGGGTCCTCGCTTGGGGAAGGAGAAGCAGATGTATCTGTTTCGATAGTCTCAGTGGATGCAAATGAGGACATCGAGTGGTGCGCAATACCACTTCCTTGGATCTGTTGGGCTGCTCTTCTCCTGCTCGACAAGCGAATGAGGTTGATGAGTTCATGCAAGCCAACATACAACATACTTCTCCAGATACATATAAACCAATACAGCTGTATGAATGGCCGTCCTGACGACCCATTATTAATTTATTATTCATGCAAAAAGGCACACGGGCTCCAGTTGTCGTTTCTGCTCGAAGCCTCGGAGGCACCCAACCTAAAGCCTTTTAGGTAAAGGCCAGGCTGTGCGAGCTGGAAATGCAGTGGAAGAATGTGGCAGTGAGGAAACCGAGAGAAACTAATATGGGGTAAACACATGAAAACAATTGAAATGTTGCAGATTCCTCAGTCCAGTCCTTGCTTGACATACTGAATTACTGACCGGTACCCACATGGCCACATGCTGAGCATGCTATTCTTGAACCTTGTTCCACTCATGGTCCATGTTCCGCTCACCAGGGGCAATGTTGCGCACTTGCGTCGAATTGGATGTACTCAATGCAGCTGGCCGTATTCGCTTCGGAAGATGCGAAATGTAAATCTGAAGGCCACCGACGTTTGCAGATATTATCGACAGTGTGGCCGGCAACGTAAACAGTCCTCAATATAGAAAAAATTCTTGACAACCTTGGTAAAGATGGGCGGGAATGAGTGCGCACCCCTGGAGCCAGACTGGGACATGTTCGCGTATCTGCCACTTTTGTACTGCGGGAAATATCTGGAGCAAAGGTGTGAATCCCTGGGGTGCGTTCAGACTGGGGCCAAAAAATGGCTGCACGTAACCGGTATTGTTTATTTATCGGTGCACATTACAAGCGGAACCTTGGATCCACGGGTACGCCAAACGCACCTTGAAGGTACCACCCTGCATGTGTACAAGGGACTGCCCTCACCGGAAAGATTGTAGCAGACAATGAGTCAAGTAGAAAGACCATGAGACAAGTGCATGTCATGCAGGTTGCATGGTGCATCCGGTCGGAGCCAGGCAAGCCAATCAACGGTCTGTGTTTGTGTCTTTGGAGCTAGGCAAGTCATGCAGCACCAGCTAGCCATGTTTGGCATGCATGAGCCCATGAGTCCAGGCGTCCAATACAATGCCGTCCTCCCCATTTAGGGTCAAGAATTAAAAGCCCTAAGCCCCACCCCCCAACCTACAGACCATGTGATACGCATCTATGCAATACAACTCCTGGATCCCCTTTCCCAAATCTTTCCCCTCTCCCTTTCACCGTATCTTAATCCAGGATTTACTGATCCCTAAGGAGGGGAGGGAGGGGGGGAGGGGAGGGAGGGGAGGGAGGGGAGGGAGGGGAGGAAGGGGAGGGAGGGGAGGGAGGGGAGGGAGGGGAGGGAGGGGAGGGAGGGGGGAGGGAGGGGAGGGGAGGGGGGAGAGGAGGGGGGATGGGAGGGAGGAGGGAGGGGAGGGGAGGGGGGAGGGAGGGGAGGGGAGGGAGGGGAGGGAGGGGAGGGGAGGGAGGGGAGGGAGGGGAGGGAGGGGAGGGAGGGGGGAGGGAGGGGAGGGGAGGGGAGGGGAGGGGGGAGAGGAGGGGGGATGGGAGGGGGGAGGGAGGGGAGGGGAGGGGGGAGAGGAGGGGGGATGGGAGGGAGGAGGGGAGGGGGGAGGGAGGGGATGGGGGAGGGATTATAGTGCAGATGTGTGTGGTGGTGATGACCTGATGTGAATAGGGGTGGAGTGTATCCTCATCCCCTCCTCAACTATCCCCCTCTTCCCCTTCTCCCCTGAGGCAGGCCGCCCGGTGGTCTTCAGATGGCACGGCCATCCTGTTGTCCGCCACCTTCAACATCTGCACCACGGTCTGGTCCCTTACGGTACGGGGGGAGACAGCATGGGGGGGGGGTGCCACGCTGGGGTTAAATCAGGGGCAGGTCCAGGTTAAATCAGGGTCAGGTCCAGGTTAAATCAGGGTGTTCAGTCAGGGTTAAGTCATTGATAGACTCTGTTGAAATATTGAAGGTGTGAAGTTCTTAAGAATATTGAAGGTGTGAAGTTCTTAAGACACATCCACACCCCATCATAGTCCCTCAAGTCCTTGAGGCCAGACATGATGAGTTGTATATCTAGCTCATGCTGAGATGATCCAGAGCTATTCAGCCTGTGGACGCACTCCAGCCTAAAGCTGTCCCGATATTCAATCCACAGCTACATGGCTTGCGTTGACCTGGGCTGCAATAGCTGCCGGGAGCAATGCTGCCCTTTCTTTACAAGTGTGAGTTTGATTTGAAGCAATGGGTCCGCCAGGTCCATTCCCTCTGCACTTGTGCAGAATGGCAGATGCCACATCCTGCAAGGGCAGGTGCACAATCCTGTCTTGGTTGCATCATTTGAAACAAGGCTTGTTCGTTCATCGATCCCCTCTGCACTTCTGCAGAATGGCAGGTGCCACATACTGCCAGGGGGCAATCCTCTACTGTTTGCATCCTACGCGAAACAAGGCTTGGTCATTGATCCATTCCATCGGCAGTGGAGCGCAGGGGCCACGACAGGCCCGGTGCGAAATCCTGTCTGTGGGCATTAACAAATAATATTTTTATTTCAACCCTTTCATTCCAGGTTTGCAGACGTGCTACTTTCTGCCAGAAACAAAAATCAGTCCTGTTTTACTCATACATTACATATGTTGTTCATCCATTCCATTCCAGGATGGCAAGTGCCTATAATTGTGAACTTACCGGGTGGGAAATCCTGTTTTTTGTCATTTTGTTGTTGGTGTAAATGCACCCGTTAAATCTGCAGAGGATCGCAGATGCCTCTACCTGCCCGGTACAAAGTCGTCCGACCAGGGCATCGCCTTCAGCCCTTGTGGGCAGTACATGGCCCAACTAGAGCTAAACCCTAGGCCAGCCTCCACCCTGTTGCTCAGCTAGGCAACAGCCAGCCGCCTTACCACTAGCACTTACTGCAACCAGAACCCTCAGCTACAGACCCAGGCGTAACTGAAATGTAGGCATGTAGCTGAGCAATGTTCATACAAAAGGCTTCCACTTGTGTGATCTCGATGCCGCCTCGTGGTCCCAGCTCCAACACTTCCAACCCTCACCCCTCAGCCCTTCGGAGCCTCCAAGCCCAAGGTCAGAGGTGCAGGCGTCAAGACCCTGTCAGCGCGTAGAACATCCTCCTTGGGACCAGCAGCAACACTTCCAAACCTCAAACTCAACACCCTCGGCCCGTATAAGCTGTGACCCTCCTGCCCTCCGCTCAGTTTTGTGAATGTGGCATCTGTGTCAGCAGGTTTGACACCCCCTCATAGATCCTGATGAAGCACTTCCAGACTTGAACCCTCAACCCTGCACCCTCGTCTCCCTCCCTCAGCGGTTCTGACGTCGGGACCATGTCAGCGTTTATGACACGGCCTCCTGCTCCCAGCTGCACCATTCCCCAACATCCACATCATATGCGACTGAGCTGTCATGGTTGCCGGATGGGGGATGCATGGCGCTGCTGGATGGCCCAGTCACCTACCGAGTGGCGGTGCATGCTATCGATGGCAGGTGTGGGGCACAGTCGGTCTATATCTGTTTAAATCGCCTTGGGCAGCAAATTGGCAATTGGAACTGGACCCTTTTTGAAGTAAGATGGCGCGTGTGACTGCCTCCCAGCAAAAGCCCCTCACACAACTGATATGACCCACCCAGCAGGCACCTCACTGACTCGTGTGATGCGTCCTTTTGTTTATGACTGGACCCTCCCTCTGACCCCCACCCACTCTTGACCTGTATATTGGAGGAAGGAGGAATCCTATTGGCTGTCTATTTTATGTTTCTTGGCAGGACCCTGTCCTCAACGGTAAGTGTAAGAAGCTCATGCCGGGCTGTATGCTTTCAACCTGCAGGTCCTGAACCCTTTTGATTACCCACCGGCAGGCCCTGAACCCTTTTGATCACACACCGGCAGGCCCTGAACCCTTTTGATCGCCCACCAGCAGGCCCTGAACCCTTTTCATCACCCACCGGCAGTCTCTGAATCCTTTTGACTACCCACCAGCAGGCCCTGAACCCTTCTGATTACCCACCGGCAGGCCCTGAACCCTTTTGATTACCCACCAACAGGCCCTGAACCCTTATGATTACTCACTGACAGGCCCTGCAACTTTTGATAACCCACCGGCTGGCCCTGAACCTTTTGATAACCCACCAGCAGACCCTGAACCCTTTTGATCACTCACCAGCAGGCCATGAACCCTTTTGATTACTCACCGTCAAGCCCTGAGCCCTTTTGATTACCCACCGGCTGGCCCTGAACCTTTTGATAACCCACCAGCAGACCCTGAACCCTTTTGATTACCCCCCGGCAGGCCCTGAACCTTTTGATTCCCCACCGGCAGGCCCTGAACCTTTTGATTACCCACCAGCAGGCCCTGGACGTTTTGATCACCCACCAGCAGACCCTGAACCCTTTTGATCACTCACCAGCAGGCCCTGTACTCTTTTGATTACCCACCAACAGGCCCTGACCCCTTTTGATGACCCACTGGCAGGCCCTGAACCCTTTTGATTACCCACCGGCAGGCCCTGAACCTTTTGATTACCCACCAGCTGGCCCTGAACCCTTTTGATTACCCACTAGCAGGCCCTGAAAGCTTTTGATTACCTACTGGCAGGCCCTGGCCCTTTTTGATTACCCTACGGCAGGCCCTGACCCCTTTTGATTACCCACCGGAAGGTCCTGAACCCTTTTGATTACCAACCGGCAGGCCCTGAACACTTTTGCTTACCCACCGGCAGGCCCTGACCCCTTTTGATTACCTCCCGGCAGGCCCTGAACTCGTTTGATTACTCACCGGCAGGCCCTGAACCCTTTTGATTACCCACCGGCAGGCCCTGACCCTTTTTGATTACCCTACAGCAAGCCCTGAACCCTTTTCATTACCCCCCGGCAGGCCCTGGACCCTTTTTATTACCCGCCGGCAGGCCCTGAACCTTTTGATTACCCACCGACAGGCCCTGAACCCTTTTGATTACCCACCGGCAGGCCCTGAACCCTTTTGATGTCCCACTGGCAGGCCCTGAACCCTTTGATTACCCACCGGCAAGCTCTGAACCCTTTTGATTACCCACCGACAGGCCCTGAACCCTTTTGATTACCCACCGGCAGGCCCTGGACCCTTTTGATTACTCACCGGCAGGCACAGCGTGGAAGTCTCTTGCACTGTCGGGGGGGCCTGCGCATCCCGCCCTCGCATTTGATCTTTCATGCTGGGGCACTGCTAGCAAGCCAGGGCAGTACGATATGGATATGAATATGATATGGTATTTTGTCAGTCAGAAAAAATATTTAGTCCAAAACCTGCAGAATTGACAAAGGACGAGACCATGCATACGGCGGGTGCAGTACCCTTGACCCCATTGACATACGTACTGTCATGGCAGCATGCAGCATGCATGCGCTCCCACTGACCCCTACGGCCCAGGGTCACCATGCGTCCATGCATCCACATTTTTCATGGTAAATGCTTTACGTGTTGCAAAACCGTGCAGCCGCTAGGCGCATTATGGCGTAGAACGGTCGGCATGGCTGAAGAGCCTTATTCCCAACTCATTACCAATTCACCATACCCATGCCCATGCATGGAGAAGTTGAAACCATATCATATCATATTTTACTAGATAATATCATACTGCTCATATGATATGATATGATGGCCCCAAAGACTATATCGTGCTACCTTATAGCAAGCATGTAGTGCGTCCTCCAAATGGTCTCCGCCTCTCCTAGCCAACATCACGCTACGTCCTCCTCTATTGTCGGCCATAAAAATTGCGCTGTGCCGCAGCCTCAAGTTTCTGAGCACGCAAGCATGCTCCCTCTTGCTGGTGCGGCTCATGACCTGCGCGGTAGGCGGCCTCAGACCTAGGAGAGGGAGGAGTTGGCAGGGAGAAAATAAACCGAGGGATGGGGAGAGAAGGGTGGTAGCAGTGATGGGGAGGGGGCGGGCATTGTAGATGGAGAGTACAGAGGGAGATTGGTAGCCACCCTAGTCTCCAAAAACCCACCATTAGATTGGAAGGGTCCAACCTGCTGATGGTAACCACCCTCACATGCAAAGCAGCCCGAGGGATGGAAGGGGTTAGGGACTGAAGGCCACCCATGGGCTCAAAGTAGAGCCCAAAGCACGTCCCACAGGTGGGCAAGTGCGGTGGCGGTGATATCTTACTCATCATTCGAGCATGGATGCGCTTCCACTTCGATACCCTTTAGACAGTTGCTCGCTTCGCCCTTCGGTGAGTCTTCATGTTGGTGCCGTTCATGCGTTCATGGTTCAGTGGCTGCCCCTACGGCCTTCTGGTACCCGTTTAATGAGGCCTCTGTACCAAGTTATGGCATCGAAGGCTACCGTACAGTGCATAACCAAAACGATTGGGAGCCAGTTGCAGCAGTCGGGCCAACTACTCTGTCCCAACCAAATGGGCATGCCCTGTATTTGAAGACACGTCAGGACCAATCTATTTACACTACTGCCTTCTTATCGTCAAAGGTTACTCGGTCGAAACCTATAACAAATCAAAATGCTCGCTCACAAGTCATCCCCCCGCTGCTTCTCCACTGCGTCTTCCTCAGCCACACGGCCATCCCAAGTGCCCACAGGTGTGCGCCTGACTGTCCGCGCGAGTGGAATAGACGGGGCCCCTAGTGCTTTCAAAGAAGGCGACCGCGTCAAGGTCATCAGCCCGATCATGCTATACTCTGTCCCCAAGCACCCTGAAGGTCTCTTGATCGAAGGCATGGAGGGTGACCTGTTCAAGGACGTCACGCAATATAAAGGCAAGGTGCTGTCCGCGAACCTGCCCTACTTGGTGAAGTTCGTGAAAAAGCTCGACGACAAGGACGTGAAATTCCAAGCGCACCTGGTGGGTTGATGAACAGGCTGAGCAGCCCTTGCTATCCCTCCTGCATGCAAATCGTCGCTGACATGTGTCCTCTGCCAACACATTTACACCGGGATGGTTTCAAGCCATTGTTGCTCATTGATTGGAATAATGAATGCAGGAGGAATGCGAAATCCAAGCCGTGTGAGGGCTGTCACCCAGGCACACGGACATAGGCTGGCATGGGCCCATTTCAGTGCCGAATGAACGTTCTGAGACGAGCTGGACCAGATCTCAATACCAACCAGGTTCTTTCAGGGTCACAGGATGCTCTGTCAGGTTTGAAGCTAGCTTGGGGCTGGGCTGGGGAATCTTACTAGATTCCCTGTAAGCCGCCGCTCGGGCTCAGTCATCAGCCATGACAGCACCCTCGCCACCCATTCTTGTTCAACCATTGACCATTCATCCTTTGGTTTAGAATCTTCGGACTTAATGCTGTAATCTTCTTTATCTTTTAATCTAATCTTCAGGGACAGCATGTGGTGACGCAGGCTGTTTATGTTGAGCCTTAGATAATACGTGAAATTGCGAGGCTTTTGCCTTGAAGCATGTGCCACGCAACTGGTAAATTGCCTGCTGTGTACATCATCTGCTGCACAAGAGCATGACAATCACCCGTAGTCGAGCTTAGTGTTTGGGGGTGAGTGGAAATGTGACAGTGTCAGGGGTTGGGTGGAAATATGATGCTGACACCAGGCATATGGCAAGGAAATCTTGCTTGCTTGACTGACCATTTGTCTTCTTAATAATTCTGGGGGGTGATCTGTACCCATTGTTCATTGGTGCTGATGTGACCTCGCCTTGTTTCCTTGGATAAATACTTGCAGCAGCTGCCTTTGTGCATGTAATTTGGGGGGGGGGGTCTTGTCTATGTAACGCACCTGTCAGTTATGTTGTTATGTAGCTTGTGCTGACGTTTGAGCCATGCGCCGGTGTGTAAAATAACAAATGAGGCAAGTAGTTTTGGAACTGCTCAAAATATTATGTTTTAATGCAGACAGCAAGTGCAAGGCACTGGATTGTCCGCAAGGATAAACAGTTCCTGTCATATTCACATTCTTTCTCGCTTATGTGCTTAACACTGCCTCCTATGTGACTGTGCGGTCGACTATCCGCCGCCTGGGTGAGGCCACCGTGGCATAAGCATTTGATTTAGCCTATCCAATGTACCGTATGGTTTGTACGTTCTGGCTGTAATCTGCTTGAAATCTACGGTGGGCTCTTCCATCTACTGATGATGGCAGAGAGGCTGGAAACTTGATGCTCTGCAGCACCAGGGAAATCTGCATGGATTACCTGGTGATTTAGGTACACGAACCTGGGTACCTACGCGGCCGAGCCTTTTGAGCAGGGCCCAGAGGTGTAACGTCATTGTCAGAAGAGAAGAAGAGAAACGTAAGGGGAGAGGGGTAGAAAGGAGAAGAACACAAAGGAAAGAGAAATACCTCCCCGAAAGGAAAAGGCAGCCCGAAGTATGCTTGCCCCTGATACCCTGTAGGACTGAAAGAAATTGGCAAAGCTTCACTGCACCACGACGTATGCATCATTAGTACGCCTTCCTTGGATCATCAAGCACCGCCCCACCAAGGTTTGGGGCATCATGCGCTTCGTGTTTCAAGGTGCACTGCGGTTGCTAATATTTCTACTCGAGATGCTTTCTGCCCTCTGACTACAAGACTGACTACAAATGAGGGACAACGGCAGCTGCTGTGTGCCTGGTCAGCTTCAGCTTTGAACGTACTAGTCGGGCCATTCCCGACAAACCGATGCGTTGACGGGTCTCTTACAATTCCATTGTCAGGGCTGCTTGTAAACGACAGAGACGGAGGCTAAGCCTTGCATATTGTACCCAATGGTTTGGGGGGGGAGAAACTGTTTCTTCCAACCAGGATGACAAAGTTATCGCATAATCACTAGGTCTAGCTTATTCTACTCTCTTTGCTTCTGCTCAATGGCCTTACCTCTTCTGCACAAAATGCTCATCCCCTTGCTTGACATCGCCATGTTCTTCGGCTCCCCGTCAAAGGTTGTACTGCTTCGTGCTGGTCCCAGACATGGGGCAGTAATGCCTGCCCTGCAGCGAGGGGTGAAGCGCAGGGGCCTGCCCGTGTGAAGTCCTTTTTACAGTCCAGCGGGGCGTCACATTTGATACATGGAACAGAAGAAGCAGTGTGGCACACGGAGCGCAATCGACATGACATCAGATCGTGAGACTATGATCGCTTGCATCTGCCCCTTACGTTCATGAGTGCTTGATCCGATAGGGGAAGAGGCACAATGGAAACACTATCAGGTCATGTGCTCATGATCGCTTGCTTCAGCCCCAATGATTTTATCAATCACTACTGGGAATCATGATTACCGGTTCTAGCATGCCCTATACCATATGGTATCATACCGTTACCAGTTACCACTATGTTCCTGGACTCAAGTCCCTCAAACCATTTGGCACACCACATGCTTGGTCAGGTTATATTGAGCAAGCACAGGGCTACAAGGAAGGTTCGCAAATAGCCAATTAGGGTTAAACCATTCCAGCACCCCAAACATGAACCCTGAATCCAGCACTGAGGTGCTCATGCATGCCGCGGACGATCACTTTAGTTTAGAACAGTACATACCCGCTGGGCCCTGATGAACGATCGGCCACGTGGGGCTGGCAGGGAATGACTATGCTCAATTCCAGGTACCATGCACTTCAGTAGTTCAGTGATGGCGGCTATTGGCGACATTGCCCTCGTCCTTCCTCCAGCCCATCTTGGACAGCCGTGTGTGGCCAGTGAAGTCAGACTGGATCGTGTTTTTATTCTTCTCATCATACTGCCTGATCCCCATTCTCCCACCAGCTCCCCTGATCACAGCCGGGCTCCAGGCTCTGCCATAACCACACCCTGGCACCACCCTGTCAGTCTGTCACTGGCACTTCACAAGACCTGTACTTTTTCAGATTTTTCGTTGACACAATTGCAAGAGAAGTCCACGCTATTTGGATTGCATGTTACAACCTGTCGGTTGGATAAAACAACACCGGTGAATGGGTGGGTTGGTGGGTGGAGCATTTGCGGTCGCGGACCTGCGCCTTCGGTATCTGACTTCCGAGTGCTGGACCGCTGGCCCAGGCAAGGGTTTACACTTTTAGTAAAGCGTGTTAGTCAATAGCAAAATTTAAGCGCCCCTCCTGCACTCTTGACAAGCGGGCGTCCGACATCGCTACAGATTACCAAGCACGAAGCTCATTGGCAAGCACGCACGTGCTAAGCAAGAACAACTGAAGGTACTGTGGCCTGTGGGACGCTTTGGCGTTGGGTCATCCTCTCATCCTCAGCAGGATCCTCAGTTAATTGGATGTATATCCACCTATCTTGACAAGCCCCTGTGAAAAATCGACCCTTTGAACCTACGTGCTTGTCTGATTAGTCCCGATTAGTCCCGATCGCTCTTGATCGACCCCCCCCCCGAGCAGGGTGGATGAAATGAAGCCTCATCACCACTATGAATGAAACGAAACGAAAATGCAACTCATCTATTCGATATTCACCTTCATGAAACGTCTTCAAACGTGAACGCATCGCCCTTTTACTGACTTTTGAAACACGGATCACACATGTCGCGATCCGCTGGCAAAGCAACACCTGCCCCCAAAAAACGATAGAAGTGCATCTGGCTGATCCCCGATCATGACCATATCCATAGGCGGACATGAAGTCTGCTTTGAACTATCTGTGCACACTCAGGGGTACACATTTGTGTCGTGGCAGTTGGTGGCATGAAGCAATGAACCCCTCTGCTAGGCCCATGCAGCACACAATGACAAATCATGAAATCAAGGCCCCAGTGAGAGGGCCAGCACCCATGCACAAGGAGAAGGGTAGCCACAATTCAGCCGCAATCATGGCCTCAAAAGGGTAGGTGTCAGTGCAAGCACCCATGCATGTGGAGAATGATTTAGACGATTTACAATCACAAGCATAGTCTCATGATGACGGGCTTCAGTGCCAGCCCAACCTCTGTACGTTAAAGCTGGTGGGTGACAGTGCTGAAGCTGTGACGATAGGATCTTCTCTCGCATGAGGTATGCACCCAGCCTGCCTGCTTCCTGATTATCCTGCCCCCTGCCTTCTGCTGGCCCTCATATAGTTGCATGTCTTTGCACCCAATCCCCTGCCCCCTGTCTATCAGCTCATAAACCTGTCCCCTGTTCCCTGCCCCTTGCCTGCCAGCTCATAATCTCATATGTCTGTCCCCTGCCCACTGCTGTCCCTCATCCATCTGATCATGCCTGTCCCATGTCCCATGTCCCCTGCCTGCCAGCTTAAAGGCCTGTACCCTGCCCCATGTCCCATGTCCCCTGCCTGCCAGCTCATAAGCCTGCCCCCTGTCCCCTGCCCGCTGTCCCCTGCCTGCCAGCTCATAAGCCTGTCCCCTGCCCACTGCTGTCCCTCATCCATCTGATCATGCCTGCCCCCTGTCTCCTGTCCCCTGCCGGCCAGCTAATTGCCCCCCGACCCTTGTCCCCTGCACCCTATTGGTTCTCATGCAGACCCCATGCCGTCGCTGCTGCCGTGGCGACTCCCTCTGCACCCATGCGCCGCATGGCGATTCCCTTCGGGAGCTGCCAGAAGCTGTCCATCGGTGGCCGTAGAGGCCACATCGCCAGGGTGCCGCCGCTTCAGGTCCTTCCTGATGGCATCGTTCTGCAGGCAAGAGGGGGGGGTACTGAGTGTGTGTGAAGGTGGATGAGGTAGTTGCCTCTCGGAGGTTGTAAGGGCGATGTTGCCAGGGTGCCCCCTCCTCCCCCCTTTTCCAGGGTGCCTCCACCAGGGGCACTCATTTACTTCCCCCAGAGGCACTCCCAGAGGTGTGCCTTCAACCCTCTGGTGCAGGTCCTTCCTGATAGCATCGTTCTGCAGGCAAGAGGGAAGGGGTACTAAGTTTGTGTGAAGGTGGATGAGGTAGTCAGCTAGTCGCCTCTCGGAGGCTGTAGGGGCGATTTCGCCAGGGTGCCGCCAGTGCAGGTCCCTCCTGATGGCATCGTTCTGCAGGCAAGATGGGAGGGATACTGACTGTGTGTGAAGGTGGATGAGGTAGTCGCCTCTCGGAGGCTGCAGAAGTGCAGAGGCGATGTCGCCAGGGTGACGCCAGTGCAGGTCCTTCCTGACAGCATCGTTCTGCAGGCAGGGGTCAGAGATCGATAAGGGGCGGGGAATGATTCGGAAGATTGCGAAAGCTGTCCCTCATTGTTCGTAGGGGCCATGTCGCCAGGGTGCCGCTGGTGCGAGTCCTCCCAGACGGCATGGTCCTGAAGGCAGGGGAGAGGTGGACAGTGGGAGGGAGGATGAGGAGGGATCAGGTCTGTGCCGAATACGGTCCTTACGGTGGCTGAATTACGTAGCTGAGATTTAGTCACCGTAATTCAAAGGCAAATTCAGCTACTTTACCAGCAAGGGGCCATAATTACTTCCACGATTTCTGAATTACAGCGCAATTGCACCGCACTGGGGGGATGCATGGTCATCCAGAAGCTGCCAGTAGCTGCCCCCAAATGGCGGTGGGAGCCATGATGCTGAACTGGAGGACCTCCGTCATAGCGTTCACTTCCTGGCCAGAGGGAGACTTATTGTGGGGGGGATGAGGGGGGCTGCTTTGTCCTCTGTAGTGTGTGTTTGTGTTTGTGTGGGGGGGAGGAGGGTGAGTGGGTGACTGCTCATTGAGGTCAACAATCTCAACATCCAATTGTAATTATAATCTACGCACAATACGCCAGGAAGCAGTCTGCCCCCCCCCCCAACACACACACACACATACATACATACACAATCCCCTTCCTCCTTGTCATTCTACTCGGAGTCCTCCACACACACACCAGCAATCATGGCCTCTCTCGCCCGCTTTCTCCAGGATAATTAAACATAATTTCATGTACTTTGCCCGTCTGCTCCCTAATGCTCCTTTTCCCCCTGCTCAGGCCCTCCACTGGGAGGGCTCGACCCCCGATTACTATCATGGCCTCTCAGGCCCTCTTCTGCCTGGAGATAAGATGAAGCTGCAGCTCGTCTGCCCAACTCCAGCCCCACATCCATTTCTTCGGGGTCAGAACTCGCACTGCGTGTCTTTGGCCCACTACTGCCAAACCATCTCGTGCCCTTTTCAGCTAGGATACTCGAATAACTACAATTTGCATGTACTTTGCCCGTCAGCCCCCTTCCTCCCCTCTCCTGCGCAGGGTCTCCACTATGAGTTCTCAACTACCGACTGCGGCCACCCCAGCCAGTTACTCGAACGCATGTTCATCACAATTCTTCTTCTTGTAATTTGCCCGTCTCCCCCCTCTCCCCCTTACCTGTGCAGGGCTTCAACTGGGAGTCCTCCACCCTGGACTGCCGCGACCCCAGCCAGTGGCCCGAGGGCAAGGTCACCTCCTCCTGGTACGCCACGGTTAAGGACAAGGTGGAGGACATGCGGGAGTCGGGATTTACCGACATCTGGCTCCCACCCTCCTCAGCCAGTGTGTCCAAGGTGGGTACCTGGTGGGCACCTTGTCTATTTAGGGGTCATTGAGGGTGAAGGGTGAAGGTGCGATCAGGATTTACCGACATCTAGCTCCCATTCTCCTCATCCAGTGTGTTCAAAGTGTGCCCCTAGTTTATCTAGAGTTCACGCTGAAAGTGTTGCAGTGTGATTCGGGATTCACGGACATCTGGCTTCTGTCCTTTCTTGGACAGTGTGCCCAAGGTGTGAACCTACTTTATTTAGGGTTATTGTCCTCATACTGATCCTGGCTCTGCTCCTCAGGTGGGCAACCTGCTCCCAAAGCTATAGGCAAATTAATACCTTCACCCGTACCCCTTGTACTTGTAATGCTCCTCGTATTGTCCCTCAGGAAGACTAACTCCTCCCCAAAATATAAGTTAAATTATAAACCCCGTACCCCTGTACTTGTACTGCTGCTTGACTTCCTGTATTGCTCTTCAGGAGGGTTACCTGCCTACCAAGCTGTACAACCTCAGCATACGGAGACCATAAGGAGCTGCGCGCCCTGCTGAGGGAGCTGCAGGCCCAGGGTGTGAGTACAGGGGGAGGGTTTAGGGTTTAGAGCTGCTGGTCCAAGGCGTATGTGTGTGTGTGTGGGGGGGGGGGGGCTGGCCCAGGGTGTGAGTAAGGGGGGGGGGGGTTTAGGGTTAAGAGCTGCTGGTCCAAGGCGTGTGTAATTGGGGGGGGGGGGGGGGGTCAAGGGTTGCTGGCCCAGGGGATGAGTGAGTCACTCGCCCCTTGCTCTGGACTCTGGGTGGGCCTACTGTCTCCCTCCAATTTCATTGAGTCGTTTTGGGTATGGCTGTGCCCATTTTGCAGTGCGCATTCAAGGTTAAGGGGACCAAGACCTTGGCGGGCGAGCTCGTTTCTCTATCCCTTCCCCTCCCCCCCCTACTTTCCAGAGCCGTGCAAGGGCTGTGTGTCTTGCTCTTATAGTCTATCCTATGTAGACTGATTTGTTGAATAGTTGTAAACAGGCAACCTCTGACTCAAACCTTGAACTCAGCTGGGGGAAATAAACTCAGCTAAAAAGCATCTTACCAGTAAACCCTCCTCCCCCTCCTCCCCAAGCACCGCAGATCGGCGCGGTCCTCGACTGCGTGTTTAACCACCGCTGCGGCGACACGCAGAACGAGAAGGGCAAGTGGGTCAACTTCAGCGATTAGCTGGCGCATGACCTTCGCCGCTTGGACTGGGGGCCTTGGGCGTTGATCAGCAACCACCCGGACCCTGACCTGGCCGGCACCGGCGCAGCCAAGACTGAGCCGCGCTACCATGCCGCACCGAACGTCGACCACTCGAACCCTGAGGTGAGGCATGTGGGAGGAGAGGAGTATGTTGAAAAGGTATGCCTGGTGACGCAATACTGCACTGCGACTGGTATTGGTGCTGTGTTTCAAATTGCCTGGTACTGTGTTTCAAATTGTCTGGTACGGTGTTTCAAATTGTCTGGTACTGAGTTTCAAATTGTCTGGTACTGTGTTTCAAATTATATATACTGGTGCTGGTGCTGTGTTTCAAATTGTCTGGTACTGTGTTTCAAATTATATATACTGGTGCTGGTGCTGTGTTTCAAATTGTCTGGTACTGTGTTTCAAATTATAAATACTGGTGCTGGTGCTGTGTTTGAAATTGTCTGGTACTGTGCTTCAAATTATCGGGTACTGTGTTTGAAATTGTCTGGTACTGGTTTTCAAATTATAAATACTGGTGCTGGTACTGTGTTTTAAATTGTCTGGTACTGTTTTTCAAATTATAAATACTGGTGCTGGTGCTGTGTTTCAAATTGTCTGGTACTGTGTTTCAAATTATATATATTGGTGCTGGTGCTGTGTTTCAAATTGTCTGGTACTGTTTTTCAAATTATAAATACTGGTGCTGGTGCTGTGTTTCAAATTGTCTGGTACTGTGTTTCAAATTATCGGGTACTGTGTTTCAAATTGTCTGGTACTGTTTTTCAAATTATAAATACTGGTGCTGGTACTGTGTTTCAAATTGTCTGGTACTGTGTTTTAAATCATAAATGCTGGTGCTGGTGCTGTGTTTCAAATTGTCTGGTACTGTGTTTCAAATTATATATACTGGTGCTGGTGCTGTGTTTCAAATTGTCTGGTACTGTTTTCAAATTATATATACTGGTGCTGGTGCTGTGTTTGAAATTGTCTGGTACTGTGTTTCAAATTATATATACTGGTGCTGGTTCTGTGTTTCAAATTGTCTGGTACTGTGTTTCAAATTATATATACTGGTGCTGGTGTTGTGTTTCAAATTGTCTGGTACTGTGTTTCAAATTATATATACTGGTGCTGGTGCTGTGTTTCAAATTGTCTGGTACTGTGTTTCAAATTATATATACTGGTGCTGGTGCTGTGTTTCAAATTGCTGAGACTGGTATTATGATAGGACAGTACAAGCACTCGTACACTTAAAAAATGGTGTCGTTATATCTTGAGCGGGCTTCAGGCTGCACCTCCCTGAACGCTGCGCCTACCTGAAATCTGGTATTTTCTGAACCCTTTTTAAGTCTGAATCATACAGAAGCTTGATCCCTATGCTTGCCCAAACACCATAATAGCTTGAACCCTGCCCTTACCGGTCCCCTGTGCTTGCCTCAGCCCTGTTTTATCCCTTACATGATTGCATCTTGGGCTTGCCTGTCGGGCCTCTCTTCACCAGGTCTGTCATGGCCCTGAACCCTGAACCCGAACCCTTTGCCCTGACCTGCCCCCCCCTGTCAGGTCCGCGAAGCGCTCACCTTGTGGATCAACTTCATGACCCGGCCGCGCAACCCGGAATTCAGTTCCCTGCGCTTTGACTGTGCGCGCGGATACGGTCCCCAGTACCTTCAAGAGTGCGTCCTTAGGTTTGAGGTTTGAGGTTTGAGGGGTTAAACAAGCCTGTTCAAGTACTTCAGGGGGGGGGGCTACTACCTGCGGTATTGTGTGCATAGGCCTGAGGATTTTAACGCGCCACTACTTGCAATATTATGTGCTAAGGGCCGCGGGTTTTCACAAGCCTGCCCAAGTACTCAAGGGGCGGGGCTTCCTGTTTACTGCGCCACCACCTGCAGTGATGTGCTTAGGGCCTAGGGTTTACTGGCCACGCTGCCTACCGGGGTTTTAGTACCCAACAGGCAGGACTTTATTGTATGGATCACTAGCCCATTCAAGTGCATGGTTTGTTTAGGTTTCGAAGTTCGCGCTTACACACATGGATGTGTAATGTTCTAAGCCTGATGTTCTTCTGTACTGACCCTCCAGTATGTGGATGTGCGATCCTCTTACTTTTGTCCTTTTTGTACTGCCTTGCAGGAATGTGGACAGCACTGTGTGGCCGAGGGGCGAGCTGTCGATCGAGGAGTACTGGGATGACAACAATGGAACAGCTCCCACTTAAACCAGCGGAGGTGAGCCGAGGAGATCCTAGATCCGGATCCAGGCATATGAACCGGTACCAATCCCTTGCACACCAGCAGAGACTAAGGAGGTAGATCTTTGACCTGTACCTAGATCCAGACATCGGCACCGAAGCCCACCGGTCCCAGCAGAGTCAAAGATGGGAGATCCTAGATCTAGATCCAGACCCACGCATTTGACCCGGCACACATCCCACGGACGCCAGGAGAGACAAAAATGGGATATTCTGTATTGGGATATAGATCCAGGTTTTGGGATGTATGCCTACATAGTGCCCGCCTCGCCCGCCCCACTCATCTGAAATCTCCACTACGTACCCCATGGCAGAGACAATCGGCACATTTGCCTGACAGCATGGCACGTCAAGGGGCCTGTCACTAGGGAGGTCAGACTTGTCCCCCGACGACCCCCGGCTTATAATGCGACCCCATGGTTGGCGCCTTAGCACAAGGAAGAATCGACTGGCGTCCAGGACTTAAGCCATTACATACAGAATGGAACATCAATTTTTTCCCTGGTCAATTCTTCGTTGTGCAAAGGTTCCAACCGGGCACTGAAAGCCCCTGTTTGGGGGACTAGTCTGACTCCCCTAGTGACAGGCCCCTTGGCACGCCAAGGGTCCCCGGGTGAGGGTAATCTGTGACCTCCGCACCCGTTGCTGCAGAGATCTTGACCAAATTTGTCGACAACATGGGCGGACATGTCGGTTTGACTTTGGTCTCAAAAAGACGTTGCAGATTGCGGCCGAAACCAACGACTGGTCGCTGCTGGGCAACAAGGACGGCCTGCCTGGCCTCATGGGTGCGCGCCCCGGGCTTGCCTTCACGTTCATCGACAACCACGACACGGCGCCCCCCCAGGTGCGTTTGGGGGTTGAGGGTTATAAGATTAAACGAAGCGCCCCCTCAGGTGCAGTTTAGGGTTATTTGATGAGACTCGAGCGCCTTCTCAGGTGCGTTTGGGGGTTAAGGGTTAAGGTAAAAACTAAGCGCCCCTGCAGGTGCGGTTTAGGGTTAAGGGTCTAAGATTAAACCAAGGGCCCTCTCAGTTGCATTTGGGGGTTGAGGGTTAACATTTAAGTATGTGACCCCTCAATTGCGGTGACAACGCAGCGGTACTTTGACAGATGGATTGTTGCACGGTGCGTGTACACCATGGCGATTGGCAGTACATGAGGTGATGTACATCGTCATGTTGCATGTTCATCATGGCAATATAAAAGGTGATGTACATTATCCTGGTGCATGTACAACATGGCAATATATGATAATGATGTACGGTAGTGTCATTGTGCTTGCTCAACATGGCAGTATGTTGCTATATCGGTTTCAACCCTGAACCCTAAACCCCCTTCCCTCCTCCTGCTTCCCTAGGCCCACTACCCCTTCCTGGACAGCATCCCGAAGATGCTGGCAGCCTACGCATACCTGCTCTCGCACCCTGGTATCCCAGTCGTCTTCTGGCAGCATCTGTATGGCAAGACGAACAGCGCAGGCATTGTGAACGGTGGGAACGGAGGGTCTTGCTGGTTACTTCTGTGTAAAATGTTGTGTCTGTGCGTTTGTTTCTTTTAGCAAGGTTAATGGCGGGTAGGCCGGATATTGTTAGTTGCTTGTACTGTGCATCTGTGTGTTTGCTCCTTTTAGCATGGTCGATGGCGGATTCGGCGGATGTTGTTAGTTGCTTGTACCGAGCATTTGTGTGTATGTATCTTTTAGCATGGTCGATGGCAGGTATGTCGGATATTGTTAGTTGCTTGTATCTTGCATGTGTGTGTTTGTTTTCCATATCATGGTCAATGGCGGGTACGGCAGGTACTGTCAGCTACTCGTATTGTGCATGTGTGTGTTTGTTTTGCATAGCATGGTCAATGGAGGGTACGGCAGGTATTGTCAGTTACTCCCGTTACTCGTATCGTGCATCATTTTTGCATCTACCGGTAGTAGCATTGTTAATGGCTGGGATGGTGGGGTTGATCTTAGGGTTGACCCCTGGTTTAATCGAATGATATCTGTATCGTAATTGTCTGTAGCGTAAACCCTGCCATACTTACCCCTTGGATGTTACGCAGGCAAGGAGGTGGATGTAATGTTGTCCGAGACTGATGGACGCATTGACCTGCGCGGTGTGTGGGTGCCGCCCAACAACCCCGGATTCTCGTGGGAGAAGAACTGGCCGGATGAGAAGCTGTGGGGTGTGGGCTCTCAGGTGTGAACTGTGGATCCGGTGTGGGGCCGCCCATCAACCCCAGCTTCTTGTGCTGAAAGAGCTGGCCGAGAACCATGGGTGTGGGCTGCCAGGTGTGGAGAGGGTGTGGGATGATGGTGTGAAGCTGTGGTATGAAGGGTTAGGATTTGCGTATGGAGCTGTGATGGAAGGATCTCAGGGGGGACAACAGCCTGGCTAGTGAATGTTCATAAGCAATGCTTATTTTCTGTGGCTCTCATACTTAAAGCTATATTTCAGGTGCCTGCTCTCCTCGGGCAGGAGGCCCCATGCGTGGCAAGCTATACTGGCAACCTACCAGGGCCTGTGTCAGTACACCAGTCAAGGTTCAGCCCCAGTCAGGCCTTACGTGGACTCGTGACCTGATTATTTGCTAACTGGGATATTCCTTATGTGGATATGGCTGGAAAAGTTAAGTTTTTGAATCGGAGTTTTCTAGTGTGGGCAAACGACAACCACCGCGTGGCTGTGAAAAACAATTTGTTTCACAATAATCTGAAATTTGCTTGCATGGCCATCGTCACCTCACAGGATGCGGCACAGGGTCCCATGCGGCACAGGCATTTGCGGCGCGGAGATTAAGAAGATGGTGAAGGCACGCAGCCAGGCTGGCGTCATGTCTACCAGCAAGGTGAGCCCAGGCACCAGGGACTGCTGCACCAGGGCCCCTCGGTCGCAGGCAGGATGTAGCTGAACTGCTACTGCATTGTAGCTGAATTGCAACTGCATTGTAGATGACTTGCGCTTGAAGTGATGCTCTGCCCATGCGACTCAAGGTCGAGGTGCTGGTGTCGGAGAGGGATCTGTATCAGTCCGTGGTCACGGGCCGCACCACGTACGGCTCGGCGCGCGAGGGCGAGAGCCAAAAGGACGCCGAATACCAGCTGATGGTCTGCATCGGGCCCAAGGTGAGGCAGGCGCTCGTCTTTTTGTACTACCTGCAACAACAAAAAATTTGCCAGCAAGCTGGCTAAGTTGTGGCGGTGAGGGATGCCTTGCTGGCAACTGGGGCTGATTACTGGAAAACACGGATCCAGAAATCGTTCCAGACAAGAAGAATCCAGAGGGATCAGTAAATGAAACATCCTCCGGAGGCATGGATTAGGGGAGCAAGGCGGCCACGGCAACTGCGGCCACTGATGCTGGCATTTGTTTCCTGATTCTGCCCTGACCGCGCCTGGACCCCCTGGAGGCGCCAAGGTGCTGCGCACGCTACCCCTCTCACGATGAGCTGCTTGGGGGGATTCCACGCGGACCATCTCTGCGAGTGAGCTTCGCACCTGGGTTTCAGTTTCAGTTTTTAGCAGTCCCTTGGGCACGAAGTACAGTAGGCGCGTGGGGCTCGTGCCCTCCACTCTACCCTGTACTTCACTCATTTGTACCCACGTCAGGGAAGGGCCTGAAGTCAGCCAAGTAGCCGGTTCTTGCCGGGCAGGGTATTTGGGGGGGGGGGGCCCACATCATGTTTCTCATTCTGGCTTATCTTCTGCCCTATGGAGTTTATACCCAGTACCCACTACACTGGTAGGCTGTGTGTTGGTTGCTTTCCCGGGGGCCTCACCTTGCGACTGCACTGTTGTGTGCTGTTCATGCCATAAACTCTGACAGACTGTATTAAGTTATGGTGGACCTCTTTTTTAACTCTTTGGAGCACCCAATTTGTGTGACACACCATATCGGCGCAATTAATTGTGAAGAGTTTTAATTTCTCTATTAGAAATAGAAGATGCCACATACCCCTGGCACATAGGCACATACGCTCTGCAGGGGAAAAAACCATGCCGCTACTTTCTGTTATAATCTGTCAAACACTCATGCCCCCATGCTCTTCTGCTGCAGGCTCGCGGCGTCCAGGCCAAGAAGGACTGGAAGGCAGTCTCGCTCGGCTCGCTACACGCCGTGTACGCGCTCAAAACGCCGGTGGGGCACAAGGACTCTGCGGAGACCATTGACGCCTCGCACCCGCACACCTACTATGGGGGCTCCGCAACAGGCTTCAAGCTGCCAGCTGATTTTGGCAAGTTCGAGGACGGCACTAAGTACGACAATGTCAGCACGTACGACTTTTTCTAAACAGCGTGTGGCAGCCATGACTTCTTCTGTGACAGCCGTTGTCGCTTATTCTTATTAACAGCGTGGGCACTTTACTGTCTGCTTACAAAAGTCAACATGCCTGAGCTGCCACGTGTCAGCCGCAGCTTAAGGCATGCTATGCCTCTTGAATCCTTGCTGTGCAACTTGATAGGCGTTTGAAGAAATAGCAGGTCAGACCAGCAGGCCCGCTGTGGTCCTTGATGATGTCAGTCTTAGGAAGGGCCGCAGGGAGGGCAGGTACTATCAATTTGCCAACTGGACGCCAGTGGTGATTCTGAAGGTTCCTGTCTGAAATTTGCTTGCACCCACGAATGAGAACGAAAACCGTGATTAAACCTGAACCTTGATTAACTACGAATGTTGAGTGATAAAGCAGTCCTATCACATACCAGTTCCAGCAGCTATCAGTCTCTGAGAGGATACTTTCAAGACGAGTTCCCCACAAGGGATGACTCATGTCATATTTAAAACGGTGCGTACCCGCTGGGCCCTGCTGAACATGTGTCATGGTTAGTGCTCTGAGTATTTGATTGTTTTCAGCCACACCATCCAGAGGACGAGGACTCAGTGTGCTGACTTATCCTTGCCCGATCCCCCCTTGCCTTTTGTAGGACCGTGAAATGGTTGTGTGCCCTTTATGGAATTGTTTGTGGAAGTTGTAAATAGGCAGCCTCTTGACTCAAGAGGGGGGGGGATGAACCCAGCTCACCCGAGAGATCTTACCAGTTATCTACCTCGCAAAACACGCGCTGTGGCAAACCTTACTGTATGGACCACCGGCCGATGTAATTTGGTCTCCTTAAAACAAGTGGTGACTGACTGGCGGCATGCCAAACGTGGTTCAGTGTGCACTACAAAAACCTCAGGATTCTTTCCATTCCTTGGTCACGAAGAAAAACCCACAATCTCCCGGGAAAGGCTCTGGAACATTGAGGCCGGATACATTGCATCATTAAGATTCAACAAATGTTTTGCATGTGGCAACATCACGGCCGGGGCTCTAAAACCCCAGGCTTACTACGTATAAGTCATTAACCCGAAACAAATACTATCTCCAGTCTCTGCTGTATTAAATGAACGCTGAAGACCCTCTCTCCACCGCCGCAGCCGAGTCCCTACTTACAGCCATTGTGCGTCCATACCATGCCGCTCCATGTAACAGGCAGCCTCTGCGATAGCGCCGGCACAACTTACAGACCGCATCTGTTGTCGGCCCATGCTATGCATCCTGCCCCTCTCCTCCTGGGGCCGCGCCCCGTCCCTTTAATTCAACTCTAGTAGATGTCTAAAGACTATCTGCCTACCTCATACATGCATTGAAGGGACCTCTCCATGCCTGCTTGGTCAACTCATCATCCAGCCCTCATCTTCAGCCGGAAGCAGAAAGTACTAGTGCGGATCGCACACCAATACTGTCCATTAATTCAGTACCCAGTCGTATGGACCAGAACATGGGCTGGATTGGTCAATACAAGATGTATTGACCCAAATATGGGCGCTGCATTGGTCAATACATAGCGTATTGATCAATACATGGGCTGCGCGGCCCCGAGTCTGGAAACCCATATGCCTCCCGACCAGCCGATCATGCAACCATCTTCTTCAGCTGGTAGCGGTCGGGCTTCCCGAAGACCTTCTGCGCGAGGAACTCCCGCGCGATGGCAATACCGAGAGGCAGCGCGACGTGTGGCCTGAGGAAGTACGTCTTGGGCTGCATGTTGGTCATGACTTCGGCCCACTTGGACATCATGCTATCGCCCTTGCGCTGCATCTCAGAGGCCATGGCGTCAAGCAGGATGGGGTACCTGCGGGGGTGGCAGAGTGAGATGAGGGGATTCAGGAAAAAGGTTGGGGACGTGAGGGCTCAGTTTGCAGAGGAATCAGGGTTCAGCATGGGGAACCTGCGAGGGAGGCAGAGTGAGATAGGGGGGATTGAGAAACAAGGTCAAGGACGTGCGCAGGAAATTAGGTTTTAGGACGAGATAACTGGGAGTGCCTGCAAGGGATCAGAGTTTAAGATAGGGTACCTGGCAGGTTCAGATTGCAGGATTCAGGAAATAACTTGCAAGGCATCAAATTTCAGTCTTTAGGCAACATCATTGAATTGAGGGTAAAATGAGGTTAAACAATGCGGGATGTTGGGGTTCAGGGCATGCCGACTAAAAAAACCCTCAAAGAAGCCCTTTCATATTTCCTTTTGTAACAGAACAAGCTTTTGCTATGGCATATCTTGATATCTTCTTGGCTTCGTCAATAAGGATCATTCCCCCATCATTCCTTTTACAGCTTTGAAATAACCCATCCCTCTAGCCGGCGCTGCCCCTCTCCCTATGTCGTCAGTGCTCAACTCCCAAGTGGCAGTTTTTTTAACACGGCCTGTCAGGATCACACTGACTCGTAGAGGGCCTCCCTGACCCCTGCAGCCCCACCCAAGCCCCCCCTCTCCTTCATCACTGAATTCCAATGACAAAACCACCTGTCCCTTTCCTGCATACAATCGAATGCCCCCCCTCCACCCCGCCCTCTCCCTCCTCCTGCCCACCTGTAGATGACCTCGGCCATCTTTGTGCTCATGAAGAAGTCATGGCCATACGCCTTGTACCAGCGGCGCGCATACGCCTTACACGACTGCTTGGAGAAGTCCCCCGTCTCGCGCATGTCAGCCAGCGTCTCTGCTGCGGCCTTTCCGCCCATCATGGCCGTGTGGATGCCCTCGCCTGTCAGCGGGTCAATGTGGCCGGCTGCGTCCCCGATAATCAGCATGTGGTCGTCAAACGTCGTGAGCAGGCCCTGGCCACCCAGGCGCAGCGCGGCGACCTTCATCCGCTCCAACTTGGCATTGGGGCCCAGCGCGGCTGAGATGAACGGGTCGTTCTTGATCGCGTCGTTGTGAAGACGCGCGAGGTCAGTCTCGTTGACCTCACCACACTGCCCGGCCATGTTGCCGCAGGGGATCAGGTAGTAGCAGTAGTTAAGCTCGTCGTTGGGGTGCCTGAAGATGGCCGCATACCCAGGTAGCGACCACTTGGGGTAAAAGCACACACCGTCAAAGTTAGTGTTGTGCGTGCCGCCCTCCACGAAGGCGCGTGAGCAGACGCCCTTGGGCGCCTCAGTGCAGTAGCCGAGCTTGGTGGCCAGCTTGGAGGTGGCACCGTCGGCAATGACGAGCATGCGGCCTTGCACCGTTGCGCCGGTAGCTGAGGTCACCGTCCAGAGGCCGGCCGCCTTGTTGAACACGGCGGTCGTGACCTCAAAGCCCTCAGTCAGCTCGGCGCCGGACCGCTGAGCGCACCTGGCAATGCGCACGTCCAAGTTGATGCGCTTCACGGCGCAGCAGGCTGCCTGGCCAAGCTTCTGCTTGGAGGCTCCAATGTAGGAGGTGCCGTCGGGGCTGACGAAGCCGCCGGCATCCGCAAAATGCGCCTCGTTGTTGTCGATGAGCTCCTTCAGGACACCCATGTCTTCCAAGATACGGATAGCAGGGGTACACACGGCGTCGCCGCAGTACTTGTCACGGGGGAAGTGCTCCTTATCCAAAAGGGCAACCTGGGTGTAAAATATCGGGATTGTGCGGAGTGGTGTCAGTTGCACACTGTGCGCTCATCATTTCCATCATGAAAGCACACCGTGTGAATGGGCGACCCTGATTTTTGAGGCACCTGGTTAAAGAAACCATCATTGTCATACAGAGAGTAGCTTGTTCTGCCCCTGACAACAAATAGAGAGCAATATGATGCATGGCATAGTATTATTAGTATGCACTGATGGCCACAAGGGTGCATCACACAGAATCGATAAGGTATCGCCTGTTGGCTGCCATGGAAAAGCCTGTAAATGGTATTCAGGTCATCTGTCCGATTGCTGCTCTCTGATCTGCTGTTGTCCGATTTATAGTGTTTGAAAGCCAGAGGTGCATCCCGGGCTTCGATGACTGAAGTGGAAACATGGGGATTTGCAAAAGGCGGGAAGGGAGAGGGGAGGGGGGGAAGTCGGTGATGTTTTACCTTGGCGCCCTTCTTGGCCAGGTAGTGGCCGCACACGGAACCGGAAGGTCCAGCACCGACGATGACTGCGTCATAGCATCCCTTGGGCAGCGTATCTTTGGTGTACCTGCCCTTGGCTGGTACGTAGTTGACTGCGCGGCGCCAGGCCAAAGCAGCTACCTACGAACAGACACGACCATACAGTATAAGGAAGTGGGAGCATCAATATGTTTTTTTAATGCACATGGACCGTAGCTGAGCAGAAGGCGTGGACGAGAGAGTGCCCGCGAGGGGCGGAAAGCAAAGCACGTACCAGAGCAGCAGTGGTGGCTCCGGCGGCAATGACCAAGGCCTTCTGGTTCTTCTCAGCGTAGTCCTGAGCGGAATCGAAGACACCTTGCAGGTCAATAGTGGGAGTCATCCTGAGGAGCGGCCTACGAGAGTTCAAATAAAAGGGGAGGCTTCAGCAATGGTTACTTCACGTATTATAAGCATCCAAATTTGAATTTAGGCGATGGAAAATAATGACAAACACGAACGTGGTTCAAACATAGATCCTTCGACACCCAAGATGCCACCAGGGAGTATAACTCACAATAAATTGAGACAACAAGCACTTTTGCTCAGGAGCACGACGACTTTCAAGGGAGCGGGGCCAGTTTACACCAGGTGGCAAGCCCACGATTATGTTCGTGCGGTTGAGCTTTTAACGGTGCTTCCTCACTGAATGCACAGATGCCTGCAAGTTGATGATTTTGAACGCGTTTCCCAGGGGACAAGTCGCAGACGTTGCTGCTAGCTAGCTACCGAGCAACACCGATGGTGCACTCATCATTCAAAGAATCATGTGCAGCTGTTTTCCCTCGCTCATCCTAGCAGAGTGGAACTGCGTGTGCATTGACCCTTGCATCATTTGCTTGGAGGTGCGTAGGAATTTGTGAAGTCCACGCAAGAGCATTGATGTTAGCTGCAGGGTCCCAGTGTTGCATGGTCGCTAGGAAGATAGGCCCATCCCAGGGGTGCAATGACCCTAGAAGCATTTGCCTAGAGGTGCATTGGCGTTAGTGTAATGCTCCTGGCAATTCATTAAAATGAGCAATATGGACCTGAGGGTGCACTGACCCTTGCAGTACAGGGATAACGACAGTGCATTTAAGGATGCACTGTTGTTGTCCCTGACCAGCATGGGCCTAAGACGCATTGGCTTAAGCAGCATGGACCTAAGGGTACATTAACCCATGCATCATCATCTGGGGTTTCGTAGATGTCAACAGCATGGACCTGAGGATGCATTGATGCCAGCATTATGGGACGTAGGGCACCTTGAACGTCAACAGCATGGGCCTAGGGTTGCATTGACGTTAACAACATGCATGTGTGGGGATACTGTTGATAGATGGCAGCTGCATGCACCAAAGAGTGCACTGGTCCAAGCAGCATGGACCTAGCAATGCATGGATGTTAGTATAACGCATCTAGGAATTCGTTGGGATCAGCAGCATGCATCTGGGAGTGATATGTCCCAGGCAGCACGGATGTAGGGGTGCCTGAATGTAAGCAACATGCTCTTAAGGGTGCATTGGCCCAAGCAGCATAAACATTGACGATAGCAGCAGATGGTGAGGAGAGCACTGATGCTAGTAACATGGAGATCAAGGGACAAGCCTGAATCCACGGACGCTTCTCCGGGCGTAAATCCAAATCTGAGCTATTCTATTGAATTACCGCAATAGATCCGAGCTCCTTACTATAACCTTGTGATCGGAGTTCATTCGAGCCTTCATTAGTATTTTGGGTTCTTCCTGCCTGTGGCAGTCGTTCAGTCAGTGCTGCCGGTCATCGAGACAATGCGTCAGTGGCACATGTGTCTATGCACAACTTCCGCTTTTCACAGCATCTAGTTACCGGTGGCAGGTTTTAGCTCCAAGGCAAACTCCTGCGGCACTACCGGTACATGAATAGTACAATCCAAATCCAAAGCAGCTATCACCGCCTTCATTGATGCATTGACGGCTGAGGCTACTGCCTCGGGTATCGATCCTGAGGCTAGCCTGCCTGTCCTTTCGACGATTGGCTTTCTTCCACATCTTGCAAGTGTCGTCGCATCTCTAGCGAGGCCTCAGCCAGCATTTGCATCTGCTTCGTCAGCGTTCCCATCTGCTCCTCCCACACCGCCATCTTGTTCGACGTGATCAGGTGCATGGTCCGCAGCGCATCCGTCATCTTCAGCTCAAATGCAGCGAGTTGCTCCCCCTGGACGCCCGCCCCCGCAGGCGGTAAAACCGCGCTACTCAAGGAAGGCATGCCCCCAGCGGTGGCCCGCCGTGGTGGCTGCCCCGTACTGCGGCGGCCCGCCCAATCGGACGTCCGTCCGCCTGAAGGCCTCCCGGCGCTGCCTCTCGGCCCACCCCTCACCACGCTGAACACACTCGTTATGCTTGAACTGAGCTGGTCGTTGGGTTGGGGCATCATCTCGATGGACCTCATGTTGTCGCCGCCGGGCCTGGCAGAGGAGGTGCCGCTTTCGGCAGAGACCCCTGTCTGATTGAGGTCTCGCCGCTTCTTGGCCTTCTGGTTTACGCATGCGATCAACCGCTGCAGATGGCTTGACACATCAGCCAGAACAAGCTCATGCTCCTCGGTCTTGACTGTCAGCTCGGCCTCGCGCTTCATCGAGGTGATCACAAAGTGCTGGTGGGCGGCGCGGTTCTCGTCGATGACGGCCAGCTTGCCAGCGAGGTCATCCCGTATGACAGACAACTGTGAGTCTAGCTCTTGCTGTAGGGAGGCCAGCCGGGAGTCATGCTCCTTCAACCAGGCTTGCAGCTCACCCGTGGGAGCAGCAGCAGAAGGAGAGAGGGGCAACGAAGAGCCGCTAGAGGACATTGAAGATGCAGCCACCGCTGCTGCCATCTTTACCGCCACCCCGGACGAAGAGGCCTCTGCATGAAGATGTCCTGGCTCTGTTGTCGCACCTTGCTTGGGTTGGCTCACGATGCCCTTTGCTTCTCCGGCCCTGTCAGACGCCGCGCTCAGCAACATGATCTTGGAGGCGGCATCAGCCACGACACCCCTGAGCTGCGTTTGCCCAGAGTCGAGCGTTATGACGTGTTGTTTCACCTCGGCCAGCGCCCTGCGGTCCGCGTCCAGTCGAGCGCCCTGGCTGGTCATCACGTTGCGTATCGTGGACACCTGGTCCTTGCTCGTCGAGGCCATGTCCGGGTTCGCGACGGCCGTGGCGGAGAGCTCATGCAGTGCCTCAATGGTGGAGGCGGAGGCAGAGGCCAGGTCGGCGGTGAGTGACGCTTGCTGGCACCTCAGCTGCTCAAGCTGGATTTCCTGGAGAGGAGGGAGTGCAAAAGGCAGAATTATTGAATATAATGGGCGATCCATGTATAGGTATGGGCTGCACTCTATACGAGGGCAGCCTTAGAAGGAGGGCGGCTAAATAGTATGTTTTGTTTACCTGGCCTTTATCACCTGGGTTGTACTGATCTGAAATCTGAAAGTGCAATCCGTGTGCCGTTAGTGGAACTTGAACCGCACGCGTGGAGCCGTGGACAGGACCTTATATTTGTGACATCACTCTGATACCAGTGTCCTTGATTTAAGAAACTGAAAACTGGGAATCCGAAATTGCACTGTTATCAGCCAAACAGGATTAATGGTCTGCTACTCTGCTATCCGGCCCTGGCATAGTCACATGCTGATCAGCTGCATGTTTGCACCTTGACAAACGCTGTGGTTGCCACCTAATGCGTACCTGCTTCATGATCAGCTCCTCCAAGCCATGCACTTGATCTCCAATCTCACAGGATTTGCCCTGAAGCTCCTGCGATCCCAGGACCAGAGGGCGTAGAAATCGGTAAAGGGGTCCCTCAAAGCAATCCCCAATGCACAAACTAGGACATCTATGCCTGTTTCATACTTTTCCAATATGCTTGCAAAGACAACTAGCAATGCCATGCTGCCATGATAATGAATTCCAAAGGCCACAATACATGTGCTTTGCCTTCCCTCATTATTAAAGTTGCAGAGGATGAGGCCCTCATCGTGACAAAACCCTAAACCAAATAATCATCATAGCGTCCATACGCTTGTCATTGGAACCCTCATACAGGTGTGCCTACTCATGACATAGTACAGCTTTCACGTCATGTCTTATGGCTGGGGCTAATCTTCTGCACTATGGGGTTCATTTCCACGCCACTGCTCGGTGGTTGCGTGTTGGTTGCTTGCCCGGGGGGGTTACTGGTTTTCGCTCGCTGTCCTAGCGTATTTAGTGCCTGTACCGTTTTACGGGCACAAGTCCCATGCATCAAATGTGATTCCCCGTTGGACTGTAAAAACTTCACAAACTTCACAGCTTTGTTCCGAGGTGTTTATTATTTTCAACACAGCAGAGCATCAGACTCGATGTGTGGGACAAGTCCCTGTTGACCGGTTTGAGCACTAAAAGGTCTTTCATTAATAAGTTAGTAGGTACAGCAGTCGATTACGCCAGTCATCCTTGGACACGAAGTGCAAGATACATTGTAATGCACCAATGAACACTAGGCACGTGATCTATTCTTTGTATTAGGCAGCATTGGACAAGATGTACATCATCCAAGATTATATTTTCCTGCCTCTCACACTTCTGGTGTCAACAGAGGTGTGTGACGCAAATTTGAATCAGGGGTTGTGACACACCTGCTTCTTGCATTGCTCCTCTAAGTTTGTCACTCTGCCGTTAAAGAGGCGCTCCATGCTGTGGCGGTTGCCTGCCACTTTGTTGATGCCCAAGAGGACCTTCACCTGAGAATCGTTTCAGAGTCCAGCGGAGCATCACAATGAATGCATGGTGAAGGAGCCCACAAACCTGCTTGCGCAATAAATAAACTAGGACAGGGAGAAAAAAAGGCAGGGGCCACTGCAGGGATTGTGTTCAAGAGCAAGCTGTGCTGCAAAGAACCAAGTGATCAGACCCACAGCTACAGAGAAGGACAAAGAGCTATGCTCTCCATGGACATGAAATATTGGGGAAATAACAGCACGTGCCGAGGCTGCGTCCACTGCGTTACCATCAGTCGAAGGGAAACAGGAAATAAAGTGATCGGACCTGCTGCTGCCACATTCATAATGATAAGGCAGATGGCTAGAGGAACATCATGGTGCTTGGTTGACTAGGGTGACAACCCAAGACAGGCAGCGCCATTGCCTTAAAGGTTAACGTGCATATGAGGGTGCCGTGTGGGAGACACCGTGGGGCAGGGTGCAGTGCCTGGTGTCAAGGATGAATTAGGTAATGAAGCAAGTTGGTGAGAGAGTGCAAGGACAAGTGCTTATTTGTGAGCTGCTTTGTGCTCTGGCCAGCCAGCTGCCGTACGTCCATCTGTTTCACCCGAGCCTGATGGGACCCACGCATGGGATCCACACGCACATCAGTATTTATTTATGTGAGCACTAGATAGACCAACAGAATCAGGTCGTTGAACAGCCACCACGGGGTCAGTTAGGATTGAGGACTTAACCTTGACTACCTTGACGGGCTAGTGGCCCGGAACCCAAGCAGCAGGACTAGATTCACTAGACCCCTCGGCCGTTCGCCATCATGCATCTGAAATGTAGCTGAAATGCACTTAGACAAAGATTGACACTTACTTGTGACTCCAGCAATGCCAAGCCTTCGGAGTGACCTCCTAAGTTGCCCTGAAAGGGGGCAACAACACAGGACAATGTTTTCCCTTGATACCGGTAGTCGCTGGTGCAAACACGCTTTGCTATTTCCAGAGACGCAAGGTAAGGCAAGGTGAAGTTTGTAAAGTGAAGTTTTTACAGTCCAACGGGGCATCACATTTGATGCAGGGGACTTGTGCCCGGTAGGGCCCTGCTCAGGCAGGGCCCTGCTCAATACCTTGTTTAAAGGCGCACCAAACCACCGTCGGCAGGCTGCTGGGCGGCAACTACCACGGGACCAATGGGGACCAAAGCCTAAGCCTCACAACCACCCGTGCCCCAAGTAGCAGGGTGAGCTGTACCAGGCCCCCTCGGCCTTAGACTCTGGCGTAGCTAAATTGAAGCTGAAGCAGGCATAAATAAACGGGGCCTCGTCCTCCACACTTATCCTGGCCTTGACTTGCCTCCACACCCTTGATTCTGTCGGAGAAAGCTATGGATTGCAACTCCAGCTGAGTGACCCGCTTGAATTGGTCCGCCTTGAACCCCGCAGCTAGTGCGCAGCGGGTCTCCACGTCATTCAGTACAGCGTTGATATCCTAGGATGGGAATGGGACATCGTTTATTTTGCACACTTCAGGTACATTTCAGGCACACATGAGGTACAATTTTTGGCACGAATCAGGTACAATTTAGGTACGAATCAGGAACAGTTACGTATGAATCAGGTACCATTTAGGCACACTTCTGCTACAGTTCAGCTACATGCCGTCAGTCAACACTGTGCGACTTTCTGGGAGGCAAAAGGAGGGGACAAGCTTCCCAGGGGGCTTCCCAAGGGGCTACCCATGGGTCCTTTGAATGGTCCAGGGGTGGCCCTTACAAAACTATGGATGCTCATCCCCTGAAGTCCTGATGCACATCATGTATGAATCAGGGGTATAAACCGTAGCTACCGGTACTTCACCTGGGGACACCCGAAGTGTACAAGAAACAAGGCAGCGTCCCAAGTACCCCAATATCAGTACCCCAAAAACAAACCCGGGTAAAACCCGATAAGTCTGGTGAAATAAAAGAATGATGTCAGGATAGCAAGAGGGCATCTCGGGCTCCTCTGCCACATCCTGAAATGCGGCTGCTGATGGTAACAGATGCCCCCTCAGCGTGCGTGCAAGGCTTCATGCATCGCTCGACGCCTCGACTAACCTGCTCTTTCTCCTTCTGCCTCGCCTCTAGCACGTGGATTCTCTTCCCAAAGGACTCAAGCAGCTTCAGCAGCGCAGCGATGCCCTGCCTCTCCTCGTCCTTATGATTCTGTTCAGCCCGAAGCGTGGTGCTGGCCTCAAAGCGTCCAATGATCCTCTGCATGCCAGCAGGTAGCTGGCTGTTAGTTACTAAAAAGCTGTAGAAGGGTGCACCCAGTAAGTCTAAATTGCCCAGCTTTGCAGACCTTGAGGGTCTGTTCATTCACAATTCGAAGATGTGCATGGGGCTGTGTGTGGTTGGTGCTTGATTCAAAATTTGCATGGGGACGTGTGTCAAAATGTGCATGGGTTCAGGGGATTCAGAGGCAGTGCCCACTGCAGGAACAACCAGGATCCTGTAAGGGCCTTCCGGATTCAGGACCACAGCAGTGGATGTTCGTACAAATGCAAAAAATACTGACATAACTTTTAACAAAAAAAAACGCAAAACAAAAACCGGTACACAGAAGTGTATGTCCCTGTCTGGAGCAGCAGTGCTGTGCAGAAGTACATAAGTGCAGCAGTACAGAAGTGGATCAAGGTAGCGCAGAGCTGGTCCTGGCAGCATCACTGTTTTGTCTGAGGCTGTGAACCACCCAGAAAAAGTGGCCATGTGGACCAACTGGGCATGCAATGAGGTACCGGTAGAGACATGAGGGCTCACCAGCTCATCAGAAAGAATCCGAGAGCAACCCTTGCGTTCAGCATTGACAAATAAATTGAAGGAAGTTCACAACCAGAATGACAAGTGTTTGTTTTAGCGTGCAACGGACTATCTTGGAAGGGCTGCTGGAGTGCTGGGATACAAACGTGGCCAAAGCAGCATGGCTGGCCACAAACGGGCCCGTCGGCCTGATGCGGGAGTGTAGCTGACATGTAGCTTAGACACGAAAATATCAACACTGGCTGTAGAAACAGGTGGGGGAATTGGATCTTGCACCGTCATCAACCTCACCTCAAATTTCTCGAACCCGTCATCGCTGTGCCTATTGCTGGGTGTCGAGACTTTAACACCCCTTGCGTTGAAGCCAGGCAGGCATGTGCTCAGCCCTCTACTTGCCCTGCTGCCAGGCCTGGAGGCATGATCGGACGACATGCCCTGCATGAACTGCACATGAGGAGGAGGCAGGCATGTGCTCAGTCCTTTGCTTGCCCTGATTCCAGGCCTTGAGGTATGATCAGATCTGAAGGTATGATGAGACCGCATCATCTGCATAAACTGCAGGAGGTAGTGAGGCAGACTCAGTCCACGTCATCTGTACAATTGAGCGGCAGGTGCTTGGGTTTAGGGATGAGACTTGCATCGTCTGACATAATGTACAGCAGGTGTTTGGTCAAAGGTAAGCTAATGTTGGCGCCGCCATCCTTGACCTTTTGTGAGGGAATGCTGGGTTTGTATTTTAATACAACATTTGGGAATCTAGGGTCTAAGGGGTAAGAGTCCCATTATGTGCATGAACATCATGGCGGAAGGAGCGCTTGTCAGGTGTTTCCGTGTGCCCTTATGTTACAGCGTTTCCCATGCTCTACAAGGCTCTGCTTTGCTGCACAATAATCTGACTCTGCACTATAGAGGGCTGCATGCCAATGCATTGCATGTTCCTGTCGAAGTTTGGTGTGGAGAGAGTGAGAGACGCTAGGCCCAAGTATGAACGCACGGTACATAAACGTTAGTTTAGATAAGACCCTAACAAATCAACAATATGGCACAACCCCGCCTTGCAAGTTCACCCATCCTCCCACACCCACCCACACCCATCCACGTCCAAGCCATTGTTGAGCAGACCCACACCTCAGTATCGCTGCGGGCGACGGACCACATGTGCGATCACAGCCGACTGGCAAACTACAAGGAACCGGGAGCCGCACGGTCCAGCTGGCTTCGGCAGAACAGCAAGTTTAAAAGGTAGTTATCTTACATTGGTCCTGCTGTTTCACCCATTGGTATTCTGATTGGCTGAAACATGGGCATGCAGCGAGGCATACCCACCGGCGTGCCCACTGGCATGCCCACCGGCAGGCCTGATCACCTGCAGGAGGTCCTGTGTCCTTGCGGTGTCATCCAGAGGGGGTGAGTCGAATGATGCATTGAGGGGTGCGCTGTGTGAAGCTGAGGGTGCGATGCCGACTCCTCCGTGGGCCCTGGAGGGTGGGGAAGTGGCCGGCGGGATAGGTCTAGTCCCGGGGGCGTGGGCGCCACCGCCGCCACCGTTGGGCTTGTGGCCGATCGGGGAAGGGAGGCACCGGGCGGCCCCGCGGGATGGTAGCAGCCGGCCGCCACTGCCCCTAGACGTGGACTGTCTGCGCGGCGCCAGGGATGGGATGGCTGTGGCTGCGACCGCCAGGTCGTGCATGCTGAGGCCTGCCACTTCAGAGGCCTCGCGCAGCGCGGTGAGGAACTGCGTGCAGGAGAGCTTGGGCTCGTGCAGCCCCTTGCACTTTTGGAAGATGGCCAAGAGCACATGGCCATCTAGAGTGCCTGCATCAGGTGAGGTCGGGGGGTAGGTGGGCAGTTTTTTTCCGGGCATGGACAGATTCAGCCGCAGTGTCCAATTTTATGGCAGGAGCCTTAAATCAAATCTAACTGAAAGGCACTAAGGCAGGTTGGCACAATGCACCTGCATGCTACAGCCCTGGCATATCTCAGTGTACATTGGGAGGTCAGTGTATAAATGTTTAGGTACATGGGCAGATGCATGCCCTCCCATCAGTCCCATGGGCATGGGTGTTGCAGATTTGTACATTTGCAGCATGGGTGAGCCTGGCTGCCTGGCTGGTGGAGCCCTTGGATGTGGCAGGAGTGTATAGAGTTGTGCGGTGTTGTACACTTATGCACATCATGTGGCTGTATTGTTGTGTTGTGAATGTTAGCATGGCGTGTCCCTCTCAGGCACTTCATTCGTAGCAGCTTTCACCTCCGAGGCCAAGGTCTTGGCATAGGTGCACGAACTCTTGACTGGACAGCAGCGAATCCTTGGCCACCGCACAGTGGCTGGTGAAGAGCTGGTTCAAAATGCTATGATCCTCCGTGCCACTGGTCTCCATTATTTCTGACACTGCACGGAATGTGAAAGATGGTTCGTGCAACATTGTTTCTTGTCGTCTATATGTCGGTGAAGCGCAATGCGAGGCGTTGAGACTGCTGCATGTAGCAGGGTTGCTCCCGTGTGATTTGCTTTAAAAGACAGTTGCAACATAAGCTGCAACAGCGCAATGAAGAACTGTGATTCGCGTACCACGTCGAGTTTCTAAGGCGACAGTGTGTTTCCATTGGAGGTTTGGGAACAGTTCTGTTCCTGTCGGTTTGACGCACTGTTCTTCGGTTGATACGGCTGTTCATTTGATTTGTTTTCGCGCGTTCCCATTGCCGAAACCATTCAGAGAACAGGGACGTGCGACATCTGGTTTCCTTCTGACCTGCCTATTGCTCAGAATATTGCATGCATTGCAGTGACCAAAGAGTCTGGCCGCGACACTGTACGCCACACAATTTGAATTCCCAGATGGATGAAACATGCAAGGCGTGGGCCCAGAGCTTTTGCGTCGATACAAATGTGCACAATGAACTGTTTAACACGATACATTACACGCGATGACCCATGCTATCAAGGCGCGCTTGGAAAACAGCACGCGTCACTCGTCTGCCTCGCGAATGAAATTCAGTTCCATGAGATCGCGCTGCTTTTTAGAAAAGAAAAGAGAACGCCTATGCGGCGTGGATTTTGGGAAGTACAGGTTGACGAGACGCCCAAGCCCCGGTCTGTATACCCTTAGGCTGTGTTTCCATTGGCTGTTCTGACGTCGGGGTGGGCTGCCAGCTAGGCGCCAGCTGTGCCACCCCGACGAAAACGTTTCCATTGGACGTCGAAACACGACCGGATTTAGTACAGTCGACGGTTGGTTTCCCAGACTCTTCTGCCCAAACTTACCCAAATCCACTTCGGGTCCGAGACCCGAAGTGAGTTTGGGTGACATCCACCCCAAACGCCAGCTGGACAATACTTCGCAGCCTTGTTTTTTGAGCCCTGTGCTCATTCTCCTGTATTCATACCGCTGATAAACTCTGCTGGCTCGATGGAAGTCGACTGGCTGTCCCGGCACACGGAAGGCCACGTGACGATTTTCTACCCCGTCGTTGCGTTGCAGCATGCGCGACTGAACCGAAATAAAGCAATAGTATAAGTAAGCACCACTGGTTGCTTTGATGTACGTGTTCAAGCTACGTAGGTGCAGAAATTTGAAAAGAGTGTTGCCAGCTGCGCACAATGCCACTATGCATGGACAAGCCGATATCGCGATTCGTTTTGCAGCAGCACAGCAAACGCGACTTGACAACTACCAAGGAATGTTGCGACATTTCGAAAATCTTAGCCTGCGAGGTTCTTGAATGCGAATCGGCCACCCCGGACATGCAATGGAAACGAAGGCCGGATTTTTCTGTGGTGGTCTCCACCTCGGGCTTAAACCTTGGCGCGGACCGAACAAAACCGACCTGCCCGACTGCTCACCTCAAACTCCAATGGAAACACAGCCTTAAAGGGAGAAAGGGGCTATGGCGGGTCAGTGAGAACAGGGGGAGATGCTGGACGGCAGTCGGGTGGACTGTTTACTAGGAAACGTCGAAGTCGATGCATGGAATAGGCAGATTGGACAGTGTGAACTGCTAGTTGTTTGAGCAGTGGGGAGACGATGAGGGGTGTGATACCAAGGACTGGTGCATGATATCTTTATAGAAAATGCCAGAGCGACCAATGATGAAGAGGTGAACATGGGGTAGAGGATGTCTGTAGCAGGGAGGGGTAACGGATATGTAAGAGGGTGGGGGGCAGGAGTGTGGAGAGGGTCTATAGCAGGTGTAGTGAGGGTCCATCTATCCTGCGGCGCGAAGCAAATGTACCAACTGTGCATGTTGTGTGGATTTGTGGGAAAGGCAGAATTGTAGATTGGAGGTAAACCCGAGCTCAATAATATGGATGGCACAACAGTGTTGGAGGTCAAAAAGGAAGGCAGGGTCGGCAAGCCGGGCGGGAGGATAACTGTGGAGATCGGCAATGGTAAGGCCTTCAATTAAGAGGAGATCAGGACGAAGGCGGCAGAGTGTGGCAGGGGGGACAGCGGGAAGCATCCATTGCGGGATACGGGTGTCATAGACGCCTGGTGGGAGGGATGTAGCGGGTGTGGCATCCATAATTGTGAACATTCCACTCTTTGTGCCTCTGTGGAGGGAACGTTGGATGAGGCAGAGGGCCTTGTTGTGTCGGGAGATATAAGAGGCCTGCATACGGGGCCTGCATACGGGGCCTGCATACGGGGAGATATAAGAGGCCTGCATACGGCATCTTCCAAACATGTGTCCCTGGGTGTCCGAAGTAGCGTCAGGTGGGCCAGTAGGAGGTGGTGTACATATGGGGCAAAGGCCATCGGTAAACGAGCGCACTGTTGTTTTGTAGGGAATACGGAAGAGAAGTGCCCGTTTAGCTGTCCATAAGAGGTTGGCTCGCATACGGAGGATGCAGCGCTTCAGAGTAAAGTGGCAAGCAGAAGACTGCCACATGTGATTGTTATACAGGGGTAAAGAGTGGGCATTTTCTTCGATTATGCGGGTATATTTAGCACAAGATATGGTGGTATCACCGTCCGTAACGTGAGGGCAAGAAGAGTGAAGGTGTGCCTTGATAGAGGAGGTGAGGTAAGAAGTGAACCAAGGGGTGTCGTTTGTATCGGTTTGAGTATCGTCTTGGGGTAGGCAAGGCCAAGCTGGGAGGGAAGCCATGTACTGGTTGTTGATATGGGAAAGGTTAAATGTACATGTGCTGGGTGCGTCCAAGGCTCGTGTTGCCCCAATGTCAGCAAGTTCATTGCCGATAATACCAATATGTGATTTCACCTTCTGGATGAGCGTTGGTAGGCCTATGTTTGCCCGTGAAAGGAGTAGGCAGCGGACTGATGGCCAGGAGGAGCGGTGCATGCTTGTCCTCAAGGAGATCATGTGGGTAAAAGACAGCTTTCTGTATGAGGTACATGCTGCAGAGACTGTCAGTGAAGATAGTAAGGGAAGGGGCAATGGTCAAGGCGGGGCCAGAAGGTGTATGGGCATGATCGAGGGCAGCATGAATGCCTCCAAGTTCAGCCCTGGTGATAGTGTTCGTTTCACATTTTCCAGTAGGGTTGACTGTATGGGTGGAGCCATCGACAGTGAAGTAAAAGGCAGCCCCTATCAAGTTGTCGCCGGCGTCATCCTGTATACAAGCTCCGTCTGTGTAGTATGCCCGAAGCAACGGCCAAGCAAGTGGATAGGTAGGGGGGTAGAGAGATCGGAGTTCATCGAAAAGGATAAGGGGGAAAGTGAGTGGGGCAAGTGGGAGAGGGGTAGGCGGGGTAGTTTGTGTGTGTAATTGGGAGGCTACAGAGAATCCAGCGGGGTGTTGCCATTTGGCATGCAAACCGGGAAGTTGGGATTGGCGCCGGGTGGGTGGATGTGGACGGTGGGCAGGTGTGGTGCCAGGTGGGTGTCCATGTCCAGATAGTGTGTGCACAGTTGAATCGACTGGAGCAGTGGGAGGTGGGTCAGGGTAGAAGCGAGCGAGGCCCTCTGTGTTACCAATGACAAGAAGTTGTAGTGGCCATTTGGGAGTGCCGTATGTTGGTTGGGTGGCTGTGTAGATGTGTGCCATGTGGTCCGGGGCTGAAAAGCGAACGCTGGGGTCGGTATGAAGAGTGAGAACATGAACCATATTGGCATGGGAGGTCCAATTCATGAAAGATGAGTTCTTCCAAACTGGGGCCAGGATAACAGTGCATGTGGGTACCGTAGTCATGCTGGCGGATGAGACGGCCCAACGGATTGCTTTTGTGATTGTTTTTATCTTGAAGTCTCGATGAACGAACGATCTGCCGGTCCAAGGTGTGGAGTACGCATTGTGGAGAGCCCCAAAAAGACAATCGTGATGGTGAGTGGTATTATTTTATTATATTATTTATTTTATTTGGACAGTGGTATAGTATGTGCGCGCATGGTAGGAGATGTCGAGAGGAGAAGCAAAACGGTGGAGATGGGTGGACATGTTATCTGAGAGCACTTGCATCATGGGTTCCGGGAGACACCAAGTCGTGTTAGGCGCGGTTCCTGTTTTGTGCTTGGTATGAATGGGGTATCGGACAAGAAGGGAAGCAAGATCTTGCTCGAAGGAACCCTCAGAGTGGGCGAGGTGTAGGGCAGGAAGGGTAAGTTTCGTATGATCATAGCATGCACGAAACCGGTGCAGGCGGCGAGCAGGGATGCAACCAACAAGAGTGCCATTTGGGCGGTATAGGTAGGCATATTGATATTGCCATAAAAGGGGTTGCGGATCAGAGGCAGGGGCGGAAGGTAAGGGGGGAGGGGGTAATGGGCCGGAAGAGGGTGAGTGGAGTCCAATCTGGATAGTGAAGGAATGTGGTGGTATGATGTCGAAGTCAGGATGGACAGGATTTATGTTAAAGGAGACGTGTTGGTCGATGCATGAGTGATCCTGGTTTGCAGAGGATGGGACCCATTGGGTGCGGGGATGGGGGTTTGTGGAGCGTAAACGCCAGAGCCCTTGACGTTGGAGGTTTGTGAGGCCGAGGTCAAGGGGACGGGTAGGGGAAGGAGGAAGCAAGGGACAGGCGGGGTCCGTATGTGGGTTTGCTTCGTCTGGTAATGTCTGCTTACGTTAGAGTGATGTAAGGTTTAAGGGAGGGTGGTGTGGGGTACGGGAACGATAGGGTGTACGAGACGAACGGTTGATCCAGCAATCCTGAGCGAGTCGTGGGGGGGCATAGACGGGGGGGGGGCGGGGGAGGGGGGCATGAGAGGTCTAGAATGTAGTCATGATGATGAGGGAGTGGGGGACCTGGGGGTGCAGCCAGGTCCAGGACAAACAATGTGGGAGGAGGGATGTGGGGCAAGGTGGAAGGGACAGGGGGAGGAGAGGGAGGGGGGCATGAAAGGTCGAGAATGTAGTTTGGATGGTGGGGGAGTAGGGGGCATGGTGTTGTACCCAAGTTTAGGACAAAGGGAGCATGAGGAAGGGGTGGGCTAGAGGGAAGACCTGGGTTGGGAAAGAGCTCTGGAGCGCGGGTATGAGTACTACGGGGGATAGTGGGACGGGCGCGCTTTGAAGTTGCTTGGGGGCGTGGGGAGAAGCATTGGGGGAGGAGACCAAGGGCCTGGTCGGCACTGGGAGCAGAGGCGATGTGGGGGAGGGTGGTCGGGACAACCTGAGGGAGTTAAGAGAAGTCATGGGCGATCGTGATGTGGCGCTGATGTAGGGGGAGTGCAGAAAAGCGCGTGTAGCTGAGGGCTTGGTCAGAGGGATGCCCATTAAGGAGCAGGGTGATACGGTTGAGCAAGACTTGGGCCTGTTGTATCCAACGACGGCACGCTTTACCTTTGAATGTTGCAGACAGGTACGTGGATGGCTGGAAGGTAGAAATGTGAGGTCCAGTCATGACGGTAAGTGGTTCCAAGGACGTGATGCCCAGACGACATAGAGGATGGAGTAGTTCTGGAGTGATGAGGAGGGAGGAACTCTGTGGTGTTGGAGTGTAGGGAGGAAGAGGCATAAATGGCAGGGTAGTGTCGGGTGGAGGAGGTGTGGGTGAGAGGATGTGGGTCAGTTGTCGCCACATGGCATTGCCGAGGAGTTCTTGAACTCCAGAGGCAATAGGGGAAGGGCCTGATGAGCAACGATGGAGAGCAAGTTGAGCATGGTGCATGAGGGAAAGTTGACGCATGGGGAGCGGTAACGAGTGAAAAATTCTAGTGGGTCGCACAAGCGAAGTGAGGGCGAGTTGTCCATGAGAGTCCAGTTGTTGGTTCAAAACGCCAGAAGTGAGGGTGCCGAGGGAACCTTCATCGTTCAGGGCTCGGGTGAGGGTAAGGGCGGAAATCTGGGTGTAATCTGTAAGGAGGGAGGTGAGGCCAACACCCCCCCGATCTGTGGGTGTGAGTATAAGGGCGGTGGGGTAGGAGTGGCCAAGATTCATGCAAATGCGGAGGACTCTGGCAAGGAGGGTATCGAGTATCCGTATATCCACTTCTGAGAAAGGTGCAATGGATAGGGAATGCGTAATTTTAGGACGAAGGACCCTGTTGATGATCATGAGAATGTGTTGGGGGGCGACATCGGCCATGATGAGGCTGCGTGATTTGGCTTGGATAGTGGCAGTGATGGCATCGAGATGATCTTTAAAGCTGAGAAGGGTGTTGATGTAAACACCAAGGTATTTGTAAGATTTTGAGGGAGGGAAGAATGGAAAGGGGATGCCGTTCACAAAAAAAATATTGTGTAGTTGGGCATAGAGGAGGGCGGTTTGCTCGGCAATAGTGTGGGCAAGTCCTGTAAGAGCTGCATGGTGAACCGCCCCAGTAAGTGCACATTTGGAAGCGTTGAGCGACAGACCTGCCCATGTGCAATAAGCAGTGAGTTTGTGAAGTTGATGAAGGAGGCGAACGTGAGAATGCGAGAGAAGGGCCATATCATCAGCAAAGGCGAGGGTGGAGAGAGTGAGGGCACATGGGTGCTTCATGCCTAGGGGGATAGCACATGAGGGGGTGAAGCCATGGCCACCAGTGTTGCACCATCTGAGACAAGGTTCCATGTAGATATTGAAGATCAGGGGAGACAGTGTGTCTCCCTGAATGGTGCCTCGACCCACAGGGATGGGATTAGTAGCAAGACCTGAAGACCGCTGGAGAATGATACGGGTAGAGGCATTAGTGTAGATGCCTTTGATGACATCGACAGAATCTTCAGGGTATCCTAGGGTATTCATAATAGGGTAGAGCTTGTCATGGTTTATGGTGTTGAATGCGTTAGTGAGGTCCACATAGGCAATGTAGATATTGCGGTTGGATGCTTGGGCATCTTCTAGAAGATGTACAAGACGTTGCGGATGGCGAGAGGTGTTATGTTGAGCTCGGAACCCTTCTTGGGAGGGACTGAGTATGCAGTGGTCCTCAGAAAATTCAGATATGACAGTACTGACAAAACGAGTCCAAAGTTTGTAGATAGTGTTGTGCACGCCAATGGGTCGTTTATTTGTCAGGACAGAGGGGTCGTCCTCTTTATGGAGAAGAGTGGTATGTGAGACTTTCCATGTGTCTGGGGTAGAGCCAGTGACCCACATGAGGATAAGGAGGTTACGTATGGAGGACTTGAATGAAGATGGCATGATGCGAAGGAGTTCATTGGGGACACCGTCTGGGCCTGGCTTTTTATTGTTGGATAATTTGTGGAGGACACGATGAAAGAGGTGTGTTCGGGTGACATATGGAAGCAGGGTAGAAGTTGGTGTGGAGTGGGATTTGGCAGGCGTGTCAAGAGTGAATGCATCAATTGCACCTGTGGCCGCCCAAGGAAAGGGATCATGGGTAGGGAGGGAGGGGTCATGCGCCCATTCTCTGCCGAAGTGGGATTCAGTGTATTGAACCATGTCTGTTGGGTCAGTAAGAAGATGTTGGGTGGTTGTATTACGGACTGAGGTGATTTCGGAAGATACTGTGTGTGTGGAATCCTGGAAGATGATGTTGTGGGCCTTACGGGGGGAAGTGAAGAGAAGGCGTGTCAGACGTCGTCGGAGGGTATTGCGTTCACTATGTGGCTTAGTGGTGTTTCGGATGCGCCTTCGGGTGGAGCGTATGTGCGTGTCGCATGTGTGGATCCAGTTGGACCAGGTAGCATGGGGGTCAGGGCCATCTGAAGCAGGGAGAGAAGGGAGCAGGTCGACCAAGTTACCACGGTGAGGGGTGTTGTGGCAATGTGGATGACGGGCATTTATTTGACTAAGGCAAGTTTCAGACTCTAGTGCAAGGAGGAGCCGGGCACTTGTGTCAAAGAGGGGGTCGGTATTAGGATGGACGGTGGTGGGGAACTCTGGAGAATTTAGCAGGCGCATGAGGAAACGTCGTGCAAAGCAGAGGACAGTGATGGTATGTAAACGGGCGGATATTTTCTTCTGGACAGTTCTTGGGAGGTAGCATTGTCGGGGGCGGGCTTGGCCACAAGGGTTTGGAGGGGCAACAGTTCTGGTTGGGCAACACTGCTTCATGATCAACAAGGCCGCATCGAGGAGATCTGTGTGGGAGGAGGCGAGCGATGGGATGTCAAGCTGAAGGTCTTTGATTATCTGTTTACATGCTGTCCAAGGGATGGAGGGGCGGGTGCCACAAGAGGTCCGAGGTACATCTTGGTATATGCGGTCTAAGAGGTGGGTGCTGTGTGCCAATAGGGAGTCACACGCTGTGAATAGATTGGTGTTCAGTTTTTGGCGAGTAATATCTAGGTTGGGTTTGGGTATGGGCTGTTTAATTTCAGTGGGACGAGCAATGGGGGCAGGTGGACAGGGGTGGGGTTTAGTGGTCTGATAAAGGAGAGGTTGGGACGGGGAAGATGGGACTGGAGACCTGAGGATCGGAAGCATAGCCTTGGGGCAGGTAATACTGAGTGGCAGGTGATCTGAGAAATATTGGCAAAAGGTAGGGACATGGCATGTCACGTCTGTCATACTTGTGTAAGTAGAGCGGGGGAGGTTGGTAGAGAGGAGGATATCATCGATCATAGATGGCCTGCACTGTGAGTTGTGGGGGTAATGGGTAGTGTGCTGAGTAGAGGAAGCATTGATGGGGTGAGGTTGCTGGCATGGAGGAAAGAGCTGAAGCCAGGGTGCATGACAGGGCCTAGATGATGATTAAAGTCTCCGCTGATGATAAAGAAGTGTGAGACTGGGTCATGGGTAGCGATTTGGGATGCAATGTAGTCCATGCATGCAACTTTGAGGATGGCGTGGCCGGGGCATGTAGACACTTAGAACATGGAGGACCATATTATTGGCCATGGGCAGGGAAACATGTATGCAGTAGCCTGTGAGGCTGGTAGGGATCGTTTGGCGTTTGAATAGAGGGTGCTGGGTGTATTTTTTGTGTATAGCTAGGAGAACTTCACCTGGTGCAGCAGCTCCTGGCCGGCATCGAGAGAGGTCCGTGGGGTTAAGTAAGCTGCTGAAAAAAAGAGCGTAGGACGCGAAAATCGAGAAAGTTTTACGAAGCTGAGTATGCTGGGATGAAAAGATATGTGTTTCCTGTCCAAAGAGAAAGTGTGGGCATTTGGAATTGACGAGGTCGGACAGGTCTCGTAAGTTAGAACGTAGTCCTTGGTGATGAAAAGTAGTTAAAGAAATGGATTTGCAATCTTGGAATGTGGAATCTGATTAAGCGGGGGGGTCTTGGCCGAGGAAAAGGAGTGCGATGTACATGATCGCGATGTCGGAGGAGCAATGCGAAGCGCTGTGCTGTTTGGAGCGGCGATGGTGCGGCGGAGAAGGAGCAGTACAAGGTGATTTTGGTGATGGGTGGGGGATTGGAGCTTGGGGGACTGGTGTCACTGCTGGGAGGTGCGGGGGTGGTGCACCCTCCACGTCAATGTCAATGATGGTGGCATATTCGGGTGGGGTAGGAGTGGCGTGCGAGGGACGAAAGTGCGAGGCCTCAAGGCAGGCTTCTAACGTAGTACTTGGGACCAGGGCAAAAACACTGCATGCTAGAGTGCGAAGGAGGGTAAGGTTATAGTGACCGTCAGGCCCGACAATGGTGGAGCGTGTGGGGTCATCAGGGTCAAGCCAAAGCCAGGCTCCGTTGTCCTTAAGGAGGGTAGATGCGTTCCCATATCCAGCCGGCTCTGTGGTGTGAACCACAAAGCCAGGGTAGGCCAATCCGTGGGACTGTTGCATGGAAATGAGAGCCATGTCTAGATCATGTATGGTGAGCTGGGAGAGGTGGGCAAGGTTAGTGGGGGTAACTATGGGTATAGATCTGTCCATGATGCGCGTCTTATTGAGATGTTGGGTTTCATGTAGCCAGAAGGAGAAGAGAGCGTCAGAAAAATTTCCTCGGGACGGGTCGTAGTAGTTTTCAGGATGGAGCCAGAGGCGCTTGTGGTGTGGATATTTAGACCAATAGGCAGGATGTGAGGGGTGGTAGGTGGGCGCTGTAAGGCATGGGTTTCAGAGATGCCTCCGTTCGGGGGGCAACGTAAAGAAGGAGAAGTACTTGTAGGTCTAGGAGATAGAGGAGGGTGTTGGAGCAAGGAGATGTGGTGGGAAAGGAGACGGAGTACGGAAGGATCTGTTTTTTTCTATGAGTTAGACGTGCTAAAAGACGCTTAGCCTTACTCAGTAGGAACCGCTGATAATGACGGTGGGGGGTGTAGCATTTTGTTATCTTTATGATCCAGAGAGATTGCAGCCATTGTTTTGTTGTGGAGCGAGTGGTAGGTTTGGGGGATATGTGGGCTGGAGGTAGAGGGAGATGAGCTGAGGGCAGAAGTGTATGTCTGGCCTGAAGGACAGCGGGGATCGGGATAGCGGGTGTAGGTTGTGAGGCTTGGGGTGAGATTAATGGAGACGGTGGGGAGTTCCCGAGCGATGGATTACAAGGGTGTGGGAGGCATAAAATATGATGTATAATCAGTGTACTGCATAGGAAACTGAGGGTGCTAGCAAATAAAATAATGTTTCCAAAGTGAACCAGGCTGTTTCATAGATGTATTCGAATATTGGTCAGGGTAACGGCATAATTATGGCTGTGGAGGCAAGGAATCTGATAACGCAGAATTGTAGTTTGCACGTGGCGTAGCCAACTTAATATCTCTGGCTGAGCGCTTGAAGACTTGGCGTTGGTGGACTTGCTAGTCCTAAAGGGCGGAATAAGGGGTGGGCAAGGGGAACGAGGGGTGAAAGGGAGTGAGAAGGGAAGATATGTGGAGGGGGGCGGGGGTGGTGTGTGATGACAAAGTGCCAGTGTGGTGGTTGTTTGGTGTTGAAAAATAGAGGTGTCAGTGGGAATGTGAAGATGAGAGCTGAATAAAACTGGAATGGAGTGTGGGGTGCATGGCAAGAGAGGGCAGCAGGAAATGGGTTCATGTTGATCAAGGGGATTCATCATTCATGGCAGGCACAAAAGGGCGTACCAGGGTCATGCGTGGCTTCTGGCGGTAGCCGCCAGAGGTGTTTGCCGGGCGCTTGTTCTGGGGCATCCGTACGGGGTGCAACGTGAGGTAATCCTGCTGGTGTTGCTCATGACGTGTCTTCTGTTTCAGGTCTGGCCGGCGGGCCATGACCTCGGAGAAGGTTTCCCACACGCCGCTGGGGGATTGTTTTGACTCGGCAAGGATAGCGCCGAGGTTGCCGATGCTCAGGTCCAGCCACTGTCCGTAGGGATTGTTGCGGCCCCCAGGGCCGACGAGGAGTTTGTCTGAATCGATGCCGCCCACCCGGATGGTGCGGGAGAGGTTGGTGAAGAGCAGTAGATCTTCGAAGCGATCGACAGAAACGGCGTAGATTTGGCAAGGGTTCGTCTTGCATTGCAGGCGCATGTTGGTGCGCACAAGGCGGGGTGCAGAGGTAAACACTTTGTCAGCAGCCAAGAAGAGGGCTTTGACAGCCTTCAACACAACATCAGGGCGGTTGAGGTCCGGCTTGTTGGTGATGGCCACAGCAAGCTGAAATTGGGGGGGTGCGGTGTGTGTGTGCCTGCTGTCGTTGTAGAGGGCGGTCAAGAAGGACAGGTCACATGAGGGAAGGCACATGAGGGAAGGCACACGAGGGAATCACCCACTGGTATGCCTGCCCGGGGCTGGTCCGGTGTAGTAGATTGCGCCATAAGGCGTTCCATGAACGATTCTCCGAACGAAATGCCGTCGTGTAGACCAGGACGAATCAACACAAACACAGGAATGCAAGCGTTATGTGTCATGTTGTACGGTGCCACGCTGTCGTCTATTCTTTTGGAACAGAGCTACCCCCTGTGGATGGGGGTCTAAAAGAACATGAAGAACACGTTTTGGCAGGCCTGTCTCTGCACTGTTTTTTCGCCAATGGAAACACAAATCGTTCGGTTGCCGGCAGTTGCCTCGCTATTCCTCCAATGGAAACGCACTGTGAAATGTAAGGGGTGATTTTTTCACGCCTTAAACCAAAACTGTTTCCACTGAAACCCGTGATGTTCACAGCAAACGTCCTGGTGCCAGAGGTCTGATCTAGGGGCGCCGATACGTTCTGCGACGATTCGTGACCTCGGAACCACAAGTGTCGCCGCTTATTTTGATCTGGCAATAGAAATGGTGTCTTTAATGACGAACGATCTTTCGCGCTGAGATGGTTCCTTAAACCAAGGCAACTAACTCACAGAATAGCTTAACAGCACGTTTCCGATTGAGGACCCCGGAACAAACGTGTGCGACGGTCTTCGGGAGATTTCCGGGGAGGGTGTTTCTGCAAACACCCCGGAGCCACACACCGGAACGTGAGGCCGCGTAATCTTGCGTGGTTCAGGGTTTACTGCGATATTGCCGAATGTGTGCCTGTATGTTATCTGCGCTGTTGCTGCTGCTTCTGCTTCTGCTGCTGATGATAATGATGATGATAGGGATGACTCGCTCGCGGAGTGACCAAGGCCGAGGCGGCCCGCGGCCTTTCTGCAGGGCCGCCCCCATCACTACCGCCCGATAAGTTCATGGGAAGAAAATGCGGCGATTCATATCTATAAACAAAAGCTATTCGAAGGCCTGAAAACTCTCCGGGGTCTTTGGAATTTCCGGGGAGAGGGGGGGGGTCCCCGGAAAAACAAGAGACGTACTGTACGACTCTTGGTGATCTAAAGGCTCCGGAGATTTTCCGGGGTCCAGTGTTTCAGCTCAAAACACACCGGAAACACCCCGGAAAGTTTCCGGGGTCCAATCAGAAACGTGCTGTTAACCTGGTCATTGACGAGGTATAGGCTATTCTTGAATGCGTGGTTTCAGAAAGGCCTAAACCGTGTCGGTTTGCGGCAGTTGGGTCGAAATTGGGCCTTAAACCGCGTCGGTTGCCCGACAGAATACCAGTGGAAACACGACCTTAGTCCAAGTCGGGTGGGCTAGAGAATCATAACTCGCCACGTTGGCATGCTTTGTGGACTCCTTGATCGCCAGCGTGGCGACCAACAACTTCCAGCGTTTCGCCTAGTTTGCCGTTCGCCTAGCACACCGCCATGCGGTCATTGACGCGGCTCATTACCGAGGTTGCAAATGCTGGGCAGCAGTAGGCACTGGGGCATTCGTAGGTGGCTGCTGAGCTATGGTATGCCACCTACTAGCAGATAGATGGCTCGCGTTAGGTCCTACTGAGTTTCAAGGTAAGAGTTGATTACGATAACTCCTGATCGGGCTACCTATTTATAGCATGGAGCGGCGGATGATGAGCGATCTGTGGGCCAACTTGTGCACATGATTGGAACATAATTGATCGCACGCTCGACCATGGATCATACCGCTTCGAGCATGCAAGGGGTTTCGAGCGCAACGGTGGCGAGAAGTTAATATTATCTCGCTCGTCACCACGCTGACGATCCAGAAGTCGACCTGGCATGCCAACGTGGCGAGTGATGATTCTCTAGCCCACCCGACTTGGACCAAGTTTAAGCCCCCCCGGCGACAGTGAGTCCCGGACACCGGTCCCGGAGCCAGTATCCCCGAGGGCCCTACATCTAACTTTTGTCTAGCTTGTAGTGGCACCGCTTCCGAAGGTTATGGGAATCGTTGAGTAATCAGATAACCTAGATAAGGTTCAAGAAAGGAAAAGGGGAGAAAGACGACCATAAGATTTAGTAGCGCGAGAATCTTATCCTCTGCTTAATCGCTGCAAGACTGGGCACCCCCGCCGCCCTTGAAAAATCTGCAGGGGCAAGACCATAAGCAGCGCGAGAATCTCATCTAAAAAGATTTAGGAAGTATTTAAACCATTGTTTTTTTGCCTCGAGCATAAAGCGTTTCTTTTTTTTGGAAGGGCACCTTAGCAGTTCCGATGATTCTAAAAAGCGCGTACCGTCCTGGGACCCTAAATTAAATCGAGGGGCTACAAAACTAGCATCCTCGAAGTGGAGGGCTAGTTTTGGGCGCCTTTGGTGCAGCAGTGTAGACCCCGGGTAACCCTTCGAATTAAATCTTGGTCCCATAAAGTAGAAGCGCGCTGCGTCTTTTAAGAGTAGAAGAAGTGGAGCTCCGCTTCTTCTACTCTTTAAAGACGTGTACGCGCATTACCTTATGGGACTAAGCTTTGCGTGCACTTCGTTTAGAAGATTTACGGAAAATGTTAGACCATTCAAAATCTCACCTACCGGAAATCTTGTTAACCGAGCAAAATCTCATCCATAAGATTTTGCATGGTCGGTTATGCCTTCCATAAAATTTTGCATGGTCAATCGCTTAGCATAGCGCCGCCCCCAAACAAGATTGGGCCAAGCAGACCATGCAGGCCCAAGAACCCCCCCCATAGGGGTAAAGCCTTTTCCTGCTTGGGGGCCCCCCCCTTTGTGGGGAGGCCAGTCTTGCAAACGGGTCCGGAGAAAGACCCCCTAAGATTAAGCAGAATCTTATGGGGGCAGAAGCCTTCCCCGGGAAAGAGTAAGGGGTCGCAGTGACCAGGCCCAATTGTTTATCCAAAACACAGGTCTCCGCAACGTCGTAAGACAATATATGTTTGATGCAATAACTCAGCATAGAAATAAACAAAAATCGATTTTGGTCTGGTCTAATTATTTATAAGCTTTAGTAAAACAATCATAAATGTAATGATTATAGATATCTTTGAATTCTGATTTAATATTAAACCAATAATTCCATTCTCCACTACTTAAGAACCAACGACGATTTCTTGGATTGTAAAATTGTTCCGAATCAGGTTAATCTATATTTATATCACCATTCCCTTTTGGACCCTTAACAAATGTATATCATGCAAAATCGCTTAGCGTAGCTAAAAACAAGACTGGCCCCAGTCTTGCAAAGTATCCCCGAGATTTTGCTTGGGATCCCTCCCTAAACTAAAAAGGCCAGAATCTCTGCGCAAAAAAAAGTTGTTATTTTTGATGACATGAGTAATGTAGTGGTAGTTTGACTTAAAAGAGTATGACTTATTCCGAGTCGAATAGGTCAGTAAGTTTTAAATCGTCGTATAAACCAAAATAAATCTTTTTGTGACTGGGGGGAAATCTTAATCTTCTGCTGCTTATGATGTTTTTGGAAAAAACACAAGCAGACCATGCAAAATCGCTTAGCGTAGCTAAAAACAAGACTGGCCCCCAAGCAAAGAAGGGATATAAGATTACGAAGTCCCACTCATATTGAAAAGCGGAATCTTATCCATCCCTTGCTTGGGCCCTCCCTTCGGGAGGAGAAGGGCGGGTCCGGGGGGCAGGTCAAGCGAAAATGCAACTTCGTGGGAGTTGGGACCAGAAAATTGATCAAAGAGAGTTTGTCGCTCCTAGTGGTATAGCTTAAGCTTAAGCTAGAGGTTTGTCGTAGCAGGGCGGCAATTTTTACAGACCTTAATCTAACTTTTCTGCACGAGTTACTGCGGCCGCCGCGTGAATGCTTGTTGGTCGTGTGCCTCTCCTGTTCATGTTCGCCTTTTCCCAGCTGACGATGAGGGGCTGAGGGCCACATACACGCACATATGGACTGTTTTTTTACTCTTTGTGTTGGCGTATCAGATTTTATAGGGTTTGGAGGACACTTTGTGAAGTCCAAGCTAATTATGAGTCATCATCCTACAGTTTACCATTTGCGGTACCGAACAGATAATATAATATTGATGTTCAGTGGCTCCAATTGTGCTTCAACGCGCTGTTTTCTTGGAACCACTCCAGGCAATTGCATGCGTCCATTAGGTCTGCTTCTGTTGCTCTAGGGATGTCTGTGACCCTAGTAGGAGATTGTTGGAAGGAGCGTGATCCTATCATGGGCTGGCAGGGACACAGGATACGGCCCGTATGGGCCAAAAATCCCGTATCGTAACGTATCGTACCGTAACGTATCGTTACGGTCCACTACGGTGCACCGACTGAAAATCCGCACTTCTTGAGTATGTGTGGATTGACCGCGCTGAGATTCCACACAGCGACACGGCCATCGCTAGTGATAAACCCAGCAACTCGTGCATTGCACATTTGCAGCGAAAAAATATGCTTCTACTTTACAATGGCATAGTGAGTTTGTGAGCACAGAGTGTAGGGAATAGACGCAAGTCATGTTCGGACAGCCCGTTCGAAATTTCGTGGATACTAATGCACCCATTTAACGCTTGGGGATCTTTCATTTGTCTCATGTTTAACTTCCGATGAACTAACACTTCAGGAGCTCACGGATTTCAAGCCTGCAGCTCAGCTGCTCAGCTAGTCAGATGTAACAGATCATGAGGTGGGAGAGTGAGACGTAAGAGGAACTGACTCAAGTACTCAACTGAGAGGGGATGTGCTAGGTGCTTATACAGACTGGTGAAATTAGGAGTTTTTTTATCTATCATTGCCAGGATGATTGTCTGCTTAAACTAGCATTCTGAATGGTCAATCTGCATGCATACATGGTGACCTTTAGGGGTTACTTGGGGGCCATGCAAGATTGCATGGGGGCTGGCATGCAGCCATGCATGCCGCTTTGGGCAATGGCACCTCCACCTCAAATGTGGGATTTGGGGGGGGGGAGGTCGTATTGAATCCCGTATCGGGCCAAAGGCTCGTATCGTAATGTAACGTATCGTAACGTAACGTGATACCGTAACCCGTTCCCTGTATGTGTCCCTGTGGGCTGGTCAATATTAGTGCAATCATTGCAACGAACGGTGCAGTCCTGCGTTATGACAGCATGCCCTGTCAGGAAGGGAATACCTCCTATGATTGTTTTTGGTGTATCGAGGCCAGGATCGTGGGCCAGGGTCAGAGACCTCTGGTCAGGACGTAGGCAATCAAATTTTGGATCCAGGGCATCCTACCGTCGCAGGCAGATCTGGATCCAGAAAGCCAGCGAACTAGGAGCGAACTGGCCAGTGGCCACCCCGTTCAGGCACCTCCACCTGAAGAGTAACAAATGGGCTTTTCGACTTGAAAGTACCCATATTGGCCACAAATGGCGCGCAGTGCTGATTTGCGATGTATAAATCTGAGCGCACCTCGATGTGTATCGTCCTTGCCGACGCTCTGGAGCGCAAGAGCATGCCGAAGGCGTACATTATCGTCCGCTACTTCGAGGAACGATAATGTGTCGAGCAGTGCGTCAAGACCAGGCGGGGGCTTTAGCTTGCTCCCCTGGCCCCTGCTGCGGGATCAGTCCACGGCCATGTTCGCAGCTGGATCGGTATTGGGACCTTTCTGCGACAGCCAGCACTCGGCGTCCAACGTGCTCCACTACGCCAACCCCACCATCACCAGTCTAGGGCCCATGCAGATGGAAACGTGTTGGTGCGTTCTGGTCGGGTGGAAAATGTGGTAGACTCTTATTAGACTCTCCCAACTGTCAGCATGCGTAGCTAAGTGCTCATGAGCAGGAGGACAACTCTGTTGATAGGGAGTTGATCTGAGCTGCCATGCCACTTCAACAACTTTCCTCTACCGGTAGATGTTGTAGTTACACTGCAGCTCTTACCAATACCTCTCAGCAAACTCAACTACGGTACACCGTGAGCAAAAACCAGATTGGAAGGAAAAGCACACCGGTTCGCATCAAGCATATAAGCCCTGCTCACAGTCCATGACATTTGGTGCGCACAGTTTGAAACTATAATGGAGACATGCATGTATCGGTTCAAACATTGTCAGTGCGGTAGAACCTGCCGGCTTAGTTGCATTATAATATCATAGTGTCCGCCGGTCCCGTCACGCCTGCCTCTACCTCAAAAAGGGCGCTCACTGACCGTCGCTTGCTCTCCATTGCTGTCTTGCTGACGATAGGTGGGTGCCTCTTCTTTTCGGAGTAGCAGGTGCGCTTTCAAAGCCGCATTCGCCCTGGGGGACTCGTATTCTTATGCAGCACGTCCCGCTGCCAATAGACGGCCATCTCAACCGCCCTACATGCGTTACTTTCTACCTTACAACTCAATATATATCCACTTGCACTGCCTCTCCCGCCTTCAGGCTTGATCCTTGGCGTCTCATACCCCGTCTTGGACGTGCTTGTCCAAGAGCATGAGCTTGGACTGACGGAGATACGTGCCAAGCCAGAATTCAGCGCACCGAGAGGAGGGACTAGGGGCATTCATGGCACTCATGGCGATGGTGCAGCAACAACGCAGGCCACTCTGAATGCTCCTAGCTGGGGCACTGTGTTGCTGGCCATATCACTCTTTGTTGCGCAGTACAAGCTCAGTGCGGTTCTGGAGCAACCACTGCTTGGTAAGGCGGCTACAAGGCGACCTGCATGACATCTGTTGAGAGCTTTTAAATAAACATGTAGGTCTGCCTAAACCGCGACAAGTCATGTGAGCATCCTGTCTTAAGCAAGATGGCGCGGTGGCTGCCGACGCGACGGCAGCCACCACGCCGATTAGCGGCCAACAGTCTGTGCCTGAGACAATCCGAGTCATTAGGCTGCGCCATGGCTCTGCCTTCCAGTTCTGGGACCCAACTGCAGCTGTGGCTCTGCTGGACTTTGATCCAGCAGCATATTCCACTTACATGTTGCATTCTGCTGACAAGTTCTGGCACTCACAGTTCATATTCTTCCACAGGCTACCCGGCAGGTGTGGAAGACGCGGTCCTGTTGTTGTACGGTGTTGCGGTCTGGAAGGCGTTGGATGGTTCCGCTGTGGGCCTGGCCATGTCCTGCCTGACAGCTGCTGCGGGCCCGGCTGTGGAGATTGTTCTGATCAATGGGCTGGGGCTGTACACCTACTCCCATCCCCAGGTGAGAGGAGGGACAGCACTGACGTGTGCTGCATCTCAGATTCTCAGGCGCTGTCGCTGCTGCTGCTGCTGAGGTGGCAGGCTGCTGAGGTGGCAGGCTGTGGAGGTGGCAGATTGCTGACTGTTGTAGAGCGGCAGGTTACTGATGTTGCAGGCTGATGACTGTGCGGGTCCTGGCTGAAGGGAAGAAGGTGCCTGCTGCTGCTGCATTGGGTCGAGCCTTCCCGCAAAAGGTTGATACTTGATGACTTTGTGCATTTAAGCATCGGTCACCTGTAGAGGGTCTGTACAGATTCGCTGACCCTTAACGCTATTTTTTATAACAGGCTCCCGGCAGCCAGGAGCAAGCCTGGCCCTCATATCTCTGGCAATTGGAGGCTTTCGGAGGCCTTGCCTGTTCAAATCCTTCAATCTATCGCTGCAGATGTGACAGGTTGTTTGACAAGCCTTGATTGCAGTTTACATGTTTTTCTCATGTTATGTTTCCTCGGTCTTCATTGCAGTTCTTGGGCATTCCCAGCTGGATCCCCTGTGTCTACTTCTGCGGAGGGCCAGCTGTCGGCTTGCTAGGCAGGCGGGTCTGGGCAACGCTCAGCTTGAAGCACGCCAAGACGGAGCCACCAATCTCGTGATCTCATGGACGAAGTCTTCATTTGGTACTAGAGATGATGGAATGTCCTCCCCCTGTCCTTGTCTACCGGTAAAACAGGATCTAGCTGTCGTGAAAGGACGTCGTTTTCAACTACCATATACCGTGGATTTTCAGATCATGCAAGACTCCCATTCAAAACTTAATGGGTAGGTCATTAAAAAGTACACCAAAAGGAACATAATTTTAGATATCAGTACCGAGACCAGTACCGTAGATTTGATTTGCCTTCCCTCGGTATAAAAATACGATTTCTTTTAATGCCCTTGAGTAATGTTATCGACCAAACTCATGAATCTTCAACAGAAAACTGGCGTCAACAATCGATAATAAGTAAATTCATGGATCCCTCAACCCTAAACAACGTTTATTATGAGGGAAGGCAAAGCAAATATACAGTAGATGGATTACAGGAAAGGTCATACCTTAGACGTCCTTTACCTTCGCACCGTTTTTTGATTGGCCCGTGCGGAAGAACATGTGGTTTCTATCAATTAATCCTTTGAGGGCCATGCGGCTCAGCTAAAAATAAATTCTCCTTGGTTCTAGTTTTTGCTTGTTAGTACCGGCACTGTACAAGTTCCTCACACATTCCCACATCAGTGCCGATATTCTTTATTTCATCATTTATTATCATCATGGTGTATGCGTTCCCACTACCCCTGCAGCTGCAACGTCTTATCTCGGTGGCCCATTGCGGCGTAGCGCCAGTCTTTTTCTTCAAAGGTTTCACGGATTAACCTGGTTGTTTTGATGGCCCCTGTGGCTTCATGAAAAATAACGGCCTAACATACTTTGGCGCTGCAGGACAGCACAACAAGCTGGGTAGCGCAACAGCCGTGTAGTTGCAATGGACAAAGCAATGTGTCACTCATTGGCACATTCCCTGCTCTGGTACCCACCTTACCCCTGCAATGAGGCCTGCAGTTCCACCCTACTGGGGTGCTCAGCCCAAACAAAGCTCCGAATTAAAAAGAAACGATGTAACGGGAAACTTGGGTGGCGGGCCCAAAGGCCAGCCCTTTGCAATACAAATACCGGCAGTCAAATAACTGGGACGAGTCAGAAAAGCCGGCAGGATTGTATCGTTGACTACCGGTAATGGTGAATGTCGCACCATAAAGCAGTAACCGTGCCATAATGGTAAAAGCTGGCCAGGTCGCCTTAGAGAGGCTCACTCTACTCACAACTACGGTACATCACCGTACACAAAGGCTCCTTGTACTACAATACAGAGGTACAAGGGCTGTAAAGGGGTTAACTGTACAGAGTACTGGTATCAAGACAGCCCTAGTGGAAGGTCCTCACTGGTTAGGCCTGCCTGGGCGCCCCGACTTGTGGGTACCGCCCCTACTACTTTACTCGCCCCCCGCTCCCTACGGGCATGCGTGGGGAGCCGGAATAGGGGAGGTACTGAAAGAAAAAACCATTCAGATATGTACAATCAGAAACAGAAGTTCCCTAACATCTGCCTGCAAACCAGACAGTCTTGAAAAACAAAAATCCACTTGCTTCAGCGGCGACCCCGTGGTCCAGCTTACGCGTTTCAGTGAAATCCACAAAGCATCTTCTAGCCACTGCTGAAACGAATATTTGCATGCTAGGCTACGACCTGCTGGCCGTCGACCCACAGCCTGCTGTGTACCAGTGCCAGTCATGCTGCCCAGAGAAGTTGCTCCTCCAAGTGCTGGCGCTGGCCCGTTCTTCCAGGTACGGCGTGGGGACCGTCAAGTGCTCAGCTGCCCTGCCGCTCAGGCCAGTAAAAAAAACAGAAAGGAAAAGAAAATACTGCTGCTCTCGCCCCACTGCGCCGTTGACACCTGGCCCAGAGGGCCCCAGGAGATGTGCGTTGTTGCAGCTGTATCCCCCCTCTAGTCACGCCCCCCTGCTGGTTTTGAGCCCCAGCAGTCCTTGGCGCTAACTGGCTCGAAACAAAAATCCAAGTTAACTAATCTTCAGCACCAGCGCCCTCGTCCCTATGTACTTCCGTGGCTCGCTGCTCCTGCTGCTAGTACTTGATTAAAATTGCTTACTCGGCTGTTCCCCGCTGGCCGTCTGCCCACTGCCTGCTGTGTACTGAGGCCAGCCGTGCCGCACTGGGAGGTGCTCCTCCCATTGTGCTGGCGCTAGCCCGTTCCTGCCAGGTACGCGGCGTGGGGACCGTCAAGTGCTCAGCTGCCCTGCCGCTCTGGGGTGTTTGGCTCGCCCCTAAACCTTCCCAGCCATCTGCCCCTTGAGGGCCGACACCTCCTCTTCGTTGGGAGCCTAGCGCCACCTTGGCCCTTCAATGGACCATGCACGGCCAACCCCTCTGGCAGGTTGCCTGCCTGGCCCCCCTTCAGTCCTGAGGCCTCGACCTGGGACTGGCTAGGGCTGCCGGCAGCTGCAGGCACACCTGCCACACTCTTGGGCGCCCCCAGCTGTTTGTTGGCCTCCTGGGCCGCCCCTGGTTCTGATATTGGCACCTGGACCCCTCCTGGAGCTGCTGCCACTGGTGGTGTGACAGGCCCATCCTCTTCTGGCTGGTGCATCTGCATCTGCACCCGCACCGGCGCATGCCTGTGCACGTGGTCCTCAACCTCACTTGGTCCAACTGGTTCCTCAGCCACCTGCTGGTTCAGCTTCTGCTCCCACGAATGCAGTTGGCCGGCTCGCAACCACCGGCCACCACAGGTGTCACATGAGCTGCCTCCCTCTGCCAGCACAGTCGCGACGCCTGCACCTGCAGTTGGCCCGGCTCGCAGCCACCGGCCCCCACAGGTGTCACATGGGCTGCCTCCCTCGGCAAACACAGCCGTGACGCCTGCACCTGCAGTTGGCCTGGCTCAAAGCCACCGGCCACCACAGGTGTCACATGGGCTGCCTCCCTCGGCAAACACAGCCGTGACGCCTGCACCTGCAGTTGGCCCGGCTCGCAGCTACCGGTCACTGGCTTGGGTGGACAGGCACTCCCTGCCGTAAAACAGTTGATCATGTGCAGCTGCTCGCTAGCTACCGGACTATCCCGCCTGGGTGGACGGGCACTCCCTGCCGTAACACAGTTGATCAGGTGCAGCTGCTCGCTAGCTTCCAGGCTATCCCGCCTGGGTGGACAGGCACTCCCTGCCGTAACACAGTTGATCAGGTGCAGCTGCTTGCTAGCTACCGGGCTATCCCGCCTGGGTGGACAAGCACTCCCTCGGGTCTGCTGTTGGTGCCTGGGACTTGGCTCACCTTTACTGCTGAGGATATCAAACATGGACCAGCCGTTGGGGGACACCTGACTACCTGGCTGCTCCACACACCTGGTCAGTGCCTTCAAGGGTGCGCGCTGCTGGGGCACAGCCAGACTTCTTAACCCCGCCTGCTCTGCGTCACACACAATTTTCCACACTCCAGTGGCCCACTGCCCTAGCCTGTTCCACCCTACCGGCTGGGCCAGGTCCTCCTTCCTTTTTACTGGGGGCCATCCAGTGGTGGCGGCTTTTGCTCCCTCTACCGCCTGCAGATCTGCAAGTTTCCTGATCATCTGATTTCCACCACGGGGCATCGTCCCACTGTCCTCTTAAACGCGTCGCGCAGCACTTGCCACTCCCAGCGGCCTCTTCTGCGTCGTGTATTCTGGCCCACTGCATAGATCCGCGCCCCCTAGCTGCGACGCAGCCGTGTTTGGATCTGGAGCCGACTCAGAGGCGCCTCCTACCAGTTTCAACCACTGCGCATATTCCAGGCCCTGCATTAAAAAATCCGGGGTTGATCGGGCACTGGCTCACCTCGGCCGATCTCTGTGTGCGACACTGCCGTATCTGGATCCAAGACCAACTCAGGGGTGCCTCCTCCCAGTTTCAACCCCTGCGCATATTCCAGGCCCTGCCTTCAAAAATCCGGGGTTGATTGGGGCACTGGCTTTCCCACTGGAATCGCTGGCATCTTCTGGGCCTGCGGTTCATTGCGCCTCTGCAAAACCTGCTGGGGCACCACCAGCTGAACCGCCTCCCTTTCCACCCTGACCTCTGCGGGCTCAGGCCTGGGCTCGGGTTTGGGTTCCCTCTTGATCAACACCTGGAGCTCTGGCTCAGTCCCGCCTGCCCGCGTTCCTGCCCCTCCATGCAGGTCCTGCGTCGAGGATCCCTCTGACCCGCTGCCCTCCCCCGCCACACAGGTCTGCGACCTCTCCGTGGGCGGCTCTGAGGTCGGGTCAAAGGTTCCTTCCCCGGGGACTGGCCACTGCTCCACTTCCTGGCTCAGCCAGGGGGGGTCCAGTACAGGGCCTCCTCGTCCGATCCCTCTGCGCGTCACTTAAATGCGCACGGTGCGATCTGGATCTAAATTTGATCCCTGCATTTCTGAGAGCTTGCTAGACGGGTCCAATTGACAGGCCATTATAGCTCAAGGACAGGCAATTATAGCTCAAGGGCAGGCAATTATAGCTCAAGGGCAGGCAATTATAGCTCAAGGGCAGGTAATTATAGCTCAAGGACAGGCAATTATAGCTCAAGGACAGGCAATTATAGCTCAAGGACAGGTAATTATAGCTCAAGGACAGGTAATTATAGCTCAAGGACAGGCAATTATAGCTCAAGGACAGGTAATTATAGCTCAAGGACAGGCAATTATAGCTCAAGGACAGGTAATTATAGCTCAAGGACAGGTAATTATAGCTCAAGGACAGGTAATTATAGCTCAAGGACAGGTATTAATAGCTCAAGGACAGGTAATTATAGCTCAAGGACAGGCAATTATAGCTCAAGGACAGGCAATTATAGCTCAAGGACAGGTAATTATAGCTCAAGGACAGGTAATTATAGCTCAAGGACAGGCAATTACAGCTCAAGGACAGGTAATTATAGCTCAAGGGCAGGTAATTATAGCTCAAGGACAGGTAATTATAGCTCAAGGACAGGCAATTATAGCTCAAGGAAGGCAATTATAGCTCAAGGACAGGTAATTATAGCTCAAGGACAGGTAATTATAGCTCAAGGACAGGTAATTATAGCTCAAGGACAGGTAATTATAGCTCAAGGACAGGTAATTATAGCTCAAGGACAGGCAATTATAGCTCAATGATAGGCAATTATAGCTCAAGGACAGGTAATTATAGCTCAAGGGCAGGTAATTATAGCTCAAGGACAGGCAATTATAGCTCAAGGACAGGTAATTATAGCTCAAGGACAGGTAATTATAGCTCAAGTGCAGGTAATTATAGCTCAAGGACAGGTAATTATAGCTCAAGGACAGGTAATTATAGCTCAAGGACAGGCAATTATAGCTCAATGACAGGTAATTATAGCTCAAGGACAGGTAATTATAGCTCAAGGACAGGCAATTATTGCTCAAGGACAGGCAATTATAGCTCAAGGACAGGTAATTATAGCTTAAGGGCAGGTAATTATAGCTCAAGGACAGGCAATTATAGCTCAAGGACAGGTAATTGCAGCTCAAGGGCAGGTAATTATAGCTCAAGGACAGGCAATTATAGCTCAAGGACAGGCAATTATAGCTCAAGGATAGGCAATTATAGCTCAAGGACAGGTAATTATAGCTCAAGGACAGGCAATTATAGCTCAAGGACAGGTAATTATAGCTCAAGGACAGGTAATTATAGCTCAAGGACAGGTAATTATAGCTCAAGGACAGGTAATTATAGCTCAAGGACAGGTAATTATAGCTCAAGGGCAGGCAATTATAGCTCAAGGACAGGTAATTATAGCTCAAGGACAGGTAATTAAAGCTCAAGGACAGGCAATTATAGCTCAAGGACAGGCAATTATAGCTCAAGGACAGGTAATTATAGCTTAAGGGCAGGTAATTATAGCTCAAGGACAGGCAATTATAGCTCAAGGGCAGGTAATTATAGCTCAAGGGCAGGTAATTATAGCTCAAGGGCAGGCAATTATAGCTCAAGGACAGGTAATTATAGCTCAAGGACAGGCAATTATAGCTCAAGGACAGGTAATTATAGCTTAAGGACAGGCAATTATAGCTCAATGACAGGTAATTATAGCTCAAGGACAGGCAATTATAGCTCAAGGACAGGCAATTATAGCTCAAGGGCAGGTAATTATAGCTCAAGGACAGGCAATTATAGCTCAAGGACAGGTAATTATAGCTCAAGGACAGGTAATTATAGCTCAAGGACAGGCAATTATAGCTCAAGGGCAGGTAATTATAGCTCAAGGGCAGGTAATTATAGCTCAAGGACAGGCAATTATAGCTCAAGGACAGGTAATCATAGCTCAAGGACAGGTAATTATAGCTCAAGGACAGGCAATTAAAGCTCAATGACAGGTAATTATAGCTCAAGGACAGGCAATTATAGCTCAATGACAGGCAATTATAGCACAAGGACAGGCAATTATAGCTCAAGGACAGGTAACTATAGCTCAAGGACAGGCAATTATAGCTCAAGGACAGGTAATTATAGCTCAAGGACAGGCAATTATAGCTCAAGGACAGGTAATTATAGCTCAAGGACAGGCAATTATAGCTCAAGGACAGGCAATTATAGCTCAAGGACAGGCAATTATAGCTCAAGGACAGGTAATTATAGCTCAAGGACAGGTAATTATAGCTCAAGGACAGGCAATTATAGCTCAAGGACAGGTAATTATAGCTCAAGGACAGGTAATTATAGCTCAAGGACAGGCAATTACAGCTCAAGGACAGGTAATTATAGCTCAAGGGCAGGTAATTATAGCTCAAGGACATGTAATTATAGCTCAAGGACAGGCAATTATAGCTCAAGGAAGGCAATTATAGCTCAAGGACAGGTAATTATAGCTCAAGGACAGGTAATTATAGCTCAAGGACAGGTAATTATAGCTCAAGGACAGGTAATTATAGCTCGAGGACAGGTAATTATAGCTCAAGGACAGGCAATTATAGCTCAATGATAGGCAATTATAGCTCAAGGACAGGTAATTATAGCTCAAGGGCAGGTAATTATAGCTCAAGGACAGGCAATTATAGCTCAAGGACAGGTAATTATAGCTCAAGGACAGGCAATTATAGCTCAAGGACAGGTAATTATAGCACAAGGACAGGCAATTATAGCTCAAGGACAGGTAATTATAGCTCAAGGACAGGCAATTATAGCTCAAGGACAGGTAATTATAGCTCATGGACAGGTAATTATAGCTCAAGGACAGGTAATTATAGCTCAAGGGCAGGTAATTATAGCTCAAGGACAGGTAATTATAGCTCAATGACATGCAATTATAGCTCAAGGGCAGGTAATTCTAGCTCAATGACAGGTAATTATAGCTCAAGGACAGGTAATTATAGCTCAAGGACAGGCAATTATAGCTCAAGGACAGGTACTTATAGCACAAGGACAGGCAATTATAGCTCAAGGACATGCAATTATAGCTCAAGGACAGGTATTTATAGCTCAAGGACAGGTAATTATAGCTCAAGGACAGGTAATTATAGCTCAAGGACAGGTAATTATAGCTCAAGGACAGGCAATTATAGCTCAAGGACAGGTAATTATAGCTCAAGGACAGGTAATTATAGCTCAAGGACAGGCAATTATAGCTCAAGGACAGGTAATTATAGCTCAAGGACAGGTAATTATAGCTCAAGGACAGGCAATTATAGCTCAAGGACAGGCAATTATAGCTTAAGGACAGGTAATTATAGCTTAAGGGCAGGTAATTATAGCTCAAGGACAGGTAATTATAGCTCAAGGACAGGTAATTATAGCTCAAGGACAGGCAATTATAGCTCAAGGACAGGCAATTATAGCTCAAGGACAGGCAATTATAGCTCAAGGACAGGTAATTATAGGTTAGGGGCAGGTAATTATAGCTCAAGGACAGGTAATTATAGCTCAAGGACAGGCAATTATAGCTCAAGGACAGGCAATTATAGCTCAAGGACAGGCAATTATAGCTCAAGGACAGGTAATTATAGCTCAAGGACAGGTAATTATAGCTCAAGGACAGGCAATTATAGCTCAAGGACAGGTAATTATAGCTCAAGGACAGGTAATTATAGCTCAAGGACAGGTAATTATAGCTCAAGGACAGGTAATTATAGCTCAAGGACAGGCAATTATAGCTCAAGGACAGGTAATTATAGCTCAAGGACAGGTAATTATAGCTCAAGGGCAGGTAATTATAGCTCAAGGACAGGCAATTATAGCTCAAGGACAGGCAATTATAGCTCAAGGGCAGGTAATTCTAGCTCAATGACAGGCAATTATAGCTCAAGGACAGGCAATTATAGCTCAAGGACAGGTAATTATAGCTCAAGGGCAGGTATTTATAGCTGTAGGACAGGTAATTATAGCTCAAGGACAGGTAATTATAGCTCAAGGACAGGCAATTATAGCTCAAGGACAGGCAATTATAGCTCAAGGACAGGCAATTATAGCTCAAGGACAGGTAATTAACGCTCAAGGGCAGGTAATTATAGCTCAAGGACAGGTAATTATAGCTCAAGGACAGGTAATTATAGCTCAAGGAAGGCAATTCTAGCTCAAGGACAGGTAATTATATCTCAAGGACAGGTAATTATAACTCAAGGACAGGCAAATATAGCTCAAGGACAGGTAATTAAAGCTCGAGGACAGGTAATTATAGCTCAAGGACGGGCAATTATAGCTCAAGGACAGGCAATTATAGCTCAAGGGCAGGTAATTATAGCTCAAGGACAGGTAATTATAGCTCAAGGACAGGCAATTATAGCTCAAGGACAGGTAATTATAGCTCAAGGACAGGCAATTATAGCTCAAGGACAGGTAATTATAGCACAAGGACAGGCAACTATAGCTCAAGGACATGTAATTATAGCTCAAGGACAGGCAATTATAGCTTAAGGACAGGTAATTATAGCTCAAGGACAGGTAATTATAGCTCAAGGACAGGTAATTATAGCTCAAGGACAGGTAATTATAGCTCAAGGGCAGGTAATTATAGCTCAAGGACAGGTAATTATAGCTCAAGGACAGGTAATTATAGCTCAAGGACAGGCAATTATAGCTCAAGGACAGGCAATTATAGCTCAAGGACAGGTAATTATAGCTCAAGGACAGGTAATTATAGCTCAAGGACAGGCAATTATAGCTCAAGGACAGGCAATTATAGCTCAAGGACAGGTAATTATAGTTCAAGGACAGGCAATTATAGCTCAAGGACAGGTACTTATAGCTCAAGGACAGGTAATTATAGCTCAAGGACAGGTAATTATAGCTCAAGGGCAGGTATTTATAGCTCAAGGACAGGCAATTATAGCTCAATGACAGGTAATTATAGCTCAAGGACAGGTAATTATAGCTCAAGGACAGGCAATTATAGCTCAAGGACAGGTAATTATAGCTCAAGGACAGGCAATTATAGCTCAAGGACAGGTAAGTATAGCTCAAGGACAGGCAATTATAGCTCAAGGACAGGCAATTATAGCTCAAGGACAGGTAATTATAGCTCAAGGACAGGCAATTATAGCTCAAGGACAGGTAATTATAGCTCAAGGACAGGCAATTATAGCTCAAGGACAGGTAATTATAGCTCAAGGACAGGTAATTATAGCTCAAGGACAGGCAATTATAGCTCAAGGACAGGTAATTATAGCTCAAGGGCAGGTAATTATAGCTCAAGGACAGGTAATTATAGCTCAAGGACAGGCAATTATAGCTCAAGGACAGGTAATTATAGCTCAAGGACAGGTAATTATAGCTCAAGGACAGGTAATTATAGCTCAAGGACAGGTAATTATAGCTCAAGGACAGGTAATTATAGCTCAAGGACAGGTAATTATAGCTCAAGGACAGGTAATTATAGCTCAAGGACAGGCAATTATAGCTCAAGGACAGGCAATTATAGCTCAAGGACAGGTAATTATAGCTCAAGGACAGGTAATTATAGGTTAAGGGCAGGCAATTATAGCTCAAGGACAGGTAATTATAGCTCAAGGACAGGTAATTATAGCTCAAGGACAGGCAATTATAGCTCAAGGACAGGCAATTATAGCTCAAGGACAGGTAATTATAGCTCAAGGACAGGCAATTATAGCTTAAGGACAGGCAATTATAGCTCAAGGACAGGTAATTATAGCTCAAGGACAGGTAATTATAGCTCAAGGACAGGTAATTATAGCTCAAGGGCAGGTAATTATAGCTCAAGGGCAGGTAATTATAGCTCAAGGACAGGTAATTATAGCTCAAGGACAGGCAATTATAACTCAAGAACAGGTAAGTATAGCTCAAGGACAGGTAATTATAACTCAAGGACAGGCAATTATAGCTCAAGGACAGGTAATTATAGCTCAAGGACAGGCAATTATAGCTCAAGGACAGGTAATTATAGCTCAAGGACAGGTAATTATAGCTCAAGGACAGGCAATTATAGCTCAAGGGCAGGTAATTATAGCTCAAGGGCAGGTAATTATAGCTCAAGGACAGGCAATTATAGCTCAAGGACAGGTAATCATAGCTCAAGGACAGGTAATTATAGCTCAAGGACAGGCAATTAAAGCTCAATGACAGGTAATTATAGCTCAAGGACAGGCAATTATAGCTCAATGACAGGCAATTATAGCACAAGGACAGGCAATTATAGCTCAAGGACAGGTAACTATAGCTCAAGGACAGGTAATTATAGCTCAAGGACATGTAATTATAGCTCAAGGACAGGCAATTATAGCTCAAGGAAGGCAATTATAGCTCAAGGACAGGTAATTATAGCTCAAGGACAGGTAATTATAGCTCAAGGACAGGTAATTATAGCTCAAGGACAGGTAATTATAGCTCGAGGACAGGTAATTATAGCTCAAGGACAGGCAATTATAGCTCAATGATAGGCAATTATAGCTCAAGGACAGGTAATTATAGCTCAAGGGCAGGTAATTATAGCTCAAGGACAGGCAATTATAGCTCAAGGACAGGTAATTATAGCTCAAGGACAGGCAATTATAGCTCAAGGACAGGTAATTATAGCACAAGGACAGGCAATTATAGCTCAAGGACAGGTAATTATAGCTCAAGGACAGGCAATTATAGCTCAAGGACAGGTAATTATAGCTCAAGGACAGGTAATTATAGCTCAAGGACAGGTAATTATAGCTCAAGGGCAGGTAATTATAGCTCAAGGACAGGTAATTATAGCTCAATGACATGCAATTATAGCTCAAGGGCAGGTAATTCTAGCTCAATGACAGGTAATTATAGCTCAAGGACAGGTAATTATAGCTCAAGGACAGGCAATTATAGCTCAAGGACAGGTACTTATAGCACAAGGACAGGCAATTATAGCTCAAGGACATGCAATTATAGCTCAAGGACAGGTATTTATAGCTCAAGGACAGGTAATTATAGCTCAAGGACAGGTAATTATAGCTCAAGGACAGGTAATTATAGCTCAAGGACAGGCAATTATAGCTCAAGGGCAGGTAATTATAGCTCAAGGACAGGTAATTATAGCTCAAGGACAGGCAATTATAGCTCAAGGACAGGTAATTATAGCTCAAGGACAGGTAATTATAGCTCAAGGACAGGCAATTATAGCTCAAGGACAGGCAATTATAGCTTAAGGACAGGTAATTATAGCTTAAGGGCAGGTAATTATAGCTCAAGGACAGGTAATTATAGCTCAAGGACAGGTAATTATAGCTCAAGGACAGGCAATTATAGCTCAAGGACAGGCAATTATAGCTCAAGGACAGGCAATTATAGCTCAAGGACAGGTAATTATAGGTTAGGGGCAGGTAATTATAGCTCAAGGACAGGTAATTATAGCTCAAGGACAGGCAATTATAGCTCAAGGACAGGCAATTATAGCTCAAGGACAGGCAATTATAGCTCAAGGACAGGTAATTATAGCTCAAGGACAGGTAATTATAGCTCAAGGACAGGCAATTATAGCTCAAGGACAGGTAATTATAGCTCAAGGACAGGTAATTATAGCTCAAGGACAGGTAATTATAGCTCAAGGACAGGTAATTATAGCTCAAGGACAGGTAATTATAGCTCAAGGACAGGTAATTATAGCTCAAGGACAGGTAATTATAGCTCAAGGACAGGTAATTATAGCTCAAGGACAGGCAATTATAGCTCAAGGACAGGCAATTATAGCTCAAGGGCAGGTAATTCTAGCTCAATGACAGGCAATTATAGCTCAAGGACAGGCAATTATAGCTCAAGGACAGGTAATTATAGCTCAAGGGCAGGTATTTATAGCTGTAGGACAGGTAATTATAGCTCAAGGACAGGTAATTATAGCTCAAGGACAGGCAATTATAGCTCAAGGACAGGCAATTATAGCTCAAGGACAGGCAATTATAGCTCAAGGACAGGTAATTAACGCTCAAGGGCAGGTAATTATAGCTCAAGGACAGGTAATTATAGCTCAAGGACAGGTAATTATAGCTCAAGGAAGGCAATTCTAGCTCAAGGACAGGTAATTATATCTCAAGGACAGGTAATTATAACTCAAGGACAGGCAAATATAGCTCAAGGACAGGTAATTAAAGCTCGAGGACAGGTAATTATAGCTCAAGGACGGGCAATTATAGCTCAAGGACAGGCAATTATAGCTCAAGGGCAGGTAATTATAGCTCAAGGACAGGTAATTATAGCTCAAGGACAGGCAATTATAGCTCAAGGACAGGTAATTATAGCTCAAGGACAGGCAATTATAGCTCAAGGACAGGTAATTATAGCACAAGGACAGGCAACTATAGCTCAAGGACATGTAATTATAGCTCAAGGACAGGCAATTATAGCTTAAGGACAGGTAATTATAGCTCAAGGACAGGTAATTATAGCTCAAGGACAGGTAATTATAGCTCAAGGACAGGTAATTATAGCTCAAGGGCAGGTAATTATAGCTCAAGGACAGGTAATTATAGCTCAAGGACAGGTAATTATAGCTCAAGGACAGGCAATTATAGCTCAAGGACAGGCAATTATAGCTCAAGGACAGGTAATTATAGCTCAAGGACAGGTAATTATAGCTCAAGGACAGGCAATTATAGCTCAAGGACAGGCAATTATAGCTCAAGGACAGGTAATTATAGTTCAAGGACAGGCAATTATAGCTCAAGGACAGGTACTTATAGCTCAAGGACAGGTAATTATAGCTCAAGGACAGGTAATTATAGCTCAAGGGCAGGTATTTATAGCTCAAGGACAGGCAATTATAGCTCAATGACAGGTAATTATAGCTCAAGGACAGGTAATTATAGCTCAAGGACAGGCAATTATAGCTCAAGGACAGGTAATTATAGCTCAAGGGCAGGCAATTATAGCTCAAGGACAGGTAAGTATAGCTCAAGGACAGGCAATTATAGCTCAAGGACAGGCAATTATAGCTCAAGGACAGGTATTTATAGCTCAAGGACAGGCAATTATAGCTCAAGGACAGGTAATTATAGCTCAAGGACAGGCAATTATAGCTCAAGGACAGGTAATTATAGCTCAAGGACAGGTAATTATAGCTCAAGGACAGGCAATTATAGCTCAAGGACAGGTAATTATAGCTCAAGGGCAGGTAATTATAGCTCAAGGACAGGTAATTATAGCTCAAGGACAGGCAATTATAGCTCAAGGACAGGTAATTATAGCTCAAGGACAGGTAATTATAGCTCAAGGACAGGTAATTATAGCTCAAGGACAGGTAATTATAGCTCAAGGACAGGTAATTATAGCTCAAGGACAGGTAATTATAGCTCAAGGACAGGTAATTATAGCTCAAGGACAGGCAATTATAGCTCAAGGACAGGCAATTATAGCTCAAGGACAGGTAATTATAGCTCAAGGACAGGTAATTATAGGTTAAGGGCAGGCAATTATAGCTCAAGGACAGGTAATTATAGCTCAAGGACAGGTAATTATAGCTCAAGGACAGGCAATTATAGCTCAAGGACAGGCAATTATAGCTCAAGGACAGGTAATTATAGCTCAAGGACAGGCAATTATAGCTTAAGGACAGGCAATTATAGCTCAAGGACAGGTAATTATAGCTCAAGGACAGGTAATTATAGCTCAAGGACAGGTAATTATAGCTCAAGGGCAGGTAATTATAGCTCAAGGGCAGGTAATTATAGCTCAAGGACAGGTAATTATAGCTCAAGGACAGGCAATTATAACTCAAGAACAGGTAAGTATAGCTCAAGGACAGGTAATTATAACTCAAGGACAGGCAATTATAGCTCAAGGGCAGGTAATTATAGCTCAAGGACAGGTAATTATAGCTCAAGGACAGGCAATTATAGCTCAAGGACAGGCAATTATAGCTCAAGGGCAGGTAATTATAGCTCAAGGACAGGCAATTATAGCTCAAGGACAGGTAATTATAGCTCAAGGACAGGTAATTATAGCTCAAGGACAGGCAATTATAGCTCAAGGACAGGCAATTATAGCTCAAGGACAGGTAATTATAGCTCAAGGACAGGCAATTATAACTCAATGACAGGCAATTATAGCTCAAGGACAGGTAATTATAGCTCAAGGGCAGGTATTTATAGCTCAAGGACAGGTAATTATAGCTCAAGGACAGGCAATTATAGCTCAAGGACAGGCAATTATAGCTCAAGGACAGGCAATTATAGCTCAAGGACAGGTACTTATAGCTCAAGGACAGGTAATTATAGCTCAAGGACAGGCAATTATAGCTCAAGGACAGGTAATTATAGCTCAAGGGCAGGTAATTAACGCTCAAGGGCAGGTAATTATAGCTCAAGGACAGGTAATTATAGCTCAAGGACAGGCAATTATAGCTCAAGGACAGGTAATTATAACTCAAGGACAGGTAATTAGAACTCAAGGACAGGTAATTATAGCTCAAGGGCAGGTAATTATAACTCAAGGTCAGGTAATTATAGCTCAAGGACAGGTAATTATAGCTCAAGGACAGGCAATTATAGCTCAAGGACAGGTAATTATAACTCAAGGACAGGTAATTATAGCTCAAGGACAGGTAATTATAGCTCAAGGGCAGGTAATTATAGCTCAAGGACAGGTAATTATAACTCAAGAACAGGTAATTATAGCTCAAGGACAGGTAATTATAACTCAAGGACAGGCAATTATAGCTCAAGGGCAGGTAATTATAGCTCAAGGACAGGTAATTATAGCTCAAGGACAGGCAATTATAGCTCAAGGACAGGCAATTATAGCTCAAGGGCAGGTAATTATAGCTCAAGGACAGGCAATTATAGCTCAAGGGCAGGTAATTATAGCTCAAGGACAGGTAATTATAGCTCAAGGACAGGCAATTATAGCTCAAGGTCAGGCAATCCGACTCCCTTGCTTCAAGCCGGGATTCAAAAGTTTTTAATACGGTTTTGGCGCGTTTACTGCATTATACCGTGACATGAACTAGGGGCACAAGTTTGCACTGCCATCTAGCTCACAAATATCACGTGGAGTAGATAGAGGAAGAAAGAAATACCGTGGCATGGCTTGGAGCAGAGGCTCTTTGGCTTGGAGAGTCCAACTTCCTGGTTGTGCGGCAACTGTTTTGTACGCCGAGTCAGAACCTTCTAACAGCACGCTTCTGATTGGACCTGGGAAACTTTCCAGGTTGTTTCCGGGTCGTTTTGGGTAGAAACACTGGACCCCGGAAAATCTCCGGGCCCTTTAGATAGACCACTATGAATCGTACAGTAGTACGTCTCTTGTTTTTCCGGGGACCTCCCCCCTGGCTCCCCGGAAAATCCAAAGGCCCCGGACAGTTTTCAGGCCTTCGAAAGGCTTTTATTTACAAATGTTAATCGCCGCATGTTTCTTCCCATGAACGTATCGGGCGATAGTGATCGGGGCGATCCTGCTAATCCTGCATTCCTGCAGAAAGGCCTCGGGCCGCCTCGGCCTTGGTCACTTCGCGAGCGAGTCATCCGTATCATCATCCTTATCATCATCATCATCATCAGCAGCAGCAGCAGCAGCAGTAACAGCGCAGATAACATATTGGCACTGACACATTCGGCAATATCGCAGTAAACCCTGAACCACGCAAGATTACGCGGCCTCACGTTCCGGTGTCTGGCTCCGGGGTGTTAGGGCCCAATTCCACTTGTCACCGGAACGCGGAAATGGCATGCCAGCTCACCCTCCCCAATTCCACTTGTCACCGGAATGGCACCGGAACGCCAGCGTGGCGCTGCCGTACCCGTTAAGTGCCATATTTTGCATCGCTCCTATTTTGAGCGACGCAAAAATACTTCGCATCAACGCTCCGACAGCGTGGATAACTTCGTCCTCATCTTCAATTTTTCATCGCCGTCATCGTTCGTTCGTTCCATCGTTCGTTAACAGGGGCATCATTTGAATCTTTCCCGCGTAGAAGTTGGCACCGATCTGGCCAACCCATTGGCGAATTTCGACGCGTGCCCCCTAGCAGTCCCTCCGATCGCCTGGGCTATCGTTTAGCAGCGGCCTGCCATTTGCTACACCCAACTTCGACAGTGCCAGGGCATCCCTTGCTGCACGTACCTTGCAACTCGACATTTTTTCAAGCATGACTATCATGCTAAGCGAGACAAGTAGCTCTAGATACACGAAGCGATAAGGCAAATGCCTGACAGGCTGTTCACTAGAGAGAGTCGGTCTCAGCCGTACCCGAACACGTTCCGGATACAAGTGGAATTGCGTTTCAAGTATTTTCATCCAGCGTGGCAGAAGCCTTGCCCAACCAGATAAACCGCCACCGGAACGCGTTCCGGTGAGCGCCCAAGTGGAATTGGGCCCTTAGCAGACACACTCACCCCGCCGGAAATCTCCCGAAGACCAGACGACCGTCGTACACCCTTTTTTCCCAGGTCCAATCAGAAACGTGCTGTAACTTCAGCTGTGCCGTAATCTCAGGTGTCGTTCCTCCGTCCTCCTTCTCTTCCACTCGGCCATACGTGTATTTATGCTTGATGAAACATCATGTGCATACCCTCCCCGTGAAATTTATTCCGTGTTAGGGAGCTGAGAACGACTATGACGATAGGCCTGTTAAATACCTGTATTGTGGACTTTCTGCACCAGACATATGGGGATATAAACGCGGCAAAAGCGCTGGAGCAGGCTGGGCTGCATCGCAATGTGACCTTCAGTAGAACGTGCCCTTATGCCGACTCTTCCATACTGGGGTGAGACATGCAAACATACTTATATACGTGTTTCCCACCCTTGATCTCGTCCATAACACGTGCGTTTCCTATGCATGTGAACAGCCTCATGAATACAGCCGCGGAGATTTGTGGTGTGGCTCCGGACGACTTGCATCGGGACTTCGGCCGCTTCTTCGTATCTTGGACTGAAGTGGCGGGTTATGGCAAGGTACATCCATTTTCATGCGGATGAATCCGAGCTGCTCGCCCTTACCATCCACTGACCCCGTCATGCAAAGCACTTTGAGCCACTCGCCCATAGACACCTGATCCAGAGGACACTACCCACTGATCCAGCTATGCTGCATTATTATTTTGGGGTGATAAAGCTACAGCTGGGCCCATGGCCGTCAAGGCTTAGTGCAGCAAGCCTTTTTGCTTTGCTGACCGACTGTATGTAAGCCGAGCAGTGGTGGCCTCCCTGACTCTCCGGCGCAGAATTATTAACACAATACTGCCATGCTGTTATTCAGATCCTTCAGTCCCTGGGCGGTAACTTTGTGGATTTCATGCGGTGAGCTCACATGGCGCGAATGCATGGGTACCATCAAGGCTTGGCCACCAGCTTGTAGCGGCTACCAAACTGCACTTGCATGGAGCCGCGGCATGCACCCTACGCGGGAACATGCTGAATCCTCACAAACGTCGCTTACAAAAACAACGATTTTCTGTCGATCCATGCTGTGATTTGGGTTCATGCTACCTCCATGCAAGAAACATCCCAGGCTCCCCTAGACCCCTACCCCACCTGGTTGTTCTTGCCTTCCCCATGATTCCATGAACGACAGCATGAAACACCCAGGCCTCCCCCCTCCCTTCTACTTATCGTCCACTCGGTGTCTGCGCAGCTCCCTCAACAACATGCACTTGCACCTGTCCATGGGGATTCCAGCATTCGTGGCTCCGGAGTTCCTGGTCGAGGAGGTGAGGCAAATCAGTGTTTCTTTCTTTGTGGCTCGGAAAGGGTGCAGCTAGATTCCACCTACCTCCTGGCCTACTGCCGGCGGCCCCATGCGAGGCTAGCTATGCTGCTTGGGCCACCAGCAAGGCGGCATGGCGGCGCCCCAGTTGGGACTCCGGCGGCCGCAGATCGGCCCTGCCGGGGGTCGACCTGTAGCAAAAAACAGACACCGAGCTGCACTGCTCCTGCCGATAATCTGGGCAGGGAGTGAGTGAAGATGAAGGTGGTGAGGATGACATCTTCTGGGTGTGTCAGAAACCAAAAGTGGATAACGTACCTGTGAATGATATATGCTCGGCTTCGGTTACAGGTCCCGTTGCAAAACGCCCTGAGGCATGGATGAAGGAAGCCACCTGTCCGGCTGTAGCACTAGGTGGGATAGCATGCAAAACTTCAGATTTTTAGCCTTCTGGGTGTGTCTAGGAAGGATTGAGGTGGACCCCCCCCAATGGCTGGGACTGAGAAGGGAGGAGGGAGCTGGGCGACTAAATGGGAGGAGCTTAGGCACCCCTTGGGGTGGGAGGAGGGAAATGGACCTATGGGAGCTGGACCAGTGGGAGGAGGGGGCTGGCCCACCCCTAAGGATGACCTATCCTAGATGTCCCGGATTTTTATTTCGTTTTGAATCCACAAAGCTATTTAGCAGAGACTGCAGGGCTGGCATGGAAGAGTTGGTTACCAGGAGTGTGGACTGCAGCTTTCAGGTGCTAGACTGGACCCGTGTGAGCAGCGCGCTGGCATGAGCTGGGTGAGTATGATGAGCAGGATCAGGGAGGCCAGAGGGATCGGCAGGGTCGGCGAGGTCGGCGGGGTCAGCGGGATCAGCGGGGTCAGCAGGACCAGCAGGATCAGTGGAGTCAGTGGGATCAGCGAGATCGGCAGGGTCAGTGGGATCAGTGGGATCGGCAGGCTCGGCGAGGTCGGTGGGGTCAGCGGGGTCAGTGGGATCAGCGGGATCGGCGGGATCGGCAGGGTCAGCGGGATCAGCGGGATTGGCGGGGTCAGCGGGATCAGTGGGGTCAGTGGGATCAGGGGGATCGGCGGGATCTGGGACATCTGTGGTGTCAGCTGGATAACCGTTATGAATGGGGTGGAGGGCTGCATTCGCGAGGGGTAGTGTTCTGCCTAGTATGGGCAGCGCTCTGTATATGCCAAGGCCCCCGTTGACACACCGTGCGATGAGTACGGCATGTCGTAGGGCATGTTGTACTTGCTGGAGGGTCCCATTGAGCTAGCATTCGAGCTCAAGGAAACCCTTCCTGTATGGTTGGTGGACTCCTACTGGTAGAGGAAGGGCTTGTAATGGATGCATGCGTGGTCACGTGTGAATGTATGTCACTCCTACATCACTCGTCCTGTGCTGCTACAGCCAGCGGGCGGTCCTGTGGACATGGGTGGAAGGCAGTTGTTTGTTGTGTGCGTCATTGTGTGGCTATGTGTGAATGCAGGTCACACCTACATCACTTATCCTGCACTACTACAGCCAGCGGGCGGGCCTGTGGACATGGGTGGAGGGCATTGTGGACGAGGTTGCTACCCGGATGTTTGGCCTCCAGATCCGCATGGAGAAGCTGAAAGGGAGGGACCAGGGTAACTGCGATCATGAGGTGAGGAGTTGGTTACGGGTTTAAGGTGTACCGTAAACCGGATAGGGTCCGCGAAGCCCTGTTGAAAACTAATAAATCAAATTTGTCGCGCAGGCAAAAAGTAACCTACTCCGCGCTCGCGCAGCTGAAGTAACCTTCTCCGTGCACCCCCCAAATTAGTTGTTAATTATTGTTCTATTGCGCATCAACTCCGCGCACCCCCACCAATAATTAATGAATCGCAGACTCAAAATCCGTTCTACGGTATAGAGTACAGCTTTAACCCTAAACTCTGCAACCTATAACCTCGGGGTAGGGACCTCGGTAACTGCGATCATGAGGTGAGCAGTAGGTTATGGGTTTCAGGTGTACAGCTTAAACCCTTAACTCTGCACCCTACACCCTGAAGGGAGGGACCTTGAGAAGTTTGATAAAAGAATGTGGGTGTGTAAAAAGGATACCTTTCTCATTTACGTTGAATGAGCTTTGCTTTACCTCATCAACGCCAGATCCCAGTCAGGAGTCGAGAGCTTCTATCATATTTTTGTATCCAGAGGGCAGTGTACTTACAAACAATTCATTCTTACCCACTTACCCAAAGGCAGGCGAATGCAATCTACGTTATATGAGCATATGCCCAACTATTCCTCCGCTGCCCAATTATTCCACCGCTGCCCAACTCATCCCACCCTGAGAATAAGATGTGCAGTATGTCACCCACTGCCTACCCTATAATCTGAAATCAAAACATGCGTAGGCGCTGAAATGTCAGTTATATCAGCCTATCTGTCACATAGATTAGGTAAGCATTGGGCCCATCCACTATACTGGTCTGCCTCATGCGCAGTACGGATACATATCTGTCCACTCCTAGCCTACTTCATGGATTCATGGGTGGTTTGGATCAGGATCTGTCCATCGCTGGCCTGCCTCATCTGCGGTACAAATTTATATCTGTCTAATCCTGGCTTGTACTATGGAGTCATTGGCAGTACGGATGATGGCCCTTCCGCTTCCGACCTGTCTCATGCGTAGTGTGGATTGAGATCCTTCCACTCCTGGCCTGCCTCGTGAAACCCTCTACTGCCTGTCTTGGCAGATCAGGGGTTAGGGTCTGACCTCTAAACTCCGAACCCTAAAACCTGGCAGGTGTACCGCGTTACGTTCCCCGCCGTGGGTAGGCCGTCGAGGGTCTTGGACCGAGACCGCTTTCGGAAGCAGGCCGCGGACAGCCTGCTTGGACTGACGCCCGAGGCCTTTTACGAGCTGTTCCCTTTCCGTGAGTGCGTCTTGGTCTTTATTATAGTGCACATCACCTCCCAAAGCGCTTTATTCATTTTTGCTCCAGCCGGTGGTAGAGGTTACCCAGTGCTACGGCCGCGCGTGTGGCTTCTACAATCCACGCCTCAGGGCGCTTTATTCCGTTATACAGTTTTTGTGTTTATGCTTCAGCCCATCTTTGGGTAATGGGGGTCTGCCTCTACTGGGTTGACGGGGACCAAGCACGACATGACCAGCCTGTGGCTGGTTGCCCAGGGAATAGGGCATTTTTGTTTTACATCGAAAAGAAGTAAGAAAGCAAACCACTGAGACAGGCTTGCGTCGTCATCCCCCTCCACACCTGGTTGACGGCGACAAGGTAGCTGAGCCGTAGCTGAAGTGTGTGTAGAAAGCATGAGTGTGCCCCCCTGAGAACGAGCTGAATGCAGAGGCTTTGATGTCCTTCTGACTGGTTGTATGGACCTGGGCAGAAATGATTTGGGTGGACGCAATGAAAAGCTGTGGCAGCAACCTTTCCACCGCCTCGGGGTGCCAAAATCGTCTTTTTGTATTGAAGTTTCTGTGCTGTATATTTGATGAACCTTCCACAGGGGTCCCCTATGACTTACTTACCTACCATTTTGATAAAAACCTCTTGATTTTCGACTGAAAATTGACGTTTATGTTTGTGAAGTAGTAATTTAATGTACCGGTTACCCTCACCCTGGACAGAATTAATTGAGAGGTAAGGTGCAGCACGTCTGCAGTAATGGATTTCCTTCTAAAAAGTCTTCACCTACCGCACACGCGATCTTTTCCTTTTTGCCTCGCAGACTTTGTGCTGGACTTGGACCTGAGGGTGTTGCAGGCTGGGAGCCTCCTGGTGGAGCTCGTCCCAGAGCTGGCCTTGGCCGGAACAAAAATCAGCGAGGCGATCCAGGCAAGTTGGAATGCCCACCGCCTAAATTTGAAAACAAACAAGTATGCTGTTATCGGAACCGCACATACTGTATGGAGTGGGCTCCCACTAAAGTAACGTGCAGGGGTGTGTGCGATAGGTGGCACGGGTCAAGGAATGGTACATCAGGGGTGTGCGTGATTACCATGCCGACCACTTGGTGTGAAAATGAACCCTGGCTGTGCATCTTTCAAAAATGTTTTGTTATTTTATTTACCTCCCACCCCCCCCCTGCTGCCCATTCCAGATCCTCCACCCGTGCACACCCTGGGACCTCGACCGCATCTTAATGTTCCAAGACAGCAGCAAGCTTGTGCTCAGCACGCAGAGCGGCCTAGAGCTCAAGGGCGGGCTGTTCAAGGTGTGTGTTTTGAGGGTGGGCTGTTAGAGGGTCATGAGGTCAGGCTGTTCTGCGACGGTACGAGGTTGGGGAGGGGGATCTTGCACCATGCGTGTGCAGATCTTAGGCTGGTAGGGCGCATAATACACAAGCCCAAGATAGTGCAAGTGGGCCCAGGTTTAAGGGTCTAGCCTATTAACGCATAACTTAAAACCTTAACAATAATCCGGTCAAGCACTAGCGTTCTGACACCTGAGTATGCACGCTGCACGATTGGAGGCACGCACAGGTACGTATGTGCTTCTTTAAAGCTTGACTGTTATAAGTATCTGCTGCCCTCGATCACCTGCCCAGGTACGGCAGTCCAAGCGCGATGCTGAGGGAGCGCTGCATGAGGCGGAGGACGTGATCCTGTGAGTGATGTTCTGGGAGGGAATGCTCCCTCCATGCGAGTGGCGCATGGCGCATCCATGCGAGTGGCGCATGGTGCAATCATGTATGTGGCACTCATCACATGCATGCACGTGGCACGTTGCGCATTCATGCACATGGCACAAGATGTGGCCATGCATGTGGCTCATGTCACGTCCATGCATATCCATGCGTGTCATAACACTTGATGGCCATAGGTGTGGCACTGGGCAGTGTTGTCAGGATTAAAAATGACCTTGCGATTCTCTTCTTGCCATGCATGTCCCTGGGCCTGCCTGGCTCCGCCAGCCTGGAAGAGCAGTAGAAAGGACTGGGAAGGATGTTAGTGACCTTGCTCCCTCTCCCCCACGTCTTGTGATGCAGGTTCCTGGGGTCGCCTCGGTTCTCCAGCCTGGATATGATGAGGGTGAGGCTGATAGCTGCTGAACCTGATGGCAAGCTGATAACTAAGTAGATGCATAGTATACCGAGAGAAATTATTAAACAATGTATCATAGCGTAACAATGGTTAATAGATGAACCTACCATACATTCATTCGCCAAGCAGTGTTCATTTTTTTCATGACTCAGCTACATATTAGCTACAACCAGGCTTCCCGCCAGAGGCCCCAGGTGTGGCAGCTCTATTTCTTTGAAGGTGTGGCCAGCTATGCTTCTTGGGCCACCCGCCGTAGGCCGGTCCAGGTTTGGTCCCAGTGGGGCCTCTGACGGCCGCCGGGCGGCCTGCTGATGGTGGCCGTGTAGCCGAAAAAAGAAGCACTTATGTGGAGATGCCCTTGCTGGCTGGAATGAGGTCAAAGTGGTCTGGAAGGGGATAGTAGTGGATGTCAGGGTTGGCTAAAGCATGCAACTACAGCAGCTACCTCGTGCCACCGCCCACCGACAGTGCTGATTTTAGCCAGCCCGGCCACAAACACCGCGACGTCGCTTTATTTGCCAGGGTCCGGTAGCCCCAGCCAGACCTTGGAGGGTACGCACCAGCAGCTGAGGTGGCACCAGCAGCTCTGTGATGGCGGGCGGCTGTGGGGTCATGGTGCAACTTGCCCCGGCCAATGGCAATCGGCCGGTCGTGGTTTGTTACCGATCAGCCCAGTGGTGGCTGCCCTGGTTGTGTGTGGCCTTGAATGACCACTGGTGACATGTGACCGGCTGTTCTGGGCCTGTCATGCTGAAGTGGCATAAGGCTTGCCTCAGGTTGGAAGTTACCTCTTGGCAGCCTCAAGTCATGTATCCCTCCTCGCTTCCTCCTGGTGCTCCGGTCCCATGGAGCATATGTCAAGTCCCCGGGATATTTTTGGGGCCACGTGCCTGGCCGCTGCCTTGGTACAAAGAGCTGCATATCTGTTGCAGTATTGCATTCCTTGGTACAAAGTGCTGCCTTGGTACAAAGAGCTGCATATCTGTTGCTGTATTGCATTCCTTGGTACAAAGTGCTGCCTTGGTACAAAGAGCTGCATATCTGTTGCATTATTGCATTCCTTGGTACAAAGTGCTGCCTTGGTACAAAGTGCTGCATACCATATTGCATTCTTGTCGCCAACACGTTGCATTGTTGTTGTGTGGTTGTCCTCCCAAATGTGGACTGTTGCTGCTGAGCTGAGGTGCCTGACACATCCGCCGCCGCCCCGCATGGTCACGCACGCTACCTCACATGGCACGGTCATGCACGCCGCCCCGCGTTGTTGCACACGCTACCTCACATGGCACGGTCATGCACGCCGCCCCGCGTTGTCGCACACGCTACCTCACATGGCACGGTCATGCATGCCGCCCCGCATGGTCACGCACGCTACCTCACATGGCACAGTCATGCATGCCGCCCCGCATGGTCACGCACGCTACCTCACATGGCACAGTCGTGCATGCCGCCCCGCGTTGTTGCACACGCTACCTCACATGGCACGGTCATGCACGCCGCCCTATATGGTCACGCACGCTACCTCACATGACACGCTCATGCCCGCCGCCCTGCATGGTCACGCACGCTACCTCACATGGCACGGTCATGCATGCCGCCCTGCATGGTCACGCACGCTACCTCACATGGCACGGTCATGCACGCCGCCCTGCATGGTCACGCACGCTACCTCACATGGGACGGTCATGCATGCCGCCCCGCATGGTCACGCACGCTACCTCACATGGCACTGTCATGCACGCCGCCCTGCATGGTCACGCACGCTACCTCACATGCCACAGTCATGCACGCCGCCCTGCATGGTCACGCACGCTACCTCACATGGCACTGTCATGCACGCCGCCCTGCATAGTCACGCACGCTACCTCACATGGCACTGTCATGCACGCCGCCCTGCATGGTCACGCACGCTACCTCACATGACACTGTCATGCACGCCGCCCTGCATGGTCACGCACGCTACCTCACATGACACTGTCATGCACGCCGCCCTGCATGGTCACGCACGCTACCTCACATGGCACTGTCATGCACGCCGCCCTGCATGGTCACGCACGCTACCTCACATGACACTGTCATGCACGCCGCCCTGCATGGTCACGCACGCTACCTCACATGACACTGTCATGCACGCCGCACTGCATGGTCACGCACGCTACCTCACATGACACTGTCATGCACGCCGCACTGCATGGTCACGCACGCTACCTCACATGACACTGTCATGCACGCCGCACTGCATGGTCACGCACGCTACCTCACATGACACTGTTTGTTTCAGGTAGCACTCATCACAGCCTACAACCGTAAGGGGGGCGGGGGGCTTTTGCAGTAAGCCCTGTGGCTTGGGCCACCGGCCATCAGCTCAGCGGTGACTGTGTAGCTGCCTGCCGAGCTTAGTCTTTTCTACACTGAAACAAACCTGCTGGGACCCAAAATGAGCGCAAGGGGGGATTCCATATATCCCTTGGGGAGCTTTTGGGGGCCCTTTTTCTAAAGCTGACGCTTGGTTATGCGTGCTGCCTTGCAGTCCCACGGCCTTTACCTGGCGGACATCCCAACGCACGATCTGACGTCCGACTTCTTGCTTATGGCGGAGCAGAAGCAGATTGAGTCCAGCCTGAAGAACGAGTTTGAGGTGGGTATGGCGCGTTTTGCCTTGTTTATTGATTGATTCGTATACCAGCGGTGCATGTGAAGGGTGCATTTGATTGATTGATTTGTTTTTGTAATCATCCAAGAGGTCAGGTGCACATTTCGAGTGAGGGCCATATTACTTGGTCTGGAGAAGAACTTGAGGTGGTCATGTGTGAAACTGGAGGGAGGACCCGAGCTTGATTCACTGCTTGAACTGGTGTTTTGGCTGATCCTAGAGTTGTAATTGGCTCAGCTCCCAAGCATGATAATGAATTATCTCACGGACAGCGCTGTGAATAAATTAGGGCCTCCTGGTTAGGGCCGTATATTTTCATCAGCTTTTTATTTTGCTGTTGTCCTAAGCAGCTTCGGTTTGTGTCATACCGGTATATTGGTTTATCAATTTTCCGAGGCAGGTTTGGGGCACGTTCCAATCATTTCGTTCAAGAGGTAGGGCAAAGGGCATGTAGGGACTGGCAATGCTCTGCCTTCACTGCCTCACCCCTGCCCCTGCTGTGCCCTGCCCTGCTTCCTCCAGAACAAGACCATTCACCTGGAAGCCACGACCCTGAGGTTGGACGAAGAGTGCAGGCTGGCAGAGAAAGAGAAGGCCCAGTGAGTGTGCATGACAGCCCCTGTAGACCCAGACTTAAGCCTTTAGGTTTGCCTAGTTTAATTTACCCTTCCTACATAAATTCTGGTCCTTTGCTTAGCGTGTAGGTTTACGTGTACTGGGACATGGTTCACCCTTAGCCTACATTTTGGTGCTTCACCCTCCCTGGCCGATGTGGCAACGTGCTGCGCCGCAAAGCCCTCTCCCCCCCCTTACGGAGCCGCCTCAGTCCACCAAGCCCTCCCGCCTCTGCCCTAGTTCCGCAGAGCAGGCTGAAGGAGCACCTGGCAGGGGCCTTGCACAGCCATGATGGTTGGGCCGCGCTCTTTATTACCAAACTACTCTCTTCCCCCGTACGGCCGAGCAGGCTCAAGGAGCACCTGGCAGCGCCCCCGCACAGCCATGATGAAGTGTTGACCTGTGCACTTGGTTACCTAACTTCCTTTTGCCCCTGTTTCGCTGATCAGGCTGAAGGAACACCTGGCAGAGGCCTTGCACAGCCATGATGAAGTGTTGACCCATGCATTTGAAAGACTTTTAAATACTTTGCGTCCAGACAAGAGTGAAAATGCATTAACCTGACTGCCGTCTGCCCCCGTAGGTGTAAATAAACTGAAGCAGGGCCTGGCACAGGCCTTGCACAGCTATGATGGTTGGGCCGCGCTCTTTATTACCTGACTGCACTCTGCCCCCGTACCACCGAGCAGGCTCAAGAAGAACCTCGCAGAGGCCTTGCACAGCCATGATAAAGGAGTGGGCCGCGCAGCGCTCAGTTTGGACACCCCTGCCGACATGGCCATCAAGCTGCTGGACAACCTGATCATGGGCGAGGAGGTGGGGGACCCAACGGTGTGCGTAGAAGACACTGCAGATCATTCTGCTGCTGCTGCTGCTCCTGCTGTCTCTGATGTTGTTGTTGATGCTAATGCTGCTGCTGATGCTGTTTTTTGCTGTTGTTGCTGTTGCTTCAGATGCCAATACCGCTGCTGCTGGTGGCTGCCGATGTCAATGTTGTTGCTCCTGCTGCTGCCGTGGCACTCCGGCTGATACCACAGCTGCTGGCTGCTGCTGCTGCTGTAGCATGCTGGCTGACTGGCTGCTGCTGCTGCTTGCTGCTGCTGTAGCATGCTGGCTGGCTGCTGCTGCTGCCCCTGCCCCTGCTGTAGCATGCTGGCTGCTGCTGCTGTAGCATGCTGGCTGGCTGGCTGCTGCTGCTGCCTCTGCTGTAGCATGCTGGCTGCTGCTGCTGTAGCATGCTGGCTGATGGTTGCTGATACTGATGTGGATGCAGACTTTGATGTTGATTTTGATGCTGGTGCTGATACTATTTTTTTGGTTGATGCTGCTGCGGCACTCAGGTGACCGTGTCTGATATGATGGACGTGCGGAATGCGCTTCTGAGAGCCGGCACGAACATGTGGCAACCACTGGATTTTAAAGTGGGCAGAAGCCTGGGCACCGTCCTGGAGGGAGATGATGACAATGAGATCAACCAAGCGCTGGAGCAGCTGCTCATATCGAAGAAGGTGCGTTGAGTGAGGGGAAGGGTGGAGGCTTTGGAGCTGTTGGAGGGCGATGCTGATGATGATGGTGATAACGAGATCAACGGCTGGAGCATATACTCATATCGGAGAAGGTGCGGTTAGTTGAAGAGAAATGGCTGAGGCCTCGGCACTGTTTGAGGGCGATTATGATGATGATAACAAGATCAACTGCTGGAGCAGCTGCTCATATCAAAGAAAGTACATTTAATTGAAAGGGCTAAGCCAGTGCACCGCACTGGAGGGCGATGATGATGATGATGATGATGATGATGATGATGATGATGATGATGATGATGATGATGATGATGATGATGATGATGATGATGAGATCAACTAGGTACTGGAGCAGCTACTCATATCAAAGAAGGTATTTTGGAGGCCTGGGCAAGATTGGAGGGTCGTGATGATGATGATGATGGTAATGATGATAATGATGATGATGAGATGAACTAGGTACTGGAGCAGCTACTCATATTGAAATATGTCTCGTGTACTTGAAGCAGCGTTGTTGCCCAAAACATTCTTGGTTTGTCGACTGGGCGGCTCCTGTTCACAGAAATGTGGGTTTCAATCAGGGATTAGCAGCTGCCACCCGTGCATGCACGGTTACCAGCTGCTTTAGCAACCGCACTGTTGGTGGGTGCTCTTGCCCAGAAATGTGAATTTCATTGACAGAGTAGCTGTTACTGCCCACAAAGTGAGTGATACCTGTCATGGTCAGCAACTCTATCCTGCTGCCCAGGAGTTGCATTTTTTTCTCTCTAAGCGCACTTCAATTGCACTTCTGCTCCATCACGGCCTGTGGTCGTTGGGGCGTGATGCAAGCCAACCCTGCTGCTTGGGCCACCGGCTGTAGGCCGGCCAAGGCTTGGCCCCGATGGGCCCAGTGGTGGCATCCCGCCATCCCGGTGTGGCATCCCCTTCGAGGAGCGCAAGGAACAAATCTGATCAAAAGCTGGAAGTGGAGCAGAGCGGGCTCAAGTTTATCGCAGCCACATCGCCCCTGCTGTAGGGGTTAGCTGAGAACTGGGCATTGCAAGGGAATCGACCGTTGTACCTCTGTCGTCACGTTAGCCACTTTTCCACTGCCACATCGCCCCTGCTGCAGGGATCAGCTGAGGACTGCACACTGCAGGGGCAGGGCTTGCCGTCGCTGCTGTCCTCACATTTATTGCTGCCACGTCGCCCTCCCTAGTGTACTGGGAAAGTACTACTTGCTCCGAGACGACGCCTTCATGTTTTAGAATGCAGACTGGAGGGGCTCAACTTTGTCGCTGCCGCCGCCAAATGACTGATCCTGCTGCAGGATTCTGCACAGGACTGCTGCAGTACTAAGACAACTTTTGTCGTATCAAGATAACTACTGTAGTGCTCAGAAAACGGTTTTTATTACCGATACTCAGAAAATGTCTGTGGTACTAAATTTTCCGGAAATTTCCTTCTATCAGATGACGCCTTGAAGTTTCAGACCTGAGGGGCTAACCTTTGTCGCTGCCGCTGCCACTTCACCACCCCTGCTACAGAGCTCTGCCAAGGACTACCCGCTTCTGGATGACGACTTGATGTTTTGGACTAGAGATGACTTGGTGACCATCGGCAACGATAGCAGCGAGGACGGCAGAGAGCTGCGTCGAGAGCCGCGCAAATCCAACTGCAACAGCAGCAGCGACAACGGCGGCGGCGGTGGCCTCCTCAACCTTTGGGGCGACCAAGAACAATCAGGGGCCTCTCCCGTGAAGCGTTTCAAATCCCAAACGGACCAGCTCCTGTCCACGTACCTGCTCAATGAGCCTGTGCAGTCTTCGTGCCCCTTGATTAAGGAAACGTTCTGCCCGGATCCCGCTGCTGCCGCTCCTGCAACCCTTGCAACCTCCCGCTGGAATGTTCGCCGCATGCATCAGAGGGCTAACTTTCAGGAGATGAGTGAGGACGTGGAGGAGAGTGACTTTGGGGCGTTGGGGGCAAGCGCCCACGACGCCGGCCACGGCACCAGTCACAGCACCAGCCACGGCACCAGCCAGAGCAACGGCAGGAGGCATGGCAACGGCACAGGCCGGGGCTCGCTATACGCACGAGAGCCCTCCATCCTGGCTGTGTACGACAACCGAACTTTTCCAATGCCAATGATTGTCCCAGATATGCTGATGAAAGTCATCAAGCAACCCTCTGACTGGGTGAGGATTAAGGTTTAGGGTTTATGAGGTTGATCGTCATCAATCTGCATTCTGACTTGGTGAGGTTCAGGGTTTATGTTGTTGGTCGTCATCAAGCAGCAACCTGACGGGGTGAGATGCAAGAGCTTGAATATCCATGAGAGGCAAAGCTTTATGAGGGGCTGGGCAGTACCGTAGATATGACTTGCCTTCCCTCTGGTATGAAAATGCGTTTTCTTTTAATGCTGCCCTTGGGGCAAATGATCGACCATATCTCATAATTTCTGACTAAAACCTGGTGTCGATAATTAGTATTTGTGTGGATCCCTTAACCCCAAACAACGTTAATTGTGAAAGAAGGCAAAGCAAATCTACAGTTTGAGTGAAAGGGCACAGGGTGGGCTGTATGAGATGCTGGAGTTTTGTATCCAGGGTAGCTTCCTCAAAGATCGACAGTCTGGTGTGCGCTGGAAAAAGCCACTGCTCGTCCAGGTCTCTCTCAGAGCCTGTCCAGGGGCCTAGCGGGCGGAGTGGATGTGCGGCTGCCTGCCATATGTGGTCTGGTGTGCGCTTAACTTGATTCGTTTGCATCCTTGTAGCTGGCCAGGGCTCGGAGTGGAGTGGATGCGTGGCTGCCTGCCAAACATCCTCTGGTGTGCGCTTAACTTAATTCGTTTGCATCCTTGCAGCTGGCCAGGGCTCTGAGTGGAGTGGATGCGTGGCTGCCTGCCAAACATCCTCTGGTGTGCGTTAAGCTTCATTCGTTTGCATCCTTGTAGCTGGCCAGGGCTCTGAGCGGAGTGGATGCGTGGCTTCTGCCAAACATCCTCTGGTGTGTGCTTAACTTCATTCGTTTGCATCCTTGTAGCTGGCCAGGGCTCTGAGTGGAGTGGATGCGTGGCTGCCTGCCAACCATCCTCTGGTGTGCGCTTAACTTCATTCTTTTGCATCCTTGTAGCTGGCCAGGGCTCTGAGCGGAGTGGATGCGTGGCTGCCTGCCAAACATCCTCTGGTGTGTGCTTAACTTCATTCGTTTGCGTCCTTGTAGCTGGCCAGGGCTCTGAGCGGAATGGATGCGTGGCTGCCTGCCAAACATCCTCTGGTGTGTGCTTAACTTCATTCGTTTGCGTCCTTGTAGCTGGCCAGGGCTCTGAGCGGAATGGATGCGTGGCTGCCTGCCAACCATCCTCTGGTGTGTGCTTAACTTCATTCGTTTGCGTTCTTGCAGCTGGCCAAAGTCTTGGGCGGAGTGGATGCGTGGCAGTATGACTCCTTCGAGTTGGAGGAGGCGAGTGAGGGTCGACCGCTGTCTTGCCTCGCGTTCCACCTGATGAAGAAGATGGACTTGATCAGGAGGTTCAGCTTGGACGAGCGGAATCTGGCCAAGTGAGTTTGCCCTATACACATTAAGTCACCCTGGGCCTTAAATCACCTTGGGCCCTTAATCCCGCCTGATAAAATAGCTCAACGTGGTGAAGAGGGTACGGTTGGAGTGCAACCCTGGACCTTAAGCCCGTTCGATCTGATGAGGAAGTGGGACCGAGTCGAGGTCTTGGATGGTCTAAAGTAGATGGCAAAGTGGCAAAAAGTTGTGGATGCACTTGCCTAAACTGGCAAGAGGTTTTGGATGGACTGGCAGAACTGGAAAAGCGAGTCAAAGCCCGACTGTGCTGACTCGGGCAAGGGTGGGCCGGTGATGGGTGGGTGGTGGATGATGAGCTCTGAGGCCACAGCCATGCTGTTACGATACATTACTGGTATATTAACATTAATATTACCGTATTGAGCAACTCGTGAATCACCTCGGCCTGCAGTTTTGTTGATGGCATCGAGCGCAGTTGAAGTGCCAGCAACCCATACCGCATCCACGCCACCACCTTGCACGCTGAGAAACACTACGGTCTTCCCTCTGTCTGCAGGTTCTTGATGCGCATCGAACACGGCTACAGCGCCAGTAACCCATACCACTCACGCATCCACGCGGCCGACGTGCTGCGCAGCTTCCATGTGCTCCTCACGCGCGGCGGCGTGCTTTGTGCCCTGGTGGCCTCGGCGCGCGCCTCTCGCGAGGAGGCAAGGAGCGAAAGCTCTCAAACACTCGAGTTAGAGGACATACCTATGGTGTGTGTGTTGTTAGCTGTGTCCATACCCTGAGGTTCATGCTCAAATCTTCATACTGAATCCTTCACCCTAAACCCCTCACCCTGGAAATTATCAAGACCTCTCAACCTTGAACACAACGCAACTTTTGGTTTATTTCCCTCGCTTCATTTTATAACCATTCGGGATGACTTTTTGCGTTTTTGTCCAAGCTGTTTGTGGTGATCAAACGTATCACACATCGAATCCAGGATGCTTGCTGGGCCTCGCTGGAACTAACAGCCACGAATTCAAAACTTGCGCATCTAAAATGCACCGCACAGGATGAGAACAAGGTGTTGTCCAAGCTGTTTGTGTGCTACTTGGCTGCGATCGTCCACGATTATGAGCACAGGTGCGCAGAAGGTGAAGCAAAAAAAATGCAACCAGGTGTGTGGTGGGACAGTGATCAGTGCAGTGATTATTTTTGGGGGTACAAGTTCACCTTCCACAGGTCGCCCTGCGCCTGCCAAAATATATGGTGGTGGTGGATATATGGGTATATAGGTCTGATATATATGGTGGTATTGGATATATAGGTATATAGGTATGTTATATATGGTGGTGGTGGATATATAGGTATATAGGTATGATATATATGGTGGTGGTGGATATATAGGTATATAGGTATGTTATATATGGTGGTGGTGGATATATAGGTATATAGGTATGATATATATGGTGGTGGTGGATATATAGGTATATAGGTATGTTATATATGGTGGTGGTGGATATATAGGTATATAGGTATGATATATATGGTGGTGGTGGATATATAGGTATATAGGTATGATATATATATGGTGGTGACTATTATAGCATTATTGCATTGCCCCCTCCCCCCTCAGTGCCCACAGCTGTCCCTCCCACCACCAAAGATGATTGGTGTCAACTGTCAACAAGGATTTCTTTTTTTAAGGCCAACAGACGTCTTCTGCCCTGATGCTACCCTGTGCCCACTCGTTGCTGCCCCCTCCTGTTCCACCCTTCTGGGGTGTCGTAAATGAAAAAATAAACAAGATGTACCAGTATAAACAATAAAGGGGTGTCAACAAAAATACCTCGTTAGGCACCGCGCTGCTCTAGCCCTAATGCCCCCCTGTGCTAATTTCTGCCCCTCCCCCCTTTCTTGCCCAGTAGTGCAATAATGACTTCCTCGACAAGTCCAGCGCTGCTTTCCCTTGCTGCCCCCTGTGCCCATTTCTGCCCCTCCCCCCTTTCTTGCCCAGTAGTGCAATAATGACTTCCTCGACAAGTCCAGCGCTGCTTTCCCTTGCTGCCCCCTGTGCCCATTTCTGCCCCTCCCCCCTTTCCTTGCCCAGAGGCGTCAATAACGACTTCCTTGTCAAGTCGAGCGACCCTCTTGCCCTGCTGTACAACGACGTCAGCCCGATGGAGAACCACCATGTGGCGGCGGCATTCACACTCATGAGGGAAGAAGAGTACAACTTCTTCCCGGTCAGCATGAAGAGGGTGCGCGTGGGTCAAGGGGGGCGGGGTATAGGGTTGAGTGTGTGCCGCAAAAGGCGCAAGCATTCACACTTTCTGTGAGGGAAGGGGTGTTCATACTTGTCTGGCCCGCACAAAGCGGGTAGGATGCAGGAGGGGTCTACCGGTACCGTAGTATTATAAATAAATGATAAATAAATAAAAATGCCCCCTGATTAAGCCCCCCGTTTGGCCGTAGCACTAGGTGGGCTACACCGGCTACACCTAGTGTTGTGTTTATCGGGGGTTTCCAAGATGGCAGCATTTGCTGTCACGAGGAAGGAGGGGCGGAAGTCCTTCTCGGACAGCTCAGAGAGAGAGGAGGATGCAGGAGGGAGGGGGGATCGGGGGAGGAGCAGCAGCCACGCGCCAAGGAAGATCAAGATGTGGGAGGGGAAGGGGGAGGGGGCGCAGCCCCACACCAACGCTCCTCATGTGGGGCGTCTCGAAAAGCGATGGCTCAGCGGAAAGCTCAGGGTGCTTTTTTGTTTTAGACGCCGGCAACATCCCGGCGCCACAATGTGCGTGGCCAGGCAATCGCATATCACCCATGGATAAAAGTAGGCAGTGCAGTGCAGTACGGTACGGTACGGTACGAGATTAATACAGGACAGTTCAGTTAAGCATCATAGCAGCTCATGGGGCAGTTCATTATTAAGGCAATACAGGACAGTACCGAATCATATATTATATTACACTGACACCAACGCCCTCCCCCCCCTTTTTCCTAGGCAATATATAAACCCTAGGCAATATGTAAACCCTGGGCAATATGTAAAACCTAGGCAATACGTAAAACCTAGGCAATGTGTCAACCCTAGGCAATATGCAAACCCTTCCAGCTGTTTGTGCCTTTGTGCCCAGGTCGAACTTAAAGGATGACCTGTTCGCCCCCTCCCTCCTGCATAGTTCAAGGAGCTCCTGCGCAAAGATGTCATCGAGCTGGTCCTGGCCACCGACATGAAGCAGGTCGGTGACCAGAGCTGTTGACCGCACGTCCAGGTATGGATTCAAAAAAAACGCCGGAATTGTGAAAATGTGCAGTGATGTCATCGAGTCAGTCCTGGCCATTGAGGTCTGTGGCTGGTATGCAAGGGAGTCCCTTGGCAGAGGCAAGGTGCTGACGCCTCGATGGGTTCCTTAAGCTCCGTCTAGGAATTTTCGGAGCACTGGTTGAACGTCCTCAAATCCAGCTTAGTGGTGATCTTGTATGATCACACTTGTTTTACATCACACTTGCCAACTTGTGTGATGGGACTGTGATGTCTCATTTGGAGCTCTGTCTTCAGCACCCAGTGGAACGTCCTTGATTCCTGGCGCTGGTGCTAGGGTGTCTCGAGTCGCCCTCAGCCGCCTGTTTGTCACTTGCCCTGAACCCTACAATCTCAACTCAAACCCTGCTCTTAGCCGCCCATTCGTCACTTACCACCTCTTCTCCTGGCTTCCTGTCACCGAACACGATCGCCTGCTGCTTTGAAGCCTCTTTGGCTTTCGGAAACAAATACTTCGCTGTGAGGACTGTATGCTGCCATGCAACCTGCCTCCTGCCCTCACTCCTTGCACACTTTTTCTCACTTTTTCCTGCGCCTCTCGCCCACTTTTGCTCTCTCGTTACTTCTGTGCGTTGCCCCCCCTCCCTCTCTCTCTTTGCATTCAGCACTTTTCGATCAGCAGCATCTTTGCCGCCAAGGCCATGCCCATGCACGGTGTCGTGTCGTCAGAGAGGACGCGGCGGCCGCCGACTACTCGATCTGTAAGCAAGGAGCACGCGCAGAGCTCGAGGGATTCCATTGCGGGGAGCTTTGTCATGGAGTCGGCCATGGCCATGCCCTTGTGGGATGCTGAAATGCACATGCTGATCACGAAGGTATGAATTGTTTAAGGTGTGAAATGCACATGCTGATCGCAAAGGTATGAAATGCACAGCGTTTGGAATGCACAAACTAACTGTTGAGGTATGGAACACAACAAATGTATGGAATTCATGATGGCAGGATTACAGCAGGGCCGCGTATGCACCATCAGGGTTCTGCATTGGCAATTGGCCTGCCTAGGTAGCCCGCCTGCCTAGGCAAATGGCCTGCCTACGCAAATTACCTGCCTAGGCGAATGGCCTGCCTACGCAAATGGCCTGCCTAGGCAAATGGCACCATCACATGCTGCATGTCTGAAAGACTTCCTGAAACTGCTGCAATGTCCGCACCGCATCTTAATACTGCACGAAGCTGTGAAGGTGAGCCATCCCAGTCCATTCTGCCGCACATCCCCGTGTATGTGGCGCTCGGAAGTGTGAACACCCAATGCACCTGACTGTGAGCTGATGGGTTCTGGAGCCCTTCCAGTGTGCCCATCATCTTATATGCATATTTGGAAACAGGACACTGCGGGCGGTGTTCAAGTGTGCTGACCTGTGGGGCACCGGACTGCTCTGATCTGCAGGCTCTTGAAGCCACTCCAGTATCCCGAAGCATCCCCGATTGAAGTTGCTGGAGGCGACACTCTTATCTTTTGCTTGGACTTACCAAAACAGGAGCCCGGCAACCCTATCAAACCTGAGATGCTGACACACACACACACACACACACACACACAAAACGGGTGTGCATGTGGCCCGCGACCCGGCGCACTTGATCTCCGGCATGCCCAATAAATCTTACAAGCTAAGAGACTTGAAGATTCAGACTCTCAACCCTAACCTTCAGCATCGCCCGTAACATAAAACGGCCATACTTTGTATGTTGCTGCAGGTGGCCCTAGGGCATCTGCCTACATGTGTCCGGCGAACTTGAACCCCCTTAACAGCTGCATCGCCCCTGCTTTGTATGTTGCTGCAGGTGGCCCAAGGGCATCTGCCTACATGTGTCCGGCGAACTTGAACCCCCTTAACAGCTGCATCGCCCCTGCTTTGTATGTTGCTGCAGGTGGCCCTAGGGCATCTGCCTACATGTGTCCGGCGAACTTGAACCCCCTTAACAGCTGCATCGCCCCTGCTTTGTATGTTGCTGCAGGTGGACCTGGGGCACCTGCCTACATGTGTCCGGCGAACTTGAACCCCCTTAACAGCTGCATCGCCCCTGCTTTGTATGTTGCTGCAGGTGGCCCTAGGGCATCTGCCTACAAGTGTCCGGCGAACTTGAACCCCCTTAACAGCTGCATCGCCCCTGCTTCGTATGTTGCTGCAGGTGGCCCTAGGGCATCTGCCTACATGTGTCCGGCGAACTTGAACCCCCTTAACAGCTGCATCGCCCCTGCTTTGTATGTTGCTGCAGGTGGACCTGAGGCACCTGCCTACATGTGTCCGGCGAACTTGAACCCCCTTAACAGCTGCATCGCCCCTGCTTTGTATGTTGCTGCAGGTGGACCTGAGGCACCTGCCTACATGTGTCCGGCGAACTTGAACCCCCTTAACAGCTGCATCGCCCCTGCTTTGTATGTTGCTGCAGGTGGACCTGAGGCACCTGCCTACATGTGTCCGGCGAACTTGAACCCCCTTAACAGCTGCATCGCCCCTGCTTTGTATGTTGCTGCAGGTGGACCTGAGGCACCTGCCTACAAGTGTCCGGCGAACTTGAACCCCCTTAACAGCTGCATCGCCCCTGCTTTGTATGTTGCTGCAGGTGGACCTGGGGCACCTGCCTACATGTGTCCGGCGAACTTGAACCCCCTTAACAGCTGCATCGCCCCTGCTTTGTATGTTGCTGCAGGTGGCCCTAGGGCATCTGCCTACAAGTGTCCGGCGAACTTGAACCCCCTTAACAGCTGCATCGCCCCTGCTTCGTATGTTGCTGCAGGTGGCCCTAGGGCATCTGCCTACATGTGTCCGGCGAACTTGAACCCCCTTAACAGCTGCATCGCCCCTGCTTTGTATGTTGCTGCAGGTGGACCTGAGGCACCTGCCTACATGTGTCCGGCGAACTTGAACCCCCTTAACAGCTGCATCGCCCCTGCTTTGTATGTTGCTGCAGGTGGACCTGAGGCACCTGCCTACATGTGTCCGGCGAACTTGAACCCCCTTAACAGCTGCATCGCCCCTGCTTTGTATGTTGCTGCAGGTGGACCTGAGGCACCTGCCTACATGTGTCCGGCGAACTTGAACCCCCTTAACAGCTGCATCGCCCCTGCTTTGTATGTTGCTGCAGGTGGACCTGAGGCACCTGCCTACAAGTGTCCGGCGAACTTGAACCCCCTTAACAGCTGCATCGCCCCTGCTTTGTATGTTGCTGCAGGTGGACCTAAGGCACCTGCCTACATGTGTCCGGCGAACTTGAACCCCCTTAACAGCTGCATCGCCCCTGCTTTGTATGTTGCTGCAGGTGGACCTGAGGCACCTGCCTACATGTGTCCGGCGAACTTGAACCCCCTTAACAGCTGCATCGCCCCTGCTTTGTATGTTGCTGCAGGTGGACCTGAGGCACCTGCCTACATGTGTCCGGCGAACTTGAACCCCCTTAAAAGCTGCATCGCCCCTGCTTTGTATGTTGCTGCAGGTGGACCTGAGGCACCTGCCTACATGTGTCCGGCGAACTTGAACCCCCTTAACAGCTGCATCGCCCCTGCTTTGTATGTTGCTGCAGGTGGACCTGAGGCACCTGCCTACAAGTGTCCGGCGAACTTGAACCCCCTTAACAGCTGCATCGCCCCTGCTTTGTATGTTGCTGCAGGTGGACCTAAGGCACCTGCCTACATGTGTCCGGCGAACTTGAACCCCCTTAACAGCTGCATCGCCCCTGCTTTGTATGTTGCTGCAGGTGGCCCTAGGGCATCTGCCTACATGTGTCCGGCGAACTTGAACCCCCTTAACAGCTGCATCGCCCCTGCTTTGTATGTTGCTGCAGGTGGACCTGAGGCACCTGCCTACATGTGTCCGGCGAACTTGAACCCCCTTAACAGCTGCATCGCCCCTGCTTTGTATGTTGCTGCAGGTGGACCTGAGGCACCTGCCTACATGTGTCCGGCGAACTTGAACCCCCTTAACAGCTGCATCGCCCCTGCTTTGTATGTTGCTGCAGGTGGACCTGAGGCACCTGCCTACATGTGTCCGGCGAACTTGAACCCCCTTAACAGCTGCATCGCCCCTGCTTTGTATGTTGCTGCAGGTGGACCTGAGGCACCTGCCTACAAGTGTCCGGCGAACTTGAACCCCCTTAACAGCTGCATCGCCCCTGCTTTGTATGTTGCTGCAGGTGGACCTAAGGCACCTGCCTACATGTGTCCGGCGAACTTGAACCCCCTTAACAGCTGCATCGCCCCTGCTTTGTATGTTGCTGCAGGTGGCCCAAGAGCATCTGCCTACATGTGTCCGGCAAACTTGAACCCCCTTAACAGCTGCATCGCCCCTGCTTTGTATGTTGCTGCAGGTGGCCCTAGGGCATCTGCCTACATGTGTCCGGCGAACTTGAACCCCCTTAACAGCTGCATCGCCCCTGCTTTGTATGTTGCTGCAGGTGGACCTGGGGCACCTGCCTACATGTGTCCGGCGAACTTGAACCCCCTTAACAGCTGCATCGCCCCTGCTTTGTATGTTGCTGCAGGTGGACCTGAGGCACCTGCCTACATGTGTCCGGCGAACTTGAACCCCCTTAACAGCTGCATCGCCCCTGCTTTGTATGTTGCTGCAGGTGGACCTGAGGCACCTGCCTACAAGTGTCCGGCGAACTTGAACCCCCTTAACAGCTGCATCGCCCCTGCTTTGTATGTTGCTGCAGGTGGACCTAAGGCACCTGCCTACATGTGTCCGGCGAACTTGAACCCCCTTAACAGCTGCATCGCCCCTGCTTTGTATGTTGCTGCAGGTGGACCTGAGGCACCTGCCTACATGTGTCCGGCGAACTTGAACCCCCTTAACAGCTGCATCGCCCCTGCTTTGTATGTTGCTGCAGGTGGACCTGAGGCACCTGCCTACATGTGTCCGGCGAACTTGAACCCCCTTAACAGCTGCATCGCCCCTGCTTTGTATGTTGCTGCAGGTGGACCTGAGGCACCTGCCTACATGTGTCCGGCGAACTTGAACCCCCTTAACAGCTGCATCGCCCCTGCTTTGTATGTTGCTGCAGGTGGACCTGAGGCACCTGCCTACATGTGTCCGGCGAACTTGAACCCCCTTAACAGCTGCATCGCCCCTGCTTTGTATGTTGCTGCAGGTGGACCTGAGGCACCTGCCTACAAGTGTCCGGCGAACTTGAACCCCCTTAACAGCTGCATCGCCCCTGCTTTGTATGTTGCTGCAGGTGGACCTGAGGCACCTGCCTACATGTGTCCGGCGAACTTGAACCCCCTTAACAGCTGCATCGCCCCTGCTTTGTATGTTGCTGCAGGTGGACCTGAGGCACCTGCCTACAAGTGTCCGGTGAACTTGAACCCCCTTAACAGCTGCATCGCCCCTGCTTTGTATGTTGCTGCAGGTGGACCTGAGGCACCTGCCTACATGTGTCCGGCAAACTTGAACCCCCTTAACAGCTGCATCGCCCCTGCTTTGTATGTTGCTGCAGGTGGACCTGAGGCACCTGCCTACATGTGTCCGGCGAACTTGAACCCCCTTAACAGCTGCATCGCCCCTGCTTTGTATGTTGCTGCAGGTGGACCTGAGGCACCTGCCTACAAGTGTCCGGCGAACTTGAACCCCCTTAACAGCTGCATCGCCCCTGCTTTGTATGTTGCTGCAGGTGGACCTGAGGCACCTGCCTACATGTGTCCAGCGAACTTGAACCCCCTTAACAGCTGCATCGCCCCTGCTTTGTATGTTGCTGCAGGTGGACCTGAGGCACCTGCCTACATGTGTCCGGCGAACTTGAACCCCCTTAACAGCTGCATCGCCCCTGCTTTGTATGTTGCTGCAGGTGGACCTGAGGCACCTGCCTACAAGTGTCCGGCGAACTTGAACCCCCTTAACAGCTGCATCGCCCCTGCTTTGTATGTTGCTGCAGGTGGACCTGAGGCACCTGCCTACATGTGTCCGGCGAACTTGAACCCCCTTAACAGCTGCATCGCCCCTGCTTTGTATGTTGCTGCAGGTGGACCTGAGGCACCTGCCTACAAGTGTCCGGCGAACTTGAACCCCCTTAACAGCTGCATCGCCCCTGCTTTGTATGTTACTGCAGGTGGACCTGAGGCACCTGCCTACATGTGTCCGGCGAACTTGAACCCCCTTAACAGCTGCATCGCCCCTGCTTTGTATGTTGCTGCAGGTGGACCTGAGGCACCTGCCTACATGTGTCCGGCGAACTTGAACCCCCTTAACAGCTGCATCGCCCCTGCTTTGTATGTTGCTGCAGGTGGACCTGAGGCACCTGCCTACATGTGTCCGGCGAACTTGAACCCCCTTAACAGCTGCATCGCCCCTGCTTTGTATGTTGCTGCAGGTGGACCTGAGGCACCTGCCTACATGTGTCCGGCGAACTTGAACCCCCTTAACAGCTGCATCGCCCCTGCTTTGTATGTTGCTGCAGGTGGACCTGAGGCACCTGCCTACAAGTGTCCGGCGAACTTGAACCCCCTTAACAGCTGCATCGCCCCTGCTTTGTATGTTGCTGCAGGTGGACCTGAGGCACCTGCCTACATGTGTCCGGCGAACTTGAACCCCCTTAACAGCTGCATCGCCCCTGCTTTGTATGTTGCTGCAGGTGGACCTGAGGCACCTGCCTACATGTGTCCGGCGAACTTGAACCCCCTTAACAGCTGCATCGCCCCTGCTTTGTATGTTGCTGCAGGTGGACCTGAGGCACCTGCCTACATGTGTCCGGCGAACTTGAACCCCCTTAACAGCTGCATCGCCCCTGCTTTGTATGTTGCTGCAGGTGGACCTGAGGCACCTGCCTACAAGTGTCCGGCGAACTTGAACCCCCTTAACAGCTGCATCGCCCCTGCTTTGTATGTTGCTGCAGGTGGACCTGAGGCACCTGCCTACATGTGTCCGGCGAACTTGAACCCCCTTAACAGCTGCATCGCCCCTGCTTTGTATGTTGCTGCAGGTGGACCTGAGGCACCTGCCTACATGTGTCCGGCGAACTTGAACCCCCTTAACAGCTGCATCGCCCCTGCTTTGTATGTTGCTGCAGGTGGACCTGAGGCACCTGCCTACATGTGTCCGGCGAACTTGAACCCCCTTAACAGCTGCATCGCCCCTGCTTTGTATGTTGCTGCAGGTGGACCTGAGGCACCTGCCTACATGTGTCCGGCGAACTTGAACCCCCTTAACAGCTGCATCGCCCCTGCTTTGTATGTTGCTGCAGGTGGACCTGAGGCACCTGCCTACATGTGTCCTGGCGAACTTGAACCCCCTTAACAGCTGCATCGCCCCTGCTTTGTATGTTGCTGCAGGTGGACCTGAGGCACCTGCCTACATGTGTCCGGCGAACTTGAACCCCCTTAACAGCTGCATCGCCCCTGCTTTGTATGTTGCTGCAGGTGGACCTGAGGCACCTGCCTACAATGTGTCCGGCGAACTTGAACCCCCTTAACAGCTGCATCGCCCCTGCTTTGTATGTTGCTGCAGGTGGACCTGAGGCACCTGCCTACAATGTGTCCGGCGAACTTGAACCCCCTTAACAGCTGCATCGCCCCTGCTTTGTATGTTGCTGCAGGTGGACCTGAGGCACCTGCCTACATGTGTCCGGCGAACTTGAACCCCCTTAACAGCTGCATCGCCCCTGCTTTGTATGTTGCTGCAGGTGGACCTGAGGCACCTGCCTACATGTGTCCGGCGAACTTGAACCCCCTTAACAGCTGCATCGCCCCTGCTTTGTATGTTGCTGCAGGTGGACCTGAGGCACCTGCCTACATGTGTCCGGCGAACTTGAACCCCCTTAACAGCTGCATCGCCCCTGCTTTGTATGTTGCTGCAGGTGGACCTGAGGCACCTGCCTACATGTGTCCGGCGAACTTGAACCCCCTTAACAGCTGCATCGCCCCTGCTTTGTATGTTGCTGCAGGTGGACCTGAGGCACCTGCCTACAAGTGTCCGGCGAACTTGAACCCCCTTAACAGCTGCATCGCCCCTGCTTTGTATGTTGCTGCAGGTGGACCTGAGGACACCTGCCTACATGTGTCCGGCGAACTTGAACCCCCTTAACAGCTGCATCGCCCCTGCTTTGTATGTTGCTGCAGGTGGACCTGAGGCACCTGCCTACAAGTGTCCGGCGAACTTGAACCCCCTTAACAGCTGCATCGCCCCTGCTTTGTATGTTGCTGCAGGTGGACCTGAGGCACCTGCCTACAATGTGTCCGGCGAACTTGAACCCCCTTAACAGCTGCATCGCCCCTGCTTTGTATGTTGCTGCAGGTGGACCTGAGGACACCTGCCTACATGTGTCCGGCGAACTTGAACCCCCTTAACAGCTGCATCGCCCCTGCTTTGTATGTTGCTGCAGGTGGACCTGAGGCACCTGCCTACAAGTGTCCGGCGAACTTGAACCCCCTTAACAGCTGCATCGCCCCTGCTTTGTATGTTGCTGCAGGTGGACCTGAGGCACCTGCCTACATGTGTCCGGCGAACTTGAACCCCCTTAACAGCTGCATCGCCCCTGCTTTGTATGTTGCTGCAGGTGGACCTGAGGCACCTGCCTACATGTGTCCGGCGAACTTGAACCCCCTTAACAGCTGCATCGCCCCTGCTTTGTATGTTGCTGCAGGTGGACCTGAGGCACCTGCCTACAAGTGTCCGGCGAACTTGAACCCCCTTAACAGCTGCATCGCCCCTGCTTTGTATGTTGCTGCAGGTGGACCTAAGGCACCTGCCTACATGTGTCCGGCGAACTTGAACCCCCTTAACAGCTGCATCGCCCCTGCTTTGTATGTTGCTGCAGGTGGACCTAGGGCATCTGCCTACATGTGTCCGGCGAACTTGAACCCCCTTAACAGCTGCATCGCCCCTGCTTTGTATGTTGCTGCAGGTGGACCTGAGGCACCTGCCTACATGTGTCCGGCGAACTTGAACCCCCTTAACAGCTGCATCGCCCCTGCTTTGTATGTTGCTGCAGGTGGACCTGAGGCACCTGCCTACATGTGTCCGGCGAACTTGAACCCCCTTAACAGCTGCATCGCCCCTGCTTTGTATGTTGCTGCAGGTGGACCTGAGGCACCTGCCTACATGTGTCCGGCGAACTTGAACCCCCTTAACAGCTGCATCGCCCCTGCTTTGTATGTTGCTGCAGGTGGACCTGAGGCACCTGCCTACAAGTGTCCGGCGAACTTGAACCCCCTTAACAGCTGCATCGCCCCTGCTTTGTATGTTGCTGCAGGTGGACCTGAGGACACCTGCCTACATGTGTCCGGCGAACTTGAACCCCCTTAACAGCTGCATCGCCCCTGCTTTGTATGTTGCTGCAGGTGGACCTAGAGGCATCTGCCTACATGTGTCCGGCGAACTTGAACCCCCTTAACAGCTGCATCGCCCCTGCTTTGTATGTTGCTGCAGGTGGACCTGAGGGCATCCTGCCTACATGTGTCCGGCGAACTTGAACCCCCTTAACAGCTGCATCGCCCCTGCTTTGTATGTTGCTGCAGGTGGACCTGAGGCACCTGCCTACATGTGTCCGGCGAACTTGAACCCCCTTAACAGCTGCATCGCCCCTGCTTTGTATGTTGCTGCAGGTGGACCTGAGGCACCTGCCTACATGTGTCCGGCGAACTTGAACCCCCTTAACAGCTGCATCGCCCCTGCTTTGTATGTTGCTGCAGGTGGACCTGAGGCACCTGCCTACAAGTGTCCGGCGAACTTGAACCCCCTTAACAGCTGCATCGCCCCTGCTTTGTATGTTGCTGCAGGTGGACCTAAGGCACCTGCCTACATGTGTCCGGCGAACTTGAACCCCCTTAACAGCTGCATCGCCCCTGCTTTGTATGTTGCTGCAGGTGGACCTGAGGCACCTGCCTACATGTGTCCGGCGAACTTGAACCCCCTTAACAGCTGCATCGCCCCTGCTTTGTATGTTGCTGCAGGTGGACCTGAGGCACCTGCCTACATGTGTCCGGCGAACTTGAACCCCCTTAACAGCTGCATCGCCCCTGCTTTGTATGTTGCTGCAGGTGGACCTGAGGCACCTGCCTACATGTGTCCGGCGAACTTGAACCCCCTTAACAGCTGCATCGCCCCTGCTTTGTATGTTGCTGCAGGTGGACCTGAGGCACCTGCCTACATGTGTCCGGCGAACTTGAACCCCCTTAACAGCTGCATCGCCCCTGCTTTGTATGTTGCTGCAGGTGGACCTGAGGCACCTGCCTACAAGTGTCCGGCGAACTTGAACCCCCTTAACAGCTGCATCGCCCCTGCTTTGTATGTTGCTGCAGGTGGACCTGAGGCACCTGCCTACATGTGTCCGGCGAACTTGAACCCCCTTAACAGCTGCATCGCCCCTGCTTTGTATGTTGCTGCAGGTGGACCTGAGGCACCTGCCTACAAGTGTCCGGTGAACTTGAACCCCCTTAACAGCTGCATCGCCCCTGCTTTGTATGTTGCTGCAGGTGGACCTGAGGCACCTGCCTACATGTGTCCGGCGAAACTTGAACCCCCTTAACAGCTGCATCGCCCCTGCTTTGTATGTTGCTGCAGGTGGACCTGAGGCACCTGCCTACATGTGTCCGGCGAACTTGAACCCCCTTAACAGCTGCATCGCCCCTGCTTTGTATGTTGCTGCAGGTGGACCTGAGGCACCTGCCTACAAGTGTCCGGCGAACTTGAACCCCCTTAACAGCTGCATCGCCCCTGCTTTGTATGTTGCTGCAGGTGGACCTGAGGCACCTGCCTACATGTGTCCAGCGAACTTGAACCCCCTTAAAAGCTGCATCGCCCCTGCTTTGTATGTTGCTGCAGGTGGACCTGAGGCACCTGCCTACATGTGTCCGGCGAACTTGAACCCCCTTAACAGCTGCATCGCCCCTGCTTTGTATGTTGCTGCAGGTGGACCTGAGGCACCTGCCTACAAGTGTCCGGCGAACTTGAACCCCCTTAACAGCTGCATCGCCCCTGCTTTGTATGTTGCTGCAGGTGGACCTGAGGCACCTGCCTACATGTGTCCGGCGAACTTGAACCCCCTTAACAGCTGCATCGCCCCTGCTTTGTATGTTGCTGCAGGTGGACCTGAGGCACCTGCCTACAAGTGTCCGGCGAACTTGAACCCCCTTAACAGCTGCATCGCCCCTGCTTTGTATGTTACTGCAGGTGGACCTGAGGCACCTGCCTACATGTGTCCGGCAAACTTGAACCCCCTTAACAGCTGCATCGCCCCTGCTTTGTATGTTGCTGCAGGTGGACCTGAGGCACCTGCCTACATGTGTCCGGCGAACTTGAACCCCCTTAACAGCTGCATCGCCCCTGCTTTGTATGTTGCTGCAGGTGGACCTGAGGCACCTGCCTACATGTGTCCGGCGAACTTGAACCCCCTTAACAGCTGCATCGCCCCTGCTTTGTATGTTGCTGCAGGTGGACCTGAGGCACCTGCCTACATGTGTCCGGCGAACTTGAACCCCCTTAACAGCTGCATCGCCCCTGCTTTGTATGTTGCTGCAGGTGGACCTGAGGCACCTGCCTACAAGTGTCCGGCGAACTTGAACCCCCTTAACAGCTGCATCGCCCCTGCTTTGTATGTTGCTGCAGGTGGACCTGAGGCACCTGCCTACATGTGTCCAGCGAACTTGAACCCCCTTAAAAGCTGCATCGCCCCTGCTTTGTATGTTGCTGCAGGTGGACCTGAGGCACCTGCCTACATGTGTCCGGCGAACTTGAACCCCCTTAACAGCTGCATCGCCCCTGCTTTGTATGTTGCTGCAGGTGGACCTGAGGCACCTGCCTACATGTGTCCGGCGAACTTGAACCCCCTTAACAGCTGCATCGCCCCTGCTTTGTATGTTGCTGCAGGTGGACCTGAGGCACCTGCCTACAAGTGTCCGGCGAACTTGAACCCCCTTAACAGCTGCATCGCCCCTGCTTTGTATGTTGCTGCAGGTGGACCTGAGGCACCTGCCTACATGTGTCCGGCGAACTTGAACCCCCTTAACAGCTGCATCGCCCCTGCTTTGTATGTTGCTGCAGGTGGACCTGAGGCACCTGCCTACATGTGTCCGGCGAACTTGAACCCCCTTAACAGCTGCATCGCCCCTGCTTTGTATGTTGCTACAGGCGGACCTGAGACACCTGCCTACATGTGTCCGGCGAACTTGAACCCCCTTAACAGCTGCATCGCCCCTGCTTTGTATGTTGCTGCAGGTGGACCTGAGGCACCTGCCTACAAGTGTCCGGCGAACTTGAACCCCCTTAACAGCTGCATCGCCCCTGCTTTGTATGTTGCTGCAGGTGGACCTGAGGCACCTGCCTACATGTGTCTGGCGAACTTGAACCCCCTTAACAGCTGCATCGCCCCTGCTTTGTATGTTGCTGCAGGCGGACCTGAGACACCTGCCTACATGTGTCCGGCGAACTTGAACCCCCTTAACAGCTGCATCGCCCCTGCTTTGTATGTTGCTGCAGGTGGACCTGAGGCACCTGCCTACAAGTGTCCGGCGAACTTGAACCCCCTTAACAGCTGCATCGCCCCTGCTTTGTATGTTGCTGCAGGTGGACCTGAGACACCTGCCTACAAGTGTCCGGCGAACTTGAACCCCCTTAACAGCTGCATCGCCCCTGCTTTGTATGTTGCTGCAGGCGGACCTGAGACACCAGCCTACATGTGTCCGGCGAACTTGAACCCCCTTAACAGCTGCATCGCCCCTGCTTTGTATGTTGCTGCAGGTGGACCTGAGGCACCAGCCTACAAGTGTCCGGCGAACTTGAACCCCCTTAACAGCTGCATCGCCCCTGCTTTGTATGTTGCTGCAGGTGGACCTGAGACACCTGCCTACATGTGTCCGGCGAACTTGAACCCCCTTAACAGCTGCATCGCCCCTGCTTTGTATGTTGCTGCAGGTGGACCTGAGACACCTGCCTACAAGTGTCCGGCGAACTTGAACCCCCTTAACAGCTGCATCGCCCCTGCTTTGTATGTTGCTGCAGGTGGACCTGAGACACCTGCCTACAAGTGTCCGGCGAACTTGAACCCCCTTAACAGCTGCATCGCCCCTGCTTTGTATGTTGCTGCAGGTGGACCTGAGACACCTGCCTACATGTGTCCGGCGAACTTGAACCCCCTTAACAGCTGCATCGCCCCTGCTTTGTATGTTGCTGCAGGTGGACCTGAGGCACCTGCCTACAAGTGTCCGGCGAACTTGAAGCCCCTTAACAGCTGCATCGCCCCTGCTTTGTATGTTGCTGCAGGTGGACCTGAGACACCTGCCTACAAGTGTCCGGCGAACTTGAATCCCCTTAACAGCTGCATCGCCCCTGCTTTGTATGTTGCTGCAGGCGGACCTGAGACACCTGCCGACATGTGTCCGGCGAACTTGAACCCCCTTAACAGCTGCATCGCCCCTGCTTTGTATGTTGCTGCAGGTGGACCTGAGGCACCTGCCTACAAGTGTCCGGCAAACTTGAACCCCCTTAACAGCTGCATCGCCCCTGCTTTGTATGTTGCTGCAGGTGGACCTGAGACACCTGCCTACATGTGTCCGGCGAACTTGAACCCCCTTAACAGCTGCATCGCCCCTGCTTTGTATGTTGCTGCAGCTGGACCTGAGACACCTGCCGACATGTGTCCGGCGAACTTGAACCCCCTTAACAGCTGCATCGCCCCTGCTTTGTATGTTGCTGCAGGTGGACCTGAGACACCTGCCTACAAGTGTCCGGCGAACTTGAACCCCCTTAACAGCTGCATCGCCCCTGCTTTGTATGTTGCTGCAGGTGGACCTGAGGCACCTGCCTACAAGTGTCCGGCGAACTTGAACCCCCTTAACAGCTGCATCGCCCCTGCTTTGTATGTTGCTGCAGGTGGACCTGAGGCACCTGCCTACAAGTGTCCGGCGAACTTGAACCCCCTTAACAGCTGCATCGCCCCTGCTTTGTATGTTGCTGCAGGTGGCGCTCAAGTGTGCTGACCTGGGGCACCTTACGAGCTGCACTGAAGTGCACAAGCAGTGGGTGTCCAGGCTGGAGGAGGTGGGTGGGGGTCTGTGATAAATGATGAGGCGATGGGATGGGTGGGTGGGTAGAAAATTGGTGACATCGTTTTTTTCACGACTCGAGTACACGTTAGGTAAATGCACTCTGGCCTCCTGCCGGAGGCCCAAGGTTTTGGCCAGCCTAGCTGCCTGGGCCGCCGGCCATTGGCAGGTCCAGGTTTGACCCTGATCAGGCCTACGGCAGCTGCCTGCCAACGGTGTGGCCTCATAGCCGGAACAACTCTTGCACAGCCTCTCCATTAGGGGGAAATCCCTCAGGTCATAACATACCTGCCTTGCCTGCCGTGTGCTGATGACTGTCACCTTGAACCCAAAACCCCACTCTCTTGAAAACATACCTGAGAACCCTGCAGGCTGTTTTTCCCCCAAGGTGATGATCATGTTCCCTAACCATGAATCCCTGACTCATTATGCAGGGCTGCAGGAGACGTTCCCCGGGATGACGCTCATGCTCCCTACCCCTGAAACCCTGGACTCTGAACCCAGCAAGAATTGTTCCGCCAAGTGTGTGTGTCCCATGATGACTTGCCCCAGGAACACTCAGCCGAAGCCCTGATGGAGACATTCCGCCAGTGGCTGGCCCTTAACCCTAAAACCCTGTAGGAAATGATCCGCCAATGGGCGACCCTTAACTCTGACCCGCCTGAGATGTTTTGCCAAGGGGTGGTCCCAAAATCAGTGCTGTGCCATTGCTCCGTAATTCAGAAACTGTGTAATTAATTACGGTCCCTTCCTGGTAAGAGTTCCTGAATGTGCCTTGAAATTACGGTGATTGAAAGTCAGCTGCGTAATCCAGCCACTGTAAGGACCATAATCAGCACAGCACTGCCCAAAATGCTTTAACCCTCACCCTAAACCCTCACCTAAAACCCTGTTAGTGATTTCATTCCAAGGGGCTGACCCTGAACCCTGACCCCGCAGGAAATGTTCCGCCAAGGGGACCAGGAGCGGGCCCTTGGGGAGCACGTGTCCCCTCTCATGGACCGGAGCAAGGGTGGCGTCACAAAGAGCCAGACCGGCTTCTTCAATATCGTTGTATCGCCATTGCTCAAGGTAGGGTTCAGAATATAGGGTAGGCTCTCTGATGGACCGGAATGAGGGGGGGGGCGTCAGTCACAGAGAGCCAGACGGGCTTCTTCAAGATACTCGTATCGCCCCTGTTCCAGGTGAGTTCAAACTTGATGGCATTCTTGAATGGTTTATCAGGATTTGAGCCCTCCTGTTATGAACAAGGGAGGCCCACAGACGCCCTTGCAGGGATCTGGGTCTGAGGTTCTGGATCTAGATTCTGGATCTGGATTCTAGGTACCTGGTACCTGGATTCAAGCAGGTACTGTAGGTTTGCTTTGCCTTCCCTCATAATGAACCTTGTTTGGGACTGGGGGATTCATGAGTATACTAATTGTCGATTGTCAATTCCTGCTTCCAGTCAGAAATAGAGTTTTGGTCGAAGTTCTACCATGAGGGCAGCATAAATATAAAACATTTTCTCAGACCCGATGAGAGGCAAATCAAATCTGCGGTAGTGCTGATTGGAAATTATTGTTTTTCAGCTACTCAGCCGGAAATAAAAGGCCCGATCGGGACCAAACCTGGACCACACAGCGGAAGGGAGCCCAAGCACTCAAGCAGCATGTCTGGCCATACCATGGGACCCTGGCCAGAGGCTGGATTGAAGCTGAGTCATGAAAACACCAACATTGCTGATTGGAAAATTCTGGGATCCCTTTTTCCTGTTTTGGGGTGAGAGGGTGGCAGCATCCCTCCATCCTGACCGATGAAGGGAATGCTACTGTAGCGTCCCTGGATGCTACTGAGTCTAAGGCAGTACAGATGCTCATGCTGTACATTTATATCCTGGACACTGGACAGTGTGTCACAACTTGAGGATACGTTGAGGAGACACATGACAGCACTGAGCGAGGCGGGGCTCTTCACACTGCGACACTCGAATCCATATATACATTACAGCAGTGCGCATAGGTTGAGCCTTGAGACGACCCTGCCGAGTTTAAGGCTTAGGTTGCCTGCAGAGCGCTACATGGCTGAGGCTTGAGCCAACCCTGCCCTTTGCTGCGCCCGCACAGGCGTTTGTGGGCACTTTCCCAGCAGCCTCGGAGATTCTGGACAACCTCATGGCCAACTACCGCTACTGGCATGAGGCGGAGAGTGCGGTCCCTTGCTGCACACCTGCAGATGCTGCGGGGGGCCCGGCCCTGCAGAAGGAATAGCAGTGCATAGAAGCAGGGCGAGGCCGCACGCGCACTTGAGCTGGTCCAGCGGGGCCCAGCCAACTTGGAAGTATGAGGCGGCTGGCTAGGGCCTGGGGGGGCCGGGGGACCCCGGAGTTGAATGTGGCACTAGAAGACGACCGTCCGCGCGTCGCGTCTCAGCAGGCTACTTTTGCGCGCATCTGACCTGCTATGACCGGATAGGTGTATCGCTGCTGGGGGGAGTTTGGGGGGGGGAGGGGCTTCGAACCCTGTGATCCAGTTTTGCCCCGAGTGGAAAATTTATCTAGGTACATTGTGTTTGTGGTCGGTGTATAAGGGGTGCCTGTCCCTGGCAATGTGCATACTGGGGCTCTGTGCAATTTCCGTGTCAGGTTGCCGTGTGGTAGCAACACCGGAGGGAGCGGGAACGCGGACTCTTTTGTATGTGCCTTACAGTGAGGGGGCTTATGGCCACATCAACTGATTGTACAGCCTGCGCTGTGGGGTCTTGGCACTTGCGGTACTAGGCTTCTAGCGGTGCAAGCGGTACTTGCGTGACCTGGCTTGTGGGAGGAGATATCTTGGACTAGGGATTCGAGGGTGGGAAAGAGCTCCCAAGATTATATATTCATATAACGTAAACGATACGCATACCAATATCTCTTTATTTTTTCCGTCTCGCGGCATAAAAGCCGCAATAGTCCTGTACTGTGCAGATTTACAGTGATTTTACACATTGTCACCTTTCACACCTTCCACCGTATCACACATTGTCACATTTCACACCGTGCACACCTTTTCTCACACATTGCCCAGTAAAAACTAGATGACACATCATGTGCCCTTGTCCCGCCCTTTGGCTGGGACTTATCCATTGCATGATGTGGTGAATAGCTGAGCCATGCTGCCGCCGTATGCTGATGGGAATTCCTAGGGGGCATGTGCCATAAGTGCTGGTGTGTTTCAGAACTTTTCAAAATTGATTTCTAGTTCTCTTATGTTCAAACCTGTCCCATGCATGCTATGTGATGTCTCTGAGGAGTGCAAAAACAGTCCGGAAGTTTGGCTTCGTTCCTGGTTAGGATGGAAGCCTGAACATTTAAACCTTTGCTTTAAATTTGGCAGTGGGAGCATTTAAAAAATGTGCTTCTGATTGGTTCACCCTCTTCGGCATTGGTCCTGGATATCGAACCATGATATTGCGTGCCATGAGGGCAGGCTGCGATTCGCCTTGACCTGAAGGCGAGGAGGTTCGATCGGGACGCAATTGTGGAGTGTGGACTCATGCTGTATCTTAAATGGAAAAAGTGGGACGCGTGCATCTGAATCAAATGTGTACACTGAATCAACTGTGCACACAACACAAACAACTGAAACAACAAAAGTCAGCTAGCTGGCAGAGTATCCGTTTTTTGGTACGATGGGAACTTCTCCCGATGTCAATGACATAACACCTCTGGGCCTTGCTGAAATAGCTCAGCCGCATGGGCGCCCTGACTGCCTGGTCAGGAGGAAAATAAACTCAAGATGAGAGGAAAGGAACAGACAGACAAAGGAGAGGGGGAAACCTTCCCCCCATAAGAGAGGAAGTCAGGAGAAACTCCAAGCCGTCCAGATCCTAGCCCTGAACAAAGAGTGAGAAACCCAACACATAGCAACCGGCCCAACCCGAGTCATAGTGAGGGGGGCCATTGGCCAATCTCATCATATTTTTTAGACCCTGGGATACCCACCTAAATGTCTTTCAATACAATTCCCGTGTCAAACGAATGAGTTTTGGAGACAAAGGGGTGATGGAGCCCCGTCTTATTGTTTCTGCCCCCCCTCGAAGTTTAGCGCAACATAACTGATGAAAAATTCCACTGCCCTCTTCTAGTTCAAGATGTTGCACCTATGGCCCTATGGGCCCTACTCGTGAAAGGCTCGGCCGCGTGGGCACCCAATGGAACAGTGCAAATAACACCAAACAGCTTTTTGGGGGGAGGGGTAATGGGTGAGGAAAAAGGAGGAAAAGGGGGGATTAAATCAAGGGACAGAACAGTCTAAGGCTGTAACATACAGTCCAAGGTATCCCCAGCCTCTGAAAGCCTCAGCGATATCTGCCACATCTCCCACAAAAGGGCATTCTACCCCTGCCACCTGTCTTCAAACTGACAGCTTATTTTAGTTAGCTCAAGATTATGCGACGATTGTCATTCCACATGATAAAAATTAAAGTGAGACAGTGGGCAGTCCCACAGACTCGATTTTTTTCGTATTTCCATGTACTTAATTTGTTTTATCTGTGGGCGGTTTCGGGGGTATATTGTTACTGTCAGCACGTTGATTATGATTTTCCTAGACTGTGCCAGCCAGAAACTATTTGTGGTTGTTTTCCTCAACTGTGTCTGCCAGGAACTATATCTAGATAATATCTAGTTGCCCATATTTGTCATTGGAGATATCGCCTCAGGCGACATCTGGGCAGGCCTGCCACAGTGCTAGCAAATTGAAGCATGTACATCACTGCACAGGTGTCCTCTTTCCTTTCTTTTCTCTCGCGCCGTCTCTCATCAGTTCCTTAGCAATATTTTTGTTTGTGGACAAGGCCGAGCTTTATTTTCGAGCAGGGCCCAGAGGTCAATGACGTCATTAACCCATGCCTCCCCCAAGGCCTCCTTTATCTTCCATTTCCCCCCCAGCCGTTTGTGTGTCCCTTTACTTCGCTTCCCCTTAGCCTGTTTTTTCAGACCAATTGCCTTGCTTGCTTGTTTGTTTCCTCTTTGTTCAGGGCTAGGATCTGGGCGGGCTATATATTGGGGGTCTGGGGATTTTCTAGGCTTCCTTTACTTGTGGGGATGGTCTTTTCCTCCCCCTTTTTCTGTCTGTTCCTTTCCTTTCTCCCCTAGCCTTCAGTTTATTTTCCTCCCGACCAGTCAGTCCGGCGCCCACGCGGCCAAGCCTTTTCAGCATGAGCCAGAGGTGTTATGTCATTTACCCATGCCTACCCCGGTACAATGGGTAGGCATGGGTAAATGGAAGTCTGTGGCACCGCCCGGGGGGCCTGCCCATCCGCGGAAAATGAAAGACAGCTGTTTTACCAAGTGGCCATTTGATTTTCTTCTTTGCCTCCCAGGTTTTCCTGTATGTTGGACATTTGGAAGCAAGCATGTGGCACATGCCACACATGCTCGCCGTCTTCCCTAGCCGTGTATCGCCGGGAGCAGCGTGCTTCACGGCGCAGACTGCTGCACTGGCCTTTTTACAGTCGGCTGTGCTAACTGCGCCGAGCCGGAGCCTTAAGACTGTGTGCATTTAAGCACACTCCCTCTTGCTGATGCGGCTCCTAGCTTGAGCCAGCACGGCACCCGCCGTCGGCTGAAGCTAGGAGCTTATGAGCTCCGGATTTCGTTCCTTTACACAGGACTCACCAGAGTTGCGTTTACGAACGCTTCCTGTTGTGGTGCTGATACCAGTGATACAACTGCCAGCTGCTTCATCTGTGTTTATTTTAGGAGACTTCACCATCGTTCATCAATGGTACATCATGGCCTCTGGCTGAGGAGGCCTGGTGCAGCCCTGCTGCTTGGGCCACTGGCTGGGCCACTGGGCCACTGGGCCCTGCTGCTGGCTGGGCTGGCTGGCCGGCTGGCTGGCTGGCTGGGCTGGCTGGCTGGGTGGATGGCTGGATGGATGGATGGCTGGATGGGCTGGATGGATGGGCCCTGCTGCTGGCTGGGCCACTGGGCCCTGCTGCTTGGGCCCCTGGCTGTCGGTAGATCAAAAGGTTTGGTCCTCTTTGCCCAGACAGAATCTACACCATCGTTGTTGACTTGTTGTGTTCGGTGTGATTACCGATAGTCTCTATCAGGCCTCTGGACTCATGATGTTTTTGCAGTGGCATTGATGCCAGTATTTCAAATTTGAACCTGGACCGTTGGCCCTGAGCGAATTCCGCCAGCTGAACGGCGGTCATGGTTTGCTGACAAGCTGTAAGCATGGACTCGAGTGGTTCGCATGTGCTGCCGCAGTACCACCAACTTTTTATCGGTTGTGGATAGGGTGACGTCAGTCGCGGTGTCCATCTCGGCCACAGCAGACCATCAGCAAAGCTTGCTGTCGCTGGCACTCCGTGATGCAGTGCTGTAAACCTCAATTTCGCCGCTTTCCTCGGCAGCAGGTCCGCCGTGGCAGGAATGGAGGTTCTGCCACCAGGGGCTGGACATCCCCCGCGACAAAGCCAAGTGAGCGGCCAAGCGACATGTCTCAGGCCCGTGGTGCCATGATTTATTTATTTGAATTCTCAACCAGTTTCGTGCACTTCCAACATTGCACGCCATCGCTGGTCTATGATCGATTGAGGCGAAGGTCGAGACTCCTAACCACTGTTCCCTCCTATCCACCGCTACCTCCTGCAGTACTCCCTGTGTCCGCCCTGTCCACTCGCATCGGTGGGAGTTATCTGAGGGCGCGACCCCCTCCGCCCGACGATGGTCCTCCCAACCGCACACGGCATGGTGACGCCCCTGCCCCTCCGGAAGCAGAACCACATGTCCAGCATACAGAGCTGCCTGGCCGGAATGCAGAGCCGCATGGCCATAGAGCCAAGTCGCATGGCCAACATGCATCCCAGCCCCGCTCCTCTCCTCCCATGCGCAGCCAAGGGGAGTCCAGGGCGGAGAGGCAGGCCCAGCCTCCCCGCCTGTCCCCCGTTGACGCCCTGAAAGAGAAGTACACGAACATGCTATCCAGCGAGCAAGTTCCTGCAGGCTTCGCCGGCAAGCCGGCCACTCAGTCCCGCCTGCTCTTCCCGCCGCCGCCGCCGCAGCTGAAACAGCAACCACCGCAGCAGCAGCAGGTAGAGGCCAGGGGTTCAGCCTCTGGCAGGGATCTTGTGCGGGTCACGCCCCTACCCCCGATCAGTGAAGACGTTAAGATCCGCATCAAGCTCCAGCAGTACACTATGGCGCACGAGCGGAAGGCGCTGGGTGGCAGCAACACGTTGGCGGCCGCAGCAACCGCAGCCCCGGTTGCCAGGGAGTTCCGGCCATCAGCCACTCAGAGGTCTCAGCCCCGCCCCGCCCTGAGATGGCCACCTGAGCCGCCACCTCAGCAGCAGCAGCAGCAGCAGCAGTTAGGGTTGGACGGAGCTGCAGTTCCCACATGGGCCTCTGCCTGGGGAGCACACAGCCCGCCCGCTGCCCGCCGGACATTCCCAACGATGCAGCCCCCACCAGGCATGCAGTTTGAAGTGGTGTACGGGGATGACGAGGTGGAGGAAGAGGTAACCTCGCATGCCATGAGCCCAAGCAGGGGAAGCGTGAGCCAGGACGGTGCGGGCCCCAGGAATAGGGAGCGCCCAGGCAGACATCTAGACAACGAAGACAAAGATGACGATGGCGGCTTCTACCGCAATGCGGCCGCAACCGCAGCTGCCTCATCGTCCTCGTCGGACCTTGAGGCAAGCGCTCCTCTGTCCCCGGAGGCAAGGCGCTCGTCTGACAACAGCTTCATCGCTGGGCTGGCAGCCAGGGCCACTCAAACCAAGTCTAGCCTGCTGTCCAGCATTGCAGAGGCGCTCATGGCAAGCGTGGCCAGCTTGGGACTGGGGCCACGGGTGCGTAACAGCAGCAGCAGCAGCAGCAGCAGCAGCGCCGGGGAGGCGACGCGGGTGGACAAGCCGGAGGAGTCTGATGTACAGCGGGGATCTTCGGGCGCCTCCTCCTCCGCTTCGTCCTCGGTTGTTTCGGCACCTCCTGGCAGCCGAGCGCCGCCTAGAGCCGCTTCCCGCAGGACCGGCGCCGTATTGGACCAAAGGTCTTACGCCGAGGGCGAGGGAGTGGAGCGCGAGGGCAGCCGCAGAACATATGCTGATGGCGAGGAATTTGGGAGGAAGAGCATCCGCAACATATCACAAGCCAAGGTCGAGCAAGAGGAGCGCAAGGGTGGCCGCAGGGGTTCTGCTCCGGTCGGATCCGCAGCAGAGACTGCTTTGTTGAGGAAGGCGGGAGAGGCGGACAGCAGCGCTTTGGAGCCCGTGACCCCTCCCGTCAGCCTAAAGGCGACGCTGCCCTTGGGCCCTGCTCCCGCGCCGCGACCCTCTTCCTGGAGAGATCGCCAGCAGATGCAGGTAGGGAGCGAGGGGAAGCCGCTTCTGGTGCTGGGCGTCCAGCGCCTGCCGTCCATGAGCTTCCCGAAATGGCGGAAGGCGGCGGCGACGTCAGTGAGGGCTCTCCGGAGCGTTACGTCGTCCTCATACCGCATGAAACATATGTGGGGCTACAGTTCCAGGTGCGTGGGTTGGGCAGGTACGGGACAGGTGCTAGGCAGGTGCTGGGAAGGTGCTGGGAAGGTGCTGGGCAGGTGCTGGACAGGTGCTAGGCAGGTGCTGGGCAGGTGCTGGGAAGGTGCTGTACAGGTGCTAGGCATGTGCTGGGCATGTTCTAGGCAGATGCTAGGCAGGTGCTGGTAAGGTTTCAGAGTTTCTACAGTTCTGTGCCACAGGAACCGAGGGTCAGGGACCGGTGGGCCAGTGTTTCTTTTTTCGGCTGCCAGTCCACCTTCGGCTGCGAAAAGACTGATTGGGACCATGCCTGGACCGGCCTACGACTGGTGGCCAAAGCAGAATGGCTGGCCGCAATTGGGGCCTCCGACCAGAGGCCGGAGTGTAGCTGACTTGCAGCTGAGTCTAAAAAACAATGAACACTGCAGTGGGCCAGGGGTGGGGCTCCCTGAGGTAGGGTGGGGTCATGGGTTGAGGTTAAGTGGGTAGTGCGGGTCGATACGGTACATTTTTCCGAAGGGTTCGTCTTGCCTTTCCTATTCCTGCCCTGGTTGCGACCACGAAGCATGGAGCGTGAGTGGTCCATTGGCCTGCGGGTGTGACACCTGAAACAAAGAACCAGAAGACCTCAGAAGCTTTCCAGCGCCTCAAAGCCAGTGTTTGTTTTTTCGGCTACAAGGCCTCCTTCAGCGGGCCGCCCAAGGTCCGATTGGGACAGAATCTTGAGGCTGGCGGTCTAAACAGGACAGCTAGCCACAACTGGGGCCTCTGGCCGGAGGCCGGAGTTTATCTGACATGTAGCTGAATCACGCACAAATGAAAACTGTCCAAAGCCTAAGTAAGTCTCGCAGCCTGCCAGCGCCTGGACATGCCTCTGGAGGATTCTTCCTTCAGCAGGGTAGCTCACCTAGTGCTACGGCCAAACGGGTGGTTTCCGTAATCCATGCCTCGGGGCTTGTTGACATTTCTTATCAATTTAAACCCTTCAGCGCTTTACACGCCAGTGAGATTCTTCATGGGGTGTCTGGAAATTGTGGTGGAGCCATAAGTCAAAATCTTATGTCAGGCATTTCCGATGAAAAGCTGCCAACGTGCCGTGTGTCATGCATACTTCATTTTTTTCCACACGGCTTTTTCCCGTCAGACTTGGGATGGCATCGCAAACGTATGCCATTTTTACCACTTGGAACGGCATACCGTAGATTTGATTTGCCTTTCCTCAGGCATGAAAGCATGATTCCTTTTAATGCTGCCCTCAGAGGGAGTACAGTGCAGGGGTGGACTTTCGACCAAAACTCTCATTTTCTGACTGGAAGCAGGCGTTGACAATCGAAAAGTAGTATACTCATGACTCCCTCAAAAACCCCAACAGCGTTACTTATGTGGGAAGGCAAAGCAAATCCATCTTGTATCACTTCCAAAACTTCTTTCGCTCAACTGGCTTGATGTCCTATATTTTCCATGAAAACAGGAAGGTTGACTCTTCCCAACCCTTATTTGCTGAACAGGCTTGATAACTTAGTGAAAGGCAGTGCAAGGCTGGCCGCCGCGAGGCTCCAGAGGCGCCAGCAGGTGCCTCCATCAGGGGTAACGGCAGAGGGTGCGGCTGGAGCGGCGGTGGCAGCCTTTGTGCAGGCGGCCTCATCGGGTCTGGAGCACGCTGACGACGAGTTGGGAGAGACCGAGGACGCCAGGAGTCCATATAATCCGGATGTGAGGCGGCCTGAACCCTAAACCGGACACCCTAAACCATGATCTTGATGTGAGGGGGCCTGAACCCTAATCTATACACCCTACACCATGACCCAGATGTAAGGCGGCCTGAACCCTGCACCGGACACCCTTTAACGTGACCCTGATGTGAGGCGGCCTGATCCATAAACCGGACACCCTTAACCATAACTTTGATGTGAGGCGGTCTAAACCCTAAACCGGACACCCTAAACCATAACCCTGATGTGAGGCGGCCTGAACCCTAATTTGGACACCCCAAACCATAACTCTGATGTCAGGCGGTCTGAACCCTATACCGGACACCCAAACCAGAACCCTGATGTGAGGCGGCCTGAACCCTGAACCGGACACCCTAAACCATAACCCTGATGTGAGGCGGTCTGAACCCTGAACCAGACACCCTAAACCAGAACCCTGATGTGAGGCGGCCTGAACCTTAAACCGGACACCCTAAACCATAACCCTGATGTGAGGCGGCCTGAACCTTAAACCGGACACCCTAAACCATAACCTGGATGTAAGGCGGCCTGAAACCTTGACTGCGAACCGTGCACCCTGAACCATAAACTGTACTCTCTCGAAAGAACGTTGGCATTCGATCCAAGCCTTGCTGTGCAGCCAAAATAAGATGCGGGGAGGATGGGGCGGCAGGACTGCAGGAGTGCAGGAGGAACAGGATGTGTTCCCTTGGAAGTGAAGCAGGAAACGTCAACGCAGATCTGACCAAATACCTGTGAAATTTCCAAGCATCAAGATAAAAACAAACCCTGCGCCGCCGCCTTCAGGTTGAGGCGGTGAACGAGGTGGTTGAGCGGCTGCTTGAAACCCGCCTGCCCGAAAAGGCATTCTACGGCCGCCGCGCCGAGCAGCTGGCCGCGCTGTCGCTGCCCCGGCTCAAAACGCAGTGCGCGCTGTGGCTGGACGTGTGCGGGCCAGAGTACACGCAGCGCTTCCTGCAGCGGGAGCCGACGCTGCTCGTCAGACATCCGAGCTGGCTGCTGCAGGTGTGAGGATAGCAGGGTGGTCTGATACCTTGTTTAGAACAGTGCACATACCCTTTGGGCCAAGAATTAAATGGGAAGTGCTGTGCTCTGAGAATTGCACTGAGCATTCAAAAGGGAGAAGGGAACATTGGCTTGTCAGGGAGGGACGCCCGAGCTGGCTTCCCGGCAGGTGAGAATGGCAGGGAGGGTGAGAAGCTGCAGAGAACCTGCAGATTTGAATTGCCTTCCCTCGGGTGTGAATAAATCAATTCTTCATATGCCGCCCTCTAGGTCATCGACGCAAGCCTCCCTCTCGAGCCCCAGCTTCCAAGACCTGATGCAAGCCCCGGTCGCTGCAGCTGTCACTTGATCCCTGCAATCTTGACCCCTGCAGCTGTGAAGCCTATGCACATGAGGCAATGTGGCCATGTCCTGATGCAGGCCTTGGTCAATATAGCCCTGAACCCTGAGTACTGTAAGCCTTAACCCTAAGTCATGCTGCCCTGGACCCTGAGTGCTGTAAACATGAACCCTAAGTGATGCTGCCCTGGACCCTGAATGTTGTAACCCTGAACCCTCATTACGGTGTCTCTGTGGCCATGTCATGATGCAGGCCCTTGAGGTGTTCGACCAGGTGCTGGGCCTCCAGCCTGCGGAGTGCATCCAGTTTGCCCTAAGGAACACGGCGTTGGTAAGCTGGGTCTAGGAGCAATGGTTGGATGATGCTTGCAACCCTTATTTAATGATATCGACAAAACAAGGGTTCATTTAGGACCTAGGTTTGATTATGGAAGAAAAGGGTTGATTTAGGAACAAGGCTAAAGCTGTGAGCCAGTTTGCCATGAAGGACACAGCGTTGGTCAGTGGGGTTGATAAATTGGGTGTGTATTGCTTGGGTTAAATCCAATCAAAAAATGTAAATTCAATTACAGTTATAAATCCAATTAGAAAAGCCCTCGATTTTTGAAATCCAGATTTGGATATGCTTCTATTGCTGAGGAGAGAGTTTGGGAGATTTGTTCATTGGAAACCTACCATCCTGCCAGCAGCAGTGTCAGACAAAGCTGGTGCTTCTGTGGCCGCAAGCCCGCTCCCACCTGGTGGACTGACGCCAGTCTGCCAGTAGCAGTGTCAACCAAGCCGTTGGGTGGACCTGCTAGCAGTAGACCATACATGGTCATTTTGGTAGACCTTCAAAAAAATAGGAGGTCTACCAATATGACAAAGTCAAGTCACATAGGACTTACTTGACTTATTACTTTAAGTCAAATTTGACTTAGGCCGGTCCTATCGGAGGTCTAAGGAACCAGTTGCTGTCAGTGAGGTCTGTCATGCTGGTGCAGGAGCTAGGCAGCTCCAGGCAGTGTTTCTTCTTTTGGCTACAAGTTCAAGTTTGGCAGGCCGCCCAGCGGCTGCTAAAAGCCCAATTAGGACCAAACCTGGACCGGCCTGCAACTTTTGACCCAAGCAGGAAGGCTGGCCGCGAATGGGGCCTCCGGCCAGCGGCCGAAGTGTAGCTGACATGTAGCTGAATCACGAAAGAAGAAGCACTGGGTCCATGTTGAAATGGGTGTCTCTGTTGGTACCGCACTCTGCCCCTTTTGCTCCTTGGTACCCCAGGTCTATCCTTAATGAGTACATGGCTTAGGCCACACACCTAGCAGAAGCGACGGACGTACCCTGAGTGATGGGATGGGTGCAGACCTGAGGTGGGGGTATATGTTTTGCATGTTTGGAGCCCGAGGTCTGCTGAGCTGGAGATGTGCATGCCAGATGATGGATGCATGAGGAGGGCATGTCTCTAGTGGTGGTATCAGTAGGGGGGTGGGTACCATCTCAAAAATCAGGTCGTCGGACCTGATTAACTGTGGCATTCAAATCCCCGCCCGCAGCTGAGCGTCAGCGAGTCCAGGTTGCGTGAGGTGATGAACGAGCTGGGCGACCTGCTGGGCCTCCAGCCCGCGGAGGCTCGCAGGCTGGTCATGAAGAACACTACCTTGGTGAGGAAGGGGAAGGGCCCTTTCAGCATACTTTAAGACACAATGCCTCAAAGAATTCAAACAATGCCTTTCTAGAATTGAAGCAATGCCTTACAGTATTTGAACACAAACACCTTTTTTAGACTCGTGTGACACCACCTTAGTGAGGGAGTGGGCTTTCAGTTCCCTTCTAGACACTAATGCCTTAAAATACACCACCCGTTCAAGGCCCTTTCCGTTCAAAACATCAAAACACCACCTCCTTGAAGACCCCCTGAGACACCTTTTGGTGAGGCGGTGGCCCTTGCAGACCTCAGTAACATATGAATGCTCAGGTACATTTGCTACAAACTACATAAGTCACAGCCCCTTGCAGCCCCCCTTCCCCCTTGCTTCTAGACACCCTGAGACACCACCACAGTGAACCTGCAGCCCTGTCACATCCTTTCAGCAAACGGTAGGATTTGTTGGATGGCAGGGTAGACGCAGCATTCTCTTCAAACCTTTGGCTGAACCCTGTCCATATGTGGTGGAGGAGTCATGGGGCGGAGGGTGTGGAGCCTTGGAAGCTGATGCATCATATCTTCCAGAGGGTAGGGTCTCTCTGAGCCTCAGCGATTAAGGGTCAAGGATGTGTAAAACTTTGAGGGTTTAGGGTCTCTTTCAGCCCTTGAGGGGTTTAGGGTCTCTTTCAGCCCTTGGAGTTTAGGGTCGTTTAGGGTCTCCCCCAGCCCATGAAGGTTCAGGGTCTCTTTCAGCCCTTAAGGGTTCAGGGTCTCTCCCAGCCCTTGGGGATTCAGGATATGTCCGATTCTTGAGGGTTCAACCAGGGCTGGAAGAGACCTTGAACCCTTGAGGGTTTAGGGTCTCTCCCAGCCATGATTAAGCATAATTGCGAGGTTGTCATAGAGGGAGCTCTGATTAACTAAGTTGATATGACTGACTGAAATGGGTAAAAGGTCGATACTGTGTCGTTTAAAACTGAACTCCCAAAAGGTCCCTAAACCCTACCCAATGCTGTTGTATCAGCTATTCCAAGCAATAATACACAGACGACTGCAAACCTGGACTCCTGGAGTGTCCCTGAAGCAAAAACCTGAACCCAACTAAATTTTGCTTAGTCAGCTGTATCAAGCAGGTATGCACCGGTTTAAGTTTCGATAAATCGTAGAACAAAGAGCGCTGGGAGGTTGAAGGAATATAGCCACTACCGGATATGAACCGTCTTGCGTCTGATCCTATGCTCAGAAAGCAGCGAGGAGTATGCGTGTAGTTGGTACGTAGTTGTGTGATTTAGGTCTGTTGGACTTCTCGCCAACAGACGAAGCGACAGCCGGTCGTACACCGGTCTGTCTGGTGCTGTGATAGCACTAGAGTTACTGTCAGTTACTTTTAGGTACTGGTCACCTCTTGCATGGCAGACAATGTGTGACATGGCAGGCCATGTGAGGCTTACAACAGGTCATGATAAATCTGCGCTCCTGGGATGTCCCCGAGCCTTGGATCGTGTTCTCTGGTTTGAGAAGTGTGATTCTTGATGTGCAGGCGACTATGGAGGGCTCGTTGCGCGAGCGAGTGGATGCATTGGGCCGGCTGCTTCCTGTCACCCGCTCCAAGCTAGCAGATGTGCTGCGGCAGGTAGGGACAACCGAGGAGTAGACAGGAGAGAGGAGTGGGCGGAGGAGGAGTGAACAGTAGACATGCGAGGCTACTACGGGGAGTGGTCATTGTGGCAAGGAGAAGGAGAGGGACCTATAAGGAGGTGTGGGTATCGAGGCGAGGAGAGGAAGAGGGAGCAAAATGGAGGAGTGGGCATTGGGGAAAGGTGAGAAAGGAGTGGGCGTTGGGGCAAGGGGAGAAAGGAGTGGGCGTTGGGGCAAGGAGAGGATCAGCAACTGAGTGAGCAAAAAAAAGGTATACGTTATGTCTCCACATACCTGTTCATGCAGCTGCTGTGGCTCAGAACAATATAATTTCAGATCTCCCCCATGGTCGCTCACCTTGTGCTACGGCCGAACGAGTGGCTTCCTTAATCCCCGCCTCAAGGCGTATCGTTTATTTATCTATTAATTTAGGTCTCCCCCTGTGGCTGCAGCTGCTGCCTGGACTGGTACTACAGTTGCAGCAGATCTGACCTCAAGTCATATTGTCCCTCGTATGCCTTGGTGCAATGGCTGCTTCGGCTGCTGCCGGTGATGCTGCTGCAGTTGCTGCAGCTTAGAACCCTGATGTCATGTTCTCCACCGTTTGCTTTTCTGCAGTGGCTGCAGCTGTTACCTTGGTTGCCCCCGTAGTTGCTAGTGCTCAAAACCCTGATGTCATGTTGTCCCCCATATGCGTTGGTGCAACGGCTGCTTCTTGAGGCGGCATTCACCCGTCACACAAAATGTGGGTCCCAGACGGTAAGTGGCCCAAAAATAGCCCTCTCGCTCCTGCCGCTGCTGCTGCTGCTGCTGTGGCTCTCACACCCCTTTCTGTTCCTCGCATGTGCTCTGCTGCAGCGTCCCGTGATTCTGACTCAGAGCGTGGTGCGTCATGCTGAAACGATTGCGGAGCTGTCCAACGTTATGAACCTGCCTCTGTTCAATGCGTCGCTGCTGGTGGCAGGTGGGGCAGTGTGTGTGTGGGGGGGGGGGGGGGCATGGAAGAGACCCATGTCTGCGAGGCGCTGCTGATGGTGTGTTGGGCAGTGTGTGTGTGGGGGGGGGGGCATGGAAGAGGACCATGTCTGCGAGGCGCTGCTGATGGTGTGTTGGGCAGTGTGTGTGTGGGGGGGGGGGCATGGAAGAGGACCTTGTCTGCGAGGCGCTGCTGATGGTGTGTTGGGCAGTGTGTGAGTGTGGGGGGGGGGAACTGGGAACTAGGTCAGGGTGGTCTGATTGTGTGTCTCTGCTGGTGGCAGGTGGGGCAGGGGAAGGGGGGGGGGCAGGGAAGGAACTTTGTGAGCCCTGTTCTTTGTGGCGCTGCTGTTGGCGAGCGGGATGGGCTGGAGGTAGGTGGGACAGGGAGGTACACAGGGAGGGGTGGCACAGAAAGGAAAGCCATGCCCTGCTGGGGTTGTGAAGGTTGTGAAGGTGTCCCGTGTGAAGGTTGTGAAGGTGCCCTGTGTGAAGGGTGCAAAGGTGTCCCGTGTGAAGGGTGTGAAGGTGCCCTGTGTTCAGGTGTGAAGGGTGTGAAGGTTGTAGTAGTGTGGGACGAGGATGCTTCCGCGCCAATGCTATGAAGGGTTGGAGAGGGGAAGTTTGTTGCGATGCCTGAAGCCTCTGTTCGTTTGAGCTTGACTGTTGGCCCCCAAACCCTAGCAAACAATGTGCTTGACCCCAAACCCTAACTAAATAAGTGCACTGTACCCCAAAGCCCAATTGATAAAGTGGTCTCGACACCAAACCTTAATCGAGAAAGTGCACTTGGCCCCAAACCCTAACTGACGAAGTGTGCTCGACCAGTGCTTATTTTAAGGATTAAGACAAAGCTTCATTTTACAATGACTCTTTTTCGACTTTCTAAAAGCTCAGATTTATAGTGAACCGAGGCGAAGCCTCGGTGGGGGGGGGTGCGGGGGGGGCCCAAGCCCCTCCGCCATGGGGGTCCGGGGGCCGCCCCCCCTGTGGGGTTCAGAAACCGTCTCTCGTGAAACATAGTTTTCCTTCATTGAAAATGCGTTATATTCAGTGTTCAGGGTCACACCAAGGTTGGGGCATAAGGTCATTTATTCAGCTGTTTAGTGTCAATTATTCCCAGCTGCTACAAAATTATGCAATCAATCCTACTGCCCTACTGGACCTTCCTGCGTTCCTTCTGCTCTAGCTAGGCCCTATTGGATTCGAAGCCTGCTATAAAGGTCTTTCTTGCTGCCGTCTTGACCTTGAACTCCGCTAGATTCTTCTTATCGCGGTCTGTTCGTTCGTGCTTGACGATTGTGTCCTTCAAAGTCCCGCTGTTCGCGTTGCATAACTTGCATTGCCACATGTACTTGTTCAAGCTGTCGTTAAAACCGCGATCAATCAGCTACTCCCTTCGCGAATCACCGTCTTCGAAGTAAGATTCTTGGAAGGCATTCGTCCCACAGCCTTTATAGCGGCCATGGTTTCTGATTTCCACGCGTCGAATTTTCACACATTCGGCGCATGAATAGTAGGCCACAGTAGGCCCCAGTAGACCTGAGCTGAGATCTCGTGACTCATCAGGTTCGGACACGCACTCCCCCTGCTCTCCACCTCCTAGCCTGTTCACCACGACTCCCCGAGCCTTTTCGCTGCCCTGCTACGCTCTAAAACTTGCAGAATCTAGCCCTGCTCGAGAATTCCAGGGGCTGACTGAGCTACTTCGCGTGCTGACTGTGTATCAGTCTACTGTGATCTACTGTGGTCTACTATACTATCCATGCACCGAATGTGTGAAAATTCGACGCGTGGAAATCATAAACCATGGCCGCTTTAACTGTTCTCCAAGCGCCATCGCTATGGCCTTTCAAAGCTTAATCAGACATTTAACCCCTAGCATTGGAGTGGCAGTTTGAGAAGCAATCTCGGCAGTCACAAGTGAAATATGCGAAAACCTAGGTTGCATCGTGCCGGCCAGCGTCGATTTACGCCCCATTTATCGTGATTCACGATATATCGTGCCTTCAAATAACCACTGTGCTCGACCCCCAAACCTAACTGACACAATGTACTTGACCCCAAAACCTGGTTGCCCAAAGTGTACTTGTCCCTCAACCCTTAAGAAATATGGGTACCTGACCCTGAACCCTAACCGGTAAATGTACTGGCCCCCAAACCCTAACTGATAATGTGTACATGACCCCAAACCCAAATTGATAAAGTGTACGGAAAGCAGGTATTTTTGGTGCATCCCTGGCCCCTGGCCTGCATTTGAATAACTGATGTCCCCTATCCGATAGGGCCTATCGACCTCCGGTTGCACGTGGTTCGTGGTTTAAACCAGTGTTAATTGAAGTGCACGCTAGACTGCCTTTCTCAGGCCGCTGGGCTGGCACTGCCTTTCTGAGGCCGCTGGGCTGGCACTGCTGTGTCGATGGGGGACAAATCTCGTTGGTCCCGCAGCTAGTGACTCAAGCAGCAGAGTTTACTGCCACATGCCTCAACGGTCGCAGGCTCTGATGTAGCTGTGCGTAGCGGTGATGGAGCTGAATTGTAGCAGCTGCTGCATCCTCAAATATACCGTGGTGAATGCCAATTGTTTCCATCTGGTGTGCCGATTGGCACTGCGAGGCCCGTTTGGAAAAAGGCTGTTGGGTGGATATTTAAGTATATGCTGGAACAGCAGCTGTGTGAATATGTGAAAGTGGAGGGGGCACACGCATGTGCACACGTCGGCTGGGGCTGCTGGGTATGAACCTCCATGCCTTGTTCACACATTGTCTTGTTTAAGTGAACTGGCGTGAATGGGTGGGGACGCAGGTCAGCCGGGACTGCTTGGTATGAATATTCATGCCATGTTCACACATTATTTTTAATGTTAACTGGTGTGAATGCGTGGTGGTGCAGGTCAGCCGGGGCTGCTGGGTATGAACCGGTCGCGCATCCGTATCAAGTGGACGCGTCTCAAGGTGCTAGCAGGCGCGCACCCGCCTTGGCGCGAGCAGCTTGCGGGCTACGCGCCACCGTCGCTGGCGCGCTGCCTTGTCGCATCTGACGCCGCGATAGAGAGGCTGGCGACCGTGATGGAGCGGGGCGGGCAGGACGACCCCAACGCGGCTAAACTCAAGAGGGTGAGAGGAGAGCGGTGTGGGATGCGATCTGGGGGGGGGGGGGCGGGGCCTTGGTGGCTAAGCTCAAGAGGATGAGGGGAGAGGGGAGTGAGATGCTATCGGGAGGGGAGGTGCAGTCTGCGACCAGGGGCAAGAGGGCGCAGAGAGGCTTGGGCTGAGGGGATGCAAGGTTTTGAGCAGAGCAAGCAGCGGCGGCCAAATTCAAGGGTTTGGAGCTGGCTCAGGTAGTCAGGGGATAAGGGTTTAGTATTAGAATTAGAAGCAGGCTCAGGGATGTAAGGGATCACGATTAGGGGTAGGCTCATTTAGTCAGGGGATGATGGTTTAGGAGCGGGAGCATGCTCGGGGAGATAAGGGATCAGGGTTCAGGATAGAAGCATGCTCAGGTAGTCAGGGGATGAGGGTTGAGGATAAACTGGCTTGGTGAGCCAGCAGGATGGGTGCGGTGCAGTACACTGTGGTGGGACTGATCTGGGTGAGGGGCAAAGGCCAGGGTGGGGAGAAAAACCTTCACTCCATATATACAAGTAGAGAACCGGTATGTGTATGGGACGATTGGATCATCCGTATGTGCCTCACCCAATAACCTGTATACATTATGTTTCACACATGTACTTTCTGACCCTGTCGGTTTGGTCCCCCCTTTCTTAATGTATGTTCCCCATATGAAGTGTACCTGATGAGGTGTTTCCCATCCATTTGGATCTGCAGATCCTGAGCATGAAAGAAGACCGGTTCCAGGCTGCCTTCCCGGAACGTAAGATAAGCCAGCGGAAGGGCAAGCCGCCAGCCCCCCTCGTGTCAGCCCCCTTGGGGACGGTCTCTCCAGAGGCGGCACCCGTAGGCGGCACCCTCCACTGAGACGGCACCACCAGCAATGACACCTCAGGAGATGAGGCCTCTGAGAAGACTGTGATATAGGTGGCCCCGGCACTCTGACTGGGGGATGAGTATGGAATCCCCCGCGTTTTTTTGTTTTGTAACAAGAACTTAAGCCACGCTGCAGCTGTGCATCACGGCCGGCGGCTGGGGGAGGGGGGAGGGCTTTCAGTAGCAGATCCTGTTGCTTGGGCAGTTGGGCCACTGGCCGTGGGCCAGTCATGGTTTTGTTAATAAGGGCCCAGTAGAGGGTGCACAGTAGTCTTTCCCATAGGGGGTGAAGGTCACACTAAAATCAACAATGACGGGGAGGCAGTCCTCAGGGAAACAGTTTTCGTGGAGATGGTGCCCAAGGCAGATTGATAATTCAGCAGCCAATGGGTGGTGACGCTTAGACCTCGAGATGGTGCAACACGCAATCCCATACTTGAGCAGCTAGTGGGTGGCGACGCTTAAACCTGGATATGATGCTGCATGCAATCCCATACTTGAGCAGCCAGTAGGGGGGTGATGATTGACCCTCAAGATGGTGCTTCAGGCAACTCCATACTTCAGCAGCTAGTGTAAGAGCGGCGATGAACTCTGAACATGGTGCTTCAGGCAATTTGGTACTCTAGCAGGCCAGTATGGGGGGAGTCTCTGCCTTTGCAGATATCCACCTTGGAATCGGTAGTTGTGGCTGTTTGACACTCAAGCATCTAGGAGGGTGTCAATGACATAACATCTCTGGGCCATCGTGAAAAGGCTAGGTGTGGTGGGATTTCATGCCTATCACAGGTGCAGCTTACGTGTAATGGGCATTTCCCTGACAGTGCTAGAGAGTGATGAATTGATAATCTCTAGTTGTTTGTGGGGGATGTCCAATACAGGAGGCTTCAGCAGGTTCAGTATGCCCGGGCGTCATTGAGTAACTGATGGAGGCTGTCCGGGTGGACAAGGATGCCCTGTTCACGAGAATACTGCCTGTTTTCAGGGGGATGCCCATGTCTTGACTTGTTTGAGTTACGTTTGCTCGCATCGTCCTGCTTTCTGTTGTTTCCAGAGGCGGACATGTTCCGATCCCAGTGCCTCAGAAAGTCTGGAACAGTGAGAATCTACTGCCTTGCCTAAATCTCCTTACATCGAGGTGCAGTGTCTTCCACCGTGTGTGAGTATCAGCATATTGTAAGATTTGTAATCCGTTGAGAGTCAGAAAGGCATGACTGGAACTTGCACCCGCAATAGTGGTCATACAAATGACACCATCCAGCTGTCCCCCACATATCGTCCGAGCCAGCTGTCCTCGAGTTGAAATCAGAGGCTGATGCCGGATCGTAGCCTGTTTCAAATGCCATACACATCAACAGTAGTTTGACGGTATTTTGGGCGCCCACGCGGCCCAGCCTGAAGGTACGATCAAGGCATGTCCGTTAGGCACAAACAAATAAGCCAATAAAAGTCGTCCAAATGAGTGTGTGTGTGTGTCGACTTCCTTGAGTTGTGGTCAAAGGGGATCCAGCTAGCCAGCTAGGTGTCATGATCTGAAACTGACTCTAGCAAACAGAGGCTTGGATGCAGTGCTGCTTTATCTGCTCGAGTTCCAATCCCTGCACAATATGTGCCACTTTTTCTATGTTGCATGGTGTTGTTGGATCACGGAGTGCCAGCGTCCCTACTTCTTGCTGCTTTAGCACTAACCAAAGCAGCCATAAATGGTGCAGGTGCTTAGAACAGTGCATGCCCGCTGGGCCCTACTGAATTCATGGCCTCATGGGGCTGGTAGAGTGGTAGGAGATGAGCAAGCTCAATTCCAGCTACCATGCACAGCCAGGACCATGGTGCAAGTTAAGTCTCACACCCACAGAGCATCTTCGTCCATGGCCCGTCCATGGCATGTCCATGGCACGCCCATGTCATATCATGAAAAAACAGCCCTGACATGTTCAGGCGCAACCAAGCTCCAGGGCAGCACGAATCTCGGCCTCCAGTACTCCTGCAAGACAAGACGCAGGGGGCTAAGTTCGTCAGAATTCAAATTCCCTGGTTGGAGAGCCATGGGGCTCTATCCTCCACCTGGGAGTCAGTCCTGCCTATCCATTAGCCTTTAAACCATGCACCATACATCCATGAGAGTTGTAACAGCCGAGCAAGCTCCTTGTGGAGATGCAGCTCCCTCGCGTCTTCTAAAGCCCCTTGCGAGCTGTGCAATACTAAATTCTGAAACCAATTCCGAAACAGGGCGACGCAGCATTTCCTTCCAGACCTACCCGCCACATGACCCGCAGTTGGCCGCTCCTCAGCCTTCTCCAGCCACGCCTTGACCAGCAGCTGCCGCACCCAGGGCGACCAGCTGCGGTTGATGGGCGGCCGCTTGGCCTTCCGGGCCACAGCCTCCACTACCGCTGCTCCGCACATGCCCGCCCACGGACTCTGCTCCGACAGTGCCTCCCACAGGCAGCAGGCCAGGCCAAACACGTCAGCAGCCGGGCCCACTGGGAGCGCTGAGCCGGGCAGCAGGTCCTGAGTGGAAACAAGGGGGGGGGGGGCGTCAGGAGAGAGGTTTTGAAAATGGGGAACCTGGTATGTGCGACTAGATACAGACGAGAAGGGGGCAGGGCTGCTGATTGCCAGTATCCTGCCACACTGTTTCCGAGGCCCTCACTTCACCCTGCGGGGCGCAGCGTCCTTTCTTTCGCCCTGTGGTAGGGCAGCCGAGGGAGAGCGGTAACCAGGACATCATGCCCTGGAAGAGAGCCATGGTTCAGGGTTTATGGTATGGACGCTTACCCATGGTTAAAGGTTATTAGGGGGTCATGGTTCAGATCTTACCCCATTTTCAGCTGGACCAGAAATCAGGCAAGCCATCGCACCTCGGTAGCTGCTGGGCAGCCGTGGAAACTAGCACCCCCAGATTTTGTAATATAGAGATATTCAGAGATCTCACCTCAGGCGCGGCATAGTGCGCAGTGCCCTGCAGGGTGTGGCTGCTCAGCAGCTGGGTGCCACCCATCTCGAGCTCGTGCGAGACTGCAGCAGACACCCCGGGTGCAGAGAGCGGCGGCTGGACAAGCAGGGCAGGTGGCAGCGGCGGCGAGGCGGCGTAAGAGACAGAGCTGAAGACGCTGCCCTCGTCGCCGTCATCAAACAGGTTGGCCAGCCAGCCGTCGGTGCCCACATCAGCCTCTATCGTCGCACCGTGGGCGGCGGCTGCCGCCATCCCCGCGGCAACCTCGTTGCAGCTGTAGCTGTCGAAGCCGCGCGCTGGCTGCAGAGAGAAAGAGTCCATGTGGCCGCATTCGTAACTATCGACACAGCGTTGGCGCTTTGGGGCTGGAGCCGCCGCCGCCGCCGCAATGTCCAACGAATCCATACCATAGTCCACACCACCACCGGCAGGACCATCTTCTTCCAAATGCAACAGCGAGCTGTCGTCCTCCGCGTCGTCCCAGCCGCGTCCGAGGATTGAATCAAATAAGCCTGCGTCGTCCTCCTCCCACAAAGACAGGGATGGAAACGCTGGCGGAGGCGGCACAGCGGCCGCCGCGGCGTGTGCAACCAAATGCTCCTCCTTCCACTGTTGCGCCTGTGGTGGCGGCATAGCCACAGCTGTTGCTGCCGCAAGCCTGGCCACTCCGAAGTCTGCTAGCATGGCCGCTCCGTCGGCCCCTATCAGCACATTCAACGGCTTGACGTCCCGGTGCACCACTGGCTCGGGCAGCGAGGCCAGGTGGTCCAGCGCGGCGGCAACATCACGCAGCAGGCACAGTAGCACCACACGCCTCTGGCGCCCGGCCGCAGCGCCAAGCACCGGGTGCTGTCGCTGCGCTGGCGGCATGCCGTTAAGGCAACCCAGCAGCTGTTGCATCGGCAGGCCCAGGCGCAGAGACAGCCTGGACAACACGGCTTGCTCCACCCGGCTTGCATGCTCCTGCTGCTGCGGGTTGTGGGGGGGCGATCCTCCCATGTTGCATGGGCTGCTGCCATGCACATAATCAGCCAGGGTGCCCAACTCAGCAAGCTCCTGTAGCAGTTGGAATGAGAGAGGGCAGACAGTGCAGAGATATAAACAGTTGTGCGGGTGTGCGTGTAGGGGGGCGGGGGGGAGCTTTGACGTAGACTCAAGGGATCCGGAGGAGATTCGTTGCTAGCTGGCAAAAAAGTTGCCCGAGACCTGTACATTTATGGAATTACTGCATGGTGTTACAAGGCATGTGAATTTATTCACTGAAAAGAAACACTGAATTCACTGGGGGAAAAAACACTGAATTCACTGAAAAGGAACACTGAATTCACAGCCTGGGGTGGCTGGGGGGTACGAGGGGAGCTGCTTCAGTAGCCAATGTGGGTCATGACTCAACAGAGAGAGACAGGCGCCATCGCTGAACAAGGAGGAAGGGAGAACAGGCATTGAAAGAGAGGGAGCGAGGGCTTCCTGAGAGCTTACCTGCCCACGCAGGGGCACCTGCCTGCGAGCTCCTGCCCTAGAGGCTCACCAGCCTGGCAGCCTGCGAGCCCATCTGCCCTAGAGGCTCACCAGCCTGGCAGCCTGCGAGCCCACCTGCATGCGGTGCTCAACTACTGCTCACCAGCCTACCCGTGAGCACTCACCAGCCTGCGAGCCCACCTGCCCGCCAGCGCTCAACAGTGGCAAGCTCACCTGCACAATGCACACTGTCCCCAGCAACGGGTCAGCATTGCCGTAGTGCATGGGAACGATGTTCGGATGGCTGAGCCCGGGCAGCAGCTCCGCCTCGATGCGGAAGCTGAGCAACATGCTATCCTCAGACACCGTCCCCGCTGGCCCTCCCTGCGCCCTGAGCTCGTGAGGCTTCATCAGCTTGACAGCCACGTCCTTGAACCGGCTGCCGCAGCTGTCAGTTGAGAGCGTGCCGCGGAAGACAGCCCCAAAGGTGCCAGTGCTCAAGCGCGTGTGGCAGACCACATGGGTCGGGTTCTCTGGCTCCACAGCACCCTCCTGGTTATAGTATGAACGGCCGGAGGTCTCCCACACTGGCGACGCCTGTGAGGCAGCAGCAGGCAGCTGCAGCCAGGACGCCGGATCCAGGCGCAGTACCATCGACCTGCCAGCGTCGTTGGAGCGGGAAGTGGCGTCAAGGCTGGAGGAGTGCAGTGGAGGCGAAAGGGGGCAGGTGCCCGGGCTGGCGGCCTGGCTACCGATGCCACCAATGCCTTCCCCACTGTCAAAACCCCCATTGGCCGCGGATCCACAGCTGAACACATCAGCGCTGATTGCAACGCCGGAGGGAGTACAGTGCACGAGTGTGCAGAATTCGGCGGTCTGTGCTGCTGCCTGCTGATGCTGGGTGAAGGCCAGGAGGACATCCATACTGCTGCTGCTGAAAGAGGACTTCCTCATGCTGCAGACAGCCGCGGGTGGGACTCCGACCGACTGTTCCGAGCCGTCTGAAACGCGCGGTTGGTGCACCTGCTGCCTCTGCGGCTGGGGCACGTCTGTGCTGACAGCCCTGCCAAAGCTCCCGGGTGTCATATCCTGCAGGCGCGTCGTGACGGCCCAGGAGGAAGCGCCCTGCGGCGGCCGCAAGTGCTGCGGCTGCATCAGTGGCGGCAGCACAGGCGCGTCAGGCATGTAGCTGGCCAGTGCGGCAGCCAGTTCTGCATCATAGTAGGTCCCGGTGTGAGGAGGGGGCTGGTGGAAGTAGTGGTGCTGCTGTGGCTGCTCAGCCAGCTGAGTCAGCTGCTTGCTGCCGTATACCACCGGGGCGGAGATGGAGGGCAAGCTGGACAGGTCATGATAAGTGCTGCAGGCAGGGGGGAACCTGCCCTGGGATGAGCCTGGAGACAGGGAGAGATAAATGTGCTGTGTGAGAGATAGTCCAAGAGGAAGGGAGGTCACTCTTTGGGTTGGATTTTGTATGATCAGTCTCTTGCCATGAACCTAAGAAGCAGCTGGAAGCATAACAGTGAGAAGTAAATCATTAACTGGCATCTTGTACTCATGCATGCAATATATATCGTTTTGAACACCTGCCTGATGCTGCAGCGGCTGCAGTCTTCAGGGAGGAGGCGGATGTGTTGCTTGATGCTGAGCTGAGTGGAGCCAGCTTTCTCTTGCCAGAGCTTCCCTGACCAACACCTGCAGAGGCAGTCGGTTAAAAATCCCGCTGCCAGATTTGAACTTCGGTGGCTGTATCAGCATGCAAGGAGGGGGTGCCACGAACGGAAGATGCACTGCGTAATTTCAAAAGACGTGCCTGCGGCAGCGGATGCTCGAGCCTCTGAGATTCCGCGAGGCTGCTTCGTCATGTTAGCCACAAACGTCCTCTTCCTCGGTGCCTTGTTGGTCTTCTTGCGCCTATAGTGCTTGAAGGGGTTGGGCCCTGCGCCACATACGAGAACATTATTGCGTATTCGCAGATGCTGATATCTGAAGTGCATCAGCTTTGCCAGGATAAAATTGAATATGTTATCAAGTGGCACAGGCCTTACCTTCCAGCATCGGCTTGGAATTGCATCCATTCCCGTCTCGGTCCTCGGAAACTCTCCCATTCACCATGTCGTCAATTATCATGTTCGTAAATGTAGGCATCGCGGCAATGCGAATGGCGCTGCACATGTGCTTGCAGCCTGACGCCACCTCAAAGTGTGACCAATTAGGCAACCGACCCATCTTCCTCGCGGCATTTTTCGTCGGTTGCTGCTTCTCTAGGCCCAGTCGCAGCCGGTGGTCGGTGGCCGGTGGTCACGGTTGGGCGGGTGCGGGTGGTCCCAAGGGGCCCGGGACCAGAGGTTTGGGCGGCCGCGGCAGGTCTCCCCCAAGTCTCATACTTTGTGGCATTACAGTGCCTTTGAGAAGACCAATCAAAAGGAAATTATTATTGGAAGCTGCGCAACACGAAAACGGCGCCGCGTCGCACACTCCGGCGTAATCGTGAAAACTTAGGCCGCATATTTTTTACCGCCGCATATGGGCCTCTTTCATGCCAACGTCTGACATGGCAGTAGGTGCCCACAAACGAGAATGGGAGCTCGCGAAGGCCAAGATCGAGGTCGTCCTGATCTTCTCCTTGGTGCTTTGCGGTGTCATGTACTTAATCTCCCAAGGCCCATCGTACGCGAACCCACATGTAAATATAATACCTTATCTTCCATTTCGCTGTGCATGGATCATCCCCCCTTCAGCGCCATGCTCCATGCCCCACCATGCCGCCATGCTGCCCTCGTGCCAGTCCCTCTCCAGCTCCATGTCGTTCCAAGCTCCATGCCATGCGCCATGCCGCCTCTTTGGCCATGCAGCCAAGCTGCTCAACCAGCTTATCCTTTTATGCATGACAGAGGCTGGCATACAAAGAAGATGGGCAAGATCGTGCGCGCTCAGCGCTCCTGGGCGCATTGGTAGCAGATGCAGCCACCATGGGCTTACACTGGTGAGTCCCATGCCCAATCGCCCATGCAAAGGCGCAGCGCCATTTACGCCCATGTAGCCCTACTGCCGTAAGTGTGCTCGCTCAGCGCTCCTGGGTGATTTCTTAGCTGATGCTGCCACCATAGCTTGCACTGGTGAGTCCCAGGCCCATGCAGCACCCTGCCCATGCAATGCCATGCAAGCGCATGCTGCCTTGCAGCCATGTCCCCATGCATGGTGTAGAGCCATGCTGTCATAACAGTGTGCTATGCTTGTAGAGGTAAATGTCCGATTAAAGGGGGAAATGTCTGGTTCCTTAAGGAATTGAACACTGAGTGATATAGGAACAGCCCACACATCAGATTTATGGGGCCTGGTGTTTTGGGGTTACATCTTCAGTTAGTTTGCAGCGCTGGGAGATCCATAATCCCTTAATCCCTAAGTACGGCATGATGAAGCGCACAGAGATATTTATAATAAGGTACGGCTTCGCACACTGAGATGCCACAGTACTGCAGTATTGTTCCTGTTGTCCCTAACAGCTGCAAACAGCCCGGCCATCCAGCCTGCACGTATGATCGTATGAACACAGCAGTGAAAATCCTTTGTGTGGATGTGTTGACGCTGCAACACCAGTTCACGAGTGCCGTGTCCCCAGGGTCTACAATCAGACTGCGCTGCGTGACATGCTGGCAGACCGAGGTATCCTGGACCACCCCGAGTTCATGACGCCACCTGCCAGCATGTACTACCAGGTGATAGGGTTCAGGGTTTCATGACGCCACCTGCCAGCGTGTACTGCCAGGTGATAGGGTTCAGGGTTTCATGACGCCACCTGCCAGCGTGTACTGCCAGGTGATAGGGTTCAGGGTTTCATGACGCCACCTGCCAGCGTGTACTACCAGGTAATAGGGTGCAGGGTTTCATGACGCCACCTGCTAGCGTGTACTGCCAGGTGATAGGGTTCAGGGTTTTACGACACCACCTGCCAGCGTGTACTGCCAGGTGATAGGGTTCAGGGTTCCACGACACTACCTGCCAGCGTGTACTGCCAGGTGATAGGGTTCAGGGTTTCATGACGCCACCTGTCAGCGTGTACTGCCAGGTGATAGGGTTTAGGGTTTCACGACACTACCTGCCAGCGTGTACTGCCAGGTGATAGGGTTCAGGGTTTCATGACGCCACCTGTCAGCGTGTACTGCCAGGTGATAGGGTTCAGGGTTTCATGACACCACCTGCCAGCGTGTACTGCCAGGTGATAGGGTTTAGGGTTTCACGACACTACCTGCCAGCGTGTACTGCCAGGTGATAGGGTTCAAGGTTTCACGACACCACCTGCCAGCGTGTACTGCCAGGTGATAGGGTGCAGGGTTTCACGACACCACCTGCCAGCGTGTACTGCCAGGTGATAGGGTTCAGGGTTTCACGACACCACCTGCCAGCGTGTACTGCCAGGTGATAGGGTTCAGGGTTTCATGACGCCACCTGCCAGCGTGTACTGCCAGGTGATAGGGTTCAGGGTTTCATGACGCCACCTGCCAGCGTGTACTGTCAGGTGATAGGGTGCAGGGTTTCATGACGCCACCTGTCAGCGTGTACTGCCAGGTGATAGGGTTCAGGGTTTCATGACACCACCTGCCAGCGTGTACTGCCAGGTGATAGGGTTTAGGGTTTCACGACACTACCTGCCAGCGTGTACTGCCAGGTGATAGGGTTCAAGGTTTCACGACACCACCTGCCAGCGTGTACTGCCAGGTGATAGGGTGCAGGGTTTCACGACACCACCTGCCAGCGTGTACTGCCAGGTGATAGGGTTCAGGGTTTCACGACACCACCTGCCAGCGTGTACTGCCAGGTGATAGGGTTCAGGGTTTCATGACGCCACCTGCCAGCGTGTACTGCCAGGTGATAGGGTTTAGGGTTTCATGACGCCACCTGCCAGCGTGTACTGCCAGATGATAGGGTTCAGGGTTTCATGACGCCACCTGCCAGCGTGTACTGCCAGGTGATAGGGTTCAGGGTTTCATGACGCCACCTGCCAGCGTGTACTGCCAGATGATAGGGTTCAGGGTTTTACGACACCACCTGCCAGCGTGTACTGCCAGGTGATAGGGTTCAGGGTTTCACGACACTACCTGCCAGCGTGTACTGCCAGGTGATAGGGTTCAGGGTTTCATGACGCCACCTGTCAGCGTGTACTGCCAGGTGATAGGGTTTAGGGTTTCACGACACTACCTGCCAGCGTGTACTGCCAGGTGATAGGGTTCAGGGTTTCATGACGCCACCTGTCAGCGTGTACTGCCAGGTGATAGGGTTCAGGGTTTCAAGACGCCACCTGTCAGCGTGTACTGCCAGATGATAGGGTTCTGGGTTTCATGACACCACCTGCCAGCGTGTACTGTCAGGTGATAGGGTGCAGGGTTTCATGACGCCACCTGCCAGCGTGTACTGCCAGGTGATAGGGTGCAGGGTTTCATGACGCCACCTGCCAGCGTGTACTACCAGGTGATAGGGTTCAGGGTTTCATGACGCCACCTGCTAGCGTGTACTGCCAGGTGATAGGGTTCAGGGTTTTACGACACCACCTGCCAGCGTGTACTGCCAGGTGATAGGGTTCAGGGTTTCACGACACTACCTGCCAGCGTGTACTGCCAGGTGATAGGGTTCAGGGTTTCATGACGCCACCTGTCAGCGTGTACTGCCAGGTGATAGGGTTTAGGGTTTCACGACACCACCTGCCAGCGTGTACTGCCAGGTGATAGGGTGCAGGGTTTCACGACACCACCTGTCAGCGTGTACTGCCAGGTGATAGGGTTCAGGGTTTCACGACACCACCTGCCAGCGTGTACTGCCAGGTGATAGGGTTCAGGGTTTCATGACGCCACCTGCCAGCGTGTACTGCCAGGTGATAGGGTTCAGGGTTTCATGACGCCACCTGTCAGCGTGTACTGCCAGGTGATAGGGTTCAGGGTTTCATGACACCACCTGCCAGCGTGTACTGCCAGGTGATAGGGTTTAGGGTTTCACGACACTACCTGCCAGCGTGTACTGCCAGGTGATAGGGTTCAAGGTTTCACGACACCACCTGCCAGCGTGTACTGCCAGGTGATAGGGTGCAGGGTTTCACGACACCACCTGCCAGCGTGTACTGCCAGGTGATAGGGTTCAGGGTTTTACGACACCACCTGCCAGCGTGTACTGCCAGGTGATAGGGTTCAGGGTTTCATGACGCCACCTGCCAGCATGTACTGCCAGGTGATAGGGTTTAGGGTTTCATGACACCACCTGCCAGCGTGTACTGCCAGGTGATAGGGTTTAGGGTTGCACGACGCCACCTGCCAGCGTGTACTGCCAGGTGATAGGGTTCAGGGTTTCATGACACCACCTGCCAGCGTGTACTGCCAGGTGATAGGGTTCAGGGTTTCACGACACTACCTGCCAGCGTGTACTGCCAGGTGATAGGGTTCAGGGTTTCACGACACCACCTGCCAGCGTGTACTGCCAGATGATAGGGTTCAGGGTTTCACGACACTACCTGCCAGCGTGTACTGCCAGGTGATAGGGTTCAGGGTTTCATGACGCCACCTGTCAGCGTGTACTGCCAGGTGATAGGGTTTAGGGTTTCATGACGCCACCTGCCAGCGTGTACTGCCAGGTGATAAGGTTCAGGGTTTGTGACACCACCTGCCAGGGCGCATCAGGTGATAGGGAGGTGCATGCCAGCAAGAGGGAAGGGTCAATGGTCGTGATGGCTAATGTCTTGATGACAACAAGCACCATTCTGTGTTCTAGACTAGGCTACCCAGTGCTGCGGCCGAACGGGTTGCTTCCTTAATCCACGCTTCAGGACATATCTATTGCAAAGGGAACTTTGTATGGCAGGAGTTGTCGCTCGGATTTATATAATTATATTCCTGGACTAGGCGGATCTTTATGTACTTATGTGTTATACCTTGTTCATAGGCCGAGTTAAATGCTGGCGTGCTTGGTTTTTGATAGTTTTGTTTCTTTTTCTTCTGATTTGTTTCTATGATTTCTATGATTTGGTACATCTCCGGGAGGCAATGCGCACTGAAAGGCATTTGTACACCTAATTGCGTTGCTCCATTAAAAATTGCCACAACGTTGAATGACACGATTTGTGCCTACAGCATGTAAGAATATAATCGTGCAGGTAGCCGCTTCTCCCCTAGGCAGGGGAAGTTACCCCTATTGCTTCTTGACAGAAATGCAAACCTCCCCCCCCACCCCTTTCCTCCTTGCAGTACGAAAGCGGTCGCTTCTCTCCTTATGGAGACGAGCTACTCCCGCTGCTTCGCTACCTGGCAGAGCAGGGTCACATGGAGGAGAGAAAGTGGACCAGGGTGAGCCCCGCGGAGAAGAGAGTATGGGTTTGGGTTAGAGGGGGCGACTCGTATCTTAATAGGGGGGGAAACCATACCAATAATGTAATAACAGTATTTGTAATGTTCTGTTGTCATGCTTCAGGAGGGGCTGTATCATGCATTCATGCAGAATGACCTCCTATAAATGTTATGTCGCGATCATCATCACGCACTTCGGGTGCATACACACACACACACACACACACACACACGCATCTGGTACGTCGCCTTTATTGTAGGGAGGTGTTGTGATAGAAATAAACATGAGTGGCGTCTCCGTGGGGCTGGCGCCAGGAAAGGCTTAATCGCCCGGGACAGGTCATGGGTTGTAGAAGGGTCTTTTCAAGTGCTGGGGAAATAGGCTCATGCAACTTCTTTGCGGGTCTTCCTGCTGAGCCAGGCTGCTGCTGGGGAAATAGGCACATTTGGTGGCTAAGCATGGGCGTATGTCGCTGACGATACTGAGGTGTGTGACCAGGGATAAAGTGCGAGGGAGCACCGCCTTAGGACCGCGCTGCACGATCAAAAGACGCTGGTGAATTGACACGTCAACCTGAAGTCCTCAATCTTAAACTCTTAACATTGAGTGATGAGGGATTGATGCAGGAGTGCAGTGAATGGAGGTCTTATCAAAGAAACTCTTTACATGCGTTACACCGGTATATATTAAGTAACCTTACCGGTATATTCTGGTACCAGTAACATCAAATAAGATTAACTCTTTGTACAGTATATATTACATAGATGTAATTAAAGAAGCTACGCTAAAATCCAGTGAATTGATGCCTTGCAACTTGAAGCATGACCTTGCGTGACAAAGGAAGCAATGCTGGGATGCAGTGAATTGAAATTGTGCGACTTGCAGGGAAATCGTGCAACTTGAAGCACGCCTTTATTTGACAAGGAGGCTACGCTGGGATGCGGTGGATTTTGTCACTGCTGAAGTGTCCGCCTTGCGGCAGTGTTCATCTTATGTGCGCCAGCCCCCCTTTGAGGGAGTGCCAGGCGGCCTCCACTGGGCCGATGGGGATTTAGTCTGGACAGGCCTACCGTTGGAGGCCCAAGTTGCAGGGGCTTTTGCTCTAGGCTCCCTTAAGGCCACAGGCCGTAATGCTGCTGAAGTGTGCTTGAAGCGTGTGAAATAAATAGTGTGTTACATCCCCTCCTGTATCAGAGATGATGCGCTCTCTGTCCTCATGGGAGTCTGTGAGGGTTGAACCCCCCACTTCCAGCGGACCCGCTTCCTCAATGGCCGACGCTGTACATCAGCAGCCAGCAGAGTCTACCGCCCCATACCTCATCCGTACCGCCGCCGATCTTGTACTGCTGTCTGCTGATCCAGGCGCTGGCGTACTACTACATGGGGTACCGCGGCCGCCTGAACAAGAGCTCACGGATCATGATGGACGCTTTCAATGCCGGGAAAGTCTGGCCGGAAACAGGGAGCTCACAGGACACGCAAGCCAACGCACTGGTGAAGGTGAGAAGCAGCTGTTTTGCCCGCGTTTGTTTAGGGTTCAGGGTCTAGTTTTTTGTATTGAGTTTCTGTGCAGTGCCACCGGTGCATGTTGCGCTCAATGCGCCGCTGTAGCTGCACATCACATACACACGAGCGTCCCCGGGGACTCCTTGGATTCTCTCAGAATTTCCATCCTCTTGCAGTGCAGGGGGGACGGGGGATAAGAAGCTGCCCTCCTCCTTCCCTCCCCCTGCCCTTCCCTGCCCCTGCCCCTGCCCCTGCCCCTGCCCCTCCTGAATTTCTCCTTCCAACTCTTCTTAATTTTAAACACCACTCCTTCCACTCCATCCACTTTTTCTCACTGCACCGACACCAACCTGCCTGCAGTAGCGTAATTTTTTTAGTGATGCTGCGGGTAGTGCACGAGCTCTTCTGCTCCCTTATGTTGCGAGTGCCTTGTAACATCGTACCTCCTGTTGCAAGCACATTGTCCTAAGTTCCCTCATATTGCAAGAACCTTGTTTTAAGTTCCATCATGTTGCAACTTGCAAGTACCTTGTTTTGCATGGTACCTTCTGTTGCAAGCACCTTGTGCTAAGTTCCTTCCTGTTTCAAGTACTTTGTTCTAAGTTCCCTCATGTTGTATATACCTTATTGTATGCTCCTTCATGTTGCTAGTACCTTCTTAGCAGTGCCCTTGACTGAAGCGTCGTGGCTGTACCGCCCCTGGCTGTACCGCAGATCCCCGCTCTGGTTGCGCGGTACGCTGGCCGCCCGGGGCTGCTGGCTGCGGTGGACGTTGCGGTACGAGCACAGCAGAACAACCAAGAGGCAGTAGACGCGGCGCTGGCAGTGGCACGGATTTTGGAGAAGGTGGTGCTGGTGAGTCGGAGGAGGAGGGACTAAGTTAATTGCAGTGCAAACGCATAAGATCGACTATGACGTTGTGGATGCAGGGCTGGCGGTGGCGCAGATTCGGAAGGCGGTTCTGGAAGTCTTGGATTGGGGGCAGCTGCATGAATTGCTTGCCTGTCTGCCTGCCTGGACACTTGCACGCCCGACTGCCCAATCCCCTGCCCTGCCTGCCTGCCTTTTTGCCAGCATGAACGTCCGAATGTCGGCCTGCCTAAACGCCTGCCCTGCCAGCCTGAACGCCTGCCCGTCTGAATGCCTGAACGCCTGCCTGCCCGCCCGCCCGCCTGCACTACCTGCCTACCGATTTATTGAGAGGGTAGGGCTGGGAGAGGGTGGGGATCTGCATGCACTGCCTGCCTGCCAGCCTGTCGCCCTGTCCTGTCTTGTCCCATGTCTAGCTACCCACTAAGTCCTTGGAGTTTCCTTGTCCAAATGGCCTGGCCCCGCCCTGTCATGACCCCCCCTCCCCCGCCACCCTGTCCTGTCCTGTTCCCCGTCCTGCCCTGCCCTGCCCTGGCCTTCTGTATCTTGTTGCAGTCCTTAACAAATCTGAGCTGCTGTCCATTTTGGGCATTACAACCCAAACATTTATGATTTGTCTCCTGCCCTCTTGCACGAGGGACCTGCCCACTCAATTCACGACATCCCCAATCTCGAATAAACCCAATTCTGACCCCGAACCCCAAACCCTGAATTTTGTCCCCAGGGATCTTCTGTGTCCGAGGCGGTCGACTGGGCACTGACGCCGGGGGTGATTCCGGAGGGAATGCAGGCGCAGATACGGCTGGGCAAGTCACAGACAGGCACGGACTTCGACAGTGAGTTACAGGGCTGCATCTGCATGCATATTTTGTGTGGACATACATGTTTGTGTGAACATACACATTGTGTGGGCACAAGTGCCACACGCCTTGAAGCACCACATGGCCTGCAAATAACTGTTCAGGTCTAGGTCTTTACTCTGTAGTCTACTAGTCTAGGATCTGAAAGCGAGATCAGGCATGGGATATGGCCATGTGAGGGAGCCTCACGTTCATGTGCGGCAACCTTGACCCACACCCTAGGATGTGTCTATTTCATTTTCTGTGCAGGCGCTGTGGCAACAGCGGTATTTGCTGCTAGCTGCCAGTTGCCAGGGCCACCTGCCCATTGTGAACATGATTCTGACTGTGCTGAAATTTAAAAACTACGAAGCAGCACTCATCGACTTGCTCTTTGTTGCAGGTGCTGTGATCACCAACGGACTGTCCTGCCAGTTGCCGGGGGCGCATGCCAACATGATTCTGACTGTGCTGAAATTTAAAAACTACCAAGCAGCACTGATCGACTTGCACTTTGTTGTTGCAGGTGCTGCGATCACCTACGGACTGTCCTACCACTTGCCGGGGGCGCATGCCAACATGATTCTGACTGTGCTGAAATTTAAAAACCACCAAGCAGCTCTCATCGACTTGCTCTTTGTTGTTGCAGGTGCTGTGATCACCAACGGACTTTCCTGCCAGTTACCGGGGGCGCTTGCCAACATGATTCTGACTGTGCTGAAATTTAAAAACTACCAGGCAGCACTGATCGACTTGCTCTTTGTTGTTGCAGGTGCTGTGATCACCAACGGACTGTCTTTCCAGTTGCCAGGGGCGCATGCCAACATGATTCTGACTGTGCTGAAATTCAAAAGTTACCAAGCAGCACTGATCGACCTGCTCTTTGTTGTTGCAGGTGCTGTTACCTCCAACGGATTGTCGTGCCAGCTACCGGGGGCGATGGTCAACGTCATCCTGACTGTGCTCAAGTATAAGAGCTACCAGGCTGCGCTGCGTGCCAATATGGCTGCGGGCGGGGACTCATGTTCGCGAGCAGTCGTGATTGGGGCGCTTCTTGCCGCGCAGGTGCGAGCAGCTGTCGGGTAGCTGCCGGGTGGCTGCATGGAAAAGGTGTATGGGCCGTGCAGATCTGGAATGGAGACAGAGCTGGTGTGGTTGTGAGATCTGTGGGCTATTCCGTGTCAGCTGTGGAAGATGGTGTGCCTGAATACAATTTTGCCTGAATAAATTTTCAGATCTTGGTGTCAGGGGGGTGAGAAATTCAAGAGCTGAGTTCATTACATCAGATGTGCAGGTTTTCGGCAGAAACTGTGATATCTGTTTCTGGGATCAGTTTAGTAAATTCAAAAATATAGGTGGGCGGGCAAGCACAGAGGGGGCAGTGCCCGGTTGCAAGGCAAGACATCTTCACATCCCACAGGCACTCCTGCGACGTGTTGCTGTATTTGTAGGATGGAATGAAGGCCATCCCGGATTCGTGGCGCTTGGAGACATCTCAGTACGTGGAGGTGGAGGGCTTGACGAACCAGCTGCTGCTGTGGAGGGGCGTCTCAAGAGATTGATATGCCCCGTTCTCCCCTCCATTGCCAAGCCCCCGCCACGCCCGTTCCTGCTCCCACTTCACCCTGTTTCTGCTGTTGAGGGTCGTCTCTAGAAATTGATGTGCTGCTCGCCTCAGAGCCACCCATCCCGCCCAGCCCAGCCCAGCCCAGCCTCGCCCTGCCTCTCCCAATCCAGCTCCCGCTCACGGCTGGTGTGGAGGGGCGCCAAGAGAGATTGATTGGATGCTAGTGTCTACATACCTTTGGAAGAAAAAAGACGATAAATCTGGAATGCAATTATTTGAATGGCTATGGGCGTATTTGCCTGACTGTCCAGAAGAGGGCTAACGGCCTGCGAGAGGTCATGAGATGTGCTACAGAGAGCAGAGGTGCTTGGGGTGTGAATCAGCTTTTCATAATGCACTCAAACCATGCTTGGGATGCGGCCGAGACGCTACCACTAGGCCAGTTGGATCAAGACCATGACCAGCCTACGGTCTGTGGCCCAAGCAGCAGGGCTTGCCGCACCATGTGCGCCATGCCATAGAACAGTGTGTGGCTGAACAGCTGAAGTGTAGCCGAGTTGCGCTGGACATCACTGGCATCAACGATGTGAGCAGGTATGAATAGGTGTGAGGATGCGCTGGTTGAGGGGGGCAAGGTTTTGGGGCCATGTGTTAGCATCCGTTCTGAAGGACCTGACCAGGACTCCAGACTCGAATTTCTTATTCTAGCCTTTTCGGTGTCAAGAATGTGCAGTTGGAGGTATTATTCTCAATATTCGAACAGCTGGTGACTCGGCACGAGTGTTTAAAAGGTTGTCACATTTTAGCTTGCCCAAGAAAGATGAAAGCTGTTTTCATGCATCGGTAGGGCCCAGGGGCTTGCAGCTCGAGATGGATGTTTACATTTCACAGTACCAGCAATTCAGGGTGGTGTGACACTCTACTTCTTTACGCATAATCCCGTAGATGGATTTTAAATCAGGTGCATACGATTCACACTCTTTCATATAGGCACTGTGTTTTCTCATGCATCTTCCACAGGATCTCACCTTTTTCGATGCCACCCTTTTGTATGACACATATTATGATGGCAGTGGATGGTTATTTCTTGGCTTTCCCCATGCGCTGTTATCAAAAGCTTTAGCTGAGGCATACCAGGGGCATCGTGTGGCTTTTTCCCATGACACATCGTGGTAGTTTGCCAGTTTTTTCTCTCGAGCTTAGTGCCAGTGGGGCAAGGAAATTTTCTTGCTTGTTGGCCCAGCAAATACGTTAGCCAGGCCCCTCTGTAGATTGCGAAAGATCTGATGCGTGGCTGTACTTACCAGTCTATAAAAACGTGTGCTATGGGCGTACATTTACAGACCATCCAAAGTGGAGCCAGGAGCGATCAACAGGCCGACAGTTGTAACTCATATACAAGATTTAAAAAGCAGCGACTCCACGCTGGTTTCTGAATCATATGGATATGGTGATACGTGTCTTGGCTACAACCAGGCTACAAATAATCATAATCCACTCGATCTGAAGGAAAGAATTCCACACAGCCCTATATTGTTCCGTCTAAAAAGTAAAACGTTCGCGATGGCACAGAAGTCATGATCAACCATACTGGTAGCCGGTGAATGTCAGAATATTAAGTGATGAAAGACAACACGCTTCTTTGACTACTTCTTCAAAGCAATATCAGCAAATGTTCAGCTAGGGCCCCTATGGCCTGGCCTGAAAAGTTTTAATGAGCGCATGGGCCAGTGGCCTCTACATCCCAAAGGATCCTGCCTAGCGACCTCAAAGGATCCAGTCTGCAGATCTCAATGGATCCTGCCTAACGATCTCAAAGTATCTAGTCTGCAGATCTCAATGGATCCAGTCTAGTGATCTCAAAGGGTCCAGTCTGTAGATCTCAATGGATCCTACCTAATGACCTCAAAGGGTCCAGTCTGTAGATCTCAATGGATCCTACGAAACGACCTCAAAGGGTCCAGTCTCTAGATCTCAATCGTTCCAGCCTGTGCTTGTATATCCAGCCAGTCTTGTAGCTCATTGGATCCAACATGTGCTTGCCGGTCTGCTGCTCCAGCTTCGGCTCATGAAGTGTCAGGGCACGCCCTTCTTGCACACCAGATCCGCAACATATGACGAGATCCGTTCAACATAAACATCAACCTTGCTGGTCCGTGGTTTTTCAAGCGCTCATCTGGCTGTGCACCGCAGCGAGTCTTGTGTCCTCCTTGAACGCAGTGGCCACGTCCGGGATTTCCACTTTGAACTGGACCTGAGCACATGAGGGGGACAAGCGGGCTGCCGCGTGAGAAGCGAGATATGCGGGGTGAGAGCAAAAAACTGAAGCAGAAAGACTGATCTGCGGTCGCAAGCCCCCTCTTGACGCTTAGCGGAATGTAACAAGCCTGAAATCTTAGGCCAGGGGTGGAGAGCTAAGTACCTCCTGCATACACCGTCTTCCTGCCCCTGCTGTCTTACCTTCATGCGGATGTATCTCCTGGATACACCGCCTTCCAGCCACTACTGTATTACCTTCATGCAGATGTCCTGCCTGGATGTACCGCCTTCATGCTACTGCCTTCTTACCTTCATGCGGATGTGTCGCCACGGCTGCGTACATGCCAGCAGCCCCTTGGCCGCCAGGCCCGCAGCTAAGCTCACGACGGCGCTGTCCGTGCACTTTGCCTCGGGCATAAGCAGGGCCAGGTGCGTCTCCATGCGATGATGCAGCGCCTGCGATTCAGATTTCAAATTTGAATCAAAGCTGTTTGAGGAGGGCAGTTGTGTGCATGTGTCATGAAGAGCGTAAGGGCTGACACACTCATTGCTTTAGGCATCTGCAGTAGCCTAGTTATACACTTACAGGTATACTCTTCCAAGGCCCTTCCCCCTAGCAATCTAGAAATTGCTATCTATGTGAACAGAAAGAACCTCTATCCCATCCGCCTTCGTCCCCACAACTGCGCCAGCCTGTCCCACCTGCCGGTATCCCCTCACCAGCCCCAGCTTACAGATTCTATCCCACATGTCCTCCATTCCCTCACCTTTGCCCGCTTATCCCCCCTACCCCTACCATCCCCAACCTCTCCCACCCACCCCTGCATCCCCTCACTTGCCTCTCCCCCCCACCCGCTCATCCATCCCCACACCTGCACTGACGCGTGCACCTTCTTGGTGGATCGGATCTCGATCATCAGCGCCACCATCATCACCTTCTCCATCAGACTGCATGACCGCAGGAACTGCATGTGCACCGAGCTGTAGATCTCCCCGATGGCGCGGTTCATGTGCTCCCGCTGCAGGGGACAGGTTCAAATGGGAAGCAGAGGCGTCAGGGCAGAATTTATAGAAAATCTCCTTCAACAAATATATATATACATTCATCGATGGCGCTATTCATGTGCTCCTGCTGCAGGGAACAGGTTCAAATAGAAACCAAACCAAGAGTCTCAAGAGCAGCGTTCAAGAAGTACACATACCCCGATGCCCCTCTACAGGTCCTCTCCCTGTCATGCCGGTGACAGCTTTCTTTTCAGCAATGAGATTTTACCCCCCCCCCCGCCCTCCGCAATCAATGAGATTCCACCAGTGTAGGGATTCAAAAAGTGTGAGCAGTTCAAAAGAATCAAAGCAGTGCCTGGACCCGGTTGATAACAGGAAGGGCATGCGTCGACAGCAGGGGCAAGGCGGGACGGGCCTCCCCAATCGCCCTGCATCCGGCTCCCAGTCACAAAGCCAACCAAGCTGTAGTGCCCAGAACCTACACCCCTGCCTTAGAACCTGCCCCTCCATGACAGTGACCAAAAACATGAGCATTTACACAAAATCCATCCAGATGCCCAGGGACTGAGAGCCGGTCTACGTAAGGACTGTGTGCTTATCTGCCCCTCTGCACTCACAGTCACAAAGCCATCCAAGCTGAGTGGTGCCGGCTTGTCTTGTGCCTTGAGGGCCGCAACGTCATCATCTGCGGCATCCACAGCACGCCGAAGCAGCTCCAGGACCCGCCGGACGTCCCCTGAGGTAGAGGCCACCTGGGCGAAGGGGCAGATACGCACTGGGTTGGAGGCTATTAGTTACATGTGTCGCATAAGATATGCCACCGGTAGGTAAACGTAAATCAGGGTGAACCTAGGAAGTGGGAGGCAGGTTGAGAGGAGGCTAGTTTTGATTTGCTGACAAATAGGAATTGTTGCAGTTTGCATTTCAGTCTGCTTTTCTGATTGCATTTGGGTGACAGGCAGCAGCACCTCATCGCTTTCACACCTGCCTTGCCGCCAGCCTCCTCATCCCCTTTCACACCCTTCTCGCCGCCAGTCACCCACTTCTTATCCCCTTGATACAAGCGATCAGCCGCCTCATCCCTTTTCACACATTTGACACCGCCACCCCCGTCCTGCCCTGAACACACATCTTAAGCTCCCATATACCTCATCCTTTCACACAGCGTGTTGTTACCAGCCCCCTTATCCACGTCACACTTTCTTGCCGCCAGCCCCCTCACCCCCTTCACACGTTTCTTGCCGCCATCACGATGGCACTCTCCTTGAACATATCAACGTCATGCAGCCTAGATTTTCTCACTTCCCCGCCACACCTTAGCCAAGTCCCCCCCCACCATTTCATCCCTTTCACACCTTTCTCGCTGCCAGCTCGATGGCAATGTCCTTGAAGACATCTACGCCGTGCAGCCTAGATTTGGAGATGGTCTTGAGCTGCTCCACATTGTAGGGTTGGAAAGCGAGCTTGCTGCTAGCCAGCCGGCTGCATGCAGGGAGTGTGGGGGCAAAACGCGAATCTTAAATGTCTCTATCCAAAAGGTCCTTCGGTGGGGAGAGAGACAATTTGCTGCTGGCACACAAGGGGTGGGACAATGGTTGCGTTCAAACTTGTAAGCTGAGAGGCCATGGAGTGGGTAGCAAGCTTGCTGCTAGCCAGCCAACTGCACACCGGGTGTGTATGGACAAAACGTGACTTTTCCATGGCTATATAAAAGAGATCCTGGAAGGAAGGCCGACTTGCTGCCAGCTCACGGGGGCGGGACAATCGGTACACCCTCAGTCCCCACCATGCAATCATAATGCCTCCCCCTCACCCCCCACCCCCACCTGACAATGCTCGGCAGCACTATTCCTCTAGTGCCCCCCAGCCCCCCACTGCCCTGTCCCTAACTGGCGTTTTAGGCATCACTCTGCCCTCCCCCCTCTCCCCCTACATCCCCACCTGGCAATGCTCCCGCAGCACCCCGCCCTCTGTCCCCACCTGGCAATCCTGGGCAGAACCCTGGAGTCTAGATCGTGTGTGTTTGAGATGCCGATGACAGCCAGCCGCGCTCCTGGTAGCGTGGGCCATTCAAACAGGTTGTACAGCACCTGAGGGCAGAGGAGGGAATTGGGGTACCTTATTGCAGCGAACAGAGCACCAAGCTGTCCCCACCATTCCCTCATTTTAAGCCACGGAGGAACTTGCTTGTTTTATGGAACTGGTCCCCAGATCGGTCTAGTGGTGGCTACCCAGCAACCTGCCAAAGGTGGTCTGGTGCACACTAAAATGAGCTGTGCTGCCCAGGACAAAAAGGCTTGGTTGCCTGAATACACAACTGAATATAGTGTACGGTATTAAACTTTACCCGCATGCAACCCACCGACTGATCCTTGGTCATGAGGATGTCGATCTCGTCTACCAGGAGCAGCGTCATAGCCTGGCCCTGCCCGCCGCCCGGCTGCGGCCCGTTACGCGACACAAACATGGCCTCTAGGTGAGACAGCGCCCTGCATGGATAAGGGTGGAGGGGTCAGACAACCTGGACTCGTTACGCGACACAAACATGGCCTCTATGTGAGACAGCGCCCTGCATGGTGAAAAGGGTTCAAGGCAAACTAGGGTTGATGCGCAACACAAGCCTGGTCCCAGATGTGACAGCGCCCTGCAGGAAGCACCAGTGGCGTGGAACAATCCGCCGACAAGATCTGAGGGCCAAAGGTGATTGAGGCATCTGCAGCAGCCGTACGGCAGCTCTGGGGCAGGATCACTTTGCTGCGCCACCCACCCACGGTGGATATAAGGTCGAGGATCACATTTATGTACCACCCACTCACAGCTGCAGTACTCCTGCCCCGCATGTGCTCCATGCCCTGCTTATACCCACCCATCCACGTCTACCCAGAAAACGTTTGAACCTGCGTGCTACGTGAGCCCCTGAAAGGTTCATTAATTTTGCTTTACCCACCCAGCCCACATGGGTCCTAGGGCCAAAGATCACTTTGTTGCACAGCATCTCTGTCCCATCAGACCCTACTAAAACTGGCAACCCCAACCGAACATAAGAGAATACCCCTGGCCTCACGCACAACCACAGGTGAACACATGCTCACTTGCTGCACGGCATCTCTGCCCAGTCAGCCTTGTCCATAGCTGCACCCCCCCATCATCCTCCCCACCCCAGGGACGCAAATCCTCACTTTGCTGCACCGCATCTCTGCCCAGTCAGCCTCTCCCACAGCTTGGAGTAGACGTGCTGCGGACTGGGCAGCGACAACGCGTTGATGGTCACCAGTTGCACGCCAGCCGCCACTGCCGGCCCCCTCAGGCCCGCCAGGACCTCCATCACACACGCGGTCTTGCCAGTGCCGGGAATACCGCAGATGTACATCGCTGACGATACTGAGGTGTGTGACCAGGGATAAAGTGCGAGGGAGCACCGCCTTAGGACCGCGCTGCACGATCAAAAGACGCTGGTGAATTGACACGTCAACCTGAAGTCCTCAATCTTAAACTCTTAACATTGAGTGATGAGGGATTGATGCAGGAGTGCAGTGAATGGAGGTCTTATCAAAGAAACTCTTTACATGCGTTACACCGGTATATATTAAGTAACCTTACCGGTATATTCTGGTACCAGTAACATCAAATAAGATTAACTCTTTGTACAGTATATATTACATAGATGTAATTAAAGAAGCTACGCTAAAATCCAGTGAATTGATGCCTTGCAACTTGAAGCATGACCTTGCGTGACAAAGGAAGCAATGCTGGGATGCAGTGAATTGAAATTGTGCGACTTGCAGGGAAATCGTGCAACTTGAAGCACGCCTTTATTTGACAAGGAGGCTACGCTGGGATGCGGTGGATTTTGTCACTGCTGAAGTGTCCGCCTTGCGGCAGTGTTCATCTTATGTGCGCCAGCCCCCCTTTGAGGGAGTGCCAGGCGGCCTCCACTGGGCCGATGGGGATTTAGTCTGGACAGGCCTACCGTTGGAGGCCCAAGTTGCAGGGGCTTTTGCTCTAGGCTCCCTTAAGGCCACAGGCCGTAATGCTGCTGAAGTGTGCTTGAAGCGTGTGAAATAAATAGTGTGTTACATCCCCTCCTGTATCAGAGATGATGCGCTCTCTGTCCTCATGGGAGTCTGTGAGGGTTGAACCCCCCACTTCCAGCGGACCCGCTTCCTCAATGGCCGACGCTGTACATCAGCAGCCAGCAGAGTCTACCGCCCCATACCTCATCCGTACCGCCGCCGATCTTGTACTGCTGTCTGCTGATCCAGGCGCTGGCGTACTACTACATGGGGTACCGCGGCCGCCTGAACAAGAGCTCACGGATCATGATGGACGCTTTCAATGCCGGGAAAGTCTGGCCGGAAACAGGGAGCTCACAGGACACGCAAGCCAACGCACTGGTGAAGGTGAGAAGCAGCTGTTTTGCCCGCGTTTGTTTAGGGTTCAGGGTCTAGTTTTTTGTATTGAGTTTCTGTGCAGTGCCACCGGTGCATGTTGCGCTCAATGCGCCGCTGTAGCTGCACATCACATACACACGAGCGTCCCCGGGGACTCCTTGGATTCTCTCAGAATTTCCATCCTCTTGCAGTGCAGGGGGGACGGGGGATAAGAAGCTGCCCTCCTCCTTCCCTCCCCCTGCCCTTCCCTGCCCCTGCCCCTGCCCCTGCCCCTGCCCCTCCTGAATTTCTCCTTCCAACTCTTCTTAATTTTAAACACCACTCCTTCCACTCCATCCACTTTTTCTCACTGCACCGACACCAACCTGCCTGCAGTAGCGTAATTTTTTTAGTGATGCTGCGGGTAGTGCACGAGCTCTTCTGCTCCCTTATGTTGCGAGTGCCTTGTAACATCGTACCTCCTGTTGCAAGCACATTGTCCTAAGTTCCCTCATATTGCAAGAACCTTGTTTTAAGTTCCATCATGTTGCAACTTGCAAGTACCTTGTTTTGCATGGTACCTTCTGTTGCAAGCACCTTGTGCTAAGTTCCTTCCTGTTTCAAGTACTTTGTTCTAAGTTCCCTCATGTTGTATATACCTTATTGTATGCTCCTTCATGTTGCTAGTACCTTCTTAGCAGTGCCCTTGACTGAAGCGTCGTGGCTGTACCGCCCCTGGCTGTACCGCAGATCCCCGCTCTGGTTGCGCGGTACGCTGGCCGCCCGGGGCTGCTGGCTGCGGTGGACGTTGCGGTACGAGCACAGCAGAACAACCAAGAGGCAGTAGACGCGGCGCTGGCAGTGGCACGGATTTTGGAGAAGGTGGTGCTGGTGAGTCGGAGGAGGAGGGACTAAGTTAATTGCAGTGCAAACGCATAAGATCGACTATGACGTTGTGGATGCAGGGCTGGCGGTGGCGCAGATTCGGAAGGCGGTTCTGGAAGTCTTGGATTGGGGGCAGCTGCATGAATTGCTTGCCTGTCTGCCTGCCTGGACACTTGCACGCCCGACTGCCCAATCCCCTGCCCTGCCTGCCTGCCTTTTTGCCAGCATGAACGTCCGAATGTCGGCCTGCCTAAACGCCTGCCCTGCCAGCCTGAACGCCTGCCCGTCTGAATGCCTGAACGCCTGCCTGCCCGCCCGCCCGCCTGCACTACCTGCCTACCGATTTATTGAGAGGGTAGGGCTGGGAGAGGGTGGGGATCTGCATGCACTGCCTGCCTGCCAGCCTGTCGCCCTGTCCTGTCTTGTCCCATGTCTAGCTACCCACTAAGTCCTTGGAGTTTCCTTGTCCAAATGGCCTGGCCCCGCCCTGTCATGACCCCCCCTCCCCCGCCACCCTGTCCTGTCCTGTTCCCCGTCCTGCCCTGCCCTGCCCTGGCCTTCTGTATCTTGTTGCAGTCCTTAACAAATCTGAGCTGCTGTCCATTTTGGGCATTACAACACAAACATTTATGATTTGTCTCCTGCCCTCTTGCACGAGGGACCTGCCCACTCAATTCACGACATCCCCAATCTCGAATAAACCCAATTCTGACCCCGAACCCCAAACCCTGAATTTTGTCCCCAGGGATCTTCTGTGTCCGAGGCGGTCGACTGGGCACTGACGCCGGGGGTGATTCCGGAGGGAATGCAGGCGCAGATACGGCTGGGCAAGTCACAGACAGGCACGGACTTCGACAGTGAGTTACAGGGCTGCATCTGCATGCATATTTTGTGTGGACATACATGTTTGTGTGAACATACACATTGTGTGGGCACAAGTGCCACACGCCTTGAAGCACCACATGGCCTGCAAATAACTGTTCAGGTCTAGGTCTTTACTCTGTAGTCTACTAGTCTAGGATCTGAAAGCGAGATCAGGCATGGGATATGGCCATGTGAGGGAGCCTCACGTTCATGTGCGGCAACCTTGACCCACACCCTAGGATGTGTCTATTTCATTTTCTGTGCAGGCGCTGTGGCAACAGCGGTATTTGCTGCTAGCTGCCAGTTGCCAGGGCCACCTGCCCATTGTGAACATGATTCTGACTGTGCTGAAATTTAAAAACTACGAAGCAGCACTCATCGACTTGCTCTTTGTTGCAGGTGCTGTGATCACCAACGGACTGTCCTGCCAGTTGCCGGGGGCGCATGCCAACATGATTCTGACTGTGCTGAAATTTAAAAACTACCAAGCAGCACTGATCGACTTGCACTTTGTTGTTGCAGGTGCTGCGATCACCTACGGACTGTCCTACCACTTGCCGGGGGCGCATGCCAACATGATTCTGACTGTGCTGAAATTTAAAAACCACCAAGCAGCTCTCATCGACTTGCTCTTTGTTGTTGCAGGTGCTGTGATCACCAACGGACTTTCCTGCCAGTTACCGGGGGCGCTTGCCAACATGATTCTGACTGTGCTGAAATTTAAAAACTACCAGGCAGCACTGATCGACTTGCTCTTTGTTGTTGCAGGTGCTGTGATCACCAACGGACTGTCTTTCCAGTTGCCAGGGGCGCATGCCAACATGATTCTGACTGTGCTGAAATTCAAAAGTTACCAAGCAGCACTGATCGACCTGCTCTTTGTTGTTGCAGGTGCTGTTACCTCCAACGGATTGTCGTGCCAGCTACCGGGGGCGATGGTCAACGTCATCCTGACTGTGCTCAAGTATAAGAGCTACCAGGCTGCGCTGCGTGCCAATATGGCTGCGGGCGGGGACTCATGTTCGCGAGCAGTCGTGATTGGGGCGCTTCTTGCCGCGCAGGTGCGAGCAGCTGTCGGGTAGCTGCCGGGTGGCTGCATGGAAAAGGTGTATGGGCCGTGCAGATCTGGAATGGAGACAGAGCTGGTGTGGTTGTGAGATCTGTGGGCTATTCCGTGTCAGCTGTGGAAGATGGTGTGCCTGAATACAATTTTGCCTGAATAAATTTTCAGATCTTGGTGTCAGGGGGGTGAGAAATTCAAGAGCTGAGTTCATTACATCAGATGTGCAGGTTTTCGGCAGAAACTGTGATATCTGTTTCTGGGATCAGTTTAGTAAATTCAAAAATATAGGTGGGCGGGCAAGCACAGAGGGGGCAGTGCCCGGTTGCAAGGCAAGACATCTTCACATCCCACAGGCACTCCTGCGACGTGTTGCTGTATTTGTAGGATGGAATGAAGGCCATCCCGGATTCGTGGCGCTTGGAGACATCTCAGTACGTGGAGGTGGAGGGCTTGACGAACCAGCTGCTGCTGTGGAGGGGCGTCTCAAGAGATTGATATGCCCCGTTCTCCCCTCCATTGCCAAGCCCCCGCCACGCCCGTTCCTGCTCCCACTTCACCCTGTTTCTGCTGTTGAGGGTCGTCTCTAGAAATTGATGTGCTGCTCGCCTCAGAGCCACCCATCCCGCCCAGCCCAGCCCAGCCCAGCCTCGCCCTGCCTCTCCCAATCCAGCTCCCGCTCACGGCTGGTGTGGAGGGGCGCCAAGAGAGATTGATTGGATGCTAGTGTCTACATACCTTTGGAAGAAAAAAGACGATAAATCTGGAATGCAATTATTTGAATGGCTATGGGCGTATTTGCCTGACTGTCCAGAAGAGGGCTAACGGCCTGCGAGAGGTCATGAGATGTGCTACAGAGAGCAGAGGTGCTTGGGGTGTGAATCAGCTTTTCATAATGCACTCAAACCATGCTTGGGATGCGGCCGAGACGCTACCACTAGGCCAGTTGGATCAAGACCATGACCAGCCTACGGTCTGTGGCCCAAGCAGCAGGGCTTGCCGCACCATGTGCGCCATGCCATAGAACAGTGTGTGGCTGAACAGCTGAAGTGTAGCCGAGTTGCGCTGGACATCACTGGCATCAACGATGTGAGCAGGTATGAATAGGTGTGAGGATGCGCTGGTTGAGGGGGGCAAGGTTTTGGGGCCATGTGTTAGCATCCGTTCTGAAGGACCTGACCAGGACTCCAGACTCGAATTTCTTATTCTAGCCTTTTCGGTGTCAAGAATGTGCAGTTGGAGGTATTATTCTCAATATTCGAACAGCTGGTGACTCGGCACGAGTGTTTAAAAGGTTGTCACATTTTAGCTTGCCCAAGAAAGATGAAAGCTGTTTTCATGCATCGGTAGGGCCCAGGGGCTTGCAGCTCGAGATGGATGTTTACATTTCACAGTACCAGCAATTCAGGGTGGTGTGACACTCTACTTCTTTACGCATAATCCCGTAGATGGATTTTAAATCAGGTGCATACGATTCACACTCTTTCATATAGGCACTGTGTTTTCTCATGCATCTTCCACAGGATCTCACCTTTTTCGATGCCACCCTTTTGTATGACACATATTATGATGGCAGTGGATGGTTATTTCTTGGCTTTCCCCATGCGCTGTTATCAAAAGCTTTAGCTGAGGCATACCAGGGGCATCGTGTGGCTTTTTCCCATGACACATCGTGGTAGTTTGCCAGTTTTTTCTCTCGAGCTTAGTGCCAGTGGGGCAAGGAAATTTTCTTGCTTGTTGGCCCAGCAAATACGTTAGCCAGGCCCCTCTGTAGATTGCGAAAGATCTGATGCGTGGCTGTACTTACCAGTCTATAAAAACGTGTGCTATGGGCGTACATTTACAGACCATCCAAAGTGGAGCCAGGAGCGATCAACAGGCCGACAGTTGTAACTCATATACAAGATTTAAAAAGCAGCGACTCCACGCTGGTTTCTGAATCATATGGATATGGTGATACGTGTCTTGGCTACAACCAGGCTACAAATAATCATAATCCACTCGATCTGAAGGAAAGAATTCCACACAGCCCTATATTGTTCCGTCTAAAAAGTAAAATGTTCGCGATGGCACAGAAGTCATGATCAACCATACTGGTAGCCGGTGAATGTCAGAATATTAAGTGATGAAAGACAACACGCTTCTTTGACTACTTCTTCAAAGCAATATCAGCAAATGTTCAGCTAGGGCCCCTATGGCCTGGCCTGAAAAGTTTTAATGAGCGCATGGGCCAGTGGCCTCTACATCCCAAAGGATCCTGCCTAGCGACCTCAAAGGATCCAGTCTGCAGATCTCAATGGATCCTGCCTAACGATCTCAAAGTATCTAGTCTGCAGATCTCAATGGATCCAGTCTAGTGATCTCAAAGGGTCCAGTCTGTAGATCTCAATGGATCCTACCTAATGACCTCAAAGGGTCCAGTCTGTAGATCTCAATGGATCCTACGAAACGACCTCAAAGGGTCCAGTCTCTAGATCTCAATCGTTCCAGCCTGTGCTTGTATATCCAGCCAGTCTTGTAGCTCATTGGATCCAACATGTGCTTGCCGGTCTGCTGCTCCAGCTTCGGCTCATGAAGTGTCAGGGCACGCCCTTCTTGCACACCAGATCCGCAACATATGACGAGATCCGTTCAACATAAACATCAACCTTGCTGGTCCGTGGTTTTTCAAGCGCTCATCTGGCTGTGCACCGCAGCGAGTCTTGTGTCCTCCTTGAACGCAGTGGCCACGTCCGGGATTTCCACTTTGAACTGGACCTGAGCACATGAGGGGGACAAGCGGGCTGCCGCGTGAGAAGCGAGATATGCGGGGTGAGAGCAAAAAACTGAAGCAGAAAGACTGATCTGCGGTCGCAAGCCCCCTCTTGACGCTTAGCGGAATGTAACAAGCCTGAAATCTTAGGCCAGGGGTGGAGAGCTAAGTACCTCCTGCATACACCGTCTTCCTGCCCCTGCTGTCTTACCTTCATGCGGATGTATCTCCTGGATACACCGCCTTCCAGCCACTACTGTATTACCTTCATGCAGATGTCCTGCCTGGATGTACCGCCTTCATGCTACTGCCTTCTTACCTTCATGCGGATGTGTCGCCACGGCTGCGTACATGCCAGCAGCCCCTTGGCCGCCAGGCCCGCAGCTAAGCTCACGACGGCGCTGTCCGTGCACTTTGCCTCGGGCATAAGCAGGGCCAGGTGCGTCTCCATGCGATGATGCAGCGCCTGCGATTCAGATTTCAAATTTGAATCAAAGCTGTTTGAGGAGGGCAGTTGTGTGCATGTGTCATGAAGAGCGTAAGGGCTGACACACTCATTGCTTTAGGCATCTGCAGTAGCCTAGTTATACACTTACAGGTATACTCTTCCAAGGCCCTTCCCCCTAGCAATCTAGAAATTGCTATCTATGTGAACAGAAAGAACCTCTATCCCATCCGCCTTCGTCCCCACAACTGCGCCAGCCTGTCCCACCTGCCGGTATCCCCTCACCAGCCCCAGCTTACAGATTCTATCCCACATGTCCTCCATTCCCTCACCTTTGCCCGCTTATCCCCCCTACCCCTACCATCCCCAACCTCTCCCACCCACCCCTGCATCCCCTCACTTGCCTCTCCCCCCCACCCGCTCATCCATCCCCACACCTGCACTGACGCGTGCACCTTCTTGGTGGATCGGATCTCGATCATCAGCGCCACCATCATCACCTTCTCCATCAGACTGCATGACCGCAGGAACTGCATGTGCACCGAGCTGTAGATCTCCCCGATGGCGCGGTTCATGTGCTCCCGCTGCAGGGGACAGGTTCAAATGGGAAGCAGAGGCGTCAGGGCAGAATTTATAGAAAATCTCCTTCAACAAATATATATATACATTCATCGATGGCGCTATTCATGTGCTCCTGCTGCAGGGAACAGGTTCAAATAGAAACCAAACCAAGAGTCTCAAGAGCAGCGTTCAAGAAGTACACATACCCCGATGCCCCTCTACAGGTCCTCTCCCTGTCATGCCGGTGACAGCTTTCTTTTCAGCAATGAGATTTTACCCCCCCCCCCGCCCTCCGCAATCAATGAGATTCCACCAGTGTAGGGATTCAAAAAGTGTGAGCAGTTCAAAAGAATCAAAGCAGTGCCTGGACCCGGTTGATAACAGGAAGGGCATGCGTCGACAGCAGGGGCAAGGCGGGACGGGCCTCCCCAATCGCCCTGCATCCGGCTCCCAGTCACAAAGCCAACCAAGCTGTAGTGCCCAGAACCTACACCCCTGCCTTAGAACCTGCCCCTCCATGACAGTGACCAAAAACATGAGCATTTACACAAAATCCATCCAGATGCCCAGGGACTGAGAGCCGGTCTACGTAAGGACTGTGTGCTTATCTGCCCCTCTGCACTCACAGTCACAAAGCCATCCAAGCTGAGTGGTGCCGGCTTGTCTTGTGCCTTGAGGGCCGCAACGTCATCATCTGCGGCATCCACAGCACGCCGAAGCAGCTCCAGGACCCGCCGGACGTCCCCTGAGGTAGAGGCCACCTGGGCGAAGGGGCAGATACGCACTGGGTTGGAGGCTATTAGTTACATGTGTCGCATAAGATATGCCACCGGTAGGTAAACGTAAATCAGGGTGAACCTAGGAAGTGGGAGGCAGGTTGAGAGGAGGCTAGTTTTGATTTGCTGACAAATAGGAATTGTTGCAGTTTGCATTTCAGTCTGCTTTTCTGATTGCATTTGGGTGACAGGCAGCAGCACCTCATCGCTTTCACACCTGCCTTGCCGCCAGCCTCCTCATCCCCTTTCACACCCTTCTCGCCGCCAGTCACCCACTTCTTATCCCCTTGATACAAGCGATCAGCCGCCTCATCCCTTTTCACACATTTGACACCGCCACCCCCGTCCTGCCCTGAACACACATCTTAAGCTCCCATATACCTCATCCTTTCACACAGCGTGTTGTTACCAGCCCCCTTATCCACGTCACACTTTCTTGCCGCCAGCCCCCTCACCCCCTTCACACGTTTCTTGCCGCCATCACGATGGCACTCTCCTTGAACATATCAACGTCATGCAGCCTAGATTTTCTCACTTCCCCGCCACACCTTAGCCAAGTCCCCCCCCACCATTTCATCCCTTTCACACCTTTCTCGCTGCCAGCTCGATGGCAATGTCCTTGAAGACATCTACGCCGTGCAGCCTAGATTTGGAGATGGTCTTGAGCTGCTCCACATTGTAGGGTTGGAAAGCGAGCTTGCTGCTAGCCAGCCGGCTGCATGCAGGGAGTGTGGGGGCAAAACGCGAATCTTAAATGTCTCTATCCAAAAGGTCCTTCGGTGGGGAGAGAGACAATTTGCTGCTGGCACACAAGGGGTGGGACAATGGTTGCGTTCAAACTTGTAAGCTGAGAGGCCATGGAGTGGGTAGCAAGCTTGCTGCTAGCCAGCCAACTGCACACCGGGTGTGTATGGACAAAACGTGACTTTTCCATGGCTATATAAAAGAGATCCTGGAAGGAAGGCCGACTTGCTGCCAGCTCACGGGGGCGGGACAATCGGTACACCCTCAGTCCCCACCATGCAATCATAATGCCTCCCCCTCACCCCCCACCCCCACCTGACAATGCTCGGCAGCACTATTCCTCTAGTGCCCCCCAGCCCCCCACTGCCCTGTCCCTAACTGGCGTTTTAGGCATCACTCTGCCCTCCCCCCTCTCCCCCTACATCCCCACCTGGCAATGCTCCCGCAGCACCCCGCCCTCTGTCCCCACCTGGCAATCCTGGGCAGAACCCTGGAGTCTAGATCGTGTGTGTTTGAGATGCCGATGACAGCCAGCCGCGCTCCTGGTAGCGTGGGCCATTCAAACAGGTTGTACAGCACCTGAGGGCAGAGGAGGGAATTGGGGTACCTTATTGCAGCGAACAGAGCACCAAGCTGTCCCCACCATTCCCTCATTTTAAGCCACGGAGGAACTTGCTTGTTTTATGGAACTGGTCCCCAGATCGGTCTAGTGGTGGCTACCCAGCAACCTGCCAAAGGTGGTCTGGTGCACACTAAAATGAGCTGTGCTGCCCAGGACAAAAAGGCTTGGTTGCCTGAATACACAACTGAATATAGTGTACGGTATTAAACTTTACCCGCATGCAACCCACCGACTGATCCTTGGTCATGAGGATGTCGATCTCGTCTACCAGGAGCAGCGTCATAGCCTGGCCCTGCCCGCCGCCCGGCTGCGGCCCGTTACGCGACACAAACATGGCCTCTAGGTGAGACAGCGCCCTGCATGGATAAGGGTGGAGGGGTCAGACAACCTGGACTCGTTACGCGACACAAACATGGCCTCTATGTGAGACAGCGCCCTGCATGGTGAAAAGGGTTCAAGGCAAACTAGGGTTGATGCGCAACACAAGCCTGGTCCCAGATGTGACAGCGCCCTGCAGGAAGCACCAGTGGCGTGGAACAATCCGCCGACAAGATCTGAGGGCCAAAGGTGATTGAGGCATCTGCAGCAGCCGTACGGCAGCTCTGGGGCAGGATCACTTTGCTGCGCCACCCACCCACGGTGGATATAAGGTCGAGGATCACATTTATGTACCACCCACTCACAGCTGCAGTACTCCTGCCCCGCATGTGCTCCATGCCCTGCTTATACCCACCCATCCACGTCTACCCAGAAAACGTTTGAACCTGCGTGCTACGTGAGCCCCTGAAAGGTTCATTAATTTTGCTTTACCCACCCAGCCCACATGGGTCCTAGGGCCAAAGATCACTTTGTTGCACAGCATCTCTGTCCCATCAGACCCTACTAAAACTGGCAACCCCAACCGAACATAAGAGAATACCCCTGGCCTCACGCACAACCACAGGTGAACACATGCTCACTTGCTGCACGGCATCTCTGCCCAGTCAGCCTTGTCCATAGCTGCACCCCCCCATCATCCTCCCCACCCCAGGGACGCAAATCCTCACTTTGCTGCACCGCATCTCTGCCCAGTCAGCCTCTCCCACAGCTTGGAGTAGACGTGCTGCGGACTGGGCAGCGACAACGCGTTGATGGTCACCAGTTGCACGCCAGCCGCCACTGCCGGCCCCCTCAGGCCCGCCAGGACCTCCATCACACACGCGGTCTTGCCAGTGCCGGGAATACCGCAGATGTACATCACACCCGAGCTCTCCGCGTCTGCATGGAAATCAGGGAATAAGGAATGGGAGGTGAGCATCAAGAGGGCTGTTCCATTGAGTTAAAACGTGCTGCAGACGCACATCACACCCGAGCTCTCTGCGTCTGCGTGGAAATCAGGGAATGAGGGCTGGAAGTTGATCATCGAGAACGCTGTTCCATTCAATGGAGAGATGCTGCAGCCCGCATATGTACATCAGGCAAGAGCTCTCAGCGTCTGCATTGGGGCTGGAGGGACGTTTAGCAACCTGCACACCTGTTGCAGATGTACTAGAGAATCATCGAGATTGCTCGAGTGCCCTGTTGTAAAGAGCACCGCTCTTTACTGTCTGTGCCTCCTTATAATGTATATTTTCCATTGCAGTCCAGATGTACATGCCATGTACATCAGTATTCCATCTCAGACCTAGAAGCTAAAGGAACGCTACAGGACGGTATGAGGTGGGGCATTGAGCCTGCTACCAGAAGCGGGGAGTTGAGTGGGCTGATCAGCTCTATTACCCGCCCGCCCACTGACAGACCCCACCCAGAATACGTGACTCACCCTTGACAATGATGTCCTCAACAAACTTGGTGACCTTGGCCTTCTCGGCATCTCTGCAAGGAAGTTCCGTCGGCGCATTGGCCAGCGACAATGCCCGCCTCGCGGCCGACAGGGGACCGCCCGCCCCTCGCACAGGCACCGTCAGCGCGCCCTGGCCCTTGAGAAGCCCCTCGGCAAGCTCGTCCACATTGTCCTCCCCAAGTCCACCGGCCACCGCCCGCGGCCGCTGCAGCGGCCCATGGCTGCCACCTCCGCTTGCCGTGGCGGGTCCGGGCGCTGCCTGACGGTTTGCCGCCGAGCGCCTGCCTGCAGCGACGCCCTGGTACTTTTTCGGCAGCCCCCCCTTGAGCATGCCCTTCTCGGCCCAGAAGGCATAGATGGGTTTGAAGTTCCTGAGCAGAGGGGGGGAGGGGGCAGCGAGGACAGGCGGTTGCGAGGGGGATCATAAAAACCTCGTTGCTTGTCCTGACTGAGGGCTTGGACTCCCTGCACAGAGGTGGCTGTCTCGAGAAAAGAGAATGCAGGCACAGCATCCCCGTTTTCTTGCGCTTGCCGCCTGGACTCCCTCCGATGCTTCCTCGGAATAATCTGGACCTGGTTCCTGACATCACTTCCCCCACTCCCTTGCCTAACTCTCCTATCTCCCCCCACCGCTGGATGCTGTCCACCCCTACCCTCCTCCTTGTCCTCTACCCTCCCCCGGCCTGTGACCCCCCTGCCCACCCATCAGCCGCAATCACCTGTCCTTGCCCTCATCATCATCCCCGCCCTCATCGCCGCTGGAAGCCGCCCATTCCTCATCCTCATCTTCGACCACGCCCGACCTCTGAACCACCGGCCCGCCCGCGCTCGGCTGCTTGTAGGTGCGGCGGAGGAAGCGCTGCGGGAGAGCAGGGGGCCAACAAGTGAGCGGCAGAGGGCAGAGGATGAGAGAGGGGGGCGGCCTCAGCCCAAGCCGCACTGTTTCATAAACCCTCAAGTCCCTGCGGGGCTTCGTTTTTCCCCCTTTATCAAAAGAGGGGGAGGTGCACAGAGGATCGAGGACTGAGTCCATGGGGGTCGATGCTTATTGTCACCAAGGGCCAATAAATGAGGCCATAAGACAAAGTTGGTCTGCAAGACTCTCAATACAGTAACAGGGGCTTGCATGCAGGATTGTACAACAGAGGAACATGCATCCGAAGACGGGCTCTCCAAATATCTGAACGCCAACAGGTGATGCTGTACTACAGTCCCGCGGCGTTTTCTCAGAGAGATGGATGCATGCATGTGGGACGCACCTTGTATGTCTGTTCGTAAATGTATTCGCACATGAAGATGTCGTTGCCCTCAAAGTTATCCATGTCCTGCATGCGCAAAAAGCCACATGTCTTATACGTTCATTACCGGTATATAGGAAAGCAATGAGCCAGGGAGTTCACAAGTTACAATGCGGTTGTCAACAAGGCTGTTTATGTCTAGTTTGCATAAGGAGCCGTCCGGGTTGAAGGGTACGATATGCCATCAAGGCATGGATACATGTGATATCCTATCAAAGCTGTCCTGGAGGGGGAAAAGAGGCCAAGAGCTACAACCGATGCTCTGTGAAGATCAGGAATCATTGTACCCTGATGGTGCAAGGAGCTATCCGCTGGACACGGTGCTCAGAAAGGCAATACAAACGGGAATGTCTATCCTCTACACAAATTAACATGGTATTGCCAGGACTGGCTATTCATAACTCGTAACCTATAGTAGCAATAGTGCTGATGATGAGGAGGCTGTCCCACTCCCATTCCCCACCCCACCACCTCCCCCCACTCTCACCTGCGGCTTGCAAAATTGCACCCTCCATGAGTCCATAGTATGGATCGGATTGACTCCCAGTTGAAGTTGGTGGTGTGGACCCCCCCCCTCCCTGCTCTGATCCCACACCCCACCTCCTGCTACTCCGATTCAGCACCCCACCTCCCCCCCCTGGTCTGATCCCACACCCCACATCCCTCCCCCCCCACGCCTACCTGCGGCTTGCACACGTGCGCCTTCCACAGAATGGACTGGATCGACTCCCAGTGCTCGTTGGTGGTCAGGAACACCTCGCGCGTGCTGTGGTGCTTCTGGCGCCCCAGGTGCGTCCTCTCCGGCTGTGTGTAATAGCGGCAGCAGAACTCCATGGAGCCGTCACCCTCCCGATTGCGCACAACGGCAGTGATGTGGCCGAGCTGCGTGGTAGGTTGCACGTTAAGAAAGTTGCAGGGTACGTGTTCAGTGTAGCAGGCGCATGCACTAGGACAGCTATGAGGCCCAGCTGTGTGCAGGTTCCAGGCGGGCGGCGCGTCAGATTGGCGCCTCAGATCCATATTTATTTCTCATTGTTTTATTTATTTTAATCGCTGTTTCATCCTCTGTACTTCCAGCTTGCTCTCACTGCTTGGCCCTTTCAAAGCAGGCCACTGCGGGTGGATGCATAGCCACAGTTACCACACCTCCCTGCCAGGACGTTCCCATCCCCCAGGGTCTACCCTGCCACACACCTCACACCCATGGCGGAACTAACCACCGGGGCTTCCTCGCCCAACAGGGTCTAGGGCTCCCTAAACCCTCTACCCTACGCGTCAGGACTCACCACTAAGAGGGTGTCGCCATACAGGGTCTAGAGTGCCCTCCACCTGAGGCTGCACTCACCACCGGGACTGTTCCGCCCCACAGGGTCTAGGTTGTAGGGACCCTACACCCCCGATGTACCATGCCCTCCACCCTAGGCTTCACTCACCGCTAGGATGTTCTCGCCCCACAGGGTCTAGGGTGGAGAGCACCCTAGATCCCGGATCTACGGAGCCCTACACCCTAGAGCCCGAATCTGCAGTGCCCTCCACCCTAGGCGTCACTCACCGCTAGGATGTTCTCGCCCCACAGGTACTTGTCGCAGGCCGTCCTGAGCGGCCGATTGGGCAGAGAGGTGCCGCGCTCACACCCAGCGCACATCCAGTCACCCTGGCCAGAGGGGAACAGGTGCGGGGGCAGAGGGAGAGAGGGTTGGGTGAGGGTGGGGGGGATGAGGGATGGTAGGGTCAGGGGGAGGGGGAGAGGGAGCTGCATAGTTGATTCGTTGGCAGGGTATTGCCGCTGAAGCGCACTAGAAACACCAAACTAGTGCGCGCAGTGCTTACCACAGGCACAGTTTTGGGGCTGGCGGGATTGAGGCACCTCATGAGAATGTAGCTGAATGGTTTTAGCTGAAGTGCACATTCGTTACACACAATCCTGGTGCGGGCGGGTGGCGCTCACCTTCGGCACAGTCGTGTGCCTTGGCTTAAGACATGTATTGAGAACGTCCTGGCGAGCTTAAGCTAGCTTGCACCAGGAACAACCCACTGGTCCCTGCAGGCGGTCTCACCTATGGCTGTCATCAGCCTAGGCTAGAGGCCTTTCATGTGGCAGCCACACAGGCAGAAGATACAGGCCAGACGTGGCTGAATTGTAGCCAAATTCCGCTTCAAGGAACACATTGGTGGCTGTGGGTGGCGCTCACCTCTGGGACGCTCTTGAGTCTGGGCTTGAGACACTTCATGTGGAATCCGCCCAGGCAGCGGCTGCACTCAATCATGTCCTCGCAGCTGTGGCTGCCGCTGCACAGGAAGCACAGGTCGGTCTGTACCTCCATGGGCAGCTGGAGCGGGTCCGGCGTCTCGATGATGTACACTGCAGGTATTGGATTGCGGGGGTATGATGCGGTGCACAGCATGATGTACACTGCAGGTATTGGATCCCGGGGGGATGATGCGGTGCGCTGCATGGCGTTTCGGCAGAGTGGGTTTCCAAGGGTGGGTGGGTGATCTACAGTACACGACAGCAACTACACGTAGATAATTGCAGTGGGGAGGATAGGAAGTGTGGCATCGTGCACAGGAACGTAGGTGTGTGTGAGATACAGCTGATGCAGGATCAGTCATGACTCATGCGTACTTCAGGTACAATTCAGCTACATTCTTGCCTAGGTTGCAACAAGCTCAGTATTGTGTGGGCCACAGTCTGCAGGCAGGTCATGGTTTTGTTCCCAAAGACCCAGTGGTGGCATGTGCTGCACCCCAAGGATGGCCTGGTGCAAGCTAAAAATATATTGCAGCTGACCATCTTGCTCAGTCCTCCATGTATAAATCGGGAGGATGAGGACCCCCCTGGACAAAGGGATGGAGACGGCAGGCTGAGGGCACCTCCTCCAGTCCACTTGAAGGACATTCAGGTGCACCTAAACTCCATGCCCAAAGGAAATACTGACCCAACCCACTGACCCCACTTGCGGGCTGGATGCAACCCAGCATCATTGAAAACGAGTGCCTGACCTCCATGCCTTGCCAGCAGATTTTTAATCTGCATCTGATCTGGGCGATCGGATCGCTCCGGCCTATCGGGGCCTGGGCTTTGTGCAGGCATGCACTCTGTGGATTGCCTAGTTCAGCTGCATGAGCGCATGCATGCGTAATGCTTGGAGAAACTTGCAGTGCCAGCAAGTGCATGTGCATGCGAGACGCTTCAGCTGGGCTGCCCATGTGCATGCACTGCCGTGCCGCATATGCGCAAGCACTGCTGCTCACCGTCGTCTCCAACATTGTACGTCTCATCATTGAGGTCGAAGGACTCAAAGAATTGCGCCCCGGTGTCCTGCTTCTTGCTGCGACTCTTTTTGGTTGGACTAGCAAGGTCATGCGTAGCAGCTGCAGCTCCCCTCCTGGATTTCGAAGTCTCCTTGCCCTTGGATTTCGTCTCAGCGCGGGCCGATCCGACTGCTTTTGAAGCCTTTGACTTGTCCCCCGTCACAGCTCCTGAGAAAATAAGGCAATTCAAGAGATCAGTATTGCCAGACATCAAATGCAGCATATCTCAGAAGCCTTCGGGAATGTCCTCCTGTGGACGAACCTTTCTTCGTTTGAGGAAAGATTTCGTCGATCCGCGGTTGGCTGCCTCCGCTGCTTGGAGGCGCATCTTTCTTTCGGAGATGCATCTGGAAGAAGTTGATTAGTACCCAGGTGTATGCGATGGGACCTGCGGAACAACTTTGACCTTTCAAATTACTTTCAAACGTGTACGGCGAATGTACGGCACCAGTTGTTGCGATCAATGACGTTGCGACTGCAGTCGAAACTGCTATTGCTTTAGGTTCAACACCTCGGCTACGATATCACAATCCAAATTCTACTGTGTCAACTACTGGACATCAATTTCAGGGCATGCAAGAAAAGGGCGCGAAAGTCGCCCACCACTTATGCCCGAGGCACGTTGCCCTGTCCAATGCAACAGAACGCCAAATTAACTCGTAGCAATACCATAAAAGTCCTATCACGTTTTACCAGAAATTATTATCTTTTAGCATGCTGTATATTTTATGTGACAAGTGCACGTCAAGAACGAAAACACAAAAAACATGGTTTTTGCTAAGTACGACCAGAAGTACGACATGGTACCTGATATACACATGCATGCAGGTGAAGGCAAGAAATTTTAAAGTGTTACCAATAGTTAGTAGATCATGGCGGAAGACAGGGACATATCATAGACGTCCTTTGCCTTTGCACCGTTAAATGCACGGAATCACACGCAGTTTGTTACCGGTAATTAATTGTTTTAGGGTCGCGCGCCTTCACTTAATTACTGAAGTCTGAAATTTTCGTCTGTGAGGACCGACAGTGTCAGTCCAGGGAATTGTTCGACACCGTACAAATTCCTCACACTTTCCCACAACGGTATGGGTACTCTCAAGGTCATGCTCTGTGCGTTACGACCTCCCCCTGCAGTTGCTACACCACTCTCGCTAGCGAAATGCCAGTTTCCATAAAAGAGGCTTCTAAACTGTTCATGGCACCTGCGGCTTAATAAAAACCATTTTTTGGCCCCGCGGTTGAAAACAAATATAATTAATTGCCTCACGCGAAGGCATAGGACGTTAATGGTACGTACAAATACGTGAGCAACTTGTCACAGCATTTAACCGTTAATGCGATAAACGGTATACGACTGAGAAGCCCGGCGATAGCGGTGAATCCCACCAATAAAATGTATCCAGTACACGAACGAACACCCCTTGGCAGTGGTTGAGAGACCCACCAACCTGCTCCCCCCAAACTTCTTCCAAGTGTGGCCAGTTGGCCACACGTGGGAGGGTCCCTTTCGTTCGGATGTCTTTTTTTTGTGGGATTTACTGCTATTGCCGGGCTTCACAGTTACATACCGTTTTATCGCATTACGGTTTATGCTGTGTTGCTCATGTATTAAAGTGTTTTGTATACCGAAGACGTCCTATGCCTTTGCGTGAGGTACTGGATGGGATATAATGGATGGATACCATTATATCACGTTTATCAAACTGTCGTGCGACAAACTCCCTTTAGCTGGACAGGTCGAGGCTGGATAAGTTGAGGCTGGACAGGTTGAGGCTGGACAGGTTGAGGCGACAGTGGTGACCAGTGGCCTATCGTTGAGAGAATATAAATGGTCGTAGGGCCGGTTCCAATCGTCAAGAACTCTCCAGTAACAAGGATTTCAATGACGGTTGTCACTTTCCGTATCGCACTTAGCGCTTCTGCCTCTAAAATCTCTCCTAGGTGTAGGGGTTTTGGATGTAGGTCTGGTACGATGGCAAGACTGCTTCGTCTACCAAGTAGGGCACAATGTACCAATTTTGGACGATCCACCAGCCCACTTGTTGCCTAAGCATGCCCGGAGGTACAAGCTGCGACCCTGTCGCGAGATGAAGGGCTTACGTGACCGCCTCGAATAGGCAGTTGTTCGCTGTGTTCGGGATGCAGTGGCTTTCGTATACCCGGCCCACTGCTTGTCAAATGGGGTACACAATGCTTTAGCTTCCACTTGGCAAGTACATTGATTGGCATTCTGTGGAAATTTGCGTCACCCGGCCAACCCCCCGGCCAGCCCCCGGTCAGTCCCCCGGTCAGTCCCCCGGCCAGTCCCCCAAAGAAGCCCGGCTCACCGATATTAATAGGGACCGCGCGCACATTTATCGCGCTAATAGAAAGTAGAAGAAGGATTATGCAGTTCATATTGAGGCGGACCTGTGTGTAGACAAGCTTATTTGTGTTAGCTTTGTAGTAGGATATTCCCGCATCGCACTCTAATGTGATATGGACTCATTACTCCCTCACCTTGTGTTAAATTTCCCGTTACTTGTGGATGTTTCTCATAAGTGCAAGGGATGCCTTAAGTGTTTAAAACTCTGAATGTTGTTATTGTTTCAGAACTGGAAACCGTGTTATCGCCTCGGCCTCTTGGAGCGAAGAAAAGCGTCTGAAAAAATGCTTACTGCAGCTACCTTGCACGTCTAGCCGCCTCGCAAATTAAGTGTCTGAAAAAAATGCTTGCGGCACAACCGGCACGTGCAGTCTCTTGGAGCGAAGAAAAACGTCCGGAAAAATGCTTACTGCAGCTACCTTGCACGTCCAGCCGCCTCGCAAATTAAGTGTCTGAAAAATGCATGCTGCACAGCCGGCACAAGCAGCCTCTTGGAGCGAAGAAAAGCGTCTGAAAAATGCTTACTGCAGCTACCTTGCACGTCCAGCCGCCTCGCAAATTAAGTGTCTGGAAAAATGCTTGCAACCGTAATGTGCAATTCGCAATCACTGGAAATGCTGCTGTCATTATATTGTCTATGAGAATTTGAATCTGATATCTGACTATGAGACTATGACCGGAGCCATGACAGTGACACCCACCCATGCCGAAATTGCATGCCAAGAGGGGTCTAGTCTTCTGTGTGGAATGTCTCAATCTGATGTTTAAAATAAAAAAACCAAAAAGGGCATTTTATTTTTACCCCCCTCCCCCCCCACTTTGTCCCTCCATATCTGGGGCCAAAAACAATTTTAATACCAGATATGGAAAGCTCTCGTCAAGCTCAGTCTACAACTTTCGAGGATGGGGTGTCGGTATTTGCCCCCCCTAACGCTTAGATGACTATTTTTACCTTGGCAGGGAAGGCAATGTGACAAGATTGCAGCCCATGATATGATAATCCCAATACTGGCCGGTATGCTAGTCTCTTGTCACATATGTTTGGATCTTGTCAACTGTCCTAATGTGGTGCAAGGTATGAAGTTTGACTACCGGTACGGTTCCTTGGATTGACACTCTACGGTACTTTCGTGACATCCCTTGTAACTGCTTCACAGGATGGCATGCATCCTTCCCTTGCTCCCTCCCTCCGAATAACGCAAGCCGCAAGTTACGAGGAACGGCTGTGTGCCTAGGATGTGAACGGTGGATATGACTAGGGTTTCACCTGATGAGGAAATTACGAATGTGAGGCTGGGATGTCGAGAGGCTGGCGCTCGTGACATCACCTTCTCTGCCTGCTACCACGTTGCAGTCGTCCTTATCCGTGACTGCTTGGTCAACATTGATTTATTCAAATCAAATTCCACTGGTTGCTGACATCAAGCAAGCTCAAGATGCTCATCTGTCTGCCCTCCGCCCCCCGTCGAGTTGCCTCTGCCTCGTCTTTGCTCTCATTTCCGATGCTGGCAGCAAAAGTTCTGCTCCTATCAACGCTGATTGCTGTCACAGAAGCAGCCAGGACACAGGGCGATGCATCCTTCAACCTGCATCCGGACGTTAACGTCGCCGAGATCAGCGTCAAGAACAGCAACAAGAAAGAGATGCGCCAACGGGAGCACGACAATGCGGACAGCAGGCAGAATCTGAATGAGCAAGAGACTGGATCCGCCATTCAAATCGACGCGCCATCGACCGACTACCCCACCAGCAGTGAAGTGCATGGCCACTGGACCTCCTCAGAGCATGGGCCCTTCGCTGCTTTGAGCTGGGCTGAGTTCAGCAGCACTGTGCTCATGGCTCCGCAGGACTGCTCAGCTACACACAAAGCGTCCCCATCCACACCCAGGGCACTGAGGGATCAGGTCAGTGCATTTTCTTGCAGGCAACTGACCCCTGGCCTACCTGACCGCGCGCACAGTCTAAAATGTTAACCTTACCGTACTGCCTGGGATATGCATAAATCCACTAGGTGGCTAGGGAGTATAGAGTAAGGGACAGAGATGACTAACCATGGCAATGTTTGCTACCTAGATTGCCTTAAGGGTATGATGGTAGGTAATTTCATGCTTGGCCAAGCACCTAGCTGATGCCTCTTATTGCTGGTCAGGGCAATGCTTGGAGCCTCTGACAGCATCCATATATTCTTTGAAACTGCATGCTACCCACCAGGGGCTAACCAACATATTGGCATGGTTTGATTTGCTTTGGTTCATGATGCAGGTCCTGTCCAAAGCTCCAAAGCATTTTGATTGGCGGGATCGTGGCGTGGTCAGTCCTGTAAAGAACCAGGTCAGTGACCATGACAGGGATAATAAACCCTAGCCCATTGGCCACCACTCACCTCACCAACTGTTGCTTTATGGTGCAGGGACCATGCGCCTGTCTGATAGCAATGTCCTCATCTCCATGAGAAAAATATGGTAACGGTGCAGACGCGGCCTAGGCCCATGCCGCGCTGTTTCCCTCACGCTCCTGCGGCGCGTAGTTTTCTCTCTGAAAGTGAAGTACGAGCTCCTGATGCAACTCAAGCTTATGCGCAATAGCCGTTTCCATCAGGGCCAGGTAGTGCTGAAGAACAGAGGAGTCTTGAAAGGTTTGTCATCAGCGACCACGATGAACAGGCTGGCGGACAAAACTGGAGCACATTGCCAGATGTTCCCAGTATCCAATCCACTCCCTCCACCTGCTGATGGTTTATAGAGATACAAGGATCTTTACCCTCTTGCCGCCAAATGGACAAATGGGATCCTGAAACCCGATTCCACCCTCCTGAAGCCTAGACCCCAAACCCTTTTCTCCCTTGGGGCTGCCTCAGCTTCTGATAGAACCATTAAAGCACTTGACCTTGAACCCTTTTCCCTCAGGGCCGCTGCAGCTCCTGCTAGACCCAATTAAACACTTCACCCTGGACCTTCAGGGTGGCATGGGGTCCAGCATAGACCTCAAAATCTCGTCACCCTGACCCCCAGGGTAGTTACCGGGGTCAGCCAGATGGCCGTTTTTTGCCGGGCTGGGTTTCCTTTTTGGCCGGCTGCGCCGGCCGGGGGGTCTGAGAATGGCGGTGGACGGAATTTTTCACACTTTTTTACATTTGTTTTTAAATTGTTTAACAAATAGTCGACTATTTAAAATATTTATGTTTGTTTCAATACTCAAAAAAAACTAGTCCGCGTCAGGTACGACAGCTGTGCTCCTAAGCAGCTGAATAAGAGGCAAATTGTCCTTATCAGAATCATAAGGATCAACCGGTGGGGGAGCACCAACAGCTGTCTCAGCCAGTTCCGGCTCCCCTTCACCATCCTCTACATCAATACCAGCAGCCAAATCCATGCCCAACAGACGGGCAGTAATACCATTTATTTCCTCGTGCAATTTCAAAAGCACAAGAGGGGCCTTGCCATTCTTAAGAGGAGCCTTGAGCAATACTGTCTCAGCCTCTGCTAGCATCTCATCACTAAACTCCTGGAAAAGAGGCTGAGTTGGTGAAATGGGAACACCAGGGGTGGCCATCTTCACCCGTAACAAAGAATCCAGAGTAGGCACTCGCAACCGATTGGTCAGCCTGTGCTTGAAGACCCGGTGCAAACTTAAGCCTCGCTCGACCACAGCGTCACTACCCTGCTGAACCCTCAACCCTCAGGGCCACTGCGGCTCTTGCTGGACCTTCTCTACCACGGGCGCAATTGAGGCCCATCACGCCATTAAGTACGGGTCCTGGCGCACCCCAACGCTGTCCGAGCAGCAGCTCCTGGACTGCGCAGGGACGTTCGACAATGCAGGCTGCAACGGGGGGCTGCCTTCGCACGCCTTTGAGTGAGTTTGGTTCTGCGGCTGTGTCAGCACTCAGCAGGGATACAGGGCACTGGGAGGAAGAGCATGCAGCCATCACAACGGGAATGGGTAGCAGGGGGATGTCCTTCATGTCCCAGATTATATCCCATACTGTGGGCCCCAGTACCATTATTGTCCTCTTACGATGTCTCGGGCATCCCTCTCCCCTTGGGACAATGTAGTTACACCAGCTATGCAGGCGCATGTCCCCAGATGACATCCACCCATAATTTGGGTCATATACTTATATAGCGGTCTTTGGATGATGTCTCAGGCATTGCTCCCGCAGGTATATCAGCAGGCGCATGTCCCCAGATGACATCCACCCATAATTTGGGTTCCATAAGAGTCCTTTTATGATGCTCCCGGCATCGCTTCCACAGGTATATCAGCTATGCAGGCGGGATCTCTGAGGAGTTCCTGTACCCCTATGAGGCCATCAGCAACGGCACCACTTGCCGGTTCGACGGAGCCGTCAACAATGTGACGGCGGGGGCACGTGTGTCCACCTCGTTCAACATCACGCAGGTGCGTGTGATGTGTGCCTGCTGCCGCCGCTTTGGTGGTCCTGTCAATAGCTTCACATCAGGGGCGAGTGTCTCCAGCTCGTTCAACATCACACAGGTGCGAGTAATGTACTGATGTGTGCCTACTGCTGATGGTCTGATGGCTCTGTCAATATGACAACCGCAGGGGCACGTGTTTCCGCTTCATTCGTTCAACGTCACATACATGCGTGTCATTGTCTATTTGTTTAACCAGATCCAGCCAGGATGGTGAAAGGGAGGTGGGTTTTAGGGGCAGGTGACTGATCCCCGCCATCCTTCTGTCTCTGGAAATGTGGCTATGTGGCTTAAAGCAACAATTGTGTCTGGGTGGCCGTATAATTTCGTAAACAGTGTCCCAAACGCGAGGAATGAGGGAGGACACCCACGTTGCCGGTAGGGACCCCACCTCTGAGATCCTGACCATGAACTAATATTTATCTCATCACCTTGTTTGCACCTTGTTGGGTGCATGGGTGGGTGGGCTTTTCCAGGTGAATGCTTCATGGCTCACCCTTCCCCTGTCTGTGCCCAATGGGCAGGAGATGAAGATGGGATCCAGTATTGTATTCATGAACAGAAATGATGGCAGCATCATTATATTGTTTTCTGTTTTTAGTACTACCGATATGCTTTACCCCCCCGCAATCATCCTTCCCCCCCTGCCCTGTTCCCTCCAGGGTGATGAGGAGGAGATCCAGTACCACCTACTGAGCCACGGTCCCATATCGATCGCATTCCAGGTAAACAAATCCTAGATATAGGCGTGGATCCATCATTGCATTCCTTTATGTAGGCGTGGATCCATTCCTCCATTCCTTGACGTGGGCATTGATTCATCATTCCATTATTATCAAGGGGGGGGGCAGTAGTCCATTAATGTGGGTGTTGATTCTGGCGTTGACAGAGGAGTTTGTTGGAAGGGGTGCTTAGGTCAGGGCTGGGATTGGGATCAGCCTTGGAAGGCAGCGTGCCTGCAAGATTGGGGGGGTGGCCAGGGCATGGTCGAATCTCCCCGTAGTTAGCAGGGCTGTGCGCATTGGGGGGATTTTTACCTGTTTGAAGGACTTGGATGGGTTGGGTGACAGTCATGTTGGCAGCAGGGCTGACCAGGGCCGGGGTAGGGCGATGAAGGGGTTTAAGAAACATATGTCCGTGCTTGGCTCTGCAGCTATTGCTTGCTGCTGAGGTTAAACACAGACTGACAGGTTAAAAGGTTTGTGGAACACACTATTGCGTCTCACTCGGTCACTCTTATCAGCCCTCCCTTTCTGCATCAGCCTCATGCCCTTCTGTCCTGCAGCTCTGTTGCCTCATTCGAATCCATGTTTCTCGTCAACGGGAAAATGTGTCCCACTCTCACTCCCATCAAACCTGCCCGTACATTAAATGAGCCCCCGCACTCTCTCACTCCCACCCGTCCCGCCCGTTCACCTTGATGAGCCCTCGCACTCTCTCACTCGCGCCAGCCTTGTGTGCGTCAACCTTGTACCCTGTGGCTTCATCCACATCCATTTCAGCACCTGCCCAAGGGGTCTGAGATTTCAAGCAGCACAGGGCCTACCACGATTTTACTCCAGCTGATTCCTCCACCGCCACCCACCGGCCCGCACATCCACCCACCCGCCCTGCTGCTCCACCCTAGGTTGCTCCTGACTTCCGCAAGTACCAGTCCGGCGTGTTTAACTCCAGCACCTGCAAGAGCGGCCCGCAGGACGTGAACCACGCGGTGCTGGTAGTAGGGTATGGCGAGGATGAGGACGCGGGGCCATACTGGACGGTCAAGAACAGCTGGTCGAGGCTGTGGGGGGAGGAGGGGTACTTCAGGATCAGCAAGGGGAAGAACATGTGCGGGCTGGCGGTGTGCGCCTCCTACCCTGTGCTGATGTAGGGAGGCGGGCATCGTACCCAGGCCCGTTTTTTAAGTAGGGAGGGGTCAGAAGCGAGTTATATCTCCAACCCACATGAATTGACAAATGGCATGTGAACATGAACATGGTAGAACTTGGCCTCGTACCTAGTGCTTGTTTAGTAGGGAGGGGTCGGAAGCGAGTTATATCCGGAAGCGAGTTATATTCTAAATCCAAACAGACGGACTGAGGGCACAAAGGACATGTCTATACAAATGGCAAGTGAACATTTACAGGGTCAACTATATTTTTGTGCCCCTGTCTAAGGAGTGGCGCATGGGGCTGTTTTTAAAGCCAACCTACAGGATTTGGGCAGGAGCACTTATAGTGATTAGGGTTAAAAATCAACCCATGGCTTGTTTTTTACTACTGGTAGTGTCACAAATGGCGGCACAATTGTAACACTCTGAAACTGTTCAATATCAGCTGTTGTTTTTAAGGTACATGAAGTATGGCGCCATGTCGGGCCCCTCATAGCAAAGGAAGATGCATTTATCTCGACTAACACATGGGCCATGAACATCCATCATCAGCTACCGGTATCGCTCGTAGAGCTACAAGTGTTTCCAAACAAAAACAATTGTCTGTTGCAAAGGGACCTAGCTGACTGAGGTCTGAGCTGAAATGTGAGCCCTCGATACCTTGGACGCTGACCAGGGGTCTGATTGATCAAGTGTGGAGGGATCAATTGTGTGTATTCGTATGAATGAAAGGGACTTAGCGGTTCGAAGCGGCCAACACCAGTAAAACCAGCGATAAGGGATGCCAGTACAGTGCGCAACACAAATAGAAAGGCCTTGAACACCCTGTCAGGGCCTAGGGACAGGACACTAATTGAGAAAGGAATTGAAGTCTCTAGTGGTCTCGAATAAATATCGTCAAGTTGCGAAATAAAGTCCCTTGCCAGGTGGTGTGGAATTATCCTTTTGTTTTCCCTCTCAAAATTGCTGCATTTCTTCACAATCTGCCAACCAGATGGTAAAAAGCCGACGTGGCAGAGTCCTTTTAGCAAGGACCAGAGGTGTAACATCAATGGCAGTTTACTCCATGGTTGTTTTCTGTTATTTTCGTCCATGAGGTGCTGATAAACGCACGAGCCGTGTATTTAGCGAAACCCGTGCCTGTGCAATCTGAAGGATAAGTCACACCTGCTCACAGTGTGTTTATAGACTATAAGGAATTAGATTTGGTGGATCTCTGGACATCCACCCAATCGTCACCCCAAAAGAAATTTCATTGCCCAAGTGAATAGATCAAACAAGACTCCATTTTGCATTCAAAGATTTCATTGCCATTGATCTCCTTCATCGGACACTTATAAATTAAGGCGATGAGCCGCCAATCGTGGCTCAGGCAATAATAGAAGAGGTCCCGGTATGTCGAGAAATAGGGAGACAAACATGTGCTTGGAGGTTTGGACAGCACTGGATTGTGAGGACATAGGAAAATCTCTGGGGGCCATGTCCTTGGCCCTACCCAAGGTAGCACGATATAGTCTTTTGGTCCATCAAATCATATCATATCATATCGTCCGATATAGCATTTTTGACAGCCCTTATCAAAGGGTTTACATGGGAGGTTTGGCTTTGGAGCTCGGAATTAAATTCCCTCGTATCAGTATGTGCACTTTCCAGATACGGAATCAACAAGTGAGAATGCCAAAACGCAAGCTTAGCCAACGCTCCATCAATATGAATATAATATTCTGACTTACTATATCGTGCTACCTTGGCCCTACCCTCCCACAGCTCCCAATAAAATCGTAAGTTAAGATAAAAACAATATAAAGAGTTAGGTGTTCAGAATGTGCGCTCAACTCCCATAGCTCCCGATAGTATGGCCAAATGTAAAAAAATAAAATTTACAGGTAGTCATTAATCAAATATATTTTCAGTTTCTCTGCCGCGTTGAGTCGCTAATAATGACCAACCAAAATTCATGGGCATCTCTTCAGTAGTGTGCTCTGATCAGTGGGGGCCAGTGACACGACTCCCCCCTTGATTCAGGAAGCTTTCAACCCTGCCCATCAATTGTTCATTCAGACCACGGTGTGTCACGGCGCACCTCGGCCTCCAATGATAATAATTGATAGTAAACATCGTAATATATGTTATTTACATGAGATGTTAAAAGCATAATTACTTCCTGCGTCTGCAGCGCCCCCTGGAGCCAACCAAGATCGCCGGCGCTCATGATCTTATCCAGTCAACACGGCATGCCCTTCTGGGCACATGCTGCGCTTCAATAGCCCTCCATCACCTAAACAGGTCTGCCAGGTCATCAAAACCTGTCATCATTTCCATAACGCTGTCGAAATCACCACCAAAGTCGTAGAGCTGCATCTCCGGGATGGCAGACGCCAGCAGCTGCTCCTGGACTGAAGCACTGGGGCCTGCGTCCGCATCCTTATACTGAAGGTCGGCCGACCCGCCCTCGTTACCTACTGCCGACCACTGCCGGCCCTCGTAGCCTCCCGACTGTGGTGATCGTCTGGCAGCGGGAGGACTGAGCGCCTGAGCATCACGACGCCTCTGAAGTGGGGAAGCAGTCAGCAGGGTCAGGGGCAGCTTGTATCAGAATTAAGAAACCAATGACAGAAAATTTGAATTTTTCAGCCATCATACTACCAGTTATCAGGTGCACTCTGTAGTGTCCGGTGCACACCAGAAGGTGGCTGCCGGGCAGCTACCACTGGGGGCCAATGTGCACCAAGCCATGACTGGCCTACGGCCGGGAACGGGCGGTAGGGCATGCTGCACCAGGACTCCTAGGCCGCAGGCCGGGACGTAGCTGAAATGTGGTTGAAATGCATTTGCATCACACTCATACAAATTTTGCTCCCAGGTCAGAGAGGCAGCATGTGGCCAAAGTGAGGGGCTGGACCCAAACAACGTCCTGGGTTCAAGGCTGAGGTTTTAGGCCACATGCGCTGGTCAGGGTGCAGGGTTTAGGCTTATAAACGCCTGCACACCATCCAAGAAAGTATTTATCTGGACATTCCAGGATGGGATGGGAGGGGGTGAGCAGTGATAGAAGAGGTCAAGAGGCACAAGTGTGAAACATTGTAAACTAAGGTAAACTAACGTATAATACCGTACTGTTAAGACCACGTTGCCATCTCAACAACTTTTTTTCTTGTCAATGCAATCAGGGCCGAAGATTAAGGAAAGCCATCCTTGCTGCTGTGATGCTGTGTAGGGTACCATGTGCTCACCTTAGATGCGTGTCCCCTTTAAGCTAGCAAGAACAAGCAACCCAGAAAAAGAGGACGCAGCCAGCCAACCAGACGCGGTTCCTGAAGCCCATAGTTAAGGGCTGCATGGTGGAGGACCGCGAGTGCCCACAGCCCCAACCATTGCACATCAGCATTCACATCACGGCAGAAGTACGTCATCACAATTTTAATGTATTTTTGCCATTGTCTTAACTGTTGGTAACTCCCCGCCACTGCCTCAAGTGGTAAGTCTTCCCCACTAATACCTAAGGCTCCAGCCCACCATCATCGTCAGCAGCTGGGAGTTGGTTACTTGGTTGTTGAGTACGTCAGTCCCGAAACCCTACCTTCACACAAGGGGACGCACAGGTGTGTGTGACGGGAGGGTTTACAGGATTCTCATACCTAATTTACAGCCTGTTTTCGATCACTCTGTGTGTGTGGGGTGTGTGTACAATGGTCAGCGGAAAATTTCAGCGGGGGCCATTTCACTGTTACCCATTTTTACCCAGCCTTTACCCATGCGGAACCGGTTATATATCCTGCGTTACGTGGCCGTGCAGGATTCCTTTATTTGGGCCTTTTAGGGTGTTTCCACTTTCCACTGGCAATTACGAATTCAATCAACTTCGATCAAGGATGCTGTAGGAGGCAGCCGACTGACGGCAACCGACACCGATTAATTACGCCGCAGAAAACGCACGAAAAATGATTTTCCCGCAGGGGGTAAAACGGAACGCAAGGGATTATTACAGTGAGTGGGGTAAATATGTAGGAAGGTATATGCCTGATATAATAAAATTTCATATCCGGTAGATACACGAATTGGTGAGTTGGAACTGAAAACCATCATTTGGTGCGTGTCCTGTTCAGCGAGAGCAAAATATGAAAGTGTGAACGGTAAAAAAGTTTGAATGCCCGGTTAAACGCTTCGATGTACGTGTCCAGCAGGGTGCAGGGGGGGGTGTCTAAGCCTCCAGGAGTCCAGCCAGGAGTCCTGGGTATGGATCACCCCAGGTGGTATGGATCGGCCCAGGTCCGACTCGTGACACACCGCACATGAGCGCACTCACGCCTCCCTTGCCGCGAACATGTACCAGATATTCAATTAAAAAAGGGGAGATAATCAGCTAATCCAATCACCAGATCGACACTGTTGTACCATGAGTCTTGGTCAGCATACGCTGGAGGCGACGCTATCCTCGGGTGACGTCATCTTGAGCTTCTCTGATGGCCGCTCCGTCAGGGCACATCGATTCCTTCTTGTGATGGCTTCTGATGTTATGCAACCGTTCTTGCTGGAAGCCAACTCGGAGCACGAAGAGCCAGCAAGGAAGAGGCATGCTAGCCAGACTGAAGCTGATGCAGCATCCTCTACTGTGCCAGTAAGTAGCCGAGCATCAGCTGCTTGATATCTCTCGGTAGACAAGTGAAAGACGACACAAATGAATCTCCATGCACACCGGGGCTTGTTGGATTGATGGTCCCAAAAGGCCAAGACACGCAGCCTTGTAGGCCGTTGTTGTCACCCACAGACCCACTCACCCCCCATTGACTCAATCTGCAATACCGTCCTGTCACTTTCAAGTGGTGCTTGAACATCGGGGGCTGCAAATCCCTAATATTCGCACCATTGAAATGGCATTCCTATTTTCGAAATGAAGGTCGAATCACCACACATTTGTCAACCTACGTGTGGAATTTTGATTGAAATACCGTCGATGCTCTCATGCTTATCCTTAACAACAACAAAAATGGTTATGGAGGGTTCTGATTCCTGGCTCCGACTCTTCTCCACGACCAACTCTAGCTTTCAGTAGAGCAACAGCAGCCAACGCCCATGGGGTTTTGCTGGAGGGGGGACCTGATGTTTGTGTTGGAGTCTAGGCAGCAGATTCTGCTGTGTGTTTGAAGTTCTTTTTATGTCCCTCTTTGGATGATAACTTCAGTGACATAGACGTTGGAGCCAAAAAGACCTGATGGGGGGAAAATCAATCCCCAAATCCTATCACCTGCATATCGGTACGTTGATTTCTCTGTGAAATGCCTGGAATCACCCCCTGGAATCACCAAATGAAAGTAACTGTGCAGTACGGCAGGTTATCAAAAGTGAAGCAGACATGAAGAGTGCGCTGTATGATTTTCCAAATCTCTAAAAATATCACTGAAAAACCAGGTGTGCATAACGAACGCTCAAAGAGTGACGTTTGTGTAATAATGCTACCCTGTTTCAATAATGCAAATGTTGTGCTTCTCATGCGATCGAGTGCTGTGTGTTCCCAAAGCAGCTTCCGGAAACATGAGATCATTTAAATGATTTCTTACGCAATCATTGCATGCCCCATTCCACAGGAAACTGCTTGCTACGCGATAGGGTGAATGCTTAATGGAAAACATTCAAACACGAAGCTGATCACCCCCTGATTCTGATTGGTCCAAATCGTGTTTATGTATACGCCAGGTTGAGGGATGCTTGGAGGACTGGATGGAGGTGCTGAGAGTCGTGTACAATGGAGGTAAGCTGGGCTTCTCACCTATGCCTCCTATCACAACCAGACAATTCAAATCAGCAGTTTCTGATGCTCTCTGTCTAAATCGATCTTACAGTGATCAAGGGGGATCACCTATTGTGACCCCGTCTGTCACCTACCGGATTCTTCCAATCGCGCACCAATACGACATGCCGGCTGTGCTGGAGAGGTGTTTCAGCGTCTTTGATGCAGCCAAGCCTCAGTTCTGGCGCTCGCCTTCTGCACCGTCAACCTCAGCCTCCAGCTCAGCATCCGGCCCAGATCTATTTGAATGGCTCGCGCTGTCGGATTCCCTGCAATACACACCCATAATCCAGGCATGCCTGTCACAGCTCGCGGAGGCGACAAAGCCAGCTATCTCGCCCATTCTGGGTGCTCTGCACAGCCCTGTCCAGAGGGGTCTACTGCTGGGGCTCCGTCAGGAAACATGTCTGGAGGTTATCAATATGTTGTCAGGCTTGCCGTTAAGGTTCAAGGTGAGTGTTTTAGGGGGGGGGTAGATTTTCCACCTGTCCTTGAGGTAGGTCTGCCAGGCCTGAAAGAGGATAACTTGCACATCACCAAGGGAGGAAAGAGGTCAGGGAAGAGGATGACATACACTGTTGTTTAAACCATACCATTCCAACCTTCTCATCTCTCTGGTTTGTGTGTTTCCGATACGATAATGCAGTTCTGATCTGATTGACTGAAACATGCAGTCCTAAGCCCCCCCTTCTCTTGTCCCTCGTTATCACCACTGCGGTGAATGAGAGACTGCATTACTTAGATGTTTGCTCCCCATCTACAGGGACTGAGCGTTCCTCGGATCATTTGTGACCCGCCTGTGTCTTCCCCAGTGGCGGCTAATGTGAGTATTGGGGTTGAGTGCTGGTCTGAATTTGAATTCGCCTCGAGTATGATATTAATCCATATGATCCATGACAGGTTACCGGTATTTGTTGAGCTTGGCCTGACCTATATTTTTATTTTCCTTCTCCAGGGTAACATGCCAGGCGAAGACGGGGAACAGGATTGGGCTGTGAACAACCGCAACATGTGGAGCTGTTTGTGGAACTCTCAGCTAGTCTTCGATGTCGTGCATCAAGGCGAGGTGTACCTCCAAGTGTGGGATATTGACGAGCAGTGGTCGAGAACGAGCCTTCGAATGGGATCTGAGCAGGACGTCAGTGTGAGAGGCATTGATGTCAACGCTGATGGACTGGCGCTTGTCCTCGATGCGTCTGGGAAGGCGAGCATCTGGAGCCTGACTGGCTGTCGGTACAGGGGTGAATTTGACCCAGTGGATTCTGTGGATGATTACTGCGGGCGCACATGGTATGGCAACAGCTGCGTCATCTGCACCACCGATACCAGCGTGCTCCGAATATGGGACATTGTCCAGGATATAGCTATGCCGAGCCTGAGAGGGCACGAGGACCGGATTCGGGGGTGGCAATCCTCGAAAGTAACCAGCTTGGTTATTTCGTGCTCGGAAGATGAGACCGTACGGCTGTGGGATACACGCATGTGTGAATGTGTGCGCACTTTGAAAGGGCATCAAAATTCAGTTGGCCGCGTTGATATGGATTTCAGCGGCTGCACAGCTGTCGGCAGGTCTGATGATGAGACGATCCGAGTGTGGGATCTTGGAACTGGCTTGTGCCAAACTGTGTTTGACATTCCTATCAATCCTGGAGCTGTCTATGAGGTTGCTATAGACGCTTCGGGATCCACCGTGCTGGCCTCATCGTTCTCCGATGCGTGTATGAAAACCTGGGACCTCACCAGGCAGGTGGCAATCGTCTACTACAATGTTGAAGAGGGGATCTCACTGAGGACCTGGTGCCACAGCCCTGGCCTCTCGATGCTGTGCCTGATGACGGCTGTGCCGAGTGGGAGTGATGAGGGTGTGTTCTCATCCAACATCCAAGTGTGGCGCTAGAGCGCTTTGTGCCCAGCGCCGGACTGCCCTTCTGTCAAAGTTGTTATCCATAAGTGTTGCAGCATTGATGAAGGTCCGCCGGGGGTGGGGGGGAGGGGAATTCAATTGCTGGGATTAGGCAGGGGGGGACTGAACAACAAATGTTGTAATACTTGCGAGTATGATGGTCTGATGTTCCCTACAGGACTGGTTCCTGGATTTTATACCCGGCATGATTTAAATATTCCGTCCCCGGATTTGATTGACTTCTGTGTTTCAGTTCAGGGTCGGACGTGCATCAGTCCATGTCGTAGAAGCCTTGCATGGCACAATGTATTGCTGAGACACATCCAGACTTGTGCACCACTGCACCCGTGACCCGTGTCATGTCTTATGACTGGGGCCTATCTTTTGCACTATGGGGTTCAGTCATTCCCTCGCCACTGCCCCATGGTGGTGTGTTGGTTGCTTGCCCAGGGGTTCATTGCTTTTCGCTCCCTGTCCTGGCGTATTGGAAGCCTACACCGGTTTACGGGCATATGTGACATCCCATGCATTAAATATTTAAATGTGATGCTCTGTCGGACTAAAAAACCTCCACTTCGCTTTACATCCAGTGACAATGGAGAATTGGGCACTGACCACCGTAGACCCTCTAGTATCACTCTGTTGGGCGCACACGCCGCCATGCTTTTAAATAGGGCCCAGAGGTGTAACTTTATTAACCCAGCTATATCACAATAAGTCCTAATCATTGCAGACATGCAAGGCATATTATAATGTGACCCTAGCCACACACATTGCCCCCACGACATGTTTTATGGCTGGGGCTTATCTTTTGCACTATGGGGTTCATTCCCACGCCACTGTTGTGGTTGTGTGCTAGTTGCTTGCCCAAGGAGGTCACTGGTTTTCGCTTACTGTCCTAGAGTATAAAGTGCCTGTACCGATTTACATGTCCCATGCATCAAATGTGATGCTCTGATGGACTGTAAAAACTTCACAAACTTCACACAACGAGGCCTCGTAGGTGCACAGGCTGACCTGCATGGTTGGTGTCTTACCGTATTATCCTATACCGTATTATCCTATGGGCGTGAATGACGTTAAACCTCAGGGCCCAGCCCCAAAAGGCTCAGCTACGTGGCACCCATCTGTTCTATTGGAAGGGGGGAGGAGAAAAAGGGATAATCAATTTGGGGGACAGACAAAGGCTGGCAAATATGGTCAGCGAGGGGAATCCCCAGCCTCTAAACGTCTTTGCCTTCACGATATCTACAACAAAAGCTAGGGCATCCCACCCTTGCCTGCCCCGGTACGAGGTATAAAAGTCAGTGGCACCCTCTGGGGAGCTGCGCATGCATCCCCGTTCCTTAGCATTTAGGGGTGCAGAGGCTCACCAGCCTGATGAAGTTCTGAGTCGAGTCAAAAGAACTTTTCCCACCGCAATCATTCTGAAATTTCAGAAACGCAGATAAAACCGAGGATAAAACAACCAGATACCGATTAGTTGCATCATATCAATTCCATGCTAACCATGGGCAGGACAAACCAACAGAGACCGCTCCTTAAACATGTCATCGAATTGATAAACTCACTAGAGGAAAAACATTTGCCTGGTCACGGTGAATTGAGCCATCCCTATCTCCCTGTATGGCTATATGTCATTGCAATATGCAGGACGAGCAAGAATTTACAGCGCAATTAAATACAACAGGGGTGCCATCACGTCTTAAGTCCCATACATTCGATGCCGACAACTTCATACCATAAATCCCATCCCCCAAATAATTGGGCTGCCATCCGGCATAAGTTGGGCAGCCGGCCTCCCACTCTGTGAAATCCAAGCAAAATGACAAGAAGCCCAGCGTTGCGAGCAGGGGGGTGCGAGCTTGCGGCTCATGATGGCCAAGCACAGCAGACATCTGTCCTGCGTATGTTGCAAATTTTCATACGGTCACGGTACTACCAGTGTGGGACTGACTGATCTTAAGCTGCAGAGCAGGCCCTTGCTAACGAGGACGAACCAGTGATTGCTCTAGTGCACACCAGACTAACTTTGGCAGGCCGCAAGGTAGCCACCACCGGGCCGAAAGTGACCAAGCCTTGACCGGCCTACGACCGGTGGCCCAGGCAGTAAGCCTTGGTGCAGCAGGCCCCCACGGCCACAGGCCATACTGTAGCTGAACTATAGCTGGATCCCCCTACAATGACCAGTGGGCCAACGTCTGCAGGACTGTCAGCCCAGCCCGAGGGTGACTGTCTGCGCCAGTGCCCGCAGCATCGCGGCCCGGCTTGCAAAGTGCGGCCCCACCTCCGTCCACGCCACTAGGCGCACCGTGTCGACCAGGACCCTGCCCTCCTTGTGAAGCGGCAGCAGCAGCTCGCCTTGCAGAGCCCCGGGGCTCGACGTGTCCGCCCTCAGGCCTGCCAGCAGCTGCACCATCGCAGCCTCGTTCTGGCGCCCAAGGGATATCGCCATGGCCAAGTCCCGCAGACGAGGCAACTCCCTGAGGGATGCGCCGCCCATGACGAGGCAGAACCACAGCATGTCGAGCGGGTGAGGGGGCAGGTGGCCCGCCGCTGCTGCCCCCTCCTGTTCCGCCAGCCGCGACACCTCTAGACGCATCAGGTCCGAGATGATGGCCTGGGCCACCAAGTTGCACGCCTCGGTCTTGGAGCGGCCGCTGCGGTCAAACCCCGATACCGCACACACGCGTCTCGCCATGGTCTCCATGTCGGTGCCCCGCTCGAACATAGGCTTGCCGCCGCCCTGCCTCAGGCAGAACAGGAAGCGGGCCAGCGCGTCCGCGTTGCCCGCCCTTGCGGTGGCCTCCATGTCGAGGAGCGTCTCCTCATCTGCGCCCTTAGCCTCCATGCAACGGCCCAGCTCAAGCAAGGACTCGGGCAGCTCCGGCAGCTCTGGAATCTCCCCATCATCCTCATCCTCTTCCCATCCATCTTGTTGCTGCTGTTCCTTGGGGTCATAGTCAGGTGGGTCCAGGCAGGGCAGCTGTACACGCTCCGCTTGACCCGCCGCAGCTGCAGGGATGCGGGCAGCCCCTGTGGCCACCTCATCCTTCTCCAGGCACAGGCGCCGATGCACCAATCGAGACAGTCCGGCGGTTTGGGGGCCCGGGCGAGCCTGCACCCCAGCCTCGCACATGTCTGGAGAGTAGATGTACGGCCGCCGCAGTACTGTCAACGGACTGTCTGTCATGCCCACTGAAGTGCTGATGGCAAAGCAATGAGCCGATGTGGGCGCGTGGCGCAGCACGGATGTGGGGCTCTCGGTAGCAAGTGAAGATTCAGCTTGGGAGACACACGCGAGCCGTGAGGGTTTGGAGGGGCTCGGGCTGCCTTTGGCTGGGCTGGTGTTGTGCCCTGCCTGGAGCATGTGCCGGGGCAGGGCCACCAGCCGGGCGGCTGAGGAGGGGGAGCTGCTATATGTATGCTGGTTGCGTAGGGCTCGGCAGTACACGCCGGGGCCTTCCTCAGTATCCCCGTCTTGGCCGACTACTCCTCCGGGGGCAGCGCGGGTGGGGGATGGCTTGTGGGGTGTGAGCCGCAATGAGAGGCGGGTCGGGGAGGTGAGAGATGAGGGAGGAGGCAGAGGGATACTGGCTGATGGACAGCGTTTGCGCTGGTGGTGCATGCGCTGCTTCTTTTTCCCCATGCCAGCCTCCTCTGCCGTTTCTGCGTGTCTCATGGGCGTGCATGGGCGAAACAGTTGAGGAAGTTCACACCCTCTTGCACTGTGTGAGGGAGTTAAGATATTCAGAGAGGAAGCGGTACTCACTGGATGCCCTACCTATTTCAAGATAGCTGAAATCTGAACGTATCGTTTCTGCACGCCCGAACAAAGCAGTACTGAAAGGTACATCAAGCAGGATATGAGATGGAGGCCTCTCCTCAACCCTGGCAAGGGCACAGACCTTCTTAGACCTCTCACCTTGGATGTCAGCTATGTAAGCACTCTGTCGTCCATCGGAATGCGCCTGCTAGGAAAACTCCATCTTCAGATTCCTTTCGGGTAAATCGAAAACTACCGGCACACGGGACCAGCGTTTGAAACCGTGGACGTGGAACAGCTGACCTAGTGAACGCTAGCGGCCTTCGGCATATTACCTTATGATGAGCTGGTCCCTCATCGCTGCGGCTGGAGACGCAGCCCATTCCAACAACCAACGTTTAAACCTCTGGTGCCTGCTCTCGTATTCAAATACCGGTGTGCCGGCCTCTATTCACAGATCGAGATACTCAAAACAACTTGAGATTTCGGCAATATCAGCCTCGATAGACCTAGTCTGTCCTGGCCAATTAGATAGTGTACTGCTGATGTTACAAATTCGTTGGCACGGACCTCACACTGTGTGAGACAGGCCGTAGGCCGACACAGGTCAAGTCCAAGCAAAAGAAAAGGGGCTGACACAATAAAAGCAGCCTGTTCGACCTCGCCATGACTGCACTGCAAAAGAACCACCCTGGTGAATTGGCGTACATTGGCGCCTTGTGCTCGAAGGACCACCGTCCGCCGTCCACCTCTTTTCAAATTCGGCAGTGGACGGTTGGATGAATCAGGGGGGTGAATGCCTGACACAATCTGTTAGAATACATGTGATAACGGAGGCTCTGATCACCGGATCTGATATTGAAATGGCTCCCACTGTCATGATACTGTAGGCGAGAGGCCGAATCAGAAGGAGGCTATCCGTAGCACCGATCCGTAGGTCGTGCATGCGTCGCTCTTGTACGGTACCATGTATCCCGTCCAATGGTTTGAATTCCAAGTGTCTATAAGCTTGCATCAAGAAAATACCAGGAGTTGTGGTAGGAAGACGTCTGAGTGGAGGGGTAAAGGAAGAGAAGACTGGCGGAGCAGACATAATGGAGAATGCGTCGAAACGAAACGGATGGAACGAGGCCAATCAGGCCATGCATGGACTGTGATGGCATGGCAGCATGGGCTGAGCAGCAGCGACTCCGAAGTAGGCGACCTATGTCGTGTGTCGGAGCCTACTGGAAGTCATGCATCCAAGAACTTATATGAGTACATGGCGCGTGTATTAGAGGCCCTGGTACATGTCCCTGGGAAGTCACATTTTTGTTTGTTCTGATGCAAGCATGGGCTCATCAAGATCAGGTGAAGAAGGGGATGAGCCTAAAAGAAGCACACACGTTCTGGAACTTAAATATGAAATGCTTGTCGCCACATCATATAATACATATACCAATACTTGCATTCGGTTCGGACTGCAAAATAATTAAATACAATGTTTAACAACGGAACTCCAGCTACTGACAAACTTGATGGCATTGAATAATGCCATCCCAATCGCATGTTGGATAAAAATGCCAACAAGCCCAATAAAATCAAAATCTGCCACACAACGCCTCCAATTTTTGTGTCGTCACACTGCAACACCAACAGTCAACATAAGTCTTCCTCACTATGTCCACCGCTCTCCCGCTCATGCTGCCAGGGCATGTGTCCCAGCAGGCGCCGGAGCACTGACCGATACAGGCTGATACCCTGTAAAAGGAGGTGAAAGTCATGATATTTTTCAGCAAAGAAATGCAACCTGCGACCAAGTGCAGCACAGTTGAGCCCAACAGATTCCCCCCCCCGTCTGTTCTTTTCCCTCTCCTCTAGCCTGAGGTTTATTTCCGCCCGACCAGACAGTTGGGCGCCGGCCGAGCCTTTTCAGCTTGGCCCATAGGTGTTATATCATTGACTTGAGCTCAACAGGTCGGACTCAACTTCCTCCAGCACAGGAACAAGTCATTATTCATCAATGAAAAGGGCTTTCTACCGGCAGTTTTAAGACACAAACATGAAGAGACTAGTGAATGGCCAGTGGTCATTCAAGAGTGCTTAAGCTACAATTCAGCTATTTCTACAGCCTCATTTTACTTTTATCGCATATGGGCAGCAGGGCTTGGTGCATTAAGTCTAGGCATCGGCAATATACTTTACATGCCCTGCCAATGTAAAGTAGATCATATATACAGTATATCAAGTCAGGAAAAAGTGGCCCTAAGTAAAAAAAAAATGTATGGATTCAGCTTCATCAGGGCATTCAGAATATGCAGCTAACTCGTCCCATCTAAGAAAGCCAAGACCCCAAAACATAAAACACCGTATTTGTTTGACCCGGTTCGCAGGTTCGCAAAATGGGGCAGGTCTGGTCCGGTAGTTCAGTTATAGTACCACTACATGATCAAGAGGCACACATTTGAGACTCATAGCGTGACTATCCTTAAGTTCTCAAGTCAGTCAGAGTAATCGTTCAGAGAAACCTCCTCGTGCTGAACCTCCTAGACCTCGCCGTCAGCACGGTTCGCCTTGACATAGATCAGCTTCTCAGCCCACTTGATGGGTTGGACGGCGACAACTTCTGCCCGTAGCCTTTGCATGAAGGTAGCAACACGCATCGCCAGCGTTTTCCTCGCCCAGGAGGACGGAATAGAAATTGTTCCAAACTCGCTTAATCTTATTCAGCTCGGCACACAGAGCCTCAGGCTCCCACTCGGTCCCTAAGTGCAGTTGCTTGCCATTGTCGAGAAAGATAGATCGTTTTGCTTTCTTAGGGGCTATTTCAGGTAACAAGAGTATTATTGGAGTATAGAATCGGACGAGAACGCATGCGCTTGTCTCACAAGTAGCCCACAGTAGCTGAAATGCCGTATTTCCATGTTTTCAGTCGCGACATTCGGGATTTTCGCGACTTAATAAAAAGTATATCTGATATGTCGAATTCTAATCTTTATGATATCATGTAATATATACTTTATATTAAATAATATTGCCGATGCCTAATAACATACCTATTGCCTTTATAGCTACCGCCCGGCGGCCCCTGAAGGTAGTTCGACGCGCAATCAAGCAAGCACACTGGGAGGCGAGCACACTGCCTTTGTAGAGTCACTTACCATAGCCCACACTTGTGTGGTTCTCCTTAGCCACCTTGGCCAGCTCGTTCATGTGATCCTTCCTAAAGTCATCAATCATGCGAGTCACCTGCGCAAGGATCACACGGGGTGGCTTGACATCTCACATAGTGCCCTAATATCCAGTTCGCCCCCCCCTGCCCCCCCGCCCGTTGTTTCCCCCATTGCCCAGGGACATTTGAAACACCTCCTGGCCTCCGGCCAGAGGCCCCTTGCATGGCAAGCCAGGCTGCTTAGGACTGCATTAAGACACCACTTGAGGTTTGGCCCCTATAAGAAGTTTTGGGGGACCGCGGGGCAGCCTGCCTCAGGTGGGTTCGCATCCAGGGGGGGGAATAATGCAGTGCCCTTGTGCAGTGCATCCGTTTTTGTGCGGACATAAAATTCAAAGCTCGGGCATGTTCTGCACGGCATGAATCCACATAGGTCCCTGCAGCAAACCCCGTCTCTTGCAGAAACATCATTGTGGTCAGTAATTAGTTCAGGATTTTAGGTATTCCGGTTTCGCAGCCCCACCTCTGAGGGCAAGAACTCAAGCGTGGTCAGCACCGCTGCCGACAGCTGCAGGCTGGGCTCCAAGATCTCCGGCACGACGGCAGTTGCGCCGGCCTTCTCGAGGTTAATGCCGTGCGCGATGTCATGCGCACGCACGAACGTCTTAACGCCCGGGAAGTGCTTGTTCATGGCGTAGACGGCGCGGTAGTTGGCACCGGGCGTGTCGAGCGCGATGATTGCGCAAGAGGCGCGCTCGGCGCCCAGCAGGTGCAAGACGTTGGGTGAGCCGGCATCGCCGAAGTAGACAGGAAGGTCGTGGATCTGCCCATGCAAGACAGAGTATCGCGAGTGTGTGAAAAGGAGCGGCAATCGACGATCTCAGACTCTAAGCGAAAGGGCACGAATCGAATATCTCAGACCCTGACACAAAGAGCAGGAATCAATGATCTTAGAAGGGAAGGAGCACCACCTGTATCATGGTGACAAATCAATGGGCAGGGCATCCCTGATTCAGCCCCAGGCTCTCTGCCCCAGGTAGGATATCCCTGCCCAGGCTCCTGGCCCTTAGCATATGCACCATCTTGACCGAGCGCTGGTCAAGTGAGGTCTAGTACCTCACAGCTGACATTGCCACCCCATTGCTTTCTGCGATTTCATCTCAACTTCATCTCCCCCAATCCTCTGATGAACGTGAGCGCCGAAGATGCCTTTACCAGCCACACCTCAACTCAGCAACATGGCGTACAATGGGTACCTGGTGTAGTATTCCCTGCAGCTAGGGCCACCGGCCTTTAGCCGGGCCAGGCTTGACTCCCATCTTGCATAGTGGTGGCCGCCCATCCGCCAGCCAAGGCGGTTGGGTGCGCGCTAAAATGTACAGCACATCAAGACCGTCTCTCACCTTGCCCTTGGCGACCTGGTCCGATGATGAATCAATGGCCACAAACGGGATGAGGTTCTCGCTCAGAAGCTGGGAGATGAGCTGACCTGACCGGCCGTATCCCATGATTATGACATGGTCCCTCAGCTCCTACAGGGGTGGGTGCGGGAGGGTTAAGAGTTTAGGGCCGAGCGGGCATAAGAGTACAATATTTCAAGGGTAGGGTAGATTTCAGGGTTCAGGGTGGAGCAGCTGCAGGGGATGAGGTTCTCGCTCAGAAGCTGGGAGATGAGCCGACCTGACCAGCCGTATCCCATAATCATAATCACATGGTCCCTCAGCTCCTACAGGGGCAGGTGCCGGAGGGTTCAGGGTTCAGGGTTCAGCGGCCGTATCCTATAATAACCTCCCTCAGCTCCTTCAGGGGCGGGTGCAGCGGGCCTCTGGGTTCAGGGCCGAGAGGCTGTATCCCATGATCATCACATGGTTCCTCAGCTCCTAGAGAGGCGAGTGCGAGAGGGTCGAGCGGACATAAGAATACAAGGTTTCAAGGTTTAGGGTTTAGGGTTCAAGGTAGAGCAGCTGCAGGGTGTAAGGTGTCTCCAGATCAATGTCAGTGTCGGGGATTAGGGATGAGCCACCGAAAGCCCAGGGTGATGATAACTAGTCCCGAAGCTCCAACAGGCAGGTGGGAAGGGTTCACGGTCAACAGATCAGGGTTGCAGAACTAGGGGTATAGGTTCAGGTTCAGAGTACAAGGGGACATCATGACTCCTGAGAACTGAAACCCCACATAATAGTTTCCTTTCATCTCTTTTCCTCCAGTGGCGATATCTGCCCAACATTGCGTCCTCTCTGCCCCAGCCATCCCCTGCTCGGGCGCGCCCCCACCTTGGTCTCCTCCTCCTTGGGCGATAGCGCCTTGGTGTCGCTCTTCTCCAGCAGCACGCCCATCTGCTCGCCCATGGCCGCCAGGTAGGGGAGCAATGCCATGGACAGGGCCACCACTAGGTACATAATGCTGGTCACCTCCACAGGCAGGACGTTCTGCGATACCGCCACTCCAAACGCCACAAACGCAAACTCGCCACCTGGGAGGCGATCGCAAGGGTAAGGGCGCAAGGATGGTAGTGGTTTTTATTACAGTGCGTGCCAGACCCCTTTCGGCAGGCTGCTGAGTAGCCACTACTGCGGCAATGGGGACCAAACCTGGACCGTCCAATGGCCAGGGGCGCAAGCAGGAGGGCTTGTTGCACCCAGGCCCCACAGCCCTAGGTTGCGAAGTAGTGATACAAGGAAACTGAATCTTTTAGCGACCCTTAAAACTTCAATTACTGCAAGCGACCTTTTCCCTAAACAGTGGATGACGCGGTCTATGCGTACAACATGCCGGATATGGGTTTAGCCACGAGCAGCGCTGTTCCTTGAACCCTATAATCAGCCCGGAGCGGATGGCAAAACGGCACGGCACGGCACGGCAAAACCATGCGCTGAGGCACACTCAAGACAAAAAACCGAAACCACGCACCTGGCGCAATAATCAGCCCGGAGCGGATGGCAGTCATCCTGCTGAGGCCGAACAAGGGACCCACAGCCGCCATGACGGCCAGCTTGCCTCCCACTAGCAGTACGATGCCCACCAGCACCTCCTTCCACTGCGGATACATCAGGGCAAGGTGGGGCGCTTGCGATTGATTTCTGTGTGTGCAATCTTGAAGAAGCAACATATGTTCTACTTGCCGCCCATGGGCTGAACAATGCCAACCAGCACTTCTTTCCACTGCGGATATATGACATATATCAGAGCGAGGCGGGGCGCTTGCAATTATTTTTTTGTTTTCTATTTAAGGTCTACAAACAAACAACACATAGTCTCCTTGCATGTACGAAGGGTAGAATGTAATGAAGGGTAGAAGGCCACGTGCTTGCAATTGACATCAGAGCAATACAAAACGTTGGTGATGGTGCCACCAGTGCAAGACTGTGTGGTTGCAATACTGCCCCTGCCTTCAATATTACAGGTCCCACCTTCTGGATGAAGAGCTGCCCCGAGATCTCCATGCCCACACTCATGAAGAACAATCCCATGAGCAGACCCTTGTAAGGCGCGATGTCCGATTCAACCTACAGAGGGCAAGGGGAGCAAAGAGTATACTTGAGACGCAATGCTGGCAAGGCCCAGGCGCATGTTTGGGCAGCTGTATCATCAACAGGTGTCAAACCAGAGCGCATGTTCCACGCTTTAAAACAAAATGCGCATATAAATCACAATAATATTCCTCAGTCGGTGCACGGAGGCACCTGTGCCTTATTCAGATCTGTCTCCTTCTGCCTTTGAAATGCCTAGGGTACCATGAGTAAACGAGAGGTCGTGTAAGTCGCCTTCGGGCCCCAAGGCTTAACCTAAGAGCCTCAAGGTAGTGCTATTAGCCAAAGGCAGCGCTGCTGTATAGAGGTTTCTTTGCCCAAGATTTCCAAAGGCATTGGACAGAATTGTGTGCACCGTCCTATGCCCCTTCCCATGATCCAACCTAACGTCTCCTTCACCGTCATCATTCTGACCTATGAGCTAGCCCTGTTGCTAGACTATTGTCAGTCCTGTTGCCCCCTTGCTGCCAGCCCAGCCTCCTCACCTGAAGCGCATACTCTGTCTCAGCAATGAGCAGGCCGGCCAGAAATGCACCCAGCGCCAATGACAGGCCAGCCAGCGACGTCAGGAAAGAAGTCCCCAAAACAACCAGGAGCGTGGTGCTAGCGAAAATCTCGGCGTTTGCGAACTGCGTACAGCGGGGAGGCGGATGGTTGTTTGGCAGGAGGGGCTAACATGATGATATATTTATATTAAGGCTTGGGGATCAGAGTTTAATATAGCGCTCATGCCACCATGTTGTTAATACCGTGCCACTGCCTTCCTCACCCATGCCACCATGTTGTTAATACCGTGCCACAGCCTTCCTCACCCATGCCACCATGTTGTTAATACCGTGCCACTGCCTTCCTCACCTGTGCCACCATGTTGTTAATACCGTGCCACTGCCTTCCTCACCTGTGCCACCATGTTGTTAATACCGTGCCACTGCCTTCCTCACCCGTGCCACCATGTTGTTAATACCGTGCCACTGCCTTCCTCACCCGCGCCACCATGTTGTTAATACCGTGCCACTGCCTTCCTCACCTGTGCCACCATGTTGTTAATACCGTGCCACTGCCTTCCTCACCTGTGCCACCATGTTGTTAATACCGTGCCACTGCCTTCCTCACCCATGCCACCATGTTGTTAATACCGTGCCACTGCCTTCCTCACCCATGCCACCATGTTGTTAATACCGTGCCACAGCCTTCCTCACCCATGCCACCATGTTGTTAATACCGTGCCACTGCCTTCCTCACCCGCGCCACCATGTTGTTAATACCGTGCCACTGCCTTCCTCACCCATGCCACCATGTTGTTAATACCGTGCCACTGCCTTCCTCACCCATGCCACCATGTTGTTAATACCGTGCCACTGCCTTCCTCACCCATGCCACCATGTTGTTAATACCGTGCCACTGCCTTCCTCACCCATGCCACCATGTTGTTAATACCGTGCCACAGCCTTCCTCACCCGTGCCACCATGTTGTTAATACCGTGCCACAGCCTTCCTCACCCATGCCACCATGTTGTTAATACCGTGCCACTACCTTCCTCACCTGTGCCACCATGTTGTTAATACCGTGCCACTGCCTTCCTCACCTGTGCCACCATGTTGTTAATACCGTGCCACTACCTTCCTCACCCATGCCACCATGTTGTTAATACCGTGCCACTGCCTTCCTCACCCATGCCACCATGTTGTTAATACCGTGCCACAGCCTTCCTCACCCGTGCCACCATGTTGTTAATACCGTGCCACAGCCTTCCTCACCCATGCCACCATGTTGTTAATACCGGGCCACTGCCTTCCTCACCCATGCCACCATGTTGTTAATACCGTGCCACTGCCTTCCTCACCCATGCCACCATGTTGTTAATACCGTGCCACTGCCTTCCTCACCCATGCCACCATGTTGTTAATACCGTGCCACTGCCTTCCTCACCCATGCCACCATGTTGTTAATACCGGGCCACTGCCTTCCTCACCCGTGCCACCATGTTGTTAATACCGTGCCACTGCCTTCCTCACCCATGCCACCATGTTGTTAATACCGTGCCACTGCCTTCCTCACCCATGCCACCATGTTGTTAATACCGTGCCACTGCCTTCCTCACCCGTGCCACCATGTTGTTAATACCGGGCCACTGCCTTCCTCACCTGTGCCACCATGTTGTTAATACCGTGCCACTGCCTTCCTCACCCATGCCACCATGTTGTTAATACCGTGCCACAGCCTTCCTCACCCATGCCACCATGTTGTTAATACCGTGCCAAAGCCTTCCTCACCCATGCCACCATGTTGTTAATACCGGGCCACTGCCTTCCTCACCCATGCCACCATGTTGTTAATACCGTGCCACTACCTTCCTCACCTGTGCCACCATGTTGTTAATACCGTGCCACTGCCTTCCTCACCTGTGCCACCATGTTGTTAATACCGTGCCACAGCCTTCCTCACCCATGCCACCATGTTGTTAATACCGTGCCACTGCCTTCCTCACCCATGCCACCATGTTGTTAATACCGTGCCACTGCCTTCCTCACCCATGCCACCATGTTGTTAATACCGTGCCACTGCCTTCCTCACCCATGCCACCATGTTGTTAATACCGTGCCACAGCCTTCCTCACCCGTGCCACCATGTTGTTAATACCGTGCCAAAGCCTTCCTCACCCATGCCACCATGTTGTTAATACCGGGCCACTGCCTTCCTCACCCATGCCACCATGTTGTTAATACCGTGCCACTGCCTTCCTCACCCATGCCACCATGTTGTTAATACCGTGCCACTGCCTTCCTCACCCATGCCACCATGTTGTTAATACCGTGCCACAGCCTTCCTCACCCATGCCACCATGTTGTTAATACCGTGCCACTGCCTTCCTCACCCATGCCACCATGTTGTTAATACCGTGCCACAGCCTTCCTCACCCGTGCCACCATGTTGTTAATACCGTGCCAAAGCCTTCCTCACCCATGCCACCATGTTGTTAATACCGGGCCACTGCCTTCCTCACCCATGCCACCATGTTGTTAATACCGTGCCACTGCCTTCCTCACCCATGCCACCATGTTGTTAATACCGTGCCACTGCCTTCCTCACCCATGCCACCATGTTGTTAATACCGTGCCACAGCCTTCCTCACCCGTGCCACCATGTTGTTAATACCGTGCCAAAGCCTTCCTCACCCATGCCACCATGTTGTTAATACCGGGCCACTGCCTTCCTCACCCATGCCACCATGTTGTTAATACCGTGCCACTGCCTTCCTCACCCATGCCACCATGTTGTTAATACCGTGCCACTGCCTTCCTCACCCATGCCACCATGTTGTTAATACCGTGCCACAGCCTTCCTCACCCATGCCACCATGTTGTTAATACCGTGCCACTGCCTTCCTCACCCGTGCCACCATGTTGTTAATACCGTGCCAAAGCCTTCCTCACCCATGCCACCATGTTGTTAATACCGGGCCACTGCCTTCCTCACCCATGCCACCATGTTGTTAATACCGTGCCACTGCCTTCCTCACCCATGCCACCATGTTGTTAATACCGTGCCACAGCCTTCCTCACCCATGCCACCATGTTGTTAATACCGTGCCACAGCCTTCCTCACCCATGCCACCATGTTGTTAATACCGTGCCAAAGCCTTCCTCACCCATGCCACCATGTTGTTAATACCGGGCCAAAGCCTTCCTCACCCATGCCACCATGTTGTTAATACCGTGCCACTACCTTCCTCACCTGTGCCACCATGTTGTTAATACCGTGCCACTGCCTTCCTCACCTGTGCCACCATGTTGTTAATACCGTGCCACAGCCTTCCTCACCCATGCCACCATGTTGTTAATACCGTGCCACTGCCTTCCTCACCCATGCCACCATGTTGTTAATACCGTGCCACTGCCTTCCTCACCCATGCCACCATGTTGTTAATACCGTGCCACTGCCTTCCTCACCCATGCCACCATGTTGTTAATACCGTGCCACAGCCTTCCTCACCCGTGCCACCATGTTGTTAATACCGTGCCAAAGCCTTCCTCACCCATGCCACCATGTTGTTAATACCGGGCCACTGCCTTCCTCACCCATGCCACCATGTTGTTAATACCGTGCCACTGCCTTCCTCACCCATGCCACCATGTTGTTAATACCGTGCCACTGCCTTCCTCACCCATGCCACCATGTTGTTAATACCGTGCCACAGCCTTCCTCACCCATGCCACCATGTTGTTAATACCGTGCCACTGCCTTCCTCACCCGTGCCACCATGTTGTTAATACCGTGCCAAAGCCTTCCTCACCCATGCCACCATGTTGTTAATACCGGGCCACTGCCTTCCTCACCCATGCCACCATGTTGTTAATACCGTGCCACTGCCTTCCTCACCCATGCCACCATGTTGTTAATACCGTGCCACAGCCTTCCTCACCCATGCCACCATGTTGTTAATACCGTGCCACAGCCTTCCTCACCCATGCCACCATGTTGTTAATACCGTGCCACTGCCTTCCTCACCCATGCCACCATGTTGTTAATACCGTGCCACAGCCTTCCTCACCCATGCCACCATGTTGTTAATACCGTGCCACAGCCTTCCTCACCCGTGCCACCATGTTGTTAATACCGTGCCAAAGCCTTCCTCACCCATGCCACCATGTTGTTAATACCGGGCCACTGCCTTCCTCACCCATGCCACCATGTTGTTAATACCGTGCCACTGCCTTCCTCACCCATGCCACCATGTTGTTAATACCGTGCCACAGCCTTCCTCACCCATGCCACCATGTTGTTAATACCGTGCCACTGCCTTCCTCACCCATGCCACCATGTTGTTAATACCGTGCCACTGCCTTCCTCACCCATGCCACCATGTTGTTAATACCGTGCCACAGCCTTCCTCACCCATGCCACCATGTTGTTAATACCGTGCCACTGCCTTCCTCACCCATGCCACCATGTTGTTAATACCGTGCCACTGCCTTCCTCACCCATGCCACCATGTTGTTAATACCGTGCCACTGCCTTCCTCACCCATGCCACCATGTTGTTAATACCGTGCCACAGCCTTCCTCACCCGTGCCACCATGTTGTTAATACCGTGCCACTGCCTTCCTCACCCATGCCACCATGTTGTTAATACCGTGCCACAGCCTTCCTCACCCATGCCACCATGTTGTTAATACCGTGCCACAGCCTTCCTCACCCATGCCACCATGTTGTTAATACCGTGCCAAAGCCTTCCTCACCCATGCCACCATGTTGTTAATACCGTGCCACTGCCTTCCTCACCCATGCCACCATGTTGTTAATACCGTGCCACTACCTTCCTCACCTGTGCCACCATGTTGTTAATACCGTGCCACTGCCTTCCTCACCTGTGCCACCATGTTGTTAATACCGTGCCACAGCCTTCCTCACCCATGCCACCATGTTGTTAATACCGTGCCACTGCCTTCCTCACCCATGCCACCATGTTGTTAATACCGTGCCACTGCCTTCCTCACCCATGCCACCATGTTGTTAATACCGTGCCACTGCCTTCCTCACCCATGCCACCATGTTGTTAATACCGTGCCACAGCCTTCCTCACCCGTGCCACCATGTTGTTAATACCGTGCCACAGCCTTCCTCACCCGTGCCACCATGTTGTTAATACCGTGCCAAAGCCTTCCTCACCCATGCCACCATGTTGTTAATACCGGGCCACTGCCTTCCTCACCCATGCCACCATGTTGTTAATACCGTGCCACTGCCTTCCTCACCCATGCCACCATGTTGTTAATACCGTGCCACAGCCTTCCTCACCCATGCCACCATGTTGTTAATACCGTGCCACTGCCTTCCTCACCCATGCCACCATGTTGTTAATACCGTGCCACTGCCTTCCTCACCCATGCCACCATGTTGTTAATACCGTGCCACAGCCTTCCTCACCCATGCCACCATGTTGTTAATACCGTGCCACTGCCTTCCTCACCCATGCCACCATGTTGTTAATACCGTGCCACTGCCTTCCTCACCCATGCCACCATGTTGTTAATACCGTGCCACTGCCTTCCTCACCCATGCCACCATGTTGTTAATACCGTGCCACAGCCTTCCTCACCCGTGCCACCATGTTGTTAATACCGTGCCACTGCCTTCCTCACCCATGCCACCATGTTGTTAATACCGTGCCACAGCCTTCCTCACCCATGCCACCATGTTGTTAATACCGTGCCACAGCCTTCCTCACCCATGCCACCATGTTGTTAATACCGTGCCAAAGCCTTCCTCACCCATGCCACCATGTTGTTAATACTGGGCCACTGCCTTCCTCACCCATGCCACCATGTTGTTAATACCGTGCCACTACCTTCCTCACCTGTGCCACCATGTTGTTAATACCGTGCCACTGCCTTCCTCACCTGTGCCACCATGTTGTTAATACCGTGCCACAGCCTTCCTCACCCATGCCACCATGTTGTTAATACCGTGCCACTGCCTTCCTCACCCATGCCACCATGTTGTTAATACCGTGCCACTGCCTTCCTCACCCATGCCACCATGTTGTTAATACCGTGCCACTGCCTTCCTCACCCATGCCACCATGTTGTTAATACCGTGCCACAGCCTTCCTCACCCGTGCCACCATGTTGTTAATACCGTGCCAAAGCCTTCCTCACCCATGCCACCATGTTGTTAATACCGGGCCACTGCCTTCCTCACCCATGCCACCATGTTGTTAATACCGTGCCACTGCCTTCCTCACCCATGCCACCATGTTGTTAATACCGTGCCACTGCCTTCCTCACCCATGCCACCATGTTGTTAATACCGTGCCACAGCCTTCCTCACCCATGCCACCATGTTGTTAATACCGTGCCACTGCCTTCCTCACCCGTGCCACCATGTTGTTAATACCGTGCCAAAGCCTTCCTCACCCATGCCACCATGTTGTTAATACCGGGCCACTGCCTTCCTCACCCATGCCACCATGTTGTTAATACCGTGCCACTGCCTTCCTCACCCATGCCACCATGTTGTTAATACCGTGCCACAGCCTTCCTCACCCATGCCACCATGTTGTTAATACCGTGCCACAGCCTTCCTCACCCATGCCACCATGTTGTTAATACCGTGCCACTGCCTTCCTCACCCATGCCACCATGTTGTTAATACCGTGCCACAGCCTTCCTCACCCATGCCACCATGTTGTTAATACCGTGCCACAGCCTTCCTCACCCGTGCCACCATGTTGTTAATACCGTGCCAAAGCCTTCCTCACCCATGCCACCATGTTGTTAATACCGGGCCACTGCCTTCCTCACCCATGCCACCATGTTGTTAATACCGTGCCACTGCCTTCCTCACCCATGCCACCATGTTGTTAATACCGTGCCACAGCCTTCCTCACCCATGCCACCATGTTGTTAATACCGTGCCACTGCCTTCCTCACCCATGCCACCATGTTGTTAATACCGTGCCACTGCCTTCCTCACCCATGCCACCATGTTGTTAATACCGTGCCACAGCCTTCCTCACCCATGCCACCATGTTGTTAATACCGTGCCACTGCCTTCCTCACCCATGCCACCATGTTGTTAATACCGTGCCACTGCCTTCCTCACCCATGCCACCATGTTGTTAATACCGTGCCACTGCCTTCCTCACCCATGCCACCATGTTGTTAATACCGTGCCACAGCCTTCCTCACCCGTGCCACCATGTTGTTAATACCGTGCCACTGCCTTCCTCACCCATGCCACCATGTTGTTAATACCGTGCCACAGCCTTCCTCACCCATGCCACCATGTTGTTAATACCGTGCCACAGCCTTCCTCACCCATGCCACCATGTTGTTAATACCGTGCCACAGCCTTCCTCACCCGTGCCACCATGTTGTTAATACCGTGCCACAGCCTTCCTCACCCATGCCACCATGTTGTTAATACCGTGCCACAGCCTTCCTCACCCGTGCCACCATGTTGTTAATACCGTGCCACTGCCTTCCTCACCCATGCCACCATGTTGTTAATACCGTGCCACAGCCTTCCTCACCCATGCCACCATGTTGTTAATACCGTGCCACAGCCTTCCTCACCCATGCCACCATGTTGTTAATACCGTGCCACAGCCTTCCTCACCCATGCCACCATGTTGTTAATACCGTGCCACAGCCTTCCTCACCCATGCCACCATGTTGTTAATACCGTGCCACAGCCTTCCTCACCCATGCCACCATGTTGTTAATACCGTGCCACAGCCTTCCTCACCCATGCCACCATGTTGTTAATACCGTGCCACAGCCTTCCTCACCCATGCCACCATGTTGTTAATACCGGGCCACTGCCTTCCTCACCCATGCCACCATGTTGTTAATACCGGGCCACTGCCTTCCTCACCCATGCCACCATGTTGTTAATACCGTGCCACAGCCTTCCTCACCCATGCCACCATGTTGTTAATACCGTGCCACAGCCTTCCTCACCCATGCCACCATGTTGTTAATACCGTGCCACAGCCTTCCTCACCCATGCCACCATGTTGTTAATACCGTGCCACAGCCTTCCTCACCCATGCCACCATGTTGTTAATACCGTGCCACAGCCTTCCTCACCCATGCCACCATGTTGTTAATACCGTGCCACAGCCTTCCTCACCCATGCCACCATGTTGTTAATACCGGGCCACTGCCTTCCTCACCCATGCCACCATGTTGTTAATACCGGGCCACTGCCTTCCTCACCCATGCCACCATGTTGTTAATACCGTGCCACAGCCTTCCTCACCCATGCCACCATGTTGTTAATACCGTGCCACAGCCTTCCTCACCCATGCCACCATGTTGTTAATACCGTGCCACAGCCTTCCTCACCCATGCCACCATGTTGTTAATACCGTGCCACAGCCTTCCTCACCCGTGCCACCATGTTGTTAATACCGTGCCACAGCCTTCCTCACCCGTGCCACCATGTTGTTAATACCGTGCCACTGCCTTCCTCACCCATGCCACCATGTTGTTAATACCGTGCCACAGCCTTCCTCACCCATGCCACCATGTTGTTAATACCGTGCCACAGCCTTCCTCACCCATGCCACCATGTTGTTAATACCGTGCCACAGCCTTCCTCACCCATGCCACCATGTTGTTAATACCGTGCCACAGCCTTCCTCACCCATGCCACCATGTTGTTAATACCGTGCCACAGCCTTCCTCACCCATGCCACCATGTTGTTAATACCGTGCCACAGCCTTCCTCACCCATGCCACCATGTTGTTAATACCGTGCCACAGCCTTCCTCACCCATGCCACCATGTTGTTAATACCGTGCCACAGCCTTCCTCACCCATGCCACCATGTTGTTAATACCGTGCCACAGCCTTCCTCACCCGTGCCACCATGTTGTTAATACCGTGCCACAGCCTTCCTCACCCATGCCACCATGTTGTTAATACCGTGCCACAGCCTTCCTCACCCGTGCCACCATGTTGTTAATACCGGGCCACTGCCTTCCTCACCCATGCCACCATGTTGTTAATACCGTGCCACTGCCTTCCTCACCCATGCCACCATGTTGTTAATACCGGGCCACTGCCTTCCTCACCCATGCCACCATGTTGTTAATACCGGGCCACTGCCTTCCTCACCCGTGCCACCATGTTGTTAATACCGTGCCACTGCCTTCCTCACCCATGCCACCATGTTGTTAATACCGTGCCACAGCCTTCCTCACCCATGCCACCATGTTGTTAATACCGTGCCACAGCCTTCCTCACCCATGCCACCATGTTGTTAATACCGTGCCACAGCCTTCCTCACCCATGCCACCATGTTGTTAATACCGTGCCACAGCCTTCCTCACCCATGCCACCATGTTGTTAATACCGTGCCACAGCCTTCCTCACCCGTGCCACCATGTTGTTAATACCGTGCCACAGCCTTCCTCACCCATGCCACCATGTTGTTAATACCGTGCCACAGCCTTCCTCACCCATGCCACCATGTTGTTAATACCGTGCCACAGCCTTCCTCACCTGTGCCACCATGTTGTTAATACCGTGCCACTGCCTTCCTCACCCATGCCACCATGTTGTTAATACCGTGCCACTGCCTTCCTCACCCATGCCACCATGTTGTTAATACCGGGCCACTGCCTTCCTCACCCATGCCACCATGTTGTTAATACCGGGCCACTGCCTTCCTCACCCGTGCCACCATGTTGTTAATACCGTGCCACTGCCTTCCTCACCTGTGCCACCATGTTGTTAATACCGTGCCACTGCCTTCCTCACCCATGCCACCATGTTGTTAATACCGTGCCACTGCCTTCCTCACCCATGCCACCATGTTGTTAATACCGTGCCACAGCCTTCCTCACCCATGCCACCATGTTGTTAATACCGTGCCACAGCCTTCCTCACCCGTGCCACCATGTTGTTAATACCGTGCCACAGCCTTCCTCACCCATGCCACCATGTTGTTAATACCGTGCCACAGCCTTCCTCACCCGTGCCACCATGTTGTTAATACCGTGCCACTGCCTTCCTCACCCATGCCACCATGTTGTTAATACCGTGCCACTGCCTTCCTCACCCATGCCACCATGTTGTTAATACCGTGCCACTGCCTTCCTCACCCATGCCACCATGTTGTTAATACCGTGCCACTGCCTTCCTCACCCGTGCCACCATGTTGTTAATACCGTGCCACTGCCTTCCTCACCCATGCCACCATGTTGTTAATACCGTGCCACAGCCTTCCTCACCCATGCCACCATGTTGTTAATACCGTGCCACAGCCTTCCTCACCCATGCCACCATGTTGTTAATACCGTGCCACAGCCTTCCTCACCCATGCCACCATGTTGTTAATACCGTGCCACAGCCTTCCTCACCCATGCCACCATGTTGTTAATACCGTGCCACAGCCTTCCTCACCCATGCCACCATGTTGTTAATACCGGGCCACTGCCTTCCTCACCCATGCCACCATGTTGTTAATACCGTGCCACAGCCTTCCTCACCTGTGCCACCATGTTGTTAATACCGTGCCACTGCCTTCCTCACCCATGCCACCATGTTGTTAATACCGGGCCACTGCCTTCCTCACCCATGCCACCATGTTGTTAATACCGTGCCACAGCCTTCCTCACCCATGCCACCATGTTGTTAATACCGTGCCACAGCCTTCCTCACCCATGCCACCATGTTGTTAATACCGTGCCACTGCCTTCCTCACCCATGCCACCATGTTGTTAATACCGTGCCACAGCCTTCCTCACCCGTGCCACCATGTTGTTAATACCGGGCCACTGCCTTCCTCACCCATGCCACCATGTTGTTAATACCGTGCCACAGCCTTCCTCACCCATGCCACCATGTTGTTAATACCGTGCCACAGCCTTCCTCACCCATGCCACCATGTTGTTAATACCGTGCCACTGCCTTCCTCACCTGTGCCACCATGTTGTTAATACCGTGCCACTGCCTTCCTCACCCATGCCACCATGTTGTTAATACCGTGCCACTGCCTTCCTCACCCATGCCACCATGTTGTTAATACCGTGCCACTGCCTTCCTCACCCATGCCACCATGTTGTTAATACCGTGCCACAGCCTTCCTCACCCATGCCACCATGTTGTTAATACCGTGCAACAGCCTTCCTCACCCGTGCCACCATGTTGTTAATACCGTGCCACAGCCTTCCTCACCCATGCCACCATGTTGTTAATACCGTGCCACAGCCTTCCTCACCCGTGCCACCATGTTGTTAATACCGGGCCACTGCCTTCCTCACCCATGCCACCATGTTGTTAATACCGTGCCACTGCCTTCCTCACCCATGCCACCATGTTGTTAATACCGGGCCACTGCCTTCCTCACCCATGCCACCATGTTGTTAATACCGGGCCACTGCCTTCCTCACCCGTGCCACCATGTTGTTAATACCGTGCCACTGCCTTCCTCACCTGTGCCACCATGTTGTTAATACCGTGCCACTGCCTTCCTCACCCATGCCACCATGTTGTTAATACCGTGCCACAGCCTTCCTCACCCATGCCACCATGTTGTTAATACCGTGCCACAGCCTTCCTCACCCATGCCACCATGTTGTTAATACCGTGCCACAGCCTTCCTCACCCGTGCCACCATGTTGTTAATACCGTGCCACAGCCTTCCTCACCCATGCCACCATGTTGTTAATACCGTGCCACAGCCTTCCTCACCCATGCCACCATGTTGTTAATACCGGGCCACTGCCTTCCTCACCCATGCCACCATGTTGTTAATACCGTGCCACAGCCTTCCTCACCTGTGCCACCATGTTGTTAATACCGTGCCACTGCCTTCCTCACCCATGCCACCATGTTGTTAATACCGTGCCACTGCCTTCCTCACCCATGCCACCATGTTGTTAATACCGTGCCACTGCCTTCCTCACCCATGCCACCATGTTGTTAATACCGTGCCACTGCCTTCCTCACCCATGCCACCATGTTGTTAATACCGTGCCACTGCCTTCCTCACCCATGCCACCATGTTGTTAATACCGTGCCACTGCCTTCCTCACCCATGCCACCATGTTGTTAATACCGTGCCACAGCCTTCCTCACCCATGCCACCATGTTGTTAATACCGTGCCACAGCCTTCCTCACCCATGCCACCATGTTGTTAATACCGTGCCACAGCCTTCCTCACCTGTGCCACCATGTTGTTAATACCGTGCCACTGCCTTCCTCACCCATGCCACCATGTTGTTAATACCGTGCCACTGCCTTCCTCACCCATGCCACCATGTTGTTAATACCGGGCCACTGCCTTCCTCACCCATGCCACCATGTTGTTAATACCGGGCCACTGCCTTCCTCACCCGTGCCACCATGTTGTTAATACCGTGCCACTGCCTTCCTCACCTGTGCCACCATGTTGTTAATACCGTGCCACTGCCTTCCTCACCCATGCCACCATGTTGTTAATACCGTGCCACTGCCTTCCTCACCCATGCCACCATGTTGTTAATACCGTGCCACAGCCTTCCTCACCCATGCCACCATGTTGTTAATACCGTGCCACAGCCTTCCTCACCCGTGCCACCATGTTGTTAATACCGTGCCACAGCCTTCCTCACCCATGCCACCATGTTGTTAATACCGTGCCACAGCCTTCCTCACCCATGCCACCATGTTGTTAATACCGGGCCACTGCCTTCCTCACCCATGCCACCATGTTGTTAATACCGTGCCACAGCCTTCCTCACCTGTGCCACCATGTTGTTAATACCGTGCCACTGCCTTCCTCACCCATGCCACCATGTTGTTAATACCGGGCCACTGCCTTCCTCACCCATGCCACCATGTTGTTAATACCGTGCCACAGCCTTCCTCACCCATGCCACCATGTTGTTAATACCGTGCCACAGCCTTCCTCACCCGTGCCACCATGTTGTTAATACCGTGCCACAGCCTTCCTCACCCATGCCACCATGTTGTTAATACCGTGCCACAGCCTTCCTCACCCGTGCCACCATGTTGTTAATACCGTGCCACTGCCTTCCTCACCCATGCCACCATGTTGTTAATACCGTGCCACTGCCTTCCTCACCCATGCCACCATGTTGTTAATACCGGGCCACTGCCTTCCTCACCCATGCCACCATGTTGTTAATACCGGGCCACTGCCTTCCTCACCCGTGCCACCATGTTGTTAATACCGTGCCACTGCCTTCCTCACCTGTGCCACCATGTTGTTAATACCGTGCCACTGCCTTCCTCACCCATGCCACCATGTTGTTAATACCGTGCCACAGCCTTCCTCACCCATGCCACCATGTTGTTAATACCGTGCCACAGCCTTCCTCACCCATGCCACCATGTTGTTAATACCGTGCCACAGCCTTCCTCACCCGTGCCACCATGTTGTTAATACCGTGCCACAGCCTTCCTCACCCATGCCACCATGTTGTTAATACCGTGCCACTGCCTTCCTCACCCGTGCCACCATGTTGTTAATACCGGGCCACTGCCTTCCTCACCCATGCCACCATGTTGTTAATACCGGGCCACTGCCTTCCTCACCCGTGCCACCATGTTGTTAATACCGTGCCACTGCCTTCCTCACCTGTGCCACCATGTTGTTAATACCGTGCCACTGCCTTCCTCACCCATGCCACCATGTTGTTAATACCGTGCCACAGCCTTCCTCACCCATGCCACCATGTTGTTAATACCGTGCCACAGCCTTCCTCACCCATGCCACCATGTTGTTAATACCGTGCCACTGCCTTCCTCACCCGTGCCACCATGTTGTTAATACCGTGCCACAGCCTTCCTCACCCATGCCACCATGTTGTTAATACCTTGCCACAGCCTTCCTCACCCGTGCCACCATGTTGTTAATACCGTGCCACTGCCTTCCTCACCCATGCCACCATGTTGTTAATACCGTGCCACAGCCTTCCTCACCCATGCCACCATGTTGTTAATACCGTGCCACTGCCTTCCTCACCCATGCCACCATGTTGTTAATACCGTGCCACTGCCTTCCTCACCCATGCCACCATGTTGTTAATACCGGGCCACTGCCTTCCTCACCCATGCCACCATGTTGTTAATACCGGGCCACTGCCTTCCTCACCCGTGCCACCATGTTGTTAATACCGTGCCACTGCCTTCCTCACCTGTGCCACCATGTTGTTAATACCGTGCCACTGCCTTCCTCACCCATGCCACCATGTTGTTAATACCGTGCCACAGCCTTCCTCACCCATGCCACCATGTTGTTAATACCGTGCCACAGCCTTCCTCACCCATGCCACCATGTTGTTAATACCGTGCCACAGCCTTCCTCACCCGTGCCACCATGTTGTTAATACCGTGCCACAGCCTTCCTCACCCATGCCACCATGTTGTTAATACCGTGCCACTGCCTTCCTCACCCGTGCCACCATGTTGTTAATACCGGGCCACTGCCTTCCTCACCCATGCCACCATGTTGTTAATACCGGGCCACTGCCTTCCTCACCCGTGCCACCATGTTGTTAATACCGTGCCACTGCCTTCCTCACCTGTGCCACCATGTTGTTAATACCGTGCCACTGCCTTCCTCACCCATGCCACCATGTTGTTAATACCGTGCCACAGCCTTCCTCACCCATGCCACCATGTTGTTAATACCGTGCCACAGCCTTCCTCACCCATGCCACCATGTTGTTAATACCGTGCCACTGCCTTCCTCACCCGTGCCACCATGTTGTTAATACCGTGCCACAGCCTTCCTCACCCATGCCACCATGTTGTTAATACCTTGCCACAGCCTTCCTCACCCGTGCCACCATGTTGTTAATACCGGGCCACTGCCTTCCTCACCCATGCCACCATGTTGTTAATACCGTGCCACAGCCTTCCTCACCCATGCCACCATGTTGTTAATACCGTGCCACAGCCTTCCTCACCCATGCCACCATGTTGTTAATACCGTGCCACTGCCTTCCTCACCCATGCCACCATGTTGTTAATACCGTGCCACTGCCTTCCTCACCCATGCCACCATGTTGTTAATACCGTGCCACAGCCTTCCTCACCCGTGCAACCATGTTGTTAATACCGTGCCACAGCCTTCCTCACCCATGCCACCATGTTGTTAATACCGTGCCACTGCCTTCCTCACCCATGCCACCATGTTGTTAATACCGTGCCACAGCCTTCCTCACCCATGCCACCATGTTGTTAATACCGTGCCACAGCCTTCCTCACCCATGCCACCATGTTGTTAATACCGTGCCACAGCCTTCCTCACCCGTGCCACCATGTTGTTAATACCGTGCCACAGCCTTCCTCACCCATGCCACCATGTTGTTAATACCGTGCCACAGCCTTCCTCACCCGTGCCACCATGTTGTTAATACCGTGCCACTGCCTTCCTCACCCATGCCACCATGTTGTTAATACCGTGCCACAGCCTTCCTCACCTGTGCCACCATGTTGTTAATACCGTGCCACTGCCTTCCTCACCCATGCCACCATGTTGTTAATACCGTGCCACTGCCTTCCTCACCCATGCCACCATGTTGTTAATACCGTGCCACTGCCTTCCTCACCCATGCCACAATGTTGTTAATACCGTGCCACTGCCTTCCTCACCCATGCCACCATGTTGTTAATACCGGGCCACTGCCTTCCTCACCCATGCCACCATGTTGTTAATACCGTGCCACAGCCGTCCTCACCCATGCCACCATGTTGTTAATACCGTGCCACAGCCTTCCTCACCCGTGCCACCATGTTGTTAATACCGTGCCACAGCCTTCCTCACCCATGCCACCATGTTGTTAATACCGTGCCACAGCCTTCCTCACCCGTGCCACCATGTTGTTAATACCGTGCCACTGCCTTCCTCACCCATGCCACCATGTTGTTAATACCGTGCCACTGCCTTCCTCACCCATGCCACCATGTTGTTAATACCAGGCCACTGCCTTCCTCACCCATGCCACCATGTTGTTAATACCGGGCCACTGCCTTCCTCACCCGTGCCACCATGTTGTTAATACCGGGCCACTGCCTTCCTCACCTGTGCCACCATGTTGTTAATACCGTGCCACTGCCTTCCTCACCCATGCCACCATGTTGTTAATACCGTGCCACAGCCTTCCTCACCCATGCCACCATGTTAATACCGTGCCACAGCCTTCCTCACCCATGCCACCATGTTGTTAATACCGTGCCACAGCCTTCCTCACCCGTGCCACCATGTTGTTAATACCGGGCCACTGCCTTCCTCACCCATGCCACCATGTTGTTAATACCGTGCCACAGCCTTCCTCACCTGTGCCACCATGTTGTTAATACCGTGCCACTGCCTTCCTCACCCATGCCACCATGTTGTTAATACCGTGCCACTGCCTTCCTCACCCATGCCACCATGTTGTTAATACCGTGCCACTGCCTTCCTCACCCATGCCACCATGTTGTTAATACCGTGCCACTGCCTTCCTCACCCATGCCACCATGTTGTTAATACCGGGCCACTGCCTTCCTCACCCATGCCACCATGTTGTTAATACCGTGCCACAGCCTTCCTCACCCATGCCACCATGTTGTTAATACCGTGCCACAGCCTTCCTCACCCGTGCCACCATGTTGTTAATACCGTGCCACAGCCTTCCTCACCCATGCCACCATGTTGTTAATACCGTGCCACAGCCTTCCTCACCCGTGCCACCATGTTGTTAATACCGTGCCACTGCCTTCCTCACCCATGCCACCATGTTGTTAATACCGTGCCACTGCCTTCCTCACCCATGCCACCATGTTGTTAATACCAGGCCACTGCCTTCCTCACCCATGCCACCATGTTGTTAATACCGGGCCACTGCCTTCCTCACCCGTGCCACCATGTTGTTAATACCGGGCCACTGCCTTCCTCACCTGTGCCACCATGTTGTTGATACCGTGCCACTGCCTTCCTCACCCATGCCACCATGTTGTTAATACCGTGCCACAGCCTTCCTCACCCATGCCACCATGTTAATACCGTGCCACAGCCTTCCTCACCCATGCCACCATGTTGTTAATACCGTGCCACAGCCTTCCTCACCCGTGCCACCATGTTGTTAATACCGTGCCACAGCCTTCCTCACCCATGCCACCATGTTGTTAATACCGTGCCACTGCCTTCCTCACCCATGCCACCATGTTGTTAATACCGGGCCACTGCCTTCCTCACCCATGCCACCATGTTGTTAATACCGGGCCACTGCCTTCCTCACCCGTGCCACCATGTTGTTAATACCGTGCCACAGCCTTCCTCACCCATGCCACCATGTTGTTAATACCGTGCCACAGCCTTCCTCACCCGTGCCACCATGTTGTTAATACCGTGCCACAGCCTTCCTCACCCATGCCACCATGTTGTTAATACCGTGCCATAGCCTTCCTCACCCGTGCCACCATGTTGTTAATACCGGGCCACTGCCTTCCTCACCCATGCCACCATGTTGTTAATACCGTGCCACAGCCTTCCTCACCTGTGCCACCATGTTGTTAATACCGTGCCACTGCCTTCCTCACCCATGCCACCATGTTGTTAATACCGTGCCACTGCCTTCCTCACCCATGCCACCATGTTGTTAATACCGTGCCACTGCCTTCCTCACCCATGCCACCATGTTGTTAATACCGTGCCACTGCCTTCCTCACCCATGCCACCATGTTGTTAATACCGGGCCACTGCCTTCCTCACCCATGCCACCATGTTGTTAATACCGTGCCACAGCCTTCCTCACCCATGCCACCATGTTGTTAATACCGTGCCACAGCCTTCCTCACCCGTGCCACCATGTTGTTAATACCGTGCCACAGCCTTCCTCACCCATGCCACCATGTTGTTAATACCGTGCCACAGCCTTCCTCACCCGTGCCACCATGTTGTTAATACCGTGCCACTGCCTTCCTCACCCATGCCACCATGTTGTTAATACCGTGCCACTGCCTTCCTCACCCATGCCACCATGTTGTTAATACCAGGCCACTGCCTTCCTCACCCATGCCACCATGTTGTTAATACCGGGCCACTGCCTTCCTCACCCGTGCCACCATGTTGTTAATACCGGGCCACTGCCTTCCTCACCTGTGCCACCATGTTGTTAATACCGTGCCACTGCCTTCCTCACCCATGCCACCATGTTGTTAATACCGTGCCACAGCCTTCCTCACCCATGCCACCATGTTAATACCGTGCCACAGCCTTCCTCACCCATGCCACCATGTTGTTAATACCGTGCCACAGCCTTCCTCACCCGTGCCACCATGTTGTTAATACCGTGCCACAGCCTTCCTCACCCATGCCACCATGTTGTTAATACCGTGCCACTGCCTTCCTCACCCATGCCACCATGTTGTTAATACCGGGCCACTGCCTTCCTCACCCATGCCACCATGTTGTTAATACCGGGCCACTGCCTTCCTCACCCGTGCCACCATGTTGTTAATACCGTGCCACTGCCTTCCTCACCTGTGCCACCATGTTGTTAATACCGTGCCACTGCCTTCCTCACCCATGCCACCATGTTGTTAATACCGTGCCACAGCCTTCCTCACCCATGCCACCATGTTGTTAATACCGTGCCACAGCCTTCCTCACCCATGCCACCATGTTGTTAATACCGTGCCACAGCCTTCCTCACCCGTGCCACCATGTTGTTAATACCGTGCCACAGCCTTCCTCACCCATGCCACCATGTTGTTAATACCGTGCCATAGCCTTCCTCACCCGTGCCACCATGTTGTTAATACCGGGCCACTGCCTTCCTCACCCATGCCACCATGTTGTTAATACCGTGCCACAGCCTTCCTCACCTGTGCCACCATGTTGTTAATACCGTGCCACTGCCTTCCTCACCCATGCCACCATGTTGTTAATACCGTGCCACTGCCTTCCTCACCCATGCCACCATGTTGTTAATACCGTGCCACTGCCTTCCTCACCCATGCCACCATGTTGTTAATACCGTGCCACTGCCTTCCTCACCCATGCCACCATGTTGTTAATACCGGGCCACTGCCTTCCTCACCCATGCCACCATGTTGTTAATACCGTGCCACAGCCTTCCTCACCCATGCCACCATGTTGTTAATACCGTGCCACAGCCTTCCTCACCCGTGCCACCATGTTGTTAATACCGTGCCACAGCCTTCCTCACCCATGCCACCATGTTGTTAATACCGTGCCACAGCCTTCCTCACCCGTGCCACCATGTTGTTAATACCGTGCCACTGCCTTCCTCACCCATGCCACCATGTTGTTAATACCGTGCCACTGCCTTCCTCACCCATGCCACCATGTTGTTAATACCGGGCCACTGCCTTCCTCACCCATGCCACCATGTTGTTAATACCGGGCCACTGCCTTCCTCACCCGTGCCACCATGTTGTTAATACCGTGCCACTGCCTTCCTCACCTGTGCCACCATGTTGTTAATACCGTGCCACTGCCTTCCTCACCCATGCCACCATGTTGTTAATACCGTGCCACAGCCTTCCTCACCCATGCCACCATGTTGTTAATACCGTGCCACAGCCTTCCTCACCCATGCCACCATGTTGTTAATACCGTGCCACAGCCTTCCTCACCCGTGCCACCATGTTGTTAATACCGTGCCACTGCCTTCCTCACCCATGCCACCATGTTGTTAATACCGTGCCACAGCCTTCCTCACCTGTGCCACCATGTTGTTAATACCGTGCCACAGCCTTCCTCACCCATGCCACCATGTTGTTAATACCGTGCCACTGCCTTCCTCACCTGTGCCACCATGTTGTTAATACCAGGCCACTGCCTTCCTCACCTGTGCCACCATGTTGTTAATACCGTGCCACAGCCTTCCTCACCCGTGCCACCATGTTGTTAATACCGTGCCACAGCCTTCCTCACCCATGCCACCATGTTGTTAATACCGTGCCACTGCCTTCCTCACCTGTGCCACCATGTTGTTAATACCGTGCCACAGCCTTCCTCACCCATGCCACCATGTTGTTAATACCGTGCCACAGCCTTCCTCACCTGTGCCACCATGTTGTTAATACCGTGCCACAGCATTCCTCACCTGTGCCACCATGTTGTTAATACCGTGCCACAGCCTTCCTCACCTGTGCCACCATGTTGTTAATACCGTGCCACAGCCTTCCTCACCTGTGCCACCATGTTGTTAATACCGTGCCACAGCCTTCCTCACCTGTGCCACCATGTTGTTAATACCGTGCCACTGCCTTCCTCACCCATGCCACCATGTTGTTAATACCGTGCCACTGCCTTCCTCACCCATGCCACCATGTTGTTAATACCGGGCCACTGCCTTCCTCACCCATGCCACCATGTTGTTAATACCGGGCCACTGCCTTCCTCACCCGTGCCACCATGTTGTTAATACCGTGCCACTGCCTTCCTCACCTGTGCCACCATGTTGTTAATACCGTGCCACTGCCTTCCTCACCCGCGCCACCATGTTGTTAATACCGGGCCACTGCCTTCCTCACCCATGCCACCATGTTGTTAATACCTTGCCACAGCCTTCCTCACCCGTGCCACCATGTTGTTAATACCGTGCCACTGCCTTCCTCACCCATGCCACCATGTTGTTAATACCGGGCCACTGCCTTCCTCACCCGTGCCACCATGTTGTTAATACCGTGCCACTGCCTTCCTCACCCATGCCACCATGTTGTTAATACCGTGCCACAGCCTTCCTCACCCATGCCACCATGTTGTTAATACCGTGCCACAGCCTTCCTCACCCGTGCCACCATGTTGTTAATACCGTGCCACAGCCTTCCTCACCCATGCCACCATGTTGTTAATACCGTGCCACAGCCTTCCTCACCCGTGCCACCATGTTGTTAATACCGTGCCACTGCCTTCCTCACCCATGCCACCATGTTGTTAATACCGTGCCACTGCCTTCCTCACCCATGCCACCATGTTGTTAATACCGGGCCACTGCCTTCCTCACCCATGCCACCATGTTGTTAATACCGGGCCACTGCCTTCCTCACCCGTGCCTCCATGTTGTTAATACCGTGCCATAGCCTTCCTCACCTGTGCCACCATGTTGTTAATACCGTGCCACTGCCTTCCTCACCCATGCCACCATGTTGTTAATACCGTGCCACAGCCTTCCTCACCCATGCCACCATGTTGTTAATACCGTGCCACAGCCTTCCTCACCCATGCCACCATGTTGTTAATACCGTGCCACAGCCTTCCTCACCCGTGCCACCATGTTGTTAATACCGTGCCACAGCCTTCCTCACCCATGCCACCATGTTGTTAATACCGTGCCACTGCCTTCCTCACCCGTGCCACCATGTTGTTAATACCGGGCCACTGCCTTCCTCACCCATGCCACCATGTTGTTAATACCGGGCCACTGCCTTCCTCACCCGTGCCACCATGTTGTTAATACCGTGCCACTGCCTTCCTCACCTGTGCCACCATGTTGTTAATACCGTGCCACTGCCTTCCTCACCCATGCCACCATGTTGTTAATACCGTGCCACAGCCTTCCTCACCCATGCCACCATGTTGTTAATACCGTGCCACAGCCTTCCTCACCCATGCCACCATGTTGTTAATACCGTGCCACTGCCTTCCTCACCCGTGCCACCATGTTGTTAATACCGTGCCACAGCCTTCCTCACCCATGCCACCATGTTGTTAATACCTTGCCACAGCCTTCCTCACCCGTGCCACCATGTTGTTAATACCGGGCCACTGCCTTCCTCACCCATGCCACCATGTTGTTAATACCGTGCCACAGCCTTCCTCACCCATGCCACCATGTTGTTAATACCGTGCCACTGCCTTCCTCACCCATGCCACCATGTTGTTAATACCGTGCCACTGCCTTCCTCACCCATGCCACCATGTTGTTAATACCGGGCCACTGCCTTCCTCACCCATGCCACCATGTTGTTAATAACGGGCCACTGCCTTCCTCACCCGTGCCACCATGTTGTTAATACCGTGCCACTGCCTTCCTCACCTGTGCCACCATGTTGTTAATACCGTGCCACTGCCTTCCTCACCCATGCCACCATGTTGTTAATACCGTGCCACAGCCTTCCTCACCCATGCCACCATGTTGTTAATACCGTGCCACAGCCTTCCTCACCCATGCCACCATGTTGTTAATACCGTGCCACAGCCTTCCTCACCCGTGCCACCATGTTGTTAATACCGTGCCACTGCCTTCCTCACCCATGCCACCATGTTGTTAATACCGTGCCACAGCCTTCCTCACCTGTGCCACCATGTTGTTAATACCGTGCCACTGCCTTCCTCACCCATGCCACCATGTTGTTAATACCGTGCCACTGCCTTCCTCACCCATGCCACCATGTTGTTAATACCGTGCCACTGCCTTCCTCACCCATGCCACCATGTTGTTAATACCGTGCCACTGCCTTCCTCACCCATGCCACCATGTTGTTAATACCGGGCCACTGCCTTCCTCACCCATGCCACCATGTTGTTAATACCGTGCCACAGCCGTCCTCACCCATGCCACCATGTTGTTAATACCGTGCCACAGCCTTCCTCACCCGTGCCACCATGTTGTTAATACCGTGCCACAGCCTTCCTCACCCATGCCACCATGTTGTTAATACCGTGCCACAGCCTTCCTCACCCGTGCCACCATGTTGTTAATACCGTGCCACTGCCTTCCTCACCCATGCCACCATGTTGTTAATACCGTGCCACTGCCTTCCTCACCCATGCCACCATGTTGTTAATACCAGGCCACTGCCTTCCTCACCCATGCCACCATGTTGTTAATACCGGGCCACTGCCTTCCTCACCCGTGCCACCATGTTGTTAATACCGGGCCACTGCCTTCCTCACCTGTGCCACCATGTTGTTAATACCGTGCCACTGCCTTCCTCACCCATGCCACCATGTTGTTAATACCGTGCCACAGCCTTCCTCACCCATGCCACCATGTTAATACCGTGCCACAGCCTTCCTCACCCATGCCACCATGTTGTTAATACCGTGCCACAGCCTTCCTCACCCGTGCCACCATGTTGTTAATACCGTGCCACAGCCTTCCTCACCCATGCCACCATGTTGTTAATACCGTGCCACTGCCTTCCTCACCCATGCCACCATGTTGTTAATACCGGGCCACTGCCTTCCTCACCCATGCCACCATGTTGTTAATACCGGGCCACTGCCTTCCTCACCCGTGCCACCATGTTGTTAATACCGTGCCACTGCCTTCCTCACCTGTGCCACCATGTTGTTAATACCGTGCCACTGCCTTCCTCACCCATGCCACCATGTTGTTAATACCGTGCCACAGCCTTCCTCACCCATGCCACCATGTTGTTAATACCGTGCCACAGCCTTCCTCACCCATGCCACCATGTTGTTAATACCGTGCCACAGCCTTCCTCACCCGTGCCACCATGTTGTTAATACCGTGCCACAGCCTTCCTCACCCATGCCACCATGTTGTTAATACCGTGCCATAGCCTTCCTCACCCGTGCCACCATGTTGTTAATACCGGGCCACTGCCTTCCTCACCCATGCCACCATGTTGTTAATACCGTGCCACAGCCTTCCTCACCTGTGCCACCATGTTGTTAATACCGTGCCACTGCCTTCCTCACCCATGCCACCATGTTGTTAATACCGTGCCACTGCCTTCCTCACCCATGCCACCATGTTGTTAATACCGTGCCACTGCCTTCCTCACCCATGCCACCATGTTGTTAATACCGTGCCACTGCCTTCCTCACCCATGCCACCATGTTGTTAATACCGGGCCACTGCCTTCCTCACCCATGCCACCATGTTGTTAATACCGTGCCACAGCCTTCCTCACCCATGCCACCATGTTGTTAATACCGTGCCACAGCCTTCCTCACCCGTGCCACCATGTTGTTAATACCGTGCCACAGCCTTCCTCACCCATGCCACCATGTTGTTAATACCGTGCCACAGCCTTCCTCACCCGTGCCACCATGTTGTTAATACCGTGCCACTGCCTTCCTCACCCATGCCACCATGTTGTTAATACCGTGCCACTGCCTTCCTCACCCATGCCACCATGTTGTTAATACCGGGCCACTGCCTTCCTCACCCATGCCACCATGTTGTTAATACCGGGCCACTGCCTTCCTCACCCGTGCCACCATGTTGTTAATACCGTGCCACTGCCTTCCTCACCTGTGCCACCATGTTGTTAATACCGTGCCACTGCCTTCCTCACCCATGCCACCATGTTGTTAATACCGTGCCACAGCCTTCCTCACCCATGCCACCATGTTGTTAATACCGTGCCACAGCCTTCCTCACCCATGCCACCATGTTGTTAATACCGTGCCACAGCCTTCCTCACCCGTGCCACCATGTTGTTAATACCGTGCCACTGCCTTCCTCACCCATGCCACCATGTTGTTAATACCGTGCCACAGCCTTCCTCACCTGTGCCACCATGTTGTTAATACCGTGCCACAGCCTTCCTCACCCATGCCACCATGTTGTTAATACCGTGCCACTGCCTTCCTCACCTGTGCCACCATGTTGTTAATACCGTGCCACTGCCTTCCTCACCTGTGCCACCATGTTGTTAATACCGTGCCACAGCCTTCCTCACCCGTGCCACCATGTTGTTAATACCGTGCCACAGCCTTCCTCACCCATGCCACCATGTTGTTAATACCGTGCCACTGCCTTCCTCACCTGTGCCACCATGTTGTTAATACCGTGCCACAGCCTTCCTCACCCATGCCACCATGTTGTTAATACCGTGCCACAGCCTTCCTCACCTGTGCCACCATGTTGTTAATACCGTGCCACAGCCTTCCTCACCTGTGCCACCATGTTGTTAATACCGTGCCACAGCCTTCCTCACCTGTGCCACCATGTTGTTAATACCGTGCCACAGCCTTCCTCACCTGTGCCACCATGTTGTTAATACCGTGCCACAGCCTTCCTCACCTGTGCCACCATGTTGTTAATACCGTGCCACTGCCTTCCTCACCCATGCCACCATGTTGTTAATACCGTGCCACTGCCTTCCTCACCCATGCCACCATGTTGTTAATACCGGGCCACTGCCTTCCTCACCCATGCCACCATGTTGTTAATACCGGGCCACTGCCTTCCTCACCCGTGCCACCATGTTGTTAATACCGTGCCACTGCCTTCCTCACCTGTGCCACCATGTTGTTAATACCGTGCCACTGCCTTCCTCACCCGCGCCACCATGTTGTTAATACCGGGCCACTGCCTTCCTCACCCATGCCACCATGTTGTTAATACCTTGCCACAGCCTTCCTCACCCGTGCCACCATGTTGTTAATACCGTGCCACTGCCTTCCTCACCCATGCCACCATGTTGTTAATACCGGGCCACTGCCTTCCTCACCCGTGCCACCATGTTGTTAATACCGTGCCACTGCCTTCCTCACCCATGCCACCATGTTGTTAATACCGTGCCACAGCCTTCCTCACCCATGCCACCATGTTGTTAATACCGTGCCACAGCCTTCCTCACCCGTGCCACCATGTTGTTAATACCGTGCCACTACCTTCCTCACCCGTGCCACCATGTTGTTAATACCGTGCCAAAGCCTTCCTCACCCGCGCCACCATGTTGTTAATACCGGGCCACTGCCTTCCTCACCCGTGCCACCATGTTGTTAATACCGGGCCACTGCCTTCCTCACCCGTGCCTATTCGTTTTTGTTCCAGGCCATCGGAGTGGCCTACGACCACTAGATGCAGCTTAACTTCCGCTGAAGCGCCCTAGAACAAACCGTTCACCCGTCAACCGCACCCTTTGCATTCCAGCACTAGGCCATCGGAGTGGCCTACGGCTGCTACATGTAGCTGAACTTACGCTTAACACACCCTAAACCTAAACCAAACCATCCACCCCCCCCTCACCTGGCTCCAGCTAGATGTAGCTGAACTTACGCTTAACACACCCTAAAATAAACCATTGACCCCCCTCACCTGGCTCATCTTGGTATACAAAGGTTTGATGAAGAGGCGGCCGCCGGCGAAGATAGCAAAGATGCAGACCACGGCCTTGACGGCTGCTGTGCCCAGCGCTCCAGCTATCTTGGCCATGCCGCCCGAGCTGCCGTCCGGCGAGGGAGCCAGCAGGGGAATGAGCATCAGCAGGACAACCACTGCAAGATCCTGAAATGAGAAAGAGGGCAGGCGAGAAGAGAACATTGGTCAGGAGAGTTGCAGCAGCAGCAGCAGGATCACCACAGCAAGGTCCTGATAAGAAAAGGAAGGCAGGGAAGGGAGAACTAGGGTCAGGAGAAATGCAGCAGCAGCAGCATCAGTAACACCACAGCAAGGTCCTAATTGGAAAAGGAAGGCAGTTTATGCAAAACGAGCTTGCGCGCCCGCTTTTCTGGATGTTGAATTTCCCTGAATGCTGCCTACACGAGCCTGCCAATGCCGCGATCAGCATGTTTTATGCTTCTCTGGCAAAGATCTGTATGGGTGTGAAGCGACACAGAGAGAGAAGCTGTTTGGACGCCCTTCAACTGGTTATCGCCCTGATTATTCGTGATATTTTTGATGCCCAACTTGCGGCTACATGTGCCCTCGCCCTCCCCAACTTTTGCATGTTTGGGGTTGACACATGTCCCGCAACTCAAGGGCCAAAGTTCAGTGTATCAGACGCGTCTTGCAATTTCACGCTACCTTCTCTCAGAGACTCAGAGCCTGCGATCTGCGACCCCCTGGCCGAGACACATCTCTGCCGAGACCAAAGGTCACTCTTTTAGCCCACTCTAATCGAGAAAACCTACATAGTAGCGGACGTAAGGAGGTTGCAGCAGTGTGTAATTTCTTGCAGCCCAGAATTTCTTTTGTATATTCAGTCCCCTCCTGGCCTCTAGCCCAAGGCCCTTAATGCAACATGCTCTGCCTGGGCCTGTATCTGTAGGCCACTAGGCTGGTCAAAGGTTCAGCAACAATCGATATTTTAACCCTGGGCGGGCACCCTGCTGAAGGTGTGCTTGTAATCCAAAAGTTGTACACTGAGATTTAGCTCATATTTCCAGTCAGACATTGAGACCTGTGGAAGGTGCTTGACAGTGGGTGGCAGGCACCTCCTCATACAACAGTCTTGAGAGAGGGGGGGGGAGAGTTGGAGTAAATAGATATAGTCATATAGATATACCCTTCTCAGCTCCTGTCAGAAAAACATGCTGATTTTCCATATCAAATCATGGGGGATGAAGCCTTCATCAAACCTCATCAGCCCCACAAGGTAATGAGCAGGGGACACATCCGAAGCAGCAGAACTCCTCATGAACTCATGAACCCTTTCATTTCCCGGGCTCGATAGCCGAAGCATGCCGACGTTCCTTATTCCCCTCCAAGGGTACACCCACCTGAAGGAGTAAAACCGAGAAGATGGCACGGCCATGCTTTGAGCCCATCTCACCGCGATCCTCCAGCACCTATGAAGGCAGGGAGATGCGCAAAGCTCAGGGGACAGCAGGGGGGGCTAGGGGGGGCAGTACAGTCCTTTGCATCCCGCCCAGTACAGTCCAGTACAGTCATGCACAACATGCCAGGTACAAGAAGTATAATTTAGTGCAATCCAGGACGCCCCACCCAGTACAGTCCAGTACAGTCATACACGACGTGCCAGGTACAAGAGATACAATTTAGTGCAATCCAGGACGCCCCACACAGTTTAGTCCAGTACAGTCATACACGACGAGCCAGGTACAAGAGATACAATTTAGTGCAATCCAGGACGCCCCACCCAGTACACCCAGTACAGTCATACACGACGTGCCAGGTACAAGATGTACAATTTAGTGCAATCCAGGACGCCCCACTCAGTATAGTCCAGTACAGTCATACATGACGTGCCAGGTACAAGAGATACAATTTAGTGCAATCTAGGACGCCCCACCCAGTCTCCAAGTCCACCCCGCCTTCTCACTTGGATGCCGACCGCTGTGGAGCTCATAGCGAGTGCTCCTCCTAGGATGATGGCTGAGGGGCCGGGGAGGCCAGCAAAGGACATTGCAAAGGCAGCCACCCCCGCGCTAGTGAGGAGCACCTGAATAGGGGCAAGAGGAGTGCAGGGGGGCATGAGGCTGGCAGGGATAAAGAGCACAGCTTCATTTGTTTCTCCAGCTACGAGGCCGCTCTGGGCAGGCCGCCCCTTGGCACCCAAAGCCCAATGGAGATCAAAATTGGGCTGGGCTGGCCGGCGTAAGTTGGCATGGGTTGGTCCGAGCAGCATGGCAGGCCATGCATGAGGCCTCCAGCGTGTTGGCGGCACTTAGCTCTCTGTGAGCAAGACCATCCAAGGGGGGTGAAAGCAACAGGAAAAGCATACGAGCCCTGGAGCAGGAAGAGCGCGATCTGCCCACGCCTGCCTTCTTTCCATTCCAACACGCGGTGTTCCCTCCCCAATATGTATGAATCATCAGCCTTGTGTCTTCATGGAAGGCCTCTGTATTATCAGGCCAGGTGCTAAAACGGTATTAAGCTGTCCACAAAAGACGGCCCCTTCACAGTTATGTTCGACAGGATGTGGGCGAGCGCTCGCTCCAAACTTCACCAGAGGCCACATAATCCTACACAGCTCACACTCACCTCATCTTCCTAGTCTCTTCGCCCATCCACCTTGCCCAAACCCAGCAACCTTAACCTGTATACCTGTGAGGTGCTTCAGATACACTTCAGCTTCTACCTGGCTCACAGCCATCAGGGCTTGGCTCGACAAGTTGCCCACGGCGTGGGCCACCCTTGTAGGCTGGTATGACGGTCCCCATCAACCCAAAAGTGGCCCCCCATCGGGCCCCAAAGGTGGCATCGCACGCACAACAAATCTCGTTACAACAAAATAACTGCCCCCCCCCAGTTGCCCCTCACCTGCAACGTCCCCATTCCCTTATTAGCAACCCAGCAGCCCCTGTAGGTATAAACGAGCACACAACAATAGGCATTATGACAAGTAACTGTCGCGCCCCCCCCACCAGCTGCCCCTCACCTGCAACGTTCCCATTCCAAACACGAACTTTGCCAGCGACGCGAGCCGCTCCATGCTGAGCTCCAGCCCAATGTTGAATAGCAAGAACACCACCCCCAGCTCTGCCAGGTGCTTGATGCTCTCCACATTCTGGATGATCCCGAGGGCGTGTGGTCCAACTAGGATACCACCCAACAGGTAGCCCAGCACGGGGTTACCACCTGGAATTTGCAGCAGGACCAACCGGGTTGAGGGTTAAGAGACTGGGGTCGAGACCCTGAGCTTTTCACAGCAGAACCGATCGGGTTGAAGGTTAAGAGACTGGGGTCGAGACCCTGAGCTTTTCACAGCAGAACCGATCGGGTTGAGGGTTAAGAGACTGGGGTCGAGACCCTGAGCTTTTCACAGCAGAACCGATCGGGTTGAGGGTTAAGAGACTGGGGTCGACACCCTGAGCTTTTCACAGCAGAACCGATCGGGTTGAGGGTTAAGAAACTGGGGTCGAGACCCTGAGCTTTTCAGAGCAGGACCGACCGGGTTGAGGGTTGAAAGACTGGGGTCGAGACCCTGAGCTGTTCACAGCAGAACCGATCGGGTTGAGGGTTAAGAGACTGGGGTCGAGACCCTGAGCTTTTCACAGCAGAACCGATCAGGTTGAGGGTTAAGAGACTGGGGTCGAGACCCTGAGCTATTCACAGCAGAACCGATCGGGTTGAGGGTTAAGAGACTGGGGTCGACACCCTGAGCTTTTCACAGCAGGACCGATCGGGTTGAGGGTTAGAGTCTAGGGTCGAGACCCTGAGCTTTTCACAGCAGAACCGATCGGCTTGAGGGTTAAGAGACTGGGGTCGAGACCCTGAGCTTTTCACAGCAGAACCGATCGGCTTGAGGGTTAAGAGACTGGGGTCGAGACCCTGAGCTTTTCACAGCAGAACCGATCAGGTTGAGGGTTAAGAGACTGGGGTCGAGACCCTGAGCTTTTCACAGCAGGACCGATCGGGTTGAGGGTTAAGAGACTGGGGTCGAGACCCTGAGATGTTCACAGCAGAACCGATCGGGTTGAGGGTTAGAGTCTGGGGCCGAGACCCCGAGCTTTTCACAGCAGAACCGATCGGGTTGAGGGGTTAAGAGACTGGGGTCGAGACCCTGAGCTTTTCACAGCAGAACCGATCGGGTTAAGGGTTAAGAGACTAGGGTCGAGACCCTGAGCTTTTCACAGCAGAACCGATCGGGTTGAGGGTTAAAAGTCTAGGGTCGAGACCCTGAGATGTTCACAGCAGAACCGATCGGGTTGAGGGTTAAGAGTCTAGGGTCGAGACCCTGAGATGTTCACAGCAGAACCGATCGGGTTGAGGGTTAAGAGTCTAGGGTCGAGACCCTGAGATGTTCACAGCAGAACCGATCGGGTTAAGGTTGAGAGTCTAGGGTCGAGACCCTGAGATGTTCACAGCAGAACCGATCGGGTTGAGGGTTAGAGTCTAGGGTCGAGACCCTGAGATGTTCACAGCAGGACCGACCGGGTTGAGGGTTAAGAGACTGGGGTCGAGACCCTGAGCTTTTCACAGCAGAACCGACCGGGTTGAGGGTTAAGAGACTGGGGTCGAGACCCTGAGCTTTTCACAGCAGGACCGATCGGGTTGAGGGTTAAGAGACTGGGGTCGAGACCCTGAGATGTTCACAGCAGAACCGATCGGGTTGAGGGTTAGAGTCTGGGGCCGAGACCCCGAGCTTTTCACAGCAGAACCGATCGGGTTGAGGGGTTAAGAGACTGGGGTCGAGACCCTGAGCTTTTCACAGCAGAACCGATCGGGTTGAAGGTTAAGAGACTGGGGTCTAGACCCTGAGCTTTTCACAGCAGAACCGATCGGGTTAAGGGTTAAGAGACTAGGGTCGAGACCCTGAGCTTTTCACAGCAGAACCGATCGGGTTGAGGGTTAAAAGTCTAGGGTCGAGACCCTGAGATGTTCACAGCAGAACCGATCGGGTTGAGGGTTAAGAGTCTAGGGTCGAGACCCTGAGATGTTCACAGCAGAACCGATCGGGTTGAGGGTTAAGAGTCTAGGGTCGAGACCCTGAGATGTTCACAGCAGAACCGATCGGGTTAAGGTTGAGAGTCTAGGGTCGAGACCCTGAGATGTTCACAGCAGAACCGATCGGGTTGAGGGTTAGAGTCTAGGGTCGAGACCCTGAGATGTTCACAGCAGGACCGACCGGGTTGAGGGTTGAAAGACTGGGGTCGAGACCCTGAGCTGTTCACAGCAGAACCGATCGGCTTGAGGGTTAAGAGACTGGGGTCGAGACCCTGAGATGTTCACAGCAGAACCGATCGGGTTGAGGGTTAAGAGTCTAGGGTCGACACCCTGAGATGTTCATAGGAACCCCAGCCAGGGGGGGGGGGGGATCCCGGGTTGCAGCCTGATTGAAGCTGGAGGGAGGAAGAGGGGGAGGGGGGGGGGATCCCGGGTTGCAGCCTGATTGAAGCTGGAGGGAGGAAGAGGGGGAGGGGGGGGGGACTCCCGGGTTGCAGCCTGATTGAAGCTGGAGGGAGGAAGAGGGGGAGGGGGGGGGGGACTCCCGGGTTGCAGCCTGATTGAAGCTGGAGGGAGGAAGAGGGGGAGGGGGGGGGGGACTCCCGGGTTGCAGCCTGATTAAAGCTGGAGGGAGGAAGAGGGGGAGGGGGGGGGGATCCCGGGTTGCAGCCTGATTGAAGCTGGAGGGAGGAAGAGGGGGAGGGGGGGGGGGACTCCCGTTTTGCAGCCTGATTGAAGCTGGAGGGAGGAAGAGGGGGAGGGGGGGGGGACTCCCGGGTTGCAGCCTGATTGAAGCTGGAGGGAGGAAGTGGGGGAGGGGGGGGGGGACTCCCGGGTTGCAGCCTGATTGAAGCTGGAGGGAGGAAGAGGGGGAGGGGGGGGGGATCCCGGGTTGCAGCCTGATTAAAGCTGGAGGGAGGAAGAGGGGGAGGGGGGGGGGGATCCCGGGTTGCAGCCTGATTAAAGCTGGAGGGAGGAAGAGGGGGAGGGGGGGGGGACTCCCGGGTTGCAGCCTGATTGAAGCTGGAGGGAGGAAGAGGGGGAGGGGGGGGGGACTCCCGGGTTGCAGCCTGATTGAAGCTGGAGGGAGGAAGAGGGGGAGGGGGGGGGGATCCCGGGTTGCAGCCTGATTAAAGCTGGAGGGAGGAAGAGGGAGAGGGGGGGGGGGATCCCGGGTTGCAGCCTGATTGAAGCTGGAGGGAGGAAGAGGGGGAGGGGGGGGGGAATCCCGGGTTGCAGCCTGATTAAAGCTGGAGGGAGGAAGAGGGGGAGGGGGGGGGGACTCCCGGGTTGCAGCCTGATTGAAGCTGGAGGGAGGAAGAGGGGGAGGGGGGGGGGGATCCCGGGTTGCAGCCTGATTGAAGCTGGAGGGAGGAAGAGGGGGAGGGGGGGGGGGATCCCGGGTTGCAGCCTGATTGAAGCTGGAGGGAGGAAGAGGGGGAGGGGGGGGGGGATCCCGGGTTGCAGCCTGATTGAAGCTGGAGGGAGGAAGAGGGGGAGGGGGGGGGGGGGGACTCCCGGGTTGCAGCCTGATTGAAGCTGGAGGGAGGAAGAGGGGGAGGGGGGGGGGGGATCCCGGGTTGCAGCCTGATTGAAGCTGGAGGGAGGAAGAGGGGGAGGGGGGGGGGGGGACTCCCGGGTTGCAGCCTGATTGAAGCTGGAGGGAGAGTATGGGGTTTTGACTTGAGACCTTGGAATTTTCATAGCAGGACAAACCAGGCCCAGGGTTTGGGTCATGGTGTAGACCCTGGGATGTAAATAGTGATATCTGGTAGCCCACCTAGTGCTGCAGCCGAACGGGTGGCTTCCTTCATCCACGCCCCAGGGTGTATTGATTTATTTATTTATCAACCAGGGGGAGGGGGAGGGGGGGGTCTGATCCCGGGTTGCCATCAGGTTCAAGCTGGAGGTTCAAAGAGGCTGGACAAGGCTGTGCTAAAAAGCCCCCCTCATCAGGCTACAGGGTAAACACCGGGGATTCTTTAGGGTGTTTCAGCTACACGTAAGCTACAAAACGGCTTATGTTGGGCAGGGCTTAGTGCATGTGGTACATGAGGCCGCACTGCATGTGTTGTTCATCAATGGCCTGGCCCTTTGGCTCCCACCCTCGCTCATTGGTCCTCGCACCTGGCACTTTGCTCACGACCAGGGGCACGCAGATACACGACGTCAGCAGCAGGGCGATGGCCTCCAGCAGGCTCTTCTCGGCATCATGTAAGTGGATCTGGCTTAGCTGCAACACAGGGGAGGTGGGAATGTGAGTGTGGCTGAACTGCAAAACAGTGAAGGCAGTGGAATCTCTGAGGTCGAGTCTCATTTTTTAGTGGCTCAGGCCACGGCTCAGAGGCCCCTAGACTCCAGCCAAAACCCAGTAGGAGGCCAGCCATGCTACTTGGGCCAGTGCCTCTCGGCCGGCCATGGTTTGGGCCTAACTCCGGGCTTTCGCAAACCCCAGAAAGTAGGCACACAGTCAGAAGGGGGAAACGCATATAAGACCGTGACAAACAATGAAACAACGCTGTGAGAGAAGAATCCACAGACGCACGCAGATGATCACAGAGGCAAACGGGCCCCCCTGGCAAAAGAAACAAGTTCAAACGTCCAATACCGTACATGTATAGGCAAGTGTAGTTGTTATATGTTCTCCCTTGTCAAGGCTTTCCTCCATGATCCTGAGCGCATTCTCTGTCGGATGGAAAAGAGCAATCTCAACGCTGCTGTTGATGTCTAGGCTTGACTAGCCCCTCCTGGCTGCTTCATGCTGTGCCCGGGGAGACGAGCATGCAGCTGCAGGTACACAGCCACCCCAATGAATCCAATGGATGCTCTCCCAATGGATGCTCTCTGCCGAAAATATGTTATGTCCCAAACACGGTACATGCTCTCCCCCAATATAGATGCTTCATCCCAAAAGAATAAAAAAAAGCTTCCCCATAACATAGATGCTCTCTCCTCTCTCCTAATATACATGCTCTCCTCCAATACAGATGAACTCCCCCCCAATAGACGCTCTCTCACAATATAAATGCTCTCCCCCCCCCCCAAAAGATGCTCTCTACCAGTAGATACTCCCCCCCAATAGACGTTCTCCCCCAATATAAATGCTCTTCCCCGACAAAGATGCTCTCTACCAGTAGATACTCTCTCCCAAAAGATGCTCCCTCCCATGAGATGCTCTCCCCCAACAGAGGCTCTCTCCCAACAAACCCTCTCCAAACCCCCTCCGCACCTGCTCGTTGATGATCCCCTTAATAACCTCCACCACGCCTTGACACGTGGCCATGAGCTGCAGCCCCATGGGTGTGTTGGTCAGCGCCCAGTTCCCCAGGCAGGCCACCACAACCAGCAGGCCCCACTTGATGTAGTTGGGCCCAGACTCCTCCTCAGGCACGTCCTCGACATTGACAGTCTGGAGGGCAAAAACAGGATGAGGATCAGGAGGCGGGCTTGAGGTATCAGGGCTGAAGGTTCAAGATCTAGGGTTCAGGCAGTGGTCATCTAAGTGGATGAGTATTCCCGGCTGAAAGACGTGCAGCCCTCTTTTAAGGGCTGCAGGGTTCTAAGCTACCCAGTTGGCTATACACAGACAGCAAAAATGGACGGCCCCATATTTAAACGCCCCCATAGAAACTCCTTTGGGCGCCTCATCCAGCTCCCTAAAAATCTGCTGTAATTACCCTCGTACCACGGGCTTTAGCTCAGCAGTCGTGGCTGCAGCAGCCGAGGGCGAGAAGCTCATTGAATCAATCGCTTGGAGGCCGATCGGGGTCGATGCCCGGGGGGGCGGGTCATCCTCCAGGGACATGGCCGTCTTCTCTAGCGCTAGTGCTGTCTCCTGAAGCAGCAATGCAGAGTTCATTTCAGATTGTGTCAGCTGTAATTCAGAAACATGACAGCCAGGGGCCTGGCACAGCAAGTTGCCTGCTGCTTGGGCCCCAGCACGTCTGTGGCTTGGTCCCAACTGGCATATCAGCGCACCCCAGAGATTATCTGGCGCACACTACAATAAACACTGCAGCAGATCATGTCAAAAAGGCTCTAGATAGAGAGTGAGGGAGAGAGAGACGGGCGCTATGTGGATATGCCTGAGGCGTTGTGGTCATGCCCAGTTGTCCTTTCCAGCAAAGAGCATACATGGGCGGTAGGTGTGACTGTGTGAGTGTGAGTAATGCAAGAGCGCAGGATCCAGGTGGACATTATGCCGTGTGCAAACCAATCCTGAAGCTTATAATTGCACATAGTGTCGATTTCCCATGCGAGCCACTCATGAAGCCGTGAAGCTTGCATGCGCACGCTGTCAATGCATACAACTTGAAAAGCTTTCATGCACTCACACTGTCCTCTTGCATGGACACAGCCCCTAGGTACATCGGGCATGCAAACCTGTTTACCTTTCTCTGTCCATTTTGCAGGAACCCAATCATATTTGATGATCACCTGTGATTTTATATCCTGCGGCTTGCATGTGCACATGGCCCTCATGCATGTGCGTGCATGGCCCAGTGCGCGCATGGCCCCCTTGCATGGACGAAGCCCCTTTCCACACACCTTGACAACAGCCTGTGCCTGCATCTCCTCCTTCACCGCCACCTCTGCTGCATTCATGGCTGCCGCTGCTTTTTCCTCAGCCACCTGAGCTGCCTCCTGGGCAGCACTGGCCTTGGCCTCTAATGCGGGGTCCACCTGGGCCAGTGCCAGAAGCTCTCTAGCTGCGAAGTTGGCCGTAGCGGCCTCGATCGCGACCTGAAAAGAAGAGAAAGCATGGTGACATGAAGAAACAAATGTGTTAGGCGCTGGATGGTGGGAACAAGAGTGATGGACGTGCATGGCAAAGCAGATACGCGCCCTAGGGCGCACATGGCGATCAAGTCGACTGCAGTCCGAGGCGCGCCAACCGTTGAAGCGGATGCCGAATCTGTGCCACACTGACACCACACGTTCACGCCATGCTGATGTTTATTAGGGCTGTGGGTTTGTTTACCTCTTGTGCCTTCGCCTCCAGCATCTCCCTGTGTGCAGTTGTCTCCCTCATTTTAGCCTCGGCGAACACTAACGCCAGCTTTAGGGGCGACAAGGAGACGTCCGACATCGATTGCATAGTCACTGCTTCTTCCTTATAGATTGGCACCGATGATTCGACCACGTCTGAGCTGTTGGCTTCCCCATTGTCAGGAATTGCAGCCGACAAATGAATGCGACCCGGCCGAGAGGAAACTGGCAGGGCCCCGAAATAAGGCTTACAGCAAACAAGTTTGACGCGAGGACTGATTCCGGTCGATGACCTGTTCATGTGAACGACAGAAGACTGCCTCACGGACATGCGCATCTTTTGGCAAGGGGCGACCCCAAGGCCCATGGGTTGAGGCAGCAGCATATTTGATTACCTCTTATGGAGCCAAAGGAACACACGTGTTATTCACGATGGATCCCAAGTGTTGTCTAGTGTGGACGGCCCGGCTCTCCCTTGGAGAGTACGGAGGTCAAAAGATCTCCATGCAGATCTTGCTCGCTAATCATCAGTTCATCATGCCATGATGGCTAGCTGAATCCCTGAAAGAGCTGCACAATTTTCCGTTTTTATCTTTCATGATCAAACAAATCCTCATGGTGCCATCGTCCTACAGGCCATGGGACGCCCTTAGCAGGGACGCCCTGGTGTTGTAGCCAGCAGCCTCAGAAGTCGGAACTTGGCTCCTGCTGCTCGTGCCACCTTCAATTTCCACAAAGACGGTAGTGAATTAATTAGGCTTCATCACCTTTGGTATGGCCACACTCCTTTAGAGTTTCACTTATTTGAAAGCAGTTCACATCTTGGCCGCCATGCAGATTTTCTTGTCGGGTACGAACAAGCTATGATGCATGCCCAAGGGGCAGTGAGGGCTAATCTGTCTGATGTAAAATCCCTCCTGGGAGTGACCTTCTCAGCCGTTGGGCTGTCAGGAGTCACAGGTGGGTGCCCAGTCCGCCAACTCTCCAACAGACCATTACCGGTACCCAGCTTAATCATACATCCCATGCTCCAGCGCAACGTTTATTACAGTGAAATTACGCCACTCCTCTATCGCTGATAGTCCTGGTAGATAAAAACCATCCCACTGCCGCTGCTGCCTTTGGTCACATAGTTGCAGGGAGCTGTACATTTTGAAAGACTGGCCATGCATCATAGTATCATACGTGTGTGCCCGACCAACCACCTTGACACGTGCATCCCTCAGGGACTCACAGCTGCTGCTGCTGCTGCTGCTGCTGCTATCAGGTACTGAAAGATGTGGCAGGGCCAGCGGCTTGTCACCCTGGCCCAAACAATTTGGCAGGAGTCATGGTGTTCAGAAGTATGCAATGGGATCCACGCATGCCCAACTGCCCATGTGTCCATGCGGTAATGTGCCCATATTGTGATGTGGTTGTGTGTCCCATATTGAATCCAGCTCCCTGAACAGGCCTATGCCATCGGCTTTGAAGTATCGTCCCATTTGGGACATGGTTCCAGCACCCCTGCACCGCATTGCGCGGAGACAAACAGGCGTGCCAACCTGTGCAGTGGGTGCAGAATCATGAATCGGTAGGGGTCGTGTATCTAGTGCAGCTCGGTGCCAGGATGAGGATCGCTTTGGGTGGCTTGCTAGGCAGTGTGATCGCAGCCACTGAAGCACACAAAATATATAATTTAATACTACACCCAGAGGCATGGATTAAAAAAGCCACCCGTTGGGCAGGAGCACGAGGTACCTAGCATGCAGCAGAGATTAAGCTGGGCCATCCGCTCCCTCTTTGGTGACTGGTATGCTGCTGTTGGTGGTATGCGTTGCCCATATTTATTTGAGGGCATGCCAAATTGCCGTTAGGGCCTACAGCCGGTGGCCTGAGATGCAGGGCTTCCTCATTTCCTGCACCAGGCCCGCTAGGCCGCAGGCCGTGTCTTTGCTTCAGTGCAGCTGAAGCGCACTAAACTAAACAGCACCACGGTGGTTGGCTGAGCCACATCATGTGCGCTGGCAGTTTCTGCTGCAAAATGATACACGAAGCATGAGAGTTTGATAGTAAGGGCTTTTATAAATGAAGGCTATTGCACAAACAATTGTCGTGTAACTTTTGATTGAGGCCCACCCGCCTGCCAGTGTGTGCCTAGTTGGGCGGAGCTAGGTAGGGGCGGGTGCGGAGCCATGTGAAAGATCTAGCCCACTTTTAAAATTATGGAGTGTGAGAGAGGGTGGATGAGTGGGAGCGGAGTGCGGGCGCGTCCTTGCGGTGACCATCCCCCCGCGCTACTGCCGGGACCGGCCAGTCGACTACTGCCAGAACCTAATCCCGGTGAGCTGGCGATTACCTGGCACATCTCTGCACCGACGTCAATCACTAGGCAAGCAGACAAGGAGCGGCATAATATAGCACTTTTAAGATTCAGGCTACCTCCACGAGAGGACCGCACGACCTCCCCTGCATTGAGACTGTAGACACTGCGAGCATCATTTAACCATGCATGCTCGCTTTGCCCGCGTGTCACCTGCCCCAGACGGCATCAATGGAGCCAGAGGTGAGTTTAGAATGAGCAAGGTATTGACGCATTTTGGAGTTTAAAGCTTTGGCGAACACTTTTTGCCTACAAGACCTGGTTGTCGGCAGCTGCGGGTTGGCAAGTACCTCAATGCCGTCAAATGCTTCCCTACCCATTTACAGCACCCAAGACGCGCCTGTCGAGTCTCGTTGTGTCTTCTAGGCGTTGCTTCCTCTCAGGTGTGGCTACTCACTGGTCCCAAACAATATGACCGTTCTGCACCCTTGGTGCCGGTGAAGCGATGGATTTAGGTGTCATTAGTCTCTTGCATACTTGAATACCGATATTGACATTCAAAATTTCGTTATTGGCTGTGTGCTGCAGGAGCTCGTAGCATTGTCACGCGCTGCGTTGGCAGCGGTGACGAGGATGATACAACCGCGCGCCCTAATTTCCAATTGGTGCGTCCTTTGGAGGAAGATTCTCCTGTGCCCTTCTCATGACATTTGAAATAGTGTTATGAGTCAGTCCCCAGGTAGACATGAAGAAGAATACTCCAATGGTTCAAACTAGTCCACAGCATGCCACGCTCATAATTGATACCACTAGGGCTTTCTCCCCCTATGGGGCTCCTTTTGTCCAACTGTTGCTGCTGCTGCAGATGGTGGCAAATACATGACCTCGTGCCACACCCTCTCAGCTTGTTCTATATTGGCACCAGACCAACGTAGCTGTCAGCCACCCTAGATCTGACAGGAATCAAACTAGCTGCCGGTGGCCCAAGCAGGCCGCACCAGGTCTTACTGGCTGATGATCATGATGCAGCTGAATTATTGCTGAAATACCATCAATCATTGACCCTCTTTCCACCAGGATGGACCCTTGCAACATGAAGCGGGCTTGGTGAACGGCAGCGACCAGCAGCCCACCTCGAGACCACAGGATGTTTGGGACGGCATGATCAATGCCATGGAGCCCATTCCCCCGTCTTCTCAGGAGGAAAGTCAGCCGCTCAGCAGGGATGAGCTGCACAGCAGCCTTCGCAGGAACCAGTACTGGACACCGACTGATCGACCAGGCATCAACCTCTTGGCTGAGGGCTCAAGAGGCTGGAGGGCAGTTTCGCAGGTGAAAGGGAGAAATTCAGTGTGAATGAGTGTGAAACATGTCATCAAGGACACAAGTAAGGATGGGTGCGCATTCCGGTGGTGGGCTTACAGGAGAAGTCTAGGTGCTGCAGTGGACTCGCAGAGCATGTTGGAGCAGGTGAGGGAGGATGAATCAGTGTGGAACACGGGAAAGTGTGAGGACGCTTTGAGGTGTGTGGGGATACACCGCGTGAGCAGAGATGTTGCAATGGGATTGCTGGAGGCAACCGTATTGTGACATGTTTGTAACAGAAACACGTTTCTGAATATGGAGGGATGCTTGTGCAAAGTGGCGATGCGGAAATAGCACAAGCAGCGATGCTTAAGGGTTGAACAAGTGTGACACCGTCGGTATGTGAATTTGTTAATACTGTAGCATGACCCTCTTCACCTAAGGGGCATTTTCACACCTATTTTCTTTCTTTCGCGTAATCACCCGTATTTGTTGTTGGACGCTCCTGCATTCTTGATTTACCCAATATGCCAACTGTATTTACCCCCCCCAGTTTTCCTATACTTCGGGTTCCCACTGCCTGTTTCTTTCGCAAGGGCCCTTGGGTAGGTGTGCGTTGATGTTACACCACCCACCCTACCCTGTCTCACTCCCCTCCCTGGTGTAGGTGCATGTGGTTCTGTTTGGTGTCTCGCAGCATGAACAGGAGGGCATCTACTCCCTGCGCGCTGTCGGTGATGACGGTCTACCTCAGGAGACCATCATTGTGTTTGAGAGCCAACAGGATGCTGAGAGGTGCGTGACCTGTGTTTGGTCATGGGTAGGGAATCAGGGATGCATGTTTTGAGGTGCGTCCTATTGGTTAGGGTGGCCTCCTGAGTTCGACCATCATTGTGTTTGAGAGCCGATATGATGCTGAGAGGTGTGTGATCATTGTTTGGTCATGGGGTAGGGTTGTACGTTTTGAGGTACGTGCTGTTGGTTAGGGTGGTTTCCTGGGGTACACCGTCATTGTGTTTGAGAGCCGATAAGATGTTGAGAGGTGCGTGGTATGGGACGGGAGGGAGGAGGCAAGTGTTTCCTCAGGGCCTCGGGATATATCACGACCACCACTGGGCCAACGGGGACCAAGCCATGACCGGCCCATGGCCCATGGCTCAAGGACCAGGGCTTGCTGCCCGTACCGTAGGCTGTGATGTAGCTGAACTGTGGTTGAAGCCCTAAACACTGTCCTCCCCCCCCCCTCCTTCCGTCAGGTATGCTGCAATGCTGGAGGTGACCATGGACCCCCACTCGCCGCACATCTGCGAAATCCAATTGGAGGACCTGATAGCCTTCTGCCACGACAGGTGAGAGAGGTGGCTGAGCGTGATGAGGGCAGGTGACGCAAGAGTGTCGAGACTTTCATGGAGATTGCATTTTTTCAAACACGTTCCTTGTCTCACATCCTTGCCCCTGCCTCCATTTTCTGGACTGGCTGCTACAAGTCTTCTATGTAGGGCATAGGACGCACTCAAAAAGCCTGAGCGGAAGCCTGAACCCTTTTTGCTTTGCGTGTGCTGGGATCCATTGGGACTGCCAGTGTCCAGATCGCTGAACCCTTTTTGCTGGACCCTTTTGCTTGCACACGCTGGGCATGAGTGCATCCCTGGACCCTTTTCCTGTATGTGCTCCCCCAGGGGTTACCAGTGCCGAATGGAGCCCACAGGCTCGCTGCTCATCCCGCCCGACTTCAATGTCGGCCTCACGGACTGGGAGAGGTCAAACAAGCTCAGGTGTGCAAGCATGACAAACAGGTCAACCGCTTTAACAAGTATTTGTACAAATAGAAAACGTGAACGAGTCAACAAACAAGCTCAGTTGCGAGGGAGGTGTCGTGGTGCGCTGTGGGCAACGCCTGCGGAGCCTTTGCAGATCCACAGAGGGCAGGATTATATGGGGGGCTGTGAATAGGGTTGAATAGGGTTGATCACTGGGGGAGGGGGAGATGAGGTTAGCTGGGTGCTATGAATGGGGTTGAACACCGGGGGAGGGGGAGATGAGGTTAGCTGGGTGCTATGAATGGGGTTGAACACCGGGGGAGGGGGAGATGAGGTTAGCTGGGTGCTATGAATGGGGTTGAACACTGGGGGAGGGGGAGATGAGGTTAGCTGGGTGCTATTAGTAGGGTTGAACACCGGGGGAGGGGGAGATGAGGATTGCTGGGTGCTATTAGTAGGGTTGAACACCGGGGGAGGGGGAGATGAGGTTAGCTGAATGCTATGAATGGGGTTGAACACCGGGGGAGGGGGAGATGAGGTTAGCTGGGTGCTATGAATGGGGTTGAACACCGGGGGAGGGGGAGATGAGGTTAGCTGGGTGCTATTAGTAGGGTTGAACACCGGGGGAGGGGGAGATGAGGTTAGCTGGGTGCTATTAGTAGGGTTGAACACCGGGGGAGGGGGAGATGAGGTTTGCTGGGTGCTATGAATGGGGTTGAACACCGAGGGAGGGGGAGATGAGGTTAGCTGGGTGCTATGAATGGGGTTGAACACTGGGGGAGGGGGAGATGAGGTTAGCTGGGTGCTATGAATAGGGTTGAACACCGGGGGACGGGGAGATGAGGTTAGCTGGGTGCTATGAATAGGGTTGAACACCGGGGGAGGGGGAGATGAGGTTAGCTGGGTGCTATGAATAGGGTTGAACACCGGGGGAGGGGGAGATGAGGTTAGCTGGGTGCTATGAATAGGGTTGAACACTGGGGGAGGGGGAGATGAGGTTAGCTGGGTGCTATGAATAAGGTTGATCACTGGGGGAGGGGGAGATGAGGTTAGCTGGGTGCTATGAATGGGGTTGAACACCGGGGGAGGGGGAGATGAGGTTAGCTGGGTGCTATGAATGGGGTTGAACACCGGGGGAGGGGGAGATGAGGTTAGCTGGGTGCTATGAATGGGGTTGAACACCGGGGGAGGGGGAGATGAGGTTAGCTGGGTGCTATGAATAGGGTTGAACACCGGGGGAGGGGGAGATGAGGTTAGCTGGGTGCTATGAATAGGGTTGAACACCGGGGGAGGGGGAGATGAGGTTAGCTGGGTGCTATGAATGGGGTTGAACACCGGGGGAGGGGGAGATGAGGTTAGCTGGGTGCTATTAGTAGGGTTGAACACCGGGGGAGGGGGAGATGAGGTTAGCTGGGTGCTATGAATAGGGTTGAACACCGGGGGAGGGGGAGATGAGGTTAGCTGGGTGCTATTAGTAGGGTTGAACACCGGGGGAGGGGGAGATGAGGTTAGCTGGGTGCTATTAGTAGGGTTGAACACTGTGGGAGGGGGAGATGAGGTTAGCTGGGTGCTATGAATAGGGTTGAACACCGGGGGAGGGGGAGATGAGGTTAGCTGGGTGCTATGAATAGGGTTGAACACCGGGGGAGGGGGAGATGAGGTTAGCTGGGTGCTATGAATAGGGTTGAACACTGGGGGAGGGGGAGATGAGGTTAGCTGGGTGCTATGAATGGGGTTGAACACCGGGGGAGGGGGAGATGAGGTTAGCTGGGTGCTATGAATAGGGTTGAACACTGGGGGAGGGGGAGATGAGGTTAGCTGGGTGCTATGAATAGGGTTGAACACTGTGGGAGGGGGAGATGAGGTTAGCTGGGTGCTATGAATAGGGTTGATCACTGGGGGAGGGGGAGATGAGGTTAGCTGGGTGCTATGAATAGGGTTGAACACTGGGGGAGGGGGAGATGAGGTTAGCTGGGTGCTATTAGTAGGGTTGAACACCGGGGGAGGGGGAGATGAGGTTAGCTGGGTGCTATGAATAGGGTTGAACACTGTGGGAGGGGGAGATGAGGTTAGCTGGGTGCTATGAATAGGGTTGAACACTGTGGGAGGGGGAGATGAGGTTAGCTGGGTGCTATGAATAGGGTTGAACACTGGGGGAGGGGGAGATGAGGTTAGCTGGGTGCTATGAATAGGGTTGAACACTGTGGGAGGGGGAGATGAGGTTAGCTGGGTGCTATGAATAGGGTTGAGCACTGTGGGAGGGGGAGATGAGGTTAGCTGGGTGCTATGAATAGGGTTGAACACCGGGGGAGGGGGAGAGGGGTTGCTGAGGTGTGGGGATGCATATTGTGGGGATGCATAAGATTTGTGGACCCAAACCTGTGGAGCCTCCGCCGATCTGTGGGGCGGAGGTTACGTGAGCAGGGTTGAAAACTGAGATGGGGTGGTGTGGTCCACTCAGGTGCACGAGATGCATAGCAGCTGAGGGCAAAGGCTTGTGTAGGCAACAACAAAAATTTGCGGCTACTGAAGCACTCTGCTTTAACGTTCTCCTTTCCGTCATCAATCAAGCCAAATTCGGAATATGAACGTGCGCAGGGGTGGCTGCTTTGACGTGCTGGACATGGAGCCCAATGGATCCGCGGAGAGCCGCGCTTTGGACAGCAGCAGCCGCGGCTCGAGCCAGGTGGCAGTGCGGCCAGACAGCCAGTCGGCAGCGGCCGGGACGGCAGCGTCGGCATCGTCATTTGCGCCGTACCAGGAGCCCTTGAGTGAGCGTGATCTGAATGTGTTGAGGAGCCGGCTGGAGTCGCTTTTGCCGCCAGCGTGAGACCCTTAGGCTGGTCACCTCCTACGGGTCACACCTTGGGCAGGTCACACCTCGCGCTGCTCACACCTTGGGCGGGTCACACCTCGGGTGGGCCACACTATCCTGCTTGCTGGATGTGTAGGAACGCGATGGCCTTTTTGTATGCTTAGGGTGAGTGAGCGCTTGTACCAACCATCTGCATTTGGTGTTTTCCTCCTCTTCAAGATTTTGGACGGACATTTCTTGGAGGGAGATTTTGCTAGTGACGTTTCCAGTGGAGCGCTGTTTTCGAATTCAGATTATTTTTTGTACAACTCAATCGTTGCCGTTCTGTCCTGTTATTATTTGCAGGATTCAGAATTTATCTGAAATCCTGATCACGAGTTGAGTTGGCTATGGGCTTGAGTTGAAGGGTTTTAGATATCTTCATCTAGACGTGGGGCCACTGACAAACATATCCAGTGCATATTCCACGCCCAGTTTTGTGTGCCAATGTTTCATCAGTACCGATGAGTGCAAACATGCGACGTCTGTGAAACATGTTTTGCTTGGCTGAAAATTTTAGTTGCATAGTATCGTACCCTCGTTCATATTGACGGTGTATCCGTGAAAACTTGCCCGGCAAAACTGCCATGGGTCTTGCGTTTGTAGTGCATATACCGGTGTGTGTAATTTAGAACTAGCTCTGGATGTAAAACAAATCTGCCTTCCATTTTTGGCCCCCAGTGGACTGAAATCATTAGCAGCAGCACATTCAAAGCAGTCAATGACGTTACACCTCTGGGCCGTGCTCAAAAGGCTAGGCCGTGCCTAGGTAAAAGGGGCAGCAAAGGAGAAGGGTAAAAACTGAAGGGACAGACAAAAGGCTGGAAAGGAAAGGCAGAGGAAGTTGCAGCCTCTGAGAACGTCTACGCCTCAATCAGAGCAGTGCTGCCCTCTCAATCCACCGTAAGGTCAGGGACAAGAGCCAGGTGCCCCTCACGACACCTCGCTGCCGATTGCTGCACTATTGACGGAGCCCGTCAGCCCATTTGATAGTGTAATCAAGCCCCATTACTCAATTCTGTTAAGCTGGCATTTCCTTTCTGCTACCTCATTTCAGTGTGTCACAAGGATATGGAGTCCATAGCTGCATCTTTGAGAATGTGGGTGTTCAGAAAGGTGCATACCCGCTGAGCCGCATTGTTGAGGCCTACATTTGTTGCTTTTCTTTGCCTTTTTGGGGAAAAGGCTTGAGAGGGGCAAAAATACTTCGGGCTGCCTTTTCCTTCTGGGACGGGTATTTCTTTCTCCTTTGTGTTTTTCTCCTTCTTTCCCACTTACCTTCAGGTTCTTGATTTATTCCTTATTTGAGCAAGGCCCAGAGTGTAACGTCATTGACCTTCAGTTTCTTCTTTTATTAACGGGACAGTTGGGCGCCAGAGGTGTAATGTCATTGACCCGCTGGGCCCTGCTGAACGCTCGGCTGATACCGTAGGGAGTTCATGACGTTACACCTGTGGGTGTCACGAGGGACCAGTGACCTGAAGTATCACTGCGCATGGGTCCGTACCCCGGGTCCGTACCCTGCTTAAATAGGCAATGACTTGGCTAAATTCCAGCTAGCATGCACAGCCAGGAACATGGTGTAGCCATGCCATCCTCCTATGTGAGGGGGGCAGGAACATGGAACCCGGCGATTTAGACAAGGGGAGAGAGAGGATCGTTTGGCGGGTCCGATCCATAGACCTTTGGGTATGGATGCCACCAGTTTTGCAACACTGGACCATTCCTCCCCTTTGAGGATGTGGGTGTGGCGGTTGAACAGTCGATAGGTAGCTTAGCTTTCCCGGGGGCCGGTTTGTCCGGTTGTCGCAGTTCTCCCGTTCTCTGGTGCCACGTAGCATGCAAGGTTTGGGGGGGCGGAGAATTTGAACCACACCATATATCCCCTCCTTTCCTTTTTCCTCCCTACGACACAGAAAGTAGGATAGCCTGCAGGCAGAAGTGGGAGGCCCTGGCTTTTGTGGAACTTCTAGTTGAGATTTTTGAAGGTTGGTTTTTCAGGGGCAGGGGGTACGGTTTGCCTGACCTTTTTGTTATTGTTCTTGTTCTTTGGAAGGTGAACTTGCTTTCCTATCTTTCCTCTTGTGCCTTCTCCCTTGGCTTTCCTATCTGACTATATGTTTGCCGACGTGGCCGACCTTTATTTACCCAGGGCCCAAAGGTCTTAGGTCATCAGCATATCCGGATATCCCAGCACCCCATTTTCTTCAAGCATCCACTGGTATTTCAAAGCTCCCGCACTTTCAAACGGTTGTAAGTGAACAACTCGACTCTTCCCTCACACCGTCTCGTGGGGCCCTACATGGTGTGGCATTGTTGCTGCCTGGGATGGGACCCAAAAATACATCCGATCAATAGCGATCTTCCCATAACTTGGTGGTGTGTCCGGGGGGTGTAGGAGGTGGGCTTCCTCCCACTACCAAGGTATAATTGATAATGTACTGGATGCCTTTTGGGGTGGTCTACCAGATTGGCACAGTCTGCACCGTTTTGGCGTGTGACACCTCTTTGAAAGCGTGTTTTGTGAGTAATGGATTTTCTTCTCCTGGGCATGAGGGGACGTACTTATTTAAATTGAGGTTTGAGCAGCATTGAATGTATCACAGGGTCAACACAATTTAATCCCGATCTGCGAATCACATACCATACGGAACAGACTAAAACCCTTGTTTGAGGCAGAAGCTCGTTTTATTTCGCCACTTTTTCACTAGTACCTACAGGGTTCAAATTATCTAAAACCACGAAGCTGTTATGCACATGCTCCCAATACAGTAATTTTGAGCGAACCGAAAGCGGTTGTACAGTACAGTCCTGACCCTTGAGGGCAGTGATTTAAACAAAGCTGGTATGTGTGGGTAAAGACACTCCTCTCTAGGGCTGACGGGTGGCGTATATGGAAATATACGTATGCACGTATATACGCCGTATGTACGTGTATAAATGAACAACATATACGCGTATATGTTTGAAAAGCGTGTATACGGCATGCCATATATAGTCAAATTTTAGAAGCGCTCGTCATGCTTTGAAGTGCACAATCGCTCGTTAATCCACGCCGCATCAGCGTTCTCGTCTCTTCTTTTTTCACTCGCTTTCAATGGACGACTGGGCTGCATTCGACAGTGATGGAAACGAATTTACTACCCCCGCGTATCGACAGTCCGTACTCGCATGTAAAGACCTCACACCCCAAGAAGCCTACGTGAAACTCATCGACCTGAAAGATAGAGGAAGAACTCCGTGGTGGAACAAGCTGAAAGTTTGCCAGGTAGCAAATGAGGAGAAGGACCCATCAGGCAGCTGGCCGTAGTACTTGGCCAAGCTGCAGTGCATCGAGTGTGAGGCCTTCCTAATGCCTTCGAATCCGGCCAGGCTCGGATCGACCCACTTCAACAAGGCTGGAGCATGCATCGACCGCCAGAAAATAAGGGACACCCTGGACAAGCGTGCAGCCCTGCTCGAGGCCAGGGACTCCTTGAGCCAGCAGACCCAGGAATCCAAGAGACAGCGCGCCAACGACGAGGACGCGAGCGGGATGCGCTTGCATCAGCAGGAGATTCACAGCTTCGGATTGCGAAGATTGCAGATTGCGAAGTGCGCTAGCCGGCTGCTATCCATGCACGTCACCAGCGCAGCAACTGAGCGGAACTGGACTCTTTGGGGCAACATCTACACCACGTACCGCTCGTGTCTGTCATTGAAGGTTGCTGAGAAGATTGTTTTCATTCGTGGGAACAGTAGGCAGGGCGCAGCCATTCAGGATGAGGAGCTGGCCTTGTCCTATGATGCTTAGTTGCTGACAGCTAGCTGCCTGCCTGCCAGTAGTCTACAGGTTCACTAGCAGGAGTAGAGTGCTTGACGAGCTGACGCTGATCAGACTGCGCATGTCTGGCATCTGTCTGTCCCCTCAGGCCGCGAACCCGATACTTGAGTTGTTGTTGTATTTGAGCTAAATTTGAGGCTGGCATGAGTAAACTTCAATTTTTAAATGATGAAGTGATAGGTGGAGGTTAGGGCATGAAATGCCCTAGGTTTCAAGGCTTTTTAAGATTTCCAGGTCCCCATATACGTATACGGTACATACGCTTATACACGTGTATATTTCGGCAGAATATACGGTCTATACCAGCCCTACTCCTCTCCCATACCAGCTGTGTTTAAATCACTGGATATAAAACAAAAGAGTAGGTCCAATACTGAGTGGCTGAAGAAGAGATGCTCAATGTTATCCCGTCCCTCCACTGGGTCACCGTGTTTTATCGTACTTCGGGTGCACGTTAGCTACATCCCGGCCCAAGGCCAAAAGGGCCTGGTGCAGCGAGCCCTGCTGCTTGGGCCACCAGATGCTGACCGGTCGAAATCTGGACCCCATTGGCCCAGTTATGGCCACCCGGCGGTCCCATAGAGATGGTCTGGCACGCACTGAAAATAACACTGATCAGGATGCAGTTGGCTTCTCCTCAGGGACAGGTGCAGTGCTATCAATGGCGGCTTTCCTCATCCCCGTTATGTTGAACGTGGCAAACGCAGCTGGCTTCCTGCTCCCTCCACCGCATGCCTCGGCGTCCAGAACCATCGCCTTCGCAACCTCGGATGTCTGATGGACAAATGAGATGGAACAGCACAGTCAGAGAGGGGGACAGGAAGTAGCCCATGACCTATCACGCCTTGGTAGGAATGAGTTACGTAATCAGGGTCGGTCGTGCCTTGGTTGTATTCCCCCGGATGTAACAAAACAAAAAACGTTACATTTTACTATCCAGCAAGTACAGGACTTCACACTCATGCCTTGGCTGTAAATAGGTTCCCTCGTCAGCTTTTTTAATCGAGCAGTGGATCTGTCATGACATAATGAAAAGCTTCCCTCCTTCCCGAGCTGCGCTGTCCCCTTTGCTCTCATGCCCTCAAGGGGAAGTAGTAGTAGCTATTTCCTCTTTAGATCCTCCGCTTACTTGCCCATTCATGCTTGTCATGCAGGCCCTCCCCACCTGGATAACGCTGCTCCGCAGTTTCCTTGATTGCGGTAGATTCCTCATGCCATGATCTCAGAATGTCATATTAAATACTTACTCAACTTCCAAATCTACCGACACTGTGTCCTCCCATTCCATAATTATGCAGAGTCTTGTTTTCCTGCCAAGCCGTCTTGGGATACTACTAAAGCCCTGAAGGGAAGACCCACCCTGCTGAATACATTAAGGTATTTTGCATCTTATTTGTGTCATGGCTACCGTAGAATCTCCTAGACTTTGCTCATAATTAATTCATTATTGGGGTGCGCCGACATGGCTGCCCGCTAATACTAATTCAAAAATCGGCGGTGCGCGGGGTGTCAGTCAGGTGCCCAAACAACTATTCTGGGGGTGCACGCTCGGGTGCGCGCCAAGAATCAATAACAGCAGCTATAGAAAAAACACGCGCTCGCGCGCGACTGTTCGATTTGACATCCGTCGAGTGATCCTTATGCCAGTCCCCGCAGCGAAGCTCGATCCTGGAGGCAGAGACGTGTGCTGACCACCCGTGGTGGTGGTGCTCACGACTGCTGACGCTTTGGGGGCCCAACAGCCACACGTTTATTGAGGTCAGGAACCGGCGGAGGAGGAGGATGACGACTATGCTGAGTATTGCTGACCGTGTACTATCCATGCTAGCATCGAACGAGGGTTTCAACTGAGTTTACTGTACTGGCTGAAAGTGCTGCGCAGAAGGAAATTTAAATTGTTTTCAGTGATAAGCGGCAGTACACACTTCGAAAGTACGATTTACGATTTGAGAAATTCGCCATTTGGGGAACAAAATATGTTAGTGATTCTTTCAGATTGTTTTAGGAGTGGAAAGAAAAATGTGTACACAATATTTTTCATGTGGTATGTTAGTGCTGGCTTGCGTTGGGCACTGGCCTTGGCCATGTGTCTGAAGGTGTGCTCCATTACTCTCAGTCTTGAGGTGGTGTGGACTGTGGAAATACATGCTTGTCCTATGTTAGTAGCCCGTGGTTGCTTGGGTTGTTCATAATTAAAGTGCACATACAATATAGGGAGTTTGATCTTGTGTACGGAAGCAATGTGGCTTTGACAAGTGCATGTTATCTGCCTTGCATGGAATGTCTGGTATGTTCACACCTGGTTCATACTGCCCTGATGTCTTCCCGGTTTTGTGTTTATAGCAGGTTTAGAGTCTCCCCGGGCCTCTACTAAAAACGGGAGAAGAAGACGTGGCTTAGAGAGTGCGCTCATTGCCTCGTTCCGATTGTTAGGACAAGACATGTGACAGATGCCGAATCGAATTCCAAAATAGCTGATGCGATGGCTGTCGAATGGATTTCTGTAGCAAAACACTGAGAATTGCTAGAATTTGCCTAAATTCCTCTGCACAATGCGACGGAGCTAACGCCAAATAATAAGGGATACCAGGCTGCAACATCGCTAATGACAATCAGCGTAACTTGTACCAAGCCTATGTTATGCATCTTGGTGGAATCCGGATAGGGCAGCGTCCATTGCGTCGCTACAACCTTTGCCCCATCGTGGAAGACCTGCGAGGCTTCAGGTGCGAACTGTGGCACTGGGTAACCCTTCGAGCGCAATTTGCCAATTTGGGTCCCGTGCAGAGCCTGGCGAATGGCGATGCATGCTACCCTGCTCCTCTATCTGGACTATGAAATCATTTGGATCTCTAGAACTTCCCTCTTCCAAATTGCTGCAATTCCTGTACACAGAAGAGGACGAAAGCGAATCCGACATGCCTGGACGCCTTCGACCATGCATGACGAACAAGATAGACGACAGAGCCCGGCTCGGCCGACGCTTCTGATGAGGAAAACGAGGAATACAATACCGGATGCCAGGGGGCAGGTGTGTGCGATTGTTGCCAAACTGACTGGAAAGTGGAAACCTGCTCCCTTGTGATCCCCTCAGCCTATTTCAGTATTTCCCGATATTCCCCTGCCATCCATTCTGCACCATGCCTGCATGCTTGCCTTGTTTACAATGCCACAATGGTGTCAAGAGGGAAGGTGATACAGAGGGTCCAAGAATGGCATATTGCATTTGCTTTAGGCATTCAAACCTCCTGTTTTGCCCGAGCCCCGTACAATATGCCTCTGTCTTGCCTGAGCCCAAAGAAAATTATTTGCACCATTTCTCAGGCGCATGCATCACTGGCGACGACGTCAACATCACCTTCATGAACCACAATACCAACGAGCGCTACTTCAACCAGCACAACGACGTGGCGCGACAATGGCGCGAGTTCTTGATCACGACTGCTGTTTAGGTAGGACACTTATGACCAATTATAATATGACCATTAGCACGTATCCTAAAAAAGAAAACGACAACTTGTTCAAATTGGCTGATACCCTCGCTCAAGGCTGTTTTAAGTCTCCCATGCCTATGCCAATACTTTTTTGGGAAAGAACCGAGCACACTAATTGCTCTGATTGCCTTTGCATGTGGACAGGTGCGCGATTGCCACGAGGACATTGTGCCAGACAAGCCTGCGTACCTAGCAAGCTGACAAGCAAGTTGACCTCCGTGCTGAGATCAGGTCGGCTGTGGACCACGATATGCACGCCATTCACGCAGCTTTCTGGTCCATGTAGGATAAGATATGTACTGACATTTTTGAGCATAGATATAGATTTAGTGGAGAAGAGATGGAACATCGATTTTTCACATAAGAATTATCGTGTGGCCTGATTTTTTGGTTATGACTGACAGGTCTCCATTAGCAACTAATATTTTTTGCTTGGTGGCACTTTGGAGTTTGGGCACTTAGAAATTTTCAAGATTGTATGAAGCAATTAATTAATTAAATGACAGGTCTCCATTAGCAACTAATATTTTTTTAGGCATTACATTAGCAACTAATATTTTTTTGGGCATTACATTAAATTGCCTGCTGCGTGACGTTAAATTAAATTAAAATTTTGACAGCGCGGCCGTTTTTTACATTCTTTTTGGCTGCGTGACGAAAAAATAAAATATTTGGGGGGGGGGCGCGAACCCTAAGCGGCTTTACGGTACGGTATATTACCTATATAATTGCATTGCAGCCTTGCTCTACCCACCTAACATGCTGCATCGCTGCTCAACGGTAGATACAAGCAGAAGGTCCATCATGACCTATGAGGCTATGACCTCAGCAGGATATATAATATCTCTTACATGTTACCTTAAATGTTTGAATACATCGCTATCATGCCAATTCATTGATTGTCATGCGTGGCTCTACCAACCTGGATGATGGTCATGGCATGATAATTGATTTCAGCAGGCCACACAAAACTCCCCAAATTTCATGTACGATACCCATTATTTGGAAATAATTGCCGTCTGACCATTATTTCCAGTGCTGGTTTCTAGCCTGCGCGTCCACCTCAGGCCCGACTGGGACAAAACTTGACCGCACAACAGACACAGGCCCAAGCAGCATGGCTCGCTGTGCATGGGATCTTTGGCCAGAGGCCTGGAGGTAGCTGTATTGTAGCTGACCTATAGCTGGATTACAGATGACCTGTAGCTGTATTGTAGCTGACCTGTCGCCGAACAACGAAATGCAAGCACTGATTAATTGCTTTACCATGCAGGGATTTACCCACCTTGATGATCCATAACGACGGGAGGATCTTCAGCATGAGCGCTTCATTGGACCGGAGCAACTCTCCCCTGTCCAGAAAGCCTGGCCTGAAAACTGAAACCTGGGCAAAGCCCTCGGCCTTGACAGCCTCCTCAATCTGCAGGATGGTCACAAGTGGAGAGACAACTCTGTTTATTTTGTGAGCGCCCTTCAGCTACCGTTTACCTTAAACGGGGCCCGCAGCCATGGAGGCCTGGTGAAGTATGACCTGCTGCTTGCGCTACCAGCCGTAGGCCGGTCGATGTTTGGTCCCCATCGTCCCAGTTGTGACCCGCCAGCAGCCTGGTGGTCTGGTGTGCACTAAATTAGACTCTGGTAGACAGTGTAGAGAATTTACCAGAAACACACAACTGGTTTCATGCTGCCGAGGTCCGGTATCGTATGTGTGCACATGCAGTCATACATAATAACACAACTCGAATTAATAGGACTTGAATACATAATTGTGATGGCTGCAAAGAAACTGCCGAGCTCTTATACCTTGAGTACAGTACAGTGAGCGCGAAACATGTCAACAAGGTACCTGCACTCCCTCAAACATGCCTTCCCGGCAATGATCCTTTTTTCGGCTACAAGGCCACCATCAGCAGGCTGCCCCGCGGCCGCCAGAGGCCCCATTGGGACCAAACCTGGAACAGCTGACAGCTGGCAGCCCAAGCAGCATGGCTGGCCACACTTGGGGCCTTTGGAGAGAAGCCGGATTGTAGCTGATAAGTAGCCGAATCACGAGTAAATAAACTTTAACTCTTGCACTTGCTCCTGCATTACAGGTTCATTAGCCATCATCCCAACACGCACCTGACCCCTTGTTCAGCAGTAGTGATGAGCTACAAGCTGGCCCAACCTGGCCTAACCTGGCCTTATCTGGCCTAACCTGCTTCATTGCCCTATCTCGCACCTGACCCTTCACGTAAGTGTAGCCAACAGACAAGAAGCCTGTTGAGGCTCCCATCGAGGAGAGGAGACTGAAGTGCTTGCATTCACATTCTTTGGCTAGCTTGATGGCAGCTGTGGAGTACCCAAGCTCAATCTTTTTAAATTGCTCAGCACCGCCAGCATCCTGCAGACAACAGAGCATGCAAGAGTGATCAACTGTGCATATACAAGTCGGCACATGACCACCTTTGGCAGGCCTCTGGGCAGTAACCACAGGGCCTATTGGGGTTGAGGACAGAGCCTTCACCACCCTACAATGCAGCTGACGGCCAACGAAGTAGCTGAAGTGCAGCCGAAGCGTGCAAAAATGCCTTCACCACCCTACAATGCAGCTGACGGCCAATGAAGTAGCTGAAGTGCAGCCGAAGCGTGCAAAAATAAACAGTACACTGCAGTGAGTGCATGCAAGAGGGGTAGCCCAGGGAGACAATGAGTAATACAATCTCAACCTCAGTCAGACATGTATGGTGAAGTTGCCAATTTGAAAAATAACCGCAAAAATAAGTCACACATGGCGGCTTCATTTTAAAGGAATCAATGCACGGGCCGCCCACCTTGCGAGTTGTCCCAAGGACCCAGAAAACGGTATCAGCACCCTGCATGACAGAGGCAGCCTCAACCGCTAAATTATCCCTGCACAGGGTTAGGAGGCATGGAGGGTAAGCAACTAGTTGCACATGCAATGCAGAGGGACTGGGGGCCTCAAGTACATGACATATCGCATGCACACCACATGTACATGACACACTGTACGCACACTACATGCACATGGCATACCGCATGCACATGGCATACCGCATGCACACCACATGCGCATGGCATATGGCATGCACACCTCATGCACATGGCATACTGCATGCACACCACATGCGCATGGCATATGGCATGCACACCTCATGCGCATGGCATACCGCATGCACACCACATGCGCATGGCATATGGCATGCACACCACATGCGCATGGCATATCGCATGCACACCACATGTGCATGGCATACCGCATGCACACCACATGCACATAGCATACCGCATGCACACCACATGCACATGGCATATCGCATGCACACCGCATGTGCATGGCGCATCCTGTGGTTTCCCACATGCACATTGCATTGCGCATGCATACCACATGCACATAGGACACCCTGTGGTACACCTGATGAACATGGCATACTGCATGCACCCCACATGCACATGGCGCACCCTGCGGGACTCCTCATGCACATGGCACACCGCAAGTACGCCGCACGGCACACCGCGTGTAGACCGCATGTTACCCCACATGCAAATGGTTCACAGCATGCACACATCACACCGCATGCACTTCTCATCCGGTCACCCCACATGTTGATTTGAAGCTGCTCCAACTTTTCAGCGCCCTTGTTGACAAACCCCTCTGCATCCAGAGCCCGGCGTCCTGCAGATAAGCAGGAGGTCATTCACCCATTCAATACCAGTATTCACGCGTTCTGTATACCGGTACAAACAAAGTTGAATTAATTCGAACCCTAGATCAAAATTCCAGGTCGGTGGTTGTGCTGTTTCATTATTTTCAAGTGTTTCCACGAAACACAACTTACCCACGGCGACGACTTTCCCCCATTTGCTGGACTCGAGCAATTGGCCAACGAGATGCTTGCCGACAGCCCCAGTGCCACCGAAAACAACGGCTTTCATGGCTTTCTAATTATGGCGTCCAGCATAAATGAATTTCCTTTATGATATGGATGCGACGTGATAAAGTGGGAACCAGGTGGGAACTTCTACTCAAACAATAACCTCCGACTCGGAGGGTATGCCGCGACAAATTATTTTCAACAACAGCGTTGCCTGTGAATCATAATGTAGCCTATCGATGCAGCCTATCGACTGCAGATTATCTGATTCATGAACCTGCTGGACTTCAAGAATTTTACGCTGAGGAGCTTCGAGAGATCAGAGTAACTTTGCTGCTGCATCACACCCTGGTAAGCTGTATCAGGCGGTTGAATCCTGTCTGGCAGTCCACTATCAGCTGGGGTAGACCGTTTGCCTGGCTGGGTCAGGCGGTCGTTGATTGTCGCCAGGCAGTGCAGCATCATATTGGCTCATGCATCGTCTTGGGCCAGCAGGTAGACCTTGGTGACATCTGGTAGATACTGCATCAGAAGCATGCTGCTGCACAGGGTGGCCATGAGAGTTAGCTGGCACTGGGAAAAGTGGGGCTGGGATGGCCTCCCAGCCAGCAAACTGGGGCTGGTATGCCCAGGTGGATCCACCTGGACCATTGTCAGGCTTGAAGGGGCATGGTGCCTTGCACTCCACTGGCACCAGTAGCCGTGTCCCATCCCCTGCAACGCACACGAGCATGGCATCTGGAGATGCTCCCCTGGGGGGATGGTCCTCCAGCTGCACTCCTTGGGTGATGGATGGAGGCAGACATGAGGCGTCCACCCGCATGAGGCTGCACTCATGCACCTCAATGGTAGAGTAGCCCTCCAACTGCTTGATCTGGCTGTAACATTTGTGCCCAGAGAGGAATATTGCATGCATGTTGCCCTCGTGCTCCCTGCCCCACTCCATGGGGACAGAGTCAGCAGGCCTCTGGACTGATCCTGGGCTGATGAGCTCGCTGATGGCTATTGTTGCTGCTGCATGTCTCCTCCAGCTGCTTAGCCCCAAGGCTATGGCTGGCTTCGGCTCGTGGAAGCCAGCAACGGCTGCCAACAGTGAAGCTGTCACGACGTGGCGACGTAGCTGATGCCACTCAGGTGAGAGCTGCCGGGGAACCTGGGGGTGCTGGACTTCCCGATACTGTGGATGCCTGCGAAGGAGCTCCAACGGGAAGCCACCCAGCCTGATATTGGGGCGTGTGCCGATTGCTGGTGTCCTCGCCCGACGTTCAGCAGTAGGGAGAGAGGCATTGGCCTGGCTGCCTGTGTAAGGTATGGCAGGGCCATTGGCAGGAGGGATGTTCTCCTGGTCTCCCTCAAGGTCCATCAGGCTGGGGCATTGCCGCTGGCCTCCCACAAGCTTGGGCTTGCCTGTCGCCCTCTCCTTCCCAAACTCTGCCACCACTGGGGGAGCTTCTAGCCCAGCTGCCACCGCTGGGGAGCTGCCATCTTGGCTGTCACCACTGGAAGAGGGGACCAGCCACTGAAATCACGCACGACCATAGACAGCTTGTCGAATAGGCTACGGACGTCAGCCATGATCTGATGTTTCACCTCGAGCCCTGCATCATGCCACAAGCCCTTGAGCAGGTGGAAGGCTTCGTCGAGGTCGGACTTGCTAGACTGACGCTTCCGAGTAGGGGTTAGGTTTGCCTCACCGCCGCCACCCCCTTCATCGCCGCTGCCCCCTTCATCGCTGCCCCCTGCAGTCCTCCTCCATGATCTCTGCCAAAGCTGCCTCCTCCTCTGCCTCCTCCTCTGCCTCCTCTGCCCCCTGAAGAGCGGCACAGCCCACCACGCCTGAGTCGATGATCAGGTGGGCCCTGTTGGTGAGGCTGATAGGCAGGTCCTCGAATCTCCAGGTCTGTGGGAACTTGCTGTCACTGCTGTGGTGGAAGGCACCGAACATGTGCTTGTACACCATGCCGCCGTGGCTGCTATTAGGGCATGAGCATGTGCCTTGCCCGCAGTTGACGCTGTAGTTGAGACTCGCTGGCGCTGGGCTGAGCTGCTGTTTGTAGGTCTGCAAGGCGGTGCCTCGAACGACACCGCCGTCCCGGATGCCTTCCTTGAGCATTACAGACAGCGTCTTTAAATTTCCTTCCGCACAGCACTTTCAGCCAGTACAGTAAAACTTAAAACCTCGTTTGATGCTAGCAAGGATAGTACACGGTCAGCATTACTCAGCATAGTTGTCATCTTCCTCCTCCGCCGTTTCCTGGCCTCAGGAAACGTGTGACTAATGGGGCCCGGGGGGCTCAGTGGTACTACGTATCTGAGCAGTCCACCCTGAGGTCTGCAGTTCGAACCCTGTCAATGTTCAGCACTTCCAGTACCGGAAGTGCTCATCTGAGTCATCAGTAGTGTTACCATGCAGGGCTATTTAGGCACACTTGACAAGGATGCCTGAACGGATGTCGAGTTAAACAGTCGTGCGCGAGCGCGCATAATTTTGTAAAAAATGCTGTTTTTAATTCATACCGCGCACCCCCAAAATAATTGTTTGGGCACCTTACTGACGCTCCGCGCAGCGGCAATTTTTAAATTAATATTAGCGCGCAGCCATGTCCGCGCACCCCAATAATTATTTAATTACGAGCCGAGTCAAAGCGGTTCTACGGTACTTGTTCTCAACAGGGGTGTGCGGACCCTATACCGTTTTACGGTAGAGTTGAACTAGTTGAAAACCAAGGGTGCAACCGGCTGAAATTCCAGACAGAGACGGAGATTAATCTTGAGTTTTGTCCAGGGCCTCGTCGTGGTTCGTAACAGGCCAGGGTAGGCTGGCGAATTTTGTGCTGCGCGGCGTTAATTTAAATTAAAATTTCGTCGCTGCGCGACCGTTTTTTAAATTCTTTTTGGGGTGCGCGGCCGAAAATTAAATTCTTTTTTTTTGGGGTGCGCGGAGTTAAAGTGGTTTTACGGTATATCAAATTCATCGCGCAGGCAAAAAGTACCCTATTCCGCGCACGTGCACCTGAAAATTTACCCCAATTACCCCTGATGTTAATTATTATTCTGTCAGCACATCCCAACAAATTAATTAAACGCAGAACCAAACCGGTTTTACGGTGTCCTAGTTCCCTGGAACAAAAAATATACGTCGCCTAAAGCCTGCCAGGGGTGGGCGTGGCCAGAGGGTGGGCCCAGACTTACATGGGGGGGAGGTTTGGGGGCTAGGAGCCTCCCGAGCTCCCCCGGCCAGGGGTGTTGGGGACCCATATGGAAGCCGTTTGTTGGGTTCTTTTAGATTGGACGTGACGGGACATATGACGTTCAACGTGGCAATGGTTTTCGCTTTCTGTCCTAGTGTGTCAAGTGCATGTACCGGTTTGCGGGCACATGTCCTATGCATCAAGTGTGATGCTCTGTTGGACTGTAAAAACTTTACAAAAACTTCACAATGGTGGTAGTGGATGGGAACGCATGGCCCATACTCGCCAATGAATAAATAGAAATTATTTGGTCTGCATTTAAATATTTCAATGTTTAAGCCTTAATCAACTTGGGCGTGAGTAACCTGCAAGCCAGGGCTGTTACCATGTGCGGTGCTCTCATGCACTGGTTTTCATGAGATAGTTTGTCTGTCCGTGAGGAAACCTACTCAAAGTTACAGTGGTCCAGCCTTGCATCCTCGGTATAAGAATTTATAATTTAATATTTTGCATTGATCATGTCATCAACCATCTTGGGCGAGTAATTGCAACCATGCAGAATCGTAGAAAATGAACTCAAGATGTCCCTAAAAAATCCTCGATTGATGCATACCATAAACATTAATTGAAACCTTCATCAAGAAAGTTGGTTGCACACCACCAAATACCTACCCGGTATGTATTATGTTTGCAAATATAAATGTAGGCAAGTGTTGTATCAAACATGCATTATGTTCAGGATCCGTGCTGACAGGTGAGGCAGGCTGGTACGGTATTTCTGATTCCACACGGCCCAGCTTAATCAAGCTGTAGGTAGTTGCGGCACGCTTGTCAAGTGCGCATGAACACCTTAAGTAGGTGCCACTAAGAGCTTATGAGTACCGCGAATGGCTCTTCCTCACATTCCTGGACTTGTCCAAACCCGCATTCTGGCTCCTGAGCAGGAAGCAGAACTCATTGTAGTCAATCTGGCCATCCCCGTCCGTGTCGGCTGACTTCATCAGGTCCTCCACACTATCGTCATACATGTTGAACTGCTTGAGCGCCAACACCAGCTCAGGCATGTCGATGGTGCCGCTGCCGTCTCTGCACAGCAGAGATGTAAATTTATAGTTGAAGTTCATACCAAACGGTCAAATTCAAACATAACTGTGCCATGTAGTCATGCACTATATATGCTTGTGTACACAAATCTCAGGGGCAAAGTTTTGCTCATCAGAGCGAGGATGGGCTGTCTGTCAGGCTTGGTATCCCTGTTTTGGGTACTTCAAACAAGTTTCAGCTAAATCCCGGCCTACGGCCGTGGGGACCTGGTACAGCATGCCCTGCTGCTTAGGCTACTGGCTGCAGGCTGGTCCAGGTTGGTCCCCATCGGCCCAGTGATTGCTGCCCAGCGACCTGCCTATGGCAGTCTGGGGCGCACCAAAATGAACGCGGCTTATAAAGCGAGTGCTTGCTATGGTCACCACTATCAAGGGAGAATCAGGCCCTCAACCACTATCAGAACCACTATCAAGGGAGAATCAGGCCCTCAACCACTATCAGAACCACTATCAAGGGAGAATCAGGCCCTCAACCACTATCAGAACCACTATCAAGGGAGAATCAGGCCCTCAACCACTATCAGAACCACTATCAAGGGAGAATCAGGCCCTCAACCACTATCAGAACCACTATCAAGGGAGAATCAGGCCCTCAACCACTATCAGAACCACTATCAAGGGAGAATCAGGCCCTCAACCACTATCAGAACCACTATCAAGGGAGAATCAGGCCCTCAACCACTATCAGAACCACTATCAAGGGAGAATCAGGCCCTCAACCACTATCAGAACCACTATCAAGGGAGAATCAGGCTTACTATCAAGGGAATCAGAGGGGAATCAGGAGGCCCACTATCAAGGGAATCAGAACCACTATCAAGGGAACCACAATCAGAATCACTATCAAGGGAGAACCAGGCCCTCAACAGCAAGCCTTACATGTCGAGTTGAGCGAAAGCTTTCCGAACCAGCTCGTCCTGCTCCAGCTTGCTCATCTGCATGGTCGCTGCCACGAACTCATTGTAGTCAATCAGCCCGTCACCGTCCACGTCCGCAAGGGTCAGCAGACTTGTAATCTCTGCATCTGAGATCTTATTCTCCCACTTGGTCAGTGCCTTCCGCAGCTCCTCCAGCGAGATAGTGCCGCTGTTGTCTTCGTCGATGCCTTTGAAGAGCTCCCGGAGGCCTGCAACAAATCCATGATGGAAAGTAAGGACAGCGCAGTCTTGACAGTGGAGGGAGAGCCAATACGGTATTGCAACCACTGTTTCTTTTTCCGGCTACAAGTCCACCTTGGCAGGCCGCCCGCGGCCGTCAAAGGCCCAATTGGGACCAAACCTGGACCAGCCAACGACTTCTTTCCAAAGTAGCATGGCTGGCCGCAAACGGGGCCTCCGGCCAGAGGCAGGAGTGTAGCTGAGTCACGAAATGACAAACACTGATAGCAACCCTTTCATCGAAGTCAGCACCATTCTAGCAGAGGCGTCTTATGTTTCTGCGTGCTTTTCAACCCCTATGCGTTTGACGGTGTCTATGAATTCAAATCCGTAACAATCAGGGGGTAAGCCTTCAGGTGCCTCTCACCTGTTATGTCGTCAACTGACAGGTTCTGCCCAACGACCATCATGCACATCTTTTTCAGCTTGTTTGCCTGTGCGAACTGCTTCATTCTCCTGAAGACGACATGGTCTAGAGACACATCAGATGCAGCATTCTCCTTTACCAGCCATTCATGCTTGAGGATCTGAGCAGCGGTGGCGCGCTTGGATACGTCCTGATACAAACAAAAGGACAATATGCAAGTCTAAGTCACAGAAGAAAGTATACAACTGACGAATTTGGTCTTCCGCAAACCCGCAGTGACTTAAATGCGGTCCACGGTTCAATTGGGGTGATTCAGTTACAGTCCAGCTGCATCACGCCTACGCCGTGGGGACCTGGTGCACCAGACCCTACTGCTTGGGCCACCGGCTGTTGGCCGGTCCAGATTTTCATGTGTGACAGACTTATTGCCATTTACCGCCGTTTTCCGGCAGTAGTTTTGTTTCTAAGTTGACCCAGTTCAGGGCGAAGTGTGTCCCCCTTTCAGAGCAAGTTGTTGGTGGCGTGTGTGCCGAGTTGGGGTATAGCCTGGGTGTGTTTGTTTACTTTGTTGTGTGCGCTCAGGCCTGAGGCAGGTACCGCAACCCGGGCTGCGCATGTGCTGGGTGGTGTTTCTGTGCTGTGTGTGGTGGGAAATGTGTACCGTGACTGCATACGGGGTGCCCTGTTGGGCTGACAGCTTGCGTGCCGGGTAGTGTGTGAGTTGCCGGACACGTGTAAGGTTTCAGCCAATTGGTGGCTGCACAGTGCACAGCAGCCTAAGAGGCGTGGTATTGTGGTTATTTATAAAAGCATCGAGGCGGTCAAGGAAGGGGAGCGTGTGCATACCCAGCTTAAATGTTTACTGACCTGCTCCAACAGGCTCTTCACACAATCCTTGGCCGCACTTGACAATTTAGGCCAGGGCTCAGTCTTGAAGTCAATGTGACCTCTCAGAACCATCTTGAAAATTTGCTCCTGCATAGGGTGCAGAGAACAATCAGTGAGATACAGCAGCTATGCTATCGATCTGATCCGCTGAGCTGCAGCTCAACGGATGGTGACAGCTGCCACCAACAAAACAGCGTTAGGTGAGACAAAGGTTCATTCACTACCATATGCTCGGCAACATGTGTTTTCCGCATGCGTATGAACCCCGTGTCCCAGGCATGGTCTCAAACGTCATGGAAAATGCACAGACAAGGTCATACCAGGGGTCCCCTGGTCATACCTCAGTGTCGCCCCAGAAAGGCGGCAGTCCAGACAGGAGGATGTACAGAATGACTCCGAGGGACCACATGTCTGCTTCATGGCCATAGTTCTTCCGTAGAACCTGTTGATAAAGAAATATAGAGGCCATGTTAGACAAAGGCGAGGGGATACGGTATGCTGTTTGCATGATACCGAACATGGACACCATGCATGACCTGCGGCCGCATGAGGCTGCCCATGCATATAGCTCGAGTTACCTCAGGCGCTACATAGTACGGAGATCCCACGAGGTCCCTGAAGCGCTGCCCGGTCTTGAAGAAGGTACTGAGCCCAAAGTCTGTCAGTTTCAGCTCGCCATCTGCTTTCTTGCTGGTGAGCAAGAAGTTTTCGGGCTTGAGATCACGGTGCATGACACCTAGCTCTTGGCAATGGTGGATGACGTCTACCATCTTTCGGAAAATAAGCGATGCCTTCTTCTCAGAAAAGTTGCCCGCCTCTACGATGGTGTCGAACAGCTCTCCACCCGCGCATAGCTCCATGACTAGGTGTGCAGATTCTTTGTCCTCGTGAGTGGTCTGTGATTCGCCGATGGGCACGACCCACGGTTGCGTCAGAGAAACTCTTGGGACAAAGGCATGACGACAATGCCGGTGTGCATGCGCACCTTCAGTGTCACCACATTCGCATGCCCCGCGACCAAGTTCATGATCGCCACCTCGCCTTGGACATCTTGGACGTCCTCTATGCACATCAGCTTGGATTTTGCGATAGACTTTACTGCAAGCTGCTCCCCGGTGGACTTTTTAGTGGCCAGGCGCACCACGCCAAAAGCTCCCTTGCCAAGTTGCTTCCCTATGTCATATGTTGCCTCAAGCTTGGCGTCGCGATCATCCTTCCCCAGGATATTAGTGACTGAAAAATTCCCCTTCTTTGATGTCATTATATGACTAACAAATAGAGAAGTGCTTGATTAATGATACTCTACTGCTGATATTGTGCTGCTTGCTCTGCCTCCTTGCATTGGAGAGGTACGGGATTACGGCTACCTTAGATTCGAAAGTGAAAGCGGTACAACAAGGCTACATCTTTATTAGACAACTAGCAGAGGTACTCGCCTGTAACAAGTCTAGGAACCTTCGTAGCCTCTTTACTCCAACATTTATTGATTCCGCCGTCTTCGCGGGCGAGGAAAGTTAATAAAATCGCGGTGGCTCAGTCTCCGGCCTGCATGCTCAGTCCGGGTGCTCAGTCCCCGGTCGCCCATGATGACCACTCCTTTCATTTTTCTCATTACGTCAGTCCCTGGCATTTTCCTGGATAAATTTCATGTGCCGCCACCTAGTAAATTTCAGTATGATCCTGTAAGATCCTGTGAGATACTGTGTCGGGTAGCCTGAGTGTTCCAGGCAGGGATCCAGCGCAGACGGTTACCAATTTAAGGATGTATGGGCCGTGAGGGGCCTACCGCAGCTAGACTTCGCTCCAAATTAATAAGTTATTGGCCTGCGCGGACATAGCTGCGTGACAAAGGCTGCGCTAATAATAATTCAAAAAACGGCTTGCACGGAGTATCAGTCAGGTGCCCAGCTATTTTGGGGGTGCGTACAACCGTAGTATCAGTCAAATTTCGCTTTATTGGTGGTTTTCAAGAAAAAGAATGGTCAATTTCCACAAAAATATTGAACGTAGGCCGAAAACGAACAAAGCAACGAATGTTTTAGCCCCAAACCCTTAACTAACAATCGCGACACGAAGAGTAGCGACGTTCATGTCGCAGACACGCTCCTTTCGCATCGATTTGCTGTCGTTATGAGCAAACTTTTGCTGAGTCAATGGAGCTAAGGCACGGGCTGTTGACAAACACAAATCAGTGATTGCCGTTTTGAGTGGTTATGGAGCAAAAACTAACCAGTGGTCGTAAAAATTCCAGCCTCCGATCAGAAAAACGAACCACTACAACGAAACTGTGATTTTGTTAACTAGAAAAGCTTCCCAAGCAAAAAAAGGAAAAAAATTAAAAAGAAAATTGACTGATACTACGAGATTAATTTAAAACAGAGATTATCAAAAAAAACGAACGCTGGCGCGCGCCTGTTTTTATGACATCCGTTGAGTGATCCTTACACCAGTCCCCGTAACGAAGCTCGTCCCTGGGGGTGACGGGAAAATGGTAACCTCATACGGGGGGTAAAGAGAGAAGTTACCGCCCTTAGGACGTAGGAGGGCGTCGAAGTTGCGCAACCTCGTAAAGAGGCATTCGTAACCTTCGAGCTACCAAATATTTTGTCGGGGGACTGAGCTGCGCCAAGAAGCAAGCATTGTTGGCATTTGATGACCAACAGCCACACATTCCACACATTTAGAATTCACGTCAGCAAGCCATAACATGTTTTCAAGGCAGCCAACCAGTCCACTAGAAAGCAAAAATATTACATAATTTATTGCACTGGTAACCGCCCGTCCACACCAACCAGATTCAGCAAAAACAGGAAACCTGGAAAATGATTGCTACCAACAAACCGTCCACAAGCCAGGTTTTCCAATCAGAACACATCAGTCCACTAAGATCCCCAAAGGCCAATATAAATTAAGAATAAATTGACACAGCAAATCAACCGGTATACCAGCCTGTCTGTATGTCTTAAGCAGCAAGACATAACACACTATCCAAGTAATCAGCCAAAACCTTGGCCACTACTCTATCCTGGGCTTGTTCAAAGCTCTGTGCCCCAGGATGCTGCTGCTGAAATTACGTACAATTCATCCAGTGGTCGTGGAGCTTGCCATTCTCCCACTGGGCCCGTGGTGCTCCACAAGCGCCACACCTGCTCTTTCCCCCACCACCCTGGTTGTTGTTCTTGTCAGGGTTGGCCCTGCTTGGAAAACTGGGACTGCTTGTGCCTGCTGCCAGCCCCAGCATTGCTGTCTGCTGCAACTGTTGCTGTCCTCGGCTCCCGGTTGGCTACCGCTACCCTGCTGTTTTCCATGAGCTGCTGCATTACTCCAACCACCTCCTGTGCAGGAATGGACAGGGTTTGCAATTTTGCATACTTGGAGAGGACATGCCAGAAATGCATTCTGACAGCCCCTCGGAACTCCTCCTGGCAAGCTCCCCAGCCAGCTGCCTGTCAAATCTCGCTGCTGGGGGCGGCTGCTGGCTGAGCCCGAGGCCAGCAATGGCTGGCTGTAGGCGGCAAGAGGTGGCTCTTGGCTGGCTGCTGGCTGTGTCAATTGGCTGAGCCCCCGAGGCTGGATTAGCTGGCTGTTGGCAGAAGCAGCAGGTGGCTTTGCTGGCTATAGACGGTAAGAGTTGGCTGAGCTCCGAGACTAGCATTGGCTGGCTGTTGGTGGCAGCATGAGGCTCCTGGCTGGCTGCCGGCCCCTCGGACAAAGTGTCCGTTGCTGAAACCTGAAGAGCCAGGTCAAAGCCAGGAGTCGAGACAAGAAATGCGTCAATGGCTGCCTGCTGCCTTGTCTCAAGCAAGAGCTTCGCATTGAAGTCCGAGCCAGCTTCCGGAATGCTGGGGCATGACACATAAAGGGATGGCAAAGCAGGGGGTTCAATCAGCCACTCTATCGGCGCCCCAAGCTTGGTGCTGTTATGCTGCCGCATCAGGGCGACACGGTCCTCCCGCGACATGCCAGCCCCAACTGAGAACAGCTGATGCTCCTGGTATGCATAGCCAAACAGCTCATTTGGAGGCAGCTCCTTGGGAGAGAAACTACTTGTTTGATAAGTAGAAGATATAAAAAGCTCAGGGATTTCAGGTATCGACATTGAAGGGGAGAACATTAGCTGCTTGGCACCAAAGTGTAGGGGAGCTCACAAATCAAACAGGGTGTGGAAGCGTGGCTCCAAATCGACAGGGGGCGGGATGTACTGACGGGCATAGCCGTTCTTGTTCTTGTACTGCCCTGAGGCACCTCCCTAGAGCAGCAGGGGCAGGGGGGGGGGGGGGGGGGAAGTGTGAGACTGTGTGCATGGGGGGCACAGCACTTTCCTGATGGGGCAGCTTGACACTACCAAAAAATATAAGAAATCAATCTCCCAGCCTGGCATCCTCCCCAAATCCAGTTTACCTCCTTCATCGACTGAATCAGATCGACCGCGTCCCAAACGAACATGGTCTCGTAGCACAAGCTCTTGGCCCGTTCCTTTCCTGGCTGCATGGTACCTTCGAAGCGCGCAGCGGCGTGGTAGACATCAGCCTTGCAGCTGCAATCACCCTCCATGAGCCCCACACCCACTCTGCCGTGGAAGGCTGCGTGAATGCTGGACTTGGGGGGTGCAAAAGGGCAGGACAGGGTTTACGGTAGGGTGCGAAGAGGTTTGAATTGGGTTCTAATATAAAATGCGTAGGCTTTTAGGTACATACATTTCCACACTAACTTTTTGTTCTAGGAAATTGTAGCCGCTAGCGTCTCCACCTGCCATGTTAAGGGTACCAACCTGGTACAGCTTGACGTCATCCATCCACCAGCCCTGGCCGCTGTGCTCATTGCCTGGTAGTCGCTCCATGTGGCGCCTCAAATCAAAGAGGCCTGGCAGGAGCTGCTTTGCGCTGTTGCTGCTGCACCACTGGGCGATGACCTCTTTGTCCTCGTTGATGACAGTGTGAATTCCTGAAAACACCTTGACGCTGCCACATTGCGGTGCTGACCTGACCTTACCAGGGTTCTTCATGCCAGCATGAGCCAGCCAGGAGGCACCTGCTGCTGCCGCCAACAGCCAGCCAATGCAAGCCTCGGGGCTCAGCCAATTAATACAGCCAGCAGCCAGCCAAGAGCCACCTCTTGCCGCCAACAGCCAGCCATTGCTAGCCTTGGGGCTCAGCCAATTGATACAGCCAGTAGCCAGCCAAGAGCCACCTCTTGCCGCCAACAGCCAGCCAGTGCTAGCCTTGGGGCTCAGCCAACTGACACGGCCAACAGCCAGCCAATGCCAGCCTCGGGGCTCAACCAATTGACACAGCCAGCAGCCAGCCAAGAGCCACCTCTTGCCGCCACTCTTGCTGCCACTCCCAGCCAGCAGCCGCCCCCAGCAGCAGCCAACAGCCAGCTGCAACCCTCAGGAGCCAACACCCAGCCAAACCAGGCACCACTAGCAACCACAAGCCAGCATGTGGATGCTTCTGAAGCGCCTAGGGTGCAGAAGGCTGACAGAAAGGTGTGGGGCAGTGGGAGAACTCCTCGGGCAATGGGGGTGGGGCTGTGAAGCCCATGCAGAGGAAGGGTTTCCATCTGCAAGAGAATGTCGGAACCCGGCGGACCTCCATGATGTCTTGGGTATCCCCCATTCAGAATGTGGCAGAGATGCAGTTGTACAAAGAGCTCCTCTTAAAGCATACCACTGGCCAGCACACCGATTGGGACAGCATGACCAGGAATTGCAATGAGAGGGTTGAGTCCTCGCTTTGCCAGCAGCAACCATTTTTGGGGGGCAAGGTATTTTGCTGAGGCCCAAGACCACCCATGAGGTGAGAAGATGTGGCAGGCAGCTGGCTAGGGAGCTTCCCAGGAGGAGTTCCGAGGGGCTGTCAGAATGCATTTCTGGCATGTCCTCTCCAAGTATGCAAAATTGCAAACCCTGTCCATTCCTGCACAGGAGGTGGTTGGAGTAATGCAGCAGCTCATGGAAAACAGCAGGGCAGCGGTAGCCAACCGGGAGCCGAGGACAGCAACAGTTGCAGCAGACAGCAATGCTGGGGCTGGCATCAGGTGGCACAAGCAGTCCCAGTTTTCCAAGCAGGGCCAACCCTGACAAGAACAACAACCAGGGTGGTGGGGGCAAGAGCAGGTGTGGCGCTTGCGGAGCACTACGGGCCCAGTGGGAGAATGGCAAGCTCCACGACCACTGGAGGAAGTGCACGCAATTCCAGCAGCAGCAGCAGCAGCATGGGCACAGAGCTTTGAAGAAGCCCAGGGTAGAGTAGTGGCCAAGGTTTTGGCTGATTGCTTGGGTAGTTTCATAGTGTGTTATGTCTTGCTGCTTAAGACATACGGGCAGGCTGGTATACCGGTTGATTCGCTGTGTCAATTCATTATTATTATTTTATATCGGTCTTTGGGGATCTTAGTGGACTGATGTGTTCTGATTGAAAAAGCTGGCTTGTGGACGGATTATTGGTAGCTATAATTACCCAGGTTTCCTGTTTTTGCTGGTTCTGGTTGGTGTGGACGGGCGGTTACCGGTGCAACGAATTCTATAATATGTGTGCTTTCTAGTGGACTGGTTGGCTGCCTTGAAAACATTTTATGGCTTGCTGACATGAATTTCTGAAAACGTGTGGATTGTGTGGCTGTTGGTCATCAAATGCTAACAAGGCTTGCTTCCTGGCGCAGCTCAGTCCTCTTACAATTTTTTTTAAATATATTAGTTGATCAAAGGTTACCAATGCCTCGAGACTCAAGAGGTTACGCGTCTTCGACGCCCCCCTACGCCCTACGGGCGGTAACTTCTCTTTTTACACCCCCTATAAAGGTACACTTTTCCCGCCCCCAGGTATAATTTATCTGTTTCGACTCTTCGTGGTTTCTTGTATGTCTTATCTCGGAAACGTAGCTTAGTTAACTGTCAAAACGAAGGTTTTACTGTATTGGCTGAAAGTGCTGCGCGGACGAAAATTAATATTACTTCACAGATGAGCGACGTTAAATTACGTTAAATTGAATTTCGCCTCTGCGCAGCCGTATTTTTTACTGTTTTTGCTGCGCGACAAAGTATCAATTAATTTGTTTAACTGCGCGGACCCGATGTGGATTTACGGTTCATAATTAAGCTGGTGGAATCAAATATCAGGTCCAGCTGTCAAACCGTACGTCCTAGCAAGCAGCATGGGCTTGCGTCGTGCCAATACCTGAGGCGCTTGTTTAATTCTTACCTGTTAAGGGCCGGGATTCATCAGTAGTTCTTTCCTTTTGGGGCCGATCTTTCCCTCCTCCGTTTCCCGCCTGTTCCTTTCCTTTCTTCTCTTTAGCCTAAAGTTTATTTTCCTCCCGACCAGACAGTCGGCACCCAAGCGGCCGAGCCTTTTCAGCATGGCCAAGCGGTGCAATGTCATTGACCCATGGCATTCTGATTCAAGTAGGACTGCAAGAGGTAGCTTGGCGATGAGTGTCTCTGTTGACCTTCATCTCAATCTATGCTGATGATACAATTAACGAGATACCTAAAAGAGTGGGCCAAACAGCAAGAAATCACGAATCTTCATCACATGTCCTAAATCAAGCAGCAGAGGTTATATAATATTGACTCAAGAGAAGTACACATTCATTTAAGGTCACACTCAACTTGAAGTGCCACCTGTAGTCCTGAATACATAAGGGTTTTGACTCATGGGCCATTATTGTAATAATTCGTTGTGCACATTCTTGGGATCGTTACTAGCATTTCGGCTGCAAGTCAGACCCAGTGAAACGCAGCCTATGCATAAGGTGCGGGCAGCAACGTGGTAGGGTAACACAAGGGCCCTGGCTGCTGTAGTATAAAGGACACCGGCCATGACAGGCAAGGTGCACCATGCCTGGCGCACCATGATCAGGCATGGCAAGCTGATCAGACATGGACACGTGGCGCACCACTCAGTACCGTGATGAGGTCTTCTTCACCTCCCTGGACTTCTCCATGCCGGCCTGTTTGCTTCGAAGTAGGAAGGCAAACTCATTGTAATCAATGTTGCCATCCCCATTGGAATCAGCACTCTTCATGAGCTCCGTCGCGTCCTCATCAAAGATTCCGAACTGCTTCAAAGCTGCCGTCAACTCAGACATGTCGATGGTTCCACTCCCATCCCTGGGTGCAAGGCAGGTACCGAAGCGCCAGGCAGGGATAAGAAAACACATGCCATCTCGATGCTACCCGTAAAATCTTCCCGTTTCATCGGGTTCGTATACATTGTGCTAATTCATCGCGTATAGCACTGGCAGAGCATTTGATTGAGGAAAGAGGCAATAAAGTAATGAACTGAAATTCAAAATGTCGGTCCCACTCAGGTACTCACTTGTCCAGCTGAGAAAATGCCTTGCGTAGGAGATCATCATGTTCCAGCTTGCTCATCTGCATGGTGGCCGCCACAAACTCATTGTAGTCAATCAGACCATCACCGTCCACATCTGCGATCCGCATCAACTCCCCAAGGTCGTCAATCTTGTGCTCCCACTTGGTGAGCGACTTGCGCATCTCTTCGATGCTAATAGTGCCGCTACCATCCTCATCGATGCTCTTGAATAGCTCCTTGAGGCCTGGGGAGTGCGCGACGGGCAGGGGCATGATTTATGGCTCACACTAGAATCCTTGCACACAAAATATTCATAATTAATAATAGCAAGATCGGCTGAGCTTGGGCAGTGGTCAAATAAATGCGTCACGTCCATAAACACAAAACAGGTTTTCCCCCCATCCACTTGACGCTTGCTGGAGCCTTCTGCTCCAATAGCAAAGCCCGTTACACCAGTCAAGCCTGGTGTGAGCATACTCAAACAATTTTGAAGGCGCATTGTGATATATGCTCACCCGTGATGTCATCTACCGACAGGTGTTGCCCCACCACCATCAAGCACATCTTTTTGAGCTTGTTGGCCTGGGCGAATTGCCTCATTCTGCCTATGACGACGCTGTCCAGGGATGTATCAGATGCTCCCCCCTCAGATAGCCATTCGTGCTTCAGGATCTGAGCAGCAGTTGCTCGCTTGGACACGTCCTGCATGATTCCATGGGGCAGCGGCGTTTGCATGATTGAAATACTCGCAAGGTGACGCTCACGATGACAAGCACACACTCGATTCACATCAATTAGCAGTGTTCCCATTGACGCTCAGTATTACTAACATTCACGACCTTCACCTCCGCAAGGGATTCACATTTCTGCTAGTTCCCCAAGAAAAACATTACAACCACTAACAAACGTATGTTTCAGTGCGTCCTAAAAAAACTCCAGTGTTTAGCCACTGCACAAAACATGCCAGTCCCCCACATCCGTGGTGGCATTCTCTGGGTACAGCAATACAGTCCTTTGGCTCATGATTTTCAGCGTCAATGAGGCGGGCAAGAACAGGTCCCATGCACCTGGCCAGCCGGAAAACATGTGTCATTCCTTTGGCGCCCCTTGGAATTAAAAAACGGAAATATGTCACGCACCTGCTCGAGCAGTTTCTTGACACAGTCCTTGGCAGCTTCAGAGAGCTTTGGCCAGGGGTCAGTCTTGAAGTCAACATGCCCTCTAAGCACCATCTTGAAGATTTGCTCCTGCATACATAAGCAGGGCACATTAGTGTGAAACGTGCAGATTAAAGTGTGTTGGCAGCTCGACATGGATCACACACAAGTGTACTTAATCGGCCAGGGTCAGGGTGTAAGGGACGACGCAGCAACGCTGACGTAGGCTCACCATGTGCTAATCATGCCATTCGGATGAACCTGCAAACCCCAGATTCCTTTCACTCTCGGGGCATCAAATGGGTAAATGGTTCAAGAATCCATGTCTTCTTGGATCCATGTCTTCCTCAATATGACATGCTACTCACGAGGAGCAGGACACCCTCTTGCAAAGGGTCAGTCTCTAGTTAAAGATGGCTCTGACAGCAGAATCTAGTCCCTTCATGGCCGCAAACATTGAATAAACTATGTACCTCAGTATCGCCCCAGAAAGGCGGCAGTCCAGACAGGAGGATGTATAGAATGACTCCGAGGGACCACATATCAGCCTCATGGCTGTAATTCTTGCGCAGCACCTGTAGAAGGCATTAGGGAGTTGGATTTATGTCTGGAGGAGGCTTACGCTGACTGGGCATTGTTTCCAAACAAAAACATGAGGCATGGAGCAATTTGGAGCATGCTTCCTGCTCATGTACCTCGGGGGCTACGTAGTATGGAGATCCCACAAGGTCCCTGAACCGCTGTCCATTCTTGAAGAAGACACCCAACCCGAAGTCTGTCAACTTGAGCTCCCCCTCAGGTGTCTTGCTGGTCAGGAGGAAGTTTTCAGGCTTGAGATCGCGGTGCATGACGCCCAGCTCTTGACAATGGTGCACTACATGGACCATCTTCCGGAAAACCTGGGCAGCCTTCTTCTCTGAGAAATTGCCGGCCTCCACGATCGAATCGAAGAGTTCTCCGCCCGCACATAGCTCCATGACGAGATGCGCCGACTCCCTGTCCTCATGCGTGCTCTGCAATTCCACATGAGCACACCTCCTTTAATGTCGCGAACACCAAATGAACAGAGCAATCCAGCATGTTCAGTTCCGAATTCTCTGGCTCAGTTCACCTTAAATTTCTACTGCCTGCAAAGAGAAAGGAAACGTTGCTACCTTCAAAGTCACCACGTTCGGATGCCCTGCAACCAGATTCATGATGGCCACCTCGCCCTGGACATCTTGGACGTCCTCTTTACACATCAGCTTCGACTTGGCGATCGACTTCACAGCCAGCTGTTCCCCGGACGCTTTCTTGGTGGCCAGGTTCACGATACCGAAGGCACCTTTCCCAAGCTGTTTCCCAATTGCATATAAATCCTCCAGCTTTGCATCACTATCATTTTTTCCAAGGATATTGCTGACAGAGAAAGATGATTTTTCCTTCGACATGGAGCCTGCACAATGCCACCAATTATAATCGGCGTAAGATGGATGCCATGTTCAGCGCAAATCGCAACCGAAAAGCCATAGATCTCCACTGCACTGTGGACTGCGTGTGATGCCTGCCACGACACTTCGATGGACTGGCAGCCATCAGCAAGCAATATCAATCGCATGTTAGTAACAATTGGCATTCCCACCTGACCCTCAATGTCCGTGAAGCTATCCGCAAGGCTAGTTTGCTGACTGTATGTGTATATTCACCAGGCAGTGGATTCAGGGCAGAAAAGGGATACAAGTAAGGGTTTGCTAGACACAATCGGATGTTATATACAGTTTAGTGCAGCACTTCAGCAATTGATGCATCTCGATCTGTAAATACCGGAACTCATAAAATTGCGGTACATTCCATACTTCAACATGGCCCACCTGCGAACTTTGGTTGATTTTGTTGCGCCTGTCAGGTAGCTGCACTGGCATACAGTGTTTATATCCCGATCTAATTATAAAAAGGCCTGCGTGTCTGCCTGATGAGTTAATTGTGAGGGCGCCGGCCACATCCGCTTCAGTCATGCAAAACTACGAATTGCTGAAACAGATCGGGAAAGGTTCATATGGAAAAGTTTACACTGTGAGTTGTGCTTGCTGCATGGCATGTGCCTAACCAACGTCGATCTCACGATTTTATTACAACGAAACCGTGGATCACTCTCCAGGCTCGAAACTATGAGGATCACCAGCTATATGTGCTCAAACGCATTCCTTTCGATAATAATCAGACCGAGGCCGATGCAGCTCTGAGAGAGGCCAATGTCCTTTCGTTGCTTCGTCACCCGCACATCGTTCCGTACAAGGAATTTTTCAATCATGACGGTGACCTATGCCTCGTAATGGCACACTGTGAGGGTGGTGACCTCTTCCATTATGTCAAGCAAAGCAGGTGCGCATAGACCTAAGCATGCTTGTTGTAACATTCTGAAAGCTTGCCATGTGGCTCACCTGGGCTGTTGTCTGGCGTTTTGCCTGTTACCGTTGTCTGGGCCCCTGGATCAAGCCCGGTGGTGGCCGTGTGAACGGTGTCACTCTTAACTTGGAAACTCACACTACTCTGGCGCAAACTGCAGGAAAAGTGGAAAGGCCATTGAAGAGTCCCAGGCTTGGCAGTGGATGGTCCAGTTACTGCTGTCCCTTTCATACTGCCACAGCAAGAAAATCTTGCATCGCGACGTCAAGACACAGGTGCTCAGAGAAATTATGAACACTTGCTGATGGCCTTGATGACATGCTTGATGGCAGATACCTGCTCACTTATTTTGGCATTTTCTTCTTGATTCAGAATATCTTCATGACAGGGGATGGCAGGCTGATGCTGGGGGACTTCGGCCTTGCCAAGCAACTGCAGCGGACCATGGACATGGCTCGAACCCCCATCGGGACTCCTTACTATATGTTAGTACCTTGAGAAACCTCAAAGTTGTACGTGGTGTTCCAGACTCAAAGAAAGGAACCTCAGTTACCGGTGTTGTAGCTGAGGTTCTGTAACCTTCCCTCCCTCTGCATCTAGCCTCCATATTTGGGGGCACAATGGTAACTCTGAAAGAGCAAGCGCCACCAAAATTATTGCTGTATCAGTTTGAGTAGTTTTGTTTCTGTTTGCATCCCTCATTGATTGACATACCTCTTCTCTACCTCCTCCTTCAGGGCCCCTGAGATCTACGAAGAGGAACCATACGGATTCAAGAGCGACGTGTGGGCCCTCGGCTGTGTCATGTACGAAGTCCTGACGGGCCGCCCCGCCTTCGCAGCGGACAGTCTCTCACGAGTCGTCATTAAGGTATGGGACTCAGCCACAAGGATTTCTGGAACTCTACCACAAGGATGTGCAAGATGTAGTCAGTCTACCATGTTGGTAAATGTCGCGTAGACACGTTCCAGGGTTGGAATGATTGTATTTAAACTCATCAGATGTCCTGCAGGCCTACCCTTTGTCCCAGGGCTCCATCTGCTGGAGTTGCATGCAATCATGGTAATGCCTTCATACCCGCTCCTCGCAGATCTGACCTGTCTTCAAATTTGAGGGTTGTTCTACCGTGCTCACAACATGCTCAGGCCTCACCCCTATTTGCCACCTGTCTGGTGACGCCAGGTGCTGAAAGGCATGTACGATCCTCTGCCGGAGACCTACTCCCCGGAGCTGCGATCCCTGATCACAAGTATGCTTCTCAAAGATGTGAACAAGAGGCCATCTGCCAACGACCTGTTGCAGGTGTGCACCAATGTGAAGAATAAGGGTCAGGTAAAGTGTTTAGAACAGTACAAACCCGCTGGGCCCTCCTGAGCGCTCGGCCGCGTGGGGCTGGTGGGGGGTTTTATTTCTCAATTCCAGCTAACATGCACAGCAGATGTACAGCAAGGACCATGGTGCAGCCATGCCACTCTCCTGTTCAAGGGAGGCAGGAACATGGCATCCGGTGATCTAAACAGGGGGTACAGAGAGGAAATTGTGCAAGAGCTGGTCCAGTAGAATCACATTCAGGAATTTAGGGCTCCTCTCAATATATTTCATTAATTGTAATACAATTGATGATTTGTTGCTCGGTCAGATTTGCATGCGACTCTGTGGCTGGCATGCACTCTGTTGACTTGGGCCTCAGCTCCATCCCTGCCATTCCTTGTTCCCCTGTTCCTCTCAACCCGCCCCTCCCTCCCGTGTCTGCAGCACCCCCTGGTGGTGACCAAGGTCCAGGCGTATCTGGACTCCCTGTCTGCCGCGGGCTCGCAGGCAGGATGGAGCACTTGGCGCATGAAGCTGCCGCCCACCATCCTGACCCAGATGGCACAGATCATTGCGAGGTCAGAGCGTGCGCACCCGGTGCCAGCAGTGGGCCCTGGTCCTGCCACACCTCGCCCGCCGCGGGCGGCAGCCGCAGCGCCCATCTCGCGCGGTGAGGAGGACCTGCTGTCATCGACAGAGTTGATTGAGAAGTTCGGGCTCCAGTCTCTGATGGACGACAAGGGGGCAGGCGGGAAGGCAGGGAAGCCTATTGATGTTGGCGTGCACAAGCATGCGCGACTGTTGGCGGCAGCTCTGCATCCGGAAGATAGAAAACAGCTCAAGCTGGCCGGAGCAGCACCAGGTGCGTGAGACTGCCTCAGCATACCTGATTCACCTCCTCCCTCTTTCCAAGCCCTCCATGCTGTTAGCAATGAGGCCACCTCTTAGGCGGGATCATACATGAGGAACATGTCGGTGCATTCGCAGCATCGTCTGCTCTGGGGCTTCATTTCCTCAGCCCTTCACATTTACAATAGATCTAGAGGTCAGCTAGTAGGGTGTCTTATCAACCCAACGCTCGGCACGCTAGTGGTTCATGCCGCCAGGCTCTTGCGCCCCCCTTGAGCCCCACGCGCATCCGTGTTGCTGCCTTCCAGGAGGCCAAAGCGAGCTGAAGCTGCTGAGCCAGCAGGTCTCGGATGTGAAATGTGGGCCCTCTCAGTAATGGCTGGTGCTAGCTGACGCCTGCAACTGCGGCAGGTGCCATGATGAGCGAGCTGCAGCTACTGAGGGACCAGGTGGCCGGTGTGGCGCCGCGCGCTCCCGACCGGATCGCCGCACACACTGCCCAGGGCCAGGAACGCAGCTTTGGCACAGGCGACGACCAGTACTCAAGCAATTTTGAAGATGGCGATGCCCTTAGCCGGGAGCCGAGCTGTGCGGACTGTGGCTGGGACAGGCGTGTGGCAGACGGGCCGGCCGCACAGCAGCTGGGCAGGACTCGAGCTCCCGATGGAAAAGGGCGGCTGGGCAGGACGGGTGTTGGAGAATCCGGCAGCATGTCGCTCCGGGACCAGAAAACAGAGGATGCCAGCCTGGATGAGGCACTTCTGAGCGAGGGGCTACCGAAGGCAGGCTTTGGCTTTGGAGGTGGCTTCGGAGCAGCACCAGCAAGGAGGGCGCAGAGGGTGCCCCCTCCGCTGGGCCTGCCCCGGACGAACCCAAGCTGGCCTCTCCGGAGAGTGCCAGGAAGCTGGCGCCGTTGGTATCTGGGACGTACAGTGGCCCCGGCAGCCTTCCGGAAGTCTCTCCGTTGATCAAGTCAGTGAGCTTCGCGTTTGCGATGTCCCCTGCTGGCGGGCTGGGGCTGGGCTTGCCAACCACCCCCAGGGGCGGTTTTTAGTTACTGGGCACGAGGCGCTGGAAAAGGTGTTGTACAGAGGGCACAGGACCACCGGGTAAGATAGGTCAGCTATGCCTGCACGGTGCTGAGCAAGCGCGCACGTTCCTCCGCAGTGAACTTATGCTGCAGCTTGGAGGCGATGAGTGGCTGCGGGCAGCATGTAATGCTGATCGCCGTCGCTGCACTGTGAAGTGCAGACGACAGGTGGGGACGGGGCGGGGGAGGAATTCATGTACTAGCGACGGGGCACTGCAAGAGGCCCTGTCAGGGGTGGTGTCGCCAGCGCACCTGGTGCTCGCCCCATTGCTGGATAAAGCCAATGCTGCTGCAATTGGTTTCTATATAAACCTGAGGAAGAGGAGATAGTAGGATTGGAAGATGCAGAATGCTCAGAACTCAGACTTAGGCGGGAGTAACCCATGGTAGCAACGGCAGAAGAGGGTTTCGCAATTTTGTGTACCGGTATGCTGGTGGCACTTTTGCACTTAACCTTTGGTCTCAGCATGATGGCGTGCGTTATGATAGTACAGGCTTGAGCAAAATGATTGGCTGCTGTTAGCTGTGATGCACCCCAAGAGAATTTTCATGAGGTGGTAGGGGTGCTACCTGGCTCCTGGCTTAAAAGGTCGCAAAAGCTAGGAACTAAACCGGTGTGCTCTGCTGCCATGCGGTACTGGCAAACCCTGAATACCGGTGTATCGGATGAAGGCCTAGATTTCAAATTGCAATGAAGTTCCCATAAAGACAACCAGTATGGGTACGGTACCGCTTAGCACTCCTAAGTACCTAGCCATTATATTATATGTTTATGCAGGCACCAGAGAATAGGGCTGGTGATTTCTTTTTATGTGCATGAGAATTCTCGAGGGATGTTTCGCTTCACATGAAAATCCTGTTTGTCATGAAACAAAGGTTATGCCGATGTAATACCTCAAGATGGAGTCCATAACTTGCTTGCCAGGCTCGCCCTACCCACTGCTGCCCCAGGAGTAGGCCTAGTCACAAAGGTGTATCTGCCCTTGTCTTGCCCTTGCTTCGTGTGGGTCCAGTCTGTCTGGACTTTGGTGGATATGGGGGGTAAGATCAGTCTGGAACGAGGTCCCCTGGCCTGGACAGGTTCTCTGGTCATGAGCAGGAATGGCTACCAGTGTGGAGCAGGGATGGCCAGTGTGAACAGGCTGATTCCGGTCACACGAAAGCCTCCCCGTAGGACAGCCTCAAGGACTGACGGAAGCTGGCCGTTAGATATTTCACAAATGCTAGGAATTAGGCATTATTGTTTAGGTGTAATCTTGGATGACGCTGTTTATGCTCGCGTGTTCAGCGATGCGCTCAGCATCGATGCGCTCAACAGCATCTGTGACAGCCCTCACACGGGGAGAGAGCGCGACTACGTCAAGTTAGAAAGGAGGGAGGAGCAGCTGCGAATCCTGTCACAGGCCTCACATGCTGTGACATGGGACAGGCAGAAACGTGCTGCCATGATCAGCGTCCACAACAAATGCGCTTCAATCGAGGACGCAACCGTCGATGCCTTCAGAGGTGACTGGGATTTTTTCACGTCATCATTCTGGTTGAGATGTTTTATGTCAATTCCAACACTTAATTTTCTACTAATTTTCTATACTCAATCCAGGCAGACAACTGACAGAAAATTGACGGGAAATTGAGCAAAGGCTTCCTTGCACCCAACCCTCCTTCTCAGGATGCTTGGATGATCTGTCAGCCACGATTGAGTGGCTCATGCCTCATAGCAGTCCCCCATTGGAGCAGCAGCAGCAACTACAGCCCTGCGTTATCCACCTGAGTGAAGGTACCTGGAAGCGGTCTTGGAAGCTGCACATGAAGGCCTTCGTCAACCCTGCCAGCTACATTGCAGCCACAGCCCCCTGGTGCCTGCCTGGGGGGGTGGGCACCGAGGAGGAGCTCTTACGCATCAGTGCCCGCGACATGCGCTACCACGTTAAGCTGCAGCAGTACCACCAAAATGGCAAGGATGTGCACCTCACGACAGAAGAGCGAGGAACCAAGTTCTTTCCCATACGGGTGGGAACTGCAGTTCTCAGTGACCAGTGTGTCCTGTTCTCCCTGCTTTGCTTTGCATCGTCTTGTCTGCTTTTGTCCAGGCCTTTTTCTTGCCATACTGGATCTTTCATATACTGTCTGCCCTCACGTTGATCATCTGCGCAAATCATGGGGTGGTACTGATGGCGGGTTGGAACGCAAGGCAGGATTGATCTACTACTCAGCCATCGTATTTAGTACTCATTCTGTTATCAATACCGCAGGAGGCTGATGACACGGCAGGCCCGCACCCTGATTTACACGCCATCATTCCTGGCGGGAGTATCACCTGGCTTGGATCCAAGCAGGCACCTTTGATGTTTGCTGTCCGGGATCAGGACGGGCTGCTGAATGCACTCACTGCAGATCAGGTGCAGTGAAATAGCAGCATCTTTCTGAGATTATCTTGGAAACTACTACTGCCATGCCTTTACATAGAAGCTCATGGTCCATGGCCCATGCAACTTCCTGAAGTTCTTCACTCAAATAATTAAAGAAAACTGCGTCATTAGTCGGATTAGATAATCTGGGATCAACCAGCTGGAGTACGAAGCTCTGTCCACACCGTGACCATTAGATTCTCATTCATATACTCCGTTGTCCACGTATATTGTTACTAGGTGCAGTGGCTGGCTACGAATATACAACTCTGTTCAATCTGTGTGAATAAGTCCAGTCATACAATTATAATGGGAACTTCTCTCCTTTTACCAAGTAGACATTCTTCAAACTAGGTTGTCCACCCCTCATTTCCAAACCAGGTCCAGTCATAGAATCGTAGTGGGTCAGTGGGCGCTTGTCTTCATTTAAGCAAACACACATTATTCAAACTAAGCATTGCCCCCCTCATTTTCTGATCTAGGTCCGCGAGGAGATGCTGCGCATCAAGGCCTTCCTCAAAGCCAAGGGCCAAGCTGATTTTGGCTTTTTCTTGGTCCCTCGATTTTGTGAAGGCTGCAAGGAGGTCCCAGCTGCAGGACTGGAGGGAGAAGCAGGAAGCAACCACTCCTGCCCTGCGCAAGGAGGGACGGAGTCTGCGCACCTTCTACCTGGAGGGCACAAGCTCTTTGTACGAGGCTTCCCAGCAACCTCCAGCCAGTCTCCTGATCCCAAGGAGGCCCTCAGGCAGTTGCTGAGTGGCGTTGAGGTGCAGCATATTGATCTGCTGTCTGAGAGGTGCGATTGGATATATGTTTGGAAAAGGGATGAGCTGGTAGCCAGCAGTGCTTGCGAGCCCATGGAGTGCATCACTGCAAAGCATATCGCTCAGTCTGGCTGCCCTCCAGCAGGGTTGTGTCCAGCATATTGCGTTATTGCCTCCCTGAGCCTCTGATGTATTGGATGCAGGCTACAACACTGCCAAGAGGGAGCTGCACTGGTTACGGTAGCAGATGCAGAAAGCGTTGCTCGCCTCCAGATGCTCAGCTGGACCGCAACTGGAGCAGGGATGGAGCTCTATGTAGGTGGGGGGAAGCTACCGTCGCAGCCAGAGAGGGGGTATGGCGGACAGCGGGGCAAGAGGGGCAAGCATTGGCAGACATCTGGCAGGGGCAGTGACAAGGGTCTTTCGCAGAGGGAGGGTTTGGGGCCAGCAGCATGGGGGCAATCTGGTGGCCGCAGTCAGCAACTCCAAGGGCATCAGCATCAAGAGACTGAGCCTCGGCAATGGCAGCAAGATCTGGCGACGGAACCGCGGCAGAATCAAGATGAGGGTCCTCAGCTATGGCAGCAGCAGCAGCAGGAGCAAGAGCTTTGGCAATGGCAGCAGCATCTGGGGCATGAGCCTGGACTATGGCAGCAAAATCAAGTTCAGGGTCCTCAACCATGGCAGCAGCAGCAGCAGAAGGAGCAAGAGCTCTATCAATGGCAGCAGCAGCAGGAGCAAGAGTCTCGGTCATGGCAGCAGAATCAAGTTCAGGTTCCTCAGCAATGGCAGCAGCAGCAGCATGAGCAAGAGTCTCGGCCATGGCAGCAGCATCAGGGGCATGAGCTTGGGCAATGGCAGCAGCAACATCAGGAGCAAGGACCTCAGCAAGGGCAGCAGCAGCAGCAGCAGGAGCAAGAGCCTCGAAAACGGCAGCAGAATCAGGAGCAAGAGCCTCAGCAACGACAGCAGCAAGGACCTCGGCACATGAGAGGATGGGATTGATAGCTGTGTAGATGTCTTGCGTCTTGGTGGCCTTGCTGACTGCTAATTGACGCCGCCTTCAATCAAGGAGGCAATCTGGCTATGGGCATCGTGACTTCAGATGTGGACCTAAGGGGCCTTTATATGCACATAAGTTGTGCACAAGCTTTACGACTTAGCTGCAGCAGGGTTATGGTGTGGATTTTGAAGGGTGGATTTTTAATGGGTGAATCATTCAGCCTCACAATCATACCAACCGCCAGTGGCCTCCTTGTGCGGCTGCAAGAAACATCCAGGTTATGGTGTGCGTGGAGGCCCACATAGGATCATACCAGTAGACAAAGCCCCACAGCCATAATTCCCAAATAACTGACAGCATCGTCTCCCGCCCTAACCACCTGGGCCCACACACCCAGGAACCCGAGCACAGCCGCTGGGTGCTCAAGCGGTGCAGCCGGATAGTCCTCCTACTGCGCAGGAACAGGACGTTGTACCGCAAGAACACGTCAATTCATGCCTGTCTTTTGGACCTCTTGGCCTTGAATAGCAAAATAGGGATTTGTATTGGAAGGGATGCCAGGGTGAGACATAGAGGATGGGCGTCCATGTCTGAGGGTGCGAAGAAACGAGTCGAGTCTGCAGTCCTAAAGCAGGAGGGACTGCTGATGCAATGATCATTGACTGATGACACAACTACCACCTGGCCCTCTCAAAAAGTACTCTTGGGTGGATGTGTTGACGTTGTGGCAAAATCCTTACCAACAAAATGGCCTGGCCATGAGGTTTATGGGACCACCCTATCGACACTAGCAAGCGCATTCGAAATCCACTATCACAATTTGATCACATGACTGTCAGCCATTCATGCATTTAAGTCACCAATTTCACTGCCTTGGCACCGCCACCGCCACCGCCACAATGCAGCACTCGTCCTTTATCGCCAGCCACTCACCTCCAAAAAGTCTGCAAACCTGCCTTCGTTGACTTGCTGCTGAGTGCAATTCTTCAGTCACGCCATCTTGCCCCTGTCTGTAAAGCAGTTCTCCACGTCTAGATCTCACTCGTGGCCTTGGCATGGAAAATGTCAGGGGGCTTAAACAGGCCGCTGGGACCACACATGCAACGCATTGGCATCCCCCTAATTGTGACTTCACACACAGGCACGCATCTGTTTGTATTTGCCTCATTGCCTGCCCTCTGCCTGTACTAGTGGAAGGCCGAGTAGAATCGTGATATGGGATTCCTGAATACAACAATCTGCCGCTGGTTAGGCTGCGCCTTGGAGATGAGGCGCGCCATGGTATGTTTGAGCCTCCGCTGACTAGCCGGGCCTCAGGGGGCAACAGGGAGGGAGGCTGGGCGAGTCTGATGCTGAATTGCGGATGCAGGCATGCCGCTCCATTCAGGGGCTTCCTTCTGGGACTATATGCATCTTGAGGACCGCAACAGAGGAGACACATCCAGAATCATCGGCATCAAGCTAGAACAGTGCATTCAGCAAGGCCCAGCGGGTATGCACTGTTCTAAATCGGCATCAAGCTGAATCTCAAAGCCATGTGACCATCACTAACACATTGTGGCCTTGCCTGTGATATGGCTGTTGGCATACGGCTGCCCACCTCACAAACATGACGACGACCGTGACGTCGATTGAAGATGCTCCCTCCACCACCATAGTAGGGTTGGTCTCCATCTGGTAGGCGCCTCTGCTGAAGGGAAACAGAGGGGCATGAATAAGGAAGGGCAGGAAAGCCATCACACACTTAGTTGTAGCCAAGAGAGGGGAGGGATAGGGCACAAGACAGCCACTGCACACATACTTGTAGAGGAAGAGCATGGATGATTGGGGCAAGAAAGCCACCGCTCAGCCAGAACGCCTGGCATCATACACCCCTTTCTTGGAGGCAGCAAAGGTTGGACTGGACTGGGAGCTCCCACTCTTGAAAGTTCCTTCGCTTCCCCTAATCTCAGAGCTGAGCCTGCTCTTATCGGAAGTTTACGAGGTTGCATCATCTGTCATAGGTAAGAAATAAATAGTGGCTGCATACACTTCAGCAGCCACTAAGAAGGAGCAAAAAGTGTGAAAATACACACTTCTCTGACATCCAGAGAAAACACGAAAGTGCAACTGCAACAGCAGTTCCGTAAACAGAGTTCAACTGCAGGAATCCTTAAACAAGCAAGGAACTGATAATTCAGTAATAGTAATACGCGCGGTGCGTTACATCAGCATGACAGAATTTCTGAGAGCACGGCTTCGCCATGTTTACATGAGTTTCAGAAATCCTAGCTATCAAAACATTAGCAGCTGAAGAAGAGGATTACAGCTGAAGAAGAAGATGATTACCGATCCTATATCTCATACCTCTTCATTAAATGTCCGGAGCAGTGCGATGTATCGGTCAGACAAGAGAGGGCAACAACATGCAGTCTTCCATCGCGACGTTGCTATGTCACTGCGAGCATGGCCCCACCTCAACAAAAAGAAAAGAAACGCTTAAAAGCGAGCTTCTCGACGAAGTACGGCAGGGGTACCTGACAGACACCCGGGCAGAATAAGGGCACAACGGCAGTATTATCTCGAGAGGATCTATAATACACACATTATAACATATTTCCTCGATAGCTCATGATATAGGCTCAACATCGCAGATGAAGCAGGACGCAGCTCGGGGGTTTCCATTCTAAACCATGTTATGCCGTACAATCCAGCCTCCTTGTGCTGCTTGCTAAGGTAAAGCGATCTCTTTACCTGCGGATAGGACGTGGGCACCATGCCGAAGATCGGATCATACCGCAACTGTGAGCTGTAGTACCTCTGACGGCTGTGTCCTGCATGGGTCCCTAATTCAAGGTCTTTAGGTTGGTATAATTTAATTTAAATCCAATAATATTTATAATGCAGATGGAAAGACCTTCAAGAAGCCAAGACGTCCTTTTGAGAAGGAGCGCTTGGACGCTGAGCTGAAGCTTGTTGGCGAATACGGCCTGCGCAACAAGCGCGAGCTTTGGCGCGTGCAGATGGTTAGCAGCAAGATCCGTAATGCTGCCCGTAATCTGCTCACTCTGGACGAGAAGGACCCGAAGCGTATTTTCGAGGGTCAAGCCCTGATGCGCCGCATGTACAAGTATGGCCTGCTAAATGAGACACAGGACAAGCTCGATTACGTGCTGGCGCTGCAGCCCAACGATTTCTTGGAGCGACGCCTGCAGACGCTTGTTTTCAAGCAGGGTCTGGCGAAGTCCATTCACCACGCTCGTGTGCTTATCCGCCAGCAGCACATCCGGTGAGCTGCCGTGTAGGATGGCTGGCTTCTTACCGAAAGGGGTACCCCAGGTCTACCCTTAACGAGTACATGGCATATGCCACACACCTAGCAGAAGCGACGGACGTACCCTGAGTGATGGGATGGGTGCAGACCTGAGGTGTGGGTATATGTTTTGCATGTTTCGAGCCCGAGGTCTGCTGAGCTGGAGATGTGCATGCCAGATGATGGATGCATGAGGAGGGCATGTCTCTAGTGTTGGTATCAGTAGGGGGGTGGGTACCATCTCAGGGTTTGCTTGGGTCCAGGTGAACTGAGTGGGACGTCTCTCCAAGTGATCTGTTGACTTCTATAAATAGGTTGCTTGTCAATCAGCTATGCCTGGGTCATCCATCGCCACACAGAGGTCTTTTACTGAGAGCTTGTTTGTGTCGCCTTGCCTTTTGCAGTGTCGGGAAGCAGGTGGTGAATGTGTCCTCGTTCATGGTCCGCGTTGACAGCCAGAAGCACGTGGACTTCGCGCTGACCAGCCCCTTCGGAGGCGGCCGCGCTGGGCGCGTGAAGCGAAAGAACGCGTGAGTGTCTTTGCTAGGAAATCTGCCGTAAACCACGCAAGGCATTTTTTATCGCATGGTGAGGTTCCACCATGCCTGTGTGCATGCATTCTGATGATTGAATCAAGAGTGAGGATAGGTGAGTACAAGCCAAAAAGCTGGAGCCTGAGGAGGTTAATTTAGTTTTTTACACCGGAACTCAAAAAATAGTTACCAGTGCAAGAAATCTCTGTTGCCGGTTAAGTTTTGAGCTGGAAATTTGGAATGCATGCTTTTTCTTATTGCATGAAACTGTTTTCATTCCGAGTGTGTGTATATTAATTCTGTCTTTTGTGTCAACCACCATGCAGTGCCAAGGGAGGCGCAGCCGCAGGAGGCGACGATGACGAATAAGCAGTCAACTTGAGTTCGCATTTTAGCCTTTTGTTAGCCTTCCTGATGTAAAGTGAAGACGCAATTTCCTGGCCCATTTAGAGAAAGAGGTGTGACGATGTTTTCTAGTTCGAGTCAAATAGTCGATGACATATATAACCTCCATGCCAACAGTGTCAACTACTGAGGATAATGATTTCATGTCAAATGCCTGACTGGGGTATCTGATGCATGAGCCACTGAGACCACAACTGAATTTATGTAGGAAGATAAATCTACCGAACCACATGCCCTTCTGAAAACCAACTGTGTGCACTTCAAGTATTCATACCAAGTGTCCTCAGACCTGGAACCCGAATCGCAAAAATCAAATTCAGGACCTGACAAACAGTTCATGCGGAATGCCTCTTTCTGTGGGGTCCAAGACAATGAAGTCAACCATAAACAAACCCGACAACCTACAAACTGGTTGCTTCCGGGAATTACCAGGGCGAATACTACTGGTAACATTTAAAGAGGGTTCAGGTAAAAGGGTACCTAGAACCCAGAGAATTATCACCGTGCACGTCGCAGACCAGATAGAAGGCCCTGATGCTGCAACATGCAAACTGCTGTGTCTAGAGTCTGAACCAAAGCATGCAACATAACCCGTAAACATTGACTTATTTGAAGAGATGGTAAGATAAATATACCGATTCCCCAACACGCTTGTAGACCATTATTCTTGATGAACAACAGGCTTGACACGCAATGGACAGAACTGGCAAGTGAACTAGATTTTGAATGTGTGAGGTCTAGGGTACAGTAGTCTTATTGCGGAGCAAGCATACACCAGACCAATGCAACCAGCAGGGCTGGACATAATTACCGATTAGTTCGACCAAACCAAGCAATATGACGGGCAATGATCTGCCTCCATCATGGCCGCATACGCTTCAGGCGCCCTGCATTCTGTGCATCTGCACCACTATGGCAGACCGTCTGCCCTGAGAAATTCATCCTCACTGTTCATGAAATCGACGACAGCATCGAGGGCCTTGGACGAGGGGCTGCCTTCGCCACCCTCCTGATCCAGCAGTGGCAGCAGTAGCTCCAAATCCATCGGGTTGAAGTCGCCCAACAGTGCTGCTGCCCCCTCCATTCCGTCAGCGCTCTCCAGGCCAGGCTGAAGCAGCGGCAAAGCGCCCGACAAGCTCAATGGTGCGTCAAGACCAGTGGCGCAGCTGTCACAACTGGCGTTCAGGTCACGGCCACGCAGGGCCCCCGGCTGCATCGACTGGGAGGGCAGCATCCAGGACACCCGCTGCTGCTGCTGCTGCTGCCCGGCCATGACCATCACCTGGGGCTCTGAAGGGGACACCAAGCTGCTGCTGCTGTCCAAGACAAGCGGGCTCACGGGGGCGGGCCAAACCGGCGGCACCCTGCCTGCTGGCTGCTGCAGGTATGCACTTGGGGTGCGGCCGGAGCAGATGGTGCCAGCAGCACCCATCCCCGGGTTGTCATTGCATGGCAGGAGTGAAGAGGTGATGCTGCCGCGGGCGAGGGAAGCAGCTGCTGCTGCCCGCGTGCCCGAAGGGGTGTTGCTGCTGCAGGGGCTTGGCAAGCAGCGGCCATCCTGGCTGTGGGTGCCATGCCACTGCTGCTGCTGCACATGTTGATGCGCCTTCACGGCCTGGGCTGGCAGGCCATCAGCATGGTGCCAGCCTGATCGGTCATCGACTTGCCATAACTGGTTTGCCCCCTCCTGACTGGTAGGCCGGTTTCGGTAGCCACCAGCAATAAGAACCTGCTGCTGGTACTGGTGCTGCTGCTGTACCCGCTGATTCTCCGTTTGTTGCTGCTGCTGTTGCAGCAGCTGCTGCCACGTGAACGCATTCGCAAGCGACATGTTGCCTTGAGCAGCTGGCATGGCTTGCACTGGGTCCTGGCTCATGGCTGCGCGGTATGGGTCAGGCAAAACGCCGCCCGCAGCAGTGAAGCCGGCAGCCGCAGCAGAGCACGGTATGGGGCCGCCATACGACCCGCTACTGTCCTCGCTGCTGGTGCCCAAACGAGCTCCCACCGAAATCTGGCCAGCCGAGGCCGCTTGCGAGGGAGAGCTCAGCGTGAGGTTCTGGACTTGCAGCGCATCGAGAGCGGCCTGGAAGGACCCGCCTGCTGCGGCCATCGCCATGAGCACGGAGGATTGTTCCGAGTCGGCACGGCTAAACGACTGGTTCCCACCGCCGCAGCCAGCCAAGTGGTGCATAGATGCGTTGTGCATTGGCGAGTTGCACCCAGAGTTAAGCGGGCTCGCCAGCGGGTGCGACTGCAGGCTGAGCGTGGGCAGGTTCTGCGCCCCCCGCCAGTCGGTCATCATAGGGTCCAGCATATGGTTGAGAGAGGGTGTCGGCTGGCCAAGCTGCTGCTGCCGAGATGTTGCGGCTGCCAGCCACTGGCCGCTGGGGTTCTCTCCCTGGGCAGTGGCGGCCTGGCCGAATGCATGCACGTTGTACCCAGCAGGCAGGCTGTAAGAGTGCTGCAGCTCCCTCCGCGGCATGCAGGCCTGCAAGGGCCCGCTCAGCCGCAGCTCCGGCTCGCCGGGGTCATTCGTCTTCTGCTTTATTTTTGAGAAGCGGCTGGGCTGGTGCTGGTGCGGTGCGGCCTGGTGGGACGGGCAGCCTGCTGTCATGGAGGGGTTGTTGCTTGGGCCGCCTTGGCTCTGGGCAGGCTGCGGGCTGGAGGAGCGGACTGGCTGGACACGTACCCGGGTAGGCGAGTCAGGTTGCTGCTGCTGACCGCTGCCACGGGGCGACAACGGCGTGCCATAGGTGCCTGCCGGCCCGGTATTTATACCCGCAAGGTCCCCACTCAAGCGCAGGCTGGGCTCCTCGTCTGGCATCCTCCGCTTGAACGACAGAGACCGGCGCATCCGCGTCTGAGAGGGAAAGGAGGATAAGGGCACTGAGCGGGAGGGTCCAAGAGCAGGTGCCAGCGCCTTAGGCAAGTTTGCATCTACCTGAGCCAGCTGAAGGATCTCTTGGCAAACAAAATATCAAGTATATTATACACATGCTGCAAGCTTACAGAGCAGGGTGAAAAGTAACGCGTAATGAGCAGTTTGGACACTCCTGAAGCATGCCAACAAGAGCAACATTAATAGCTACAGTGCTGTGCCTCACCTGCTCCACGCTTTCGAAAGAGAGCCCCTGCGCGGGTGTCATGCATACCTCCTGCGACACACAGCTGGGGGGAAGAGCATTGCCACCGCTGCTGCTACTGATCCCGGGTCCTGCGCCATAAGGCAGCGATGCTCCGGATGCCGCAGCAGACAGCATTGCACCGAGCGGCGACAGCAACGACCCTGTCCCTGTGCCGGAAAGCATGTCACCAAAGGGCGACAAAGATGATCCTGGCCCTGCGTCCGTGATGCTGACTTCTGCGGCGCCGCTACCGTCTGCGCCGTGCATCCCGGTCCACCCTGGGCCATAGGTGCACCAGTAGGCCTGTGCTGCAGTCTGTGCTGCGCCGCCTGGCTTCGCCATTGGAACGCCACCCCGGACGTTGCCTCCACTCCCTGTGCACAACATGATTCATTATGGAAGCCCACTGACCAAAGAAGCTCGTAACAAAACAGGACGAATTAGGAAGCGACCTCCTAGCTCAATCAAGTTAGATTTAAGCGCATGATCATCTAAGGATGGCAAATAAGCCATCTAGAGTCATGGGAATGCGAGGAAATGAGTGGATCACAGGTGCAAAGTTGACCAGGGGGGTGGGGGTAGCAGACATGCTTCAACATGAGCTCCTAACATAAGATCCTGTGACAGAAATGACCACGATAACCTCGCCCATTCCGACTCACCATCAGACAGGCAGCTCATTGCGCTTCGTTGCAACACTCTCTTTGCGGGCCGCAAGTCATTCTGCATCGCTGCCAGCTGCAACGGCATCGGCGCCTGCTGCTGCCCGGCCAAAGCGAATCGCAGCGCCGCAGACATGGCAGCGACATCCTTCGCCGACCCACCGCCCACTGAGGACATCTGCATCAGCGCGTCCGACATAGTCGCGTGCTGCTGCTGCAAGCGCTGCTGCTGTTGCTGCCGTGCCAGCATGGCCTCCAAGGAGCACGCCTGCGGCTGCATCTGCGCTGCCTGATTGCTCTGCATGCGCTGTGCGAACGAGATGTTTGAGGAGGGGAAGGCCGGGAGCTGCCCGCTGCCCGTCCTCTGGAGACTGCGGAGGTGTGGGACCTGCTGTAGCAATGTGTCCCTGCATAGACATCCACACACACAGAGGGGCATGTAAGTGCTACCCAGTGCTATATGTCCGAGCGGGTGTTTTTTGTGACCCACGCCCCAGGGCGTACCGTAGATTGATCTGTGAAGGGATGAGCATACAGGTGAAGGGTGAAGCAGCCCTGCGCAGGCTGCCAGGCTGGCAGTCCAGCTAACTGTGAGGTTAGGACTCCATCAGGCAGTGAGGCAGGTACTCCATGAGACTGATAACGATGCATCCTAGATAGCTTGAGGATCTGAAAGCCAATGAGGCTAAATGTGTCGCAAGGTCAGGTTGGAGAATTTAGCACTCTTTTGTATCCAGGTTGGGGCCTACTGGCGCCCTTGGCGGAGCTGCGGGGCGGCCTGCCCATGGTGGCTGCGGCCCCCAAAAGGAAACACTGGCACCCACCCGCTCTTCATGGTGTACATGACGATCCATGGGTGCTGGATGAGGCGGGCAATGGGCGCTCGCGTCGGAGCGGCCTTGTCCAGTGCCGCAACAATGAAGCTAGCGGCACCCTCTGAGACCCAATCGGGTATGGATGGCTGCATCTGAGTGATGGCGCGCATGGTGCCCTCCCGGTCGGCCTGCATATAGGGGACGGGGAGGGGGCAAGGGATACGTCCAAGATCAGGCAGCGCACAAAAAAACGTGGCTTAAAAAAGGAACAGCAAGAGATGCACCATGATGGTGGTTTCAAGCCATCCTTGAGCTACTCCCTTTCCAGATGCATGGCCGCCTGCTTACCATCCCGAATGGAGGCCTTCCCACGATAAGCTCGTATGCCAGGATGCCCATGGCCCATGCATCTACTCCCTCGCTGTACGCAAGGTCGATGCGCTCTTTGTTGTCACCTGGAAGGTACTTATCAGGGCAGCGCAGAACCTGCACGGCAGTTAAGGAACCATAGGTCAAAAAAGAGACAGCAGCTCTGGGATAAATATGGGATCTGAAGGGATTGGAGTAGTGTATCCCACCGGGCAGCACATGGCATGCTTGCTCTGGACATACAGCCAGCACGCATGCCGGCTCCCACCCTCCCTACGAATCACCTCTGGGGCCATGTAGTCCAAAGTCCCTAGGCGCGTCACGGCACGCTCCTCGGCAGTGTTAATGGCCAGCCCGAAATCTGCATAGATGCATGCAGCAGCCGTAGGCGAAATTTGAGGATTTTTCAAGATGCGACATTCAAACGGCCGAGGTGCCCCCAGGCTCACAAGTCAGGTATATCAAGATCACCATCACTCAGCCCTGAGCCTCGTGTCCCACCTACCACTCCTCAAGTCTCAACCACCGCCCCCAAGCCTGTGATCCCCATCAGTCCTCCTCTGACCTGTGACTTTCAGGACGTTTTCACGGGTGAAGACTGTGTTCTCAGGCTTGACATCGCGGTGGATGATGCCTCGCTTGTGCATGTAGAGCAGGGCGCAGAGGTAGGGGTACAGAACCTGCTGTACAACTGCACTTTCAGGCATGCGCCCGCCCTTCCGCTTGACAGCATCAAACAGGTCACCCTGAAAGAGGGAGGTGAGGGGCAAGCCTGAGTCCAGATCTAAGCCAAATTTGTAATGGGCAACATTGCGTGCAGGTGGACATGGATTCTGCTGCTGTTCTTTACCATGTCAGTGCATTTCAGCGAAACAGGGGACGGCAGGGGGGCATAGTGAGCGAAAAGAAACATGATCACTGAGGTTGTTTCATCCACTTACCCCTTCAGCGTATTCAAGCACGAGGTATATGTACCCAGCATCTTCAAAGGCAGCATACTGCATGGTAATGTGCACATGTCAGGGCCATGCATAAGGTATCAGCTACGGTGTAAACAGCCAGTTTCATAAGTAATTAGCCATCAATGGCAGTTATGCAGCATGCTGCATGAGAACATAGTGTCTGCCTCATAGTAAAAGTGGACTCACAAAGTCCACGACATGAGGGTGAGCCATTGAGGAGTGGATGGCAATCTCTCGTTCCACCTGGGCGTGGAGTGGTAGCAGTCATCAGAGCAACGTGATGTGAACCAAGGCCCAACCAATAGTTCTACAGCCCAAGCATTGCAACGCAGTAGCACAGCTAGCTTTCTATGCCAGTGTCTAACTTACTTGTCTCGTGTTCAGTTTCGTAAGCTTCGGCTTGTTGTAAACCTTTATGGCTACACGCAGGCAAGAACGCTTGCATAAAGCATAATATACGCAGCTGACAGCCCCGCTCCCTATCTCTTTCACAATAGCAAAGTCGTGGATTGACCAAGACTCTCGTTGATGCATGGCCGCTGGACATTTGCTCGACACAGCCAGCAATCTGGTGCCGTTCATTGCCCTGTACCCACAGCAATAATCCAGTGATAAGAAACACGGAACTGTCATGTTTGAATACCACGCTGACAAAATAGTCTTACCCGCCAGACATTGGGAAGAAGGTTGAGCGACAGTGGCGAATGGTCAAAACTATTGCAAAAGTACCATATATTGGCCCAAACTAAGAGCACGCGGCTGTGCCATATCTCCAAAGAATATCGGACAAGAGGGCGACACCTCTGTAATACTAGTAGTGGATTCTTTTATACCCCAGCGTCGGTGAGTGTGTGTGCTGCTCTGCACTTCGAATTCAGGAGCTTATGTCATGCCGAAATAAATAAATAAGGCAGAGAAGCGACTTGCATGCAGGTACAGATATCTGAGAATTTTGTCAACTGACTATTGCATCACACTCTGACGACGGTGATCATGTCACACCCAGAGGCCGGGTGACCAGAGGCCCAAGTGGCTCACGTGACGTGCGGACCCGATCTATCCTCGAGCCACGCTCTGACGTTTCCTCTCTTTCTGATTAACTTGCTGCAGTTTCGTTCTGCGTGGATGTGTCTTGAGACATGCCGAGAAACAAGCTTGGGCTCCTTAAAGCCATCCTTGCCGCCATGATAATGGAAATGTCGGGCCAGAGGTCTGGCACCGGCCTCATGCATGCCAGCATGAAACTCGCTAATAGTGGGGCAATGTGATCATCATGCGTGCCACCTACTCCCCACCTTATTCGGTTCAACCCAACTAACAGCAAGATTGTTATGGTTTTTCCAAGATATTTCGTGAGATTCTGTTTTTGGCTGGTGGATAGCTATGTCAGGTAGAAATAACAGCAACAGACAGAAGGTCAAGGGCCGACCGTTGGAGGGCCTCAGGTGTCATCATGGCTGGAAGGTTTTTTTGAAAACACACAAAATTCGGGTAGCATGCGCAGATGTGCTGGTATCTATTCGCCATAACCGGTACAGGTTAAACCAGGGTTCAACTGATCTTCTATCACAAAGGCATCAGCAGGATACCAACACCAAGGACAGTGTCACTGAGTTACTTCTGAGCTACATAATACAAGCGTCTGGTATGCAAAGCCCGGTTATCGTTCTGAAGGCGGCTAACCAGTAAACAAACGAGAACAAAGCTCTTCATTCCAAAATAAATAATGAAGTCATGAGCGACCGGCAGTGCCATGCGCAAGAGGATGAAGCAATGCCAAAGCCAAGTCAAATCATGTACAAGAGGCGAGGTGTCTGTAAGTGTTGAGTCTGTGATGCGGTCACAACTTGACCATGACCTTGGGCCTTGAGAAAACCTTCATGCCCTCTTCAATTTCGCGCATTCTTCGTTCAAGATCGTCCCGACGACGGATCTGACCAGGCGTCTCTATTCTTAATGGCAGGGCCTGGAGAGCCCGTTCAATCTCAGTGCGGTTCTGTGCAGAGCAGAAGGCAAGGGTTCAGATGTTGATCAGAAATCACTATCAGAGGGGTTCACTGCCTGCTTGTTACAATTATGCCAGTCCTAGACAGCGTACCTTCTGTAGCACGGACAATGTCTCCAGCCGTTCGTCTTCTGCCAGCATCCGCATGCCTGAAGCATATATACAGACGGTGTTTCGTCTCATCAACACTTTTTGACAGGAGCCAGGATTGGCATCTATGGCGACACTAAACAAAATCTGAAGGCAGATGAGAACAGATTCACTGACATAGGAGTGCGCATAAATCAATTAATCTCTCGCACTGACCTTGAGGAATCATGGCAGCTTCCTTCGCTCGCATGTTTGATTCCAGCTGCTCGATGGCTTCTATCTTGCGCTCAAGCAGGTACGTCGGTACTCTTCCAAAGTCTGGCTTGTGAAGGTACTTGAGCCCGTCTTCCTTGGAAGGGTTGATCTTTGGAAGTCGTACTGGGGCCCCTGCTCCCATGCGATTCTCTGCCATGAAGTCCCGTCCTCCATCATTGCTCCCTTGCCTCTGTATGGGCTTCCGATTAGGTGCTGACGTACTACGTGCTGCAGCTGCTGCTCGGGACTCCCCTGCGCCTTAGACAGCACATATCGCTGGCTCAGTTGATTGGCGGGTATCTTACGGTTGAAGATTTGATGGGAGTTGCTGGCATCATGAACGTCTGCCTTACTATCAACGTAATCATATATAATCATTCAATTCATAAGCGGCATGCCTTTTATATATATGATGGATTAGGTCACGGAATTCCTGTCTGGTGTGTTCGTCTGGACCCATGAAGCGGCGCAGCTTTTTAGGTGAGGCAGGCATAAATGGCAGAATCAGATGGCTTAACTAGTGTACTCACCAGGGGTACTCACCATTATGTTGGGAAGACATTTTACGCAGCTGGTTCAGGTTGCTCTGCTCTTTGACTGCAGAAATGTTACTCCTGGCATGGTTTCGTGGCTTGATGCCTGCTCGGACTTGCGCGTCCCTGTGTCCATGAATAGGGTTAAAAATATCGCTGACCTGCAAGTGATGGATTGGATGAGTTTCCATGGTCATGAGTCACATGGTGATGAGTTTGTATATGCATGAGTTGCATGGGCATGAGTTCGCATGGGCATGAGTCGAATGGGCATGAGTCGAATGGGCATGACTTTGTTTAGTTATGAGTAGCTTAATTATGAGTACCCATGGCTCATGAGTCAAAGTTATATGGATACACTGAGGATGAAGATTCCTTACGACGAGATGCTGACTACTGTTAGCCCCATACCTGTGAGCTGTTGTCATGCATCCTTAGGCCCCCTGCACCCTTTGGCGATTGTGCAGCTGCATGTGGTACAGCAGGTGACTCCGGTGGCTGTATGATGTATGTCCGGATGACAGGTGCCACTCCGAATCCTGGATTGATTCTGCCATAAATGCTTTCTTCTTCTCTGTCAGCGGCAGACTTGGCCTTGACCATGACCTTAGGAGGCTTCCCAGCCATCATCTTATTATTTTGATCCTATGATTGCTTACGATGCTACGGAAATACAGGGGCAGCGGTGTAGACAGGCCGCGTCAAGCTGTTAATGCGTAGGAAGCGTTCATCATATGCCTTTAAGTCATATTTTTATATTTTAGTTCACTGAGTCTGTGTGGGGAGGAGCCATGCGCAATTCATCGCTGTGTTACGGGGGCGTGCGTTGAATTAACTGGTATGTCTGTCGAAGTGTGGATCTATTCGTGTCGATGCCTTGTTACCGGCCTTGTTGCAGGCACATGGGGGCGAGCCAATAGCTATTTTAGAGCAATGTCAACAGAAATTGATAATGCGAATGTCTCATCACGGTCTCTCCTACGATCAGCAATCCATGGCTTCGGGAGTGAGCTTCGAACCCTCGCTCATAATGTAGGCGACGGGGTGATTCAGCTTCAGAGGACAATAGACCTGCCTCCATCTGCCACTGGTGCGAAGTAACTTCGTAGCTGTCCTCGTCATGGAATTTCAAAATCATTCATGCCTTCCACCTGATGTCTGTCATGTACCCCCAGGAAGGGAATTTAAGACGATGCTTCAAGGACTCGAGGATGAGCTGTCAGATATGACCCAGGAAGTGCAGAACCTTCAGTGCTTCTCCGTCGATTCGCTGTCTTTCGAGGTATGATGCCAAGTGAATGAACGTGCAGCTGTCAGACAAGAGCAACTTCAGGCAACTGGGTCATCTTGTCTTGCAGGAGCTCTTGGGGCACTGCACAGCCGTCTATGCAAGCAATAGGAGCATGTCCCTTCAACTTGAGCATCTCATGGACGGCCTGGGTGAACTGCAGCAGCCTGAAGATCCTCTGCAGCTGCTGTTGCGTAGAGGTACATTGACTAGACAGCAGGCAAGGCTTGCAACGCTATTATTAGCGAAATGATCAAACCAAATTGCTCTGTTTTCATGTTCCAGTTGATAGCCTAACCACTCCTGTTTGTCCAGGAGCTGTCTCATTTAAGGCCGACGCCGAGAACATGGGTGTCTCTGATCATGGGGATCTTGAATATGAGCAACAGCAGAGGCCCCCTGCACCTCGTTCCAAGCTGAAGCACCGTCAGCAGACTCCAGCATTTCCTGTGAGAGCAATCACCCTCAAATAATCTACATCTGGTGTTTGGTGGCCGGTTTACTTTCTCACTTGACATGACACTATAATACAAATTATATGCTCCTCCTTGAATGAAAATGACCGACTCTCGTCTTAAACACTTATTATTTGTTATCCTATGATGCCCACATGACAGCGCCACAAGGCCAAGTCAGGGGCATGTTACGAGGATGATGAAGATGTCGATCAGCAGCTGGAGGAGTGTGCCATGGCTGTCGAGGAGGCAGAGGATGATGACGAGAACATCCACCCGCACATGGAGTACCTCGCCCAGCCAGCAAGCAAGCAAGGACCTCCGTCAGCATTGCCCGCTCCCCGGGGCAGCATCCTGGCCCAGCTCCCAACTTCAAGGCAGAAGGCATGGCGACCCTCGTTGGACAGCAGGGCATCATCTACGCCTGAGATTTTCATGATGTCACCCTCCTTGATGGCCCTTCAGCAGAAGTATGGGTCAGATGCTCCTTTCCAGGTTTCCTCCGCAGAGCACTGTCCTCATGACGATGGCGAGGACATGGACATGGACGACCCGATACCTTGTAGGTGAAGGGCTAGCGAGTGTGGGGCTGGACAGGTGTGCAGTGAATTTGCGACATTGAAGCTTGCACACCGGAACTCACATGCGTTTGCTAAAAACAAGAGGTATAATAGTGATGAAGGAAAGGCAGATGCTTTGAAGTAGCTGAACTGAATGTGAAATATAACAGAAATGTAGCCGAATCACGCAAATATACAGTGCAGCCAAACCGCGCTGGGGGGTTGCATCTTGAGTTTCTGCAAAACAGGAAACCGGTAGATCTGTGAGTTACTTCAGGCAGCCTATATTTACCCAGGACATGCTACTCTCCAATTGCCTCCAGGTCTCTCCATGTCACACTTGTCCAGCCTAGCGCAACCAGGATTTGATTCACAAGGCCAGGCATCCTATCAAGAAGAAGGACTGGAGCTATGCCAAGACAGACATGCCCATGGTCGGAAGCTGAGTGGCGGCAGCTCTGGTCCTAGTGCAGGAGGAATATCGAATGCCTCTCCAGGTCTGGTGTTTGAATCTGGGGATCTGGGAGCTACAGGAGGCGCAGCTCCGCCCTATGACACCTCTGGCCAAGATGATGACACATGCTCGCTCTATCAGCAGCTCATCCGCTCCAAAGGAGTGCAGTGCAGTGTCCGCCCAGGGGATATATCCAAGGTGAAGGTACCACGAGCTGCGGAGCGCACCCAGGCCAGGCAGCAGCCAATGGCAGCTATGGCAGTGACACCGCCGCCGCTGGCGGATAATCAGCAGCGGAGGCTACAGGCAAAGCAAATGTCGTCAACGCTTGATCAGCTCGAGACGCTTTGGGTGACCTCTGGACAGGCTGCCCTGACCCCCCGCAGGGAAGGGAAAGCTTCCGAAACCACTGACCGCGGCGGCCGGGCTACCGAGGCCAGGGGACAGAAGTTGGATGCCTGGGATTCTGAGGTTCAACCTGAGAGATTGGTCCCTTACCAAACAGTTGCCACTGTGGCCAGGAGCACCACACCAGCCATCGGTGCAGCATTCGAAACAGCTGCACCCACTCTGAGCAGTTTCCATGGCTCGGCTGTCAGGGCACTAAGCCCTAGCATGTCACAGCTCTTATCCAAGGTCTATGGTTCTGCGCTTTTGGACCATTCTGGCAGGTAAGATGTTGGTGACGTTCATATATTTCTGTGACGTTGTGGGTACAGGGTTTAGTAAGATGCAAACAAAACACGTTAGGGTGTAATTTGTTCAATCACAACTGCTTGCAGGTCAATTACGAATTCTGATGGCAGCAAACAGAAGTCAGGTCTACTGTCTGCCAGTAGCCAAGGCAGCGTGCAAGGAGGCATCCAGCAGCTAGGCGACGTTGCTGTCCTGAGGGCGACATCTGCCGGGGCAGCCGGAGGGGTGGCCTCTCTTGCTGTGCCTGAACCCGGGCTGCTCATCCGAGAAGCAGAATATTCTGCACTGCCTTCATTCTGTCGCTCACAGCTGTCGCTATCACAGCTTGAGAGTGGCCTGGGGAAACTATTGCAACTGGTCGGATGCAGGTAAATGCATTGTCTAATGAATTTCATGATCCAAACATGCTCACGTTACAAATAGTTTTCATGATCGAGCGTAAATAGTCCCCTACATCACGAATCCGGATTTCCTTGTACAGGAGATCCCAAGGCCAGACAGCTGTTTTCAAGCTTAATGATGTGGAGGATCTGGGCATCGCTGGTGCCAAGAGCAAGGTATGCTGCCTTTTGTTATTCTGATGTTGTTGAGCTTCAATGCTTATCTGCCATCTTGGTTTTGCTGATGACAACCATGATTTTTTGCCTTTTTCAACGAAGGCACCTAATCCTGCTTCTTCCATACCAGGTGCTTGTGAATTGCTTAGTCAAGCTTGGACGGGCCGAGCTTCAGAGCACTGCTGCTGATGGCCTTGCTTACATCCTGAAAGTGTCATAGAATTGGTATACTTGCGATCTGTCGCTATTTTTGTCATTCCCAGGCTCAGCCTAAGCGACGGTTCTCTTTCAATTGGATCCATTTACATAGCCATGCCGGGGCTTAGGCTAAAGACCCATGCTTTGTACGGTACGGCAGCAGGACTCTCCTAATTTTTGCTTTTACATGACATGCTTCCTTGCAGTAAACAGATCTATTTCTTCAGTCAATTAATCAATTTGAAGGTCTATAACTCTTCAGAAAACAACCAGATTACGCGAAATATTCATGAAATAATCAGCTTTCCATTTTGTGCAACAAGCATGCCAAAGGAACTCCCAGGGGAAGCCCTGAGTATACTCTCAGATTTCAAATTTGAATGAGCCTGAGTGAATAGGTGTGAATCAGGCCAAGGGTGTGAATGCTCGACTAGATAATATCTTCTCATCGCTCACTGTTTTTCAAAACGCCTTCAAGTCGATTCAATTCCCTGCTGTAATGTATGTATCAAACCACGATGGAAGGAGAGAGCCAGTTGATGACAATACCAACATGGCCTCGGGATGTGACGAGGAAATCCAGCCTGAGCTTCAAGGACAGCCAGAAGCTGTTCTTCACGAAATAAATGAACAGCAGCTTCGAGATGTTGATGACGAGGCTCCAGGGGGAGAGATGGCCAAAATCCTAACTGCTGATCTGCACTCAACATTTGTGCAAGGGGTCCAAGGTTTCTTCAAGGGAGGCATTGCGCCCATTTCTCTGTCCATTGGAGAGGTAAGAAACGGCCAACAAGCTAAGATGCGCATTTACCTAGAAATCAACTTCAATGTGTTGACCTAGTTACTCGTTTTACTCCATTTGTGAAGGAAATGGAGCAGCTTCAGTATGATGTCTCCTCTGTCTCTGATGCTGCCGAGAGGGAGAAGGCCACTGTTGAGGAAGAGCTGCAGAGACTGTCATCCTTGGTCATGGCCTTCCAAGAGAGAATCTTCAGGGTACGTGCATGGGAACATCGGGATATAAAAGAGGCCCAGCATTCTGGTCCTTGATAGACTATCTGGATTTGTGGGTATAAAATCACGCAGGGACTCTTAAAGTTTCCAACTCCCCTGCAGCTCCAGCAACCTTTGTCCTGGTTGCTGGAAATAGGGACAAATCTAAGTAACACGAGCGGTATCAAAACATAGCTCGAGATCACCACATACACGGATGCCCCTAATCATGATGCATCAATGTATCTTGCTGCTGTAGTACCTGACGGCAGCACAAGGACAAGTGTGACACCTACGAGCTAAGCTAATCCCAGGTAGGCTTATGATTTCTCTTAGGCTATCCTGCAGTTTCGCTGCACGCTTCTAGCATCATACTCATGATTCATGAATAGGTGGAAAATATTATGTTAAATTGTCTCCAGATCTCAACGACATCAATTAATGGACTGACAATTGTGACCTTCATCTGGATGACAATCACTCCACAGGGGTGGCCACGATAGGTGGTGCTGGAGCGTCTGGGATGTTCACAGCACAGATGGAAGTACGATACCTTCCGCTGGTGACTCCGCCATCATCCTATAATTATCAGGGTAGCAGAAGCAGACTTAATTATGCACAAACACCTGCATTACCTTCAACACATGTTTAGGCATTTAGCTTTGAACTGCGATTCCAGTTATTGTGAGTGCAAGCTTGGGTCACAGTCTCTTGAGCACTTAATAACCCACCGAGGCAGAGCTCAGGCGAGTTGAGAAGGCAACATAGACAAGTGCATTGCGCTTTTCATCGTACACACGCCTGATCCGCAGGGTCTTGTCTTGAAAGAGGTTCAGGCTTTTCTTTTCACTGAACACCTGAAGCAAAAAGCATGAAGACCCCACGATTTCATTTTTGATGGCACTTCTAGACTTTCATGACCATAGCAACACTGTACATGCTGTACATATTTTCATTCCTGACCTACCTCACTTCCAGATTTGTCTTTCAGCTTTGATGGGTCCTTAATAACGATAGGTCCCGTAACAGCGCATGTCAGAGAGGCCTGCTTACAAAGAAAGGAAAATCGAATGTTGATTAAGTCAAGTCAAGCTCGCACGGGAAACAATTGAACTGGTCAGTAATGGGGCTATAAAGAATACTTTTTGTTCAATGGCCCTGCCTAAAATCCCACCTGGCTTGGTTCAGAAAAGAAATCTTTGGAGAGCTTATCCACAATGCTGCGCTTGAAATCTGAAACGTATATTGTCACGCCAGCAACTGAAGGCAAGAGACAGATCCTGTCAGGCATATCACTCGCGGATAGAAGTGGGTTAATCAGGTGGACAGGAACAGTATGATCATGCATCACAAACACGTTCGTACATAAATATATACGAACTGCATCTCACATTTGCATGCATAATTCCACTCCCCTGCTTTCACTGACCGTCTTTGTCTTCTATCGCGACCACTTCGACATTGTCCTGCAATTGCAAGATTGCGCGTCAGGTGGATTGTCAGGCCAAGATGCTCCTGTCACCAGCATGCAAAATCTAAGACATGACACTAGTGCATCTTAAATTGAAGCAACATGAAGTCACCAGGAGTTACGCATTTTCACTACCGGTAGCTGTGAAACTAAAAGATCGGTACTTCACAGCATGGCGGCTGATACCATCAGCAGGATCACCTCCCCCAGAATTACCTTGAATACGAATCCACTGGCTGCAAACTCCCCGATCTTCTCAGCCAAGGCAGGACCTGGACTCCATCACCAGGCCATGTCAGTCAGGGAGACTATCCAGCCATGCAACACAATTTATCTTCCTATACTACCGCTATGCAACGGTATACCGTATGTTGTATTCTTAAAAGTGTCAACATTCAGCGGTGCAACAGCATCTATGTCACCTTGAATTGACAAGCTCAACACTAAAGCAGCGGTGGCTGCCATCGCTTGTTTCCCGGCATTGCATGGCTGCAACCTGGCTCGAGTAGAAGTCACACATTTTCTGCTCAACGGAACAGAAATGGCTGACCGCTTCAACATCATGTCGATGCAAGAAAGAAAGAAATCGCCAGAGAGTGTCTTGATGGAAGAGTGCAAGTGATCTCTTATCTTGCACGTCATGACGAATCTTCCCACCTCCTAGGGTTTCGGGGCTATCACCGCAACTGAGTCCCCCTGTCCGTCTTGTCAACTTTCCTCCGGTGCAGCACACCTTCTCTACTTCTCTACTGGATATAGAGATGTTGGACTTATTTCTGCTCTACGATTACTTCGCTATAAAGGCATAAAACAAGGCATAAGGCATCAATCTGTCCCCACTTACCGGTAGCGCTCAAGCTTTATCATTTAATCGTAATGAAATTCCTTGACTTGGCACCTCTGTCTCGGTGAGCGAGACTCTACAGCCACGAATTTTATGTTTCGATACTATGGCAACGTGGCACTGAATGAGACCTTCTTTCCCTTCTGCAGCATCAATACTTTCTTGGAACATGTCGACGTCGGAGATTACATAGTGAATGGGAATCTGGAAGCCTACAGCTGTGAGTTCACGACTTCACTCCTCGTTTCTCGTCTCTGACGTGTATGCTAACCATGATGCTCGTGTGACCATTGATGCAGGCAAACTAGCTGGTCTGGACAAGAAATTGTCTAAAAGTTTGGACACGGAGGTCCAAACCGGATCTAGTCCATTCGAACTCTCCAAATCCCCTGTGGGGCCTCTAGCAGAAAGCTCCAGGTTGGTGGATACTCATCAATCAGCCTCACAGTCCATGCTAGTTAACTCTGGAACTACCTGACCCATGGCCCAACTGCTGCAGTCGCAAAACCCTCATCTACCTCATCCTAACGCTGAACCACATCTACCCGGATTACGACTTCACGCTGCTGAGGGCCCATCATTTCTGCAAGGAACAAAGTCTGTCACGCCCTGAGGAAACAGTAGATAGCCATCTGCTTGAAGTCAGCAAGGCGAGATTGAATGTTGCAAACTTCATGGCATGTCCCATGTCTGACTTGTTCCATGCGCCTGGGTAGGTGTGGTCAAAAACACCAGGGCTTGGTGAAAGCCCTTTCCTAGAATGCCTTTGGAGCTCCATCGATGAGGTGAGGATGGATCTGATCTGCGATGCTGATTTTCATTTTGAGATCCTTGCCATGCGAAGTAGCAAGGATGCACTATGTGCTGGTTGAAACGCCCATGCCATGCATGGTTGCTGATGTACACTTGTGCAGGCCATCACTCTCAGTGAGTGCGATGTGTACAGCTATCGGTCAGACCTGGAAACAGATCCCTTTGGTACGTTTCTTGTTGTGGTCCAGGGTTTTTTCATCTGTGAGTTGCCTCATATTAGGTGACATGCCCTTGCTCATACTTACCATCTCCTCTGGTAGTGAGCCATGTGTAGCTAGGACACTTATTCTGTTGCACTGTTGGAGGCTTAGTGGGATTTATTTTTTCTTCTTTCTCAATCAAGCATTGTTTGCTTTCCGCAATCATTAGCTGCTTGCCTCTCTTGTGTGTAGGAGATGCTGCCAGCGTGTGGTCTTTTAACTACTTCTTCTACAACAAGGTATGGTTAACCAGGGGAGTATCGAGGCATAATCTATGGCTAGATGGACTATACTGCAGACAAGGACTAGGACTATGGATTGAGGTTCTATCATGAGCTCATAGCTGATTAGTCAAGGCTGTTGTGTGATCTCAGTTCTTGCAATGTCAGTAGTGTGCTGGTGTGCCCACTGGGCCACTGGTTTGGTATCCAGAGCTGATGATTCGGTAGTTAATCTGGGATATTTGCTCTCACTGCAGAAAATGAAGCGCATCCTCTACCTGAGCTGTCGGGCCATGAGCAGGGCCTCTGCAGAAGAGGAGGTGAGGAGAGGCTGTTTGATGCTGACCTTTATTTTGCCTTTGAACTTTGATGCCACCTCTCCCATGGCCAGTCATTATATTGAGCTAACCACGTTGGCCTGCTGACGGTAGGCCCGTGTCCTAGCATATAAATCTGGCCTACCTTCCGCCTGCATTTTCAGGAGTCGGAGGCAGTGTCAAAGCAGTACTACACCGACGACAGCGATGTTGACAACGACAAGTACGGCATGGCCAACGAAATGGACGTGTAAGGCCTCCGCGTAACTCATGACTCTGTGGCAATATGACCAGACATATACCTTCTCCTGAAAATGACTGGCGCAAGGAGCCTCTTCACAAATTTGACCCTGAGCCTAGTAGCTGGATTTGCCGCAATAATGTTATCAGTAGTGACTCAGCTGAGCACTGTGTCTATCTCATGTTCTTTAATGACATGTTCCAGAGTTTTATCCGCGTTAAATTTTGCTCAGCCTTCTGTATTTGAATCAGGGGTTTGGCCATGGTCTTTTAGCCTGAAAACATTGTTTCAATGGGCCATGACACCAGGCATTCTATGTAGCACTCCCAACCCGCGCATCTAATATGCGCATTTGTTGATGGACAGCTTGGACCCTGCATACTTCAGGTGTTGTGAACTGTCTCTTATCGGAATGTACCTGAAGGATGAAGTCAAGCTATGTGTCACACATGGTGTTTTGTATAACACTTTCTGATTTTGAATGAAGAAGTGAGTTTGTTCACTTTTTAGAACTGTCCTGGCTTGGCACCCTCGGCGCCATGTCGGATCAGTAGATGTAAACACCACTCTAGTGATGGAGATCCTTCATAATTGCCGAAACATGTTGGTACGGTCTTGACAACAGGCAGCTTAAAAAGCCTCTGGGCCCTGCTCAACAAGGCTGGGCCGCGTGGGCGCCCAACTGTGCAGATGGGAGACAGGGCAAATTAAAAGGAAAGACCGGTAGGGCAAACAAGTCCGACATTTCAGCTCCTCTAGAAACTAGCCCTCAACAATGCCTACAACAGCATCCACAAAGCAAGTTTAGAACGGTGCATAACCGCTAGGCCCTGCCCCACAAAAGCAAGTGCATCCCCCGCCTGCTCGGCCTGGTACAGTTAATGACGTTACACCTCTGGGCCCTGCTAAAATAAAGCTCAGCAGCGTCGGCAAACATGAAGTCTAGTAGGAAAGTAAAGGGAGAAGGCACAAGAATAAATCAAGTTTACCTTCCAAACGACAAGAACAACAACACAAAAAGGCAGGCAATGCCCCAGCCCCTGCCCCTGAAGAGACTAGCCTTGAAAACTCGACTACCACAGCGTGTAATGGTGGTTATGGGCCCCGGCTCTATCTACGATTATGGAGGGGGGGGGACTTTATATCGGTGGGTCTGCCCAGGTATGAACGGAGTTCTTTTGAAGTGACTTCATTTAGATCACTTGGCTAGCAGCGAACGCTTGGTGCGGTCGTGAGACCTCATTGTAACAGGAAGTCCGAACAATGCAAGTCGAAAGCCTGAACTGCTTCATATGTGGACGTCTTTGTTAAAACCTGTAAGTCAGGGTACCCAGAGCAACCTTACGACAGGGAAGCTGTGCCAACAATGACACTTTTCTTGCAGCAACGACCGCATGTGACGAGTGACATTTTGAATCGCAGCTGTCATTGTCGCTGTCACTTGCCGAACGCTTGCTGCATTGCTTTAGCGATATGTAGCTATTAGCAGCGAATAGACATGCGACTGACATCGAGCCAAATCAGTATTGATCGACGAGCCAGACCAGGCATTCCTGGCAGTGACGAGTGTGAACACAGTTCGAATCCCAACTGTCAGCTGTAGCAGGCACGCTGCCTGGCAGTCATCGCTGTTCACACTCTGACTCACGGTAGCAGTAAGTAGCTATCTACGCCAGCGATGTAGATGTTAACATTAAGATCGCGGTGACGAGCGAGGGCCAGCGAGGACTGGTTGACGTCGGTCGGTTGCTGGTCAGTTTGTACATCTTTTTTGGTGTCTTTAATCTACTGTGCAGCCGTACACTGACGACTTGTACATCTTTTTTGGCGTCTTGAATAATACGCCGGGGCAACAAGTTCCATAAATCCAGGGCCTCCCACTCCTGCCTGTGGGCTATCCTAGTTCCTGCCTCGTATGGAGGAAAAAGGGAAGGAACTAAATGCAAGAGAAATGACAGGAAGGATCATAAAGAACCAATACCCCCCCCTCCCAGAAAACGGAAAGGCAGATCGGAAGTGCCCGCCCCTGAAAACAAGAGAGAGGCAAGTACAGTTGGTGGAAGTTTGTGGCACTGTTCGTGGGACCTGCCCACTCCCGCTCCCGTGATTGCTCCCTGGCACTAGGGCATTGGAAGCAAGCATGTAGTGCATCCTCTACATGCTGGCCATCACCCCTTGTCCAGCATCCTTGGCAACAGCGTGCCTCTCACCGCTGACCGTAGCGCCGTCCTCTGGTGTCAGCTGTGATGATCGCGCCGAGCCGCAGTGGCAAATTTGTGCGCACACAAGCTGGGCTGAAACCAGGCGCGGTAGGTCACCGCAGACCTGTGTTCGGTGGTAGGGTCCCTAGGGTCCCCCCTGCCGCTTGCGTCCAGCTGCGCCAACTCGTAGGCTGCGTCAACCAGTGCCAACAACTCTGTGACGGGTAGACGCTGTAGGTCAGCTTCTGCCTTGCGCAATTTGGGGGCGGCTGCCCCCCGCTCTAGCTTCTCCAGTGAACCCAGCACATCAGTGCACCAGGTGCGTTCTCCAGTGCCCTGCTGGCTGACTGCAAGCTGCTGTTCAGAGCCATGCCATACCTGGAAGTAGGAGGATGGCATGCAGTGATTTTTTTAGTGATATCCGCAATTAATTGTTGGGTACTGAAATATTCGGATTGAGCGCCGCAGGCGCGAAAAATCTCGATTCCCAGCTGTTTCCCCATCCCCAAGGCGAGGTCGGATCTCACTCAAATGTGGATTTCGAGATGTCCCATCCTCCTACGTCGCGAGATCATAATGAATCGACCTGTCCTTATGGAAAATGGATCGTATACCGTAAGCTTGAATTCAATTGAGTTTAGCTGCCAGTGAACCACGCGTCGAAACATATCGGAGCTGTTGTCATGTCGCGCCTCAGCTATTAGGTCAAAACGCAGCTGCAAACTCGTCAGACTTGAACCCTGTTTGGATAAATATACTTCTAATCTTGCTTGGTGCCCTGGACAGACTAGAGCCTCCGTCTTATGGGGACCGAACGGTCTTCAGGTCTTCACTGGCAGCAGGTTGCTACCACTCCTTCAGTCCTTCCTGCCACTACCACTCAGTCAGTCCTTCCTGCATGCAGGCAATACATGCTACGGTCACAGGTTGAATTATAACTGAGGTGCCACACTGCCACGAATCCATGCATGGTGGTCTGTGACAAACACACCACACAGGCTGCACACACACAGAGGGACAGTGATGCTGTCATGCAAACACATAACCGTTCATGTGATCATCAAACTCTTGCAGCTCCTCATGCTCAGCCACTCTCCTCTCTTGAGCAGCCCTGTCCTCTGCCGTGAGTGTGCCCTGGATGGCAGGTTGAAGGCCAGGTATAAAGCCATGTCAGGTTTGAAGTCATGCATGCGAGCTGTACGTACATGGTTCGCATACGGTGACGCAAGGAAGGCATGATGCTTAAGCCATGCAAGCCTGGTGCGAAGCCATGTGAGCCAAGTGTAAAACATGCGATGATGCGAGCCAGATATGAAGCGCATGGGTTGTAAGAACTAGCATGGCTGCATGGCATCCCGTCCTCACCATCATCTCTTTTGCTTTGTAGTCTGCCTCGATCTGCTGACACTCTCTGATCATGGCATGGCATCCTGGGCACACCCATTGCAGTCTTGGCCATCCGCCTCTAAATCCTCTCGACACGCCGCATATTTCGCAGCCATCATGTTAGATGGGAGGGCCATCAGGTCTGACGGTTCGCCCGCTTCGTAAGAAATAAAACAGCAGAGACAAGTACGAGGTTTAAACTCAAAGTTGAGTCTTCAACACACTCGGAGTGCTTCGGGTCCATGGCTTCTCACTCGTCAACACTTGATGGAGGGGCCTCGCCCATCGGCGGCAGCAGCAGCAGCCGCCGCCGCCGCAGCAGCAGCAACAACAGCAATAGCAGCAACAACAGCAGCTGCTACTGCAGCAACAGCAGCAATGGCAGCAGCAGCAACAACAACAGCAGCAACGGCAGCAGCAGCAGCAACGGCAACAGCTTACCGGCAGACCGTCATTGCCCCTCGCAGTGATGCCTTCAACATGGAGAGTACCGACTCGAATGGCTGTGAGACGCTATTCAGCCAGCTTCAAGCTCACAATCAGGGTTACAAGCCTCAAGCCAAGGATGTGATGTGCGTGCTTGGCAAGGTGGAGTTCTGTACCGTCACCCGCATGCAAGCAGAAGGGGAGCGCCCCTTCCACCTGGATATGCATTCCCGCGGCAACTATGCAGTCAAGACATGCACAGCGACTGCTCCACACACTCGTTCAGCCGAGCAGTAAATCAGCCAGGTTGGAGTAAATTGGGACAGGATCAACCGGAACTTCTCACACCCAGCCATCTGCGACCATTTCCGCCACGTATACAAGCACGAGTGAGGTGAGACTGGGTGCATGACGGCGGTGAAATGAAATGCGTCCCATGCACCGTTGGTGCACGACTAGTCTAATCCCTACTCACTAAACACCATGTGTGTCCCATGCTTACCCCACTGTGCAGGCCTGTCTGGACCCAGCTTCTGAGCTCCTTCCACATGGCGGCGCATGTGGCGCCTCTGCCCAGGCTCAGCTGTTTTTGGCAACTTTTGGACGTCCTAGTTGAAGTTTAACGAAAAACACACCTTTTTTTTGGCGATCCTTTTAGTGTATGGTATGATAATTTATGAGCCACAGTGTTGTTATAAACCGAGTTGTTGAACTTGCTGTTCCGATGGGCTAAACATGGTCCGATTTAGCCCCGTTTTCAGGCCGTATGGTGCCAGGCGTGCGCCAACATGTAAGCGCACGAGGCGTGATGATGTACTAGTGCTTATATATGTTCGTTGAAGTTATTTACGCTTTCACTTGTGTCGCTGGTGCACGCGAGCGAGGAAATAGCCTCTGGCAGTGATTTTGCTGCCGTACTCGCAAAACACGAAATACATATTGTTTTGCTTGATAATTTATTTCACCAATCGAGGGACTTGTAACCCATGCTTGTAACCGGAAGCGGTTTTAAAACCGAAAGAAAGAAAGAAAACGCCTGAGCGTGGCTTGAGGAATACGGGATTTCAAACGCCGTACACCGAATTGGAGAACAGGATGGACCAACGTTTTCGGCTCCTAAGTCAGTCTGGGGGATGGGGCTGTTTTTGCCCGTATTCAATGCATTTCGGGATATTTTCGGTACTGGGCGAGTGCGTTGATCTCAAGACCAATAATTTTTCGATAACGAATTGTTCGATACCGAATACCGAAAAGTCGTACCCGGTACCGACTAAAAAAATCACTGATGGCATGGCTGCACCATGGCCCAGGCTGTGCATTGTAACTGAAATTGAGCTTAGTCATTCCCTACCAGCCCCACGTATCCCAGCGTCCAGCAGGGCCCAGCGTGTATGCACCGTTCTAAACTACCTGGATGTTTCTTGCAGGTGTACCTTCCAGATTCGATAATACCCCAAGCTGGAGCAAAGAGCAGGTATGTCTCGACTAGAGGCACACGCAAGAAACTTCCAGGTACGGTACCTAGTGCTCTGAACAGCAATACCGGTACATTAGTCAATACACGATTACTGGTGTAACACTCTCGCTTTTATGCCCTTGACAGGGGCAGATCCTAACCATGAAATAGGGGGCGTTGTGCTGGGGGATGCTGTGTCCACGTGATATCCCTGTTCCATCAGCTGGGAAGGCACGATGCCGGATTGACTGATGTGCATCTTAGGCAGGTGCGGCCATGCAACAGCACCAAATGTGTAACCCGCTAGTTCTCTTTCATGCGACGTCAAGCGAAATCTACTGTCAGCCAGTATTGGAATGGATCAGCACTTTGTGTGGACCCTGCATGAGTGGTAGCAGGGCTGGTCACCTGGTGGTAGGACGCATCAGCTAGTCAAAGCACTTGTTCTTTGCACCGTCATACCATACCCTGCTGCATGATGCATCATCATATGATGGGCACCAGATGTCATTTCTCTCCGTTCCATCTCGTTGCTTGCAAGGACGGGCCTGTATGGCTTGTGTTTCTATACAGTCGCGTTTTCCGCACGCTCGTGGGGCCTGCCCTAACAGTATTTGAAAAATGCTCGAAATACCGGTACGTCTGGATTCCAAAACTGGCGTCGGTGCAAAAGCTTCAGGCCCTGCTAAGACCTGGCAGGTTTTTAGGTTACAGTAGATATGCAGAGACAAACCAGGTCAAAAGTCTGAAAAATCACAACATCCCAAAACCGCAGGGTTGTCAATCGCCCTCAAAAGAGTCAGCCCATTGTTCATGGAGGCTAGGAGCTTGTCACAGTAGCATGTGGGTATCGGTATGCGACTGACACAGTAAACAAGAAATAAAAGCAAGGATGTTCATGGTGCAAGAGGCAAGAGCATGGAGGTCCTGGACAACATAAAGCTGCGAGTCGCTAAAAAAATCAGGATATTTGACGGGTACCATATTTGGCTGCAAAATTATGTCCCTGGCTGTTCCTGTGCATGATAATGCTAAAATAATTCAGAAACATCGTTGATGCCAGCTGGTCTCACGAGCAGAGGACCATAACAAATCTACCAGAAAGGGATCACTGAGATCATGGGAAGTGAGAGACTCATACATGGGCATCAGCGTATGTTTTGAAACGCCTGCGTTTGTACCCTCAATTCATCGTGAATGCTTTCAATCCAATGAATACCGGTACAGGAGAAACCGCTCACTAAAAAGACTCCCATGACAAGCCCGTGGCGTCAAACAAGCTGATTCAGTAATTAATTTTCATCTGCACGCACATCGCCCTCAGCTGCTTGCCTCATCTGCAGCCATGCATCTTCATGCCAGTTGCAGACGACAGAGTGGTCCTGGGCGTAATCCTCCCATGAAATAGGCTCGGTTGGAGGTAGATCCGGCTTCAACTCCATGATCTCTTCAGCCCGGCCCTCCAGTATGAAAGCTTGGTAACCATGCTTCAGAAACCTCTCCGTGGATGCTCGCTTAAGGGCCTCGATTCTTTTGATGAGGTCCGGGAGCTGCATAGGGGATGGTGTAGAGCAGGAGAGGGGTGAAACAGGGCTGATACTACTCAACAGGTTGGAGACATAGTGAACCAGCTGGCACAAGAGTATCCTGCACAGGCCAGTGCACTGTGAATAACCACAGCACGGGGGAAGGAAGGGATGCTCTCTCAGTACAATCTGGCCTGCTCAAGTTCCGAAAAAACGTAGACGTTAAAAACGTGCGTGCTGCTGTTACAAAACCTGTTTCGCAGACCTTTTAAAAAATCATTCTTGCTTGCAGGAACGTTATCTTCATTGTTTTGTATGTTTGTTTGATTTTTGCACCCTGGTGGCACTTCAGGATGAAATTTCTGGTACTGGTAGTGTGTAAACTTACTAAAACTTATTTGATTTCGTTGCTCCATCCAATTTATTGTATCATTTTAAGTTGTTTGAGACCACGCTAAATAGTTCAGTACCGTACTTGCTTCAGAAAACTGCTGTGATACCAGGGTCAGTATACCCCTGCCCTGGTCATACAGAGATATCGCCCGCGCTTGCTCCCACGCCCACCTAATCAAATGCGCCACTGACCTGCGTGGCGTTGAAACTGTTTGTCTCTTCGTCAAAACCATCAGCAGGATAGGCTTCAGTGACGATGAGAGTTCGCAACTTGAGGTTCGAATGGTGGTAGGGTTGTCTTGGAACTCGCATACCGGTAGAGGTTTGCACCCTAGACGTGGACAGGCGGAGGCGAGTGGAGGCATTGGCGGAACGATGCATGGGTGAAATTCGTTCCAAAAAAGATATAGTAACTACGTGTCTAGAGTCCTGACGTGGAGGTCCTAAATCGAGGCCAGAATGTGAGAAGCCACATGCGAGACCGCAGCGGTTGGGACAAAAAGTGTGGGGAGGATACCATAGCGCGTAGCGGACTAGCGGCTGGGATAAGGTGTGGGAAGGGTCACACCACTCACACACGGCGGGGTGGGAAGGGTGGAGCAGCTGGGGAGATTTGGGGGAGATTCGTTTCGGACACCCCCCCTCCAGCCACGCTACGGCGTTTGCTTACTTGACAACGATATCACAAAGCTGGACATGAACCATGCTAAATCCTTGCTATCGATTCCCAGCTTGTCAGTGAGTCAAGCCCGCCCAGCAGGCATATACCGTATATGTATATATTTCTCGCCTTGGACCTCACATGACGTTCCTGCCTTAGGTGTTCGTAACGGCAATTAACCTTGCAGTCCTGCTGCCTGCGGCAGCGCTCTATCGCATCGCCTTCCATGGCACAGCCGATGTGTTGGCATGGACCATCATCGCCCTCTTGGCAACCTTGGTGGCTACCCCTCTTGCATGGGGGGATGGACCCGGGACTCGAAATCTCATGTCCTTCATCGTCGGATCGGCATGTAGCTACTTCCCAATCACCGTGAAACTAGGTAAATCTTACCCAAACTTCATTTCTGGGGCACGAGACGCGCTCAGCACAGAATCTGTGCAGGTAAAAATAATGCTTATCCTTCACATTTTGGACATTGGTATACCGGGCGTGTGCGATTAGCAGAAGTGCCTGCTCCACCCAATACCTGCTCTTGCTGTCATGGCAGAGGATGAGGATGCTTTGAGGGGCGAGCAGTCTTACGTCATCGGCTACGAGCCTCACAGCGCTCTGCCTGTGGGCATCCCGTCTGTCTTCAGTACGCCCTCGCCTTACTTGCCGAAATTCCTGGCCAGAGGCAACTTCCACAGCCTGGCCTCAGGCGTCTGCTTCCTGGTGCCCATTGTGCGCCAGCTGTGGTGGGTGCTGGTGAGCTCTCAATCCTCCGTGGCACCTGTGTGACACCTGTTTGTGCAGTGTGTTCAAATCAGTGTGGTGGCTGAATTGAATATCTGAGTTTCATCCAATGTAGTCTCAAGAAAAATTCAGCTACATTTACAAGTAAGGGACCGTAATTACTCCACGATAACTGAATTACGACGTCTTTACACAAAAGTACAAAACTGGTTCAAATGGTTCTGTTTCAGGACTGCTTGTTTGCTGGTCTAGCTTTCATCAAAAATAATAGGTCGTGAAGTCAGTTTATAGTTCATGCATGCCAGTCATTATTATAGTGTTGCAGCCATTCCTAAGCCGATTGGTACCTAGCCTGTATTGGTCAATGACCGATGGCCCAAGCAGCAGGGCTTGCCGCACAATCCCTGCCCATTGCAGGCCAGGTGGTAGCCGAACCCCCCTAAATGAACCCTAAAGCGTGGCTGCGTGCATGTGTGCAGGGGCTGCGTCCGGCCACCAGAGACGTCATCAACCAGATCTTAGGTTCAGGAGGGTCCGTGCTGCTTTGCCCTGGCGGTGTGCAGGTGAGAAAAAAGAAGCATGACGGCAAAATGCCTGCTCAAGCTCTACTGGCTGCAGACCTGCAGTCATGTGCTCGTACCAGGGCAAATACAGAATTCGTACTATCTGGAGGTTGACATGCCAGCTGATGCAAGCGTGCTGCCTGCCGAAGAAATCTCTCTGCCCGGCTATAGCTGACATTTGCTCTGGCCGCAGGAATGCCTGAACATGACCCATGAATGTGAGCTGGTTTATCTGAGGAAGCGGCAGGTGCGGCGATTAAAAATTTGTGATGCTTGGAAACTGGTCTTGGACATGCTACATGCCGAGTTGATCTGCTGCGAAAGTACCGGCACTAAAATGTAATTGTATAATTGATTGACATCATGTGCCCGGCATTGCATGCTTGCAGGGGTTTATCAAGATGGCTATCCAACATGGGAGCGCGCTCGTGCCAGTCTTTGCGTTTGGACAGGGGAAAGCTTTCACCTGGTATCGTCCAGGGCCGCCTTTCGTGAGCCGCACGTTGCTGGAATGGTTTTCCCGGAGAGCAGGTGAGGCTGTCATGAAAAGATTCCCCTGCGCAAGCTGAATAGGCTCCTCATCCTCTACTTCTCTACCCACTGCAACCCATATTTACCCTGGTTTACTGCAGGTGCTGTTCCCATCATCATGCATGGCCGGTGGATGACGGGTGTTCCTCATCAGCATCCAATCTCGATAGTTGTGGGCAGGCCCATACCTGTCCCGAAAATGGAGGAACCTTCTCACGAGATAGTCACCCAGTACTCTGAGAAATTCATTCAAGCCATGGAAGCTCTGTTCGAGAAGTACAAGGCGGAGTGTGGATGTGCTGGACAGACACTCAGGGTGATGTGAGTCCATGTGACACGTGATTTGTGACTTGTGGTGGCTTTAACGGTTGGGGCTATACGGCATGGATCTGGATCCTTGCTGACTAGGCGTTATGGCAATTACCTGTGATGGGACATCTGGCCACCGGTAGCATAACAGTATTTTAAATACGCAGCAATTCAGTAACTGCGAAGAAAGACAGGTCGTCAGCCTCTGTGCCTGTTCAATCGACGTGTTCATCATGAACGCTGGTCACAGAACATTTCAGTGCACCTCGCGATCACCATCACGAGCTGGGCTCGTCGTTCGCTGCGAAACGGGTAATGGGTCCCACAGCGCCACCGCCCGCTCGTCAAACACCACAGTGCACCGCTTAATTCAGGAGAAGGGAGCCGTTTTCATTCCAGGTAATGATAAGTGTCTTGTGACAAGTTGTAGACATTTTCATCGCCGAGTCACCGAGCCTGAGCAAGCCGGGTGTGAAACATGTTCTGGTCTTTAGGTTGCTACGATGCTCTATCTGCAAAAGTGATGGAGAGAGCTGGGCACGACACTGCTTTCGTCTCGGGATGTGCGGTAAGGTTGCCTGAACGCACGAGGCGACGTGGCCCTTCGTATTCGTCCCAGCAGTGAGTGGTGACCAAGGTTTTATCACATAACGGTTTCCGGTTCTGCAGGTATCTGCCACTCTCTTGGGGGAACCAGACCTTGGGCTACTGACCCCGCCAGAGATGGCGCGGAAGGTTGGGCAGATCTGCACGGCTGCGCGATCCCTCACCGTCATTGCGGATGCTGACACAGGCAAGTAGCTACCGGCACTGCGAGCATGAATGCATTTCCTGATAGGGCTCATTGCACCCTTTGAAGCTTCATGCAGCTATCGTTGAGATCCCTGGGTTAATGACACGGGGAAGATACATCCGCTGGTTGCAATAGCATCTTGGAAGTGCTTTGTCTCATGTTCCTGGCTCTTACTCGTACTTGTGTGTGGGCATTCCAACCACCGCCGAAATGCTCCTCCTCTCACCCCCATGCACCCTCGCGGCGTCTCTGATATGCATCAGGCGGCGGCAATGTGCTGAACGTCCAGCGGACCATCAAGCAGCTGATCGCATCGGGCGCGAAGGGGTGCTTCATTGAGGACAAGGAGTGGCCAAAACGCCCCTCTGCAGGAAACCTTCGGAACGATTCCGTCATTGCAATGGAGGAGGTGGGTGAGGGGTGAGGGGCAGGATGGGGGCCCGCCTATATCCTGGCAGGTGCATAGATTTTTTAGAGAGGAGCATTTTTCAACGGGCAGCAATGCCCTGTAGGCCTGTGAGCAGGCTCATAATGCATAAGTCTCAACTAGTGTGCTGGCAGTCGGAGCCAATGTTTGTCTCCTTCTGGCAAGTCAAAATATTCATGAAAGCCTGACATCACAGCATAGAAAATCAGCAAGCAGCAGTGAAGCCAGCCCATGGGTTCACGAACTTGACCCTCCTCCTCCGTTGACTTGCCTCTTCCCCCAACTTCCCTCAGCCTCCCACTTGCCTCATCCTCGAAGTGGCCTCATCGGCTAACTTGCCTCTTCCCCCATGCTCCCATGCAGTTTGCTGGGAAAATAGCTGCAGCTCGTGAGGCCATTGGGGATGCCGATTTTTTCCTTGTGGCGCGCACGGATGCCCGCGGGACCAGCGCCAAGTACGGCTTTGATGACGCCATCACGAGGTACGAGCACCCCCCTGATGTCAAACCCCACTGTTACAATCATGACGGAGGCATGCCCTGCCGTAGCAGCAACCAGAAACCACAGGGGCACTTTAAAACTTCCTCCTCTTTTACGAATGGTTTGTCTCTGCTGTGCATCAGTGGCATCAGCCTGGCAGCGCACACCATATGTGATGTAGCTAAAGCGCGACCAGTGCACATGAGCCAAACCTTAGGACTTGTTACTTAAGGTCCTCTGGCTGTAGTCAGGTTATCATGGCTTTTCCTGCCCAGGTTGTTTTCCTATTTGTGTAGTGGTGGTTTCCAGGTGGTGCTCGCAGTGTTGTTCGCAGTGGTGGCGGTGGCTGTGGTGGTGGCCACCTGCAAGAAATGGTCTGTTGCACAACTGCCCAACTGAAGATATCGCTGCCATACAAAAATGATGAAACCGCCTGCCCACCTGTCTGACTGCAGGGCGAACCTGTACATGGATGCCGGAGCCAACGCCTCCTTCATTCAGGGGCCACGCACGGACGATGAGATGCGCCAGATATGCAAGCGGACTCATGTGAGGGGCCTGCCTAATAGCTGCCTGTCGCCAGCGTTGACCTGTGGGGCCTGCCACTCGCGTTGACCATGCAAACACATATGCCGACATCCACCTGGTTCCACCTGCCTCTAGCTGCTGCCACCATTCTTGGTGCCCCTAACCTACTATTATACAATATTTTGACTAGCGGTAATACCGGTCATACCGGAAGTTTTTTCTGTTTTAAATGCAACAGCTGTATTGTATCAGGGTCCCCGCGTGTGCAACATGGTGGAGGGCGGCATCGCTCCCCTACACTCGTATGAGGAGCTCAAGGCCATGGGCTTCCAGATCATCATCCACCCCATGTCCAGTATCTTCGCTGTCACCAAGGCACTCGTCGATGTGTACGGAACGTTGGCCAAGAAGGGCACAACGAGGGAGGATATGGCCAGCCTGGCTGACTTTTCGTGAGTGAATTTGTAATGCTTGATTTTCCCCACACACATGCACACCTCTACCTCAAAACCTAACACGAATTTGATGTTTGCCCCCCAAAACCATCCCCACAGGCTCTTCAGCCAAATCATCAGTAAGGAAGATAAGCTGGCCATCATGGAGCGCCTGACCAGCAGGGACAAGGCAGACAAGCTGACTGTGCGAGTGCGGGCACACGGCAAGCCTGTATCTTGAGAGTGGAGGGGTGTGGCACCTTGAGGCAGATTGGAGCCTAGACTTCAGGATTGGCTTCACAGAATTTCGTTGAGTGACGAATTGTTGCCTTACTCCAATATTTGCAATACTGATACCTTGAAACTTTAACCCGGTACATTTGTTGACTCATTTGAGATGTCATTGTGTGGTTGATTGTGCACCAAAATGAAATGGCAGTACCGCATGCTAATACGGCATCAATCAAACGGAGAGATGAGCTAAAATCCTGCAGTTCCTCTGGATTCAGAGCACGTAAATCTTCTACAGCAGCAGGGCCAAAAGCTGGGACAGGCCGCAGCAGGCCCACATTGACGTAACTTTCATAAGGAAGACTGCAGGGAACACGTTGTTGTGACACGCAACACACTGTCATTTGCAAGGAGCAATGACCCCCCACAAACTTAAAATTATACTAGGATAATAAAATCACATAACTGCAGACATATTCTCCAACAGTCCCAGCAATTATCCGGCAATTATCTGTTGCTTTTCAGCATCTGCACACGGTTCACAACTAACAAGCAATACCGTACCCAGGGCCTTTCCAGTCCTGGTAATCAAATTTCGTCCACTTCGGCCGCCACACCAGGCCATGCCTTGTCTGCTTCACCCCAGGGACTTTGACAGGGAGCAGACGTTCACCCTCAGTCACAAAGCTCCAGTTTGGCGAGTGCCGGGTGCACCGACTTGATCCACCCGAAATCTTCGACCTGCATCAAACCACAAAAGAGGAAACAAATATCCTGAGGAGAAAACCACAGATTGGACGGTCATAGCCGAGCTGATGGAAAACTAACTAGCCAGTCGTTAATAAGCGGCCATGAATCTTCGAAAATCTCAAAGCAGCTCAGGCAAGATCTGGCGCAGGAACATCCCCAATTCAAGCTATCATGCAGACTCCTCAGAACCGATGCACCAGTATCCTTACCTCTCCCCAGGCCCGTCTGCCCCATCCCTGAGACCTACCTCTCTCCCCAGGCCCGTCTGCCCCCTCCCTGAGCCCCTGCCCACGCACCTGCTGGTACATGCCCATGTCCTCCGCCAGCTTGTGCTGGTGCAGCAGGACCTGGACATCCCGCTCATGGCCGCAGCGCACAGAGTCTCCGGCATCACCTGGGACCTTTGTGGAAGGGTCTCCAATGCTGCGACTGTTGGCAGGAGCCAGCTCCAAAGCAAACGGTGCGAACCGCAACCTTGTTGAGTGCTCGATGATGGGCTTACTGCGAGCCCTCACATAAAAGTCCGTATCTGTGGTGCAATGGATGCGTACCTGGAGGGGAGATCAGTTGTATGGTCGGCAGGTAACATACCACTTTGGGGGCGGCTGGGCCGCCACCACTGGGCCCATTGCAACAAAACCTTGACCAGCGAGCGGCCGGTAGATCAAGCAAAAGGGTTTGGTGCACCAGGCCGCTGAAGGCTGGAACAAAGCTGTAGTGATGCTGATCAGCGCTAAAAGTAGATAAGCACTGACAGACATTTGCAGCCCAAGGGAAGGTCACCCCTTCAGATACCGACATGGTAGACTGATTTCCGGCCAACCGCCACATGCAGAAAATGCAAGCTCAACCCTTCATCCCAGCTTTTGAAGTAGGGCTTACATAAAGCAAAGACTAAAGCAAGTAAAGCAGAAAGAAATAAAGAAAGACTACTCCTCCGCCAAAGCAGGAGGCAAGAAAAGTAAAGCAAGTTAAGCAAGTACCGTATAGCTTCGAGGGATAGAGGTGTTAGCGTGTTGTTGGTACCTGCTAAAGTGTGACCCTCTTGACCTGGTATGAGGCTAGGATGATGATGCAGCCCGCAGCACCGTCCACAAAGCAAGCCCCTGCAAATCACAGACACTCCATGATGCATATGCCCAGGGCAACTGGATGCAGGCACACGATCCTTCCCACCTGTGACTAGCCCCACCATCATTCCGAGGCCTGACATGTGGCCCAGCAAATACACGTGGCATCCCGGAAGGTCGAATAACACAAAGGCCACTGGCCACAGACCAGGTCTGGGGTCAATACCAACACCTGCACAGCGAAGTACACCGGCCAGTGTGACGGGGAAGCAGTGATTATATATCAAAAATGTATCAGAGCAGCCTGGTGCCTATGCAGGAGCGGACCAGTACCTACTCCTGCACAGGCACCGGGCCGATCTGATATCAATTGATGCCAGAGCAGCCCAGTGCCTGTGCAGGAGTAGAGCCACGATCAGTTAATCTACTATGGTCCACCCTGTGCCTGGTAAATCTTGGGCTTGTATGGGTCATGGAAACAGCTGTCCTAGGCCAAGGGGAGCTGACGCGTGATAGGGCCACCGGCCACCTGACACGTCTGATATATGACTAGATCGTGAGTGAAGCATCCCAAAGCATGGAACAAGGGACCTGAAACAGCAATGGCCTGGCATCCCCCTGCAAGAATGCATGTTGCCTCCTGGCCTGCAGGCCCCACCTGGCTCCGGAGCCCCATGAGACCTTGGCCTGACTTGACCAGAGCGATGTCTTGTTGGCTGGGTTGAGCAAGAGGCACGGCACCAGCTGAAGCTGATTCCTCAGTCCCGACCGTGGATCCACAGGCTCCATCATGAACGCCGGCACGACCCCAGCTTCATCCCTTCAGTGCAGCAACGCCGCACCGGCCACCGCCGACGTCCCCCCCGCGCTGACAGGCGCTACACCCAGCGGGCTGGCTTCGGCCGCAGTGGTCGACATGTCGGCGCCCTTCACACGGCTGACCTTCTTGCTGAAAGCGAATTTTCGCTTTGGAGGGAGCTCTGCCCATACAGCCTCTATGCGCTGTTTGAGGTCTGAAATGCTCTGGATGTGCACTGCTTAAAGTCGAAGCTGGGCAGGAAGTAGCTAGCATCTGCTGAACTCTTCTCCATCTGGAACACGTTATGTGATGACAGCTGCTTGTACAGGAATGCAGAGCATGCAAATTCAACTCTGATATGAAAGCAGGGTCAGCTGGGCAAAGTGGGCATGCAGCGCATGTTGATGTGAGCAGCGCCCCAGTCGCTACCGCTGCAGCATGCATGCCACATGCGCATGCATAGGGCCGCGCACAGAGCTCCAGCCACACACCTGAAATGCTTGGGCTGTGAGTCGCCGAGTCGGTCCAGCTGCTCTTGCACTTGTTTCAAGTCTGACCACTCCTGAGGACTGGCCCTCAGGGCCTCAAGCGTGGTTTCAAGGCAAGCTGCTGTGAGGCAAACTCAGCCAGGTATTTCGCGATGGATTCACGAGGGTCGGAACGCTCGGATGCTTCCTCTTTACGCTTATCCCGCTCAAGCTTTTTGGCAACCTCCAAGGCTGCAAGGCGACCCAGAATGTCGTCTCCCGCCCCGCTGTGATCATCTCCAGAAGTTTTCACATCAACTGTAATGTCGAAGAGTTTAAATACAGACAACATCGGCAACGGTTGTTGGCTGAGTACATCACTCTTTTACAGCAAGGTCACACGAGAAGTTAAGGTGTGGACAAGCGTAGCATGCCAGTAACGTGTGCGTGTGTCGTCCATGCTCCTGGATGAGCCTGGGTGTTGTTCATGGTGAATGCATAGAAACTAATAATATATTATAATACCTGACTTCTATTTTATCATCGTCTTGTTCGAAGCGAGAGGTGGGCGATCGTAATTTCTTGAAGGTCATCGTCTATCCGTCTCTTCATTTGGAAATTCTTACACCGGTGATTCACAGGAATCGCCCTGCAAATATATCAGGCATCATAGAGGTACACGTCATCCCCAGGCGAGGTACGGTCCGCGTGTCCACATGGGGTAGTCGTTTCCAAGCCTTGAGACAGCCTCAAGGACTCTGCTGTGTCACTGTTTCCCACACATGCCATCCATACGACGACAGGATCTCATCCAGTGCATCGGACCTGCGAGCATGGAGCCCAGCCCGTGCTTGACAGCCCCCGCCGGGGCGGGCGTGTCCGACAGCATGCAGAGCGTGCGTCTTCTAGTCGGCATTCTCCTGCTGGGCACCATTGCCCTCACATTATTTACGTACCGCTACATAGACCTGGCACCAACATGGCTGCACCGGAGAATCGTGTCTGTGTTCCTCAGCAAGCACCATACTCGCTTGGTGGAGGGACCTGAGGCGGGGATATCACAGCTGCTGCGCTACAAGCTAGATCAGAGACTAGCTCACACCCCTGGTTTCAAGCTGGTGAGAGGAGCCAAAGGCCACATTGATGCAGCTCTTTCTCAGTTGTCCCGGCTGCGCTTCATAGTTCATACCATACCCTACTTGCTGCGCCTGGCCTCATCGATTAATGCTTGCAGGTGTTTTTTGGGATCCTCACGGCCGCCCTGATCACTGTGGGGGCGCTGGCCCTGTTCATAGCTGGAGAGGAATCTTTGTACAGCTCATTCTGGTGCGCCACCTAGGCTTGGACTGCAGTACTTGGGGGAACTCCTGTTGCTTTGCTTTAGAAGTTCACTGGTGCACTGGCAGAAAGCCTGCCCTATTGCCATCAGTTTCATGAGAAAGCATCCTACCTACTGACGTCTGTCTTCTTTGCAGGCTGGCCATGGCAGGGTCTGGTCTCGATTGGACGTTTAGTGAGAAGGCCCTACTGGACAGCTGGGAGGCCCTGCTGGTCCGTGCTGTAACGCTCATGGTGTCCATTGGAGGTGGGACCTGAACTCAGTGCTAATTTTCCGTGGCTCAGCTACAGCTTAGCTACGTCTTGGCCTCCGGCCAGAGGCCACATGCACAGCCAGCCATGCTTTTGGGGCATGTGTCTTTCGGCCATTCAAGTTTGGCCCTAATCGGGTATTTTGCGACTCCCACTGAAAGTGGATTCGTGTTCCGAAAAGATGAACACTGCCTGCATACCCTATGAAGCCAGGGCCCATCCAGCTATGATCATTAGACCATTACCTCTCGTGACCTTTTGCTCACATTTACATGCAGGCATGCTTGTTACCGCGTTGCTGTTGTCTCTGGTTTCGGACGCTATCGGCAACAAAGTGGATGATTTGAGGAAGGGTAAATCAGCCGTGCTGGAGAGCGACCACACACTCATCATCGGGTGAGCGATATCTCACCAGTGCCTTTTTATGGCGCTTCAGCTACAATTCAGCTACATCATGGCCTGGTCCAGCATGCCATTATGCTTGGGCCACCGGTGGCAGGCCGGTCAAGGTATGGTCCGCATCGGCACAGTGCTCGCTGCCCAACGACCTTCCAAAGGTGGTCTGGTGTGCACTGAAATGGACACTGGGTCTCAGAGCCTCTCCTGGAATATGCTGTACAGGAAAGGCTGCCTTGCTGGAATTGCCTGTCCATACACGAGCTTGGCATTACCGCAATGCATGATATGCATCGCTACCCTAGATTATAATGACGATGATTTACTGGGGTTGTAAGTAATTTTCAGCACACTAAACAAAGTCGTGCTGTTAACAGGTGGTCCGAAAAGATCTGGACCTTGACTGAGAAGCTTTGCCAGGGCAAGGAGGAGCATGGGGGAGCCCCGGTGAGTCAGCACCCAGCCGTGGATGCTAGCATAATGTTTTAACAGCCATTTTCATGTCCCCATATACGTAAACCTATACGGTATATACACTTATACACGTTTACGGTATACGTGTATATATCAGTGAAATATACGGTATATACCAGGCCTAATCACTTGTCTCACCATGATCCTTTGAAGCTTGGATTGCCACCCTAAACCCTAAACCCTCGACCCTGCGCTGCGCTGCTCTCCTCCAGATTGTGATCCTCTCTGATAAAGACAAGGAGGACATGGATGAGGAGATTGCCTCGTTCGAGATCCCATTGTTGGGCTCCACCATTACTTGCCGGGGGGGCGACCCCCTGCAGCGGGAGGAGCTCCTCAAGGTGTCTGTACAGCATGCCAGGTGGGAGCACTGTGGGACATGATCAGTGGGAGCACTGCAGTGTGCCGGAACTGAGAAATCATGGACATAATTACGGTCCTTTACTGGTAAAAGTAGCTGAATTTGCCTTGACATTACGGACACTGAAACTCAGCTACGTAATTCAGCCACTGTACAGGCTGTAATTGGCACTGTACAGGCTATAATTGGCACTGTACAGGCTGTAATTGGCACTGTACAGGCTATAATTGGCACTGTACAGGCTGTAATTGGCACTGTACAGGCTGTAATTGGCACTGTACAGGCTATAATTGGCACTGTACAGGCTGTAATTGGCACTGTACAGGCTGTAATTGGCACTGTACAGGCTGTAATTGGCACAGCACTGATGATAAGTGGGAGCACTGAGGAGCATGAAGGGTGGGAGCAAGGCGGGGCATGTAAGGTGTCCCTGCAACGAGCAAGGCGGGGCACTCTGCTCGGCTGTGTCGGCTTTGCTACCTGAACAAAACTTTGTTGCAGCCTGCACTGAGGGTGCCTTGTCTACCTTGAGGGCGCCGAGGGAGCTTTATAAACTGCATTTGAGCCTTCCTGATCGGTGCAAACAGAAGAAGGAAGCACTTACCAGGGATTTTTCTAGTGGCATTCGGAATTAAGTTTGGTTACCACTTTGGTTACGACTCGTAACCAGTAACCACTGAAAATATCCCTGGCACGTACCCCACTCTTTCTCAGGACCATTATCATCCTTGCCAACGAGTCGACCCCGGAGCACAGCGATGCCAACGTGATTCATGTAGTCCTCATGCTGATAGCTATACACAAGGAGCTTACAGATCAAGGCCTCAAGGGCCTCAGGGTGAGCTTTCCACGGGGTTTGTTTCAGCTACCATTCAGCTACCATTCAGTTACCATTCAGCCACATCAAGGCCTGTGGCCAAGGGAGCCTGGTGCAGCATGCCCTGCTGCTTGGGCCACCGGCCGCGGACGGGTCAAGGTTTGATCGGAATGAGCCCAGTGGAGGCTGCCCCGCAGCCCCCCAAAGGTACTCTGGCGCACAGTTATAGAAGAACTGGCTTTCGGAAGTGGCGGGTATGGTGTGGTACGGCGTGGTGTATACTACAGTGGTGAGGCATGGTGTGGTATGGTTTGGTGTCGGCCCTCAATACGCAATATCCGCACTCCATTGCCACGTGAGCCTCTCGTGGTCTGTCAGAGAACTCTCCCAGTTTTATTCAGCAGCCCTGCAATGTGTGAGGCTTGGAACGCATGCCTGCTGACTTAAACTTGACTCAGCATCCTGACTCAGCATCCTGCCACTGGCTGATCTCTGCCACTCAGGACTTGTCTTCCAGACACTTTAAATCCAGAGTTTATCTAAGTGTGCTTAAGCTACACTGAAGTAGATGCATCAAGGCCTATGGCCGGGGGGGCCGGGTGCAGCATGCACTGCTGCTTGGGCCACCGGCCGTTGGCAGGTCCAGATTTGATCGCCATCGGCCAAGTGGAGGCGGCCTGGCACACACTGCTATCTATTCCATGCTCCCCTGCCCCATGCTCCCCTGTCCCATGCTCCTCTGCCCCATGCTCCCCTGCCCCATGCCCCTCTGCCCCATGCTCCCCTGCCCCATGCTCCCTTGCCACATGCTCCCCTGCCCCATGCACCCCTGCCCCATGCTCCCCTGCCCCATGTTCCCCTCAGGGTCACATCCTGGCGGAGGTGATGATGCAGGACAATGAGGACCTGCTCACCCGGATGGGCTTCTCGCAGATGTTGCACACCATGGTGCCCCATCAGCTGTCCGGCTGCATGATGGTGCAGGGCGCGAGGCATCCTCAGGCAAGGGGGAGGGGGGCGATCGAGCTGCAAGCTAGGGGGGAGAGGGGCGATCCAGCTGCAAGCTAGGGGGGAGGACCAAGCTGCAAGCTAGGGGGGGGGGAAGCCGACGGAGCTGAAAGCTGGGGGGGGGACCAAGCTGCAAGCTAGGGGGGAGGGGGGCGATCAAGCTGCAAACTAGGGGGGGGGGAGCCGATGGAGCCGCAAGCTGGTGGGTGGGGATCCAGCTGAAAGCTACGAGGGGGCGGACGTTCATCTGCAAACTAGGAGGGGGCGGGCGGGGCAATCCAGCTGCACACCCTAGGAGGTGCGGAGACATTTATCTACAGCTTACAGATGCTAACACATCTTGGCTTGTTTCACTTTGGGACGCTCTCAACATTTTGGCTTAGGCTTCAGTGTCAGCCTGCGCGATCTCACGTTTTGCATGCTGGTGACAATATAAGTCGTACCACTCTGGGCATTTCGCTCAAAAAGCAGCCCGCTGTGGTTGCAGATGCTGGCGACACTCCTGGAGCTGGTGCGGTTTGAAGGCAACGAGTTCTACATCACCAGCGCAGTGCACCCCCTGCTGGTGGGCATGCCCTTCAAGGACCTACAGGCGGTATTCCCAAACTGTGTTCCTGTGGGCATCAATAAAGCGGGAGGCCAGCCTCTGCTCAAGCCCTCACCCAACACCAAGCTGGAAGAGGGTGAGTGGCATCTTGTCTGAGACGATGAGGAGGATTTATAAGCATGCATTAGCATGGCGCATGAAGCATGACCAGTGAGTGTGCTTGTCCCTGCAACCTTTATATCTGCCCTGTTTTGCCAAGGGTCCCTTTCAAACAATCCCACACTTCCTCAGGAGCTGTCCCCCCTCAAACCATCCCACACTTCTGTTTTTTCTTTCCAGGGGGTTCCCCCCCAACTCAAAGCCTGCAAATTCCTACTCCTCAGGTGATGGATTGATCCTCATCGCTGAGGACGAATCCGGCCTGGAGCCCAACCTGACTCTGTCATCCCCGCGTCAGCCCTCCACACTGGCTCCACCCACACCTTGCAACACCAAGGCCGCGCCTACCTGGAACGGAGGCGGACCAGAAGCGGCCTCTGTCGCAGCTGGAGACCTGGGGCCTGATGCCAGCGACATCTTTGAAATAAATGGGGTGCCTGGAATCCCCTGGTGGGACCGAGTGCTGTTGACAGCAGGCGAGACGCTCTCCCCTCAGCCTCAGGAGACCCCATCCAGCCATCCAGACGATCCCGGAGAAGCTCTCGATATAAAGGGGGGGGTCGGTACTCCTTGGTGGGATCGAGTGCTGTTGACAGCGGGCATGACGCTCGCCCCCCAGGCTCCTGCAGGCCCATCCTATGCAGCCACAGATGCCAGTCACGCCTTGGATATGAATGGGGATCCCTGGACCCCTTGGTGGGACCGTGTAATGCTGACTGCCAGGAAGGGGGACCATGACCTCCTTTCGTCAGATCCCCCCCCGGGTAGGCTAGCGGGTGCTGGCGGCAGCACGAACGGTGATGAGGAGGACCCAGGCGCCTGCGCAGACGCCAGCTCGAGCGCCTGGGCTAGGCTGCCCTGGTGGGACCGTGTGCCGCTAGGCGCACTGCCCATCGGGCCGTCCAACCGCCGAGGAAGCAGGAAGCTTTTGCGGGCAGTACAGGCAAGGCAGACTGGTCTCGGACAGTTCGGCGGCAGTTTCCTGGTCCTGGGATGGTGCCGGGACATGGCCGGCCTTATCCGGCTGTTTGGTGAGGCGGTCACACAGTCGTCTGTGTTGTGGCTGTACAGCCCAGTGCCCCTGGAGAGGCGGGAGTGGCTGCTCAAAAGGGTGAGAGAGGGATAGGGCAGGGGGGTGGGGGGTGGGGTAGGAAATGCCCCTTTGCACCCCCACTGGTCACAGCCTGCGTTCAGGACACATTCAACCTAACAAGCTGCACTGCTGCCTCTCTTCGACCCCATCACGAAACCTCCATTCGATTGCGTTTGCAAACGCTGGGTAGTGTGTAACTGTGCGACTGTGTGTGTGTTTCCATCCCCTGGGAATTTCTGTCAAGGTTGAGTGCTGTGTGACTGTGCGGCTGTGTGTCTGTGTTTGCATCCCCTGGAAATTACTGGCTAGGCTGAGTGCTGTGTGACTGTGTGACCGTGCGACTGTGTGTCTGTGTTTGCATCCCCTGGGAATTACTGGCTAGGTTGAAACTTACTCCGTTCTCGATCCTGCAGGGTGGCCTTGTGCTGGATCAGGACGGTCGGCACCCTGAGCTGCCTCTGTTGCAAGTCCTATTTCGCTCTGAGGACCTGCTGGGAAGCCTGGTCAACAAGATGGAGCTCAAGGTGTGGAGGGAGGGCAAGAAATATTCAAATATATCTTTGTGCCAGCTGTCAGGAGACAGGGGAAATGCCCCCCCACGCCCCCCAGAAGCTGCGCAACCCTTTCGCTTTAAAAGGCTTGTAGGCGCCTGCTCCCCCCACGCCTTCCTCAGCTCTTGAAACCTCTTCAATTCAGGCCATTGATAACTTCAAGTCTCCCCCTGCCCCCCCCTACTCCTCCCACAGCTCCTGAAGCCTCTGCATTTCTGGACTGTGTTCAATTAAGCCCCCCCTGATTCCCCCTCCTCCTCCTCCCACAGCTCCTGATGCCCCTCCAGTTCAAGGCTGTCCTTGTCCTTCAGCAGAGCCATGAGGTGGCCATCACCCAGGGCTGCATGCTGGATGTCCAGTCAGGCTGCGCCTCAATAGCAGATGACTCCATGAGCCTCAATACGCTTCTGCTCCTGAGACAGATACAGATGGAGCAGCTTGAGACGCAGCGGGAGGCGGAGAGGAGAGAAGCCCGTGTGACCAGCCTTGCGTACGTTGATCAGCCACCGCTGTCTAGGGATGCTGTCCGCACCGCGTCAGGCGCTGCCGAAGCAGGCAATCAGGTCGCGCCTCTCGATAGGCGTGGCGCTGCGCGACTTCTTTCCTTTGAGAGCCAGTTCAAGGAGGTCGAGGGTGGCAGCTTCCCAGTACAACCCGAGGAGAGGTGCTTAGGGAGCATGGCGACGCCGACAAAGTCGAGTAGCAGCATGTCTGGCCCCCATGCGTCGTCTTTCTTCACCCCCATGTGGGCGCGGAGCCCCGTCCCAGGGATGACCTGCTTCAACAGCCCGCTCTTCTCCTTTGACAGTGATGATGAGGACAGGAGCAGCACCTTGGCCAGCAGCTCAGACACAGCTAACTTGGAGGATGCTGTGCTGCTTGGCATGCAAGACTTCACGAAGCATGACGGGCTGAAATTAGCAGATGGCCTGGTCCGCACCTCCGCACCATTCCAGCAGGCAGGCCTGCAGCACCGGCCTGTCCAGCCACTCAAGCGCCAGGCGGACGGGGCACCCTTGCAAAGGGATCCTGGGCGTGGGGCCCCGGAGGCAACTGAGGCTGGTGCTCGCCAGCATGTGGCTCAGGAGGAGTGCGGCCCAGGAGATAAACTAGAAAAGCATGGCTCTTCTCTCCTCTGCCATCATGATCACCATCATGATTATCCTCAGGAATCGGAGGTGCCGCCCTGGCAGGAGCTGCTGCAGGTGGGGTCACATCCCTTGCATCTCATGAGGGAACATGGACGAGGGCACGAGGACACATGAGCATGCCAGTCAAAGGGGGGAAGGAAAAGAAGGGAGATTCCTAAACTGCGCCAGCAGTGCCTGTGTAATAATATGTCTCCTTTCCAGCAACCTTTAAGGCACCACCTCCAACTGTCTCGCTCTCGTAATCAAGCATTGAAGCATCAAACAGAGTCTATATAACAAGATCGTCCACTCTATTCATTACAAGATCGTCCACTCTATTCAGTAAAATATCGTCCACTCTATCCATTACAAGATCGTCCACTCTATTTATTACAAGATCGTTCACTCTATTTATGACAAGATCATTCACTCTATTTCCACGGCCTTGTTCCAGGTGGTCCAGCAAACTACTGTGGTGACCGAGGTCTATGACTACAGGGTACCTGACCTGGTGCAGGGACTCCAGCACTTTTCCGAGTTCATCCTGACCAATGATGTCGCCTCCCAGCTGCTGGCCCTCATCGGCTGCTGCCCTGAGCGCCATGACGTGTACCACGAGCTGCTATGGTGAGACTATGCAGGGTTTGGGGGGTCTGGGGGGGGATCCAAACAGCTTTCGTTACTGGAGCTGGTGAAGGGTGGCACGGGTGACCTGATTTCGCTAGGCTGAGGATGGGCATGTGCCAGTGTTTATTCTTAGCGCGAAGCAGACTACCTTTGGAGGGCCGTTGGGTAGCCATGACTGGGCCTATCGGGATGCAAAATATTCCAGCCTGAGGCTATGAGGATGGTTGCATCACGCCCCCTGAGCCAATTCTTGCGATGCAGCTGTACCTGTAGGGATGGTTGCCGGCTTGCCGCCCTGTAGCTGTAGCTGCAGCTGCAGCTGCAGCTATAGGCATGGTTGACGCGATGTGGCTGTAGCTACAGCTGTAGGGATGGTTGCACCAGGCCCCCTGAGCCAATTGCCGCGATGCAGCTGAACTGTAGCTGAAGCATCCTACCAAAAAAAATGAAGTGTGCGCTCATGCAGGCCTCGTGGAAACCAAATCTCCGTTCGTCTGGTCGGCACGGTTATTGGCGAGGTGAGGGGCGTTATGTGCCGTCCTGTTTCTGCTGTCCCCCCTGTCTTTCTGTCTCGGTAGTTTGCTTGTATAGTCCCTCCAGTTGCAACAAATCGAAATGTGTTGTGCATGCCACGCAGCCCAGTTCATGCGAAGTGCCTGGCGTGGATCTTAAGGTCCAGTTCCCAACTCCCTTGCAGGACGAATGCATCAGCTTCTATGAGGCTTCTCGGCGCACGCTACTAATGGGGGAGGTGCTGATTGGCTATGTGCTGACGGATGGAAAGGAGACGGTACTCAACCCGCCTGACAAGGCTGCATGTTCCGTTTCGTGGCGCCTGGTGGATGTGCTGCTCACAATTGCATGGGGCGGGGGCAGGGGCCGCCCTGGCGACTGGCATGGAGATGAGGTGCATCTTGCAGAGCCGGAATCAGAGTCCGAGTCAGACGGGTAGCGCTTCATGTACTCATTTATGAGATTTCAGCACCTTCAGCATCTTATGAGCATTATTCGCTGCTCGATGTTCCGTCAGATTTTGCTCGGCAAACATTTTGCCCTAGGATGGGGTAGCGCTGGGGTCCCCAATGGTGAGGGCAAGCTTGGCTTACAGAAATCCCCGGACTGATTCCTCAAACTAAATACGGCACACCGGTAATTAATTATTAATGATACATTTATGTGTTACATGTTAATATGTACCTACTAGTATCAGACATTCCCTTTTGGGTGGATAGATGGGGACCCTTTGTTCGTGGCTGTATAAACCATGTTAAAATGCAAGCCAGCTTAACAGATCTACCCTAGTCCCTATGTCCCTGCCTACACCCCTCGTGACTTGGCAGCAAGACAGCGCTGAACCCAGCACTCAAGTCTGCCATCAGGATCATCCTCTCCACCCTGCTAGCTCTTCAGTGAGAGATATGTATCATCTTTGGCTTTGACTAAGCAAAGAAGGAGGCCGGCCGCCCAGACCTAGAAAACCTGAGGCGCTGACACAAAAGAACAGCCCGGGTGTGCATGTGGACTTCATCGTCAGCTAATAAAGGCTAGTAGGATCAGTAAGGTACCGTAAACTCTTCTCGTGACAACTGCATAGGCAAATGTGGATCCGAGGATTGGAAACCCATTCCCCATAACAGTCAAAGCCAGGGGTCGTATTTTACTCGTCTGGGAGTGAAGTAGGTTTAGCCAGTGACAGCAGTGACATACGGTCTGGGCCCTGCCCCAAAAGTTCTGTCACGCAGGCGCCCTAGTGTATGCTTGGGGTCAATGGAAACTAAATGCAAGAGTGGAGAGAGATAGAGTCGAGTAAGTGTAGTTCACTAGTGCAGTGCGTAGTGAGGTATACAAGTGTATCACCCCTCTCTTCATTTTAGTTCCTTCTTTACTCCCTTCTGAACAGTTGGGCGCCGAGCTTTGAGCGGGCCCAGAGGTGTAACGTTATTGACCAGTGTATCACAGTGAGAATTGTGGCAGAAAATAACCAGCAAGCTCCATACCGGTATTCAAATTGAAACACTCCTTGATACCGGTAACTGGGAGTTACTTGTTGCAGAAACGATTGTTACTTGGATTTACGTTGCTTGCTGTAGCTTGTGACCAAGGGTGCTCTTTCCTTGACCTAGGATGATGGTGTTGGCAATTTTCGCGTGCTACTTGACGGCTTGGGTCCCATGCCCATAGAGACAACATGTACAAAAGTGTCAATCTATTGCACTTAAAGAAAACCAAATTGGAAGTGAAAAGGTCCTGGATTTCCGTGCGAATGTGTCGCTTTACCACCCAGTGGTGATGAGGCGAGCAGCTCGGAGGACGATCATGAAGTTGATATCTAGTCTCAGGAATGGCTGCTGATGACACTATGCATGGTTGGTAGTAGATAAATTAGTGCTACTGCAAGACAGCTGGAAAAAAAAAGTACCATCAGGGCCACAGCGAGAAGGACTAGTTGCCTTGGTCGGGCTCAAAAAATGCGTTGATTGCTTGAGGATCCCTCAGGTTTCTAAAGCTTATTATGATCGATATGAGGCAGGGGCAAGATATGAAGTGTGCATGGAGAGAGCCGGGCTCCTAGGCAGCAGTCATTCTAAGCGTGAACAAACAAACCCCATAGCCTGGAAATGCGTGAGAGAACACCCATTAGTTTATAACGGTGCAGATTTGCATACCTGCTGGGCCCTGCTGAACGCTCAACCGCGTGGCACCCATAAGTGCGGTGCAGTCACATGTCATGGCATTAAAACATCAAAGAGGTCTATTCACCGCTGGCCGCAAGCCAGGATGACGTACTACCTAGCGCTAAACAGGGCTCATGCACTAGCACAGTATATAGTGTCGATAAATGAATGGGTTCAAAAGCTGAGGAAGGCGAATGAAGTATTTTAAAGATATATTTTGCCTACACACCAAAACCTAGGCATCAAATGTTTATTTCAGGACATCAAGACGACAAGATCCATATAATTTTTTCAACTAGCAAAAACAGCAGACTGCCTAGAGAGGCAAGGTAGCTGGTAGGCACATGAGATTCAGCTCCTCCGCAACAGCCCGGCGAGTCGCGTCATGTCGGCAGTGGGCTTGCCGCCGCCACAACTGCTCTACCAGGAGATGCACCGGCCGCAGAGGCAGTTGCAGTGTCGGCCAGCAGAGCAGCAGTCACCGACGCGACAAAGCTCTCCAACGTGGGCAGGTACTGCGGACACATTTCCAGGTTCTGCACCAGAGCAAGGCGGCAGTTAAGCTTTCAATCTACATGCTCATGAAAGCTTGACCTCAAAGGGAGGGATTAGAACATGGAAGGTATGTACTTAACCCACCAATGGCACCATCTGTTGCGGCGGGTAGCATGCCCCATTTTATTTTGTTTGGTGCAGGTTTTCCGCAAACCAGGATGGGAATCCGCGGAGAAGACTAGAAGGAGCCCCTTCAAATAAGGCAGCAATGGCAGTATCCATTGAGAAATCCACCCATATCAGACTTCAACCCCTAAACCCGATCCCACGTCCAATCCATTCCTCCCCCGAACGCACCTGGTGGTTGTATCCCTCGGCCCAGAGAGGTTCCACCTTGTTCTTACACAGCTCATGCAGCCGCAACCCACACGAGAAGCTAATGACCTCATCATCAGTGCCCTGTGAGGGAAGAGAGGCAGGGAAATTTAGTGGGTCCAGTGCATGGCCGCTGAACCAGCAGATCAGCAACAAATCCTATTGCGCATAAATCACACATCATGCCCTGAGACCTTGGGCTAGAGTAGTATCCCTGGATGCTACCGAGTCTAAGGCTATACAGATGTACAGTGCTGTACATCTATATAATGGACAGTGTAATGTATCTTAAGGATATGTTGAGGAGAATTTGACAGTACTGAGCGAGGCGGGGCCCTTTACACTGCGATGCTCTAATCCATATTCAATGTGATAGCAGAGTGCTAAAGCTAGCCCTGATGCCTCATGCCGCTCACTACCTTGAATCAAACCCTTATCAATTATTTAGTTATTTTCCTACCGCCAGGCCATGGCTCTTGATCACCCGAATGTACAAGCTACCCCAGGTGGCTCAGGACTCACATGCATAACAAGTGTGGGCGCCTGGATCTTGGGTGCCATCAGGTGGTTGGGGTACACGTCCGCAAAGGAGGGCCACCACTTAAGACCTGGGCTGAGAACGCGGACACCACTCAGCAGAGGGCTGTGCAGGACAACCCCTCCGAGGTCCCGGACCTGAGCCCCCAGGTAGGCCTAATTGGAACACAGCGTGGCATGGGCGTGGGCGGGGTGGTTGAGAAGGGAGGCATTATCTCATGGCTGGGGCTGCATGAGGGGGGCTACAGGGGCAAAATCTTTGATGGTCATCTTCGAAGTAACTGAAAATATAGCCTAGTTGATATGGTGGAAAGAGTTTGAAAACTTCTCAAGATCCAGAAGATGTACTCAAAGAGTATCAGATCAGCAGTGTGCAAATTAGAGACTTACTGTTGGTCCAGTGCCCACACTCTGCCCATAAAGGATGATGCTCTTAGGAGGAAGTTTCATTTCCTGCGCAAGGCATCAAAATGTTAGCAATGAGTGCGAAAGGGGTATCGCTCAAGCATGCAAGCTAAATAAAACTCTCACCACGACCAAGTAGTTGTACACAGCTGTCACATCTGCTAGGGTATGTCCAACACTGGGCATTTCTCCAGAGCTGCAGCCGTAGCCAGTGTAGTCGTATCCCATGCTGTACCATCACACATTCAAATCTTCGTCAGATGAAACCGTGTACAAGAGAGCTTTTGCATGGCCGTTTTAAGACGGCCCAAAGCTTGAAGCTGTGATGGCTTCCCTCTAGATTTAAGAGAGCAAGAGGACTGGGCTGATAGAACAAGTGAATTGCCTCCATACCGGTACTTACACATTGACTTTTAGAAGCTTGGAGATCTCCCTGCAGGGAGAACAGTTCCAGGATTGTCTCGAGAACTTTGTAGAAAATTCTGCATGGACAAAGCGGTGCAGGAACATTCATGCGCTTGACAGGCTACCCACCTGTACACCGGGAGCATTTGTCCCAAGTCCACAGCATTACCGTGGCTGTACAGAATGGTAATTTTTGCTGGATTGTGTGACGATTTCCATCGATATGGGACATACGCAGCTACTATGGTTGACCCCCCTCCATGCCCTCCTTTCTTCGTTTCTTTCGTCGCAATCTTCTTCACTATGCATTGCAAGACTCTTGGGATGTCCCTACGCAGGAGATTGAAGACCCGGGTGGGGCTCGGCACAATTTGCAATCTCCGAGTCCAATGTAGCAACGCTTGCTTGCTTACGAGGTTGAAGGCTGGATGTATAAATCCCCAGTCCCATCTAGATGTTCTGCTACTTTGTATGTAGAAGGCCGAGGAGGAAAGAATGCAAGCTTGCCGCTAATATGTTCTACGAAGCGGCCCCAAGGCCCGGGCGCCATTACACATAGATTGTTGTGTGTGCCTGTCCGCTGAGCTTGAGCACTGGCGTTAGGTGTCACGGCCCACACATATGACACATCGCAATGCTCCTTCAATTGTGGGCCTGCCACCGGAGGGAGGCAAGGACAAGGAGGCCAAGTTTACATTTTTCACGGGACAGTGGGATGGAATTTTTTCTTCGAGGCAGACTTAGCCATCACTGAGGGAAAAGGAGATCCATGATTGCAAAGTGACAGTTTGTTACCTGACAAAAAAAAACTGCATTGACACGCACATTGTCCTGTTGGTCGAGAGCAACTGACGCAAAACACGCGAGGTACGATGGATCCAAACACAGAAAGCGAGGTTTACCAGCAACTCTGTACAGGTGGCTATGGTACAGGCATCCGTGCCCAGAGCGACGTCGGATGGGGGTGTATATTCAAATGCTGACTGTGATATGACTGATACCCTGATATGCGAAAAACGCGAGGCCTTGCCAGTTTTCGCCTCCGGCTGTTGATTATATTATTTCAGTCTCCAAGGCATGCAGTTCTTGTAGAGAATCCTTGCAAAATCCGCTTGAGATCTGGAAAGTTGAGGCTCATGACCCATTTCCCCCCTCAAAGATGCACAAAAGAGCTGGGTGTAGCGCAGCTGCCGCATGCAGCAGAAACATCCCAACTTCCCTCTGAACTGCTGATGTGGGTTGCTCGGCCGAATTGCTCTATATTCTCATGCAGGGATCCTGTGACAACCCGCTGATGGCCTCCAGTGGTGTGGGCAACGACAAGATCGGCAGCCAACAGGATGAGGTACCGAGCAAGAGGTTGAGAGGTGTCCCCCTGCTGTAATAAAAATATCGTACTACGGTACCCCTAGGTTACAGGGGGAAAAGCCCCATTGTCCCCCCTTTCTCCTGCTGGAGGTTCTGATATGGGTGGTACTAAGGTTGGTCCAGGATTTGTACTGGAGGCATACTTGTAGCATTAAATCAGGCCATTCAGGTGCAATGATGATGCAGCTTTGTAGGAGGCCGCATGCTGCCATTTCCCACTTACCACTGACCAGAAGCAGGAAATTGATCTCTGATGCTGCGAAATGCCTCCGATGGTGATGCTTGTGATAAAAACAACTACCCATGGACTCATCAATCCTGGGTCATGGCCCAGATCCTCTCGACACCCTGGTAATGTGACCTTCATACTTGCCTATCGGTATTCTATGGGAGTCGAGACTCGATCATCGTACCAAATTGCAAATGTCGATCCCCACCCTCACCGCAGACATTCGAGCAAGGGCTCGTCACTCCTATGGGCGCAGATCCAAGCCCAGATCATCAGCTCTCTACCCATGCAGAGCATCCATCGGGGCAAGATACCACAAGGAGCGATGTCTTGCCAACTGACCAGCAGCAACAGCAGCCAGCCCCCATAGGCATGGGAGTACCTGATCCAGCTAGCAGCCGCACGCCTGAGATTCTAAGTGCTGCCTCATACGGTGAGATAATTTTCAAAAACGGTGTCACCCCACGTGACACTTGCCAGCCTTGAAATGCCTTGGACAAGCCTGAGGGGTTTTCACTCCACAGACGGGCTGAAGCACACTCTAGGGGGCAGCTGCCTGAAGCCTATTTGGGACGAGCATATTTTACCACACTCAAACTTTTGCTGGAAGGCAATTATATAAATATTTGACTGACATACAACCATATTGCTTGACCAGCATCCTCCTTAGACTGCAAGTAATAGGAACCTGATCAGGAGGCCAAAGCAGCTGTAGATCGAGCAGTGCATCATTAACAAGCCTGGTTTACACACATCTGAGCATTGAATGAAGAGGCTTCGAATTCCTGCTGCTGAACAAAGAATCAGGGCAAATACTGCTGTTTTGCATTGTAGATGCTACCGCTTCCAAGGAGACAGACGTTACCCCAAGCAAAGCTGAGGAGCCAAGTCTGACTGCTGTGGCTGAATTTGGATCCCAGCAGGAACCTCTATGTCAAGCGCCTGAGGTTCGGGATTGCTCCCCAGCGCTGATGCCGCTCATGAACCGCAGGACTGGAAGCAATTTGGAACTGGGAGTCAGAACCAGCCGCAGAATTGGGGCAGAAGGCCTGGTGTTGGACGGCGCAAGGGCTGCTGAAACATCCGCAGGTTTCAGATCCTCACTGTCGTTCAGAAACCACCCTTCTCCTCCAGCAAGCACTGGCCACGCACCAGGTGAGAGGGAATAAATCGTCCAAACTTCACACCGTAAGTGTTCTTTGCCTTCGCGTATGCAAATAATTTAAGTTGTTTTTCACCGCAGGGCCAAAAAGTAGTTTTTATTAAGCCGATGGGGCCATTGATAGTTGAAAATTAATCTGCAAAGCCTCTCATCTGGAAATTGGTGCCTCGCTAGTGTAAGGCGTAGCACCTGCAGAAGAAATGGGGAACGCACAGAGCAAAGCGATCAGGATAACGGAACGTGCTGGCAGTTCAATGAATGTGCTGTCTGATGTCAGCCAGCAAAAATCAAACAGCTGTACTGGATCTGCTAAGAGCAAGCCCAAATCCCATACCATAATTTATACTTTACAGCTGTAGGATTGCTGTAGGCATAACCTGTACCTGTCCCCTATTCTCTGTTTTCTAGGTTATGGAGCCCCCGGCAGCGGCTTGATACCCTCCGCCCCTCAGGCTGTTGACCATGATCCGCAACGCCCGACCTTGCTGCCAAAGGGTCGGACTCTGCACCATTCCTCTAGACACCCCTCACGCCTGGAGCCATTTCCATTACATCCATTCCAAGAGATCCGGAACGGCTTTCAGATGGGCTGGCCCCCTGCAGGCTCCACCACCTTCTCTGCAGTTTATGACAAGGAGAAGCTGCAACAGCAACAGCTATTGCTACAGCTACAGCAGCAACAGCAACAGCTACAGCTACAGCTACAGCTACAGCTACAGCAGCAGTGCATGGGCCAGCTTCCCGTGGGGCCGGGAGCTCCATCCCCTTGGATAGCCCTCACCCCTGAACAATATCGACTGGAGGGCCGCTACCTGGGGCAGGCGTATTCACCCACCTCCGCAGGAGAGCAGGGTCGTATGCTGCGTCTGCAGTCAGACCTTTTGGGCGGCGGCAGAAGCGTGGGCGGACTTGTTGCCACTGGCGCTGGCACTGCAGACCTGGGTTGGCAGACGGAAAGCACATCTGCTGTGCCTACCTTGGGCACCGCTCGTGGTGCTTGGACATCGCTGACACTGTTGCAGCAGCAGCAGCAGCAGCAGCAGCAGCAGCAGCAGCAGCAGCAGCAGCAGGAGCAGCAGCAGCTGGAGGTAGCTGCTGCAGGCAGGAGGCAGGACCAGGGCAGGGCGACCCGAAGAGGCCTCAGAGCTGCGATGATGTTGGGAGACATCGGCGACATGTCTGAAGCAGACATCGATGCTCGCTACCATGATGTGAAGGTGCGCTTCTGCATTTGCCTTTTCGGGGGTGATTGAGGATGCCGACCTGGCTGAAATTATTACAATACTGTATACTTCAATCGTTCCAATGCTCTTATAGAGAAAGTCCATGATTATTTTTTGTATTCGCTGGTCTGAAGTCTTCACATATCAAGTCTCTGAACCAGGTGGCTGTGGTAGTGCAATATGCCAATATCATCATACCATCCCTTGCCTCAGTACGTCAGCGGCACACTTTTGAATTTACAGCAGGTCCAAGGTCCAGCTGATCATCTGGAGCACACCACAACAATTCACTGTTCGTGACCCCTCTCTTCCCTCAGGCTTGCATGGCAGCCTGTCAGGTGCTGCGGGCACTCAATTTGACTGAGACGCCCCCTCCGCGCCGCATCTCCTATTCAGACATCTTCAGGTCTCAAGCGCTGGCTGGCCAGGTAAACAAGGGGGTACGGTATACAATTATAGAGGTGTCGGGTACACATGGGAGGCACTGTAGATTTGCTTTGCCTTCCCTCATAATTAACGTTGTTTTGGGTTGAGGGATCCATGGAAATGCTCATTATCGATCGTCGACGCCAGTTTCAGTCAGGAATCAAGAGTTTGGGGCGGTAATTTGCCCTGAGGGAGGCATTAAACGAAATCGTCTTTTCATACCTGAGGGAAGGCAAATCAAATTTGCGGCATCAATTGTTGAGGTTAGGTACACATGGTGATATGAGGGCATCATTTGTTGGGGCTTGCCTGAAGGCCTGTCTTCAGACCCTCACTTGCACATGTTTTCCCTTCTGAATGTTTTCTGCCGTATGTATTCGAGCATTTCACTTCACAAGTGCACATTATGCTTTGCCCCACCAGTGTTTATTAATACAAATCAGCACAGTGGTCTGAATGAACACCATTTGATTGTTGCGCGGCGGCGGCTTCGATACGCCAAGTACAGCTGTCAGGCCCAGGCGCTTCTGCTTACAACAGGTTAGCTAGTAGACATCTGGCGCCAGATATCTGGCACCAGATATCCACTAGCTAACCCGCTGTCAGCAGCTTCGCCTAAATTGCTGCAATCCCATCCACTGAGATGATGACATTCGCGTGATGAGTGCAGGCGGTCACCTTCCGCGGCCATGATGGCTTGGTTGAGGGTGGACGAGGCGGCCTGATCCTTGGACCTCACCGTTTGGACCGCGAGCAAGTGGATGACACAGGGGCGGTGGAGCTGCAGTTGCCAGGACTGAACAATGTCTCACTCAGGGTGAGGGCATGTCTTGTCAGCACGCGTGTTTTGGATTGAAAAGGAATGGCAGGGGGCCGTGGGAGCCTCAAAGAGCCAGCTTGGTTTGACGGCCGTAGGTGCGGACGAATTTCAATGTTATGATAGTTCTTGAAGGAACAAGGAAATCAAGTTTTGAAGTGTTTTCACCAGATTGTTTCCTCTTAAGGGGCAACGAATCATAAGAATCAACACAAATGCGAGTTCCAAGGAACAACGAAATTTGAAACCATTGGAGTACGTTTGAAAGTAAGGTATCTGCTGCCGTTATTTTTTATACGCTGCTGTACAGTACAGTGCAGTGTGCAAGCGGGGCTGGTGCTGTGCAGTCATCTCGCAGTGAGACTCATAGTGAAAGCCCACAAACAAATGCCTCCAGCAAGCACTTACTCAGCAGGCACGTCCTTGTTTCATGACGACCCTTATTTCCCCCCCTGGCATCCAGGACTTTTTCCTCCTCCTCCACTCACCCTATCTGGGTGGGCATCTTGACATGTGCGCCCAGTGCCTGCACGGTGGCGTCAGTGGCGGCCACTGTCACGGCCAGCCATCTCAGCTGCTGCTTTGCAGCGGGTGCCCTGCTGCTTATCATCCCCGCTGCCTAGGCTTGGTGCATCCCCCTCGGGGCAGCTGGTTCTGCCACAGGTGCATCAAGGCGGGGGACAACATAACCCCAGCGCACCGCTCGCTTCAGCAGCATGAGCGCGGCAGGCAGGTGGCAGCAGCAGCACAGGCAGAGGCGCCCAGCTTTGCGTGCTCACAGGGGGTGATGCAATCCCCGTTAGATCTCTGCGCACGTAGCTCCCGGTCCCGGAAGCGGAAGATGCACAACGGGTATTCTGATGCAGTAAGCCCGGAGAGGGGGCTGGACATCAGGGGGGAGCTTGGTTCTCTAAGAACGGATCTGCGGGTTTCCCGCCCTGCAGTGGAGCACGGCGAAGGCGATGCTGGAGGAGGCTGGGATGGTAGTGGCAGAGCCCACGGAGTAGCATGGACAAATTGTACCCAAGGCGGCTCTCCACAACCTCCCCTCTCGATGAGGTGGCGGCCGCGCAAGACCAGGCCGGCAGGTTCTGGCTACGGCGGCATGATGCCATGGCCGCCAGTTTCAACCCAGCATCAGTCTACGACCTATGTGGCAGAAGGAGCGACGCACTCGCCTGTCCATGCCACCAGGCAGGCCATTGGTGCTGCTGGCGCCTCGGTCTCCGCAGCTCTGCTACGTGCCCACCAGCACAAGGCAGGCGACCAACGCAGGCTGCAGCAGCAGCAAGTGGGCGAGGGGGAGTGGCTGGGTGACGGGAAGCGGAGGCACGCAGGCACCGTCCAGCTTCTGTCCTTCACGGGTCCAACTGTGGCCGGTGGATCTGACGACACGGCAGGCGGGCACCTCAGAATTGCAGCAGAGAGAAGCAGACTGTATGAGGAGCAGCCAGATGGCGGGGGTGGAGGCAGGCTGCTCAAGGAACAGCCGCACAGCGGTGGCTGTGACAGGCCTCTTGTGGAAGAACCATATAGTAGCGGCATTGGCAGGCTGCGCAAGGGCCAGCCAAACAGCAGTGGCAGTAGGAGTGGCAGGCCAAGGTTGCTAACTGCCAAGCTTGCTCCATGGGATTCGTCACCTGCATGGTCTGGCTGGATGACTGTGGAGGGAGCTGAGGAGGAGGAGGAGGAGGGGGAGCAGCTCGGGAAGGAGTGGATGTGTCTAAATCGTCCCCTGGGCTCTGCGGCAATCCCAACGCCGGCAGCCAAGGCAAAGAAAATGCGGATACCACGCTGCGACTGGGAAGGCGCAGACGAGGTCCCTCTGGAGCTGGCAGGAGCTGATGGAAGGGAGGAAGCAGTAGGCGAGGCTGAGCCTGGTGCTGTTGATCCTGCTGCTGATGCAACGTCCTTAGAAGCCGAGGACGCCGCGGCGACGCTAACAGCTCTGGCAGCATCTGCTAGCCCTGTCCTGCGCAGCAAGCGCGTCCGCTCGGCCAGTGCGTCAGGCCGCAGTCACCGCCGGCGCAGGCTGACACAGCCGCGGCTGCGTGCACCTGCCGGCAGTCGGAAGGCCTTGAAGGGCCGCCCCCTAGCGCTGCCTGCTCCCCGGGCTGCACCTCTGCAGGGAGATGAGCAGGGACATAATGAGGCTTTGGTCAGGCTTGGGGATCAGCCACCTGTGGTAGATGGCACGGGCAGGCTTGCGCACGGACTAAAACTCTCAGGTCACGACAGGACTAGCTTGCAGCAGGAGCAAGGGCAGGAGCAGGAGGAGGATCAGCTGGGCCGGCAAGAGCAGCGGCCTGCATATGGATCTGCACTTGCTGCTGGTTGTGAGGCTGGAGAGGTGGCGGCCGCACAGGGTCAAGCTATTGCAGCTGATGAAGCGGAGGGAGCAGACAAAGCAGCAGCGGGGAGGTCGGATGCAGACCTGCCCGTCCGGCGCGATGCGGGCGAAGGCGAGGTCATGGCCCTCCCTCACGCTGCCCCCCTTCCTGCCTCCGATCCCGCTGTGGGAGTTGAGCTCGGGATAAGAAGGCCACCTCACGCTGCTGCCGAGGCGCCCACATTGGCCTTGCCTGTATCAGCCACAGCTGATGGCGGGATCCTGGCTAGAGCTGTACTGCAGCCTGCTGGAGGCCAGACACTAGAGGCGGAGGAATGGGAAGCCAGCGGACGGGCTGTTGCACCGCGCAAAAGGAGGAGAAAATCACAGCCGGGGGCTCTGGAGCAGCAGCCATCAGGGCGCCAGCAGCATGTGGAGAATGGCGCTGCTGTTGCGGCCGCGCTTGGAGGCGCGATAGGAAGACCAGCCTCTGCGTCTGTGTTGCCATCCACTGCTGCATCTAGGCAGCCTCAAGAGGGGAGGTCATCACGAATCATTGCAGCAGTTTCAGGTAGACACCGTTGTGCGGCATGTTGGCCAGGGACGTGCATGGTCAAACAGAAAAGTGTCCATTGGTGGCTTGCTCACCGCCATGCTAGTGCATCCATCCATCCTTTGGAACAGGGGAATATCGGCAATACTCATCCCGATATCCCCCTGTTCCATAGATATCAGAGGGTTTAGCCGGAAACACCGAAAGCCCCTAGACTGTTAACCCGTAAGTGCCTGTTTGCAACCTGAGGATTGACCCCTGGCTCCTGGAGATTTCATGAAATTGAAATACATATCGCACCTCTATCCAGGAGAGACGCGTGAGGCTACCAAGGCTCGTGCCACCCCAGGATCCGTTATGCAGGGCGTGCCCGTTTACCGCGGCTACCACCCGCAATGGGTCAACAGGTGGGCACTGAACGATTCAAGGCTTCGAGTTTGCTTAGTCGCTAGCTGTGGCAGTTTTTTTCTGATGGTTTCCTTTTCCTCCTTTTGCCACTATGAGGCATCTGTTGAAGTTCAAGGACTGTCTAGGGGCCGACTTGCAATTTCTTAGCCTGGCCTTAAGAACTCCCCAGGTAAACTCGTGTCATACTTTTACTCCTTTCTGTTGCTCATCCTTCCCTGCTGCTCCTCCTGTTTACCCCCCAACAGCTGTGCCAACTGTGGCCTCAGCACCTCCCCAGTCTGGCGCAAGGGCTGGACCCTGCAGCAGGCGGCGGGCAGCAGGGCACCCGCAGGGGAGCTGGCTAACCTGTGCAATGCATGTGGGCTGCGGTACAAAGAGGGGGGCGTGCTTAAGCAGGACCCAAACAGGTCGCAACCAGCACCTGTGGCAAGGGGTGGAGCTGCAGCATCGAGATCTTCAGCGCATGCAGCGGGAGGGGGAGCACGCTTAGGTGCTAAGGCAGCTCCCGGGGGGTAGTGGTCCCGTCCCGGCATCCCCCCTAGTCCCAGAGCGCCGGCCGCCAACGCCCACAGCATCAGCTGCAGCACCTCGCAGCAAACCCAGGAGCCTGCCAAAGATAAAGCCTAAGGAGGCTGGAGAGAGGCTGGTGAGAGTTGCCATGACACCGCCGACAGGCCCGGCTACTACGGCAGATGACAGCCAAGGGACTGGCACGCACAGCTTGCTGAGGAGCATCAGGCATGCAGCAGCTGACAAGACAGCACGTCCGCCTGAGGAGAATTCATCAGCAGTCATGAAGCCTAGAGAAACGAGGGGTATTGGAATGGAGATCCAGCATGTCAGCTCACTTCGTTATGCCCCTCGTGTGAGGACCGCAACTGCAGATGCTTTAGCCGCCATTGCAGCCACATTGATGGTTGGCAGAGGTGACAACCGAGGCTCTGGCCTGGGAGGCGGGTCTCTCAGGTCTGCCTCTCAGACGCAGCCTAAGGGAACAGCCGCAGCGGAAGCAGGGGGCGGTACTGAGTGGGTTGCAGCTGCAGATTCAGGTAATGATGGCACTTTGCACTCAGTGCGGATCTGGTTCCGTTACTGCTGGTGTGGGCGCCACCAGCAGCTGCGTGGATATGCTGGCAAGCTTGCTCCCTCCTGCCCTTCCATTAGCATTTGAAGGCCCTGCTGGGCAGGCACCATGATGTCGAGCCTCTGGACAGAACTCTTCAGCCTGACAGCATCCGAATACAGCTGCAGCAGTTTCGACATCAGCAGCTGCGGCAGCAGCAGCAGCGGCATCTTCAAAGTACAGCGGTGGCGTGTAGTGCAGAGGGTGGCGAGCGGGTTAGGCCCTTGGATGCCAATGCTCCCGACGCTGAGCAAGTGGACTCCTGCACATCCAGCATGGCAACAGGTGTGCCTGGTCTGGGGACTACAGAAGCTGGCGTCTTTGGTCCAGGAGGCAATGAGGAGTCAGGCACAGTTGCTGTTTTGGATCCAAGCCCTGCTGACGCTCGCACACAGGAGCTGTTGGCCGTGCCAGAGGTAGTGGAGGCAGGCGGGTGTATTGCTAAATGCAGCTGACTGTGCTGGTTCCCGAGGGGGATCTGCAGGCCCAGTGACTGCTGCAAGCATTCTCCTTGGCTGTCAGGTTCCAGGGATTATTACCAGGGAGGACCTACTTGTTACTGCCCAGGGGGGGGAAATGGCCACCCGGCCTTCAACAGTCACACAAAATGATGCGGAATTGGTGTTGCTTGAGGTGTAGTACTGGATTACCGGCATCCTTTTTGCTTGAGACTGTGACTCAAGTCAAAACAAAAAACACCCAGATATATGACCAGTGTATACACCCAGGCTCCCAGCTGTGTGCCAGCAACGTAGCACAGTCCTGACATCTTGGTGTGATAAGCTGTCAGGTCCACTTATTCATTGACCATTGTCTGGTTTTTATCTGCGTTAGCCACTTTGCCGGATCCGGGCCCTTTGTAATATCTTATTTGAAGACTTTTACCGGCATGTGTGCAGACTAAATATGTAGAGCAGGGATGTAGAGCCTGTCGATAACTCAATACCTCTCTGCTCAATACCCATGACGTGGCCGACATCCCTTTTAGGCATGACTTTTAGGGCAGGTTTTCGGTCGAGCTCGGCCCGGGATGGCTGACTTGGGGTTCGCTTTGCTCGGGCCGTACACTATCCATGCCATGAATGGAATCGTCGGCAAGTTGTAAACTTTCATCAAGACTAGTGCGAAGCTGTCGGAAAGTTACCATGTCCAAGATCCGGATGGGAAACACCGGGGTGGACTATGACACGTCAGGCGAAAAGATGTTCGCTCCCTCCGTAGCCAGGAACAAACAGTTCATCTGCGACCTCCTGTCCAAGTACTCAACTGGTTACAAGGATGGATCTTCCGTGCTAGAAGTTGCATGTGGGACAGGGGAGCACACAGCCTGCTTTGCAGCTGCGATGCCAAACCTGGTCTTCCAGCCTACCGACTATGAAACGGATCTGTTCGGTAGCGTGACAGCCCATTCACAAGGGTGCGGCTGCCTTCTTTCTGGCTGCATGCCTTCATGGCTCCCCATGCAGACATACACCTCTGATCTAGACCCCCGCATGCCTTAATCTGCCCAGGCTTGACAATGTGAGGGCGCCGCAGCAGCTCGATACGTCCAATGCTGAGCAGTGGATTGCAGTCATCAGTGGCCTAAAAGAACTGAGCGCCATTGTCTGCATCAACATGACGCACATCTCACCCTATACGGCAACTCTAGGGCTCATAGCCGCTGCAGGTGAAGCTCATGTTCTGGTGTATGACAGCATGACCATGACTGAATGGCCGTATGTTTGCCTCCTGAAGTCCTGATTCTGACCTATCCCCTTGGTTAATTCAGGAGAGCACTTACAGCCAGGAGGCCTGCTGTTCGTGTAAGCGGCACAGGCGATTTCCTTTCAGCTTCTTCCTTGGGTCTTCCTCAGTATTCTTCAACATTACTTGAGACGTTGGAGTGAGGTGCATGGCTAAATAGCTTTCATAGTTTGCCCACCACTCAATTTACTGCAGGTACGGCCCGTTCACGACTGAAGGTGGCAAGCATACCAGCGATTCCAATATTGAGTTTGATGCCAACCTGCGTGAGCGGAACCCTCTGTGGGGCTATCGCGATATAGAGGCGATCAAGTTGGAGGCGGCGGCCAGGGGCCTGAAGATGGATGAGGTTGCATCCATGCCTGCAAACAACTTCTCCCTTATCTTCAAAAAGTCTTGATCATGTGAAGTTTTGTGAAATTTTTCAGTCCAGCAGAGCATCACATTTGATGCATGGAACTTGTGCCCGTAAACCAGTACATGCACTTGATATCATCTGATTGCTATGGCTCATGGAACTAAGTGCAGCATCATAATTGAGGGGAGCTTCGAAAGATCAAGCATGCAGTTTCCAGGTTCAGATCAAAACACTGAAGTGCTAGACGATTAAATATTCAAGGCGTGCCACTTTGGTGTTAGAAAAAACCTAGGTATACACCCTAACAGCCCTGAAACAAACATGTAACGGTACTCGACATTGTATCACATTTTGTCTTCCCTGATGCAGTTTAGGCTACCCAGCCCTGCGCTCGACTTCTCTCCTTTGAGACTGTTGAGTGAGTAGCCTCATGTCTGAAGGCCGCACAATGTCGGGTGCTGATGATCGAGGTACACCAGGCAGGTCCATGGCACGCGTCCTCGCACTGGTTGCGCTTTTGACCTGTGACGCAGGGGGCCACATACAAGCAGCAAAACATAATTATATAATTCATGCGGTTTTGACCAGCAGTGTGAAGAAAATATTCATGTGATGAGCATAGAAACATATTTTCAGTCCAGGAAGGCATCTAAAGGCATGAAAGGCCCGCAATTGAAGAACATGCTGAAGTTGCCGCGAGGGGGACATTACAGCACTGTGCATCCTGAAAGCGGCACATCCACAGTGGTGCATGGGAAAACCGTTCGGGACCAGTGCCTCCACAAGGCATTCAAAGTGCAGCAGTGGTTGGTCAAAGCGCTCTGGCCAGATAACCTTTCATGCGTCTGAAGGTATGAGGCTGTAGAGTGGCAAGCTGGAGGGATAGTCCCTGTCCCTGCCCAGCTGACCTTCAGTGTTTTATTTTATGGTTTTCTACAGTCCAGCGGAGCATCACATTTGATGCCTGGGACGTGTAACAAAAACCAGTTCGGGCATCCAACAAACTTGAACGGCAAGCGGAATACAGTGATACCCCTGGGCACAGTTTCGCGCGCTTCTGCTACACTTCAACGGCCGGCAGATCTTGGCACAGCAAAACCTGTTGCTCAGGCAACGTGTCGAACGCCAGTCAAGGTTTGGTCCCAACCAGCCCAGTGGCGGCCGCCCGGCGGCCCCATCATTGTGGACAGACGCACCCATTAATAAATAATAAGCACTGCTGACCTTCTGTATGATGACGGGTGGCAGCTGCTTGTTGAGCACATCCTCCAACAAGTGCAGGTAGCGGATATCCGCAGCTGCGTAGTGAAGCAGCTCCTCCAGGAGCGGGCGCTCCTGCCACACCTGCAGGGGATGCGCGCAGTGCCAAATAGGGGGCGACAGGCAAGGTGTGAAAGATAAGGCCTGTGCCACAGATATAGGGGGGCTGGTGGGCCAGTTAATAGAGAGAAGCGTGTCTCTTGACTCGCTTTGTTCATGCCACAAGCACTCCAATGCATTTCATCGCTCGTGCCCACTAACAGGTGCAGCGCCGAGTGTCCATGTATGGGATGAATACCGGTATTGAGGACTTGCCCACGCAGGCCCCCTGAGCGCACCTCCATTCTGTTCCCCTGGTGGTAGTGCTTGGACACATAGTGGCCAAACAGCATGTCCTGCTCCAGGGCCGTGGACCGAGGAAGCATGTTGCTCAGGCTCTTCTCTAGGGGCAGCACCCACTTGGCCGGGACCCCGCGCATCTGCCGCACCGCAACCTCAGCCAGCTGGGGGGAGAGCCAGCAGGGCCACAGGGGGGAAATTCAGGGGGAAAGTGAGCATGTCGTATGGATGGGCATGAGCAGGCTGAATGGAGGGCTGTGGATGACGGGATCGAGATAGCAGGCTTTGATGACATATTGGATGCGATCGCATGAGGTTATCCGAGGGCAAACAAACGAGCCTTGATTAGTGCTAGCAGGGTGCTAGATCCAGTACATTAGCTGCCCGCACGGCCGCACCCTGGCAATCCAGGGGCTCTGGACTGTTTGGAAGGGTTCAAACCTGTTCCTCCTGCCTATCTCACCTGCAGGTCATATGCCCCCCTGAGCCGCACGTCAAACTGTCGCATCAGGTTGGACGCATCGCTGCGGACGTCGTAGATGAGCTTGGTGCAGCTGGTGGACTCAAGCAGGCCCTTGAGGTTCAGAGAGCTGGGATCGGAGGGGTCCATGCGGTAGTGGAATGCGCGCCACTGCGGGCAGAGGCGGGCGGGGCCCGGCCAGATGGGAATCAGGTTAAGGGCACACCTCCCTTGCGGTAGTGACAGCAGTAGAGAACGCACAACAACAGGGATCTCTTTCATACCCCCCGCTGGTACGTCCATGCCTCTGAGTGCAAGAATGTTCATACCTGCAGCTGGTGTACATCTACGATGTACATGATCAAAGGGGGGCTGCTGCCCTTGCCCTGGGGTTTGGTTGCAGCGTTTTTTGGTTTGGTTGGCATTGCCTCGCTCTGAGGCGCCTGTGCGCCTGAGGAGCTTGGCCTGCTTGGATTAGGTGCAGGTTTAAATGATGATGTCACTGATTGAGTCGAGCTGCTGCTCCCGCTAGCCGCCGCATGGCTACCCCGCCGGGCCGCCAGCTGTATGAGGCACAGCTGCCCCTGAGGCTGCCCAAGGTTGACACCTTCACAGTCAATAGCCAGACTGTCAACATGTGCCAGCTCTTTCAGCATTTCCTGGAGCTGGGCGGGTGTCTCCACAAGTTTGAAATCCCTGCTGCGCAGCTTGATGGCTGCGGATGCGTCATACTGCGCATGCATGGAGCAAAGAGCTGTGTCATGTCATGCATGTTTATAAGTGAATAAAGGCCGCATGCTCATGCAGAGGGAACAAGATGCCATCCTTGCCTTGTCTAAGTCGTCAAAAACTGTTTGGGTAGGTTCAGTGCCCTTGGCCTGCAGAATTTGCGCTGTGATTTTACTGAGTGGCAGGCTGCAGCGTCGAGAGGAAGAAATAATGCATCTTGAACTGCGTGGAAGGTGAAGCTTCATGGCGACACTGTCCGCTGCAGGTGGCCAGGGCGCCACGTAGCCTGGGTAGCTGAGAGGGTTGGTAGGTAGCTAACAGTGTAGCCGAACCAATGAAAGTGTAGAAGGATCCAGGAAGGAAGGTATTGATCCGATCTGTTCATAGGCGGTAATACCTAGGTTACTTGTGTTTAAACAATCGCGAATCACATAACCTATTATAGGATGGCACCCACGGAGACTATAAAGCACGAGATTGTGGTAGAGCCTGGTGGTTATTTGCTGCACGTTTATCTTCCAGAGGATGTCGAGTCTGGGTGCGTATCGAGTTGATCTTCAAACCACCCACTCACGTAATTTTACGACGTTAGGGGATGAGGATCGCTTTGAGCCAGTAAGTCAAGTACGCAGATTGATAACTGACTTCGCAAATTTCGTTGCTGACCACAGGGCCGTAGAGCTCTCTTTCTCAACAGAAGTGGAGGGCCGCGTATCAGTACACCTCGACAGCGCAGATGGTCACCTTCCAATTGGGAAGGTCTGCGTTGAAGGTGGGCCTATCAGCAAGTTGGTACTCAACAGGGCAACTGATTGCCACAATTCTTTCTGATTGTATGGCTCATTCACTTCCATATTTCTGCCAATGCCAATCCACTTGCCCACTACCTTGACAGGGTACTGCTTACCTGAGGACGCCCAAGCCAAGTATAAGAAGAACAAAAAGAGATACACAATCAAGTATGCTAGCTAGATGGTCTGGTGGTGGTCCTGGCTTGCTTGCAATGCAAGCGAGAGTCTGCCTTCACTCTGATGAGGTCTTCTTCTGCCATGGAGATTCAAATCGCAGATCTGATAACAGGAGTAGATCTAGGTCATTATTAATGCCACATGCTTAATCATAGTAACTTGAATAAACGTTTGCGAGCCCATGCATTGCCTGATCTCCCCCCTCCCAACGCTCCCATTCTCAGGCTGGTAAAGGTGCAAGATACTGCACCTGGTCAGGCACTGCCCGATGATGCTGTGGACGAGACATTCCATGATGCTTTATCGGATATCGACGAGACAGTGACAGCCTCTGATGCCAGTGTCACTGCTACCACTCCTGCTGCCGGTGCTGCTGCTGCTCCTACCTCTTGTGGAGAAGAGGAGGACGAGGGCTTGGACGAGGAGGCCAGGAAGGCAGTGAGGAAGGAGCGCAAGAAGGCAAAGAAAGCGGCCAAGAAGGCTGCAAAGGTGGAGGGGTCAGAGAGGGAGGAGCCTGCTGAGGATGCCGCTGAGGAGAATGCGGTGCAGCATGAAGAGGGTGCTGCGACTGCCACAGAAGAGGAGCAGGAGACTGGAGGTGCTGGGGGAGCTGCATCCAAGAAGAAAAAGAAAAGGAAGAAAAAATCAGCAGCCGCAGTAGCAGCTGACCCAACATCCCCGACAGACCCAGGCTCAGAGCCAGAGCTTGAGCCTGAAGCTGTTGGGAGCACCCCAGCTGTGTTGTCAATGCAGACCGGTGCAGCAGCAGCAGCAGCAGCTGCAGGGCAGACTGGTCCCCCTCCACCCTGCAGCCTGCCTCAGCGTGAGGTCCGGAAAGTCGCCCAGGCGCCTCCTTCACCGCCACCCATCCATGCACGTGGAAGCAACAAAGCAATCCACGTTGACATGTCCACTGACTTTGCCGACGAGCCCATCGGTTTGAGTGACCTGGGTGCTACCTCGAAGGCCGCCCCCGATCTGTACAACCTGTGCGGCCCGATCCTCAAGGTCGCGTTCGTCAAGAATGACCACAAGGGCGAGGACAGAAGCCTGCTGGCGCCCAGCAACATGTGGCAGCTGCCTGGGATCGATGGTGAGATGGGAGGAGGGAGGCATGGGATGTATTTCAAAATGATGACAGAACACCTCATTCTTTGAAACAAATACAAGCTGGAGTGTGTGGCGAGAGCCCCAGGGGGAGTGAGTGAGAGACGCAATGTTTGCGGATTGCTGCCTGACCAGTATGCTAGGAAGTGAGGATGTAGTAGAGTGGACAAATAGATGTATCATGATATCATTGCCCCCTGATCATCGCCGTATCATGCCATCATGGCAGAAAGTTAAACGCAGGAATCTCATTTGTCAAGTGCTGCTCCTAACGCACAGCCGCAGTTGCTAATACGACCCCCGTTCCCTCAACCCAATGCGTGACCATGCCCCTTGATCAGGCTCGACTCCCTTCTCCGCCTTCGGTGTGTTTGATGGCCACGGAGGCAAGGCCGTCGCCACCTACACAGCCAAGAACATCCTGCCTCTGGTGGCCAAGTATGTGGACCGCTGCAAGGCTGAGGACCCCGAGCTGCTGGACCTGGCCGCTCTGCCGCTGGATATCGGCGAGGAGCAGCGCAGGTGTTTAGCGGCTCAGGAGGCCCTGGTGGAGCGCTTGCCCAAGGTGAAGCAGAGGGGCAAGATGGTCATAGCTCTCATGCTCTGTGGGAAATGGTCAGGGGCAGGGTAGTGCTGGCTCTCAAGGTAGCCAGGCTGCCCTGGGCAATGTGGGCATGCTGCGGTGTCCTTCTGCATAATCTTTCCTGGGCATCATTACATCAATGCATTACCGGTATACTACCAGGGGCAATGTGGGCGAGCTGGGGTGTCCAATTTAATGCATAATATTTCCTAAAACATCATTCAGCTGCGAGGTATTGTTGGCTGCCATCAGAACACCGCATGCTGCTCCCTGATGGCGGGCCTTCATCACGCGCCTCAGCACAGGGTGACCATGTCAGGAGGGGGGATCGCCTCCAGCCTGCCTTCCTCGTGCCACTTCCCTGCATCCGTCCCGCCTCCTCCTCCGCCCTCCCCCTCACCCCTCAGGCCATGGTGGCCGGCTTTATTGAAGCGAATGAGGTGTGCATGTCGCGCTACAAGGAGAGTGGGACGACGGCCACCCTAGCCATGGCAGTGGGCTGGGAGCTGCTGGTGGCCAGTGTGGGGGACAGCCTGGCCTACCTGGACACTGGCACGGAGATTGTGCAGGTGAGGGGCTGGGTGTCAGGCTGGGTGATGAACTGGGTGTCAGGCTGGGTGAGGGGCTGATTGTGGGGCTGGGTGAGAAGCTGATTGTGCAAGTGAGGGGCTGATTGTGGAGCTGGGTGCCGGGCTGGGTGAGGAGCCAAACTCTTCCCTATATCCCGCGTGCCCACCCCTGCCTTCTCCCTCCGCCCACCTCATTCTCTCCACATACACCTCCCACATCCTTCTCACACCTCTCACTCCCCTCCTCGCACCTCCCACTCCCCTCCTCACACCTCCCACTCCCTCCTCATACCTCACACTCCCCTCCTCACACCTCCCACTCACACCTCCCACTCCCTCCTCACACCTCCCACTCCCTCCTCACACCTCCCACTCCCCTCCTCACACCTCCCACGCCCTCCACACACCTCCCACTCCCCTCCTCACACCTCCCACTCCCTCCTCACACCTCCCACTACCCTCCTCGCACCTCCCACTCCCTCCTCACACCTCCCACTCGGCCACTCCCCTCCTCACACTTCCCACTCCCTCCTCTTCCCCCCACACACCCTCCCTCCAGATCAGCGGCAACCACCGCGTCTCTGACAGCCCCGATGAGATGGAGCGGGTCAAGCGGGCAGGAGGTGAGGAGATGCCTCAAGGCATCTGAAGCCCCCGGCCGTACGCCTTCCCAGGCCCGGCTGCTGCCTGATGCCCACTGCAGAGACGCGGCCCACGGCCCCCCACGCGGCTTTCTGAAGTCAAGGAGCCACACTCTACTTGTTTGTCAAGAGCGGACCCTGTCTTTGCCCTGCTGCCTGCCACCCCCCCTTGGCCCTTGGCCCAGCTGCCTGCCCCACTGCACTTGTCTCTGGGGTCAGACAGTGTCACCGTACTGAGCACCCCCCTGCTGCCTGCCACCCCTCCCTTGTCCCTTGGCCCAGCTGCCTGCCCCATTGCACATGTCTCTGGAGTCAGACAATTTCACCCTGTGCTGAGCGACCCCCTCTCCTGACATGGTCACCCTGTGCTGAGCGACCCGCCCCTCCTGCTGGTGTGTGTGACCCAGGTGAAATTGCACAGTCTCTGGTGGACGACGTCGTGGCAGGCCCGCTGCGCGTCTGGCCGGGGGGCCTCATGATGACACGGAGCATCGGCGACCACGGGGCAGGCGATGTGAGGAGAGGAGAGGGTGGAATTTCTCATTTTGATGCCCGGTCACAGAGGTTGCTAAGCTGGGGCAAAGGAATCAGTGCCTGGCCTGTTGAGGGGGGCAGGAGTGCATCAGCAGCATGATGCTTGGAACACTTTTCCCCAAGGCTGCTTGACCTCAGCGATGCTTACGTAGCCTACCCTCCCTCTGAGGCATGTGCCCTCCCTCCCTCTGAGGCATTTGTCTGCCCACCGCCCAGGCATTTGCCTGCCCTTTTGTTTGAGGCCTGTGCCCCCTGCTGCCCCCTGATGTCCCGGCTGCATCCTCCATTGCTCCCAGTTGTGTATACCTGAGCCTGAGGTGCGTCAAGTCACTCTGCCGCCCAATGGGGCCAGGCTCATCATCGCCTCAGATGGGCTGTGGGACTCGGTGCAACACAAGACTGCCATCTCAAATGTGAGTGAAGGGGAGGCGGGAAGGGAATTGGGGAGGGGAGAGAGCAGGGGCAGAGAGGAAAAGGGGAGGGCCTGACATGAAAAGGGAAGGAGGAGAAGAATGGAGGCTGGGCTGCTGGCTGATGTGAAACCTGACGCCTTGACCAAACTTGGTATTCGGGACTTCCCCAAGGGGTGCGATGTGATACAGTGGGAACACACTGCCAAAAACCCCAGAGCGTCCCCACTGTATCACGTCGCACCCTTCCCCAAGCCTCTGGGAAATATTACCGAGCATTTATGAGCGAAGCCTCTGGCGTCGATGCTTACATAAAACGTTAGCTTTCCATTCAGTAATAAAGTTGCTAAAATAGCTTCAACGCGCACACCAGAAAACTTGGCCTATGGTCGGTACTGGCTAATAGCAAAGCTAAAAAGCAATGCTGGATTCGGCATGGTAGGGCGAATGGGTGCACGCGGCTCCTGGCTGCTCTCTTTGGGCATGTGATGTGACGTTATGAGCAGGAGGTGGAAGGGTTGAGGGGCGGTGCAAGCTCCCTGGAGTAGGGTTGCACAAGACTTGTGACACAAGCTCTTCTGGGTACTCTATGGTACTATAATAAACTCCCCTTGAGCCACCACCACCTCCTCAACCTGCCTTGTCTGCTCCTGGCTTCCTGCCCTCAGATCCGCAAGGGAGCACAAGCCCTGAGACAAAAGCTCTTCTGGGTGCTCTATAAACCCCCCTTGAGCCACCACCACCTCCCCTACCTACTCTGTCTGCTCCTGTTGCTCTGCCCGCAGATCCGGAAGATGCCGGCTGGCCAGGCTGCCAACATTGCGATGCATGCTGCCATTAAGAAGAAGGGCTTGCATGATGACATCACCATCGTGATCATAGGTGAGGCCTGGTCCCCGCCGCCTCGCCCCCTGACAGGTGGAGGCCTGGAGGGAGGGGGGGATGTCCACCTGACACGTGGCGGGAGGGCAAGAACTCACGTGGAGTGTCATGGCATGCAAAGCATATTCAAACTCTTAGCCATATGGCACGTCATACCTTCTGGTCGCCTGGATGGCCTGTTGAGTATTGTGTCCCTAATGTAGAAGATGTAGGTTTGAACTATGCATGGGAGGTGTGGCAGGTAGAGTACGAGGAACTTTGGGGAGGTTTAGCCAGTAGCCTATGTGCTGGAGTTATGCGTGGTGTGGACTAGGTGAAGGTGTGGGAGGTGTATCCTACAAGTGAAATTGGGAGGTGTAGCCAACATGTAAAAGAAAATGGAGATGCAGCCAACATGAAGGATAAGAAGGCGGCAGGGATGCGTGCTAGGCTGCTAGCCGCTGGCTTTGAAATGCTGCTCTTCTTACCTCCCTCTCACCCCCCTCTCATCCTGTCCCGCTGCCCTTGTGCCCCTAAATCAGACTTCTGCTGCAACCCGGACGACCGCTTCCCTATATCTCTGGACAGCGGGCGCAGGCGCGAGGGCAGCGAGACAACGCAGGTGCTCTACCCCTTGGACGCCCCGACGAGGTCTTGGAAGTGGGTCCTACTGGTGGATAGGTGTCTTGAAATGAGGAGGTGGAGGCTTGAAATGTGGGGCCTTGTTCCCCGTCCCCGGTGTGGTGTGCCGTTGCCTAGTCGTCCCTGACTGATGTCGGGGAGGACTCGCGGATTCTTGACATGCAGGCGCCGGGGGCAGAGGCAGGCAGAGCCACATTTGCGGGTCGTGATGGATTGTGCAGGCTCTGCATGCTTGGTGGCGAATTATGTCCTTTGAGGTGGCCTGGGCCGGGTAAAAGGGTATCCGAGAGGCAGGCGCTGCCCCTCCCCCAGCTCCCAGCACTCCTCCCTCCCCTCCCCTGCATCATTGCCCCTCCCTCCCTCCCTCTCTCCCTCCCTTCCCCCCCAAGCCCCTAGCCTCCCTCCCTCCCTCCCTCCCTCCCTCCCTCCCTCCCCAAGCCCCTAGCCTCCAGCCCTCCCTCCCTCCTCCCTTCCCCAGCCCCCCTCCCCCCACTCCCTCCCCATGCCCCTAGCCTCCAGCCCTCCCTCCCTCCCTTCCTTCCTCCCCCAGACTCCCTCCCTCCCCTCCCCTGTGTCTTCAGGGACTTGCTGGCTGAGCGCCGTGCCTCCATTATGGCCACCATGTGTATGGCCGAGCAGCAGCTGGCTGCCCAGGTAGCTGCAGCTGCGGGCAGCCGGGCGGCGTTGGAGCAAAGTGGCAGTGTCGGCAGCCGTGAGGGCTGCTCTCAGGCACCTGGCCATGTGTCGGATACTTACTTGGAGCTGTCGACGTTGAGGGTGGACCTCGACAGCCTCAGGTGGGGCAGAGGGGCAAGGAGAGGCAAAGAGAGGAGGAGGGGCAAGGAGGGACAGCGGGATCATGGCTCTAGATTTGTGGGTCTGTGATGATGTATGCTACATGGGGTGGGGGGATATGCTTTAATTGAGTCGTACCAGTGCTGAAGAAAATTTTGGTAACTAAGCCAGCCTTTCCTCGGGTCTCCATGACTTACAACGATGAGTAAGGTCTTGAAGGGCCAGGCTTTCTGAGAGGTATGATGTCACATTTTTTGAACTCATGGTTAGGTGCCAAGGGGAGGTTTAATGTGTTATGATATCAGAAGGCTTGCACCCTATGCATTTGCAAGTTGCATAGCCTATGCATTTGATGATGATGGTGATGTCGGCATACCTGTCAAACTCCCCTGCGCCAGGGCTGTGGCTGCCAGGTAGCCACAGCCCTGGCCAGCCACCCCTCCCTTCAGACGCACAGCCGCTGTGCGTCTGAAGGGAGGGGTGGCTGGCTTGCTGGCGGGCATTTGCATCTGGGCTTGTTCGGGGCTTCCCAGCATGCCGCATGGACTCAAAGTCTCGTTGTCGATCAAGTCTGTGATGACAGATCTGCGGCACTTCCAAGGCAGAACATGCGATGCCTGTCAATTGCAGTCTGGAATCCGAGACGGGTCAGGACTTGGAGGCCGAGGGTGAATGGCAGATGGTGGGCAGGCCAGAGCCGCAGGAGGCGACCTTTGATTACATGCGGGAGCTGCGGGCATCTGCGCGTCCCTCCCGGGAGGACGAGGCAGGCCCCGGCCGGGGGCAGAGAAGAGGTGGCCGCGGTGGACGTCACGGTGTATCGGGAGGCGAGGAGGCTGCCCAAGGTGCGGCCGCTGAGGGGGGCGAGGCGCAGCGGCCGGCCGGAGGCAGGGGCCGTGGCAGGGTTGGCGGCAGGGGCCGAGGCAGGCAGGGCCGGGGTGCTCCGCATCCGTCCGTCGAGGATGGGGTATTGGTGGGCAGACCTAGGCAGCGCGAGCGTCAGGCTCGGCACACGTCACACACCACTCCGCAGCAGCAGCAGCACCTTGAGGGCGAGGTGCCAATGCTGATCAGCGAGCCTGGGGATGGGCAGCAACAGCAGGCGCCGACTGGGCAGGAGCGCGTCCCGCGGGGACCCAGGAGAGTGCAGCAGCGCTCAGCCCACCCTGACGATGTCCTTCATTCCTCTGCCGCACCTGCCAACCCATCTGAGGGCCCAGAGGGTGCTGCTCAGATGCCGCAGAGGCCGCCCTGCCGTGATAATAAACGTGGACCCCCGTTCCGGGACCAAGCCAATCCTGCAGGCGGAGAGATGGGTGTGGACGGAGCTGCGGGTCAGCAGCAGCGGCAGCAGAACACCTCAGGCCAGCAGCAGCTGCTGCAGGTCCCGCGTCCTCAGGGCGTGCATGAGCCACGATCTCAGGGACCGGCTGGCAGGGTGCTTGAGGTGACAAGGGCTTCTCTGAACAGAGGGCAGGGCCAAGTAGAACAGCAGCAGCAGCAACAACAGGTTTTGCACGCCGCAGGCGGCACAGAAAGGCAGCCTGTCAGTGGAGCTTATGGCGGGCCTGGCCGCGGCCGCGGCCCGGGGCGCCATGCCAGTGGCGGCAGGGGAGGTGCAGGCAGGGGGGGCGGCCGTCAGGGGGACGGTTATGCTGAGGTTGGCGACCACCGGGGGGCGCCTGCTGCAGCCCCGGGAGGGGGCGGAGCAGCAGCGCCAGCCGCGCTCGGCTCCGGTTTTGTGGATGGCTTTGGCAACGGTTTCGGTGATGGTTTTGTGGCTGCCCAAGCTGCTGTTGGGGATGGCAAGGGCAGGTGCCATGAGGGCGGAGGCGGAGACCGCAGGGGGAGAGGGAGGGGCGGAGGCGCAGGCCGCGGGCAAGGGCGAGATGAGTCACACGTTTCAGCAGCACCTGCGTAAGACTGAGCTGACTACAGGGATACTTTACAGCCTGGATGCAGTCTGTTTAGAATGGTGCATACCCGCTGGGCCCTGCTAAACGCTCGGCCACGTGGGGCTGGTAGGGGATGAGCAACCTCATTTCCAGCTACCAAGCACAGCTAGGACCATGGTGCAGCCATGCTTTCTCCTATGTGAGGGGGGCAGGAACATGAAACCCGGCGATCTAGACAGGAGGAGAGAGAGGATCGTGTGGCGGGTTCGATACCGCAACCTCTTAATTAATGATATGACACCTCTGGGCCATGCTGAAATGAAGCTCGGTCACGTAGGCAAACAAAAAGACAGCTAGGAAAGTCAAGGGAGAAGGCATAAGAGGAAGGAAAGGATACCCACCAAACAAAAAGAACACAAAGGTCGGGCAAACCGTATCCCCTGCCCCTGAAGAGACTAGCCTCTTGGTATGGATGCCACCAGCAAAATGCAGCCTGTGGTGACACTGGCATGTATGTAGAGACATTCATGAACGGTACTTTTTCTTGCTTCAATTCTTACTGATGGTCTGGATTTGAGATTTGATCTACCGCATGCCAACTAACAAATCGATTATTCCGAGGTTGTCAGTTCTAGTTGTCTTCATCCATGCTCCATGAAGTGAGTGCACCATGTGAAGCAAGATGTGGAGTAATCAGTTGTATTTCCCATGCCTGCCTGCTCCCAATGATCCCCTGTGTGTTATTTCTGATGACCAGACTTGTATTTCAGCATGTTACCTGTAATTTGACTGTTGGTTACCGGTTATGACGTCACACCTCACTGGCTGATGGCCCTGCCCAAAATCCAACAGCAAAGCCGCCATCGCTTTGCGCAACTGCTACTTGAAGCAGGTGTTCGTTTGTTTTGAATATTAAATCGTGGAAGACTACACGCATGAATACCATCAGCATCCACCTCCCTTCTCGCATAAAATGAAGCTCAAGATCCCAGAGACAGCCATGGACAGCTCTTATCTAAGATCCAACTACAGAATGAGAAAAGACAAATTATCACACCCTGCAGGAGTGAGGTTGACACAAACTGTACGGGAAGAGTATTGGCTACGCACTTGGGAGTGTCAGCCAGTGGGACCCGGCTCAGATTCCGAGTGCAGTGCTCATTTCTACGGGCCTTCCGCGGAGGTAGCCAGTCAGCTTCAACGATCCTCCGATGGATGGGTGAGCGGCACATACCTCACACCCATGACACTGCGGCAGCTGACAGGCCCCGACTCACTCTTCTCCACCACCATCAACTCCTAAGAAGCGGGCAGTGTTGATGGGAGACCAGCATTGTTTTGGTGCGAGGCAAGCGTCGTATATATTATCATGCTTCAGGTAGAATTCACCACAATGATGGCCCACAGTCATGGGGGTTAAATGCAGCGAGCCCTACTGCCCCGGCTACCTTCCATCGGCAGGTCAAGGGTTCATCCCCATTGGCCTACTACAGACCGCCCAGCAGTCCCCGTACTTGGTCTGGCGTGCACTAAACAAACTCCAGAGACAGGCGTGCAGTCCATGCAGAACAGGGATGTGCACAATACAGCAAGGGATGCGTGCAGGCAAGAGCAGGGTGTGCGGTATGTAAGCAATCGACCAACCTGCCCACCACATTGTTCTTGTGGCGCCAGTAAGATCCCACTGCCCTGCCCACCAAAATGTCTGTGAGGCCCCTTTTGACCTGCCCACCATAATGTCCATGTACGGTAGTCCCACTGCCGACCATTACGTCGGTCCAGCCCAACTGACCTGCCCACCATAACATCGGAGCAGCCCCACTGACCTGCCCACTAAAATGTCCGTGTGGCCCCACTGGGATGACCATCCTGCCTCCGGGCAGCAGGGCGTCCACGAGCTCCCCGGGTAGATTATCAGCAGCAGCCCCCACGTGGATCGCCGAAAATGGCAGTAGGCCCTCAAGTGCATCTGTGCCCATCATTTATTTAGTGAGTGGTATATTACCATCAGCTACAGTTCAGCTACACCGTGGCCCCCGGCCACAAGCCCCTGGTGCGGCCAGCCCTGCTGCTTGGGCCACCGGCCGGACAAGACTCCAGGTTTGGTGGGAATCCCCAGGGGTGGCTGCGGGGCGGCCCAGCAAAGGTGGTCCGGTACCCACTAAAATAAACACTGATCTATTTTAAGTGTGTGATGGCAAGAGAGTTCATGCCAGGAGGCTTTAGAGGGAGGGACGCCTTGAGGGAGCCTAGAAATGGAAGATGAGAGGAGACAGGAAGACGAGGTGACTGATCCGAAATTATGTTATGAAAGCCTCAATCCATCTGACGCTGGCTGTGGAGCTGGCATCCATCCTTTTCTAGCAGGAAGCAAGGACGGTGTCAAGCGTTGTTCAACATAAATGAAACCCACCTGACAGTGCGTTGCCGTGGTACACGCTCCAGTTGGGACCTGAACCCATGAGGGTGCACCCTTTAAGAGCTGTGGGGGAGGAAGGGGGGGAAGAGTCTCCGCTGGCCGTGGTCCCACTGGGGCTCTTCAGCTGCAGATTTGATGCCTTGATACTGTGACAACTGCGCGCTGTCAGCTCACGTACCTGGGAACAGCAATCAGCGTGTAGAGAGTCAACTTTGAGGAGAAGAGGGCTCACGTGTTGGCAGAAGAAAGGATGGCTTCAGGCTTTTGATGCTTATGGTTTAGGATTATGGTGAGGTTTTGGGTAAGGCTTGTAACATGCATATTTCATACCATGGCTATCACAGACACAGCCGTTTTTGTGGTGACTCAGCAGTCACGCTGATGTGCATATTGTGCTTCTTAGTTGCAATGCATTTGCCTGCATCCACTCGCTGGCGTTGCGGAGCGCTCTGCTATAACGTTGAATATAGATTAGAGTGTCGTACTGTAAGGAGTCTCGCCTCGCTCAGTACTGTCAGTGTCTCCTCAACATATCCTCAAGACACGATACACTGTCCATTATATTAATGTACAGCGTGTAGTCGTGTGCATCTGAATCGCCTTAGACTCAGTAGCATCCAGGGACGCTACACCTTGATCAACCTCCTGTCCAGACGCTGTGCCTGTATCCTCGAGGACAACGAAGCACCCTGACCTCACTTTATCAATTCCAACCACGTAGCCAGATGTGCCCACCAGCGAGGCCATGCAAGCTGTGAGATAGCCGCTTCCGCTGCCTGGATATGCGAGGACAAAAAATGGCGGGGAGGTGCCGTTATGGGCAGGGGACGGCGGGGAGGTGTGGTCAAGGCCAGGAATGCAGGGAAGGGCGGGGAGGTTTGGTCAAGGACAGAATGCAGGGAACGGCCAAGAGGTGTGGTCAAGGACAGGAATGCGGGGACAGGGAATGGCGGGGAGGTGCCATTAAGGGGGGGGGAGCGGCGGAGAGGTTTGGTCAAGGACAGGAATGCAGGGAACGGCGGGGAGGCGGGGTCAAGGACAGGATTGCAAGGAACGGCCAAGAGGTGTAGTCAAGGACAGGAATGCGGGGACAGGGAATGGCTGGGAGGTGCGGTTAGGGGCGGGGAACGGCGGAGAGGCCTGGTCAAGGACAGGAATGCAGGGAATGCATCATGGACACCTCTCGGCAATCATGTACAGGATGATACAGTGACAGGTTAAGAACACCGCGCGATGATCTATGGCTGCAGGCTTGTGCCAGCAGTGTAGGCAGCTGGTCAGGCTGGTTTGGTGATCATATTAATAAAGCCCCCTTAGCTTGCTCTGGTGAGGATCATTGGTCCTTAACGTTCCTTTGTATGGAACACGTCCATCGCACTGAATTGTAAATTTATCATTTCCTGGCCTTGATGCTGTTGAGATATCCCAGCTCCCACCAACATCGAGTGCCCTTGCGCCTGGGAGGAGATGATCGGCAAGGAGGTCCAGGCATGTGCCGTGCATGTGAGGCGCGGATATGGTCTGGTCCTGGGAACAGGGACCAGGGGATTAGACACGAGTCAGCCTCGAGGAGTAAAAGCAAAAGAGTGAGACACAGCACTGTCCAAATTGAAACATGAGACCAAGAGTTAAGATATTTAAATTACAGTAGAAGCCAAGCAGGGGGAGGGTCAAAGGCCATGGCAGCATGAATTAAGAAGTGCTAGGAGGGGCATGTTACACTCTTTTCTAAGTGCCCCATCCAGCTCTCCCCTGCTTACCTCACAGATTGCAAGGGGCGTGTCCTGTTAAGCAGCAGTAGCAGCAAGAGCAGCAGGGTAAGCAAAGAATGAATGAAATCTAAAACCAGGGACAGAGCAGCCAAGCAGCCAGACGGGTGAGGGCCCCACTCAGCGGGCTTCAAGCCGACGGCAATCTACTTGCAGCCTGCTGTCTTACGGTCATAAATTTGTAGCCACTAAGCAAAATGCAGGAAGACCTGAGGGCAGCATCATGGCGGCCCCACTTGCTTCTGTGCGGGCATATTTCTTCCGGTCGAAGAGGTGGGTGCTAGACGAGCAGCAGCCAGGAGCCAGCAGGTCTTCTGTATCCAACCTGGTATAATAATGCGTGAAGCCAGCAGGTCCTCTGTATCAAACCTGGTATACTGATGCATGGGGCTCCATCCACTGCGGGTTGACAAACAGCTTGCGATCCACAGCTCGCATCACGTCCTGGATCCGCTTTGACTTGACAGCGCCTTCTCTCACCAGATGGTCCACCAGTTCCGTCTGGGATCGGGGGGCGTGCATCGGCACTGGTGCACCAAAGGGGGGGGGGAGGCAGCCGAGCGAGCTGGTAGGCTGCTGGTTCAAGCACTGGCAGCACAGCAGGCAGTAGTTGCACCAAATGTGTGAGGTCAGCAGCAAGATTGGAACCCAATGCGTACAGAATTTACCGAAGAATTGCATCCTTCTTTCGCAAGGTAACAGCCGGGACAATATCGAAATGCCTTTCGGGAGCTTGGTCAGCATTTGAGTGCACATCAATCAACAGGGCTCCAGATCCAAAATCTCCGACATGGACTACCGTCTACCGGTACTGGGGTGTACACTGCGTGCCTGGACCCGACAGAAACAAATGTGCAATTCCTCAAAATTTTCCGATGAGTTCTCGCAACTGCCAACTGCGTCGACCAGGGCGTCGAAAATGCAGTTATTTCCAAAAAGTGTGAAGTAGGCCAAGTAGGCCTTCAAGAATACAAACTGTGGAGAACAGGCACTAACACGTTGAGCACTGCAAATTTGCGTTGGGGTCATCCGTCATCGATCGAGTACGAGAGACTCTGAATCCTCCGAAACCGATATGGTGAGCCAATGCTCCTCCAGTCCTTCCCTGCCACTGCTCTGTCCCGCAGGACAACCATTAACAAAACCCTCGCCATGGATGCAAGTTTTTTCTGTATCTTGAAATGATTATACAGTTTGCTCGATCATGATAGCGGTCGATGGCCACCGTGCTGCCCACCATCATGCTAGATGCACCTAAAGAGTTCATCTAGTTCGGTGTCGAAGTGGTCGAGCCAGTTTCCTCCGTTATTTCAGTCATCCTGGTACCCCTTCACACTTTCTTGTCAACAACTGCCATCACAGAGGTGACGAAGGGTAGACATGGGCAAAACTTTGTGATAAACATGGGCACATCAATGGCATAAGCAGGCATGCCATGCGCCGCAGGTGAGGAACAGTAGAGGAGCAGGGCAGGGGCAGGGGAGGAGCAGGGGAGGAGCAAGGGAGAGGCATACGAGGATTGGGGGAGGAGAAGAGGATGAGCAGGATACAAAAACCCGAAAGTAATGATCATGAGAGGAGAAGGATAGAAGCAGGACAGGCGGTGATCGAGCCAGATCTATCAATGCCCTGCATCACCTTACAGACCACCAAAGGGTGCACACCCTTGAGACCACTTGAAAGGATTTCTCACTGTTACTCGTGTGAGTGCGTGAGGCCCTTCATCACCCTCGAGGACCGGCCTGCACCCGGCTGGTCTGCATGCTCCGAAGGCATCCGGGCCGACGGTTTCGGACAGGCATGCGGCGTTTTGGCGCCTGGCTGATCCTCAACGTTATATGCAACCATGTGATGTGGATAAACTGGATATGTATGTCACCGGGATAAACCCTTAACCCTAAATCCTTAATCCTACAACGCTTTAGGCGGACACTCAGTTATATTATGCAGGGGACAGGAATCTTAAGATCTACTAGCGGCCCAAGTCTCGACAGGAGTGATCTTTGGGCTGCAGATTAAAGCTGCTTGTTTAAAATCAACCTGTGACGTATTTTGAAGGTCACAGCAGTTGAGGTACCCAGCCGACACGCTCAATGCAATACCGGCGACCCCAGTGTGTCTGCGGTTATCTCTATCACTCCACGCTGTGTCCCACCTTGTCTTCATTATGCTGCATGGCCATCAATGTTTTTTGCACCATGGAGCAACACAGCACATCAGTAACACTCCCCACCTGAAGTGCCCAGCCTACCTGGCTCTGCTCCCTGCTGGAGCCACGGCTAGCCTGCACCCGTCCTTGCGATGGTTCAAATTCTCCTGCGGACACATGAAGCCATCCCTCTAGCACCGCTGCAGCATTTCACCATTTTCAACAATGTGTGTTCAAGAGGTGAGCACTGAGCAGCCTGCTGGCCTGCCCTTCCCCTCGCATGCAACTGGAGGGAGGGCTGTGGTGCATTGAGTATTCTAGGGTGCCGCAGCTACGAGTCAGCTACAAGCCGGCCAATGGCTGGGGGGTCTGGCACAGCTTGCCCTGCTCCGCATGGGCCACCAGCCGTACATCGGTCAAGGTTAAGCCCCACAGGCATAGTGGTAGACGATTGGCTGCTCTCCAGAGGTGGTCTGGTGCACACTTAAAAATCCTTCACCATAACCCCCAACCCTTAATCCTAAACCCTACAACAAACACTGTTGCACTGCTCCATAGCTGAATTTGAATTCGTCTCACACGATCGCTTACACCAGCTGCTGCGCCTTGTAGGACTAATACTGTGTTCGGACGAGCAACTGTGTAGGTGATTGAATTGAGGATTCTGTGCTTATTTTAGTGCGCGCTGTACCATGTGTAAGGCGGCTACCATTGGGCCGAGTTGTGGGCCTTTCTCTTTGGTTTTTCTTGACCAGCGTATTTTTTGTTTCTGTCCTCTCCTTTCCCTGATTAGTTAGGCGCCCACGCGGCCAAGCCTTTTGAGCAGGGCCCAGAGGTGTAACGTCATTGACTGGGACAATTGGGACTTAACCTTGACCATCCTACAGCTGCAGGCCCCAGTAGCAGGGTTTACTGCACCCCGCCCCCTTGCCTGTAGGCTGTAATGTAGCTGGGTTTTAGCTGAAGTGCGCTGAAACAGGACACCCGGCGACGTGCGGCTGTCAGGGAAGATCAAGGCACCCAGGGAAATTATTATTGCGTAGCTGCACAGATACTGGCAATGTCGCACCATAAAGCAGTAAACGCGCCAATATGGTAAACTCCGTAATCTCCGGTAAAGGCGCCTTAGAGAGGTGTCCTTCTACTCACAAACAGGCTCCTTGTACTTCAGACAAGAGCTGTTAACTGGCTACTGTAAGGTTCAGCCCTAGCAGGAAGTCTCTCTGCCTAGGGGTAAGTCTGGGTGTCCCTGTCTCGTGGGTACCGCCCCTACTACTTCACTTCGCGTTGTGCGCTTCAGGTCCGTGGCGGACTTCTCCCTCACGACAGTGATGGGCGCCTACGGGCAGACTTCGTGACTACTCACTGGCTGCGGGTGCTCAACGAGTTAAGCTGCTAGATTTGTATTTGTATGTCAGGCAATAGCAAGGGTTGGCGCAGGCCTTCAGGCTGTCTGGTCGCGAACCAGCTAGGCAATCAGGTGCACTTACCGCGTCACACGCGGTGAGGGTACGGGATCGTAGACTGCGAACTACTTGTTCGGCAGGGATCTCGTTCCTCAACTGAGGTCTTGTTCTCTTGCTACCTCAGCGGAAGCTGAGGTAGTCTTGACTTGTTGTAGGTACTGACTTAAGGTACAACTCGGGTCTCACGCACTGGGTGACGGCCGGTGCTTGTTACAGAAGAGGTCTGTCCTTTTGAAAGGGACGAAGTAACTAGTTTAGGCAATTGCCGGGATACAGGGACCCGGCAGGCCCAATTCAAAGTACGGGACAGCTAAACCCCTGGCGTAAGCGGGTTTCTAGGTTCCTATTCAAATAAGGAGGATCCGCAGGGAAGCTGCGAAGCCTCCGAGGTCGCAAACTGCGGCCTAAACGGTTTTGGCACGTATACCGTAATATACCGTGACAGCTGTCGCACCATAAAGCAGTAAACGCGCCAATATGGTAAACTCCGTAATCTCCGGTAAAGGCGCCTTAGAGAGGTGTCCTTCTACTCACAAACAGGCTCCTTGTACTTCAGACAAGAGCTGTTAACTGGCGACTGTAAGGTTCAGCCCTAGCAGGAAGTCTCTCTGCCTAGGGGTAAGTCTGGGTGTCCCTGTCTCGTGGGTACTGCCCCTACTACTTCACTCGCCCCCCCGCTCCTCAGCGTTGAGCCTATCGGGCATGCGCTGGGAGCCGGAAAAAAGGGGTCGGTACTGTTAGGAAGAAATTTCTGGCAATATGTACACCTCAGAAGATCAAAGTATCAAAGCAAATCTGCCTGGTTCAGGCCTTCTACACGCATCTGCCTGGTTCAGGCCATATACACAAATCTGCCTGGTTCAGGCCGTCCACTCGCATCTGCCTGGTTCAGGCCATATACACAAATCTGCCTGGTTCAGGCCGTCCAAACGCATCTGCCTGGTTCAGGCTTCCTTCAAGGCAAAATTCACCTAATCTCTGCAAGCAATGCGCACATACTGCGCGTCATTCTAAGCATCTCAGCTGCTCATCACCAAACTTGGCTGTTAATCAGAATCATCAGGTCAGGCTAAGTATAACCGCTGCTCTCGCCCCACTGCGCCCTAGACGCCTGGTCTTTTAAGGCCACAGGAAATGTGCGCCGCAGCAGCGGCTTCTGCCCCCTTGGGTACCATCACTACTCCACAAAATTAAGTCTTGTCGTCCATGCGCTAGCATATGTACTACCGCAGCCTTGCTGCTGCGGCTCTTGAGAAACAAATTTTCATAACCCGTTGCCGCTCTAGGTCTTGTCGGCCACCTAGCATAAACTGCCATTGACTCGCTGGCCTCCGGACCAGCACCTGCCGCGCATTAGGACCAGATGCGCTGTGCCTGAAGCGTCTTCTGCTGCCCAGCCTCTGCCCTTTCCTGTTGGTTGCGGCGTGAGTATCGTCACATGCTCAGCAGCCTTGCCGCTCTGGGCTCGGCCTTCCATGAGGTTCAGGTATCGCTGCACCCTTCAAGTGCCGATTCCTCCTCCTCCTTCGCTGCTTCTTTGGCCACCTTGGCCCGTCTGGCAACTGCCCTCGGGGTGACATTGGCCTCTCCCCGGCCAGTGGTGTACGAGATGTCGTACAACCCGTTCGCCATTGGCCTTGCGATGCCCCGCTCCATTTGCCGCGTAGCTGGGTTGGTGGCCATAACCTCCACCTCAGGCTTATCCATGATGTCGGCATCCGGGGCCGCCCTGGCTGCTGCCCTGGCAGCTGGGCTTGGCCGCCCCTGGACGGCTGCGCTGCGCTCTGGCTCTGCAGCGGGCCCTGCTATCTCAGCTGGCCCAGCGACCTTGTCGTCCGGCTGGCACCGTGGGCACAACCAATCGCCCTCAGGCACCTCATCAAGAGCTGGTACCAAGCAATCCATGTGCCAACCCGCAACTGGCAGCGCCTCTTTGATCCTAGCCACTCTGGCCAGGAGCAGGTCCGCTGCCTCCTCTGCTGTTGCCACTTTGGCGGTGGTCCATAGGTCCGCCCCCACTCTGGAGGGGAACGTGGGTCTCTGCCCAAACAGAACCTCGTATGGCGCCATGCGCGTGGCCTGCTGCGGCGAGCAGCGGAAGCCCAGCGCCACCCATGGTACCATCTTGTCCCAGGAATCGTCGCTGCTGCCCTCCTGGCAGCACTTGCGCAGTCCTGTCTTGAGAGTCTGGACTGCCCTCTCGGACAGCCCGTCTGCCTGGGGGTGATTGGCAGAAGTGGTGCGGTGATCAATAAAGCAATCCAGTAACATGTCCTGGAATTCTCCCTGGAACTCTGTCCCCTGGTCAGTCACCACCTCTGCGCAGCCCCCGAAACGTGCTACCACATTCTGGAAAAAAGCCAAGGCCGTCACATCCGACGCCTTGCTTGGAATGGGGATTAACTCCACCCATTTGGAGTAATGCTCCACACACACCATCACAAATCGATTGCCCCTGGGCGTGGTGGTGAACGGTCCACACAGGTCCACTCCCCACCGGAAAAATAACCCCTCAATGGGCAGCGGATGCAGGTCGGGCTGTATGTGATTGAATGTGGACGCCCTGGCCCGATCACACACACCACACTCCTGCACCACCTTCCTGACTGCTGCCCTGAGCCCCCTCCACCAGTGCTGCTGCATGACCATGAAAGCTGTGCGGTGGCTGCCAAAATGGCCCGTACCAGCATGGGCCTCCTGAATCACTGCCAGCCTGTCCTCTGGCCTGGGTACTACACATCGTCTTCCGTCAGGCATAAGCCGTATCAACACTCCTCCCCTCTCTGATTCCCACAGGAAAGGAGCGGCTCTGCGCTGTACCCTTGCCTGCTCTCCTAGCTCCGTTCCTGGAGCGTGTGTTTTCTCACGTAGGAATCTCAACACTGGCGCATCTGACCACACGTCCACCTTGGCTGGGGTCCCTGCCCCGAACCCAGGTGGATCACATTCTCCCCCACCGTCAGCGCTCTCAACACTGCCAGCATCTGCTTTGGCCACAGGTGTATTCCCACCTGGTTCCTGCGCTGCATCTGCCCAATCTGCCGCAGCTGATTCTCCCAGGCACTGCCTGTACGTCGCTGCCACCTCCCCACTGCCAGAGCATGCGTTTCCTGCGGTAGCAAGGGCGTAGTGGCTGGACATTAAAGTGGCACCCAGCGCAGGATCCCTGTCCTGGCCTGGCAACCTTGCTCTGCGCACCATTTCACCCGGTAATATTTTGGCATACTCAAGTGCCACATTGAACCATGCACTCAATGCCCACGAATCCATGCACCTGCCCAAGGCTGCCCTCCTGGCAGCCTCTGGGAAGTCTGGTCGCGGCAACGTGGATCCTTCAGCATACCCCATGGCACGTTCACGTTCATTGGCATTGGGCTCCTGCAGGTCCCCCATGGGCCTGTACACCATCCCATTCTGCCCATTCCTGAAAGAATATGATGCGGGAGTCGCCATCAAGCAGGGCAGCACCCTCCTGGGCTGTCCTGTCACATTGATGCGATACCCTCCATTGTCTGGACAGGCGACCACCTGGGCCCTGCTGCCCTTGTCCAGAATATCATCCACGACCCCCTCATGGGGCCTGGCCGAAGCGCAAATCACAAACTCGATATCCTCAGACGGGGCTATGTTCCCCCAGTAGTTGCGGGTACGGTGGGCGTAAGACCCCACCTGTGCCGCATCAAACAGTGCAGGCGTCCCCAGGACCCTACACACTTCATTGAACCCGTCTACACTGGCCTTGGTGCTCCTCTGATTCAGTTGCATCGCAACATTCTCAATCAGGTATGCGGGCGGTCTGGACAATTGCAGGACCTGCAAAGTGCCCAACAACTTGACCAGCGGGAAGAAGGACTTGCTTCGTTCCCCCGCCAGCCCGCGCCCCTTGCCTGCCGAAGAGAGGTCCTGACACTCCCATCCAGCCACCATAAACCACTGGCGCCCATCCTGGGCGCCTGCTCCCCGGAGGTGCTCTGCCGTAATGGCGTACACATCCTGGGTTAGCGCTCTGAACACATCCTCAAACGCTTTTACCGGAAGCAGCTGGGGAAACCGCTTGTGCAACTGCACCAAACGCCCTCCAGCAATCTCCCTCACTTCTTCGCTGATATCCGCATACAAATACCGAACTACTGGAATTCCTGCTTTGAGCACCATTTCCAGCCCAGAGCACATACCTCCAAAGGGCTCAAAGAGGACCACCCCTTCTTTCTCCATGGTCCGCACAGCCTGTACCGGCAGGCACGCTGTGTCCACCCCTGCGTGTGCGTGAGGCGGTGCAACCCGGGGCAGGTCAGACAGTACATCGCTGATCATTGTCCTGGCTCTGTCTCGGCCACTGAACGCCTGCTCTGCCGTACTGACAGGCTGAGCCTGCTCATCATCCTCAGTGGCGGCAGAGGATATCTCCTGCCCAACCACGCTTGTCGCACAAGCTGCCTCTGCAGCCCGCAACAGTTTCACTCCCCTTCGTCCTTCCTGTGCCATACGGACCAACTGGTCGGCATGCCACTGGTTCACCCTGCTCATCCCTGTGAGCATGGCTACCTGCCTCCCACTCTCCTCCCCCCTGACTGCCGGCTCTGATGCAACCGCATCAAGCCTAGCTCCTGTGCGGTCAGCGGAGGACGGGAGAGGCGACCTGGACGGAATGTCCGCATTCTGGTGGCATGCCCCAGAGCGGTGGACAATGGTAATGTCCAGCTCCTGGAGCATGAGAGCCCACCTAGCGTGCTGGCCCACTAGCGTTTGGTTGTCCATGAGGTAGGTCAGTGGCTCATGGTCAGTGATGAGGTGCACCTTGCACCCAAACAGCATGTGACGGTATGTGCGCGCGGCATATACTGCAGCCAGCATCTCCCCCTGAAACGAGGAGTAGTTTTTCTCACTCTTGTTCAGGGATCTGGACGTGCATGCAACCATATATTCCCGACCGCTGTCATCGCACTGCCCTAGTACTGCTCCAATACCCTGCTTAGAGAAGTCAGTGTACAGCAAGAAGGGCCTTGGCGGTCCCTTGCCATCTGGCCCCGTTCCACTGTAATCCGGTCTGCGCAGGACCCTACCGCCCTCGCACATCTCCGTTTTGATCAGCTGGAACGCCTGCGACTGCTCTGGCCCCCACACAAACGGGACCCCCTTGACCAGCAATGCATTGATGCATGCTGCCTTCTTGGAGAAATCCGGAATGTAGCAGCGGTAGAAGTTCAGGAAGCCCATGACTTCCTGAATGTTCTTCACCGTTGCGGGCTCAGGCAGCGCCATAACCGCTGCAATTTTAGCTGCATGCGGCGTGAGACCCCGGGCCGACACGTTGTGACCCAGGTATTCCACCGTCGCACACCCAAACAACGACTTGTCGGGGTGTGCCCTCAACCCGACATTGTGGAGCATGTCCAGCATGAGCTCCACATGCTTGATGTGCTCTGCTGGTGTATCACTGTACACCAGCAGATCATCAATGAAAGCCACACAAAAGGAACTCAGGCCCGCTCTGGCGATCTCCTCTTCCATCATTCTCTGGAAGAAAGGAGGCCCATTGCGCAGCCCAAAATTGAGCTTGGTGTACATCCACAGCTCAGGTCCCATCCAGAATGCCGTCTTAGGCTGGTCCTCAGCTTTGATCGGTATCTGCATGAACCCCGACCTGAGGTCCACCTTACTGAATATCTTGGCCGTACCCAGGTTCTGAAAAATTGTTTCCATCCTGGGGATGGCAAACTCCTGCTTAGCCGTACGCAGGTTCAACCTGCGCATATCGTGCGCTATGCGGTGATCAGTCCACTCGCCAGTCTCAGCACTCTTCTTGGCCGCAACCACAGAGTTGGCTGCAAACTTGATGGGACCCCCTTGGGGCACCTTCACAATGATACCTGCCTGTATCATCGGCTGGCACTTCTCTTTAAAGATGGCAGCCTTTGGAGGCGGCATGTCCCGCGACTTCTGAAAGCACGAGCTGACCTCGTCTTCCAAAGCCAATGTAAACTCACCCTGCGTGCCGCAGTAGCCTGGCAGGTCTTCCATGGAGTAAGCGAATGCTCCCTGGCGGTCCCTGAGGCTCTGCTCGAGGGACGCCTGCTGCTCCTCCGTGAAGTCAGGGTGCTTGCCCAGCAGCCATCCTTCTTCAGTCTTGACATATTCCGAAGGTGGTTCAACCACACCTCCTGGCTGGAACATGTCGATCATCTCTGCTGCCTGCGGGTCGTCCTCCGCGGCTGGTGCTTCCCCCTCTGTGCTGCTGTTGCGCTGCCATTCCTCCTGCTGGCTGCAGGCGCCCCCTGCCCCGCTGGCATCCCCCAAAGAGATGACAGCCGGCGGGCGCAGCCAGCCTGACGTAAGCTTTGCTGCCGCCTCCTGGCTGGACACAAAAGCACCCTGGCTGGCTGTAAATCCCCCTCCTCGGACGCCCTGCCCAGTGGCACTTGCACCTGGGATGCACGCTGACAGCAGTAGCCACACCAGCAACAGCTGGAATGCACCCGTAAGCACTCCCTTGAATGCTGTACAGTTCAAGAGTCCCCTGCATGCTGGCGGCTGCCGCCCAGCAGGCGGCTGTTGCCCTGATGGCTGCGCCACTAACGGTTCTGCAGGTGGCCCTGGCCGCAACTGCTCTGTGGCCCATGTGATCTCCAGCTCCACCCGGCTGATCCTGCCTGGCTGGCAAGGGCAATCCTTGCCCGGCCTGCTGCCACGATCCCTGTCTGCAGCCTTCCCCTGCGCATTCCTTGCGCGGCGCCTAGCCTTTTTTGACTTCTTCCCTTGAAGCTCGGCTGTTTCCGTCCAGGCTGCGCCGGCCCCTACTGGCCGCGCCTCTGACTGATATCCCCTGCAGCGCTTGGCCTGCTGCCCCTGTCCGATTCTGTCTGCCCTGTCTGCTGGCAACTGCCGCCTTCTGATGGCTTCCAAGGGTGCGTCCCCCTCTGGGCAGTCCTTGGTCTGGTGGCCAATCTGGGCGCAGATGAGGCACCTGCCTGCCCTCTCCACTGGGTCTCGACAGGCGTGATAGTCGTGCCCATGCCTGCCGCTTCGCAGGCCTGGCTCCCCGGTAGCTGACCCACGGCCCCCGGCTGGATGCACCAAGTCACTGCATTTATGGCATGCCCACACTCCCCTGCGGGTGCTGCCAATGCCCCTAGTGCCGGTACACGCCCCGCAGGCTGTACCGCCACACTTGCAGCACTTCCTGCCGGTCCCTTCCTCTAAGCTGACCATGCAGCCCAGGCACCGCTGGGGCATGTCTGCGACATTTCTGCTCGGTGGCTCCCTGCTGACTGTTATGCCGCTGGTTAGGCTGCAAGCCCCACGGGCTGCGCCTCTGCCCTGGCTCTCTGGCCTGGGTGGGTGCCGCACTGGTGCCTGGCTGCTGGCGGGTCCTACCCGGCCCATGCCGCCTGCTGCTGCCTGTGCCTCCCTGTCGCCCTGCTCATCGCCTGAGCTAGCGCTGTCTGTTTCTGCACCCCGTATGCACATAAGCCCGGGGGTATTGCTTGGTCGCCACAACACCCCCTGCCCTTCTCGGGTGCTAACCCATTCTGCAAGCTGGCGCTTCACTACCCTCAGGTTGAGGTAAATATCATCGGCGTACACCAGAGCCGCCTGCTCTGGTTCCCTGCCGCTGGCCCATTTGGCCGCGCCTCTGAGTTGGCGCAATCTGCGAGCCAACCCATGTTGCAACTGTCTGATGGCTGCTTGAAGCCCCACTTCTAGCAAACCTGCTCCCTCCAGGAGCCCAGTCATCATGCTCAAGTGTATTGCTATGGTTCCGGTATCGTCCTCGTCAGGCTCTACCGCTGTCCCTTCAGCTTTCCTCAGCTGGTATTGCAGGATATGCCTGGCAACCCGCAGTCCCTCCAGCTGGCTGTCCGACTGCGCTCTGGCATCGTCCAAGCTTTCCCCTGCTGAAGATTCCCCGTCACTCCGCTCCTCAAGGCAAGTCCGCCAAAGAGCGGTGACTTCCGGTGAACCCTCGTCTTTGAGCGCAATCATACTGACGCCCAGTTCCCTCTCCAGGTCTTCCAACGCCTGGTTGTACTGCCACATCCTGGGATCTGGACTCTGCCCTGGCAACGCTCTGATTTTGAACCACATGCTGGACTCTGCCACGGCTGCGCTGCTGTTGACCAGCTCCTGGCCCGTCTCATGCAGGCCCATCTCTTCCCTCCTCTGCTGATCAAGCTGCTCTATACAACTCCCCAAGGCAGACTTCCAGCGCTGAGTGCTGTACAAGGCGGGGTCCCCCCAAGGGTCCCTTGCCACTGGCTGCACCGGCTCATTCATTTGTCTGTCCCTTGAACTGTTGCTGTTGGGCCTGCCATCTGCTGTCACCCAGGAAGCTGCCATGGGCAGGGCCGCAGCATGCCGTCGGTACTTCCTCAATGCCGGCAAGCGCTCCCCTAGCTCAACCTCCCACTCGCGGTTGCGCCTTGTTTCCTCAATGGCGGCTCTCTCCCAACTTCCATTGCTCATCCACTGTTGCTGCAGCTGCTCCATTGACTCCTCGAAGCTCTGCTCTGGACACTCTGGTCCTGGGTATGCTGAGGCTGACTCCCCCGGCATGTCTGCACTCCTGGCCACTGGCCAGCCGATGCTGATCACGCCCACAGGCAGCTGGGGGCTGCTTGCCCCATACTCCTCATCTGACTCTGAGTCAGCCACCAGCGGTGGCAACCCCTCCAAGGGGTCTTCGCTCTCCCCACCTGGTAGGCTCGTGCCCCACTGGCCTGGATCCTCCCCCTCGCAGAACCCCTGGTTCCTGTCGACCGGGTGTCCTGCTACCAATCTGCGTTCGCTGTTGTCCCTCAGAACACTGGTTCCGCCGCAGCTACCCTAGGGCGTCCGGGGCTCTGCCCGGTCCCTGGTTTCCGCTGACGGTGCTGCCAGCTCCTGGTCAATTGTTTCTAGCCACTCCCACTCTGATGCTGTTGCACCTAGCGTAGTGACGAAAGCCGCCTGAAACGGCACAAACGGCCCTGGCTGCTCTGAAGACTCTTGGGACCCTTCGCTACTGTCAGGGTTGGGGTCCCATCTGCGGGTACCCCACCTGCCGATCCTCCATTGACCCAGCGCTGGCTGGTCCCTCAGCTCCATCAGCTCTTCCTCATAGGTTCCTGATCCCACTCCCCGGAACAAGGGATGCAGCGTGCGCACCCCTGCTGGGTGCGCCTGCTTCCACAGCTGCACCGTCATGGCGTTAGCCTGCCAGTGTGGCGTCACGCTGCTGGCCCTGTCCTCCTGCCAGGCCTTCCTCTCCTTGCGCACCCACTGCTGTACGCAGTCCTCCAACCGTTCTAGCGCGAACGGCGAGCGCGCCAGCTCAAACTCCTCCTCCCACATGGGTCCGCTGTCGGACGCTGGTCTTGCCCCGTATGGCCATGTGGGGCATTTAAACTCCGCAGGCGCCCACTGCGCTCCCACGCTCCACACCTCCTGCATGGCTGCTGACATTTGTCCAGGCAGCATGGTCCTTTGCAGCACCATCATCATGATGGTCCACACTGCTGGATCTGCACCCCTGGCGTACTCATGCGCGTGGAACTCTGCCTCCTCTACATTGGCACATCTGACAATGGCTACGTTCCCTTCGCTCCTTGCGAAGAAGAACACCGGCATGTCACTCCTGGAGGCGTGCATGTGGATCCACGCCTCTGACACCGGGATCTCTTCCTCCTGCACCTCCTCATAGTAGTATGACACGGCCCGCTGCACTGGGATGGCTGCTCTGGCGTCCCCCGGCGCCAATCCCCATGGCACAGCCTGGCCTGCTACCACCCTGGGTATGAGGATGGCTGCCTCGATGATATCCTCAATCCTCCTGGGCTTGCCCCCATGGCAGAGCCCCGCGCCGTCGTAGGTTCCCTCGGCCGCCTCACTGCTCCTTCCATACGTCCCTGCAGCCACTGCCTGCACGGGCACGTAGAAGGCGTACTCCCTCAGGCTGGGGTGTCCCAGCAAGCTGTGGGCACAATGCTGCGCCCAAGGCGCGCTCATGAATCCCAGCTGCGCCCCTTGCCAAACGCCATCGGTGCGCACGCTGTCGGGCACCTCCCATCGTGCCATGTCCGCAGCGCTCACCGCTGTTATTCCCTCTTGGCACACCAGGCGCACGGCTCTGTCTACGCATTGTAACCAGACGGGATGCCGCCACTCTCGCTGCATCAACTCAGCCATCACTGTGCTGGGCTTGATGTACCCCTTGAGAGCTACGATCAGCAGTACTGCCGTAACTGCATCCCATGGGAACACCAGCCTGGCTACTGCCTGCATGGCTGCCTGCCTATTGACGCACACTACCTCACGGCTAGGCAGCAGCCTGTGGTTTTGGATCCTGCAGATCCCATCCTGGGCATCCTCTGGCACTGTGAGCATCGCCTCAGTATCCGCTGATCCTGGCAGCTCGTCTCCCAAGCGATACCACTGCACGAAGCTCCTGCCCCCTGGCTGGCCCGGCGGTATAGGCCTGGGCTGGGCATGCTCCCTGTCGCTGGCTTGTTCGCGGTGGTCCTCACCGTCCTGGTCATAAGCTGTATCCTCGTCCCTTCCGGCGGACCACCTGTCGCTGACACCCCTGCTGGGCGGGCCACTGGCCGCCTCCCCCCATCCTCCAGGGCTGTACCTGGAGGTGGTGCAGCAGTGGTTTCTAACGGGTTCTGCCGTATTGCCACCCGAGCTCCCCGTTGCGGCTCCCTGAGCCTCTCGGTGGTGACCAGTCCTGCTGACACCTGAGCCCTGGCGGCTGCCCCGTTTGCCGCGCTTCCGATGTGCAGCGGTACCTCCGGGGTGCCTGGGCATGGTAATACAGACCCTTGGTCAGGCATGGGCGTGTCCTCCCGTGAATCTGACCCCCTATCGGAGTTGGCTGAGCCATCCTCACTGGGACTGGCCTCCCCCTCCTCATCATTGTGCTGGTGCATATCCGCCTGTGCTCCCCTGTTGGCGTCATTCATATTATCAAAGTGATCTGACTGCTCCTCTATCAGAAACCTCTGCAACATGTTGGGCCAATCCTCACAAGGGGCTGGGCACCCCCTGCGCTGGAGGTCCCTCAGGACCCACCCTGCATGGTGGATGGACCTGGCTGATCCTGCGGGCATAGTGCCGTAATGGTTCATAGCCAACGACTCCATCACCACCTTCCAGTGGTGCTTCCGAAGGGGCACCTGCCCTTCTAGCACCCACTGGGTGTCCCCCGGTACCTCTGCCACCTGGTTGCTCTGAACCTGGGCTGTGCCGGCGGCCTGATAAACCCCCCCATGGATCGATACCAGGCACGTGTGCCTTGCGAGACCCTCCCACCTGGGCGCCTCTTGCATCACTGTGCCCTGTCGGCCTGGTGGTCCCGGCAGCCCGCTCTGGCTTGCAGCAGCCTTCTGCGCCTTCCACTCCTCGAAGGAGGTACGCTGCTCGGCCTCGTAGGCCCTCCTTAACCTGTCCTCTGGACCCTCCAGGCTGTGGCCTGGTCCATCAGCCTTCACACCCCTCTCTGGGCCAGCTGGGACCCTAGGCCTGTCCACGCGGCCGCTGCTGGCCGCCATCACCGACCTCCAGTCTGGGCATTCGCTGGCGTAGTGCCCTGGCTGATGGCATTTGAAACACACTCCCCCATCTCGGGGTCCCAGGTGGGCCGGCTTGGCTATCCGTCCCTGTCCAGCCGTGGCCCTGCCGGGCGGACTTCGGTCAGCTGCCCTCCTCCTATCTTGTTCTTGGTCGCCCTTCTTGACTGATCTGGCCAGGCTCCCTGAGCCTCGCTCTAGGGAGCGGCCTCGGGGCATGCTGCCCCTCTGATCTGGTCCTGGGCTTTCCTGCCTTGCATGGATACGCCTGTCGCTGTCCCCCTCACTCGGGGACCTGCGCCACCTGCCCTTGGCCTGTACATCGGCCGGGCTGCTATCTCCTGTGTTGTGCTCCGTCAGCTGGCTCTTGACCCCTGGCGTGGGAGCCACCGCCTGGTGCTCCCTTACTTGCCCTCTCTGGGCGCTCCTGCTGCGCTCCCTGGGAGCCTTGTCCTCGGCCTCAGCTGCTGCCTCTGTCCCCCTCCGCTCCCTGCGGGCATCGGGACTAGCCATCTGAGCTCTGTTGGCGCCCCCTGGGTTGTTTAGCCCAGGGCTCCTCTGCTTTGCCTCCGCTGGTACCACCGTGCTGGGGGGCTCGCCTTCCCCTTCCGGGTCGCTATCCCACGGGGATGCGGGTACAAACGCCTCCTGGATGCTGGCTGCCAGCTCCGGGTCCACTTGCACCCTGTTTTGCGGCCTCCCCGCCTGCAGGTCCCCAATGGCCTGATACAGGCCTGGCAGTTGGTCTGCCCGCAGAACATACTCCCTCTGCACGTCTGTCATGACACTGTCCACTGACTTGATGTCATCCCACCTTGCCATCTGCAAGCGTAGGTACTGCACAAAAGCCGCGCTTTGTTGGTACAGCTGTACTTCCATGTCTTTCAACGCCTTCTGCGCGAACCGCTGCTGGGTTTGCAGCCTATCCAACTCTTTGGATGCCCTGCTGCGCAGCGCCCCCTGGGGCTCTGCCTCCCTTTCGCTGTCCTCCTCCTCATCCTGACTGCCAGACTGGCCCTGGCTGGGATCTGCTTCGCCACCCTGGGCTGCTGCGCCCTGCTCTGCAACTTCCACCTCCGGGGCGACAACCTTGTCAGCCTTCCGGGTACCTGGAGCTGGCCTGCCCCTGCAGACCTCTTGCTGCATGGATTTTGGCGCCTCTGCTCGCAGCCCTGACTTGCTGAGGTCCAGGACCCTGCTGTCACAGCACTCCGCTGTGTGCCACCCCTTGGCCCCGCACAAGGTGCACGGGTTCTCCTTGCTGGGTGTATTGTTCCTCCTCAGGAACTCCTTCCTGACTACCGGCATGGTTGCTGCCAGGTGTGCTCTGCGGATGTTCTCCGCCATCTCTGCCGCTGCCTCCGCCTGCGGCTCTGCACGGCTTTGAGGTTCCTCCGCCTGTCTGCGCTCACGCCTCTCCTGAGGCGGCGCTGTTGCGGGTCCCTTCGGCGCCTCTTTGTGCAGCCTCTGGGTGCCCCGCGCCTGCTGCGGCTTGCTGTCTTGCAGGGACGCCCCATGAGGTTCTCCATAGTTTGCTGAAACCTTCATGGCTGCACCTGCACGGTGGGCCATGGCATGTTGTAAGAGGGGCTCATGCTCGTCCTCAACACTGGCCGCAGGCCATCCTCCCCTTTCGGCGAATCCGCACTGGATCCCTGCCCACGCCACGGCTGCTGCCTGATATCCCCCCACTGGGGATGCCAGCTCCAGAGGCAGCGTAAGGTCCCTGGACCCGCGCGCCCCCTGGGCACCCTCTCTGGGGCGTAAGGTCAGCCTTCCTGCTGCCTTGAGGACTCCATCATATTTGAGAAACTCAGGGTTCCCCACCAGATGTTCATATGCGTCAGGCGGCGTCTTCACCACACGGACCACTGTGGGCTCCATGATGGCGTTAGGCCCACCGTAACCATACACCACATAAATAAACAGGATACCATACAGGTCTGCTCCTGCATTGTCCGTGGTACGGATTTTCTCATCCGTACGCACCAGCTCAGCGCCCATGGCCACTAGCTGTTCAGCAATGTTCACTGTGATAACATGGCAGGAGCAAGCAGAGTCCATCAGTGCTTTCTGAGCCACTAGGACCTTGCCCTTCACCATGAGACCCACACACTGCTCCAGGTTGCTCCTGTCGTTTCGGAAGTACTGCAGCTTTGGTGCTGCTGGCACCACCCTGCTCTCTTGCTTGCCCCTACTGGCCTCACCACGCTGGTCGGTTCCCATGGGTAAGGTAGCGCAAGAGAGTGACGACAACCTCTCGTTCAGCTTGAACACCTGCAGGCGGATATCAATCATATCGTCAGCCAATCTGCTCAACACCAGCCTCTTTTCTCCCTTCCTGGAGGCAGGTTCCCTGAGGCTCTGCTCAGGTTCCTCCTCCCTGAAAGGTTCTGGCAAGAATGACTTAGGGCGGGCATTGTGAACTGCCTGCTTAAATTCCACAGGCTTGGGCATCAGCCCAACCTGCGTCATTAGAGCCACCGACTCGCTGAGCATCTCAGCCATCGTCTGGTGCCATCCCTCAGGCTCAGCCTGCCCTGTTGGGCTGGTCAGGTGCGACACATGTGCCGCCTGCTGCGCCTGACCACCCTGGCCTGGCCCTGGCCTTGGATACGGCCTGTTGCCCTGGTTCCGATCATACGGCCTGCCAGCCGCCTGTCCCTGCGGCGGCCTGGGCGGTAGAGGATACTGCTGCGGCGTCGGTCTGGCCTGCCCAGTTGTTATATCTGTAGCTAGCGGCGCTGGCCTGCGCTCATCCCTGCGCTCATCTCTGCGCTCATCCCTGGCCCTGAGTACTCTGCAGTCCCTGGCCAGGTGCGCTGTGCTACCACACTGGTAACACGCCTTGGGTACCCCCATAGCGCTCCCTGCGCTGTTGTTCTGCGCTGCGGGTTGGTCTGCCCAGGAAACTCCTCTGGGTTTACCCTCACTCCGCTGTGGCTGTGCTGCAACTGGGCCTGCGGGGATCACTGCCCCGTCCAGGCGAGCCCGCATCTCCCACTGTCCAGTCCGCTCTCTCCTTCCTTTGTTGTACTGCGCCTCGCCCTGGCCAAGTCCACTACTGGCCACCTGCCTCAGGCTTGCTCCTCCTAGGTCCCCCATTTCCAGGGCGAACTTCTCCCACAGCACCACTTGCTGAGTCAGCACTGTGATCTGGTCTTCATCCGTCATACTCAGGTACCCTGGCACTGTGACGACGAACTCGCTGAGCTTTGCTTTTGTAGCTGCTGGCAGCCCGTCATGAAACATGTGCGAGACTGAGTGTCGCCTGCCAAAGTGGTCCACTGCATCCCTCGAGATCTGCAGCAACTGCGCTGTTGACAGTACTCTGTGAGCAAACGCCTCCACAGTCTCCTCTGACTTAACTTCCGGATCAAGAGTGGTCTTCACTCCCAACCTGAGGTTGGAGATAGCTGTCCTCTCCTCTGAGGTTGGCTTCCCCACCTCCGCCTGCACCACCCTGATCCACAGGGTGAGCAGCGACGTCTCTTGGCACTGCTCCCCCACTGGGGCAGTCCACAGATCCCTGATCTTGTCCACCTCTCTAGCAGCCCTTTCTCCTGCGTGGGGCGCTGCCCTGATGGCCAACATCAGCGGCCCTACACACGCAGGCTTGCTGTCCCACAGCTTGACCAGTGATTTCACCAGCATAGCCATAGCTGATGGCGATTGGCACGATCCTGTAATCTCCCCTGCTACCACCGCCAGCGCTGGCGGTTCATCTGACAGCGCCAGTCTGTTGTGTGAACCCCAGTAGCCACAAGCTTGGCAATACGTCCTGGCTGCAACCGCGCCCGGGTGCGACATGTCCAGCACCGGCACATTGCCTTGGATAGTGGGAATCTTGGCAAATTTGGCAACGCCTACCAACTGCGAGATCATCTGCTGCTGCAGCTGCAGATTGTTCCTTGCCTGCTCCCACTCGAGCCTTCTCATTTCCTGGTCACCTGACTCCCGCCTGGCCCCTGGCCCGCGCCTGTCTGCTCTAGCTGACCCTGAATTCTCTGATCCAGAGTGTGATCCAGATCCATCTCCGCCGCCCCCTGATGGGTTGCGATCCTGCTGGTATCCGCTGTGTCTGTTATCTGGCTCCTCCTGAGCATGGTTCTCTCCAGACGGTCGTCTGCCTGCCCTGCCTGCTGAGTCTCTGCTTCCTGCAGGTGGCGGCCACCCCGCCTCACTTCTACTTTGCTGCTCCACAGGTCTGGATCTCCAGGGCTGTGCTCCTCTGTCCGATTCTGCCTGCCCCCTGGGCGGCCCCTGGTTTTGCCAACTTTGCTGCGCTGATCCGTTGTTTCCAGCCTGCCCCCTGGGCGGCTCCTGGCCCTGCCAGTTTTGCTGCGCTGATTCGCTGTTTCCAGCCTGCCCCCTGGGCAGCTCCTGGCCCTGCCAGTTTTGCTGCGCTGATTCGCTGTTCCCAGCCTGCCCCCTGGGCGGCTCCTGGCCCTGCCAGTTTTGCTGCGCTGATTCGCTGTTTCCAGCCTGCCCCTTGGGCGGCTCCTGGCCCTGCCAGTTTCGCTGATCCGTGCCGTCTGCCTGCCCCCTGGGCGGCTCTCGGTTCTGCCGGTCATGTTGCTCTCTGCTGCCTGCCTGCTCCCTGGGCAGCTCCTGGCTGTATCCACCTGGCTGTTCTGTACTGCCTGCCTGCCCCCTGGGCGGCGCCTGGTACTGCCTGCCTGGCTGTGTTCCACCAGTATAGTCTCTGGCGTAGGAGTCTGATCGCGTCTCCTCCCTGGCCTCCTGCCTTCTGGGTCCGCTGCTCCTGGTGCTGCCTGCAGGTTCAACTTCCTGCAGGGTCCTCCTTGCTGGTCCCACTTGTCTGTTCCTCAAGAACTCCTCGATGTGGTCCACTTGCACCTCTTGGCAAATATTCTCCTTGCCCTCCACTATGCGCAGCAGCGCATATGACTTCTGTCTGCTGGCTCTGCGCGTGTCTACGCCTTGCTCTGCCATCCTGGCGAGCGATCGGCTAGTCAGCTCTGCCCTTTCACTGGCAGCTGGGCTGCTGGCCCTGGGCGCTTCCCCGCCTCTTGGCCGCCCCCTGAGGCTCGGCTCACTGCTGATCTCAAAAACTTCTGATCTGGGTATCGGCGTTGGCGCGGCCCTTGCCTGCTGCTGCCACCTTTGGACCTCTCTGAGTTCCTCAGGCCGCTGCGCCACTGTTTCAAATCCTTCCCAATCTTGATTCTCCTCGTCCTCAGGCTCAGATCCAGGTTCCTCCTGATCTCCTGTCACGCCGTTACACCATTCGTCTGCGAAGGTCTTAACAGCCAGGGCCGCTTCGTGCTCCGCCCCTCCCTTGGACACCTGTCCAAGGGCGGCTAACAACGTCGCCCTGTCCTGGCCTGTATGGGGGATACCCATCATGGCCTTTGTCGCCCACTCCCTCAGGTGATGGGCCTTGAACTCCTCAATTGCTGTGACCTGGTCACTGAAATGAGCAAACGTCCTGGAGCAAATCTGCTTCCACAGGTGCGTTGCCCACAGCAAGATTCTTGCCCAGCCAAACGGCTGCGGCTGTTCCTCTATTGCCTCTTCCACCTTCACCACAGTCCTGGCTCTGGATCTCTCTGGATCTCCTGAGCTTTCCTCCTGTGCCCAAGCTGGGTTGTGGAAGAATCCATACAGGCTGTCCTTCTTGCTGGTGCCTGTCCGGAACCTGCTGTCCGCTTCTGCCTTGGATCGCTGCGCCGGTTTACCCACACTGGGTGGAAACCTGGACAGTGGTGTCCCGTAGGCCGTGGAACCTGCTCCTCTTCTAAACAGCATTCTGCGCTGTCGCAGCTGCTGCACAGGCCTCATCCCTGCCTTGGATCGCTGCACCCTTTCCTCCTGGGCTGGATCTGACATCTCCTCCTCGGATATCAGGTCAGCCCAAGGCTTTCCCACCGGCACCGCTGAATTTTTAAATGCTGCCAGCGGCTCTGCACTGTCCTGCCAAGTCTGCATGGTCACCGCTGGCTGGGCACCTGCCCCCTCGCGCTTGACCACTGCAGGCACTTGCCTGCTTCCCATTTCCTTTCCACCTGGCTGTAATTTGTCATGGCCTGCTAGCCCCTCTGGGTCTGCAGCGCTCTCTGAACTGTGTTCCGTCTGGCAGGGCTCTACCAATACTCGCTGCGCAACCCTCGTCCCCTTGGACGGAATCTGCTGCGGAGCGGCATCTGGTTCGCTGTCACGTCGTATGCCGCTGCTCTGGGACACCTCAGTCACCTGATCCAAGATCAGATCCGGGGTTCCCGCCTGCGTCGGACCCTGCTCAGATTCCAGGCTGCTCCTGAAATCAGCAGGCAGTGGGCCTTCTCGCCCAATGCCTGTCCTTATCACACACACAGCGCCACCTTCCAGCATTCCTGCCGCTCCGGGCAGGAAGTGGTCAGGTCCTGACACCTTGCAGGCCCGTGCGGCCGGATCCACTGGCCTTGCCAGTTTCTCCGCCATCCGCAGGGCTTCCTCTGCAATCAGTGAATCAGCCACCTCTATCAGGTCTGCACCTGGCTCCAGCCCCCGTACTCGCCCTCTGCGGCGCTGGACGTCGGGGTGCTGGTGCCTATCAGGATGCAGGTTAATCTCTGCCATTCCTACAGGCAATTTATACGATCCACACGATCCTGCAATGTGCTGGCAACACCAAAACAGGATCTGCTAACGCTCAGGCTTCTGCCTCTTGCACCTACTGCAGCCTGGTGAGGACTTGCCAGTCAGGTCAAGTTGACAGGTACAGCAAAAAACAGGACAGGTCTCTGCCTTCCTGCTTTTTCTTGCTAATAATCAGAATCTGGCGGAATCCTCCGTCGCCTTCAGTACTTCCCACCTCTTTCTGGCTGGGTGGCTTCTAGAAGTCGCACGCCCTGCGTGGATGGGGCTTCTTGCTTGGTACCCGCTCTGCTCTGCGGTCCTGCGGGGATGCTTTGGCCCACCAAGAAAATTTTAACCTTGGATCTTCTATCCACAAGTTAACTTCTGTCAATGATGACAGATTGGATCCACCTGATCACAATCTTCAATCACACAGGTACAAATTGCTGGGTGTATAAATCCACAGCCAATTCTTCAAGCCTCTCCTGGACCCAGCACTGTGTTGCCACACACAGTGATTCACAGGGTTTAACTTGGCAATCTCTCTCTGGAGATTACCTCAGCCAAATTGCAGTTCAAGCGCCAAATTCCAGGCTGTTTGCTGACAAGCAAAATTCAAATTTTCGCAGCACAAACACCTTCTGCAGGAACTGGCAAATCAGGCTGATCAGGCTCAATCTACTTCGTCCCTTTCAAAAGGACACGCGTTGTGCGCTTCAGGTCCGTGGCGGACTTCTCCCTCACGACAGTGATGGGCGCCTACGGGCAGACTTCGTGACTACTCACTGGCTGCGGGTGCTCAACGAGTTAAGCTGCTAGATTTGTATTTGTATGTCAGGCAATAGCAAGGGTTGGCGCAGGCCTTCAGGCTGTCTGGTCGCGAACCAGCTAGGCAATCAGGTGCACTTACCGCGTCACACGCGGTGAGGGTACGGGATCGTAGACTGCGAACTACTTGTTCGGCAGGGATCTCGTTCCACCATGGAGTAGTCATTCCCTACCAGCCCCACGTGACTGAGCGTTCAGCAGGGCCCAGCGGGTATGCACTGTTCTAAACCTATGGGATGCTGCACAGCCCCAGACACCACTGGGCCAAATGGGTCCATCCTTGACTGGCATACGTCCGGTGGCCCAAGCAAGAAAGCAAGCTGCACCAGGAACCTCAACTGAGGTCTTGTTCTCTTGCTATCTCAGCGGAAGCTGAGGTAGTCTTGACTTGTTGTAGGTACTGACTTAAGGTACAACTCGGGTCTCACGCACTGGGTGACGGCCGGTGCTTGTTACAGAAGAGGTCTGTCCTTTTGAAAGGGACGAAGTAACTAGTTTAGGCAATTGCCGGGATACAGGGACCCGGCAGGCCCAATTCAAAGTACGGGACAGCTAAACCCCTGGCGTAAGCGGGTTTCTAGGTTCCTATTCAAATAAGGAGGATCCGCAGGGAAGCTGCGAAGCCTCCGAGGTCGCAAACTGCGGCCTAAACGGTTTTGGCACGTATACCGTAATATACCGTGACAGCAATGCCGGTGAATTATCGCCTGCCTTGGGGAAAAGTAATATCTGGGGGGGGGGAAGCCACGGGGGTTTGATCCAGGCCAAAACCAGGGTGCAGGAAAATTTCAGGAAGCAATTTTGCAGATCCGGCCCCCGTGGCTTCCCCCCCCCCTGGTAATATGAGCTCGGATCCAGGGTCCAGTAAGATTTGCTTCTTGCAAGAGGTATCTCTTGGTATAGCCACCTCGAGTTTTTCTCATAATAATAGATTTTCAGCGATTCCTCTAATTTGCATTTTGTTTTTGCACTTAAATGCCGCCGGGTTTCTTGAAGATGCAGACAAAATAAGCCCACCTGGCTGCATGTTCAGTGCATGTGCAGCTTCTCCCCTCCCCTCCCCCTATTTCGCACCAGGGTTCAAGAAGTACTGATACTTCTTCCTCGTCGTGTTTTTTCATGTTGGCCATGGCAGTATGTACTATGCAGCCATGATGCTTGCGAACCTGGACGATTGAAGAGCCCCAAAATGGCCGTCATGGTCTTGCAAGTGGTGAGAGAAGGAGTGAGAGAGGCCTTTATAACTCTGCCAGCACGTGGCAATCAATTTGCAAGTGTCACATTGATGGCGATTGAACTCAAATTGGGATTGAACCCATCAAACAATTCCCTCTGCCCCCGGGTTCCAAGTTCCTGCCCCATCACGGAGGATGTGGCTGCACCTTGGATCTAGTTGCTGGGTTCCACCTTCCTGCCCCCTTCACATAGGAGGGGGGCATGGCTGCACCATGGTCCTAGCTGTGCACGGTAGCTGGAATTGAGCTTGCTCATCCCCCACCAGCCCCACGCGGCTGAGTGTTCAGCAGGGCCCAGCAGGTCAATGACATTACAGGCCCAGCAGGTGTGCACCATCCTAACGAATTGCGATTGCATCCACACCTCCCGCAGTCTGGATCTCTTTGTAAAAGGAAATATATACTGGGGCATGGCGGCACTGCAGCTAAGTGGCTTCAATCCTTCATCAGGTCTTTGGCACTTCATCCACTCACAGACTGCTGCAGCGTTCAGATCTTGAGTACCGTAGTCCTTGTTGCTGCTGTGCAAAGGCCCTCACTTCAGGCTGCAGCTTTAAACCGGTCATACACAAATTGGCAATCAATGATTTTTGACATGGGTGCATGGGACTCTTCTGGCTGAGCAAGGGCTCCAGATCTTAGTCCGTGAGGTATGAAGGACCGCATGGGGTCGACGTGGTCAGGTAATATTTCAAATTGAGCTCTGCACCGTGCTCCAGGATTCATTCCACAAAATCATACCCTTGAAATGACACGGTGAAATCTTTGCCATGAGCAGCTGATTTTTAAAGCGGCCGTCTAGCAACATGGCGCTAGCGGACTCAATTTTGGTTCAAACTCCTGTGGAACTGGTTTTTCTTTCCCTGTCATTTCGAGGACTCTGCAGCGCTTGGCTATAACGTGCCTTGGAGACAGCTTATAACACGAGCGGTGACATAGTTTGGAATCAGATGTTTTACTTCAACTTGAGTTTTGTTAATCATATTGATTTTCAGCCCAATCAACCCCACCCATGCGGCAGGCCAACGGCTAGGACAGCACAATTGAAACAGATACCTGCACAGCACGAAGTGTAGCGTCACCCTCTATTCGCGTGACACAAGTGGGGCCACCAATAGCGACAATTCCAAAGGCTAGGCCATTCCCATTGACAAAGGTAGGTCGCAATTGGTGGCACATCCTCAGGTTACTGTGGCACTTAGGCACCCCTCACACCACGTCTGCATCCTAGCTTGACATGCTGCATAAGTTGCACAACAGCCAGCTAACATGGGCACAGCCACCGCAAGACCACCCAAAACATGCTGACGATGACTCACCCACCCTGATGGTTATTCAAAATTCACACACAAGGTATGCAAATTTTATTTTTAATGCAGGGCTTCCACCTGCATGCCATAACATCTTGCTTTCAGCACATACCACTGCCCTCCAGTCACAACGTAGCCTGGCAGACCATAAATTGCCCTGAAATATGTGCAGGCCAGGTCTCACAAGGACACATTTACAAGAGAACTGCCCAACTTGATATGCAGGCCATGCAAACTGCCTAAGAGGGCGGCCAGGATGTCTGTGGCATCGCAACCACCACCATGCTGTGGCCATGACTTTGCCAGCAGCTAACGTGGTAAGCAAAATATTAAATTTGCTTCACATCATAAAATTTCAGCATAGATACCTGCTTCATTGTGTAGGACTCTCATCAGCAATCTAACTGATGTTGAGGTGCCGGCATGTAATATTTTGCAATGCCATGCAGGACATCTGGTGCTAGATGTCGTGTGTGAGATTGCAAAACCCTATCAACCTCAGCCGCCAACATCATCCAACAACCATCAGACATTTCCACTATTTTTATGTCTGTGACATACATACCGTATAGACAGTGCAACAAATAACATCTAATTCCTTATGATGGAGTAATTCAGTGCATAATTTGCCTATGCACCTGCTGTGTAGGCTAGGAAGTCAACAGCGCCGTTACGTGCTAGCATGCATATCCCAAACATACGAGCCCTTACTTACCCCGTGCTAGGCGACCGAGGAGCCAGGCTGAATAGACCTACTTCATTCAACATACCGAGCCTTCATCACAACCAAAGGCAGTATAATCAGCATTCCATCTGTTACCGTAAACAGCATCTGAAAGGGCCCATGCATGGGCCAGCCCCCCGAGTCCCCCTGTTACATTTTTTCCTCTTTCTTTTTTGCACGCATCACAGTAGTAGTAAGAATGATCAGCAGGTCAGGCAGATGAGGGTCAGCATGCATCCGCCCTGCCTGTCATATCATTAGCAAAGCAGCAAAGCACTGAGTAAGGCAGGTAACGGTGTACCGTACCTCACCCCTGCTGTGTATATTGTTACCTGCCTCTCTAAAAACACGCAAGTTGTCTGTTGCGCTGGTTTCCCGGGCGCAAACACAATCAACACCTGGGGATAAACACAATCCCGGGTTCACAATGGACGGCCGAATTGAAAAGATTGCCATCACACTCCAACCATGCTCCAACCACTCATGAAGCCCATCCTGCCTCGCTGCACGCAGGCGCACGCTGCACTCTGTTTGATAGCTACATTGCAATGGAGTGTCAGCGGAGAATATTGTGCTCTCTTCTAGTTTTGGAAATCCCCTGATACCTTTGGTCACAACCATATTTGCTACCGCACAAATGTTGCCTCCGTTCTTGTCAAAGCTTTTTAAATCGAAGAGCAAGGCTGTCGAGGCCCCCGAAGCTCCGGCCCCAGGTCCAGAGAGAGGTATAAGGCGCAGCCTGAGCGAACCTTACCCAAGCTCGAGACATGAATTTGTTAATGAAAACTCCAGCAGTGAGGAGGAGAACGAAGAGAAAGAGTAAGAGATTTGCAGATGGGACAAGCCTGCTTGGCCTTGACAGTACTTCACCCCCATCGTAGACGCTAAATTGCCCTCATGCATATGCAGGGAAATGACGGGGCGGCCATCGCACGCTAGTAGCAGAAGAGGGACGATCGACGTGCGGACCATAGCCGGAGCGAGACGGTCATCTAGCGCACGAACCTTGTCCAGGTTGCTGGCCGAGAAAGTCAGCGTGTGCGACAACTTTAGTGCCGGAGGCCTGGAGAACGCGCTGCAAAACTTTTGCCGTATCGACAGTAGACACAGGGGCAGGTGAGTTATCATCACTTCATAAGCCACTCAGTCTGAATGAGGCATGCAGCTTTTGACTGCCATCTGAATATTTGCAGGAATTGTACTGTCATGGAGGCTTTTAGTCGGCAAAAGGGTCAGCGTGTCATCATAAAGGCATTCAGTGTACCACGAATGACAGCTGCTCAACGTGATAAGTGCCGTCGGGAGTTACAGCTGCTCGACACTGCCTCTGACGTCCCCAACGTCATGCGCCTCATGGGCACGACAGAAGATGTCAATAGCCTGTACACCATAGTGAACGTCTGCCCAGGTTTGTCCAGCATCTTTCATTCACATTTGCTGTGCTGACCCCTGATCTCACAGCCGTCCTCTGATGTACAGGCGTTACGTTGATAGAGCACATGGCCAATGGTAACGGGCGAATCACTGAGGAATTCTGCTCGAGGAATGTTGCCCGGCCAATGCTGGAGGCGCTAGCAGGTCTGCACGCCCTGGGCATAGTACACAGGCATATAAAGCCGGAGCATATCATCTGCGGTGGAAGCTCTGGAGGAGGCTCCACGCTTATAGATTTTACGGACGGAGCAATCACAGTAGAAAAGTGTCTGAACAGCAGAGAGGGTGAGCTGCAGTACATGGCGCCCGAGATGCTGAACAAGCCCTGCGCTGAAGATGTCTTTCACAAGGTGGGCATCACTGCTCATATTGACTTCTGCAGCCCAGTGTAGCTGTCTATTTTAGGGTGCTTCAGATACACAGAAGCCGCTACCTGGCCTACGGCTAGCAAGGCTTGGCATACCTGTTACTCAAGCCACCTTTTGTAGGCCTGTCTAGGGTTTGTCCCAATTGGCTCGGTGGTGACCGCCTAGGGCACCTCTTAAGTGTTTATTTTGTTACAGTCTGGCACGCACTAAAACAAACTTTCATAAGTACTAAAACCAATCTCGAGGTCTCCCACTCACCTGTCATCTCCCGGTTCCATTGATTGTGCCTTTTCCCAGGTGCTTTTCAACGGCATGGCGGAATCGGAGCTGCCTCAGTACACTGAGAAGGTTGACGTGTGGAGTCTTGGAGTGGTGATCCTCGAGGCTCTCACGGGGCGACAACCGTTCCTGGCAGACTCGATTAAGGAAATGATACAGGTGCAGCAGGGCATGCTCGATGTGACTGATGCAGACGGCATGACACCTGTCTTCATGACACGTCATGGGCTGTCGGCATTAGCTGTGGATTTCCTGGCAAAAGCAATGCAGGCGGATCCTGTGCGGCGTCACAGTGCCGCAGAGCTGCTGCTGCATGATTGGCTGAAACCGGGTCCTCCCTGATGCTCATCATCTTTCCCCACCTGAATAATTGATGTCGAAACAGTCAACCTTCCCCCCAACGTTATCTTCAATGAGTATTATTCAGGACACCTATTTTGGTTTGCCCTGCGAGTGGATAATGAGTGATTATGAGATTACCGAGAGAGTGCGAGAGAGCAGATAGATGCACTGATTATTGAACACCATTCAGATTTATTTTGTGTCGTCCACGGACTGGGGGCCTCTACTGGTATATGCCTTTGTTTACTCGTATGACTAATATGAGTCATATCCATGACATGTTCAGAATTTGTGTTTAGTTTGTCGCCTACGTGGTTCAATTCCATGGAATACGGCCTACTTCTGGTATTTTGCCGAACAGGTTTAACCTACAGCAGCAAGGAGCAAGTTCGACCAGCGGATTTCTTAAAGGTGTGTCCCATGTCACCGACTTCACCGAGAATGCCAGTATCGGAATACGGCAAACATAACACTACCTTATGGGATTGTGCCAAGCAATCTGCAACACCTTTGTTCTAAACTGAAATAGCAACGCTGAGACCATACCGATCTCTGATAGACGAGACTAGAAGTCCGGGCTTAATTGCATGCGCTCCTTACTTGCATGCGCTCCGTTGCAACACGCAATCGTCAATTGAAAGGCCATCTCAGGATGGTTTCTGGAGCCAAGGGAAGTTAGTTTGCCTTCATGTCTATGACGTTAAACCTCTGGGCCCTGCTCAAAAAGGCTTGGCCGCGTAGGCGCCCAAATAGTAGGGGCAGGAAAAATATAAATGTTTCATGTGATAAGTCGATGTTGTTCCACCTCTGGGCCCTGCCCGAAAGGCTTGTTGTAGTGGGCGCTTCGGTGTTTACCCAGCGGGAATAAAGACAGCCATGGCCCAGCAAAAATAAGGAGCAACAGATCTGTCCCTCCCAATCGACCGTGAAAATACTGAAACCTGTGTGCATGGCTTCATGATCCTAGCCCACGCCAAGAGAGTATTCAGTACGAATGTGAATGACGTTACATATCTGGGCCATGCTCAAAAGGCTAGAGGAACAGGGAAGCAAGGAAAGAAACAGACGAAAAATGGAGAAGATCACTCCAAAAAGTCAAGGAAGTATGAAGAATCCCCAGCCCGTTCTGATCCTAGCCCTCAGTGAAGAGGAAACAAACAAACAAAGCGGGCAGTTGGTCAGAAAAAACAGGAAAGGGAACAGAAATAAAGGAAAGAGACCGAGGAAAGGGACATACAAATGTCTGGGGAAAATGTTGGAGAAGGGAAGCCCCGGCCTCTGAAACGACTACGCCTCAACTATAGCTACCACATCCTCTACAAAAGCCTGGGTCTCCCTGTTTGGTAGTAAGTCAATGACGTTACACTTCTAGTGTTCAGTACAAAATATCAAAATACGGCACTATGTTCAATGAGATGCAGTCAAATCAGTCGCTCTGTCGAACCCTGCTAACAGTATAGGTCTGCGCATGGACCCTGTGGTGAGCCAGAACCTTTAGCCTAGTGGCACTAGGTGCCATCAAGGGGTGCCACGGCTAAATGTACCCCCAGTCAGCACTCAACCCTAGAAGCTGGGTGGGTCCAAATTGTCCAGCTGACCTCATATGCTTTGAAAGGATTTCTCCCGCATGCGTGTGCACGCCACGGCAGGCCTGGATAGCATAGCGGTACCCTTCATCAAGTTAATGATGTTACACCTGTGGGCCAAGCTCAAAAAGGCTCGGCCGCGTGGGCGCCTGACTAAAGGAATGGGAGGAACGAACGAAACAAACAACATGGGTCAGGAAAAAGAGGAGAAAAATGGGAAATCAACTGTCCTTCTGCAAGTGTCCCCGGCTGACGACAACTCTGATGGGGAGCAACAGCACGTGCTCAGGGACTTCTTGCTGGCCTGAATGACTTTCATGGCCGGGTGGGGGGAAATGCCTAGTGCCGGGCAGCCAGTGGGGAAAGATTCAGCTGATTTGTAAGGCGGGGGACCCCTTGAGCCTGGTAATTAGTACTAGCCCATTTCCAACCCTAGCGCGCTGTACCGGCTGTATGCTAGCATGCTCACCGCCATCACTTATCATTGGGCTCGCTCGCTCGGGCACATCCCTCCTGAGCAGTTGGATTTCAGTGGCGCCGTAGCACGCTACAGGCCGCTTTCCTCTTGAGGCATGCAGTCCATGTAAAACGGGCTGCTGGAGGCCGCGACAAGCTGCATGTGGCCTTTATGGACTAAACCAAGGCCTGTGATAGCATGCCACTATGGCAGATGTGGCGACATCTCCACGAGCACCTGGACAAGCCATCAGGCTTGTTACCCTTTGTGCAACACGCTATGAAGGTGTAGTCTATACACTCAGAGACAGCCGCAAAAGCATTAGGCCAGTGTCTTGCACCAGAGGCATCGAGCAAGGCTGCCCTCTCAGCCCTTAAGTGCTCTGCCACCTTCAAGTCAATGAGGGCATGATCGCAGCCAAGTGCCCGGCAGAGGGTTTTGTTCTATCTTTTGTTCTATCCTCGCTAGAGACCATGAGGCTCCAGATATGAGGGGACTCTGAGATCTCACTGGCATCTTACTTCAGCGTGCTGATGCGCTCCTTAAGCAACTTCATCTTCATCCTCTGTGATATCCTTGCCCATCCAACCCTAATACTCCTCAGTGCTGATGGCATATCTCGTCACATCTGCCTCCGTCAGCTCCTGACCAAAGTGGGCTGACTCCATGTGATCTAGGAAGTGATAGCTCCACACACAAGGGCGGATGGTGCCCGCGATATTACTGCTGATGGTGCAAGTCTATTGGTGTATGGATCGGCGACAATCCTCGTCAGCAGCTGCATATGACAATCTGTGGTGCAGGGGGCTGAGGGACTCGACTGCCAGCGTGCTAGTGTTAGAGCCTCTGTCCATGTCCGTTTTGCATGGGTCTGATGCCCTGTCTCCACTCACAACGCCACAGAAGCCGCATGCCTCAGCACCACTTGGCTTCAAGGCGCAAACTGCTTCACATTGGCGCAGCAAGATGTGCGCTCCGATGACATAACTAATAGCTCTACCATCTTCCCAAACCCTTGCACCATGCACACCGTCGGCGTGTCCCCAGCCACTGATGGTCCATGCCCTTGCTGAAGAACCTCTGACTGCCGGGCGTTGTCATTGCAAAGTGGCCAGGGCTTGGCATCATCTCCTCTGTACGGGAACTCAGCTGACATGCCCAAGCATGGCGTGAAGCTGGTGGAAGCGGACCAGGGCCCCCTACCAGCTGGGCTAGCAAGCACACCGTTGCATTAGACTAGCACTGCGAATGGCTCGCACAGCCTGAGGGTAGAAAGGTTGTGCCAATCAGTTGCGGCCACTGAGGTGTTGGTCCTTGTCATGCCCCGTCTGTTGACCTGGGGTCCGAGGAGAAGGTTAGGCGCAGAGCTGTGGACTTCTGCACCGGCTTACCATCAACAAGGACGGATTGTTGTGCTTCAAGGACGATGCTACCTCCTCCAAGGCATCTTGAGTAGTGAAAGCCGCATCAGCTGTGGTCTGCCCCTGCAGCACAACCTCTGCACTTGCTTTTGTGGACGCTGTTGTAGGCATTGTTGAGGGCTAGTTTCTTTAGTAGTTGAGGAGTCTGGCTTGTTTGCCTTACCAGCCTTTCCTTTTGTAAATCCCCCCCCCCTGTTCCGTTACTTCCTTCTCTTCTCCCATCTCAACATTTGGGCGCCCACGCGGCCGAGCCTTCTTGAGCAGGGCCCAGAGGTGTAACCTCATTGACCTGCAGCAAAACTTCATCACCGTCGGCAATGAAGAGGGCTGGCTCAGCTGCTGCCGATCCGTCTGCATCTGCTGTATGTCCCCTCCTCCACCTCCACCTGCTTCTCCACCTGCTCCTCCTCCATAGCAATCAATGGTATACAGTAAAACATTATAGGGTCCGCGCACCCCTGTTGATAACTAATATATCAAATTTGTCGCGCAGGCAAAGAGTACCCTACTTGGCGCAAGCGCAGCTGAATTTTTGCGATTTTTATATTTTGTGCTGGAAAAACTCCGCTGCCCACCTCCCAATATAGTGGTTCATTATTATTATTCTGTCGCCCACCACTCCACGCACCTCCAAAAACAATTGAACGCGAGAGTCAAACCGGTTTTCCGGTACCACTGCTTGACTAAAGATTGGGCATACAAGCAGCAGTGTTTCTTTGGCTGTGGAGCCGGCCCCATTGCCAAAATGGGATGTCTAGGGGATCTGGTTTGAACACATGCTTTATTTTATGATGCAGTTCTGCAGCATCTGCCTCGGGAAATGCAATGATGTCGCTCTCGTCTCATGTCTCCAAGTTTTAAAATCAAATCTGAGAATGTCCAGTAATTTCCCCTAAACCAAGTTTTGTGTGACCCCCCCCCCCAACTTTGCCACCCCCCTTTTCTACTGCGTCAGGCCGCTGGGCCTCCTGCGTCTGCTGCAAGCTGAAGGGTCATATGAGGTAGCTGCAGATCCAGCTGATACAGCAAGACAGCCCACTCATGGCAGCAGCCATGATGGACGACATGCAGCTTGAGGTTCGACAGAACACCAGCGGGTGCACATGGTGCAGTGAGGTGAGGAGGGCGCATGAGGAGTTGGAGCGGAGAGTAGTTGTTTCAAATTGTGTTAGGCAGTCTCTGACCTACAGCCGCCACCCATCCTTCCACTACTCGAGGTGCCACAACTTGTGGACGCAGCCGACTTAAGGGCGCAGCCGTCTTGATCAAAGGCGTGTGCGTGCTCAACGGTCAACGTTAACGTCCTGGTCGAGTCATGTGCACATGTGTTGTAGAGAATTAGCAGGATATATCGAGGGGTAGCAAACAAAAATTGAATACACCCTATCATCGAAGGTTGCAGAGCTTGATGAGAGCTTCCTTCATCTGGTCTCAAATTGTTTTTGGCCCAGGGGGCTGAGAGATATGGAGAGTTCAAATGGGGGGGGGGGTAAACAAACGTTGTTTTTGAAGTTTTAGTACCTGTTTCAGAAACATCAGATTGAGACGATAGCTACACCGTTGCATTCCCACTGTCATTTGCTACAGATATGCACCATAAAACATTCCACACAGAATACCAAACCCCTCTTGGCATGCAATTTTGGCATGGGGGGGGGTCATGGCTCCGGATTCACGTGCACTGTTGTGCGTACACCCATTATGGACTCACACGGTGTAGCTGCTTTGGTAGTTGCTATGAATTAGGCAATGACAACCTGCTGCAAACATTGTTTGAAGGTCTTGAAATTCACAGACAACCCAGTGGCCCTAAGGAATAACCAACAGGGGAAAGAGTGCAAGAGAGGAGCTGAGAAGGTGGCCAAGGAGAACTCGATGAAGCGACAGCGCACAATCACATAATTATGCTCATGTTTTACTCCTGCTGCTCCTACAGCTCTTGCTCCTGCTGCTGCTGTCGAGCATGCGGCTGTCGCTGAGCCTGCTAGCCCAGCTGGTGACTTGCACCATGTGCATGAGCATCGCGGGTACCATCCGGCCATGTGTGGAGTTATCACTTCCTAGATCACATGGAGTCAGCCCACCCTGGTCAGGAGCTGACGGAGGCAGATGTGACGAGACATGCCATCAACGTTGAGGAGTTAAAGGGGGTGGGTGGGCAAGGAGCTCCCCAAGAAGCAGAAGACCAAGCTTCTGAAGCAGCACATCAGCACACTCAAGTTAGACGCTAGTTTAAAATGCCACTCATGCGTGAGTCCTCTCGTTTCTGGAGCCTCTGGTATCTAGTGAGCATAAGTAGCTAGTAACAGGTACGGTAGTAGCTAGAACAATGGTATATTCTTGTTTCACCGTTTGACATTTGTGAACCAGCTACATTTATCGACACCATTAGAAGCGCACTGATGAGCTGTTTGAAAATGAGCCCACTCTCTTCCATAAATTCTGTTTTTTGACTGAGAATGAAGGGTTTGCCAGGTTCCGGAGGGGTGGGGGTGGGGTTGGGGGTAGCCAAGGGTCGTCTCACAATTTTTTACAATGGGGTGTTTGACATTTTTTGCCCCCCCCCTTGGGATTTGTATTTTTGTTTTTGTCCCCACCTCTCTCATAGAAACTGAAAAGGGAGATATGTGAGACAGGAGGATATGGAGACAAGACATGGAATGGTACGAAAAGAATGAACCTCAGTCACAGAAGATGACCTCAAAGCACGGCGACATGTCAAACAAGCTAGATGATTGAAATAAAAGAGAAATAGGCAATAAAACAACCCCAGGCACCAGGGCATGAGGAGAAATACCCATATAAGTACCCATATAAGTACCCGTGCACAAACGCTGTCTATTTGCGATGGTGGGTCCCACCTGCCCAATGAACGAGGTCGCATAGAGAGGGTCTTTGCACTGGATATTTGCAGCGCAAAGAAATATTATGCGATGCGATATGAATGTCGAGCGGATGCGCGCCGTCCACATACACGTGCGTTCATTCGCAGTCCTGGCAGGGTCGATCCGTCCACACCACGCGAACGGACCGCCCATGCGCCCAGCCCTCGCTGTGGGCCAACCACGTGCGTGGAGGTGCTTCTTGAATATTCGAGTGGCAACATGAAATTGTATTTTAGAGAAATCGAGGTATGGAATCTTACGACATGCTGCAACTTCTTGCCGCTTGGCTGATATATAAGCGCGGCAAAATGTGAGGGCAGGCGTGGATTCCATACTACTGGTACTGTACCGGTACTGCCTCCCGAGATCCTCGTGGCCGCAGCACAGCTCGCTCGTCCGAATCGGCTGGAATGCCAGGACTGATTGAACTGGCTGAACTGTTCCAGTCAAGATGGGTGTTAGGGGCTGCATCAGCAACAGGGCGTGTGCTTGTGTGTGCAACTGTGCATACTTCATAGACTTACGGCTGCGGCTGGGTCGGGTTAGCACGGCTGACACCAGAGGACGGCGCAGCGATCGACAGCGTGAGACCCGCTGCTGCCAGCGGTACTGGGCAAGGGGAGACGGCGAGCATGTGGAGGATGCGCATTGTGTTTGCTTCCACTACTCTATCGTCAAGGAGGAGCCTAGATAGAGAAAGGGGTTGGGCAGGCCATCTAAAGGGTGCATTGGACTTTTACCACTTGTGCCAGGGTAGGCATGGGTGGGAGGCTCTGGATTTGTGGACCTATTGAGGGCTGCATGCTTGTTTTCAATGCCCCAGCGTGCAGGATCAACTTAGAGAGCGAGGATGGGCAGATCCTCCGGACGGTGCTAGAGACTTTTTAGAGTTGTACCGGGGCAGGATGGGTGGGAAGCCCTGGCCTTTGTGGCCGACGTGGTAGAAATCGTTGAGACGTAGACTTTTTCAGAACTTCCTTTGTACCGTATTTTGTGTTTTTCAGCCTCTTGTTTCGTCCCTTTACTTCACTTCCCACTTTCCCCCCCTTTCTTTTGTCTAGCCCCCTTCTGTGTTTCTTTCCATCTTTCCTCCCAACTCTTTAGTTGGGCGTCCACGCGGCCGAGCCTTATTTGAGCAGGGCCCAGAGGTGTAACGTCATTGACATATTGAGGGCTAGTTGCTTGAGGGGTTGGGGAAAAGGATCTTCCCCTCTTTTTTATAGGGATTTCCTTTAGGAGACGCTCTTTTACATTGAACTGGTCTTAGGATTTGACTCTGTAGGGGCGGGAACCTTCGCACTGCCTTTCCATCGAGGGGGGAGCCAGGGGTATTTCCCGTCTCTTGTGCTTCTCTCTTTCTTTCCTTTCCCCTCTTACCTTCACTGTTTGACGCCCATGTGGCCGAGCCTTTATGGGCACGGTCCAGAGGTGTAACGTCATCGACATAACGTTAAACCCTGGGGTGTAACGCTGCTGTTATCATGCCTGGCAGGCTGTAAGCGTGCTGTGCGCATCACTGTTGTCATACGCATGGCAGGTGTGTGAGCAAGGAGGCCCTTCACGACAGGTGCACCAGAGCTTTGGCATGTCGTGTTAGTCAATAACTTAACACCTCTGGGCCCGCTCAAAGCTCGGCCGCGTGGGCGCCCAACTGTGCAGAAGGGAGTTAGTGTGCAACCTACTTACATGCAGCTTGAATTAGTAAATATGAGCCGCACCCTTTACATCAGGAAGCACTTCAGCCCTATCCGTCAAGTGGTCTTGAACCAGTGAAGGCTTCCATCACACCTGACTTTAAAGAAGCATGCATTGGAAGCAGATCTCCCACATGGAAGTTTAGCCTATCATGATGTCAATGACGTCACACCGCCGACCCCTGTTCAAAAGGCGCGGCCGCATGGGTGCCCAGTGGTAAGGTTTGGATGAGGAACCTAAATCACATGGTGATGCCTTCCCGGCCTTTCCTTTTGTTCCTTTCCCCCTCTCTTCCTTTTAGTTCCTTCTTTACTCCCTTCTGAACAGGTGGGCGCCCACGCGGCCGAGCTTTGAGCGGGCCCAGAGGTGTGACGTTATTGACCTAGTTGAGGAGGTTAAAACACCAGATTATTCATGCAGATGTCCCTGGTCAAGTTTCCATTCACTCTGCCATCATCAGTGAATGGAAAATGGAAAAGGCGTGGATTCCGAGCAGGTTACAGCCAAAACGTATGAACCATAATACCATACGGTATGCTACGTTGGACAGGCTACATCAAATGCTTATGTCTCGGTGACCTTACGCAGGCGGCTGATAGTGGACCACACAGTCACACAGGCGGCGGTGTGAAGCACATTTGCCTTTTGATCCTTTCTTTTTGTTGTTGTTTGCCCCCATTTTAGTTTCTTTATATCTCCCTTATGATCAGTGGGGCGCCCTCGCGGCCAAGCAAGGGTGGGATACGCTTGCTTTTGTAGACTTTTCTTTTCTCATAGGCTTTGTTGAGGGCTAGTCTCTAATGGAACTCAGGTCTCGGACTTGGTCTTCACTGCCTCTCCTTTTGTTCTTTTCCCCCCTCTTCCTTTTATTATCTTCTTTTCTCCCTTCTGAACAGTTGAGCGCTCACGCGGCCGAGCTTTTTGAGCGGGCCCAGAGGTGTTACGTTTTTTACATATGCCTGTCATCATTTGGAGGCACTTGTCAGCTTCTAGATCGCCAAATACTTCCAGCAGTTGTACCGGGGCAGGCTTGGATGGGAGGCTCTGACTTATGTAGAGGCCTAGATTTATAGCTTTCCATTGCGTTCTCGGGGAATGGGCTTGAGAGGGGCAAAGATACTTCGGGCTGCCTTTTCCTTTTGGGGGGGGATTTCTCTCCTTTGTATCTATCTCCTTAGCTTGAGTTTCTCTTCTTCCAACGGAACAGTTAGGCGCCCATGCGGCCGAGCCTTTTAGAGCAGGGCCCAGAGGTTTTATGTCATTGACTTGTCAGCTTCTAATGCTAAAAGGACAACACATTTGAGTGTGAAGTGTCCACAATTATGTGGAGCACAACATCGTCCTGAGCTCAGGCCAACATTCTGATATGGCAACCTGAGCCCATGGTTAAATGGCGCAGTTTCACTCGTCCATTTCATGGCGTTCAGCGCACAAGTTCCGTTGTGGTATACGAAGGTATTTATCTTGCCCTAGCGCCAATTGCAGCCATTCAATTAACAAATTAATATTTGACAGTATGGGTCTGCCTCTGGTCAAAGAAAGAAACGAAAATATATAAAACTGTCCAGATCCTTCTTATCAAACGGCCATTCCTCATTCATCAAGGAATAGCATGACATGTTAATCTGCAGATGCCGCATAACCATCCCTTTAAAATACAAGAACTGAAGTAAAAAAAGTTATTCAGTGCAACCAGGCAACACAACCAAGGTTTTGGGAATCTACCGGAGGAGATACCAGGGCCCCCAACTCGTGCTTCAGGCTGAGAGCACATCGACCTCTACTTCGCTGAGACCCTCCATGTCTGAGATGGAGGCAACTGAGGCGGTGGTGTGGACAGACAGGAATGAACCGGAATGGTGCACAGACTTTGGGCTGCAGGGGTAGTCCTTGCCATGGCGAGCCACGTTGTAGAAGGAAATCATTCCTCCACAATCAAGCTTCTGAGTGGTAGCACTGTGGCAAGAGTAAGCCAGAGGCAGGCTGGCCAGCTTGGCCAGGGCATCATCTGCTCCCTCTGCCTGGTCAACGGAGATGGTCATGGACACCTTGCCTGGCTTCAAGATCTTGAGCGCTTCCGCCAGCAATGAGTCTGGCTTCGCGATGTCCTCAGCAAAGCCGGAGACCTCGAGGCTGGCATAGCTGAAGCCGGGCTCCGGCGTGATGTGGATGGTCATCAGGCCGCTGCCATCGATCCCGTTCATGGAGTACCCGCAGGGCTCAAACACGTAGTCATCGATGATGGCATTCGGCTTCAGGTGCAGGATGCCGCTGTCCTTGGTCGTCTGCCCAGCACTGACAAACTTCTCACTTCTCACAAACTGCAGGGCGGCCTCCTCACCCAGCTCGGTCATGCAGATCTCCAGGTTGAAGGTAGGCTTAGAGTGGAGAGGCAGGCCCGCCACGTAGACATGCCACTGCAGACCCTCATGGGGCTCGCCAAGGACGTAGGCCTTGCCAGAGGAGGCCAGTGGCTTGTCAAACTTTTCGTCCAGGAACTGAACCTCATCATCGAAGCTTGTGTGGGGGAAGTGCTGCGGAGAAAAAGAGCAGAAGGGCACAAAGTTAATATGCAGACTGTAATAGAGAGCCTGTCTGTCGTACAGCTTTCCAGGTGCTTCATTTTGCAGATCCAGGTTCAACTCGTATACAGGATGGAGATCTGTGTCAGCAGTCTTTCAGGTCCCCATTCACTAACCCAGTCAGTGCTTCTTTGGAAGCGATATGCCTCTCCGCCTTTTCATCGTCCATGAGCTCACCTGATGGTCAGGGAACAGGAAAGAAGCGCGGGAATACTTGCAGCGGGAAGGCTCCATTCCAATAGCACCCGCAAGCTCCAACAGACGAGGAATCGAGCTGAGAAGGCGAGTAGTTCCGCATGTCTTCAGCACGTATTTGGTAGGGTAGACAAACAGAGAGCTCTCGGACAGGACGTACGCATCGAAGAAGTCGTTGGTGCGAGATGAAACAATCTCGCAGTGGGCTAGGCTCATAAGCTCGTCCAGCTGCTCCTTGGTAAAGGAACGCAGACCGTTGAGAGGCGCACTGGCCGTGAAGGAGAAGTCGACTTCAATCCTCTTCTCACTGCCCTCGAACACAGGGCTTGGCAACACGGTGTCTGCTCCAGTCATCGTAGATGTGCTAATTTCTAAATAAGCCTGTGTTAGCTTGGCTCCTTAACGCACTGCGGGAGGGCATGTAAACAGCCGTCAATTGGCGAGCCATGCAAAAGCCGTGTCGAAGAGGAAACCTCACACATTCAAATGAACTCACGTCCCAATGTCCAACACTATACTTTTTAACGCCTCGTGGCTGCGAGTCGGTGACTTTGTCTTTAACGACTTCAAAAGTTAGCATTGCGAGTTGGAGGAGAGGTAGAGTCCGTCCATTTAGATGGATGGGTGAAGACAAGAACTGCTTTGTGTCAGGCAATGGACAAAACTAGATAATACTATACGTGAGCACGAAAGGCGGCCATGTGCTTGAAATACCGTGTCGAGAGGTGGTCAGGGTTTGAGTGTACCCTGGATTGCAAGTATATGGCGCAGCTTCGTCGTGGCTCGGGGCAGTCGATCTAGTAGCTGCCGAGGCAGCGGAGGAGCTATCACGGCCGCGATGTAAGGACTTAGCAATAGTCAGGAGATTGAATAGCGTAGGCTTTCGAGAATGCCAACCGTCAAAACACCTCGAATGTAGCGCGAAATTAGCCAACTAGTGTGTTATGGTCTAGCTACCACTTACTTCTCTAGAGACCAAGGCGGAAAATCTGACGACCGAGTGCAGCTTTCTGTAGGCACACAAATAAATTCCTGCTCAAATCTTATTGCGTGTTCACATATTCGCTCCTGATGTGACAGCTTTCTCCCTACTGATATGCATGCCTGTAGAGGGCCGGCCGGCCTGATGACACCACCCTTGGTCACTTAGCCTACCGGTACCAGGACCTAGAAACAGGGTAGGAAGGGCATGCAAGCAGACCAGCACCCATGTGTACCCATCCCATTTGTGTCAGCACATGGCACGATGTTCCTGGTGTGCGACCGGCCTGGCAATTAGGGCCCATGCGGCCATCATGCAAGACGCCGTAGCAAGTTGAAAATTGTGCCGGCGTCCTGACTGAATCAGGCTTCATTCAGTGACCATAAATTCAGAACTTCAGGTCCTATATGTATACAAGATGCATGACATGTCCTAGATATTGCCTCGGGTCGAACTTGGGCTATGGAAGGTGAAATCAGGATCCTCTCACTCCCAGTAGCACCATATCTGGCAGCACCGGTATTCAAGTCGGGATGACATCCTCTTGTGGTCAACTTCATGATGGCCAGCAGGCCGACTGAGGTCGCCATCTCAGGGCTGCATTTGCGTTAAGCTATTTACCCGCATGCATGGCAACGGGACAGGATTTTACCTGCATCTCCGCATGACGTTGACTTGTTCCTGTCCCCTCACATGGGAGGTTCACATGCCTGTACCAAGATCCTAGCAGTGATCGGTGGCAAGAATTGTGCTCGCTCATCCCCTCTTTCCTTCCTCTGGGATGTGCAACTTCTCCCCTGCACTTGAAAAATTAGTCCACAATGAGGGCAGCGGTAAAACTTCCTTTGGATGTGGGCAATTGCAAAAAGCTAGCATGCATCCCTTCTATTAAATGTTGTTGTGCCACCTTGTTGCCCCCCCCTCCACGTTGCCCCCCTCCTCCCTGTTGCACCCTCCTCCCTGTTGCCCCCCTCCCTGTTGCCTCCCCCTCCCTGTTGCCCCCTCCTCCCTGTTGCCCCCTCCTCCTTGTTGCCCCCTCCTCCCTGTTGCCCCCTCCTCCCTGAGTCCCTGTTGCCCCTCCTCCCTGTTGCCATCCTCCTTGTTGCCCCTACTCCCTGTTGCCCCTCCTCCCTGTTGCCCCTCCTCCCTGTTGCCCCTCCTCCCTGTTGCCCCTCCTCCTTGTTGCCCCTCCCCATGTTCCTCTCCTCCATGTTGTCCTCCTCCATGTTGCCCTCCTCCATGTTGCCCCCCTCCCTGTTGCCCTCCTCCCTGTTGCCCCCCCTCCATGCTGCCCACCTCTCTGTTGCCTCCCCTCCCTGTTGCCCCTCCTTCCTGTTGCCCCTCCTTCCTGTTGCCCCCTCCTCCCTGTTGCCCTCCTCCCTGTTGCCCTCCTCCCTGTTGCCCCCCCTTCCCTGTTGTCCCTCCTCCCTGTTTCCCTCCTCCCTGCTGTCCCTCCTCGATGTTGCCCCCTCCTCCCTGTTGCCCCTCCTCCCTGTTTCCCCCCCTCCCTGTTGCCCTCGTCCATGTTGCCCCTCCTCCCTGTTGCCCCTCCTCCATGTTGCCCCTCCTCCCTGCTGCCCCTCCTCCTTGTTGCCCCTCCTCCTTGTTGCCCCTCCCCCTGTTCCTCTCCTCCCTGTTGTCCTCCTCCCTGTTGCCCTCCTCCCTGTTGCCTTCCTCCATGTTGCCCCCCTCCATGTTGCCCCCCTCCATGCTGCCCACCTCTTTGTTGCCTCCCCTCCCTGTTGCCCCTCCTTCATGTTGCCCCCCTCCCTGTTGCCCCCTCCTCCCTGTTGCCCTCCTCCCTGTTGCCCCCCCTTCCATGTTGTCCCTCCTCCCTGTTCCCCTCCTCCCTGGTGTCCCTCCTCCATGTTGCCCCCTCCTCCCTGTTGCCCCTCCTCCCTGTTGCCCTCCTCCCTGTTGCCCCCCCTCCCTGTTGCCCTCCTCCCTGTTGTCCCCCCGCCCTGTTGCCCTCCTCCCTGCTGCCCCCCTCCCTGTTGCCCCACATTAACAGACCCATCGTCCACCGAGGTGAGCTGCATGAGGTTGAGCTGTAGAGCACGCGGCGTATGTGTGCCGGAGTGCTCAAGATCTCCCCATCCCCTTACGTGCTGTGGACCTGCACAGAGGGGACGCTTCGGCTGCACAAGTCAATGACGTTACACCTCTGGGCCCTGCTCAAAAAGGCTCGGCCAAGTGGGCGCCTAACTACAAGTGGAAGACAACAAAGTAAGGGAATTACAGACAAAAGGCTGGAAAGGAAAGGCAAAGGAAGTTCCAGCCTCTGAGAACCTCTACGCCTCAACAATGTCTACCATGTCTTCCACAAAAACCAGGGCATCCCACCCATCGTGCCCTGGTACGACTAGGAGAAGTTTTTAGCAACGTTCGGGGGACCTGCCCATCCCCGCTCCCTAAGTTGATCCAGCACGCTGGGGCATTGAAAGCATGCATGGAACGGCTGCAGAAGGGACAAGCCCAAACTCAATTTCTGTAGGTGCCAGGCCAGTGTCATCAAACTGACTAGGGCTGATGTTTGTAAAGGCTGCGGCGCATCAGAGTTTCTTGTAGCATGCTTCAGCTGCAATTCAGCTATATCATGGCCTATGGCCTTGGGGGCCTGGGGCAGCAAGTCCTGCTGCTCGGGCCACCGGCCATATGTCGGTCAAGATTTTGTCCCACTTTGCTCAGTGGTGGCTGCCCAGCGCCCCCCTACGGGTCGTCTGGTGCCCACTAAAAGAAACACTGCGGCTCAGTGGCCATTTAACATCCCTGATATCCATCCAATGATCATGCGCGGACCATCGGGCCATGCCCCCATGCGCCCTTTATTATTTCATGCTCCATGTGATGGCGGGGACTTGGGAGAGCGCCATTGGACATTGAGCCCGGGGTGATGGAGTGAAATGTGGAGCATTTGCATCCACAAAAGGCAAACCTGACCACAGCTACAACCTGGCCACAGGCTAAAGATCTCATCCAATCGGGAGCGCATGATTGAAAAATGGCAAGGTCTCTCGACACAGATTCCGCTGCTGCATGGGCTGACCTGGGTCCTGTGATGAACATGCCTTCTGCACCCAGTAATGACCGCCATGGCGCCATGCACCCTCATGGCATAGATGATGTGGTGGAGTGTCCAGGGGGGCAGCAGGCCTGCCATCTGCACACATCCGCCACTCCCGGCCCCTTCACAGAGCTCACTCATGTAGCTCATCAACACCACCCATCAAGGCCCAATGTGTCAGGGTGGTAGAAATCCCCCCAGTAGTGCTCTATGCACCCTAGAGGGCAGGGCGGCAGGCCAGGTGCCACCAGGTGCCACTTTTCAGATCTGATGCTGATTTCAGTTCAAATCTGTAACAGCCTCCGTACAGCCAAGACTGGAACAGATCGCACTAGGATACAAGCAGGGCCTGGACAGACGACTGGGATCACGTACGATCATAAGAAAGAAGGATGCAACTTACAGGGGCTACCCGTTTAAAACGGTGCATACCCGCTGAGCCCTGCTGAACACCCCGGCCGCGTGGGGCTCGTAGGAACGAGAAAGCTCAATTCCAGCTATCATGCACAGCCAGGACCATGGTGCAGCTATGGGTCAACCTGTGTGGCCCATTCGGCAGCAGCTCGCCCCCTTTCTGCCTGGGATGTCCGCATCTTCAGCATTGGCCCCGGCAGCGGAGCACCCTAAAAGTCACCGGTGCAAGCAGCAACAGAAGGTCGACTGCATCGCTCTCGCCAGTGATCTGCCTGCCGTCCTTAAAGCCGCGGGTGTCATACGTCAACAATGCCATCAGCACGTGGACGGCCAGCGATCGACTCAGTACCAGGCAGAACTCTGGGCCGTGGTCACAGGCAGAGATCCAGGGGCATGGCCCCCACAGGCAAAACGCAAAAGTAAGCAACCCGTCTCCTTGGCTTGCAAGGTACGTGTGATAGCTATCACAGATCAGGAGCTGATCTTATGCGTGTAGGTGGCCAAGCCAGTATGTCGTGGGCTCAATGCTCAGCTGGGCACATGCCTGGAGGCAGGGACTTATGTGCGAGCGCACACAGCACACTGCCTGCTCCTGCCCCCTCACGCACAAACCGATACGGGTTTCTATTTTTGCCACCAGGCTCAGGCAGATTGCCTGCCTGCCTGACCTTCTCTTGTTCCTTCCTAGCCGCTCACCCCAGACAAGTATGCTCCCATGCACCGGCTTTCCCAAATAGGACAGCTTACTGTCTTAAACTCACTGAAGTTTCGCTTACGCATCACACAGTTTTCACACAGACTTTTAAATTTTCACTTGAACATTCTTGTTTCCTTCTCAATTTTCCTTAGAGGCGTCCAACCGAACTCTTTTGCACCCACTTCATGTTTTTATGGCTGGGGCTAATCTTCTGCACTATGGGGGTCACTTCCACGCTACTGCTCGGTGTTGGTTGCTTGCCCAGGGGATTCACTGGTTTTCGCTTGGTGTCCTAGCATATTCAGTGCCTGTGCCGGTTTACGGGCACCAGTCCCATGCATCGAATGTGATGCCCCCCTGGACTGTAAAACCTTTAAAAAAAACCAGACCGATGAGAAGGCTTGCAGCAGTAGTGACACGAGCATATCAAGCTGCCTGTTTCTGGCCCACCAGCAGGATCGAGGAAAACGCCTGGTAGCTACCTAACGTCAGCTGTAGGTACAGGGTGCCAAAGGATCAGAAGTGTCACAGTATATTACCGTATACGTGACAGAACCGTTTAGACCGCAGTTAGCGGCCTCGGGGACTCCGCAGCTTCTCTGCGGAGTCTACGGATTTGAACTGAGACCTAGAAACCCGCTTACGCCGGTTGATTTGACAGATTGTACCGTATTCTGAATTGGGCCTGCCGGGTCCCTGTATCCCGGCAGTTGCCTAAGCTACTACTTTTGTCCCTTTTGAAGGACAGGCCTCTGGTGTAAAGAGTATAGGCCTAGCTCTCACGGATACTAGTAGCCCTTGCTCGCCACTAAGTCAGTACCTTACACTTCAGTCAAGTCTAGCACCACGGAAAGTGGTGATAGCATAAGCAAGTGACAAGCGAGCCCCATCCATATCACTGGACATCCCCAGCCGACGCCATCTACGGAGCTCGCCCTGAAGAGCACGCGACCTACGGTGCCGATCCCTGACTACTCGTCCATCGGAGACGACTAATCAGGCAAGCAGTCCCAAGCAGATATTCACCTAAATAGACCAGGAGGCGCAAAGCCGACCAGGAGCTCTCGGCGTACCAGCTTCCAGCTGAGTCCGCCCGGCGACAAAACCCACGGACAAAGTCACCTCCGTCGCCGTTCCTTCGCAACCCCGAGCATCCCCGCTCTCAGTGTCCTTCAAAAGGGACAAAAGTGGTATTGCAGCCTGATCAGCTGCTTGCCAACGAGTTCCTCGCTGAGGGAAGCTAAGCTTGTCTGACCTGGAATATTTTTTTGAATTGTTCGCCTTGGACAGCTTGAAAAAGCACCTCTGTTGCTGCATTCTGCTGGGCTTTTCGTGCCAAATTAGATCTTGCAAACCCCGGCTGTGAAGAGCCTTGGGGAGAAGCTCGAAGATCCAGTTGTGGAGTTATAAACCCGCCTTGATTCCCTGTGCAAGGATCGCAGTGAAAGCTGGGAGAAAGTTGGGCGAAGGAGAATTCCGCCTAGCACCACATATTGTTGAGCAAATAGAAAGATTCGGATTGCCTGTCCTTGAGCTATAATTGCCTGTCAACCAGGCCTGTCTAGCAAGCCCTCAGAAAGGCAGAGAGACTTTACACCAGACTTTACACCAGAGCTTACACCAGAGAGACTTCCTGCTAGGGCCGAACCTTACAGTAGCCAGTTAACAGCTCTTGTCTGAAGTACAAGGAGTCTGTGTGTACGGTAATGTACCGTGTTTATGAGTAGAAGGACACTTCTCTAAGGCGCCTTTACCGGAGATTCCGGAGTTTACCATATTGGCACGTTTACTGCTTTATGGTGCGACAGAAGGGATATGGCATCCCCTGCAGCACATGTACTACTGGTAGTCGACATTCCCGCGCTTGCCAACGTTTGTTGGTGCACAACATGCCTCACCCCTCCCTGCCCTTCGTGGGGTGTCAATGTGTCATTCCTGCCCTTGTTACCTGTCATGCGCATGGTGTCAGTAGCACCCGTGTCAGATGAGCCGCTTTGGGAGGCCTGTTATACGACAGCTAGGTCCAAACCTTAATCGCCCAAAGGCCGGTGGCCCCAGCAATAGGGCTTGCTGTACCAAGCTTTGCTGGCCGGGTAGGCCAGGTGGTAGGTGAAGTCCACCCGAAGCGCCCCAAAATGAAAGAGCACCCTTCAAATTACGAACACCACAAGCCCGAGATACCGCGGAGAGATTAGTTGTCCTGAAAGACCATGTACTGTGCAGATGTTGCCAATCGGAACACTTTCGATCATGAGGAAAGGCCTGCAAATCGCATAGCTTTGCTTTTTCATGAGGGTATTCAGCAACTCAGCATTCGGTACCTCTGAATGGGGATGCTCCAGCTTAACCAAGACATGGTATGGTGTACGCCAGCGTATGTGTCCAAATGATAAGCTGCGTCTTCTTTATCTTTATCTAAAGACCATTCATGGATGCTTTAGGGTTCTAGCTTAGCTATGGTCCAAGTAGCATTGGCCAGGTCATTCACAATGAGACCAGGCAGTTCCACTTTGCCTCGAGGAGAAAGCCCATCCACGGAAATGCATCACCTTAGCCAAAGCTCAAATGTTGGCGGATGCCTCTACATTGAGGCAAGACAGCAAGCGCTTCATTTGGCTGCTCTACTATGGTCAGAAATCTGCCCACCTGATGCTGAGGTTCACATGCAGCATCACCAGTTCCTCTGAATCCTGACGATATACAGGGAAGGTGACGCAGCCTAAGGCAGGGAGTTCAACTCTTCAATGAGTTGATGTCGTAACACACCTGTGCCCTGCTCAAAAGGTTCGGCCCCTGCATGGAGTAGTTCACAATAACTGTGACATTATAACTAGATGCATTAAGTTAAGTTTCGGCTGTCCTTTCCGGTAAACTTTCAAATTATGAAGGATTTTTACAGATAAAAGGAATCAAAGCGAGCAAGTAATATGGACGATTTTGGTTCTCTTGCAAAATGTTCGATACAATATGTGGACACCTTGAACCCACTCATTTGCCGACCGACCGAGTAAGGCAAAGGATGTCATGGGCAGTATATGATGATGCGGAGATATCAGGAGATGATATGAAGCAAGGTAGTAGATTTCTTATGGCTTCTCAAAGCCTTATTCATCGAAGAATTCCGGCAGAATGCTTTGGTGCATGAAATATGTATGAAGAAACACGAAGGACTTATGTAAGGCTAGTGCCCAACGAACAAAAACAATAATCGGCAGTCCAGGGGATGCAGGGCAACCGCCAACAGGATAAATGGCCGACAACCCATATGAGCACTTCAAGGGTTCTCTCCTCTCCAACATCACATTACACAAACATGTATGAAGCCACAGCCAGAGGTGGCATTCTGCTAACCTCGTGGAACCTGGCATGACCGTACTTGTCGCGGATGGCAGCTAGCTGTGGGCTTGAGCTGACGGCCTGGTGCACGGCAGCCAATGCAATGACGCACTGGCTGATATCGCTAGGCACGTAGGTGGAGTAGTGCCGCAGGTTGCCGTCCCAAGGCTGACGCTTCAGCATCAGATTGCCTAGGTAGATACCAGCCGCGGCGATGACGGATGGCAGGAAACTCAGCATGTTATAATCCAGCAGCGACAGCTCTGTCAGGTAGTTGGACAGGAAGTGGAGGTGCTCATCTGGGTTACACACCTGGTGAGGGCAGATGTGAAGTAGAGCGAACATGAACACTTGCTGGGCAAAAACAAAGACAGCTAACTGTCGTCTTGTCAGGCATATCTTCACTTGTGATATCATGCAAGTCTGTTGCGTATCGTGAGGCATATCTGCTGTTGGGATTGTTGTGTCAGGCATACCTGCAGCAATCGCCTGAGGAAGGTTTTCGCAGTGGGGACTGTGAGCTCGTATGACAGCTTTTTGAGAATGACCTCCTCCATGTTGATCATCTGCTCCCTGGCATATGTGTTGTCTGTGATGTAGCAGAAGTCTGTGGAGGATGAAACACATGATATGCATAAAAACCAACCAAAGTGGGCAGTCTCGGCACAGTTGAAATAACATACGCAATCAGCCACTCACCAGCAACATTTGGAGGGTAGATCTCCTCGTACTTGGCTGCTAGCCACATGCATGTCACCCCAATGAGCTGCAACTGGCTACGCTGGGCTGGCTGCAGTGTCAGGAAGCGGTCAATGTAGTTCACAGCTTGGTAGAGCGTGTCCGCACAGAGCTTGTACTCCTCTGACACCTCCACAAGCCAGTCGACCAGAATGGCACGCATCTTGGCGTTAACGTCTGCCTGGACTTGCTCAAGATATCTGGGGCTGGGCCGCTTCATCAACTGCGGGAGGGATATCAGCTGTTACCAAATGTCACCACGCACACAACAGTTCACCAGACATACATTCCAAACTGGGTCAACCAAGGGTCAAAGCACAACATGCGAGTCCTCCCTACCTCTGCTTCTCTCAAATATTGAAAAATAGGCTGAGCATATGCGCTGCAAGCCTGAGGATCATCCTCGTTCAGTTTGTCCACATCCACCCAGTCTCGGCGACCTTTCTCTGCGAGCACAATCAGTTCAGCATCGTCCAAGCTAATGCAGTTAATGACGCTATGCTCACCTAGTCGCAGGCCGTCAATTAACGCAGGGTCAGAGAAAATCTGCGGCTGAAGCAGGTTCGCGGGCTGCAGCTTCGCTGTGAATACCATGCCTTTCCCCGCCCCCTGTAAAGTGCCAAGGCAAGTAAACAATTTCAAAAATTCGACTCACGACGGACATCATTATCAGAGACAAACCTTGGAGTCCTGGGCGCGACCTGCGCCCGAGTTCAGCTCAGCTCTAGAACGGTTGGTTATGTCGCCGAATGTTGGTCGCTTGCTCTCTAACAGAGCTCCCTGCAGAATGCATACAATGTCATCGCCAGCATGTGACATTTCGAGCTCCGTGTATCTTGGAGGTCCAATCAGTCCCCTAGTCCAATCAAAGACTTGCCTTCGCAGAGCATTGGTATTGGTCCTTGCTGCTCCTCATCTGTCCCCTGTTGGTGTCTAGGCTAAAATCGCTCTTAAGGGTGTCTTGCTGGTACTGTGCAGATTTCCCTGAGCCGAGCCAGGCTGGTGCAAGATTTTCCATGTTGCAGTATGATGCTTGTCAGTCATCAAGATATCATTTCCAGATATTATATCATTCCGGCAGCAGCAGAGGTAGAGCGCGGAAAGAGTCGGTTACCACACCCTAGCCTCGAGGCAATACATAATTCAAAAACCTGGTCGTAGCCTTGCCAGTCACGTCATCATTGCCCATCTGTCGGCAGAGGCAGCATCTCCTTCATGCGTTCGTTCGACTGTGGCAAAATACGAAATCCGGTCGCTGTTCAGCATAGCATCATATATTGACTTCCTGATGGGGAGGGCGGACTTTTCTGTACCTGCAATCCCTGCCAGTACCAAACTTTGAAAGGTCTCTGCTGAGTGGTTTGAATCAGCTTGCAACTTTCCTGAGTGGGTGGTCTGAAGTACATTACAGGCAGTGATCTCTGATTTCAGGACTCCTAGCAGCATAATAGTGGCACATCATATTGGTGGCATACTGGCTCAACAGCGAATGTGTAGTACAGGTGCCCTGGTAATGTAATTTCTTGGTGTGCTCTGACTAGTCCCCGTCATCTGTAATATGTTTCTACAAAAGAAATCTGGTCAAGCACCAAGTGCATTCAGACATCTAACTCAAAAGACATAAATCACCCGGGGATAAGACTAAAGCCTCACGTTGGAGTTCTAGATCAAAACCTACCTTTTCCAGGCATGCAAGATACAGGTCATCAAGCGTCAGCCACTGGTGTTCTGCAGGTGCGCTCAAATGATCCTCGAATGTCAGGGCAATCATGGAGGGCATCTTGATGACCGATTACTTTCAGGCCAATGATGTGGAATCGGCCACCGCTGCAAGCAGCGGCGACACAGATGCTCACTTCTGCATGCGAGTGGTGCTTTCAGGTGTTAGATGCGACCCTGCCTGCTGTAGCTGTTGATTCGGATCTTGCGGTGCAGGCATGGCTACCTTGATGGCCCTAGCTCAATCAAAAGAGGGTAGATCAGAAAGTTCGAACAACGATCAGTATTGGGCACTCTACTGTTGCAGTTGTATTACGTTACACTGTCATTACAACGTGAACAACAGGAGAAATTATGAATTTGTGGCATCCCTTGCGTATTTGCGGTATGATACTGTTTACTGCTTTGGTTTCAGACACCATGTAACATTGCACCGGATCCCCATTTACTTTGTGATCGCCCAACCCTGACAATGATGCATGAGGTCTTTTTCCAAAATGATGACAACAGCCCAACTAAGGGTATCTCCGCAAATCCAAATGTGTCTGGAGGAAAACAGAGTCTGATCCAAGCAGGCTCCATTCATCATGCAGCTTTGGTCTGGTGATTTACCTCATAATATAATTATTTGTACAGGGCTTCCACCTGTTAACAAGTTGGATTTCACAGCCCTGAAGGAGGCTGCTTGGACCTAAGAGCCTGGAAGGAGGACACGCATGCACATGCACCTACCAGCGGCCGGACAAAGGTTAGGAGGAAACCTCCCATGGCACTGGGTCCAACCAGTAGCCCTCTGCCCCTCAGCAAATGAGAAGACGTTCATAAGCCTACATTAATTATGGCCGGAAAGCCACCACACCTCTCACCTGCCGTAGGTGCAGTCCTGTACTGGTTGCAGTCCCTAGGTAATCATCTCCCTTCAGCTGATGTTCAGCTTAGATGCCTGAGTGCAGGCCTCCAGCTGACTAGAGAAAAGTTGGACGTGCTGCGCCAGCTCTAGCTTCCTCTGCTGAGCTTGCATCCGATTCTGACGTTCATGCCTATGGGGATACAGGGGTCGGAGCAAATGCATGACTCATGGAGAGTATGGGCGGCCCATCAGTGTTTCTTTTTTCCTGACTCAGCTACAAGTCAGATATACTCCGGCCTCTGGTCGGATGCCCCGCTCATGGCCAGCCATGCTGCTTTGGCCGCCAGTCGCAGGCCAGTCCAGGTTTGGTCCCAACCGGGCCTTTGGCGGCCGCAGGCTGGCCTGCCAAAGGTGAACTAGTAGCAAGAAAAGGAACACTGATCAGATGTCCCAATGCTCTACAACATACCCGAGCAAGATGAACTCAATGATGGGTGCAGACTTATCAACATGGCATGAGGAAAGCTGCCACAGAGGATAAAGCATCAGCACAACAAGGATAACGCCCGCTCCGCAGGATGCAGCCTTCTCCGCTGTTTCTTTTCATTTTGCTTCAGGCTCCTGTGCCACCCTGCAACGGCCGACCCACCTGCAGCCGGTCCCTCAACATGCTGAGCTGCTGCTCAATCTGTGCGTTTTGGTTCTCTGAGGTCCTCCGTCAGCTCCCACTCAGCACACACCATGGTCCTGGGGCTGAGCCTTCGCATGATTAGCAGCAGTTCCTGGACGCATCATTGCGGGCAACTGCTCAAAAAATGAATGCACCGCATGGGGCGGTGCCAGCCACACAGACGCATTTTTCTTTCATTCATCTAGCTCTCCTACATTTGCAATATGTAAAAGGCCCGCGAGCCACTCGTGGAAATACACCGTGCTCAGAAGTCGGGGTGCAGCCATGCTGACAAGTTGACTGCAGTTTTCAAGTGCCCAGGATACCTAGCGGGTGCTCTATTTCATCTAGGGAGTCCTGACAGGAGGTCCCTATGGCGTCACCTTGAATGCTGAAGCTCCTGCTGTGTCTCATCCATGGCTTCCTCATGCTCCCGTACAGCGGCTCAGCGACGTCAGTTTTTGTCCTCTGACTGTGCTCCCGGAGAAGCTGTCAAGCACGGGGCATTGATCCAAGAAAGAGCACATTCACGCTGGGTCAAGCAACGCCAGAATCCTTGAGGCCTCTGCAAACTTACAACCAAAAAGGACCCAAACAGAACTCGAGATCCATAATGACGTGGCAGCTACTTATAGATGCACCATCGTCCCCTATAGAATGGCCGAATGTTGTTATTGATGTAAAACGAATTCCTTCAAGTGCGTTCTTCAGGATTGTAGGTCCTGAGCTTCCTACCTCTTTCTGTGAAGTTCTGTGATTTTTTTTAGTCCATCAGAGCATCACATTTGATACATGTGACATGTGCCCGTAAATCGGTACAGGCATTGATACACCCTCCTCTTTCTAATACTTCCTGACACTTCCTACCTCCTGCTATACTGAAGCCATCTGCTGTCTTAGCACGGGACTCTCCCGAGCTGTCATCTCCCCGTGCTCCCTGCAAACGTTCAGCTCACCCTTTGAGGAGACGGCAGGACAGAAAGGGCTTTAGGGCAGTGCCTTAAAGCGATTACCGGCAGATTGATAGGGACACATACACAGCTTGTTAGGAGTGAGGGGTTGTCATGTATCCAGAAATCCCCCTGCATTGAGCCTTTGCGATCAGAGCATGGCATGATGTCATGACTAAGATGCTTGTCATGCAACCGATAATGCAGAACTTAGACAAACGGGCCAGAGGCTGAGGCAATATACAGACGTAATTCATGCAGATGTCGTTCATGTATGGCAGAAAGGACGCAAAAGTACAAAATGTTGGACAAACGGTACAAAATGATGATTTCAGTACCTTACATTCATAACCTCTGCAGCCATACCAGAAAAACAAAATACAAATAATAAATGTCCACGCAAGTCCTCACTCATTTCTGCCCCAAATCATGTGTGTAAGTCCCGCACTCCTTAGGTGTAGCTCTAAATAAGCTCCTCCAATATGGCCTTACATTCTGTGGGGTGTTTTCTGAACAAACATAAACCTTGGAGTGCAACAAAGCCAGGGAAATGCCATGGTAATGCAGAAACAATGTCATGCAGATTCTCTTCAGAAGCACCCACCATCAAGTGCAGTACCTGGCTCAGCATCATGCCTCACGGCCAACGGCTCATGGCAGCGGTCAACACAGTGCACGGGTCGCACACAAGGAGGACACAAACATCGTGGGCCTCTGCTCATTGTCAGGGAGCCAAGATTGTTAGTCAGACGCGGCCCTGACGATGCTCCACTTGATTGTGAGAGAAAATGTTTTCCCCATCTTGTCTGGACCTTCTGAAAAAAGAATGGATGACAAGTACAAGTAAGGACCATTACGGTACTAGAGAACTCATCTAAAGCAAGGAGGAGTCGGCACATGCATAACTCACGTGCCTGCATCAGCACTGATGTCACTAGGACTATGCTGGGGTAGCTGCTTATCGAGAATAGCCCCCGAAGCAAGCAGCCATGAGCACAGCTATGTCACGAAGTAGAGTTGTATCAATTATGAAATAAAGAATTTGCAGAGAGCCAAGGCAACAGGGTTCCTTACATGGGATCCATGGCATCAAGGCTCGTATTTGACCATGACCCTAGATGCCTCACATGACATTCTCCTCAAGGTATCCGCAATGTAATGACCTCACAATCGCTGCAAGGGTTTTCGGGACAGACCACAGCACCTGAAGGTATGGCAACAAGGTGACAACCTCTTCTGCAGGGCACCTGTGCAGTGTGCATAAGGAGAATCCACATGCCATTTCATGTTGGATGAACTATGTGACTCAACAGTAGCCATTAGCCTTCCCAATTTAAGCCTAAGCGGCATATGGTAGCTCAGGGGAAAAGCGCCCTGTCACCTCTCCACTCTTGCTTCGACACACCGCTTCCTGCACACCAATACCCTCCACAGCTTATGATACTTGCCCACTTTTGATCCTCCAGCCTGCCGAGTAAAAGTGCATGAGCCGCGCTGATGAGGAACCTTGCTTGCCATGCGTAGGCAGGAACCAGTTGGTGAGCAGGGTGCTGATGATCACCCAGAACTGATCAAATTGCTTCATTTGTTCATCTGGTTGCGTACTCTGGATGGCATCTTGTGCAATGAAACATTCAACTGTGATGCTATGCGTGAATCAGCCCAAGATGAAGCCTGCCAGGCAGAGAGTGCAAAACACAGTACCACACTGTGCAACGAACACAAGCAGCTGTGGGGCAGCCAGCCTCGGGCCCTTATGGCTGCCAAGGGCATCAGAAACGTAATCGCCCCCCAAAAGTGCCCAGAAGCTTGATATGCCTAAAATCAAGCTTCTGACGAGATGCTGTGAAGAGGTGACGAGGATGTGCTCTGGCACGAACGGCATGACGGAAATGCATGTACGACTGGGGGACAGACTTTGTGAACAATAAGTTATATAACATGATACCGGTAATTAGCGCCCCAAGCTGTATTTTGGTGATCGCCATCCTTTAAAACCACCCACTAATTTTGCGCGGGCCTGAGATGCCGACACGCTCACAGCGCGACGCTGGATCATTTGAGTTATAACCAGACGCTACGATAGCGGTCGACACCATGGCGATGGACCTGTGCCAATTCTTTTGCCGTGCATATCGAAGAATAACATGAAGACGAAACTTGGCAACAGCCGAAAGGGCCGCTAGCGCGAAGCCACCCACGGCCCACTGGAATACACTGCATGCATGTAGCAGCACTACCGCCCCCTGGCATGCGCTGCCTGCCTGCTGCAGCATCATCCCTTCCACCTCTGGCATGAGCTGCCCCCGTCCCCACCTAATGCGCTGCATGGATGCAGCACCACCGCACCCCTGCCCTCCTAGCATGCGCTGCCTGCATGCTGCAGAGCAGATCCTCTGCCCACCTGTTGCCCTGCGTGCACGCTGCACTACCGACACCGTCTACCATGGCATGCGTTACATGCACGGTGCACTAAACCCTGGCATGTGCTGCCTGCTTGCTGCACCACCGCCCCCTCCCCCCCTCCTCACTTGTGTCGCCTGCATGCTATGACACTGCGCCCCTACCCCTCCCAGGCATGCGTTGCCTGCATGCCGCACCCTGCCCCCCTACCTCCTTGCCATGCGCTGCCTGCATACTGCACCACCGCCTCCCGGCCTCCTACCTTGGCATGGGCTTCCCGCATCCTGCACCACCGCCCCCCTCCCACCCTAACGCGCTGCCTGCATGCTGCACCACCGCCCCCCTCCCACCCTAACGCGCTGCCTGCATGCTGCACCACCGCCCCCCTCCCACCCTAACGCGCTGCCTGCATGCTGCACCACCGCCCCCCTCCCACCCTAACGCGCTGCCTGCATGTTGCACCACCGCCCCCCTCCCACCCTAACGCGCTGCCTGCAGGCTGCACCACCGCCCCCCTCCTACCCTAACGCGCTGCCTGCATGCTGCACCACCGCCCCCCTCCCACCCTAACGCGCTGCCTGCATGCTGCACCACCGCCCCCCTCCCACCCTAACGCGCTGCCTGCATGCTGCACCACCGACCCCCTCCCACCCTAACGCGCTGCTGGCATGTTGCACCACCGCCCTCTCCCACCTAACGCGCTGCCTGCAGGCTGCACCACCACCCCCTCCCACCCTAACGCGCTGCCTGCATGCTGCACCACCGCCCCCCTCCCACCCTAACGCGCTGCCTGCATGCTGCACCACCGCCCCCCTCCCACCCTAACGCGCTGCCTGCATGCTGCACCACCGATCCCCTCCCACCCTAACGCGCTGCCTGCATGCTGCATTACCGCCCCCCTCCCACCCTAACGCGCTGCCTGCATGCTGCACCACCGCCCCCCTCCCACCCTAACGCGCTGCCTGCATGCTGCACCACCGACCCCCTCCCACCCTAACGCGCTGCTGGCATGCTGCACCACCGCCCTCTCCCACCTAACGCGCTGCCTGCAGGCTGCACCACCACCCCCTCCCACCCTAACGCGCTGCCTGCAGGCTGCACCACCGCCCCCCTCCCACCCTAACGCGCTGCCTGCATGTTGCACCACCGCCCCCCTCCCACCCTAACGCGCTGCCTGCATGCTGCACCACCGCCCCCCTCCCACCCTAACGCGCTGCCTGCATGCTGCACCACCGCCCCCCTCCCACCCTAACGCGCTGCCTGCATGTTGCATTACCGCCCCCCTCCCACCCTAACGCGCTGCCTACAAGCTGCACCACCGACCCCCTCCCACCCTAACGCGCTGCCTGCATGCTGCACCACCGCCCCCCTCCCACCCTAACGCGCTGCCTGCATGCTGCACCACCGCCCCCCTCCCACCCTAACGCGCTGCCTGCATGCTGCACCACCGACCCCCTCCCACCCTAACGCGCTGCCTGCATGCTGCACCACCGCCCCCCTCCCACCCTAACGCGCTGCCTGCATGCTGCACCACCGACCCCCTCCCACCCTAACGCGTTGCTGGCATGCTGCACCACCGCCCCCCTCCCACCTAACGCGCTGCCTGCAGGCTGCACCACCACCCCCTCCCACGCTAACGCGCTGCCTGCAGGCTGCACCACCGCCCCCCTCCCACCCTAACGCGCTGCCTGCATGCTGCACCACCGCCCCCCTCCCACCCTAACGCGCTGCCTGCATGCTGCACCACCGCCCCCCTCCCACCCTAACGCGCTGCCTGCATGTTGCATTACCGCCCCCCTCCCACCCTAACGCGCTGCCTACAAGCTGCACCACCGACCCCCTCCCACCCTAACGCGCTGCCTGCATGCTGCACCACCGCCCCCCTCCCACCCTAACGCGCTGCCTGCATGCTGCACCACCGCCCCCCTCCCACCCTAACGCGCTGCCTGCATGCTGCACCACCGACCCCCTCCCACCCTAACGCGCTGCCTGCATGCTGCACCACCGCCCCCCTCCCACCCTAACGCGCTGCCTGCATGCTGCACCACCGACCCCCTCCCACCCTAACGCGTTGCTGGCATGCTGCACCACCGCCCCCCTCCCACCTAACGCGCTGCCTGCAGGCTGCACCACCACCCCCTCCCACGCTAACGCGCTGCCTGCAGGCTGCACCACCGCCCCCCTCCCACCCTAACGCGCTGCCTGCATGCTGCACCACCGCCCCCCTCCCACCCTAACGCGCTGCCTGCATGCTGCACCACCGCCCCCTCCCACCCTAACGCGCTGCTGGCATGCTGCACCACCGCCCCCCTCCCACCCTAACGCGCTGCCTGCATGTTGCATTATCGCCCCCCTCCCACCCTAACGCGCTGCCTGCAAGCTGCACCACCGCCCCCCTCCCACCCTAACGCGCTGCCTGCATGCTGCACCACCGCCCCCCTCCCACCCTAACGCGCTGCCTGCATGCTGCACCACCGCCCTCTCCCACCTAACGCGCTGCCTGCAGGCTGCACCACCACCCCCTCCCACCCTAACGCGCTGCCTGCAGGCTGCACCACCGCCCCCCTCCCACCGTTGTGCGCTGCCGGCATTCTGCACCACCGCCCCCCTTCCCTTTCTAAAGCGCTGCCTGCATGCAGCGCCACCGCCCCCATCCCTCCCTAATGCCCTGCCTGCCTGCCGCACCACCGCCCCCCTCCCTTTCTAATGCCTTGCCTGCATATTACACCACCGCCCTCTTTAGTTTGCCCCTTCCCTCCCTAGTGTGCTGCTGGCATGCCGCACCACTGCCCCCCGCCCCCCCTAATGCGCTGCCTGCCTGCTGCACCACCGCCCCCTCCCCTCCCTAGTGCGCTGCCTGCCTACTGCACCTCCGCCCTCTTCCCTCCCTAGTGCGCTGCCTGCAAGCTGCACCACCGCCCCCCTCTTTTTCTAATGCGCTGCCTGCCTGCTGCACCACCGCCCCCTTTGCCCCTTCCCTCCATCGTGCGTTGCTGGCATGCCGCACCACTGCCCCCCTCCCCCCCTTATGCGCTGCCTGCCTGCTGCACCACCGCCCCCTCCCCTCCCTAGTGCGTTGCCTGCCTTCTGCACCACCGCCCCCCTACCTCCCTAATGCGCCGCCTGTCTGCTGCACCACCGCCCCCTTCCCTCTTAAGTGCGCTGCCTGCTTGCTGCCCCCCCCCCCCTCCCCCCTACCTCCCTAATGGGCTGCTTGCAAGCTGCACCTATTGCACCCTTCCCTCCCTAATGCGCTGCCTGCCTATTGCACCACTGCACCTCTACTTCCTGAATGGGCTGCCTGCAAGCTGCACCACCGCCCCCTTCCCTCCCTAGTGCGTTGCCTGCCTGTTGCACCACCGCCCCCCTACCTCCCTAATGGGCTGCCTGTATGCTGCACCCATCAGCAGGAGTCTTCTTCTCCAGTTTCGGGTATACTATTCTTAAATTGCTTTCGCAACTTGTCTACCTTGTGGCACTCACGTGCAAATCACACTTCTAATCTGGCAAACTGAAAAATATGCACACAATGCACGGTAAATTGGAGGCGAGTGCACGTAATTAAGTGGTGTGGAAGTGTCGAGAGGTGACGACATGCACGACAGATGAACGTGTCCCATAGGGTCACCACTCACCAGTCATCACCCACTGGTCATTACCCTGCATGTCTGTCTCATCGCATGGAAAAGTGTCGCCTCTCAGCCGCATTCAAGCCGCAATCAAAGCACATTGGCCCACTCTAATCTGCGGCTTTGACCAGCCGAATGTCGCACTACATTCGACTGAACGAACGCGAGCGTCTTGCACGACTTACACTCTTCTTATTTTTTTGTTATGCGACCTATTGTATGGTGCGCGACTCACATGTGCACTCTTCCAGTTTAAGATCTTGATATGTAAACTGTTTTTACGCGCGGCGTTTTCGATCTCACACATTTCTTGTACTTTCGGCGCATTTTACCGGTTTTCCTGTTGACGACGGTCAGGCCTGATCTCGGCAGGGGTCACAGTCTGTCATACACATCACAAATCTGCGGTGTCTATCTACTTCGCATTCAGTTGTCGCTTCGCCAATTTGCTAGCCACTGGCTGCTGCAGTGCTGCCCCATCCCCCACTCGACCCCTCCACCGACTGACGGCACTGACGGCAGCCCGCGCATCATCATGGCGTAATCTGTCGACGCCGTCTATTTCAAAGATCACGCACTGAGTGTATACAAATGCCTGGCATGAAGAACTGCATCTCCTTTCTGTCGTGTGGCCTCGTGCCGCTGCCCAGGCCGCGGCAGCCTGCTGTGTATGTTGCACCAGGAGCTGGTGCTCCAGAAGCTGTACATCAGCTCGACGACAGCCAATACGTTGTTCCTGGATCACCATTTTCTCGTTCATGGAACGAGACAACATCGGATACAGCGGGCAAAGTCGACGCCTTATCAGTCCTGTCGTCCTCAATGGGGGCAGCATCAGGCCAGCCCCAACAGCCGCAGGTGCGTGAGGAGGCTCAGCTGCTGGATGGCCATGAGCAGGTGCGAGAGCCAGTGCAAGGGGTGGGATGACCAGTAGCAGAAATAATCTATCTCCCCTGAATCAGCACTCATTCTCTCAGCCGATGAAAGCCTGGTTTAAGATTTTAAGCCTGCAGCTAATAATATATGGTTTGTACATGACACCCATGCTGAGTTGTCGTCTGTGTTCTTCCACCACTTAGATCCATATCTTCCAACCTTTATTCCAGCCCTCATTAGGGTGACACCCAAGCAATGTGGATACACTCCCTGTGACATACCGTACTTGAGTGAGCTGTAATTGGGTTTTAAACAATGATACAATTTGTCGGCACAGGTTGCATTCCTAACGCCTAGATAATGAGCTTCATGCAAGCTTGAGCTTTTACTTGCATCTGTGACGCCTTAGTAGCTTGCTTTCAAATCCTAACTGAATGTGTAAGTGTGAAACCCTGTCCTTGGCACCCTTGCTGTTCCCTCCTGGCCAGTTGATTCAAGCTGAACGCGTCAAAACCTCTCCTCCCTCTCATGTCTCTGGCTACAAAGCTACACCACCGCACCCAAGATGCCTAGCAAGACCATCCCTCAAAAAATAAATTCACCATGCATGAGAGACTCCTGGATGTCAGCTCTGCACATCATCATCGTTCCAATCTGACAGGCCTGCAAGTCTGCAACCGCTCATCCCCTTTCCACACCTGGCTGAAAGGCTGCGCTTCCATACAAGGTTATCTCAAGCATGACTATCCCGTGTGAATACCGTCATCTTGCATAAGGGCCTGCCAGTGGGCGACAGCTGGGTACGACGTCAGCTTTCAAAGCTGACCGCCTTGCCCCCCCCCACACCCCTCTCATCAGGCTGATGATCTGTACTGCTCAACAGGGGTGTCTTGAGCACGACTATCACGCATGAAACCGTCACTTGCCAGTGGGCGGCAGCTAGGCCTTTTAAGCTGACCGCCATGAAATGCCTTCCCCGTCCTCTCATCAGGCTGATGAGCTGCACCTCTCAACAAAGTTCATGAAAGGCAGCAAGCGAAGAGCAACTTCCTCACGGCGATTTGTTCTTTTGGGTATGCTTTGTTGGTCCGATGGCAGGATTTGCGGTGGTCAAATATCTGTCCTGCCCTCCTGCTGGAGGTATCCCAACAGGGGTGTCTCCACCAGGACCATCCCGATTGAAAGCCGTCACCTGCCAGTGGGCGGCAGCTGGGCACGTCGTCGGCCTTCTGATCTGATCGCCTTGCAATCCCCCCCCCCCCTTTCATCAGGCTGGGAATCTACCCTGCCCAACAGGCCCAGCAGGACCCTCCCCTGTGACTGCTGACAACGTGGAGGGAAGGAAGACACTCGCTGAGAAGCGCAGCTTGGTGCGGCGTCGGCATTCCACAGCGGCCTGCTCGGTCCCCCTCCTCAGTAATGGCCTTGACACAAGTGAGCAGGCTGCTTTGTCAGGGTTGCCAGCAACAGGGACTAAAGCAACCCGGGCATCAGCTGCAAGTGAGTGTGACTGGTACACATGAATTTAGGTCAGGGGTTAGGGCTCAGGGATTAGGGTTCAGTAGTTAGGGTTCAGGGGTTAGGGTTCAGTTGTTTGAGGCTCTCCCAGCCACACATAGCAGTAGACTATTTGCCGAATCTGACGAAAACGAATCCGCTTTTGAAAGCAAGAAAAACGTGCTGTTGAACCCATCCTGTGAGTCCAGGGGCTGCAAATCTGGGGCCTTGCCTGGCCATCATCGCTGAGTATTTGAAGGTGCCTCAGCTTAAATCCAGCCACGTCGCTGGGGCCTGGTGTAGCAAGTCCTGCTGCTTGAGATACGGTCTGAAGGCCGGTCATGGTTTGGTTCCCGTCGGCCTAGTGCTGGCCGCCCGTCAGTCTAAAATGGTGGTCCTTTCACTCCTTTGCCCACTGAACAAAGCCTGGTACACGTCAAGTATAAACACCAAAACCCCAGGGCCCTTGAACGGCTTTGAAAATCCTTGACATCGAAATCCATGAGAGGATTTGAAATCTCATTACCCATTCAGGAATCTGATGAGTGCCCAAACTATGCATCACACCTCAAAACAATAAGGGCAGCTGAGAAATGCGCTGCTGATTCTATATGTCTTGGCACGTCCCATGTGCCCGTGCCCCCCCCCTACCACTTCGATGGCAGCGCCTAGTTCCCTTTTTCCCTACCCTGCCCCCCTACCTTCCCGACAGGAGTGCATGGCGCCTCCACACTTGTCAACTCCGAATTATGTGGGTAGCAGAGAAAAAACGCCGCCCGTTTATGAATTTTATGCCATGCCCCCCTCTCTAAAAGGAGGGCCAGGTGCTCATCAGCTCTTTCCCTCACCCCTGCCGAGTCCTCTCCGCTCCTTAACAGGAGCGCCGGGTGCCTCCACGCTTCTCATGCAGGATTAATGCGGCAAGCCGGCAACGCAGGAACGCTTTGTTGTTTCTTTATCCCCTGCCATGCCCCCCTCCATTCCCCAGCAGGTGCACTTGGCACTTCCACGATTCTCAACCAAGAATAATGCAACAATGCAGGAATTATCTGTTGTTTCTTCATCCCCTGGCCCCTGCCATGCCCTCCTCCCCTCCCCAACAGGAGCGCTTGGCACCACAACTCTTCCCAACCAAGAATAATGCAGCAATGAAGGCATTACCTTTTGTTTACGTTATCCTTGCCTTCTCCTTCTACGCTCCCCAACAGAAGCGCTCGGCGCCTCCAAGGCACCCCATTTGACCGGCATCGAAGCCGTCCGCTCGATCCTACGGAATTCCGCGACGCTTGCAGACGGCGGCTCCAAAAGCTTCGAGGTGGCCCGTCGGCAGAACTCCGCGAACAATGCAGCAAACGCATTCGGTAGCAGCAGGGACTTCCTCAGGAGCGGCAGTGGTCAGCTGAGTAAGCTTACCAACTTGCAGGGCGGAAACAGGCATGGCCAGAGACTGAGCTTCGCCCTTTCCCCGCCCTCGAGAATCTCCAGCAGCCCGAAAACACCGTCAGGCTTGGCAGCATCCAGCGCATCCAGCCCCATCCCCGGCAGCTGTGAAGGGGCGCAGCATGACAAGCCCATTGCCAGTTCTAACCTGCCAAGTAACCTCAGCAGAAGGAGGAGTGGCAGCATGGGCAGCAGGAGGAGTGGCAGGTTTGAAAGGGGCCCGGCCGGCACATTGCCCCACTACTCATCCTCGCTCCAAAGAATGGCCCGCCTGCAGAGCGCATTTGAGCAGGTCCCGGAGGCCACCAGCTTCGATCTTAATATCCAGGGCTGCGGCACCAGCTGCTCCAATGAGCCGGCTCCAGAGGACGGCCGCACCACCGTCCATGAGGCCTCTGGCCATGACGCAAATTACGTTGACAAGGTTATCTCCAAGGCCGGCGGCGGCGGCGGCGGCGCTAATTCCGCCCATGAGAGGGTACAAAAGGCCATGGGCTGCGGCGCCAACGGAACCTTTGAACAGGTTATCACAGAGGCTTCCGGCTGCGGCACGAACTGCGATAGCTTGGGCTGCTGTGCTGCGTCAGATGAGTTCAGACAGAACAGCAGTGGTGGCTACGCCTTGGTTGGACCTTCTGAATGTGTGTCTCCCTCTTCTGAGAACGTGGCAGACCGCAGTTCTGCGGGCCGTAGGTCGAATCGGAGTGTGGATGGCCGTTTTTCGAAGTCCCGCATGAGCCGCGATACATCAGCCCCCAATAAATTATGTGGTTCCTTGCAGTCACCAGCAGACACTGCCGGCCTGTCATCTGTTTGCTCTGCATACGCGTCGCCTCGAGCAGCGATGAAGATGCTGGCACATGCAAATGCCGAGCGCCCTATGGCTGTCAAGAGCAGGCGTGGTGAGCAAACGCTGCGGTGGGCACTGAAAAGGGGTGAAAAGGGGTAAACATCATAGCAATTCATTGAAGAGAATCCTGTCCGATGGGGGTATTGTATTGTTAGGGCTCTTTTTGGAGTCCCCCGAGTGACATTGGCGTGATGGGTGGCTGAACCTGACCGGGTCGTGAATGCTTTAGGGTATTGGGTGGTGTACTGGTGTTGTCTCGGGTGCAGTACTGAAGTGCTTCCTGTAAAACACCTTTGGGCCCTGCTAGAAAGATTGGCCGCGTTGGCGCTGAACTGTGTATGTTGCGGCATGCGCAGTTTCTGTGTTAAGTCTGAACATGTCATAGTTGGGGGTCAGGGAGTTTTCCCATGCGGATTCAAGCGGGAGGTGTATCTTGTGAGTAATATTGGTTTGTATCCATGAACCGGCTGGGTACTGGTACCTCTGAGCCAACACTCAGTTAGGCCTGAGTGCTTCGTGCCACCGCTACATGGGACCAGTACTCTGACACTGGAAAAGGGACTTAGGTGTAAGTTAAGACGGTGTGTTACACCACAAACCGTACAATTTTAACTGAAGAACCGTAAATGTTGACTGGAGAACCGTAAAATGTTTGTGGTACCGTCAAACGGCCGGCCGTCGCCACCGTAAACCGCCCACCGCTGCATGGGATCCAGCCCTTGAACAGTATCCAACAACTCCTCTCCTTCGCTGTTGTGCAATCGCAGGCAGCAGTGGAGGCAGCAATGTCTGCCTCCTCAGCGAATCACGGTTTGCACGCCTCCTAGCATCCTCTCCATACGTGGACAGCAGCCTGCAGCAGCAGGGGCAGCACATGGTCCGGAGCCCACACCTGCGCCGCCCGATGAGGGAGCCATGAAGCAGTGTCGTACTGTCCTTATAATTGAGTATTCAAGGTACTATGCACATGACCAGCAGCCTGCAGCAGCAGGGGCAGCACATGGTCCGGAGCCCACACCTGCGCCGCCAGAAGAGGGAGCACTCAAGCAGTTATGTTTGAGTGAAGTATTCCGGTCATGCACATGAACCCCAGCATGCGGTGTCTGGAGCAGCACATGCTCCTGTGCCGAGCGCCACGTGGGGTTTAGGGTTAAGGGTTTGTATGAGGTTGGCCGCATTAGTTGATCAGCCGCACCTGTCACTTCCGCCTGTAAAAGTGTGTGAAGAAGCATGCAGTTGCCCGAGTTTCATAAGCGTGAACCGGGGGCATTGCTCATGTGCAATCAACACGCCATGCATGTCTAATGTTGCACGCATGGCGTGTTGCATGCATGCATGAATGCACGCTCACACACCCAGCACGAGCGACCATCCCATGTGGTGCTCTGCTGTGTTGAGGGTGGAGATGACGGTTCATGCTCTCCGGCACTTCAGCCCAGTGGTTTGAAGAAGTAGAAGGTTCGTTTCTTTCGTCAGCATTTCTCTGTAGAAAGACGTACACTAGATCTGGACCAAGGGATCTCCTGATCTGGATCCTGATCTGGATCAGGGGATCCCCTGATCTGAATCCTTAAGTCTAACTGGTCAGGAAGTTGCTATGGTTTCAGATTCAAATGTAGTATGCGTCCTTCCTTGGTAATTAGGCTCGTTACTCTCAGCAGTTCGGCATGGTCGCAACAAATTGAGTAGTCGAGTGTGCGAGATCTGCTGAGTGGACGGTTGGGTTTTCAAAGAGAGAAATGTTACATATATAAACATGTGGCATGTACATGTGCTGATCCGAGCGTCGCTTGAGCTGCTGTGCCATATAAGTGTGCTACAAGGCATCTAAAGCTATCAATACATATGCTGTGGAAGTGCGTTGCGCTGAAACAATGTTCACGGTTTTAAATCTGATTTATGTTCAGAATAGATGCAAAGTGCCTGTGTTCACTAGTGTCCCGCTGTAGCCGCTGCACATGCTGCCAGCAGGGGACTGAGGCACAGTCTGCACAGGTTGAGCTTCTGTCCATGGAGCTTAGGTATTTGTGATCACGTGACATCTAATTTTACCATATACCGGTAAATGGGTCTTAAGCGCATAATATATTTTGACTATATCACCGATGTTTGTGTGGATTGCCAATTTGTGAGGCTAGAAGCTGGTATCATGCAGAAATTTGTGTCCATCGATGTCTTTCCTGGGGTAGCTAATCATGCCCTGGTGGCTGCTTTGGTGGCTTGCTTGCTTTTATGCGTGGCTTGGGTTTAGGGTTTCAAGGTTTAGGGTCTTGATCTGCAAGAAGAATAAGCTAAGGGACCTAGTACTGTGAGTCCTCCATAATAATATGGGAAGGATGCCTTTGTTAATTTGTTTGCTCTCCCTGAGGACTGCATTCCGGACTGCATTTAAAGAAAGCGTGTTGTGATGCCCGAGGGAAGGCAAATCAAATATACGGTTGTCAAGGTTGGCGAACCGTATAGTATCGGGCGAACCGTACAGTATGAGCGTATCCGTATAGAGGCAGGCGAACGGCTCCTTGCTTGATGGGCGAAGCGGAAGTTGGTTGTCGGTGGTCGGGAGTTGAGGAGGCTGGGTTGGTCATTGTAAGCGGTGGTTGCACTGTGCAGGGTAATGCGATGGCTGGGTATTGCCCGGATTTCGCAGCTTTCTTTCGGAATGAGGAGGCTTTGCATGTCGCTGGTATGCAAGCCGCTTTGTTGTCGGTGAACTCGCACGCGCGGATGGGCTGTTATGTCCCTGTACTGTGTGCGGACGACGCGCCCTGGTCCGTCGTCGCGTCCTGTGCTGGTCAGCTGCGGTTGCCTGCGTTCAAGATTCAACATCTTGGTGAGAAGAGAAAAACGGTACACTGTATTCGGTGCAGGTTTTAGTTGGAGAGGTGGTGAAAATACTGCCCCAGCTGATGTTCCTGTGTCATACCTTTCGTTTGGATTATGTGCCGTGGGCTGGGTTGGCATATTGATCTCACCTCCGTCATCATATGATGGTTGTTGTGAGTCCGTGACGTTACACCTCTGGGCCCGGCTTAAATGAAGCCCAGCCACGTCGGCAAATATTGAGACAGCTAGGAAGGTCAAGGGAGAAGGTTGGTGTGAGTGAAAGCGAGGCTGAGGTGGCTGCCCAATGGTTGTGCCTTTTTGTCAAACACTCTTCCCGCTGAAAAACAACGGATTCACAGAGCTCACAACCTGAAGCCCAAGGAAACGATGGGTAAACTATGGCATCATGTGCCGGGAGGACATCCGCTCATGAACCAAACTTTCACCCAGAAAATACGCAAGAGCTTCATCATGAACAACGGGGGGTCACTGGTTTTCGCGTCCTAGCGTATCAAATGCCTGCACCGGTTAATGCGCACATGTCCCATGCATCCAATGTTGCTCTGCTGGACTGTAAAACTTCACAAACTTCAGCCTGTGATTCAATTGGGCACGAAAGCATTACACCCTGGCCTGTATTACTGGTAGGCAGGACATCTGGGAAATGATAGAAGGAATCCCAGGATACCCGGAAACAGCCTTCCATGACTGTCGGAGAGGCGTGGCAGGGCATAGGAACAAGGTCACCTCTCACAGCGCTGCACTGTCACACCTGCTTGCTCATTCAAAGGCAACATCCAAGTCCAAGTCCTCGTTTCCTACCTCGTTTCCTGCCTCGGAACTGAAGCCGTATCGCCCCAAGGGGCAGGCCAACCGTGTTTTGCACCCCAGCATACGAGATCAAATACCGGAACACTTTAGCGCATTAAGCATCATATTTGCATCAATCATCCTGAAACTTCTCGTTTCTAACGTCGATGCGTTGCGGGCATTTGGCAGGGCATTTGAGTGGTGCATGTGTCATCTCAACCGTTGATTACGCATGGATTCGATCCAGATTCGACCATATCGTATTTAAAAAAATGGCACTCGGAGGTGCGGGAGTGCGGGACCGGTACACGAAGGTGATGCGTAGGCGTTGCGGGCGGGAATGTGGATGCGGTATTGGGGGGCGCTATTTGTTACGTACGGTAAGTTCGTACATCTGAGGTATGAACCATCAGCCGCATAAATTAAGCATCGCTGTAATCATCCTCAAACGGTGTTCCGTCTTTGACATCGTGGTAACACAGCCTTACTTCTGAGGTGAGCTTCAGGCCGGGTCATCACTGAACTGTCACAAAACACGTGCACGATACCGGTAAATACCGACACAGTGTCACGCGCACCCTTCAGATTACGACCCCGCCCCTGCGAGCCAGATACCGGCGAGACGCAAGGCTGATTTGATGAAAGGCAAGTAGAACATAATGATGTATCTCACTCGCATGAACAGCTTCGCAGCATCAACATGCCTCGTAATAAGCATCTTAACGACGTCACTTTTTCGATGTATGTGCAGCAATGTCAATCTTCTCACACATGCTATGCTTCGTTGGACTACTTGTGTTCCTTGGAGTCCTATGTGACGCAGCCAGGTTAGTGATGGTTAGGTGATCGACCCGACTCAGGTAGCGCTGAGTGGTCTGATTATCGTCATGCTGCATCGCACACATAATACTTGTATTCATGTGTTGCATCATGAAGCATGCACATGTCCGGTATGTGCCATGCGGGTCGAAGCAGCAGTAAGATAGCTACTACCGATGGTACCGACCGACCAAAAATGGTAGTATACGGTATGCCGCGTCCCACCGAAGCTGTTATTAACATGCACCGGTAGCAGATGTGACGTTTGTGATCAGAACCCAATCAATACATCCAGGACCTCTTTATCTCAATAGGTCATCAGCTTCGTGTATCACGCCAATGTACACGACAGTCTGCCTTGTGAGCGCATGCATGCTGGGAGTTGAAGTACTGCCTTGCTTGCACCTCTTTCGAATACTTGATGTGGTCGCCTGTACCCTGTCTGTCCCGCCTTAAATTTGCTTGGAGTAGGTGGTGGCCATCGAATCTCGAACTTGGTCGGAATCTCCCTCACAATGTGCCACTCTTGTCACTGATACAACGTACGTGAATGCCGTACAATCCATGTTGAGCAGTTGTACAAAATCTTGCCTCACACGGTACACAATCTGGCTATGACTGGGCACCCTTAATGCCTTCATTTGCGTCACTGCTGGTCCTGAGAGAGACCCATTGCAGGCAGGTGCTTCAATAAATCACTTAGCCATCACCTAGCGTCTCCTCATTCCAGTCATCCTAACCTCCCATCATGCCATGTGCCCACACAGAGACGCTGGTTCCTTCGATATCAAGGTGCAAGCCCTTCGGAAGGCAGCAGGAGATGAGACTAGGCGTGTGGCTCGCAAGCTCGTAGACGCACTCGATGGGGCAAGTGACCTGGACCTATCAGATCTCCGTATGGACCGTAAATTGATGACAGTAATGGCAGGTTGCTATGGTGGTTATGGTGGTTACGGTAGCTATGGTGGTTACGGTGGCTATGGTGGCTATGGCGGCTATGGTGGCCCTTGCAGCCCTCCACCCTACGGAGGCTCTATGGATGCGCAGGCCTAGTTCGGTCGCTTTTAAGCACCGCTCTTGCACCCGACCGCAATATTTCTTTAGGACTGGTATTTTTCTAAGGACCGCTCTTGCGCCTGATGTCATACAGTCACAATACCGGTATATTACCGGATATGTGACGGATCCGTATACCTCGTATTTTCAGTAACGGCGTCTCAGTAGTTCCATTCATGGAGGTTGAGTTCTAGGATAAGCCCCGCAGCCTGACTTTCCGGGTTGCGCTGAGGCAGACAAGTGCCGAACAAATATACTTAATTCGGGCCTGCCGGGACCTTGTACCCTGCCGGCCTCTTGTCTTCTCACTTTTGTCCCTTGAAAGGACAGGCTCTAAAAGTGTAACTAAGAAGTACCCGTCTATCCTAAAGGTACCCAGACTCTACATCATCTATAAGCCAGTACCAAACTAGTCACGTTAAGCGTCTCACCAGAGACGATAGCGTAGCAAGTAGTCAGCGCCCTTCAGAAGCAAAGGTGGGAGATACTTACCAAAGCGTGCCGCAAGTATATGCAACTTGCGGTGCCTACCTGACAAATCGCTGGCTTTCGACTTTACAGGCAAAAGTATTGTCCACATAAGAGACTCTCACAGAAAGATCAGGACCCAGAGGTGTAACGTCAGGGCCCAGCTCTAAAAAACGGCTCAGCCGCGTGGGCGCCTAATTAACGGGTTGGGAGGAAAGAGCGAAACAAACACAAGGGGGCAGGTTGGGGAAAAGGAGGACTGGAAAGTGGGGAATAAAGTGTAGGGATGGACAAAAGGCTCGAAAAGAAAGACAAAGAAGTTCCGACCTTTGAAAAAATTTACGCCTCGACGATATCTACCACGCTTTCTAGAAAAATAGGGCATCCCACCCAAGCCTGCCCCGGTACAACCCGAAGAAGTCTCTAGCACCGCTCGAAGGACCTGCCCATCCCCCCTCCCTAAGTTGATCCTGCACGCTGGAGCACAGAAAGCATGCATGCAATGCGTCCTTCACATGCTCGCCGCCTCCCCTAGACCAACATCGCCGGCACCACACAAATCGTTTTTGTACATGCTGTGCTGCTTGTTCGGATATATAACCACCGGTTCTTAGATTGCTCTGATGGAGCCCGCATGCCGGCCACTCTTCCAAGTGATGTCAATGTCATGGGATAAAAGTGAAGAGCGCCTGATCAACAGGGTTTTTCAATTGTGGCGCAAGGGAAGGAGTAAAACATGGTACGATTTTGTGACTGCACATTAAAGGAGCCAATCAACTAATGAGACAATTTCAGTGTACAGAAACAGCACCAGACTATGGATGTTTACGCTCCAGCGTCACTATTCATGCATTGGGAATATGAGACAGATTTCTGTTAACCGTTTCGGGCACGAAACAAGCCAAGACAGCAATACAAAACAGTCCCACACCCCACGTGCTCACCCTTGCAACACATACACAACTGATGACCCGTGAGTGGTGCAGGGATGAACGTTACTTTGTGGCTTTTGGAGTCTAGCCGAACATCAGATTTGGTGAATGGGACAGGTGTCTGCAAACCGGCTTTAGCACGTCGTACTCCCAAACAACGAAATGTACACTATAAAATCAGTGCCTTCTCCCACGCCACTGCGACGCCTGTCAAACGCACAGACTCAACATTCAAACAACGTCACCCCATTGTCGAATAACCGGACCCCACCCACAGGCCCCAACGGAAATGAATATGCATGTTTGCCACAGCGCCAAGAATGGCGCGTCAGGCCTGTGAGAGTCTCAGAATTCCAGATTCTGCTTGGTCCATTCGGTCAACAAGAAAACGCATTGGACTTGTGCACACAAAGCACATCAATAAGTAACACAAATATCTGACACTGCAAACCGTGAATCCTTCGCAGAGATCTCTCTGGTCCTGAGCATCCCCCCAAACAATATGACAGGCCTTCACCATGCCACCAATCACCAAACGCGATGCAGGAACACCCTGCAACACCTCCGCAGGATCCCGTAAGAATCCGATACAGCTGACGTGAGATACCTAGCCACAAGCGAGACGCAGGTTCTCAAAGAAAAACATGGCGCAGAATGTAATAAAAATGGCATGGCGTTGGGTGTGTGTGTGCAGATGCCGAGGTCCTAAGAAATATAACGTAACTCAGTTGTTTTCTAGACAACTATTTCTAGAAAACATCCAAGTTACCGTACATAGATACCGTACATAAATACCGTACATAAATACCGTACATAAATACCGTACATAAATACCGTACATAAATGCCGTACATAAATGCCGTACATAAATGCCGTACATAAATACCGTACATAAATACCGTACACAAATACCGTACATAAATACCGTACATAAATACCGTACATAAATACCGTACATAAATACCGTACATAGACGTACATAGTACTCTAGCTACTGAGAAAAGAAGTTGCACCCGTGTTCCCTCAAAGCTGGGTGGCAGCCACCGCACCTATGGCAGCCACTCCACCAGCATTTGATACTATGTCAAATCCACATGTATCATCATCATCAACTTGACATCAAGAAGTCTGAAAACTTGCCCACATTCTGGTCCCAATGCACCGGCGCGCTCTACATCATGTCATTTGCGCCCATAGCTGGGCACGAGGAGGATATCACAGATTCACAACAGATGGCAACGCATTCATACCTTCCTCCCCTGAGATCCAAATCACGACACTCGCATAGTTCCTGACCACCATAAGAGTCCCCTCAGGGTCCCTCAACCACAGATGATCCTTCCTCCGCACCACCTTGAACTGCACCGACTTAGTACCGCGCCATCAAAGTATCATCACAGTCCCTAAAGAAAGGAAGAAAGACTACTCCTCCGCCGAAGCAGGATGCGTGAGAAGTCCTTAAAACACCAGCCCACCGCCCATGTCAAGCCACTGTGAAATAAAGCTTACGATATCGGGCTATATTGCACTGTAACCGCCTGTTTCTTTTTCTTTGTTGCTTGTTTGGGTCCTTAGTAGCAGACTTTGGAACTTTGGGTCCCAATCAGAGTTTTTGTTTGTTGCTCCTCGCCTATTTGAAACGGCGAGATAAAGCTTCCCTACAGCTCTCAAAACACGTTATTGGGCTGCTTCACGCGCGAGGCCTCGCCTATTCAAACGTTGGAAGGAAGATTGCGTGCAGCCCCGCAGACGACCTTTGAAGGCGGGTCTTCAAGCCCAGACAACTAAGCCATCAACTCCAACCCAGCCCTCACATCTTCGGCGTCAGCGCGGCTCGATGTAGCTGAATTGTAGCTGAGGCCAACCTTCATAACCATGATCCCAGAGTAGGCTATGAAGGCTCATCCACAGGTCCAGTCCTCCACGCCTGCTAGTCCTCATCCGACTCAACCTTCATAACCATGATCCCAGAGTAGGCTATGAAGGTGCCTGTCCCCATGGTCTTCCCCTGCTTGACCCATTCTCCTGGGGCAACCGCACCACCCCGGCAGCTGTGGACCTGGGGGAGACAGAAAGAGTGCAGCAGCGATAGCCTAAGATATGCATATAGAGACGCTTACACACAAAAAAGGCAAAGAGGGATGCAATCATTCAAAATAGGGACCCAAATTTCCAATTACCTTCTCCTGTCAGGCGGTTGGACTCTTCCTGCCCGGCTGTTCAAACCAGGCTGTTCAAACCAGGCTGTTCATACCAGGCTGTTCATACCTAACCTTTCACACCCAGTTCTTCCCAACAGGCTGCTCCAACTAGGCTACTTTTACAGGAAGGCCAAGCTGCTTTACACCAGGCTATAAATACCAGGTTGTTCATACCAATATGTCCACACCGGAGCACCATCCTATCAGGCTGTTCCTACTACCCTGTTCATACCAGCATGACCGGCTACGCCCAACAGGCTGTTCATACCGAATAACCAGGATATCAGGTTGTTCATATCAAGCACCTTATAGCGCCCAGCCCAGCTGGGTTCAGGGTTTAGGGTTCAGACGTCTCGGTTTCCCTCCCAACCCCAAACCAAGAAAAAAAATCAGAGGCCTGGTTCTGAGACGAGAGAGTCAACCCTCAACCTTCAACCAGGCTGCTCACCTTTGAGCGCCCAGCTCGGCAGGTTTCGGAGCTCCGCAGCCGCTGCAAGGTTTCCAGGATCTCCACAAACGACGGTCTGCATCGGTGGCAACATCACGCAGCCCACTCGCAGGAATAGACAAACAGACCAAGCGCAGCTAGGTCACGGAGCTGCGTTGCCCATCACCTCCTGTGCATGCTTCCTATCTGAAAAAAAACATAAAAACACGTAACACATTCCTGCAGCCTGCTCCCATGTCCCGGCGACTCACGGATAGATTACAGAGCTGCGTGTCCCTCAACAATCAACACATACGTGCCTGACACTCTGACCACACACAAGCACACACACACACATTCCTGCTGTCTATCCCCATGTCCCAGCGACTCACGAATACATCACAGAGCTGTGTTTATTTGCTGTCCCTCAAGTCCTCAACCCATGCACACGTTTCCTGTCACATGTGTCTGACACTCTGACCACACACACACACACACACATGCACACCCACAGATGCACACACACACACACACGCATGCACACATGCACACCCACAGATGCACACACACACACACACACACACACGCATGCACACATGCACACCCACAGATGCACACACACACACACACACACACACACGCATGCACACATGCACACCCACAGATGCACACACACACACACACACACACACACACACACACGCATGCACACATGCACACCCACAGATGCACACACACACACACACACACGCATGCACACATGCACACCCACAGATGCACACACACACACACACACACGCATGCACACATACACACCCACAAATGCACACGCACACATGCACACACACAAACATACCTGCTGTCTGCTACCATGTCCCAGCACCGCTTTGCCAAGTCCACGAATGCCTTAGGGCAGCTGGAAATGAATTGCGGCCTCAGTTTTTCCTGAACCACTTTGTGTCCCAGGAGCGTTGAGGGCACTCCGTCAAACGCGATCGCTGAGGTGAACAGCTCCCACAAGATGATACCAAACGCGTAGCTGCATGCAGGAGGGCGGGGGGGGGAGAGCAGAGCACAAGATGATACCAAATATGTAGGTTCACAGTTCACACAAGGGTGGAGGGTGGAGGGTGGAGCATGGAAGGATAAGCGAGGGCAGAGCAGGCCCTGAGGGGGCAGCGCAGGTGAAGAGCTCCCACATGTACAACCAAGCGGGGTCACAGCATATGATGACACCAAACGCGTTGCTGCAGGCAAGGGGTGGGCCCGAGGGGGCAGCCAAGTGAGGGCAGAGAGCAGGATGGCAACAAAAACACGCAGCTGCATTTCGACTTTTAACAAACACAACACGCGCATTTCCGGCCTCTTAGGCGTCCAATGCCTTGCACTCAGCTCCTCTCATCCGTGCCTCTAGTGCTATGTGCATCACATGGCCATAAGACATACAATTGAACGCATAATTTCCAATTCAAACTCTAATTGAAACGCACGCACTCTTCGGGACACTCCAATGTCCAATTATTTGCGATGAAGCTCTCTCATCAGTACCTCAAGCACCAGGAGAGTACTCCAGGCCATGGAACAGGGAATCCAAGGAATCATTTCGATTTACAATTCGAATTTCAAACACATACACACACAACTTTGCTTGCTCATTGATATTTCTGACACTTTGCTCTGCAGGGGCCTCACCTGCACCTCTGGCGCCCTTTGCGTCAGATCGCCCTGGACTACTAAATCCCACGCATCAATTCGAAATTTAAACAAACACACTCACGCGTCCAAAATTCAAACACCCGCACTCACACGTCTGAGGCCTTGCTCTGCAGCCCTCTCATGAGAACCTCTGGCGCCATGTGCGTCAGGGTGCCCTGGAAGCTCTTGCTGATGTGCGTGTCAGACGGGTCCACGCGCAGGCTCAAACCAAAGTCGGAGATCTTGGCCGTGATGCCGCGGTCCTCTGTTTCACTCGTCTGTAGCAAGATGTTTTGGGCCTGCAAGCAGGTAGGCATGCATGGGGGTTGTAAGACGGGTGTTGGCACTCGTGGGCCTACAAGCATGCGTTCTGGAGGTCCGTATGCAGGCTCAGCCCAGAGTCAGATATCTGGGCCATGATGCCGAGGTCCTCGGTTTTACAGGCCTGCAGGCCGGAGGGCATGCATGGGTGGCATGCATGTGGAGGTTTGCATGGGGAGGCAAGCATGGGGATGCGTGACTGGGGAGGCATGAATGGGGAAGCATGAATGGGGATGCTTGAATGGGGAGGCATGACTGGGGAGGCATGCATGTGCAGGCATGCATAGGGAGGCGTGCATGGGGAGGCAAGCATGGGGATGCGTGACTGGGGAGGCATGGATGGGGATGCATGAATGGGGATGCTTGAATGGGGAGGCATGACTGGGGAGGCATGCATGTGCAGGCATGCAAAGGGTGGCGTGCATGGGAAGGCAAGCATAGCCAGGAAAGAATAAGGAGGCATACATGGGGAGGCATGCATAGGGAGGCATGCATAGGGAGGCACGCATGGGGAGGCACGCATATGGAGGTATGCATATGGAGGCATGCATGGGGATGCATGCATGTGGAGGCATGCGTAGGGAGGCATGCATGTGGAGGCATGCATATGGATGCATGCATGGGGAGGCATGCGTAGGGAGGCATGCATATGGAGGCATGCATATGGAGGTATGCATATGGATGCATGCATGGGGAGGCATGCGTAGGGAGGCATGCATGTGGAGGCATGCATGGGCAGTACGTTGGATGTGTGGAGGTGCGGCATGCCCTGCACTGAGCTGCAATAGGCTGTCGGCAGCACCTGCCCTATCACTACCCTACACCAACCTTTAGGTCCGAGTGAAGCACGTTGGATGCATGGAGGTGCAGCATCCCTTGTGCAATGTCTATGGCCGTGTCCAGCACAGCCACGTAGTCTACATCTAACAAGAAGCCCCCTGACGCCGCCTCCCTCGAGAAGACACCCTGGTCCAATGCATCCCGCAGGTTGCCGCAGTCGCAGAACTCTAGGACGATTTGTACCTGGCAGACAAGCAGGAGGGCAGAAGGAGGGACGGGTTAGGAGGGGGAAGGGGGGGAATGAGAGAGGGTGTTTCCCTACCCCGATGCCCATTGCCGTACGAAGTCCCGGGTGTTATGTGATGCTTAGATGGCTGCAATGGCAGAACTCTGGCACACACCCCCTATTGAAATTGTCTTGCCGGCAGTGTGAGAATGTCAGGAAATTGCATGAAGAAAATCTGTATTAGAGGTTGAGGTTTAAGGATGAAGAGCAAGCAATCTGGACTTGAAGGCAGGGTGGGCAGGTGTGTGGGAGGACTGACTACCGCAGTCACATAACTTGAGCACAATCTGGACCTGTAGTGCTCAATGTTTCGGGCTAGGGATTAAGGGTGAATGGCTTAATTTCGCATCAATTTCGACCTCAAGTGTCTAGTGTTTAGGGTTACAAATCCAGGTTCAAGGGTTACCAATCCAGGGTTAAAACCTAAAATGCGTGCTTGCGGGCAGGACGAGTGTGACAGCTCTTTGCAGCCACAGAACTCGAGCACAATCTGATCCTGAGGGGTTCAGGGTTTTGAGCTTAGTTTCCCGCCATGGTACCTGCAGCGCCTGCATGGCCGGCTTGTTCACCGAGTCGGGCCTGCTGAGGGTCGAGTCGCGCCTGCTGAACGGCTTGTTCACCGAGTCTGGCCTGCTGACGGTCGAGTCGCGCCTGCTGACTGGCCTGGGACTGCCGCTGCCGGACGTGTCCTGACGGCTCAGCTGATGCACCGGGCAGCTCAGGCCGTAAGACAATATGCCGACAGGCTCGGGTATGCCCCCGCGGTGAAAGATCGCGGCGTGGGGCGGCATGGCCCCGGCCGTGGTCTGCGGCGGCGTGGTCGTACGTACGACGGGACGGACCCCGCCGTGGACGGGCGAGGCGCCGAGCGGCGAACAGTTGCTGCTGGGCGGGGAGTGGCCGCCAAGCGGCGAGTGGTTGTTGCCACCGCCGCTGGGTACTGATTGGTTCCCTCCGGAAGGGGGCGATTGGTGCATGCCGCCGCCGCCGCCGCCGCCGGGCACTGATTGGTTCCCTTTGCAGAGTGGCGATTGCTCTAAGCCTCCATCGCCACCGCTGGGTATATTCAGATCCATCTGGTTGGGGTTCTTTGGCAGCGTGTCGATCAGCGGGTTCTTAACAATAACCAGGTCGTCCGCCCCCCCATCCATGAAGGGCTTGAGGCTGTACGTATGCGTCTGCGTGATGTTGAGGAAGGGGTTACAAGGGGTTACAAGAGTGCGGCTGGGGTCACATGGGTGCGGGTGGAGTTACAAAACAGCGCAGGCGGTGCACTTGAGCAATAAGGGGGAGAGGAGTTAGAAGATGCTCCCAGGAGGTTTACATAGGGGCGGCTGGGGTCACAAGGGTACGGGTGGAATCAAAAAAAGTTCAGGCGGTGCAATTGAGCATAAGGTGGGGAAGAGTTAGAAGATGCTCCCAGGAGGGTTACAAGTGGGCGGCTGGGGTCACATGGGTGCGGGTGAAGTTACAAAACGGTCCAGGCGATGCACTTCAGCAATGGGGTGGGGAGGAGTTACGACTGTGCGTCGAGCAGTTACACGGATGCAGGTGGAGTTACAAGCGTAATGCTGGCGACGAAACTGGACATTGGAAGAGGATTCAGTCCTGAATGTGCACCAAGGAGGTTGAGGGGAGCAGTTGGAGTTACCTTGACTATGTTGGGATGGCTCAGTGAGCTGCTGATGGCGGCCTCCACAATGGCTGAGTTCAGAGCTAAGGATCTAGGTTTAAGGGCTCACGGTTTCGGAGTTACCTTGACTATGTTGGGATGGCTCAGTGAGCTGCTGATAACGGCCTCCACAATGGCTGAGTTCAGAGCTAAGGATCTAGGTTTAAGGGCTCACGGTTTCGGAGTTACCTTGACTATGTTGGGGTGGCTCAATGAGCTGCTGATGGCGGCCTCCATAATGGCCATGCGCTGGTTCTTCTCAGCGCCGCTCATGTTGGTCGGCAAAAGCATGTTCTTGATCGCGACTTCCTGACCGCGCCAAATGCCGCGGTAGACCTTGCCGTACTGCGGGACATCAATGTTTCAAATTCAAATTTCAGTACCGGTATCCGCCATTAATGATTGTGGGAAACAATATGATATTGATCTCGACTTCCTGGCCAAACCAGATGCTGCGGCAGATCTTGCCAACCTGTGGGAAGTTAATTTCGAATTAACATTCATATAGAAATACAAGATCCGCCGCTCATGATTGTGGGAAACAATGTCTTCTTCATCGCAGCTTCTTGGCCGTGCCAGATGTCGCGGCAGACCTTGCCGTACTGCGGGACGTCAGTTTCAATCCACGAAATTCAGTACTGGTATCAGCCGTAAATGATTGTGGGAAACAATATGATATTGATCGCGACTTCCTCGCCAAACCAGATGCTGCGGCAGATCTTGGCAACCTGTATGAAGTCAATTTCAAATTCAAATTTAAAATATCTGCCCTTCATGATTGTGGGAAACAATGTGTTCTTGATCGCAACTTCTTGGCCGTGCCAGATGTCGCGGCAGACCTTGCCGTACTGCGGGATGTCGAATTCAAATTCAAATTCAAATACAGTCTCTGCCGCGCATGATTGTGGGAAGAACCGCGTTTTGATCGCAACCTCCTGGCCACGCCAGTTTCCACAGCAGACCTTGCTGTACTGTGAGGGGGGCGGCTGGATCAGGAATTTCAATTTGAAACCCTAATCCAATTGCCGCAGCACATGCTACCATTCTGGAAGACAATTATGGGATACGGCGGGGTAAGCCGTACTGAAGAAACAAATTGAAAGATCCAATCCAATCCAATCCAATCCAATCCAATCCAATCCAATCCAATCCAATCCAATCCAATCCAATCCAATCCAATCCAATCCAATCCAATCCAATCCAATCCAATCCAATCCAATCCGATCCAGATTTTTTCATCCTAGTGGGAGAGAAGCCTAGCCCGCCCTGCCACGACTGAAAGATCCTGGACCCATCAGAATGAGCTGCTCGATCCACAAGACCCGCACTCTTTCATCCCTCTAGCCCGCCCTGTCACTATTCACAGGTTTGTAGCCCATGCATCGGACTTACTGGCTCCAAAAGATCCACACTTTTTAATCCGTCCTCCCTCATCACCATTGGTGACCTGCTGGATCCGAATCCCACCAGGATGACCTGCTGGATCCAGATACCACCAGCATGACCTGCTGGATCCAGATCCCACCAGGATGACCTGCTGGATCCAGATCCCACCAGGATGACCTGCTGGATCCAGATCCCACCAGGATGACCTGCTGGATCCAGATCCCACCAGGATGACCTGCTGGATCCAGATCCCACCAGGATGACCTGCTGGATCCGGAACACACCAGGGTACCCTGCTGGATCTCGTTTCTGTTCCCCCCCTCCCCGTGGATGTTGCTGGTCCACACTTTTTCACACTGGCGGTACACTAGCAGTGTGGCAAGCCCTGTTACCACTCACAGATCCGGAGCCCATCTCCTTCAGCTGCAAGATCTCGTTGCTCTCGCGCCCCTCCTCATGATTATTGCTGATCTGCTGCCGCACACTCTCCATCAGCTCCGAAGCCAGGTGCTTGCTGCCCGCAGACCTGGGGATGGAACACCCAGGGGATGGATGGGACGCCATGGGGAGTGCTAGAACAGTAATAGGAGTGATCGGAAAGGAAGGGGAGTGATGGAACAGTAGTAAGATTGATGGGACAGTCAGGGGAGTGATGGGACGATAATGGGAGTGATGGGACAGTCAGGGGAGTGATGGGACGGTAATGGGAGTGATGGGACAGTCAGGGGAGTGATGGGACAGTCAGGGGAGTGATGGGACAGTCAGGGGAGTGATATGGGACAACAAGGGGATGGCACTACAGGTTACCGGTGAATAAATTCTGTGTTCTTACTGACCAGAAGTAAAACACAATCATGTTTTTATGGTAGCCTGCTCAGGGCGACGGCCCAACGGGTGGCGGTTCTTGTGCACGCTTCAGGAAAATCCTTTATTCGCTCACTCAATGCAGGATGTGGCTACAGCCCCAAGCTGCATAGTTTCCTTAACCTCCAAGCCCCAGCAGGGCATACCTTTCATTCTTTTTCTATTTTTATTCACTCAATGCTTTGCTTTGACAGCAAGAGAATGTTGATGGTCCTACCAAAGGGGCTGGCACTGCCACTTCAATAAATTGCGTGTGTCCAGATGTCCACCGCCACCATAGGCATCTCAAAAGAACGTACTTGTCTCCTCAATTCCTTCCTTCAACATTGAGCTACATGCTGATAGTGAATGAAAACAAGATTTAAGATAGACGCGTCTGCAGAGACTGGAGCCCCCCCCTTCCTAGACTCCCCCCACCTGCCCGCCGGCCCCTTCTTAAGCTGCCCCCCTCCCACGCGGCTGCCGCTTCCCTCCCCTGTCCCCCTCCACTGAGGGGTCTCCACCGGATCCCTTCACTCCCCCCCTCTCCCTACCCCTCATCTGACCCCCACTCTCCCCCCCCCACACACCTGCTCCCCCCATCTCCCTCCCCCTCCCCCTCCCCTCCCCTCCCCCCTCCAATCCCCTCCCCTCCCCCCCCCCACCAGCCAGACAGGCCAACAGATTCCGAGTCACCCGCTGTGCTTGAATCCCCCCCCTCTCTTGCCCCCTCTCACCAGCCAGATGGGCCAACAGATTCCGAGGCACTTGCTGTACTTACCCAATATCCTGTTGCCACTCACCTCCCAAGATCCGTCACCATACTGATGCAAGCAATCAGCTCATACTGCCTGGCCAGCAGCCGCTCCACGCGGCTCTTCTCCGCAGCCAACTCAGCCAGGACTTTCTGGGTCTCACGTTGCGCCTGGACCAGCTCAGAAACGTCCGTCTGGCGGGGGGGGGTGCGGGCAAGGATATAGGTTCAAATGCTGGACAGCATCAAACAAAAGCGCCTTCACGCCGCTTGTCTCCTCAGCCAAATCAGCCAGCATGTTCTGGGTCTCACGCAACCCCTAGATCAGCTCAGAAACGTCCATCTGGGGGGACTGGGGATCAGGAGAGGATTCAGTTTTTAATTTTAAGAAAAAATATCTGTGCAAGATTTTGCATGGTCTTGCCATAAGATTTTGCTAGGTCTGCTTGTTTTTTTAGCCAGATTTAACTGATGGAGAGCGTCAAGCAAAAGCGCCTTTACGTGGCTCGTCTTCTCAGCCATGTCAGCCAGCATATTATGGGTCTTAAGCTGCACCTGGACCAGCTCAATTAAGTCGGCCAGGGGAAGCGTGGGCCTGGGTTCAAAATTCAAATGCTCGAGGGCATCCAGCAGAAGCACGTCCACTCGGCTCTTGCCCTCAGCAAGCCCAGCCCAGGCTTCCTGGGTCTCACCCTGGACTTGGAACAGATCAAAAACGCGCGTTCGGGAGGTAGCAAGTTATTGAGTTAAGGGGGTCGAAGGGTGTCAAGATGAGATGCAGCTCCAATCGCCCTTGGTACACAATGAACCCCCAGAAGGGTAAACAGTGTGATATAGTAATATAAGTAGGGTTGCGTGCTTCGCGAGCCTAGATGCTGCGGAGCATATTAACCTCCATTCCCATTTTCAGGCCCTACCTCAAGCCGCTTTGCCAGGTCGGCCTCCACCTGCCTCTGCTCCGCCACCACCACAAAGTCTGAACTCATGTCATGTGGAGGGATGTCTGACAGGAACAGGCCGTGACTCTGCAGGCAAGCAACCAGGCACATGTGTGGGAGGGGAAGAGGCAGGCAGGCTGGCAAACAGGAACATGTATGGGCAGGCTTAGAGGCAGGCAGGCAGCCAGGTACACGTATGGCCAGGGCCAGGTACAGTACAGACAGGCAGACTAGCAGGTAGGTTAAAGCGAGAGCGGCAACTCCTCTCTCATCCCCTGCCCTCCTCCCACACACAGTCACTCTCTTCCACTCTTTCTCCACCCTCACCGCTAATTCCTCCCCCTCCCTCTCCCACCCTCCCTCCTCACTACCAACTCCTCCCCCACCCTCACCGCCAGGCATTGCCTTCCTCTCCCTCTATCTTCCTCCCGCCTAACCAACTTATTACACCAACTCACCGCCAGCTCCTTCCTTCCTCTCCCTCACCCTCCATCCCACCCCACTGCCAATGTCTTTCTTTCTCTCCCTCTCCCTCCACACCCCCCTCACCGCCAGCTCCTTCAAGTCCAGGATGCGCGGCGATCCCGTGAACAGCAACGCCTTGCTCCCATCCGGCAGCGTTGTGTTATTGAAGGCACCCTTGAGCTCCATGCCCGTTGAGGAACGCATGCGCAGCAGGCACACACAGGAGGCGCCCAGGCCAGACAGGACGTCAAAATCCCACGAAGTGTACGGGACGGATATCTGCGCCATGGGGAACAGAGGATGTTGCTTTAGGGGGCTGAAGCTAAATAGCAGCTACATCACACAGTAGGCACCCACGCCAAGCAAACACATCGTTTTCCACGATGTTTACGAGACAGATCTTAAAGTTGGGGAACAGAGGGTGTTGTTGTAAGGGGGGCTGGAGCTACATAGCAGCCAAATCATGCAGCAGGCCTGCAAGCCGTGAGGGACGTCAAAATCCCACGAGGTGCATGGGGCAGAGATCTGTAATGTGGGGCACACAGTGTGATGTTCTAGGGGGGCTGAAGCTTCATTGCAGCTACCTCCTGCAGTAGGCATGCAAGCTGTGAAAGACGTTTAAAGAGCAGCTGGCCGGAGGCCGGTCAAGGTTGGGCCCTCATCCGCTCAGTGGCAGCTGCCCAGCGGCCAGGCATAGGTCTTCCTGTGTGTAATTAATTTAAATGTGCTACGATCGGTGGTACACAAGTATATGCCAGTAGGGAGCATGTCAGACAGGGAACTCCAACAGCAGGGGAGCTCTCAAACCCTCATCACACACAAGCTACAACCTGCCCCCCCGAAAGAGAGCGCAGCTCAGGCGCCAATCTAAAAACCCCGAAGAAGAAGAGGAAAGCAATCTGCTCACAGCGCATGATCTGCATAGCTAGGGGCGCAGTCCTCCAAACTAAAACATGTGCAACAAAAGACTGCCCACGTGTGTTGGGTGCGGCTCGAGGCATCGCCCTCCACTCTAAAAATGGTCACACACAAAATGCTTGCAGCATATTGTGAGCTACCGCGGCTCCAAGTCTCACCTTGAATGCCTCCCTGATCAGCGAGCCTTTCTGCAGATCCGGGAGACTGAGACGCAGGCTCCGCCCAAGCTGTGATGGACAGGGGTGGAGGGGTAGGCAATTCGATATCAGGATGATTAAATAAATAAATAGAGATGGGAATAGGAGAAAGAGCGATGGGGGAGGGGGAGGGGGAGGGGGAGGGGGAGGAGGAGGGGGAGGAGGGAGGAGGGACGAGGGAGGGGTAGGGGTAGGGGGAGGAGGGAGGAGGGAGGAGGGAGGAGGGAGGGGGAGGGGGAAGGGGAGAGGGAGGGGGAGGAAGGAGGGGGAGGGGGAGGGGGAGGAGGAGGAGGGAGGAGGGAGGGGGAAGGGGAGGGGGAGGAGGGAGGGGGGGAGGAGGGAGGGGGGAGGAGGGAGGGGGGAGGGGGGAGGAGGGAGGGGGAGGGGGAGGGGGAGGAGGGAGGAGGGAGGAGGGAGGAGGGAGGGGGGAGGGGGGAGGGAGGGGGGAGGGAGGGGGGAGGGAGGGGGAAGGGAGGGGGGAGGGGGGGGAGGGAGGGGGGGAGGGGGAAGGGAGGGGGGAGGGGGGAGGGGCAGCACCACCCTCATGCGACTCATGTCATGCACCCATATGCGACCATGGCATGCCCCCCCCTCAAGCCAATCACCTGAACCACTCGCATGTCCTGGTCAATCACCATGTGAAACGGGAACAGGTCGTAAAACAGGTTTGGGGAGGGGCAGTACTGCCGCTCCACCGGCTGATCGACTTTCAAACGCCGCTGCGTCTCAAACGTGACGTTCCACACCTGGGCCAAGCACAGGGATGTGAACCGTCACGTCAGCACATGGATATGAAACGACACACCAGCACGGGGATACGGATGGGCACATCATTGCAGGGATACGAACCATCACATCATTACAGGGACACCTACCAGCACGTCCACCAACCACATCATTACAGGGACATCAACCAACACTTCAACAGAGGGATGTGAACCATTACAGCAGCACAGGGGCATGGAACTTCACGTACCTTTCAGGGACGTGAACAATCACATCAGCACATGGGCACAAAGCATTAACTTCACGACGGGACATGATCAAATAACAATTGATTACCCCATTAGCCAAGACCCTGCAGCAATTCATGCTGCCCAGAGATGCTGCTCATATAATCCCCCATTAGGGTGATCAGGCTTATGGGGTTGAAGGATCCCCAGAGATACCGTTCAAGGTTCAAGGTTGGACCATCTGCACCTCCTGATCCCACACCCTTTCTGCATGGCTAGCCCATGCAGACCGGGCCTCTTGGGGGCCGGCCAACACCTTCCATGCATTAATTTCGCCCGTTCAAGTGTGAATGAGCCAGTTTTGTAAAAGAGTAACTCGGATTCCTCACCTCGTGATCACTGCTGCCGTCGTCCCGCCCCCTCAGCAGCTGAAAATCAACAACCATGCCATAAATCCGCTCCGCAACTTCCTCACAGATCCCGACCACCCAAGAACTCAGGCCAGGGCGAGTGGAGCGGTAGTGCAGCTCCACTGACGAACTAGTCACCTTCAGGTAAAGAGTGGGGAGCATAATGAGTGATGTGTAATCAGTGATGTACTGATGTGTAAGGAGTGGGGATCCTAGGTAATGATGAGTGATGGCGATTTGCAATGAGTGGTAAACAAGGAGCTTCAGTGCAGGTCCACAGATGACTGGGTCATCTTAAAAACATGAAAAGTGGGGGGGGGGTATCGCGCGATGGCGTAGCAAATAATGTGTAATGAGTGATGTGTAAAGAGTGGTAAACGAAGAGGCCGGGCGGCGTGGAGCTGTACTGCAGCTCCCATTGATGCCCTTTATATATTGCAGAAACAAAGATCAGCTCTTAAGGAAGGTCTCATGTTGGGCGCATCCAACCCAGTGATTTCGTGTGCGTGTGTTTTAGCTACATCCAGCTACAAATTAGCTGCCATTTAGCTACCCTCAGCTACACGTTAGCTATATTCAGCTACACTGTAGCTAAATTCAGCTACAATTTAGCTACCAACAGGCCTCCATACAGGCGCCTCAGCAGCCCAAGCTGCTTACGCCTGTGACCCAGGCAAGTAAAGGATTTGCCCCAATCAGGCCTTCAGCAGAAGCAGGCCGGCCCGCCCAAGGTGGACGCGTGGCGGGAAAACATAAACATCTTCTTATTTCTTACCCCGCCCTGCTGCTCTTCGCGCACACACTTGTCCGGCCCTCGCAGCTGGCAGTTTAATACATCCAGGCATCCCCTGCCCCTCATGCCCCCCACTAAGGCATCCCCTGCCCCTCATGCCCCCCACTAAGGCATCCCCTGCCCCTCATGCCCCCCACTAAGGCATCCCCTGCCCCTCATGCCCCCCACCCAGACATCCCCTGCCCCTCATGCCCCCCACTAAGGCATCCCCTGCCCCTCATGCCCCCCACCCAGACATCCCCTGCCCCTCATGCCCCCCACCCAGACATCCCCTGCCCCTCATGCCCCCCACTAAGGCATCCCCTGCCCCTCATGCCCCCCACCCAGACATCCCCTGCCCCTCATGCCCCCCACTAAGGCATCCCCTGCCCCTCATGCCCCCCACTAAGGCATCCCCTGCCCCTCATGCCCCCCACCCAGACATCCCCTGCCCCTCATGCCCCCCACCCAGACATCCCCTGCCCCTCATGCCCCCCACTAAGGCATCCCCTGCCCCTCATGCCCCCCACTAAGGCATCCCCTGCCCCTCATGCCCCCCACTAAGGCATCCCCTGCCCCTCATGCCCCCCACCCAGACATCCCCTGCCCCTCATGCCCCCCACCCAGACATCCCCTGCCCCTCATGACCCCACCCAGGCATCCCCTGCCCCTCATGACCCCCACCCAGGCATCCACTGCCCCTCATGCCCCCCACCAAGGCATTCCCCACTGCCCCTCAAGCCCTTTCCCCAGCCTCTTTTTGCGCACCTTTTCCACCCTGAAGTCCGGTGAGTTGAACGGGGGCATGCCCAGGTTCAGGTGCAGGTGCATGTTATTGAGGCTGCTCCTCTGCCCCCAACTCTGCCCCATCCCGCCTCGCCCCTCTTTCAGTGTGCGCACCTTTTCGACCCTAAAGTCCGGCGGGTTGAACGCGGGCATGCCCAGGCTGAGGTGCAGGTGCATGTTATTGAGGCCGCACAGAAACTCCACAAAGCTGCGGCCCAGCAGCGAGATCAGCGTGCCATAGCCCTTGTCAAAGGAATCCTGAAAAACGAGGGGAAAGCAGTGACAATATACACTCAAGGTTAGACCTTGACGGACTTGGGCTCCACACATTCCATTCAGCAGCTGACAAACACACACAATCCAGCAGTTGACAACGTACACAAGCTTAGGCCCTGCCTGACTTGAGCTCCACACATTCCATTCAGCAGCTGACAAACACACAATCCAGCAGTTGACAACATACACAAGCTTAGGCCTTGGCCTTGACGGACTTGGGCTACACACACACCATCCAGCAGCTGACAAACACACACAATCCATTCAGCCGTTGACAACATACACAAGCTTAGGCGTTGGCCTTGACGGACTTGGGCTACACACACACCATCCAGCAGCTGACAAACACACACAATCCATTCAGCCGTTGACAACATACACAAGCTTAGGCGTTGGCCTTGACTGACTGGGGCTCCACAGACTACTCTTATATATTTTACATCGGGCACACTCCATTCATATGGTTGGCATTGGACAAACTCTATAAACACATATATTTGACATCGGCCTTGGCTTTGACTGACTTGGGCTTAACTTCCATCGACCCACATTGGGGGGCTGTAAATGTTTCTTTATCCTGCCTTCGCTCTAGCTGGGTTGTCTCAACCGGATTTGGCTATCGGCCCCTCGTGCAAAAACAGGAGGCAGCAGCGCTACCGCCCAGCATGGCTGATCTATAGCCATCCAGGGATGAGTGTAGGCTGAACCCTAAACATGACAATGACATGACATGACAATGAAGGGCCAGGCAGAGAGGCGCGCACACACACCTTCACAAAGTACCGCCCGAAAACGCGGCCAGCGTCGTTGGGAGTGACCTTGACCAGTTCGCACACGGCCTCCAGCAGGCTGCGCAAAGAGGTGCATGGGGAAGGGGGTGCATGGGGAGGGTGCAGGGAGGTGCATGGGGAAATCAAGTAATTAGATGAGCAAATTGAACAAAGAGGAAAGAGAAGAGTGTGTTAGCTGCTGTTCGTCTGGGCGAAGTGCTGGAGGGAGTGCATCTGGGCATTGGACATTGTTCACACCCCGGCTTCCAGCAGGCTGCGCTCACACGAGGGAAAAAGGCGCTGAAGATAAGAGGTCAGGAAACAGAGGTGGCATGAGCTGCTTGACGCCTGGGTGGCGTGCGTGTGGCTGGACATAAAACATGGAGCGCGCGCTGATCATGGATCGTATTCAAGCGCGCACGGACACAGCAGGGAGTGTTGGGATGTGCTGGGCAGCGTGGATGGCGCTTGCCGGCTGTGGCAGTGGTCTCTTATTGAGGGGGCCGAGCTGCACTAAGGCAATATCCGCAGAGTGTTGCAGCTGCCCCCTCGTCGTTGCTCTGCCTTTCTTTGGCAACAATCACGATTTCCACAGCGGTGGACAAGTAACTATTTTGGCAGGTTCAAATCGCCTGGATCACACAGCGTGGGTTACATGGCATGGGTCGCATGGCATGAGCCTAATGGCATGGGTCGCATGGCATAGGTTACACGGCATGGGTCGCATGTCATAGGTTGCATGGCATGGGTTGCCTAGCATGGGTAACATGGCATGGGTCGCATGACATGGGTTGCAGAGCATAGATAACATGGCATGGGTCGCATGGCATGAGTTGCATAGCATGGGTTACATGGCATGGGTCGCATGGCATGGGCTGCATGGCATGGGTTGCATGGCAAGGGTTGAATGGCGTGGGTTATACGGCATGGTTTGCATGGCATGGATCGTGGAGCATGGATCTCATAGTATGCAATGCTTTGCAGGTGCTGCATTGCATCGAATGGGCTGCATGGCGTGGGTCTTTGGCATGGGTCGCATGGAATGAGTTGCATGGCATGGATTGCATGGTATGGTTTGCATGGTATTATCGGCGTGGGTCGCTTGGTATGGGCTGCATGGTATAGCTAGCATGGCATGGATCGTATGGCATGGCCTCTTGGCTTTGGTCACATTGCGTTGGTCGCGTGGCATGAGTCGTATGGCACGGGTTGCATGGATGTGTCCCATGGAATGGGTCGTATGGCATGACTCGCATGGAATTAGTTACACAGAATAGTTCGCATGGCACAAGTCGCACGGCATGGATGTCATAGCCTGGGTCCCTAGGTCGGGTCGTGTGACATGAGTCGCGCAGCATGGGTCAGGTAGTAGGGGCCGCATGGAATTGGATGCATGGTACGGGTCGCATGGCGTGCGCCGCATGGCATGGACTCATGATTGAGACAACGCAGTCCGTTTCCCAGAGGTCTCCTTTCCTGTTAAGGCAATTCCCCTTGAACCTCCTCCCTCCACAAGATTGTTGGAGGCCCTAAGCTGTGGTACACCGCGAGCATGTGGACGGCATATCCCCAGGTCCCATGCGGCCCTCATCAGTCAGCCTACATGGTGCCAGCTCCCTTCATTCAAGCCCCTCAGCCTAGGTCCTCAGTTACATCTAGCCTGCTTGCCTGTACAAAATCTTGTCGTGATACGGGCAAGTGGCCTGCCATGGCTCTGGCAGGGGGTACGCTAGGCCCGCGCTGCGCAGAGCAGCGGCCCACACATCGGGGCCGAACGTGTTGACCACGAAAGCCTCTGTATGCAAGCACGGCGATAGGGTCAAAATAGTAGTATACGGTTAAGCAGAAACAGAGGCAGGTATCAGTAGCAGCAGCAGCAGCAGCAGCAGGCTCAGGGAGCTGTGTTGTTTCTTTAATTTACACCAGACCCCCCTGGATGAGGGGCCCGCAGGGTGGCCACTACTGGGAGCCGATGGTGACCAAGCGTTGAGCTTAACCTATTGCTGGAGCATAAACCTTGCTGCACCTGGCCTCCAGGGCATTTGGTCGTGATGTAGCTGCGAAGCAGCTTAGGGTCCCTAAATGAACGATGGGAGCTTGCCCCACAGCATGAGGTACCCCCCCTTGACCTTGGATAGCCCTGAATGATGCTCCACCTTTTGCATCTCCAATTTTTCACCAAATGGAAGCATGACGAGGCCCCTCTAAGGCCCAGATTGCAGGGGCTGCACACTGAAATAAATAAACAATGCAGCACAAGCCATACGCCTGCAGGCCCTACTACTTACCCCTGCGTCAAACGTATCCATAGAATCTCACCAAACGGAAGCATGATGAGGCCGTAAACCTGCGAATCACACGCAAGCGCTGGATCAGCGGCAAACTTGGCCATGCCAGGGGTGATGCGGGATGATGCTCTACGACGTCTTAGAAACCATGTGACTCCAGTAGTGATAATCGCAAATGCATTGATACAGTCATATTTTGCGAGGGACCGGCCGGCTGATGACACTGCGCGCGCTGTTGTTCTGGCCTTGGGGCAACTAGCGCACCATTTGACCCGCTTTCAAACTCCCCGGTGACAAACGCCGGCTCCTCTCTAAATATGAATAGCCTGAACGGCTGCAGGAGTGTGTGTTTAAATCACCGATAAAGCTGCAAGCTCGTGCAGGTGAACAGGGAAATACGGGTTTCGGGAGGAGGGTTCTCAGGCGTCCCGCTTAAAACGTACTGGAGTCAAGCAGTCACGGCGAGAAGACGGAGCAGTTCGAGTGAGGAGCCGCATGACTACGCCAGATTTTGCGCAAGCCTACCGTGCCACTGCGTATGGCTCGGACAAGGAAGATCCTCCCAAGCCTCTGGCTAACAAGTTGCACGCAGCAGTTCTGAGTCAGCGTCTTGTGCTTCAGCTTACTAGCTTTGCTTGCTCAGTTCAGAGTTTAGACCTGATAAGTTTGCGTAGCGGCTGGTTTCCCTGACGTTGTTCCTTAGGACTCTTTGTGTGCTTCCTGTTGCGTTGCGCTCCCGCAGGCCTCGGCCTTGAACCGTCTGTACTCCCCTTCGTTCTTTCCATCCCGACTTCTTGATGGTGTAAGGTGCACAAGCATCGTATTCCTTAAGACACGCCCAGGCGTTTTCATTCTTTCTTTCTACAGTTGACACCGCTGTCGCAGTAAAATTGACAGTTCGAACAGTCAGGCAATAATATAAACGATTTCCTATATCGCTGTAAATTGCCATGAGGTCGTAGGGGCCAAATCTTCAAGTGCCAAGCTGGCATGTCTGCCGTATTATGGCATACTTTCCTTTTGAGCCCTCGCTCTCGTGTCAAATAATCACACAGGGATTAATCGCGCAGGAATTAATCTCCACAGGCCAGGGGAGCATACTGGGAAACCACCTCGCGAACGGTGCTGCAAACGTACCCTTCGAGGTCGGGTTCTAGATACCGTATGTCGACAATCTCGAGATACCCGCCAGTGAGTGTGGACTGTGGAACAGTGTGTCCCTGTCAGAAAAACAAGTCATGCATGTCAATATGTCATGTATGCCTTGTCATGTCATATCTTGCCATGCCATGCAAATGATGAGATTTGGGATTTGGGATGCGATGTTTCCCCCCTGTTGTGCTTGAAATTGGCTGTATATGTCAATTTTTGATCAGGTAGATTAAATCAACGATGGGCACAGGCATCCAACTCAGCTCGTGCAATTTTGCAGATTTTGATAATCAATCAAAGTTCCTCAACGTTAACTATCAGAGAGCAGGGGCCAAGGTAGCACGATCCGGATACGCTTCTGCTCCGGTCCGCTCCGCTCCGCTTCAATACGGCGGGCTAGAAGTATGAGTACTTTTCAGTCAAAATACTTGTTTTAGGCACATACTGGCGTACAGAGGCATGAAGATGGTTGCAGGCTAGCAGCCAGCCCCATGCATGCCCAAATGCCCCCCCCCCCCACCAGCCCCTAAGTAACCATGCATCCATGCATCATGCATGCATGCATATAAGCATATTAGCTACCATGCAAAATGCTATGGCAAAACAGTACATGATTCATGCAGTCCCTTACTCCAGAACCGCCCAAACAGTAACAACCCCTGCTGGCAGTTGCCATGCATAACCAAATCTCCCCTCCCATTCCCCTTTGCCCTTCGAATCTGCAACCTCGCCTGATACTTGTATGCCAAATTTGGCTCAGGGTTCCCCGGCTGAAGGCTGGATTTTTGTAGCGCGGAAAGTGATGACCCATCGGACGATTGGAATATGGCAAGAATGTCCGATAGCCATGGGTTAAACTGGCGTCCAAGAAATTCCAAGCGGGCGGTCCGGAACGTGACTGGTGACGAGAGCGCTACCGATTCTTTACTTATATGGGATTGCTTATCATCCGAAGTCCTGGTTGATATTCTCGCACGATCTTTGTCCTGATGCGACACCAGCAGTTGGCGAAGGGCAGCCCTATCATCCACGGAGTAAGAGTTGGGCGTGCACACCTCCACACATTTCCCTGCCGCTTTGTTGCGATGGGCTTCGTCATACCGGAGCCAGAGAACTCTAGCTTGCATTGCTTGCAACGCCATCGCGTATTGAAAGGCAACTTGGAGGGTTCAGAGGGTTAATCTGGGCGTCTTCCCGAGGTTATTACCGGTAACGAATCTGTCTAGAATAAAGTCAGCGATGTTCTCAGTTCTAATCGGACATGTTGTGTATGCGCACTATCGCTTGGTTGCTAAAGCCGCCCTCTAAGGCGTATAAGCCGCACGCGTGCAGGGGCTGCATGGCTTGCCATGTCGCAGAAGGGCTGCACAAAATCCTGCATGGTGAGCCGGATCGGCAATATTACCGTATTCGGAGCGGAGCAGCGATCCGCTCCGGATACGGAACAGCTTTTGCCGTATTGTGCTACGTTGGCAGGGGCACTGTAGCAACCTGCACACATGGTGCAGATGTACTATAATACGGTAATTATGTTGTAAAGAGCACCGCCTCGCTCTATACTGTCTGTACCTCCTTAGTTAGGATGCGGTATATCATCCATTGCACAGTCCAGATGTACATCCCATGTACATCAGTATTCCATCTCAGACCTAGTAGCTTTAGGAATGCTACATACCCCCCCATCCACTAAGAACAAACCCCATTTTTGAGAGGATGAAAGATCTGAAGGAAATAGGGATTTTTGATAGTGCATATGGCGTCCCATAATGACACTGACCCTGGAGGTTAGACTGATTTGATTAACGTGTATTGCAGCACGAGAATGACAGGATGTATGCTGCAGCATCACCTGAAAGAAGAGAGCAATGTGTAGCTAACACAAGCTCAAGAAAGAACGTTGGTTGTAGCCATTGTCAATGTAATCCCAGTAGGCCTTGAGTGTGGCCCCCTCTGTATCACGTGTGACCGAGGACTCAGGCTCCCATGAATTATGCTCAGGGCCAAATATTTTCCATTTGACCAAAAATTCACTGGATCGACGTGATTTGGATTTCTTAGAATGATCCAAAATCAGTTCGATGACGAAATTGGGTTCCCCATCAATCATGACAAGGTCCGGCGGCTGCACCCGCCCGTCAGTTTGAAATGGTTTGAGCTTGGATACATGAAAAACCGGGTGAATACGTAGAGTATCTGGTAAATCAAGTTTGTATGCCAATTTCGTGCCTTTGATAGTAGCGGAAATTGGAAAAGGTCCAATCCACTTAGGCAATAGTTTCGGAGTACTGCGCCGTCCAGCGGCTCTTAATAATTGAATATGTTTAGTATTCAGGAGGACCATGTCCCCAATATTATACGAAACATCCCTGTTATGTTGGTCATTATAGAGTTTCTGACGCTGCTGAGCGGCAACGAGAAACTTTCTAGCCTCAGATAAACCTTCAGACATTTTATCTGCAAATGCTGAAGCGGTAGGTACTTTGGTACTTTCAGGCATAACCGCAAGAGGGAGACGTGGATCACGCCCATGATTTAATCGAAATGGAGTTGTACCAATAGATTCATGGTAAGAATTGTTCATTGCAAATTCTGCAGTTGAGAAACAACTGTTCCATTCTTATGTTCGAGATGACCGACATAATGCCTGATCATATCTTCCAATACTCGATTGACTCTCTTAGTTTGACCATCACTTTGAGGGTAAAATGCAGTAGATCGGCTGTGACTGGTACCGATGATGCGAAGCAACTCGGTCCAGAATTTACCCGTAAATTATACGGAGCCTCGATCAAGACCATATCAAGGGGAAGGCCATGATGTTTCCAGACGTCTGGATACAGTCGACTGTATCCACAAAGAGCTGACTGAGCTGTGGGCACAGCTCAGTGCGGGCACCCGCACTGTCAATTATGGATTTAGTAGGAGCAAAATGAACCATTTTGGTAAGTTGGCAGACAAACACAATGATGGTATCAAAGCCTTTCCTTGTTTTGGGTAGCTGTTGAATAAAGTCCATGCTAACCGAGTCCCAAGGAGCTGCGGGTATGGCCAGGGGCTGTAATAAGCCTGCAGGTAGCTAGTTTGAACTTTTATTGCGTTGGCAGCAAGCACAAGTGGATATATAATTTTTAATATAGTCCTTGATTTGTGGCCACCAAAACATGTGAGTAACAGCTCTGTACGTTTTGGTAAAAAACCCGTGTCCACTGTATGGTGCATCTTGCATCTCATATAGCCATATAGGATTTGTTTACAAATTTCATTGTCATGCGGGACCATCAGTTGATGGTTTTTCCACCACAAGCCATCTTTATGACAGAGTTTGTTTAGATTCTCAGGAAGTGCAAACCATGGATCATTGTCATAGCCGTGTCGCAATAGTTGAGTGATATCTGTCACTATATCGGTACTAGGCGTGATTTCTCCGCGTGCTAAGACGTCAGAAATTTCAGCTTTTTCCGTTGGTAGATCTTGATTAATCTCCTCAACAATTGTCTCCAGATCTGGGGACCCCACAGTCTCCCGTCTGCGCTTCATTTTGGATAAAGCTTCTTGTAGGATGAAGGTTTTACCTCTGGTCACTATCATGGCCAAGGTGTAGTTTTTGTGAAGTTTTTACAGTCCAACGGGGCATCACATTTGATGCATGGGACTTGTGCCCGTAAACCGTGACAGGCACTAAATACGCTAGGACAGCGAGCGAAAACCAGTGACCCCCCTGGGCAAGCAACCAACACACAACCACTGAGCAGTAGCGTGGGAATGAACCCCATAGTGCAGAAGATTAGCCCCAGCCATAGAATATGATGACGTGGGTGCAAAAATGTTCGGTTGGACGCCTCCTAGGAATATTAAGAAGGAAATGAGAGGATCTAAGTGAAATATAAGTCTGTGTAAAACTGTGTGATGCGTGAGCGACACATTTTAATGAGATTAAATGTTTTAAACAAAAATGTGAAATGGGTGAGGCACTATGTGTTGTGTAACTTAAGTGAGTAAAGTGTTTAAAAAGTGTGAACTGTGTTGTATAATCATTGAGATGAGTACCGGGTGTGAAACTTCTGGAAGTGAGCGATTTGAATGTTGCATAAATAATCTAGAATCAAAGATGAGACCAGAGAAAGGAATTGTGATAATCAAGGGGACAGTCTTCCCATCAAGGACTGTTAGTCAAATCTCCCGCAAATTTCCCCCTTAACCTGACAAATGAGGTCAAAACTCATGCGGCCACCTCCACCCCATCCACAAAGAGCCGAGCACGCATGAAAAACACCCTCAACTTCATTTCCTTGGCAAACTGGAACTTGGGCCAGAGCTCATGCCGTGCCGACAGCTCTGCAGGGGACATATCATCCCAGATGGTGACACCCTTGCCTGCCAACTGAATCCTCATGTACACGATGCTCTCGGCCTCGCAGCGAGGCGAAGGTACCCTCGCCTCGCTGCGAAGGTACTGTTAAATGATGGGTGGCGGGACAAGGGATCCGCTACATTTGTAACGCCTTGCCGCCATTCCCATTTGAATTTGAAACGCTGCAAATATTCACTCCACCGACACTGTCTTCGCGAGAGTGTTGGCTGTGTTTGCAAATGAATGAGAGGATTATGATCAGTGATTACTTTAAAATCAATTCCTTCCAAGTAGCAACGCCATGTTTGAAGAGCGTTGACTACGGCCCACAATTCTTGGTGACCGGTTGTCCAATTAAGTTCAGCGGAACTTAATTTACGGCTCTCAAAAGCGATGGGTCGGCCAAATTGAGTAAGGACCGCCCCAATGCCCTGAATAGATGCATCGCAAATTACTTCCATTTCCACTGGATTGTTAAAATCTGGCATGGCCAGAACTGGGGCTGCAATTAAGGCTGCTTTAACTTTTTCAAATGCTTGTTGGCAATTTGAAGTCCAGTTCCACTTTATGTCTTTTCTGGTTAAATGTGTCAGTGGTGCGACCATTGCCGCATACTGCGCAATGTGTTTGCGGAAATAATTTGTTAACCATTAAAAGAACGAACTTCTTTTACGGTTTTTGGTACTAGCCAATGTTTAACGACCTCAACTTAAGATGGGTCGACTTTAATGCCGTCTGTTCCCACTATATGGCCCAGGAAATTAATCTCTGGCCGCTCGAAGATACACTTTTTCAGTTTGACGTACAATTTATTGGAATCCAGTATTTTCATCACTTCTTCTAAGTGTTGAGTATGCTCTTCAATTGTTTTACTGAACATGATTATATCATCGAGATAAACTGAAACACAATGGCTTAATGGTCGGAAAATCCGATTCATAAATGATTGGAAGCCGATTGGAGCATTTGTTAAGCCCATCGGTAGTGTTTTCCACGCATAAGTCCCGAAGGGCGTTGTGAATTGTGTGTTTTGGTATATTTGCATGTAACGGTAACTGCCAGTATCCTGATGTTGAATCACAGGAAGAGAAATATTTACATCCTTGTAACTTATCAAAAAGGTCATCCGCCCTAGGATGATGCCCTTTCATGGGGACAATTTGTCCGTTAAGTAACCGATAGTCTATGGTAAACCGCAAGGTACCATCGGGTTTGGCAGCAAATACGACTGGACTACCCCATAGAGAAGTACTGGGTTGTATTAGCCCCCTTTTTAGAAGATCACCGACATGTGATTCGACCTCTAATCGCTCAGATGGGCTGAGGCGATAGGTAGGGCGAAACACTGGTATGTTGTCCGGTTAAAGTTCAATGAGAACTATGAAGTTTGTGAAGTTTTTACAGTCTAACAGAGCATCACACTTGATGCATGGGACATGTGCCCGTAAACCGGTACAGGCACTAAATACGCTAGGACAGCGAGCGAAAACCAGTGACCCCCCTGGGCAAGCAACTAGCACACAACCACGACAGTGGCGTGGGAATGAACCCCATAGTGCAGAAGATAAGCCCCAGCCATAAAACATGACGTGGGTGCAAAAGAGTTCGATTGAGCACTGCCTAGAGAGTTAGGGGGGAAACAGGAATTTTGGCAAAGTTTTGAGATGATTCTCTCTTTTCATCATACACTGAAAGATAAAACAACCAAATTTATTCCAGAACACATATGCAGAATCCGCTGCATTTAGTTTGCCCCACACTCCATTTGCGTACCGTTTCATGGCCTCATCCTCGTCCTCTAGGAAATTATGGAAAGTAAGGTTAAACTGAAAACGAAGGTCTGTATAGAACGGGCAGTAAATCATGTGAAACTCATCCTCCCGACATTTAAGATTGCAACATCTACAAATCCTCTCGCTACGAGGCACACAGAGTTTCTCAAAGCGCCCGTCTCAACACTCAGCCAATGCGACCCCATCCGATACCGGGCTACAGCGAAAATATTATTAGGCTTACTCAAATTGTACCAGAAAGTCTCCTTCACATCACGCTTAATTTGGAACCACTTAGAGAACGTAAACAATTTGAACCCCGAGCGTTCTGAGTCAGGAGTAGCACGTACTGACAGGGCCGTACGTGGCATGTCCCTGGAAATTTTGGAAAGCCACTGATCCCTAGCTGAACTCACAATGACCTCAATATCCAAAGAGGTATTGGCTGAAGACGTCAATAAATCAATACCCAGAGTCATCAATATCGTAGACAGAAAACCAGCCCAACAAAGTGAAGTGCCAGCCTTCGCTAAATCACAACTTTCCTGCATAGCCATTTTCACAAGGTCATTTTCAGGCCTCAGATTAATTCTATTCCAAAAACTCAGGGTCTGCTGAAAAAGACTTAAGATAAGGGGTTCACGGTGCAGTTCACTCATGAGAACATACTCGGCCACAGACTTGCGAAGACCCAGACACTGCCTAAGGAAACCCTCTTGAATTACCTCCAAATCTCTATAGAAACCAGTATCTGTCAAGCCGACTCCTTTCGCAAGGAGACCTGGTCCCCAAATTTCACACCCATAAAACAGAATAGGCTTCACCAAAGAGTCAAAAATATGACATTTAATGTGAACATTGTGTATGTCAAGCTCATGACATCTCCGGACCATGGCATACAAAACTGCCCTCCCTTTGTTGACACAACGTTTACCTGCTCCCTTCATACCCTCTGCCTCATCAAATAACATACCCAAGTAGATGAAAAAGGGCTTAATATCAAGAACGCTTCCGTCATAAGACAGAGATGCCAAATGACTGCAATATTTCTGGTTAAAAACAAAACAACTGCTTCAGATTTTTTATATTGACTGTTAAGGCATTGTGGCGACAAAAATATGGAGAGCATCAAGAAGTTTTTGCAGATCATCCGGCGATTCAGCGAATAACACCAGATCATCAGCATAAAGTAAAACTCTGACCAAAGCATGTGAAAGACGGGCGCCAATACCAGGGCACTCACTTGCGACAAACTTCTCGAAACGGTCGATAAACAGGCCAAACAATAGAGGGGACAACGGGTCTCCTTGTTTAACACCCATAACTTAGGAGGAGAAACTATCTCCTAGTTTACCACCAACCCGTACACGGGTAAAGTGTTTGCTTGGTCTGCCTGGCATGCGTACACTATCCTGGAAAATATGTTTGTATTTATCTAGAACATTGCGAATGCTGGGTATGAGATCCTCAGAGAAATTAACATGTGACGGCCGATCAGTGAGTTCTGGTTCGTGCAAATCAGTACAATCTGTTTACGGTCAATGTGGTTGGATGGAACCACCGGTTTCACTTGGGGAATCGGAGTGAGCACGAGTACCTTACCTTGCTTATTTTTGATTGAGTATGTAGACTTTTCGTATGAGATGATGGCTTTTTGCTGTAGCAGCCAATCATCCCCAAGAATGATATCCAAAGATGGACCCAATTCCACTACAAATGCATCAATTGTGTGCTTGTATTTAATCCCATTTTCGGAACGAATGCAAAGTGTTGCTTGACACCGAGCGGTGGAAGTAGCAAAAGAGCCATCCGCTAATTCTACGATATGGTGATCAGGTACGGTGACTAGACCAAACGCTTTAGCTCTTCTTGAGTTGATAAACTATGAGTAGCCCCTGAGTCCAAGGTGCACACAGTGAGAGCCCCATTCAGGGTGCATTCAAACTGTCTAGTTAAATGTGACTCATTTATGTGCTCGGTCAAAGCGACTTTCATTTTTACTTTGTTGTAAGCGGGGTCAAAGTAAACCTCCATAGGCCATTTGAGCCCGCGCGAACATTTAGTAATGCCCTCATTTTTCTGATGGAAAAGAGGATACCCTTCAGGGTACTCAGCTATCTTGCGCAAGCCTTGCAACAGTGGTGTCCATTCGGCTCCAGGCCATTTGGGCACAAAAAAACATGCTGATAGTAGTGACAAGGGATTTTGACCCTTCTGTTTAAAATAATATTCAATAGCCGGCATAAGCATGGGCCATGGAGGATTAATCCATAAATGGTTATTACATAGCTGTTGTTTAAAAGATGACTTGTTAGGTGAACAAAAAGAAGTGCACAAAGCATTTTCTCCCTGATTGTCACTAAAGGCATCCATGGTGAATGGACTACCAGTCAGATCTTGGATCCTACTGAAATCGAGGAGGTTAACAAACCTTTCATCCCCCACTTGTGGGCCACAAGTCAGTGGTGGAGGGCGGGCTAGCTGTTGCTCTAGCCCTTCCGGTTTGGCCGTCCGCCCTGCGTAGGAGGCATCATTTTCTTCCTCTTCTCCGCCGTCTGTTTGAAAGCTTCGTGCACCGTGCAACCCGTGTTGTGCAAGAAATCTGCGTGCTTGCAGACCGTGCAGAGCTTACCTCAACCGGAGCCGAAGGTCCAGCGACTTCAGCGACAGTCGGGGCCGAAGCTCCTGCCTCCTTGAATTGGGGTGCAGCGCTTTGAAGGCCTCGTAGTCAGCCTGTGTGACCCACTTCTCGTCAACTTTCTTTTGAGCCAGCCGCTGAGCTGATTTGATTAGGTGGTTGTTTTTGTGGAGGCATTGCGTACCGGTATCACTGGTGTGGTGATACTGCTTGCTTTATAAGTGGCTTGCCACACATGATGACTTCCGATTGAACGAAATGCCCTTCCTCCTTATAGGAAAGCCTTTTGGTTGTAAAGATCGTGTCTGTGAAGACCTCGATCGAAACTGGGCGGAATCTCTTTTGAGGAATCCTTGGTCAGACGTTTAGTCTGCCGTTGGTCAGACACTGGGCCTGCCGGAGGTCAGACTCGTGGTCTGCCTATAGCTTCACTGAAGTGAGCTCTTGCCGTGGTGCGACTGTGTTTAACAGACGCCCGAGGGAAACGTGTTTTCACACGTCCCTTACGAGTGCTAGCACACACGTGAAGGTCTTTGCTTTTCGATGCCAATTGTTTGACACCCCCCTAGGTCCCTCAATCGATCAGAGGCAAGTCGATACCTGCCCCCAACACTGCTCGAGAAATCAATGCAGCAACCTGCACACCTGGTGCAGATGTACTACAATAATTATGTTGTAAAGAGCACCGCCTCGCTCTATACTGTTTGTGACTCCTTAGGATGCGGTATATCATCCATTGCACAGTCCAGATGTACATCCCATGTACCGTACATCAGTATTCCATCTCAGAATAAGTAGCTTTAGGAACGCTACAGGCACACAAATAGGTCAATGCTCATTGATTTTGGTGTGGGTCTGTCCTATTGCTCCTCTTGCTTTCTCTCCCCCCAAGTTGGCATCTTTTTGTCTGTTTCCAGACTGTTGGAGAACCCCGCGGCCAAGCCTCTTGAACGGGGCCCAGAGGTAAAGCAGCACATTGAAGCCTTTCATGCAGGCCCTCAACGGCTCAGCAGGTCCCGAAGGCTGCAATTTCAAAAAAATTGTGATACCATTCTCACTGTTTGCCTTCGTGTAGCGCCTAAAAGCGAATGAATTAAAAATAGCATGTGACATTTGTCAAAAATGCGCAGGCCAAGTATCATTTCCAGACCCTATGTGGAGCAGTGGGTGGGACACAGGTAATGCGCTGTGCAAGCGCTCTACAAAGGTGCAGTCTACACGCTCACAGACGGCCATAAAAGCACTGGCCCTGTGCCTTGCACCTGCGGTATCAAGCGGGGCTGCCCACTCAGCCCCCTCCTCTTCAATCTCTTTATCAGCGATCTGCCGGGCATGTTGCAGCCCAGTGCCCGGCAGAGGGAATTGTGCTGGGGGCGGGGCGACGTCTCAGGTGCCTCTCATATGCGGATGATCTCACCCTGCTAGCCAGCAGCCCGGCAGGGCTACAGTGCATGCCAGATGCCCTGCATGAAGATCCGGTGGTCATGCAGCTCCAGGTCAACGTTAGCAAGACAGAGATTTTGGAGTCTAGCAGCCGTTTAGCTGCGCAGCGCCGGCAATCAGCACATACTTTCGTGTATGGCCTTTATAGGATAGTGCTGAAGCGTGTCAAGGATTTCAAGTTCTTGGGCATCATCCGGCACAAGAGCGGCAGCATGAGGAAGGCCATGCAAGGTAGAGAGGTGCCTTTGGCTGCCGCGTTGCAGCGTGTCCGCTGCATGGCCGCCAAGGTGCGCCTCAGGCATCATCTGCCTACACGCATGCGGTTGGCGTCTGTCTATGCAGAGCCTGCGGCCAACTACGGTGATGTGGTGTGGGCCACCGATCACCTCAGGCTGCGGCATTGCCTCAAGAGCAGGATGCAGTCCAGCTTTCTCCAGCATCAGCGCCAGGCTGCAGGGCCACCTGCGTCCGCCGCCAGCTGGGGGGTCATGAGGGAGCAGCAGATCCAGCTGTTACAGCGAAGCTGTTGGCAGCATGTACGTCGCTTCTACAATGTAGCAGTCGCACCAGCAGCACAGCAAGACAGCCCACTCATGGCGGCAGCCATTGCGGCCGACATGCAGCTCGCTGTCAGGCAGGGCACCAGAGGACGCAATTCGTGCAGGGATGTGCTAGGTGCCTTGCTGGAGCTGAAGCTGGAATCAAACTGTGTCCCTAAACTGTGTCAGACAGCGACTGAGCTACAGCCGCTACCTGTCACAGAGGTGCTAATGCTAGTTGATGCAGCATACGAGCGGGCGCAGCTGGATGCAGCTGGCAGAGGGGACCCCAGAGATCCTGCCACTGAATACAGGTCTGCGGCTGCCTACCGCACCTGGTTTCAGTCTTTGGCGTGCGTTGTGCTGGCGCAGGCCAGGGGTCGCACCAGCCGAAGGAAGTGTGCTTGCGTGCGCACGAACTTAAGGCTGCAGCTCGGCGCCGTCAGCACGGCTGCCACTAGAAGAAGGCGCAGTGGTCAGCAGCGTGACAGACGGTGCTGCCAGCGATGTTGGGCTAGGGGAGACGGCGACCACATGGAGGACGCATTGCATGCACGCTTTAATGCCCCAGCGTGCAGGATCAACTTAGGGAGCGGGGATAAGCCGGTCCTCCGAACGGTGCTAGAGACATCTTAGAGATATACAGGGGCAGGCTTGGGTTGGATGCCCTGGCCTTTGTGGAAGACGTGGTAGATATTGTCGAGGCGTAGACGTTTTCAGAGGCTACAGCTTCCTTTGTAATATTTATTTCCCAGCTTTTTTGTTTTGTCCCTTCACTTTATTCCCCACTTTTCCTCATTTTTTGTCCTGCCCCCTAGTGTTTGTTTCCATCTTTCCTCCCAACCCTTCAGTAAGGCGCCCATGCGGCCGGGCCTGTTTGAGCAGGGCGTAGAGGTGTCATTGACACATCTACACCACCACCCACCCATGACCCAACGTATGACACTCCCAAGCAAGGAGTCCCCCTGCTCCCAAGTCGCCATCGCGACTTCTTAGCATTTATAACACAAAGGGCTTGCTTGCTTTTACCCTATTCTTCCTCCCACGGCTCCTTCAACTTATAATGTGCACCCACCGTCTGCCCATCACCACCCACCTGGCACCACATACACCTGCTCACCGTCCACATCCACCCATCCTTCGCCAGGTCCCACTCCCCGGTTTGCATGCCATGGCAACACCCCGCTGGCTCCTCTGTAGCATCCCAATTGCACCCACACACCGGCCCTCTTGGAGAGATAAGCTACATAGTGCTGGCCACCAAATCATGCTACTGGCACTTCGTGTTAATGATGGTACACCTCTAGGCCCTGCTTAAATAAACTCGGCCACGTCGGCAAACATAAAGCCAGCTAGGAAAGTCAAGGGAGAAGGCACATGAGGAAAGAAAGGAAAGAAAGCTAACTTAATGTGCGCGCCTCAGCTGTCCATATGCAATGCTGCCGGTGTGACCTGATGCAGGTAAGTTTTTACTGTCCAGCGGGGCATCATATTTGATGCAGTAGGCCATAAATCCACGATGCTTAAACAAACGGCCGTAAGCCACTAGGGGTTGGTTTTCATCGGCCCAGTCGTGGCCACTTCACAGCCTACACCTTTGGCTTGGCCTCCCCCAAATGAAACACATGTTGCCAGTATCACTCTCTTAATCACGCCTACCACGCCTGGTTTCAGCCTACAGCAGGCTCCATGCTGGCGCACGCCAGGAACCGCACTAGCAAAAGGGCGTGCGCTCGTGTGTGCACTAACTTAAGGCTGTGACGCGGAGCGGCCAGAACAGCTGATAATAGAGGACGGCGCAGCGATTAGCAGCGTGACACTCAGCGATCAGCAGCGTGACAGCTCTCATCTCAATCCTCAAGATATCGACCATGTCTTCCACAAAGGCCAGGGCATCCCACCCAAGCCTGCCCCGATACAACTCTAAGACGTCCTTACGGTAGTGTAGATGTGTGCCATGTGATATGGAGCAGAAAATCGAAACGCCGGGTTGGTATGAGAGAATTGTGGCATGAGACCTCTAGTTTATGAAAGATGAGGTTTTCCAAGGGGGGCAAGGATTACCCCCCTCAGGTACAGGGCATAAGGGTGTCCTGGCCACATGGGCTGATCCGATGGCCCAAAGGGTAGCCTTTGGGATTGTTTCAATAATGAAGCCTGGATGCACGTTACAGCTTCCAGTCCAGGGTATGGAGTATGCCGTTTGGAGATCCCCCCAAAGGCAATCATGCCATGGTGGTGGGAGTTACAGAAGGAGCCTGTCAGGAGCGGCTATGGTCGGAAATGTCGAGGGATGATACAAAATGGTGGATATGAGTGGGCATGTGTTCATAGAGAATGTATGAAATCGCCGAGCGTGACAAACGGAATACATGCAAAAGTGGGCCTGGCATGACGCAGGCAGGAGGAGATCCTGCACTTGTCCACACCGAGTCCACACCTGCAGTACGAGTGAAGCGGCTAAAGTCCTGGCCTCTGACCTGCCTCTGACCATCTCGCCGCAAGCCGGGAATCATTTAGGCAAAGGAATAACTTATCACAAGAAAGAAAAATGAGCGACAAGCCGCTTGAGAAATGGACTGTTAACGAGTTAAAGGCCGCTCTAAAGAAACGGGATCTCTCCACCAGCGTAAGATATATTAGCTGACGCTCATGATGTCGGAGCTGCGTGCATGTTAGGAAGGATCTCTTCAGCGAAATGTGTGCGCTGCCTCGCACTGCCTTATTCCAATTATGCTGAGCAAAGTTTTGCCGCGACACAGGGATTGAAAGCAGAGTTGATCACGCGACTGCAAGAGGTTGCGGGCGATGAACCTGGTGCCGAACCTGCTGAGGTCGATCAAGCTGATAAGCTTGATACGACCAAGGTTGAAGCTCAAGATCAGGCACCTGAAACAGAAGTTGTGGCAGAAGCTGAACCCGAAGGAGAAGCTCAGTCTGAAGGGGAAGCTCAGCCTGAGCCGGTTGCTGCCGATCCTGAACTCGCCACAGACACTGCAGCTACTGTTGCTCCTGATAGAGAGGGCGATGCTGCTACAGCAGAAATCACAGATACGAAAGCTGATGCCAAGACCACTCTCGATACTATGGTGGGCTGACTGGTCAATGCTCGATCGTTCGCAGAGTATATGCAGGGTGGATCGGGCGAGCAAGCTGTGTCGCACCCGCCCGGCTTCTTCTTCTAATCGCAGGCATATGTTTGTATTTGCAGCCGGAGCTTGCCCAGCCACTTGTGCCAGCCAGGAACCTCGAAGAGTGGGAGCTCATGGAGAACCTGCCCCAAGAATGGGTGCCGATGCCGATCGTCCGAGTAAGTGCACGCCTGCCACGCCGGGTCGCACGTTTGAAGACAAACATGCTTAAATGTTGCTGTGGCATTCCTGTTAATTCTATACCTGCTTGTCAGACCTGCATCCTGGCAAGCATTTGAAAAACCAGCAGTTGAGTATGAACACACCAACACCAGTGTAGAGTAGGTCAGGAATCCCCTGCCTTCATGCAACGCTTCCTCCGCTCATACTCCACGTGAGGTGCAGGTTTCTCCCCTGTTATCCCTGTCAGCACACACCTGCCGCATGTCAAATGCGATTGCCAAGAGCAGTGTAAGCGCGCCGGCATACTGGCCTGCGGCCCGAGGATGTAGCAACAGAGCCCGCTATACCATGCCCCCTTCATCGCAACGGTACCTCAGCCCCCTTCCTTCTGCTCTATTCCCACATGTGGCCGCTCGCCCCGTTGTTCCCCAAGGGTCTGCAGCGTCCCTGAGGATGCTCTGGCACCGCAGTCCCCTTCCTCACTGATTTTACTGTGCTCAACCCCCAGTGTCTCCACTGAAATCTAGTGGCAGATTCAGCTTTTTGTCTCCATGACCCTTTGCCCCTGCAAGCCCGCCACATCCTCTTGTTCTCTACCTTCTTTTCACGCATGGCCTCATTCTTTTTTGTTCTCACAGGTCCGCCACGTTCCTGAGGCCAACACCGCTGACGAGCTGCAGGCAGCCATTGAGGCCTGTGGTGTGAGCGTCCGCAGCGTCGCATTCGAAGCCGAGAAGAAGGATGGCAAGCAGGTGGGGGCCACTGGTTCATCTAGTTCCTTGCCTAGTTTATTGCATTACTTATAACTGCAGGCAGGTCGCATCTGTCCCCTGCCTCAAATAAAATGCCCTGCTTGACTGCATGAACATGGGAGACTATACATTGTAGCACCTTTGAACCCTGCCGCAGCTCTCTGACTAGGGCTTGAAACAATTGATCACTCCGAAACTAATCAGAAAACTCTGCAGGTGGCCATTGTCAGGTTCCACCCCATGCCCTTGCCTCGTACGCTGACGGACGAGGATCTGGCCAAGCCTGTAGTGGATCCCTCTGTCCTGGAGGGCCGGAAAGCTGCAGCCGCTGTGGCCGTTGTGGCAGCCAAGGTCGCTGCAGTGGCAGCAAAGGCAGCTGCAGTGGAAGCAAAGGAAGTGGCAACCGCTGCCAAGGCGTCAGAGCCAGTGGCAGTGCCTGAGGGAGAGGTGGAGGCAGCTGTGGTCGCTGCAGAGGATGCTGACGTGGCAATGACGGATCAGGCTGCTGAGGTGAAGCCGTCCGAGGAAGCCATTGCAGTTGCCGAGGAGGCCGTTGTAGTTGCCGAGGAGGCCGTTGCAGTTGCCGAGGAGGCGGAGGCGGAGAAGCCTGTGGAGGCTGCCGCTGCTGAGGAGGAGAAGCCTGCAGCCGAAGAAGCTGCCACTGATGCTGCTGCTGCTGATGCTAAGGTTGTCGAGACTGCCACTGATGCTGCTACTGCTGTTGCTGCCACCGACGACACCGAGGCGGTGAAGGACGTGACCCCCGCCAAGCAGCAGCAGCAGCCTCCCCCGCCGAGGACGAGGAAACCGATGGACGACGGTAGGAGGGACGGGGATGCGTCCAAGATGTCACGGTTCCTGGCGGCTCACCTCACGAGCTGTGTGCTGGAGCTTGGCGGTGTGAAGCTGGCCGTGGACGCATCTCCGATGCCCGTGACTCTATTTATCGGCAACGTATCAGTCGAGGATGACGTTCTGCGGGCAGACATGGAGAAGTTCGGCAGCCTCGAGCGCTGCTTTGTCGTGCGAAACGATGCAGGCGTCAGCAGGGTGAGAGGGCCAAGGAGCATTCTGACTATGTGGAAGGGCCAGACAGGATATGCATTGGATAAGTGGGAGGTATATGGACTGGGCAAGAGGGACAGAGAGGATAAGGACTGTTTGATGGGGAGGGATACGGGGTAGGCGAGGGTCTGAGAGGGATAAAGGGGATATGGACTGGACGATTGAGGGACGAGGGATAGGGATGGGGTGAGGTCGTGAGGACTTGAGGGAGGGACCTGAGGGAGGGACAAGGGATAGAGATGGGCGCTAAATCCCTGGGTGCTGAATCCCTGGGTGCTGAATCCCTGGGTGCTGAATCCCTGGGTGCTGAATCCCTGGGTGCTGAATCCCTGGGTGCTGAATCCCTGGGCGCTGAATCCCTGGGTGCTGAATCCCTGATATGCAGGGCTATGCGCTTGTTGAGTTTGCATTGAGTGTGTCAACCACTCTGCCCATTTGCTGTGACCTTTTCTGTACAGAGCTATGCGCTTCTTGACTTTGCCTTGATTGTGTCAACCACTCTGCTAATTCAACTCAATTTGTCGTCGATTTGCTTTTCCCTGTGACCCTTGCTCTGCAGGGCTGTGCGCCTGTGAAGCATGCCCTGAACTTGTCCACCACTCTCCTCATTTGACTCTGTTTGCTTTCCTTGTGGCCTTTGTTCTGCAGTGCTCTGCGTTCGTGAAGCATACCTACGTCGTAAGCTTTTTTGTATGCTTAGTGACTTAGTTTGTTTGCTTTACCTTATGACCTTCGTTCTGCAGGTCTTTGCGTTTGTGAAGCATGCCCTGAGCCTGTCGCAAGCTCCTTTTTACGCCATGCAACTTATTTTGCTGTTATTTTTTACCTTCCATTGCAGGGCTATGCATTTGTGGAGTTCAGCCTGCCTGCATTTGCAGCAGCTGCCAAGGATGCGATGGAGGAGACCTTCAAGAAGGAGTTTGCCGATGCCTCGGCCAAGCGCATGTCCATTGCCAAGCTCAAGCTCCAGCTGCGCACCCAGGCAGCCCAGGCGGCCAGCAGCCAGGCAGCGCCAGCTGCGGCAGCCACTGCGGCGGCTGCTGTCCCCAAGGTGGAGGTTGCTGAGGCTGTTAAAGAGGCGGGCGTAGATGCAGTTGCTGCGGATGCGGAGATGACGGAGGGGGTTGCTGCGGAGGTGAAGGCCGAGGAGGGCGGGGATGTCGAGATGAAGGAGGAGGGTGCAGAGGAACCGGCTGCCGCTGCTGCTGATGCTGACGTCAAGGAGGAAACTGCAGATGCGGAACCCGCAGAGAAGGCTGCAGAGGCGAAGGTCGAGGAGGGCGCAGAGGTGGCTGCTGCTGAGGCGAAGCCCGCTGAGGTGGCTGCTGCTGCTGAGGCGAAGCCTGCTGTCATAGAGGTTGAGGAGGACTCGCCGAACAGGATTGTTCGTGCTGAGCTGATGATGATCCGCACCATCGCCTCGCTTTTCAGCAAGAGCTTGTACATCTCCAACTTGCCACAGGTCAGTGGGAGTGCTTTGCATCCCTCCTGCCCTCCTCCCTCCTTCTGTGGGCCCCCCCGCACGCCTACGCGCATGCCACAGTGCTCGTTGGAGCACGGCAAGGTGTGCGCGTTTGGTCTGTGGGGGGGGGGGGGGGAGGAAAGATGGGGGCCCGGACTCTTTTGATTCGGAGCCTCTGGTTTTCCCGAGCTCCTTCATGAACTCCAGATTTCTGCGCATGCACACACACACACACACACACCTTTCTCAGCCAGCGTTCCACATAGATGCAGGATGCTCCCACCTGCGCATTTTGCGCGCTTACCAAACGCGCGTGCGCCCCCCCTCCCCCTCTACGTGCGTTGCAAACGTACTGCCACAGGGATTCATTGATGAAAAGGAGCTGAGGGCAATGTTTGAGGCATATGGGCCAGTCAGCAGCGTGACACTTGTCAAGACCCCGGCCGGGCATTCTAAGGGCTTTGGATTTGTAGAGTTCAAGCGCTCGCACCATGCGCATGCGTAAGTAGAGCCGTACCAGCTCTCGGGGCACGGGGGGGGGGGGTAGGAGGAGCAGGTGCTAGGTCTTGTGAGTTTCATGTAGGCCTTTGTGACCTTTCCTTTTAGGCACTTTTCTCTTGTCGCATGCATGCATGTGTTTTTTTCTTTCCGTGACGTGGAACGTTTCTTTGCTCCTGGAGATTGCGGCGCGCGCACACCCTGAGGCCTGTCCCCCCCACTACCACACACACACGCACACAGTGCCCAGCTGGCGCTTGAGGGTGCGCCGCATCCCAAGTTCGGCAAGCTGCTGCTGTCTTTCCAGAACCCGTCCAAGGCCGTCGGGCAGAAGCCTGGCGGAGGCAGGTCTGACTACGCCAGGCCTGGCCGTCAGGCCAGCGCATACCAGGTGGGGTCTGGGGTGACGTGGGTTCACGAGGCTGATGCGGAGCCTCCAACCTGGATGGTCTGTGACGGGTGGCCCAAGCAGCAGAGGCATCTTGCTGCACAAAGCCCAGCTGGCTGTATGCCGGTGCCTTAACTGAAGTGAAGCTGAAGCACCTTCAAATAAACTGTCCGGGAAACGGGCGGCAGGAGGCTCTGTCTCGCGTTGGAGGCCAGTGTTTCAATCGTATGAGGGGGCCAAGATCCTTATGGGCCCTTGTCCTTTCTTGGCCAAGGCCTTGAAATAGAAGGGGGGACTGGGGTCTGAACCTATCAGGGGGCACCGCTGCATGTTGCGGTTGGTGGCGTGTGTTGCATCCTGAGAAGGGGGCAGTGTTTCTGTTGTATATAAAACGCAAGAAATAAAGTTTCTGTTTAAGTACCTCCAATTTTTTTTTGGCGATCTGTAGCCTTTGGCGACCAGTACGGCGAGGAAGAAGTATTTTGGCTCGCCGAAGGCACATGCCCATGTCACACTTTTCCACATCATTGGCTATTAGAAAGTATGGATTTGGAATACAGAAGCACCGGAAGGGGGGATTTCCAGGCCCTTGGCCCGGGCCCCCCGGTAGCTTGGGAGGCTGGGGGGGGAAGGGGGGACTGAACCTGGCAGGATGTACTCTATCATGCAGCGGTTGGAGGTTTGTCCTGTGAGGATGCGGCGCCAGGGCCAAGGAGGTGTTACAAGGGGGCAGGAGCTAGGGTATCAGGCGCCTGATGTCTGCTGCTGGGGCAATGGAGCATAGCAGTGTGAAAGGTGTGTGAATGTCTGGTTGGCAACGACAAGGATTGGGAAAATTATCAATTGGGTTGGGATGAATGTGGCTATGGTTGGCGATGGCCCAGGGGTCGCTGGTGGGCACAGTGCAAGTGTGCCTAGATGCTGTGAACGCCAACTCCCTTGTACAGGTGTGTCTCCTGTTACAGTATGTATGCTTTCTTTGCCATTTTTAGATAATTCGCCATACTGGCACCAATATTTAAGATAATTTAGGAATGAAATTACCGTAGTGTTGATCTTCACAACTTTGGTGGGGGGAAATGTGATTCAGAAGGAGGGGGATATAACGGTATTCGAACCTGTACTAGAGCACCGGATTTCAAAACATGCATGGATGCACTGCTTCAAAGGACAAGACGCCGCAACTCACCCTGTGTATCTTCTCATGCAGGGTGGTCGCGGTAGCAGCCTCCCCGGGCGCAGGAACATCCTCCCAGGTCGCGGGAACAGCTTCCCGGGGCGCGGGTACGGCGGCCAGGGTCCCATGGCACCCGTTGGCTACGGTGGCAGGGGCGGTGGCGGCTATGCTTATGCGCAGGGCGCCGGCGGTGGTGGTGGCTACGGGTATGGCGGCGGCGGCGGCGGAAGTGGCTATGGTGGCCAGCGCCCCGGCGGCTACGGCATGCCTCAAGGTGGAGGGTATGGCTATGCTGGTGCCGGAGGTTACGGAGGGCGCGGCGGTGGCGGTGGTGGTTACGGCACTCCGCAGCCTGCTTATGGGAGGGGTGGAGGTGGAGGCGGAGGCTATGGCGGCCGTGGCGGCTTCGGAGGTGGCGGTGGCGGTTACAGCTCACCGCCAGTGGCCTACGGTGGCGCCGCGGCTGGCTATGGAAACCAGGTACTGGTATTACAGATTGTGTATACCAGTTTTGACCTGTGATTTGGGGCAAGCCACGAGTGTCCTGCCTTGCCCTCAATGTTTTCCCTTTGTCATCCTCAGTGTGTCCGCTCTCCAAGTGCCTTATTTGACCCGCCCACCCTTTCTGAATGCCGTGTGCCCAGGGTGCGTACCGCGCTCCTGCAGCAACTGCGCCACCCGCCCAGAGGCCGTCCGGCGGCTACGGAGCTGCCTCCGGCTACTCAGGAGGAGGGTATGGGAGCCAGACAGGTTACGGAGCTGCGGCCGCGCCAACAGGTTACGGAGCCCCGGCCGCGCCGACTGGTTACGGTGCGGCGACGGGTTATGGGGCGATGGCGGCGACGGGTTACGGGTCTCCGGCGCCCACAGGCTATGGAGCTGCGCCGGCCCAGACAGGGTACGGCGCGCCATCGTACGCCGCTCCGGCGCAGCCTATGTTCTCAGCGACAGCGCAGCCTCAGGCTGCATATGGGGCTGCAAGCACGGTGAGAAGGGGGATGAGATATTGAGATACACATGTTGTTTGTAGACTGCTGGGAAAATATTTTGATGTTCCTTGCGATGTGAGCTTGGCTGTGACAGGAGAACGGGAATATTTATCCGGGCTGGGGCTTTCGGCCGTTGGGATAGCGCTATGGCTTGTCGTGCTCCCCTCCCCTCATATCTGTTACAAAGCAAAACAAAGGCATCGGCGTTTATTGTGTGCGCAGGGTTACGGAGCTGCTGCCACCTATGGCTATGGTCAGCAGGCTCCTGGTTACGACGCGGGTCAGAAGCGACCTGCCGACCACCGCGCAGCAGACGCAGGCTACGGCTATGGCAGTGGATACCAGCAGCAAACTGACAAGCGGCCACGTTACTGAACGCTCCATGACTCATGCCACCTGGTGATCAGCTGACGCAGTGAGAGCCAAGGCCCTCATCCAGCCTGAGCTCAAACTGAGACGTGTATATCTTGTCATGACAAGCGCTGTGGTGCCGAGTTGTCTTTTTGGAAACTTGGGTTGAGGCTCCACCATATTTTCCAGATTTCGGACTTGAAAAGGTGTGGTTTGGGACCGCCGTGTTGTGCAGCTGTTGATCACATTTACTGCCATGCGTTGACGGAAGACAGCAAGCCTGAGGTCAGATGACACAGGTGTGAGACGGATGACTTGGGCGCACTGACTTTGTAATACCGGTAACAACTTTCAGGCTCAAAACCGAAGTCTGAACAGATCCTAGCCCTCAACAAGGGGAAAAGAAACTAACAAACCGGTCCTAGTCTAGTACCAGTATGTTAGTTTCCTTTCTCTTTGGGACGTTACTCCTCTGGATGGGTCCGGCTCAGAGGGCTCGGTTACATAGGCACCCAAATGTCGAGTTGGAAGCGGAAGGAAAGCGAGGTGGGGACGCGAAAGGGACTATTGTAAAAAATCAAATGTACTTGTCAGTTGAGCTCAGAAACCAGGAGTTCATTGCAGGAATTCTCAGATTCTGGGAAGTCCTTGGATAAATGGATGCCCAAGTCGAAACAGTTAATTCCTCATCAAGAAAAGTGAAGCGGATGACAGAAGCTGGGTCAAGATCAGAGACAAGCACATGTCCAATACAAGTACGCAGGGATATCAATTTAGCGGCGTGGCATATCCAGTATTGATGAAAGGTTATGATGTTTAATTACCCGCCTTAAGACCTGCAATTTCGAATCTGGGGCTCAGCCCTCGTGTATCCTTTCAAAGCGTGGATTCCTTGGCTGTGAATTTGAAATGTTTTATTTGAGCGGCTTCATTATTTTGATCAGTCTGGGGCCCCTGGAGCTGGAGCCTGGTTCGTTCAAACCCACCTGCAGAGAGCGGAAGCGTGGCCCTGATGACCCAGGGCCTTGGGCGTCGTCAACAAGTTCTGCAGGCAGGTTAAGTTGAGTAAGTTAGTGATGGTCGTTGAGCGTGGGCACTGGGGCCTAACGTAAGACACTTGGCTTGAGAAGGTCTCCGGGCGAAAGATTTCAACCATCAAGGCCAAGCTATTTCTGCATGCCTACTGAAGTAGCATGCCACACAAGGCTGTCAAGGCGGCCTAGACCAATGATCCTTGTCTGGGCCTCCTAGCTGCCGAGGGGCTGGTACTTATGATTTTAGTACAGACGCTGCTGTCCTAGGTGTTCTTGCTGTGGGTACTGCTCCTGCTGCTGTGCAAAGCGCTGCTGCAGTAGACACGACAGCTGCTGTCGATGTTGCAACTGAAATTGCTGTCCTCATTGGCTGCTGCTGTTTCCAACAGTGTCTGATTCAACCCTGGCTGCCAGTTGGATCATGTGATCTTGGCATGAATTTGCGATATTCACGACTATATCAGAGGTGGCCCATTGATAGTCAAGGTGGTCTGAGCTAAGCGACGGTCCATTTCCCCCAGATTAATTCCCCGTCTGGTTTACCCTCTGTTGACGGTATGGATATAGATTTGTGTAAGAATACCTGCATGTTTGAAGGGCGTGTGCAACCTCAAAACTAAGAGACTAGTCAGAATGGTTGCGTTTCTACGTAAGAGATTTCGGTAAGCTTGACACAATTCCAATTGTAACAGCGATTTTGGGGGGCAGCCAATGGGCAGCCCATATCATACTGCTTAGAGATCCTTTCAAATGCCACGAGTTTATTTCACTGCCAACGAAACACCCTGGATTTCGCACATAACATTTAGAGAAGGAGAACAGGTGCACACAAATTATTTCCACGCATTCAAGTACCGGTAACTAAGACAAAAACAAGAATAGCTAATCACAGCTCAGGAAGACACAGGCTGTCAAAAAACAACTCGTAATCAATTACCGGTAAGCTGGCTTAAAGAAAGGAATGCATCTTTCACAGTCATCATATCATATCGTGTGCTTGCTGCCTCTAAATCAAGATGCCTGCATCTAAACACTCAAATCAGACCTGGTGCCTGCTGCATCAATGTTAAAAACAAATGCCCTTGGCTGGCTCCACATCAGCTAATGTGCAGCTCTCTCCTGCTCGTGCGCGTCAAAAATGACCCAAAGCCTGCGACAAAGCATTCACAGCCAGCTAATTTACTAACACAGGCTGCAATAGAGAGGCTGTACACGTCAGCCCCACTAACACAGCCAGCTTATGAGGCGCTACTTGTCAGCAGTACTAACACCCGCTGTAATGGAGAGGTAATGATGCCCCCACCTCGTCAAAATCAATTAGTAATAAAGCGTTGGCACAGTGGCATCTGCTTGTCATTCTGATTGTCTGATAACCTACTGTAAGCCTGATCACAGAGCACTAAGGATACAACTTTGAAACTAAATTACAGCAGTATGCAGCACAAGGCCAGAATTGGCACTCATGAGTGTGTAAGCCCTGGCTCAAGTGCAAGCCAGATTTTGAAGGAAATGGGTGACACAGCCCCACCGAGGCCTCAGAAAAAGGGGTCAAACAGCCCCACCAAGCCGTTTGAAAAATCTGGGTGACACAACTCCACCGAGGCATGAAAAAAAATGAGACTCAACAGCTCTCTCCATAAAGTTAGTCAGCAAACACCGGCGGCCATTTTGGTGTGAAATCAACAGAGGTGCTGCGTTCAGAAATGCTGGCTGTAAGCAAGACCATCCATCGTATCACCCTCCAGCAGCTGATCCAGCCACTGCACGCCATTCCCGCTGAACAGCTGGGACAGAGGGCTGCGGCTGGCCGCAGATGGAGACTGGCCCCACAGCAGCGGCCAACTTGACGGCTCCTTGGGCTTCGGGGGAGACGTGCAATCGATCGCATCATTTATGGCTAGAGTGCGCTGCAGTGGTGAGCCAGTGTCCTGACCGAAACTGCGGGGCTGTGCAGCCGTCCCCGGAGGCCATGGTTGAGGTCCGAATCCAGGCTGCGCACCAGACACAGCTCGCGAGTCCGGCAGGTGACGCGCTTCGTTTGGAACGGACGGGCGAGGGCTCGCCCGCAAGCTCGCCACGTGCAGAGAGGCAGCAGCCTGCAGCGGCCGCTGCATGTCCGAGGATAGGCAGGACAAGCTCAGGCGCGACGGATGCAGGTAGCCAGCGTCGCCACCCCCCCCGCAGCTCAAGGCCAGCTGCCTTGTGATCCCGTCCCCACCATAGTCACGCGTGTGCTGCTCAGGGCTGAATGCAAAGGGGTTCAGGCCACCTGGCTGGGTGCTAAAGCCTCCGCTTCCGCCAAGGGCATCCAGACCCGGTGGGACAAGCCAGGAATAGCCAGGCGTCTGGCTCAGCAACAAGTGCGCCATGTCCATTGATGCCAGCCTGCTGGGGGCAGTCTGGAGGGGGTGGGGCAGTGGGAAAGCAGCACCTGCTTGTTCATGAGGGGCCGACCAAGAGCCTACATCACCAACTGGGTCCAGAGGGGCCGACCACATGCCTGCAGCACCAGCTGGGTCCTGAGGTGCCGACCAAGGGTCAGCTGAACCAGCTGGATCACAGGGGGCCACACAGACGCTGTCCTTGACCCATGTGCTGCAGCTAAGGGGTTCAAAGCTAAGAGGCAGACCGTTGGAGGGCACGGTTGGGGTGGGCATCCTTGGGCAAGGAGGGCGGTTGCAGGTTGAGGCAGCGACGACAGAAGTCTGCCCGTGAGCAGCAGCGCTTGGACGGGATCTCAGATTGGTTACCGCTGACAGCGGGGGCCTTTGCACGCTGATTTCGCGGTGATAGCCAGCAGGATGATGCGGCCGCTGCGGAGCCCAGGCGGGCTCTAGCCGGTTCAAGTTCGCCGCTGCGGGCCTGGTAAGGTGCTGCCTCTGCTCGCATACAGGGTACGGCACGCAGCTGAATGATGGCATCAAGCAGGGAGACGCAAAGGCAGCCTCCATCGGGTGCGCATGAGGAGGAGGCACTGAGGATGGAGCCGCACCGAATGGCTCCTGCTTTATTTGAATGTCCACCTTGACGTTCTTCCTCGGTCTCTTTGGCAATTGTGGCGGATGTTTTCTGTCTGTGGGGAGAGATTCGGGGGCGGCGGGTCTACCAGCTGCCTTGGGTAACGGATGGTCAGCTTCAGGTGCGTGATCTTCGTCGTCAGTACCCTCTTGGCTGCCTCCCTGAGAGGCATCAGAGTAATGTACATATAAGTGCGCAACATAATACTGATGGGTTGCTGCTGGGCGGCCACCACTGGGCTGTTTCAGATCTAACCTTGACCGGCCTACAGCCGATGGCCCGAGAGTGATGCAAGACTAGCTGTACCAAGCCCTGCAAGCCGGGTTGTAGCTGAACCACAGGGGGAATAGTTTGATGAGAGTGAGCCCCCTCAGCTGTATATCTTGATGAGGCTGAAAAGTCGCTCAAGCACGCTGAAAGTTACTGTGTTCCATTTTCCTAAACCCCTCCCTTTTATAGCTTACCTGGCTGTTCCTCTTGGCACGGTACCTACGGAAGTATGTCCGGACATCGTCCACACTTCTCAGGCATTTTGCATGCACCTGCGTATTTTAGAAGAAAAGATATCACAAGAGCTGGACGTTACTTGTGTTTCAGCCTGCTTTAGCCACAATTCAGCCCTACTGCATGGGCCACTGTCTAAAGGTTAGTCAGGGTTTGGCCCAACTTGGCCCAGTCGAGGTTCCCTGATGGCCCCCCAAAGGTGGTCTGCTGAGCTCTGAAATGAACATTGCTGGACACCATGAGCCAAATGATTAAATCCTGCAGATTAGCTAGCGCGTACCCTTGCTTCTTTGAGAGAGGGTGGGGCTGAATCCCACACTGTAGAGGCATTTTCAAGGTACCACCTGCGTGCCAGCAAAGGGTGTGGAGCACTGTTAATTTTGAGGTGCTTAAGAAACAATCTAGCTTTATCATGGCCAGTAGGGGGCCAGGTGTAGCACATCCTGCTGATCTGGCCACTGATTGAACTTGTTTATGCAACCAAGGCGTCTAATGGTGATCCTAATCAGGATTGTTGCTCAATTCTCACAGGCCCAGTGGTTACTGATTCGCGGCCAGACAAAGGTGACCTGGCTCGCACTTAGATAAACACTGTCCCACATTGTGTAAGTTATCAGTATGACTTAGATGTACCCTGTCCGCACCGATTGATGTCTTCAGCTAATGGGCGCTTCCCTCCTGCTTCAAGCTCTCGCCTCCACCTGAAAGCAGTGAGTGACGTTTGAAGGATTGGATTGGAGGGACAAAGGATTCCGGAAGATTTCTTCAACTGAGGTAATCTCAGACTCATACGACTCATCAGAGCCTCTTATAGTATCATGAATTGATGATCACAGGCATGGAACAACTGCAAGCAACCCTGAAGGGGCTAATTATGTGGCTTCTTGCTGGATACCTGTAAAGGGTGGCGCGCTAACAAAATACGATGCAGGTGGAACGATTGTAACTGGCAGTGACCGTGTCATCTGCGCACAATTTGAACGCACCATTCGTTGAAGGGCTTCCAGAAATGTGCACGCCGGCGGTTTCGCTGGCCTTCGTCTCCGGATCCCATGTTCCTGGCTTGGCAGAGCTAAGAAGAGTAGAAGCGCATGCTCAAGTGCTCACGTTGTGGCTCAGGCCACACCAGACGGAAGATGAGGATAGAGCGAGACAGCTCGCAAATTCAATTTCTACAGGGTAAGCATGAGGCCCTTCTTGTGTGGTGAGATCTCTTGACCCATATGCAAATGCGAGCCCTTCAACAGCGGTGTTCATGAAGTCGTCCCGAAGCCAGGGTTCCCAAACCCCACTTTTGAATGTATGAAACATGAAGCATCGTGACATGCGCATGCGGTACCAGAAAACTGACGCTGCACTGTCGGAAGCAAGGGGGCAGAAGCGATGTCGGAAGTACACAAAGTATCCATATCAGTTCCACATGAAGTCTGCAGCAGGGGTATGTAGCACTGGCATGCAGTGTGCTTGCGTGTCACTTCGCCTAAGAGCCAATTTACACCTAGTTCAGTTTGCCACTTCGCCGTTTCGGTTGCTTGGTTCGGCGTCAGAAAGCCCTCTTGCGGGAAGCTCAGTTTGGCGAAACCAAACCAGTGCGAAACCGACCGAACTGAAACTGGGGGTATGGGGTTTAGACCCCAGGTTGCGAAACCGTGCGAAACCGAGGTGTACCCAAACAGGCCAAACTCAGCGAAACCAGCCAGGTGTGAATACGCTCTAAGTCTCTAACGCGTGTGCGTGAAGAAGTTCCTTGTCCTTGGCGCATCACCCGAGTGAGTACCGGCATACGGGACGACATGATGAGGAAGCAGAGAAGGAAGATATCGGGAAGTCGAATGATAGACCGTCCAGGAGCAGGGTGGCCAGGGATGCCGCCAGGAGTGGCCAGGGTCACCAATTTGTGGCTCTACATCGGTTTCCTGTCTTCGTACCCCCTGGTCGTACCGTACACGATGGGATGGCACCATATGGCCATATGGAAGGTGGGCAAAAAAAGCGATTCAATTCTGCATTGCCTGTGGTGCCATCACCGGGGCAATACAAACCAAATCGCTTTTGTAGATATCGCTCTTGTAGAGGAATAGCTGGGAAGCTGGCCCGTGAACTAAAGGCTGCAAAAGTGCAAAACAAATGTTCACCCAGCGACAGCTTGTGTGGTAGTGCCATCACACACCAAGACAACAACTAAGCATCCACACGTTTGAAGGCACACACTGGCGCCCCAGATTCGAAATTTTACATCTTAACCGAGCTCGTAAGGGGGAGAATTAAACAACAAAACCTTTATATACTGGATACGCCGCTGCTGAATTGAGTGTCATCCCTGCCATGTGCCTGATCCCTGCCATGTGTCTGATCCCTGTGATGTTTTATGACACCTTTACAGTCCAGCAGAACATCACACAGTGCTTAGCAAACCATGTGTTTTTACATGGACAGCGCTGCATAGTAAATGAATAACTTAATCAAGCAGAGATGAAAGCCATCAATGTGAATCTATTTTGGCCCCTTTTGGAGGGTTTTAATTTTTCAGCCTAAAGTCAGAGCATGACAGCGCGTATGGATTTTCAAAAACAACAGTTGCATGGGGCAATGCACCAGGTGGGTGTACCGAGCTACACATCGAATTGCGGTAGGCCCAACGTCGCATCCGAGTAGGTGATGTTTATGTACGCCACTGTGGTGTTGGGCCGATCCCTGATAAATTAGAAAAGGTATGACAAAGTCAAGTGGCAGGATTCAAAAAAATGCAGGAACGCACATCACGACACCAAACAATGAGTACCACCGTGGACTGAGGAGATAAAAAAGAACAAAGCCCAGTGCATACCAGCCGCCGCCCTCATAAGCTCCAGGTCCTTTTCGCCGCAGTCATTCACCCAGTCTCACCTCGTGAGCGGGATGCGTGAACGCAGCCATTGCATGATGGTGCTGAAGGCATCGTCCACAACAGGATCGCCCCTGCGCAAGGAGTGGGTGCAGCATGTGGAGGGGATGAGTGGGAGATGTGTACGCAGCTCATTGGCCTCCTCGGGCCTGTCCCTGAGAGTGTGTCATTGCCTATACCCTAAACCCTAAAATTAGTGGCCGCCTCAGGCCTCGCCCTGAGAGTGCGTCATTGCCTATACCCTAAACCCTAAACCCAGTGGCCGCCTCAGGCCTGTCCCTGAGAGTGCGTCATTGCCTATACCCTAAACCCTAAACTCAGTGGCCGCCTCGGGCCTGTCCCGGAGAGTGCGTCATTGCCTGTACCATATATTTCTAACTGTGATGGGTAAAATGTACATCTAACAGGCTCGGTAGGTTCATAACTGTGATGGGAGCATCATGTGGCAGGGAAGGGGGGGGCAATTTGCGGCTCATTCGCACCCACCTGAATGCGCCCATCACAGCTGTGATGGGAGCATCATGTGGCAGGGAAGGGGGGGGCAATTAGCGGCTCATTCGCACCCACCTGAATGCGCCCATCACAGCTGTGATGGGAGCATCATGTGGCAGGGAAGGGGGGGGGCAATTAGCGGCTCATTCGCACCCACCTGAATGCGCCCATCACAGCTGTGATGGGAGCATCATGTGGCAGGGAAGGGGGGGGCAGTTTGCGGCTCATTCGCACCCACCTGAATGCGCCCATCACAGCTGTGATGGGAGCATCATGTGGCAGGGAAGGGGGGGGCAATTTGCGGCTCATTCGCACCCACCTGAATGCGCCCATCACAGCTGTGATGGGAGCATCATGTGGCAGGGAAGGGGGGGGGGCAATTTGCGGCTCATTCGCACCCACCTGAATGCGCCCATCACAGCTGTGATGGGAGTATCATGTGGCAGGGAAGGGGGGGGGGCAATTAGCAGCTCATTCGCACCCACCTGAATGCGCCCATCACAGCTGTGATGGGAGCATCATGTGGCAGGGAAGGGGGAGGGGCAATTAGCGGCTCATTCGCACCCACCTGAATGCGCCCATCACAGCTGTGATGGGAGTATCATGTGGCAGGGAAGGGGGGGGCAATTAGCGGCTCATTCGCACCCACCTGAATGCGCCCATCACAGCTGTGATGGGAGCATCATGTGGCAGGGAAGGGGGGGGCAATTTGCGGCTCATTCGCACCCACCTGAATGCGCCCATCACAGCTGTGATGGGAGCATCATGTGGCAGGGAAGGGGGGGGCAATTTGCGGCTCATTCGCACCCACCTGAATGCGCCCATCACAGCTGTGATGGGAGCATCATGTGGCAGGGAAGGGGGGGGCAATTAGCGGCTCATTCGCACCCACCTGAATGCGCCCATCACAGCTGTGATGGGAGCATCATGTGGCAGGGAAGGGGGGGGCAATTAGCGGCTCATTCGCACCCACCTGAATGCGCCCATCACAGCTGTGATGGGAGCATCATGTGGCAGGGAAGGGGGGGGGCAATTAGCGGCTCATTCGCACCCACCTGAATGCGCCCATCACAGCTGTGATGGGAGCATCATGTGGCAGGGAAGGGGGGGGGGCAATTTGCGGCTCATTTGCACCCACCTGAATGCGCCCATCACAGCTGTGATGGGAGCATCATGTGGCAGGGAAGGGGGGGGCAATTTGCGGCTCATTTGCACCCACCTGAATGCGCCCATCACAGCTGTGATGGGAGCATCATGTGGCAGGGAAGGGGGGGGGGCAATTAGCGGCTCATTCGCACCCACCTGAATGCGCCCATCACAGCTGTGATGGGTTTCTTTGCAAATTCAGTGTAGCAGTGCCCGTGCGCCCACCTGAACGGTCGAGGCAGCTTGGCCCTAAGGTTGTTGATGAGCCGTTCCGTGGGCTGATCTCCGGACTCTGCGGCCGAGCTGCCCTCTGGGCTCTGCACCACTCCGACATTCCTATTGGACTCCTCAGCCAACCGCTCCCTTTCCATCCTCATTGTGTGGTTTGTCTCCAGCAGGTTCATTGCCAGCTTCCCGGTGGCGTCTAGGGTCAGGGCGGGGCCTCTGAGGAAGCGGAACCTGCCAGGGAGGAACAGCCTGAGTGAAGGGTGCAGACAACCCCAACAAAGGATAAAAGGAGATGAAGGGACTTAAGAGCGAGGTCTTCTGCTGGGTGCAAAACACCTTAACAAGGATCTAAGGGCAGTGCAGGTATTGAATTGTAAACAACGGCCCCTAGAGAGCGCAGAGATCAGCAACAAAGGACTGCCAAGAGACAGGGGCTATGTGCACTGCTCTTGAAGTTCTAGTGAGGGCTCCGGTTAGGTGCAAAATACCTTGACAAGGATCCAAGAAGATGTGAGCAGTGCAGCTATTAGTTTGTGAGCGAGGGCCCATAGTGCGTGCAGAGATCCCCAACAAAATACTGCCTGGAGATAGGGGCCATGTGCACCGCTCTTGAGTTTCGAGTGAGGGCTGCGGTTGGGTGCAAAATACCTTGACAAGGATCCAAGAAGATGAGAGCAGTGCAGCCATTGGTTTGTGAGCGAGGGCCCCTAGAGAGTGCAAAGAACCCCAACCAAGAACTTCAGGAGATTAGGGCAATACACTCCACTCTTGTATTTCGAGCGAGGGCTCCTGGCGGGTGCAACACACCCCGGCAAAGGCATGTAAGGAGATGCGAGCAGTGCAGCTGTGAATTTTGTGGATGTCTTATACATGGTAGGCGCACACCTGTGCCACACGCGGGAGAGGTGCGCCTGCAGCGACCTGAGCTTGCGCTCCGTAACCGCCAGCAAGATCTCCAGTGTGCGGTCAATGTCTGCCTCTGGGATGCGGATGCTAAAAGTGCTCCAGTCCAGAATGGTCTCAAACACGACGTGGACGCCGTCCATGATCACAACGGGCACGCAGCCATGCAGCATGGCGTCCTCCGCACGGGCAGACCAGCCGTCACCTGGGCGCAGAGAGGCAAGACAGGAGGAGCACGTGCTTGCGGCTGGCGGTAGCATGATTCCCACATCGGGAAATACGGTAGGGGGGATCTTACAATAAACTTGCAGGAATCTGGCTGTGATCCAATACCTGAATCTCTTCTTGACCAGTACAAGAAAATGCTTGAGGTCTCGATGCACGGGGGTTAAGGCTGCCAAAGGAGAGGCTGCCCATCAGCTCATAAGCACAGAAGCTGGTTTTATTTTGCCAAAGTTCTCTCCGACTTCTTCCCCTCATTTACCAGGTGCCTCGAGACAGTGATGGGTGCATCATATGACGGGAATAGAGGGGACGAGGAGGGGGGGGGAGGATAATTTTACGGGCCAGTCGCCTGCTCCTGAAAGAGCATCAGGGAAGTTTCCTCCGACCTCCTCCATTCATTTACCCGGTGCAACGAGACAGAACTTGGAGCGGGAGAGCAGATCCGAGTAGTCTCCCTTAATGTCCCTCGAGCCGATCAGCACGTTGTGCTTGCCCTTCCAGTCCTGCTCCTTGGACAGCTTGTGGAGCCGCTGCCGCACCCCGCGGCTGTAATTAGGCAGACGGTGCTCCCCGGCATCCCCCTGCAGCAGGACACAAGGAGGTGTGAGTGCGCATTAGAGGTGTCAACTAACAAGGGACAGCTAGTGTGGCCGCTGCCGCAACATTTCGTTGTAATTGGCCAGACAGTGCTTCCCGGCATCTCCCTGCAGCACACCATTTGGGGTGGACACGCAATTGCGCTGTCAAATCACAAATAATAGGTAGTACTCCCTATAGTACTCCCTACAGTGCTCCCTGATATCCTCCTGGCCACATGACACCTGGTGTCCATGTGCAATTGAGGTGTCAAAGTAGTGCATATTATAGTGCGCATCAGGCCATCCTTCAGAAGCCCTAAACCCTTAACCCTAAACCCAACATGGCAGTGCATTTTATAGTGCACATCAGGCAATCCTTCAGCAGGTCCCCTTGCCATTCTTGTTCCCATGGGGACCAAACCTGGACTGGCCTACGCTTGGTGGCCCTAGAAGCAAGGGCCTATTGCACCTGGCCCCTACGGTCATAGGCTGAGGTGCAGCTGAAAATCTGCCCCCCCCCCTACACATACACTGCAGAATAGGCTGTTGCTTCCTACAGCCGTAACTAATTCAGGTTCTCGCTGTAGCTTCTTTTGGGTCTAGCTCATCCCGCTCCCTTGTAAACCCACTGTCAAGGACAGGAACATGTTTCAAACGTTCCGCTACTAGTCCACCTTGGAAAAGCCGCCCCGCGGCTGATATAGGCCCCACTGGGCGGGCCGAATCTTAACCGGTCAACGGCTGGTGTCCCATGCAGCATGGGTGGCCTGCATGGTGCCTCCGGCTGCAGGCCAGAAGGTGGCTGAAATGTAGCTGGACTGCAACCGGGCAGCATGCAAAATAAATCTCTGAGAGCACCCACCTTGAAAAGCAAAAGGATGTTTCGGTCCTTTGGAATGACCCCCATGAGTGGCGACGATTGGTAGTGACGCGGGGATTTGAACGAGGGGATCACCAGGTCCTGCGCGTCCAGCAATCAATTGCATTAAGCAATGAACAACAGCTTTCGGGGAGACCAACAGAGCAATCGAGTGCGAGACAGAGTTCCACACATCACCTGCAGGCATTTTAAGCACTGTGGAGTCCACTGCCAGAATGAGCAGATCACTAGGTCCCATGCAACCAGGTCCCATGCCACCAGCGATCAAAAAGGTCTGAACGGGGGGATATAGGTGGAACACACACTGGGTCATGAATTAACAAAATCACGGCGGCGGCGGCTGAAACGTCAGAGTGCAGCACCGGGTAGGCTACCATCCGGTTTTGGATGAGAACAACGGCAGTAAGAGTGTAAGAGAGCTTGTAAATACACGGTAAGGGCACGGATGTGGCTTCGGCCCAGGCTGCGCTGTTTCCTTAACTCTCACGCCCCCCGTGGGCGTAGCTTTCTTTCTTTCTTTCTTGTCAGAATCATCAGAGCAGGCGTTGTTGGCACTTCGGGTTCCACAGTCAGCATTCATTCTGTTGCACAAACAGGACCAAGAACGCACCTCAAGGTGGAGGGCTCTCCATGCAGGAAATAAATATTCATTGTATGACCCACACCTGTTTTATTTTGCGGCCACCAGTCCACCTTCAGCGGGCTCACCCACCAAAATATCGATAGGGGCCCAATATTGACCGGCCTACAGTCATTAGCCTGAGCAGCATGGCTGTCCGTGCCAAGGGCCTCCGGCCGGAACCCCGGAGTTAGCTGACCTGTAGCTGAGCTGTAGCAGAGCCCTGCAGGAAAGAGACACTCAGACCGAAAAAACACGGATCAAATCGAAACAGCCCATCCCCCACAAGCACCTTGTTCGGATCATAGCAGGCATGGCCCTTGAAATACTTGTGCCAGCCGTCCGGCATGCGGAAACTCTTGTGCTCCACCTTGTAGTCGTCGCCACCAAAAGCGGTATTGCTGGTGTGGTCCACACCCATCCTGGAGGTGGGTGGGTGGTCAGTGGGTGTGTGGTCAGTGGGTGAGTGGCCGGTGGGTGAGTTGTCAGTGGGTGAGTGGTCAGTGGCCAGTGGGTGAGTGGTCAGTGAGTGAGTGGTCAGTGGGTGTGTGACCAGTGGGTGAGTGGTCATTGGGTGAGTGGTCAGTGGGTGAGTTGTCAGTGAGTGAGTTGTCAACGGGTAAGCAGCCAGTGGGTGAGTGGTCAGTGGGTGAGTGGTCAGTGGGTAAGTGGTCAGTGGGTTTCTTTGAGTGTGCCTCTGGTACGTATTTGCACTGCCGCCGGGCAGCAGGGGCAGCAGGACCTGGTGCTTGGGCCACTGGCTGTAGGCCGGGCAAGTCTTAATCCCGACAGGCCCCATGGGCTGTTTTGCTGGTGTGAGTCACACCCATTCAGAAGGTGGTCCTAAGATGTTCTTTTATTGCATAATCTACCACCTTGAGAAGGAGGCAGCCGATCCGCCACCGCTGGGTTAATGGGTACCAAATCTAGACTGGCGTACGGCTTTTTTCCTATGAGGCCTCATGGCCCCGGAAGCAGAGGGAATGCTGTATCATCCCCCATCCACTATAGGCCATGATGTAGCTGAGCTGTAGCTGATGTGCACACCGAGAGACAAGAGTGGACAGACGCTGGTAGGAGGGCAGCCTACATCTTCAAGTCACGGGTCACCACTTCGTTTAGATAAGCAGCACGGCTCAGCAGCCGTGCAATTAATCAAATAATACCGAAAGAATACTCCCAGGGTTGAATTTGAGATGCAAGCAGGGCCTTGCTCAAGGTCCAACATAATCTCGAGTTTGCAGCAGCGGACCTCCAAAACGTTTTGCGGAGCCCAGTACGAGACACAGATGGAGGGCGTTACCTTGCATGCGCCCTTCCCCTTAATCTGCTCACACATGGCTCTAAACCCTACACCTGCTAACATAAGCCCTAAATCCGAAATCCTGATCACACGAACCCTACACTCCATACCTGCTCACACAAGCCCTGAATCCTCAAAACACCACACCTGCCCCACAGCGTGACCCAGATGTAGTGCGTGACTTCAAATGAGCCCTGAACCCTCAAACCACACCTGAGCCCTAATTCCTTTAACCTGCTAACGTAAGCCCTCAACGGTCCAACCCCATACCTGCCCCAGTGTGTGACCCAGATAGAGGGCGTGACCTCGTTGGGCACCCAGCATGCGCCTTCATCGTGGGTGAACAACCAGATGTGGTCCCGGCCACCGCGTCGGTCCCAGTACGGGTAGTGCTTCTGGATCCACCGCTTGGTCTCCAGGATCATGTGTGAGGCGTGAGGCACGCGCAAGCCTGGAGGGAGCAGGCATCAGGGGGAAGTCTTTAGGGTTCAGGGTTCAGGGATTAGGGCTTAGGGCTTAGGGTTCAGGCTTTAGGGCTTAGGGTTGAGTCATATGGTGTGTGTGAGGCTTGAGTCACGCGCAGGCCTGGAGGGAGCAGGTATCAGGAGGCGCAATAACCGGTAGCTCTTCGGAAGAAATCTTCAGGATTCAGGGCTCAGGGTTTCAAGTGTAGGGTTAAGGGCTCAGTGTTTGATCATATGGTGTGCATGAAAAAGGCTTAAGGTTCAGTGTTTGATTGTAAGGTGCGTGTGAAAGACGATTTGTCCTGGGTCCATCAGAGACTGAAGGGGTCGAAAGGATGGGTCCCATACCCCCATAGGACTGGGGAGACGCATGGCTCCGCGCGCGAGTCACCGAGGCCTGGGATTGAGAATCAGACGTTACTAATTGATGATGCAGCCCTAACGCAACCACCCTACAAATGAAATGAAGGAAGTTGCTGGAGGGAGTTCCCTGCCCTCACCTAGACCAGGGACAGGCAAGTAGGGGTCGATGATGTTGCAGAGACAAAGAACCACTACATAATACGGCCTCTTAGAGGGCCAGACAGAACGAAAGGGTGGGCAAGGTACCGGTATATAGAGGAGTCAAGAAAGAGATGTAAACAGTTGTTGAGGGGTCATCTACCCTCACCAAGACCAGGCAGAGCAAATGGTGGGATAGGTACCGGTATAAAGAGAAGCTAGAAAGGGGAATGTTGGCGGTTGTTGAGGGGTCGCCTGGCTCTTGCCCGCCCTCACCTAGACCGGGCACAGGGAACCAGGGGTAGTCGGCCCAGCCGTGAATGGGGTAGATGTAGCAAGTGCTGTACTGAGGCACGTAGAAGAAATCGGCCTCCTCGGGGTCAAAGGTCCTGTGTGGAATGGGTTTAGGGTTAGGGTTTCGGGTCAAAGGTCCAGTGAAGGATGGGTTTAGGGTTTAGGGTTAGGGGTCAAAGGTCCTGTGCGGGATGTGTTCAGGGTTTAGGGTTAGGGGTCAAAGGTCCTGCGCAAGATGGGTTTAGGGTTTAGGGTTAGGGGCCAAAGGTCCTGTGTGGGATGGGTTTAGGGTTTAGGGTTAGGGGTCAAAGGTCCTGTGCAGGATGGGTTTAGGGTTTAGGGTTAGGGGTCAAAGGTCCTGTGTGGGATGGGTTTAGGGTTTAGGGTTAGGGGTCAAAGGTCCTGTGCAGGATGGGTTTAGGGTTTAGGGTTAGGGGTCAAAGGTCCTGTGTGGAATGGGTTTAGGGTTAAGGGTTAGGGGTCTAAGGTCCTGTGCAGGATGGGTTTAGGGGTCAAAGGTCCCATGCAGGAAGGGTTTAGGGTTAAGGGTTAGGGGTGAAAGGTCCCATGCATGATGGGTTTAGGGTTAAGGGTTAGAGGTCAAAGGTCCCATGCAGGGTGGGTTTCGGGTTAAGGGTTAGGGGTCAAAGGTCGCGTGCAGGATGGGTTTAGGGTTAAGGGTTAGGGGTCAAAGGTCACGTGCAGACTGGGTGGGGGGGATCACTTTGAATTCTCCCTCAACTTACCATTCCCAGGGGCGTATATTATTTAACAATTGAATGCCATGAAGGACAGCCTGTCTGATCACACATCAGCCCGCAAAATATGCATTGAAAACATCTGTTAAGGCAACACAACTTGAGCAAACACTCTTTGAGGGAGCTTGACAGCTCATAACCCTTGAGTGAATTAATGACAAGAAAACCTGTGGTGACCTCTCTATCCAAAGCTCAAAGTTTAACGACTCACTGGATGCAGCACTCTCACGTGTAGCCACGACCTCCAGTACTGACACACCAAGACCTTCAAACCGACAAAACAAACACCAAGGCCATCATAGCCTGACTAGCTCCCCGCTTCTGCTCGATGGCAATGGCGCAAAAGAGGCTTCAGCCTCTAGCTGCGCTTTCCCCTTAATGCCTTTGCCCCCTAGGGGTAGGGGCGTAGCTTTCCTTCTGACACATCTGCGCTTGCTGCTTAGCAGCAGCTTGTACAACATCCTGTCGACCCCATGCACCTAGAGATCCCTGACACAGCCTGCCCTTTCCAGTTTTATCATCTGCCGCACTCCTCCCGCATTCACGCACCGGTGTTCGCTTTGCAGCAGCAGCTCGTGCAGGAGAGTGTCCACCGCATACACCCATAGATCGGTGAACAGAGTCACGTTCCCAGGTTCATACCGCCGATGAGTGCACCAGGTACTTGGGATCCTGACAGATTAGGGGGATAGAGAGGGATTGAAATAGCGGATGGAGAGGGAGTTTTAAAATTGGGCTCAAGGGAGGGAGTGAGGTTAGGTATTTCATAAATACTAGGTGTTTGTTTATTATATCAGCCACTTTGCTAATTTTCTCATCGCTTCTGCCTTCCAAACTGTACTGCATACATCAACATCCTGCATTACTGGGGTACTGAGGCGTCAATCTTCTTATCTGTACGACATCCTCCTCTTACATTTACTGCATCATCCTCTTTCGACTTGTACTGCAGTATCCTCCTTCCCACTTGTACTGCATCATCCTACTTCCCACCTGTACAGCAGCATCCTCCTTCCCACCTGTACTGCAACATCCTACTTCCCACCTGTACTGCAGCATCCTCCTTCCCACCTGTACTGCAGCACTCTCCTTCCCATCTGTACGGCAGCACTCTCCTTCCCACCTGTACTTCAGTATCCTTCTTCCCACCTGTACTGCAGCACTCTCCTTCCCACCTGTACTGCAGCACTCTCCTCCCCACCTGTACTGCAGTATCCTCCTTCCCACCTGTACTGCAGCACTCTCCTTCCACCTGTACTGAAGCATCCTCCTTCCCACCTGTACTGCAGCATCCTCTGGCTGAAGAGAGGCTCAAGGTCATAGACAAAGATGAGGGGATGCTTGCGAGTGGCCTTGGGAGGCGGATCCAGTGCGGCCACTGCCTCTTTCACGTTACTCTTTAGCCAGGGCACTTCGTTGATGCGGCTGGGCTCCATGGGCAGGCCCGCTGCCTTGCGTGAACAGTCGTGCCCGTACCAGCCTGGAAGGAGGTAGAAATGCAGTCCTATACAGAGATCATTGGTGACGCGGCTTGGCTACATGGGCAGGCCGGAAGCCTTGCATGCACAGCCGTGGCCATGGCCGTTCTGTACCAACCAGGTAGGAGGGGGATGCTACCTCAAATTTGGTTCACAAACCAATGAGAAATCTTGAACATTAAGTTGGAGAGAAAACTTCGAAAACCTTGAACAATAGAGAGGGACCTCCTAGATCAGCAGGCCAATATTCATACCTGGTTCGCATGTGCTAAATCATATGTTACAGCTCCCATACCGACACCCACGGCAACAGGACATCGACAGGGTTAAACACCTCCTACACTTTTTCCAGGCCAATGTCCACACCTCAAATGTCCACACCTGGGTCACACTTGCAGAAGCCTAGGTTGCAGCTCCCGTGTCCGCCGCACTGGTTGATGCAGAAGTGCTCCACCGGGTCGTCGCAGAAGCGCCCCCCCACCCCGTCAATGATGCACGGGTAGAACACGCTAGGCTCGTCAGCCACGCACCTGACAGCAGGGAGTAACGGGGGGGCGGCAACGGTGGAGAGTTAGCGCTTGTTTCCTATGTGCATCAGACCAGGGAATCAGGAGGGGTGACAGACTGAGAGTGACAGGCAGGGCTTGTTTGATTGTGCACGCACCAGACCACCTTTGGAGGACAGCAGGGCGGCAACCACTGATCCGATGGAGCTTAACCATGACTGGCCTACAGCCGGAAGCCTAAGAACAGCAGGGCATGCTGCACAAGGCCCCCTCGGCCGTAGGCCGTGATGTGGCTGAATGGTAGCTGAAGTGCGCATATAATAGTGAGGGGTGAGGGGGCAGCAGGAAGAGGCTGGAAATATTTTTTGATGCTGCCTCATGCCCTCATGAGATCAAATGGCATGCAAGGTCAGATCAGGGACATTGCTGCGCCGCCACTTGCTCTCAAGATCAAATGGCAGGCGAAGATACTAGACAAGGCGCACACTTCTCCGCACCATCTAAAGACAAAATAGCATGCAAAGTCAGATCAGGGACATGCTGAGCCGCCCCTTGCTCTCGAGATCAAAAGGCAGGCGAAGGCATCGACACTCCTTCACAGCATTTAATGACATATGTCAGGCAAGGTCAGATCAGGGACATTGCTGCGCCGCCACTTAATCTCAAGATCAAAAGGCAGGTGAAGACATAAGACAAAAGGCAGGCAAAGGCATCGACACTCCTTCACAGCACCTAAAGACAAAAAAAAGGCTGGGTCAGATCAGGGACATAGCTGCGCCGCCACTTGCGCTCGATATCAAATGGCGGGCGTGGACATAGACACTCCTTCACAGCATCTGATGACAAAATGGCAGGCATGGTCAGATCAGATCATCCGCGACGACATGAAGATTCCTCCAGGAGCTCATCAGGCCATCAGCTTACATGCTGGTCAGTCACAAGGCCAGAACAACATGATCCTCTGCGGGACATGCTCATAGCTTCGACTGTGGGCCATGCTGCACAGGCCTCCATCTTTGCTCTTCCGCGTCCCCTTCAACAGACGCAGAAGCCTTTTAGTAAAAGGAAATCGAGCTCTCACGCATCCAACCTCAAGCCTGTGATATTCAGACGCAGAAGCATGGTAACAGCGCGGATGTGGCTACGGCCCCAAGCTGCGCTGTTTCCTGAACCTCCACGCCCTAGTAGGGCGTAGCTTTCTTTCTAACGCAGAAGCCCTAGGGTTTAGACAGGGCATGCTTGAACCCTTGACACTTCACTCACCCAACAAGTATAGAAAAAGAAAAGAAAAGTACATCTCATCAAACTGCTAGATCTCATCCAACAAGTACATCTCATCAAACTGCTAGATCTCATCCATGAAGTACATCTTATCAAAGTGCTAGATCTCATCCATCAAGTACATCTGATCAAACTGCTAGATCTCATCCAACAAGTACATCTCATCAAATTGCTAGACCTCACGCACCAGCCCTTAGGTCCATACAGGTCCGCATACGGCCGATCGCCCCACGAGACGGGCTTACCGTCCTTGTCCTGCAAAGGGACGGAAAGCAAGCAGCTTGTGCACTGGCTTTCATCACGACTGAAGCAGCTTCAGGTGCAGTGACATTGGTTTTCTTGATCCATTGCAATTTTTGAATTGCAATGAATCAAGAATACCTTTGCTTCTTCATTGACCACAAAATGCATCCAACCCCTCATTATGTTTACCCCACCATCACTTTCAATTGGTATTCGTTCCATTTGGTTTCTATGCATGGCCTTCAAGTACCGTACTTTTTCTCCAAGAGACTCTTTAAGTACGGGAAGATTCTTTTGGCTCAATACCAGTTTCCTTAAAAAAACTGGCATACTCATTACATGAGCGGAATCGGTCGGAATCCGTCGAAATGTTTCCCTGCACGGCCTACTGATATATGAATACTGAGCTGCACAGTTGGGGGATCCAAGGGATCCACCAGCTGAGAAAGGGTGATTAGTTCACCCACCATTTTGACCCCAATGAAGCTCTCACGCTCATGAGTCACGACCAACTAAACTAGGCTGCTTCCGAGCCAGTTCAGGGGAAACGCTTTACGATTCAGGGTCTAGGGTTCCCACCATACGAATCCACCATCCAGGACACCCTCCACACTAGTGAAGGTTTCTGACCTACTTCCCGAGGCTGCTGTTGAGTGGTTGTCATCGGCCTTCCTATCCTGACTGGGGGTGTCCCGGGTGGAGAGCCCTTGGGTGCATTGATGCGTCCATGTGGACCATCACACCAGCACATGCCTATGTCATCATCACAGATGCCTGAGGAGCAAACACAGGTCAAAATAGATAGGGGGCACAAGGTCAGGCATGCTTCAACTGCTGCTCCTCCAGCTGCTGTGGTTACTCTTGTTTCTGTTACTGAGGCATCTGACATTGTTGGTTTTGATGATGTTGTTGCTGATGTTGCTGCGGTTGCTACTGCGGTTGCTGATTCTGCTCCTGTTGCTGCTGCTGATGGGGCTTCTGCTCCTGCTCCTGTTGCTGCTCCTACTGCTGCTGACATTGCTTCTGCCGTTTCTGCTGCTTCCACTGCTGCTGCAGGATATGCTCGCTATCTCTTTTACAAGTAGATTACTCAGAACTGCTTCTAGGCGACAAAGGTTAGAACAGGGGTGTTGAAGCACCCTGCTACCCTCCCCCATAATTAGCCCTGCATTTCTACCCTCATTCCCTAAGCCCATGGTAAAGGTGCGGATGTGACTTTGGCCCCGAGCTGCGCTGTTCCCTCGACCCGCATGCCCCTGGGGAGCGTAGTTTTCTTTCTTTCTTTCTTTCCCTCAGCCCCTGTCCCCCTCCCCCCCCATCCACCCCATCCATGAGGCATGTACCGGCACCTGCTGGATCTGCATCCAACAGCATCCTGTTCACATGCTCCATCACTTTTCCTCCTCCCCATAACTAGCCCAGCAGCTTCACCCCACTTCCCTCGCCACCTGCATAACCCACCGACCCTTTCGGCTCTAAGTAGATACGTGTATGTTCCAGCACCAGGCAGTATTTATGTCAGTGTGCTTTATTACCTACACCTAAGCTACAAGCCGGCCTACAGATGTCAGGGATTGATGCTGCAAGCCCTACTGCTAGGGCCACTGGCCGTGGGCTGGACCAGGTTTGATCCCCATCGGCCCTATGGCGGCCACCCAGCGGCCTGCCAAAGGTGGTCTCCTTCGCACTAGAAAAAACGCTGGCACCTTATGGACCTGCACACTAAAGCATCGTGCTCACATGATGGCGCTAGTGTTCAAGTCAAGTGGTTGACCCTGTAATTTACCCTGTGGTTCATCCTGTGGTTCATCCTGAAGTTCACCCTGTGATATACCCTGTGGTTCATCCTGTGATTCACCCTGTCTTTCACCCTGTCTTTCACCCTGTGTTTCATCCTGTGATTCACCCTGCAGTTCACCCTGTGGTTCACCCTGTGGTTTATCCTGCGGTTCACCCTGAAATTGATCTCACCTGCACAGCGTGAGTTTGATCCGCCCGGCGTCAACCAGTCCAGGTCCCTCCCATCCTCATCGATGTGGCTGTTGGGCGTCTCCTTCCTCGAATCAGGATCGCGGTTCCCGTTGGTGCACGGTCGCTTCTGAACCTGGATTCATATGGTCAGTGATTATTTCAGACCAGCCTTACGTGCAGTGTCGGGCCTACGTTCGCTTTCGTACTTCAGGAGAGGGAGAGGGAGAGGGACGGGCCTTTATGCCCCTTCATACTTCTTAGGAGGTGGGGGCTTTAAACCGCCCTATATTTAACACATACCAAAGGCACTTCAGCTCCCCCTCCCTCCCCCCCTGCCACGCGGCCACCACTTCCTGGGCCGATTGGGACCCAAAATTGACTGGTCGGAGGCCGGCAGCCCCAACAGCAGGCCCCTTGCAGAGCCAGGCTGCATGTCCGTAGCCCATGATGTAGCTAAATTGTAGCTGTAAAATTAAGAAATTAAGAGTGATGGCCATCACGGGTTAGCCAACAGAACCCGATATGAACAACGGACGAGCACCAGAGACATCTGGGTTCTGAACCAGCGCGTTACAGTGGTGTGCATGCATGATTTTCACACCCTGACCTTCACCACTGGTAACTCACTACTGGCTTAGGTTGTGCTTGTCCTGTCTGCCGTTTTTGCTTAGTGTTGTGTGGGCCTCGGGGTAGTTTGGGCCTTATAGCTGGCTGCTGGTTTGTGAGTTGTGCCTTTGTGGGTGGGGGGTTATGCCTTCAGGTCTTAATTTGCCCTTTGTCCTCTTAGTGTTCAGGCATCTCCTTTTCTGGCTCCCTGTCTGCTCTTGTCTCCTTCTGTAGGATGGGTACTGTTTTGGGGTTTTTTGTGTAGACCTTTGCAGCCGCTTTCAGGTGAGATTCTGGTGGTAGTGTGCTTTAGCTAGAGGGGTGTCGTGGCGGGGCATCAGTTTTTGTGTATACCTTAATTGAGCTTTTTACGCATGACGGCATGAGTTATTGCGGCTGTGTGAGTCCTTGTTGGTCGTGTGCCTTTCCTGTTCCTGCTCGCCTTTCTCAGCTGCCAACAAGGGCCACATGCGCACCCGGGCTATATCTTTGTGTTAGCGTCTCAGGTTTTCTAGGGTTGGGCGGCCGGCCTCACGCCTTGTTAAGTCCCAGCAAAAGCAAAAGAACTCCTTATAGCACTGTCTTGCCCTATCTTACCCAGTCACAGTCTTTGTGTGTCAACACACACAAAACTTCACTCACCGTCTTGCAGTCGTCCCCTTTCCAGCCAGCGGTGCATTCACACCGCCCCGAGTCGTAGTTACAGTTCCCAACACCGTTACAGTTATCAACGCACTGTTTGCTGCCACGTGGAGCGGCTTTCCATGGCACCTCCTGAACGTGCAGGATGGGGACGTAAGCATGTTTTGCATGTCAGTACCAGCACATGATGCCACGAACGTGGCCACTAACATGGGTGCATGCCCAGTGAATTTCGGTGCATGCCCAGATGTGGCTTGGAACAGTGAGGCAGCTGCTGCATACATGCGTTTTTCGTATTTGCTCTGACCTGCTGTCCATGGAAATCTAAGCACCATGTGCCCAGCGTCGATACACAGCGCTGGCTTGCGGGAGTCTCCTCGGTGAGTACGAACGGTTGTCGTTTGGTTAGTCCAGGCGTAGCCTGTGATAGCACCGAGGCTGCACCTAGTAGGTGGACCTGCAGCAATAGCCCACGCACAATATTTGAAGTAGGATAGTGGCGGGAGCATGCCCGCCGGTGCCGGTAGTGATCAAGTGGGGGGTATCTCACCAGGAGTGTCAACAACGGTATTGTCATCAAAATGACTGGGATTTATAGAGAGGGGTATACCGATATACCCGAGTGACTGAAAGGAACGGAAAGGGATAGGGTTTGGGTTTTCAGTTGGCTTCACTGGGACATCGGTTGCCAACCGCCAATGTGGGTGCGTTTTTGAAAGGCTCGTGCTTCGCGCTCGCCCCAGTGTTTCGAGTCATTTTTTGTTCCAATGGCGTATCTCGTGGCTCCCGACCTTATGACAGTGCACAGCAATGGAGGCGCGCGAAGTGAGGGGTTTGCGGTGAAAAGTGGTGCCGAATTTAGAAATACGACATCGCGTTGCCTCGTATTAGGTGCAAATTCATTTGCATGTCTGTTAGCAATGTATATGATGCTCGTGGCGGGGCAGCCACGGCCTCGGCCACGTTGGTTTTGGACTTTCTTCACCGAAAGTCCATACTGCACAGTACGTGTTGTGCACTTGCGTTGCGCTGCTTTAAGCGTAAACTCGTTGAACAGCTTAGCCGTGATGACAGGGCTGCTCGCATTCATCCGTATCGCTGCAGCCAGCGGCTGACTAGTTTTTGAACTTGCAGGATGACAGTTGACACTACAGAACATGTGCAAGACCATCGTAGGGACTATCGTGCAGCTTTGCGTTAGGCGCAAACACGTTTTGTCTGTAAGGTTTGGCAGTGCTGGCAGAATTGCTTGCCTTCCTCAGATTCCCGTGTATGAAGTGCGATCATGCGATGACATTTCGACAGAGCGTCCGGTGCCATGCACCAACTGTCATCCTGACAGGCTGACACACCACAACTGCTGCAGCTTAACCAGAAACAGATATGCACTCTCACAGGTCAACAGATTGGCACCTCCCACTGTTTTGATTGAGGTGTGGGACCTGCTGCTCAGGACTGGTCAGCTGCTAGGACAGCCGAGGGACTCAAGCTGGCATGGTGGCGCAACTTGCAATGTGCCTTGCAGAACACATGCAGCGAGCGCATGCTGGGTGATACGTGTTCGCAGGAGTGGGCAATCTACACGCTCAGAAATGGCCATAAAGAACTTGGCCCACGCCTGGCACCAAAGGGCATCAAGCTGGGCTGCACGCTGGGCCCCAGAATCAGAGCAGAAGCAGAGTAGGCCAGTAGGTCACTGTTGTTCAGGAAATGTCAGATGTCAGAAGAATGGTGTTGCCCATCTGTACTGTGTTCACTGAACATCACTTCCAGCAGCAACTAGGCACGCTTGCACAAGCAGTAGTACCCTACATGCACAACACCTACAACCCCACCGCACAAGCAACACACACAACACACACATCACCAGCACCACTCATCATTAAACCAACAAAGTAACACCATCTCCCAAATGTTCAGAACGCAAACAGAGACGGGGACAAACTCAGCAAATAGGACAGCCTAGCACACCGCAGCAGATTTCAGGGCAGGCACGTCACTCGGGGGCTGCGCCATAGGCACAGCTTTTACAAATATAGACACTATATATAAACCCGAACAAAATACGCAAATTTGCCAAGGTGTGACCAGAGGGTGTGACCCACTCACCCACCCCTCACACACCGGTTTTGACTGGTAGGGTTTCAGGTACCATTTGAGAAGTGGCCGATAACTGATTTTTTGGTACGGTCGACGTGTCTTTGGAATCTTTGCATCGAGCTCTTTCCATTAATAAAAGCGCGAACCTTGCCCTTCCCCAACCTCAACCGTGCCAACTTCCAGACTCGTGACAAGTCCAAAGCTCCCCGGTCTGAGAACTGAATGAAGAAGGCCATCGCAGTTTGCCACATGACTTGAAAGGTATAAAAGGAATTATTCATGCAACGTGCCTTTGCCCTTCCTGTGTGCTGCTCGTGCCGACCTGAAAGGTTGTCGACTGCTGCTGATGTGCTGGTTGCCTGGTTTCACCCCCTGGGTTTCACTGTTTGCCTCAACCTGCTAGACATCAGAAACGTACTAGCATATCAGGAGCATTTGTGAATCAGGTGCAGTAGCGGTGCATCAGCTAGCTGCCTCAAATCTGTATCAGGAACCGCAGAAGCCTGGTACCGGTGATCCATTCTGTTGCCAAACATAAATCAGTACAGGATCTTGACATGGCAAGCTATGAATTCCGCATAATCTGAACAACTCTGTGATACAGTGCTTTGTGTCAATTGTCAATGTCCCACACGGCCACACCGGATCTCGGTACGTCTGATCATGGCATGTGCATGGCGAGGTCTGGATGAAGCTATGTCCATGCAGAGTTCAAGCATGCATACGCCTAGCATATGCTGCGTATTTGATCGCTTAGCACCCTTCTTGGCGCCATCCGTCACCTCCATGAACTTATAATAGCTCATTTTTGGGCAATCGGTGCCATCTGCCCGCACATGCGGCAAAACCCTGAACATGTTCCCGCGAGAGCGGTCAAAAATGTATGTTTGCTTGTTTGCCGCCTGTCAAAATGCTGAGAACTTGTCAGCATGCCGCTACCCGCCTCATCCGCCCACCGAATGTAGCTCTTGCTGCCTGCCTAAACTGACTAAGCAGGTAGAAGCCCACGGGGCGGGACCCTGTCAAGGTGGAACCATGTCCTAGTCTGCATGCCACGGGAATTTTGCGTCCTTGGGCTGCCAGCCCCTGCCCAGCGTTTGATGGTGGACAGGCTGCAGCAGCTGCTGCCGGGGCGAGGACGCCACTGCCCTGGCGCGATGCTTGGCATCATCGCTTTGGCGCTAAGGCGGCGACCACTACCCCTGCTCCATTAGCAGGAGGAGGCGCAGCTGCTGCACGCTGGGTGTTGCGGCCACATTGAGCTGTGCCTATTCATTGACACCTGGGGCTGCCAGGGCTTCAGCAATGGGCGGCAGCATCGGTCCCCGGCGTCCTGCGCAATGCATGCTGCGGATGGTGCCCTCGCCCTACCTTCTCCCTTAACTTGCTCTTCGCCTTCCGGTTTTAGCGGCTCAAGCGCTTACGGCGGGCGGCGCTCTGAGTGTCCATGCACAACACAGGTGTAGCCAGCATTGGAAGGGACCAGATTGAGGTGAGCTTGTCGCCCATGGGTCCAACTCTGTTGCACAACGCTGTTAGAGCTCTCGCTGTCGTCCCGCTTTATGTAAGGGCAATTAAGAGGGCCAGGCGTAAGGAAGCCATGCTGCTCGGAACTCTGGAGCTTTAACTCGTTGTACGGTGATCAATAATCTTGGCTCCCCGCGGCGCATCTTGAAATAGTTCCTAAACCGGGAACAAGGCTGCGGCAACAAAGGAAACTGTCCTACAGGCAAAGATCGGAGCCAGCTGAAAACAAAAAGAAGTGCCGTCACCTACCTAGGTCACCCATGGCGGCAAGTTGAGCTTCAAGGCTCACCCTCTCCCCGGACACCAATGAAGGGGTGGGATGGGGGCACCTTCCGCCAACCTGAGGGGACAGAGGCGCTAAGCTTGCAGAAAATCCAAGAAATGCATTTCAACCTGGGCAGCCTGGCACCTGCAAGGCTGTCAGTTTGCTTAATATACATTTTGTTATATGATTTCATCATATCCTGAATAGCTCGTATGGTGTAGTGGTTATCACGTTTGCCTCACACGCAAAAGGTCGCCAGTTCGAAACTGGCTATGAGTACAATTTTGCTCCATGCTTAATCGATGGCAGCGAATGATGGCAGCGAAGTGTGGAAATTACGCCGTTTGATGCCGAAATAATGAATATCAATACGTCTATCCCGATCGCAATCCTGTCCTTTATATTTATTCCAACACGAGTAATCCTGCCCGTGCATCGACTGATGTGTGTCACGGTCACTGCACACGGCTCGTAGGCGGACGGCTTCACAACGCAAAGTTGATCATTCTAAACGACGTGCGCCGGCCTGCAAGACTCAGCGGTGACCGTTTGTCCGTTTTGGCAACCTGCGGGACGCATGTGTAGTGGCCTGAGTGTGTGCCGAGGCGACGTTAGCGTCTTTTCGGGGTATCATGCCAGTCCTGGATGACAGTCTGTTGAAACTTGATGTCATGATTACGCGCTGTCCAACACTGCGACCAGCGCCCACAACAGTACCTGTTTGCGTGTGCAGATGCCGCTGTTCGCCTGTTTACCCACCAAGCGTGAACGACGAGCTCTGCAAGTTGCAACACACAAGGAGGAAAGGAGTTTCGCTGAGCTCAGGCGCCGAGCAAGGTAAGTTTTAGTCATCTGCTTCGAGATGCCAAAATTTTTGCCACAACGCTGTTTCAACACAGTTGTTGCAGCTGTCTGACTTTGGCTTTGTTTCCATTGGCTGTTTTGAAGTCGGGGTGGGCTGCCAGCTAGGCGCCAGCTGTGCCACCCCGACGAAAACGTTTCCATTGGACGTCGAAACACGACCGGATTTAGTACAGTCGACGGTTGGTTTCCCAGACTCTTCTGCCCAAACTTACCCAAATCCACTTCGGGTCCGAGACCCGAAGTGAGTTTGGGTGACATCCACCCCAAACGCCAGCTGGACAATACTTCGCAGCCTTGTTTTTTTAGCCCTGTGCTCATTCTCCTATATTCATACCGCTGATAAACTCTGCTGGTTCGATGGAAGTCGACTGGCTGTCCCGGCCCACGGAACCTCACGTGACGATTTTCTACCCCGTCGTTGCGTTGCAGCATGCGCGACTGAATCAAAATAAAGCAATACTATACGTAAGCACCACTGGTTGCTTTGATCTACGTGTTCAACCTACATAGGTGCAGAAATTTCAAAAGAGCGTTGCCAGCTGCGCCCAATGCCACTACTCATGGACAAGCCGATAGCGCGATTCGTTTTGCAGCAGCACAACAAACGCGACTTAACAACTACCAAGGAATGCTGCGACATTTCGAAAATCTTAGCCTGCGAGGTTATTGAATGCGAATCGGCCACCCCGGACATGCAATGGAAACGGAGGCCGGATTTTTCTGTGGTGGTCTCCACCTCGGGCTAAAACCTTGGCGCGGACCGAACAAAACCGACCTGCCCGACTGCTCACCTCAAACTCCAATGGAAACACAGCCTTTGTGGTCACCTGGGAATTACTGACCTTGTGGTCGTGCCTGTATAGGAGAACAACATGAGACCCTGTTGCCGTGGCTGGAGGGAGTGGAGTTGATGAAGCAACGGTACTTTGATTTCGTCCACATCCCGACTCCCTGTTGAAGGCATCAAGGAGCCACCATCAGAGCGCACATGGAGCAATGACATTGGCGTTGGCATTGACGTGCGGCAGGATATGGATGACGGATCGAAGACACGAGTCTGCGCCTGCTGCTCCCGCTACCATGAGGCGTGAGGCTTGCCGCTAGGGACACAGGGAACGGGTTACGGTATCACGTTACGTTACGATACGTTACGTTACGATACGGGCCTTTGGCCCGATACGGGATTCAATACGGCCTCCCCCCCCCAAAATCCCACATTTTAGGTGTAGTAGCCATGGCCCAAACCGGCATGCATGGCTGCATGCCAGCCCATATGCAATCTTGCATGGCCCCCAAGTAACCCCTAAGGGTCACCATGTGTCCATGTATGCATGCAGATTGACCATGCAGAATGCTAGTTTAAGCAGACAATCATCCGGGCAATGATGGATATTTATCTCATAATTTCACCCAGTCTGTATAAGCACTAGCACATCCCCTCTCAGTTGAGTACCGGTACTTGAGTCAGTTCCCCTTACGTCTCACTCTCCCACCTCATGATCTGTTACATCTGAGTATCTGACTAGCTGAGCAGCTGAGCTGCAGGCTTGAATTCCGTGAGCTCCTGAAGTGCTAGTTCATCTGAAGGTAAACATAACAGACGAATGAAGGATCCCCAAGCGTTAAACGGGTGCATTATCCACGAAATTTCGAACGGGCTGTCCGAACAAGACTTGCGTCTGTTCCCTACACTCTGTGCTCACAAACCCTCAATGCCATTGTAAAGTGGAAGCATATTTTTTGCGCGATGCATCGCTGCAAATGTGCAATGCACGAGTTGCTGGGCTTATCACTGGCGATGGTCGTGTCGCTGTGTGGAATCTCAGCGCGGTCATTCCACACACTCAAGAAGTGCGGATTTTCAGTCGGTGCACCGTAGTGGACCGTAACGATACATTACGTTACGATACGTTACGTTACGGGATTTTTTTGCCCATACGGGCCGTATCCTGTGTCCCTGCAGTTGCCGCTGTCAAGGAGTCAATAACGTTACACCTCTGGGCCCGCTCAAAGCTCGGCCGCGTAGGTGCCCAACTTTTCAGAAGGGAGTAAAGAAGGAACTAGAAGGAAGAGAGGGGGAAAGGAACAAAAGGAGAGGCCGGGAAGGCAAAGAAGACCAAGTCCAACACCTGAGTTCCACTAGAGACCAGCCCTCAACAAAGCCTCTAAGAAAAGATAAGTCAAAGAGTGTAGCTGGATGACGTGCCCAGCCTGCAGTTGCTCATGGCTGTGGGGCCTCGCAAGACTGCTGAGCTTCCCCGACATGCGCTGACCACGTTCCAGGGGGCTAGTATGTACTGCCTCCAGCCGCATGGTGTTCATGACATTCCTGGTTGCGGAAACCCCATCGCGGCCTTGTGTTGGGAATGCAATGAGCAGCTGCACATAGGGCGCGTGCTTGAATTCTCCCTCGTGTGTGTGGATACCGGCGCCATCCCCAACGGCCCAGCCCTGCTGCTCGCCTGCTCCACTTGTCACCGCTCACCATGCTGAGGGCTCTGCCGCTGAGCGAGTACCGCGCGCGTGTCGCAGTATGTCTGTGCCTTTACCCCGACATAGCAGATGGCGAGTCGATCCAGCAATGCCGGGTGAAGGGGCACATGATCCCTTACATGTCTTGTCGCTGGCGGTTTTGTTTGTTCTCTGGTGTCTGTCTCGGTTTTCGTTTTCTGGTCTCCTCCCGCTTCGCTCTGCCTGGTCCTTTCGCAAAAGGCTGTGGGTGGTTGCGTCAACTTTGTAACAAAGTATTGTGCCCAGGTCACCTGAAACTGGGGCTCAATACTTATCCCATCCCAGCGGGTGTGCGCCGTTACGTGCCTATACGAATGAAGTGCATGTACATACCGGTTAACGGGCGAATTTTCCATGCATCAAATGTGATGCTCTGCTAGACTTGTAAAACTTGACAAACTTCAAAAGTGGAAGGGGAAAGCAGCCACATCAGCAGACCAGCAGCTCCCTTCCACTCTCGCAAAGTCAGCTTATCATCACCTTCTGATCGACGAGGGCAGCATATCATCAGCTTCTGTCCACCTTCTGTTTTATGTAAGCAGTTTCTCGCCATCTTCAGGTCTATGACTGCATCCTTTCACCAGCTTTGTTTTTTCTTAATGGCAGAAGCCATGCACATGGTGTCGTGTCAGTCCATGCAGTCCACCATCACCGCCAGCTTGATTCACGAACGCATCATGGAGCCCACGTCTACCATGTCATAGCTGCAGACCATGAACACCAGCTGCCGGTCCACGCTGGTGCGGTGGTGCCAGTCCGTAACAGTGTGGATGAGGAAAATCTGGCCGTACATGTCAGTGCGAATGAGGAAGGCTGTGGTAAACACCAGGTGGCGGTCTGCGTTGTTTCCAGTCTGCAAATAGGGGGGTGGCAGCATACACATCTCTGTGTGAACGAGGGAGGCCATGCACAGAGCAGAGCATGATGCTGCACCGTTCAAGCTGGAGTTGGTGAGACTGTTAAGAGCTTGCACAAAGCAGATGCTCCTTTTGCCCCCTGCTCCAGTCAGCTGCGTGCCATCTCTTGTGCAGCAGATGTCCATGACCGGTCCAATCCTTATGTGTATCTGATGCAAGGATGCACTTTCAATTTAAAAATCGTATAAACTAAAATCGTATAAACTAATTGTATATAAGTAATATAACAAAGTCAATTTAAATGCCAAACCTTCAAGCAGATGTTCACTGCAGATCTTCTCTTCAGGTGGCTCTTGAGACCAAGTAAACTACCAGAACCCACGTTTGAGTAACGAAGTCAACATTCCGTACTTCAGTCAAACCAGAATTTACCAAGTGTGAACTGTTTAAAAGTGTAATCTGTCCAGCGGAGCATCACATTTGATGCATGGGACAGGTGCCCGCAAACCAACTTGAGCACAAATAAACTAGGACAGCGAGCGAAAAAACAGAGACCCCCCTGGACCAGCCAAAGCACAGGTACAGACTTGTGGCGCGGGAGTGAACCTCATACTCACTGAGGGGGGGAAACAATCACAAAACATGCCATGGGCGCAAATAATTAGGTTCAGCATCTCCTAAAAAATTGGGAAGGAGGCTGAATGTTTAGCATTTTTTAGATGATTCTCCCTTAGCATGATGCGTTGAAAGATAAAGGAGTCGATACTGGATTACTGGTGGTCTTCCAAAATGTGTGTGCACAAAAATCCAGCATTTAGCTTGTGCCACTCTCCGACGGTATCCCTATTCATGGCCCCATCCTCATCCATTGAAAAATCTTGGAAGGCTTAACTCGAAGCGACGGGTGCTGAGGATGAAGGAGCCCCTGGATCCTCAAAAGGGTAACATAATCATGCGGCTCCATCCCGCGTCTACTCTGTTTACAGAGCAGCTGCTACGGCCTCAGCCAAGGTATCAGTAGCGACCTTGAGATACGTTTGAGACTACAGTTTCTATACCATGACTGTATTCGGTTAGTATTCGTGGTGGGCAGCGAATTCGCCGGAGTGTCCCGCTTTAAAGTGGCCCTGGCCACCAGCAGCAAAAGCGAAATCCTGATCCTGATGCTGCATCATCATCTCAAGATGGACGGCCTGTGGCTGTGCCCTCCGCCGGCAGCTGCCATGCACTGCCATGATATCACCTTCCTGCTCACCCATGCAATGGTGACCCATTTTGTGTATCGTTTGGCCATCTCTGGACCATCTGAACAGCTTAAGCTCTCGCCCCGAACGCTCCAACCAGGACAGAGAGGAACGTCACCGAGGAGTCGCAAGAGTGAAAGCGGAAGAGAGGGGCCGTTCGCATCTTCGAAGTACTCCTGTCAGCTCAAAACTTAGATCTTGATCATCGACAGCTACAGCTTGATCTGTGTGACCCAGTTTGGTGGAGGTTATACAATTCAAGCATGTATATTCCGCTAAGGGATCCCTTGAGAACCATTATTTCTCATGTTGACGACTGGACGCATGCTACATCTGGGCGGAACAGTGTAGCAATCAGTATTTAGCACGAGGTTACTGGATAGGTAAGTCAATTGAAATATGTAATGGCTGCAATGTTGTGGAGGAGAGGAAAATAAGCCAACACGTCGCTTGGGGAATACGGCACTGCTGGGACACGTATGCGCGGTGTGTGTGTGTGCGTGTGCCCATCTGCATCTGGTGCCCATGCACTCCGCATCAAAACTTTCGGAGCCGGTCCTAAATGTGGTCCTCATGCGCCATGGCTTCCCATGGCTGCGCTGCAGCGACGTAAACCTCGGTGAAAGGCGAAAATTCGAGAATGCATTGTTCACAAGTTTTGCATGTCCGGCACACGGCCTTGTCAAGAATCCACCCCTTTAGTGCCCTTCCTTCAATATGTCCACAGCATTCCGGCTGGGGCAGAAGCCCTGATACCAGAACAACAACAACATGCAGGGCAGAGGTGCCATCCAGCAGTGGTGGTGCTGGGGACCAAGGGAATACACCGGACATAGATGCCCTCACCCGTTACCTGAGCAAAGAGGCTGCTCGCCTGAGGGACAGCATCGATGCAGGTTCCATCGACGACCCAGCCAATGACGCATCAGCAGCAAGAATGATGATGCCCCAGGTGCGCCCAGGATTTGTGTCGATGCCTCTGGACATAAATGCACGCTCTGACCCATGGAAGACCCATGTAACGGTACATGCTACATTGGTTTGCCGCGTGTCTCCTTGCTGCGGGTTTTAGGTTCTGTTTTCGTCCATGTTGCTGGTTTAACCCTCAGTGTACTCTGCCTGGCCCTTTCGAAAAAGACTGTGGGTGGTAGCGTTACCTTGGTAACAACCCATGGAAGATACGAGAAAGTGGTCTGCAAGCAGCTTCAGCCCTCCTTCTGCAGCGTTTCTTTTAGTGCACACCAGACTGCCTTTTGGCACCAGACTGGCCGGCCACTTGGCAGCCACCTCTGGGCCAATGGCGACCAAACATGGACAGACCTATGGCTGGGCGGCCCTAGCAGCAGGGCATGCTTCCCAGGATAGGGTCTCCACCGCCATACCTTGACGATGTAGCAGAATGGTGGCTACAATGCCCTGGAACTAACTGTGTTCCTCGCTGGACGTTCCTGCTCTTCAGGATGATGAGATAGAGCGCAAGCTGATTGAGCAAGTGGGCGCCGGCGGCTTCCAGTCTGAGGACTTTGAGATCGTGCAGCAGATTGGATCCATCAGCATGCAACAGGCAAGTAGCATGCAACAGGTAGGTCGCAGGCAACAGCATGCAGCAGGCAAGTGGCAGGCAACAGGCAAGTGGCAGGGGACAGGAAAGTAGCAGGTCACAACAAGTAAAAGGCTTAAAGCATGCAACAGGCAACAGGCAAGTAGCAGGTCATTACAAGCAGCAGGCAAGTAACAGGCCTATAGCATGCAACAGGCAACAGGCAAGTAGAAGGTCATAGCATGCAACAGGCAAGTGGCAGGCAGCAGGCACGCAACAGTCAACAGCATGCTGCAGGCACGCTTGCATGCATGCACGAAACAAGCAAGTGGGAGTCGGTGGGTGTCAGTCGTTGAACTACTAGACAGTGCAACAGCTGGGATCTATAAGGTGGCAGCAGGAAAGAAACAGGTAACAGCATGCCTGTAGCTACACGTGCCCTGCCTCATCCTAAGACTCCTGTATGTGTTGCTTGCCAATAGGCCCTACCAGACGGGCGACCCAGCTACCCGCGCACCGCCGTCATAGCATTTGCTGCCCGCTTCCACCCCCGACTGTCGTACTCACAGCCTGTCATCACTCTTCTCAAGGAGTATCTGCCCGTTTCACGTCCCGTGGCAAGCAACGAGCTGTTGCTACTGAGACACCTGTGCGGACTTCCAGACGACAAGTATGCTGCGGTGGGTGGCATTTTAAATTACATTGTGCACTAAATGCAGTGTTTATTTTTAACTGACTCGGCTGCATGTCAACTACACTCATTCCTCTGGCCAGAGGCTTCATTTGTGGTCTGCCATGCTGCTTTGGCATCCGGTCGTAGGCCGGTCCAGGTTTGGTCCCAATCAAGCCTTTGGCCGCCCCGTGGCGGTCTAACGAAAAATGACTCGTAGCCGGGAATAGAAACACTGACTAGCGTACCGTACTGCATGTGAGGGGCACCTGCTACTTGGCCGATCGAGACATAACCTCGAGCGGCCTACGGGCAATGGTCTAAGCAAGAGAGCTTGCTGCACAGAGGCCTGCTGGCTGTAGGCCGTGATGTAACTACAGCTGCTGCTGAGATTTTTGTGCTCGCTGTCGGACGACAAGTCTGCAGCGGCAGGTTGCAGGCAGTGCATGGTAGATAAAAAGGAAATGCTTCAGGAGTGCTTAACTTCAAGTTGGCCCACCCTTGGGTGACTGCTGGACGGCCACCGTTGGGCTGACTGGGACCTCATGATGACTGGCTTATGAAAATGCAGATGACAATATGGAGGCATTTGCCCATACTGGTACTGTTGTGAGGCATTTCCTAAAATCCCGAAAATCCCAATGGAATATTTATACTGAATTTACTTTACCTGAATACAAAATGCCTATCATATCAGTACCGGTGAGTGTGTGTTCTCTCTTTCATTTGAAGGTGCATGTCGATGACGCCCCCTGTTTCTTTAGAGGTGATCGTGCAGCGCACTGCTGCGCTACTGGGAGACTCAGCAATTGATACCCCTTTCATCATATCTTTCTTCAGCCTCTTTCTTCAACCTCTTCAGCCCCTTTCTTCAACCTCTTTCCTCAACCTCTTTCTTCAACCTCTTCAATCTCTGCCCCCCCCCACCCACCCCCGGGCCCCTATGCAGGCGACGGCACCATTGTATTACGGCTCCGCCCCGGTTGTCCCACTGCTGGGATATTTCCTCAGCTGCCCCTCCGATATCGCCGCTGACGTGTCCACTGACGACGCCGTGGACAGCATCTGGCTTGTGTTCAAGTGGGAGGGTCTACGGCCGCTGAGCATGCTGATGCAGGAGGGGCCGCCGCAGCCTGCTTACGGCTTGCTCAAAAGCAGGTGGGGCGAGAGTTTGCGTGTGACAGTGTTGAGCATTGCAGGTTGTCCAGAAGCTGATGAGAAGCCACCTAGAAGCTGCCAGAAGCACGACTGCAGGTGGCAGATGTGCCAGGTCATTGGTGCATCAACACAATTCCGATGTATCCTTGAATTTGCGTCTTCTACTCTGGAACATGAGCTTGAAAAGCTTCCCCGTCTCTCCCCCCCACCAGGTTGGCCTTCTGATGTCAAACAGCTGCATCAGGGAGGATACTCTTTTGCATCGGTTGCTTCAGATTTCAGTTTCTATTTGTTTTTCCACCGAGACAGTAGCTGCTGGCCTTGTCTGATGCTGGGCATATACTCTTATACTGGTTGCTTCAGATTGCTGAATCAACTTTCAGTTTTATCGAAGTACTATTTCCCCCACTTCTCTGAGCTAGTAGCTGATTGCTTCTGCATATACTAAATATACTTCCATAGTAGAGAGTTGAAGGAGGAAGCTGCAGCTATGAAAGAAATCATGGAATTTGTCTTGGTCATTGTACATAAGAGAATCTCAGGGATTCTAGTCTGTAACGCGAAGGGGCTTGCAACAGAAGCACAACGATAAAATCCAAAGAGGGTGGTGGGAAGGCACGAAAGAGCTGTGGCAGAGCACGGAACACACACAATAAACTAAACGAAGCTTACCATTTCTGTAATTGACAGGTAAAAGTTTCTTGACAGGTCACTAGTTTCTTGCCCTCAAAAGTCAGAACACAATGGGCTTGCCACATCTCAAACAAAGGTCGAGGTTTAGGCTAATTCTGCCACAACCTTTAGCTACTGATAAAACGAATATGGACTATTCCAGGTTCCGTACATACAGAAATTACATTTTCTGTACTGAAGCAGGGAGCTTACTCCTCTGTATCAGTCACCACAGAATTCAGTTGTCTTGTCCAGATCTTCTTCCCCGTTTCGCTGAGCCCGTTATTGCCGGCTTTGCCTGAGGCAGGGAGCAAACTCCTGCACCGCTCGCTTTATATTCCAGTCTTTTAAATAACAAATACGCCTTGGAGTCGAGCCTGGGGCTTTCTCTTCTTCGCCCTAGCTTCACTCAGTTGCTGCTGGCTTTGCCTGATGCAGAGAGCGGGCTGAGGAGGAGGCATGGGCTTTGAGGCGGGCAGTACTGCGTGCTACAGCCTCGGGCCTCCTGGTCGCAGTGGACTTCTGCCACAGGTGGATTGCAGGCAGGCAGGAGCAGGATGGTTGAGTGTGGCTGACTCAGGCTGGCCTGGAGGCCTGAGGCTGGCCAGTCAGCCAGACCAGCCTGAGGCCTCCTGACCTCCTCACAGGTGGATTGCAAGGAGGCAGGAGCAGGATGGTTGTGTGTGGCTCATATTTGCAGCACAAACTGAAATGTCTTTACGGGTATTCTGCGAAACCAGCAGTATCGTAATTTGTATGCAGCACCTGTGAAATTATGTTTTCATACAAGTATGCAGCACCTGTTAAATAATGTTTAAATGCAACACCTGTGAATTGATGTTTGCATGCAACACCTGAGACGTGATTCGTACGCAACACCTGTGACATAATTTGTACGCAACAAATGTCATTTCATTCTGATGCCGTACCACCTGTGGCATCCTTCTCTCATCTCTATCTCGTTTAGGCCAAAGGAGTGGCAGACTCTGTAAACCAGCGCACATGCACTCATATGTTCCTGACTTCAGGAGGAGTCTGAATTCAAACTTTGAGTTGCTTCATGGATTCTGGTAGATGCCTCACAAAGTCATTAATGCCCCCACTGTGCTTACCTGGTCCACGTGCAGCGCTGATGTGGTGCACGGCTCCCTGAGTAGTGGGTCGGTGCTGCTCGGGGCCTGGGAGAGCATCACGCTTAAGGGCCGGGAGCCGCTGGTGGTGAAGCTTGAGGGGTTTGGATTCGGCAGGTGGTACAGCTATTCAGAAGGTGCGCCATGCTATGGCGATGAGGCTTATAGCCAGGAGGTGGAGGGGGGGGGGCGGGCGATGAGGCTGGAGACTCGAAGACTCATTAGGCTGGATAGTTTGAACCTCTCATTCATTGGAACGTAGGGCTCCACACTTTTTAGGCTGGAAGGCTTAGCACCCATGAGGCTGGAGATTTCGACACTCATCACAAAAGTGTTGAGTTTGACACTTTTTAGTCTGGAGAGTTCGACTCTCGTCAGGCAAAAGAGATATACCATTTCCATGCTGCAGGGCTGGACACTTATCAGGCGGCGTTAGCAGCGGAACATTAGGCGAAGCTGGAGGGCTGGCCTTGTCTGACAGCGTGAGGCTTGTTTATAAGTACTGGTATCATCAGCTTATTGCTTGCTTTTGTTCAGGAGCGTCCGGAGCTGCGGGCGCAAAACGTGGCAGGTCCACCTCTTCGTTCGGCCTCCAGCTGGACGACACCACGCTGGAGGCTGGAAAGCGCCAGGACCTCCAGTCCGTGGCCCTGCTGCTGGCAGAGGCGTTCGTATGTGGCATGGCGCCAGGGACGCCCAAAGGCCTGGTGGAGCCCGGGCCGGCTCGACAGCAGATGCAGGTGCAGCCGCAGCAGGATGTGCCTGGTGCAGGGGCCGGCCTGGACCGCCTCAGTCTGCAGCGGCTCCTGTTTGATGTGTTTCATGAGGACATTCAGCAGTTCAGGGAATACTGCGAGCAGGTGCGTGGCTACTTCATGAGGTAGAAGGAGAATTGAATCAGAGGGTGCTGCTTTAGCACTATTCCAAGAATAAACGATGCTGTTCAACACACGGCATGCATGGAAAGAAAAAGTGCTGTTTTGCAAATTGGAGGTTGCTGGCTTAACAAGGCATGGAGACACCATACGCAGAACAATTTGGGGTAATACTAAGTCCAGCTTGGCGTGCATTATGTATGGGCTATCGTAGGTGCACGCAAACCTGTTGAGACTCAGCCCCAACTCAAGCCCCGACCATGCCTCTATAAAGCCTTGACCAGCAAATCTGTACTCGATAGGAATAGGGAGCTGCTCTAGTAATATCTCATTTCTTGCTTGCATCAAGGTCTACCAAGGCAGGTAGGATGGAAGAAACACTAAACAACTACCAGGGTGGTAGGACAGGAAACCAGAAAAATATCACAGGCTCCTGGAGACTTTCTACCAGCAAACAGCCACGCTGAACCACCGTCAGACCCTACTACACTTGCACAAACAGGATATGCCCAGTGCTATGGCCGAATGGGTGTCTTGACTTTCTTTTTTAACCAAAGCTCCTGGGCACATCACTGTTTTTTGTAATCGCCTTTTTCGTGTGTTGGACCTGCCCAGTGCTACAGCTGAACCCAGTGGCTCCCTGGATGCGCTCCCCAGGGCATATTTGTCTTTTTATTGATTGCCCTGTCTGCGTGCAATACCTGCCGAGGTACACGCTTATGGGGCCTACTGCTGGAGGCCATAAGTTCACTAAAATGTAGCTGACATGTTGCTGAAATGTAGCTGGATTGTAGCCGAGCCCCTAATTAGAATAAACAACGCTGCTTGTGTGTAGGACCTGCCGAGGTACGCGCTGCTGGTCGCCTTCCTGGATGAGGCTGATGGTGCTGGATGGGAGTTGTTGGCTCAGCTGCTCCGGGGCAACAGCTCAGCACTGGAGCTGTCGCAACATCGGTTCATGGGGGGAGGCAAGGGGGATAGTAAAAAGGGCATTGGTTTCTGGTGAGGAGGTCTTATGGTGAGAGCTGCAGTGAGAGGGCAGGTTTGTTTTTCTCAGGTTTTAGTGAGTCAATGACATACCACCTCTGGGCCCTACTCAAAAAGGCTCGGCTGCGTGGGTGCCCAAGTTTTTAGTGAGAGGTTTGTTTAAGCATTTAACGTCAGCAGGCGGTGGCCGGGCATCACTTGAGAAAGTGTTCCACAGGTCTGCAGTCAGCGAAACAAGCAAAGCCACGGTATTGGAAACGAGTATTCCTGATTTGCCTTTATTTACTTGATGTCGTAAAACGGGATATGGTCCACGCACCCCTGCAGAGAACTAATATATCAAATTCGCCGCGCAGGAAAAAAGTACCCTTCTCCGCCCAGGCGCAGCTGTTTTTTTAGTATTTGGTGCCGGAAACACTACACTGCGCGCGCCCCAAAATACCTGTAGTTGATAATTCTTATCCTGTCGCGCACTACTTTGCGCACCTTCAAGAAAAAACAATTAAACGCAGAGTCAAATTGGTTTTATGGTATCCGAGAAATAAACTGATCGGTCAGTAATATGTGCGGTGCACTGACACGTCGAGAGTCGAGACAGCCCGTAATTAGAACCAACCGACTAAAATTCGCCCCGATTTGCCTCAGGCTCTGATGTGAGCTGCCAGGCCGCGGTCGAGGCGCATGGTGCTCCCTCAGCTCAGCACATATTATGCTGTGCTTCTGCCCGGGTTGTACGCCATGCTCCTACTTGTGGAGGAAGATCTCCTAAACAAAATCATGCATACGGTAGTAGTATAGAAGATTGAGACATGTAACATTAATTTCGGATCGAGGCATGCGTAACTGCCCCACTGGCTAGGTGGCTCAATCGGCAGAGCATCAGATTCCAAATCTGAGGGTTGGAGGTTCGAGTCCTTCCCTGGTCATTTGTGGATGTTGCAACAGTGCTGCTTAAGTTTGTATTTTGATCCGGTTTAAGGTTCAGAAAATGTTTGCTGGGCTGCTATCGATGTCGACAAGCTGTGCCCCAGGGCTGGAGTGCAAATTAGCAGCAGAAGTCTACAGCATGCCGCCGCCACCGCCGGCATTGCACGCGCCATGTGACAGCGGCTATAGCAGACAAGTTGCACCATCATGACTTCAGTGTCGAGCGGCTGCAAGAGAGGCGGCAGCCCTGCCCCACCAATCCTAGAGGTGGGAGGTACACTTGCGGCAGTAGTTTATAGCCATCACCCCCCCATCTTCCGCAACGCGTGAAAAAAAAAAGCAACCCACGTAGTGTTACACTGTTACCCATGCGCCGGTCAGGTCGGACCCACCGTTGAGTGCGTGGACCTGACCAAGCGCAATGTTTCTGACTTGGCCACCAGTCAGGTTCCAGCCTTTCTTCAAGAAGGGAGACCGCACCCTGGACCCCGGTAATTACCAGAGGGTCATTACCGATCTATTGCCATCACCAGCATGGTGTATGGTACCGGTTGTATGCATGCTCCCGTCTGATTGCTATGTCAAAATTGTGAGACACGAACATGCCAACAGCGTTGGGCAAGGGAAGATGGCAAGCATGTGGAGGATACGCCACACGTTTGCTTCCAATGCCTCAACGTGAGGGACAAGCATTGGGAGAGGGGCTGGGCAGGCCCCATGGAGGGTGCCACCATCTTAAACTAGTTGTACAGTGCAGGCAATCAGGCATGGGTGGAAGGCCATAGATTCTATGAATGATGTGGTAGACAGTATACATTGTTAAGGGGCAGATTCTATATGGGCTGGAAAATCTTTTGTTTTCTTTTTGATTTACTGGTATTTTCCATTTTGGTCCTCTTTTGCTTTCTCTCCTCTGTTAACTTTTGATTTGTCCAAGGCTACACATGGTCCGGGAAATCTCCAATGATGTTCACACCCTTTTTGTCGCTTCCCTATTTTCCTTCACCGCTGGCACTCGATTTCTTCTCTTGCTGTTAATTTCCTCTCTCTCCCAACCATACAGTTGGGCGCCCATGCGGCTGAGCCTTACGAACATGGCCCAGAGGTGTGACACCACTAACCGCTGTCACTACCGTTGAATTCTTCAGTAGTACCCGGGCCGTACCGCTAGAGAAAATAAAACCTATCATGTTCTTGAAAAAAACATTACTAACGGTATATAAGGTATGGTGCCGACAACGCAGTACATTGCGGCCGCACTTTCAAACTGATTCCCGTCCTTCGCTGCCGTTTCAATTATATACTTGCTGTCTTGGTCGACCTACTTGCATATTACATGGCCACATGCACTGACCAGCATGCCTGGATTGTACACTGGAAAAGTCTAGAACTCGGCCAAGAAGTGAATGATGTGACACCTATGGGCCCCGCTAAAAATAAAGCCCGGCCAAGTCGGCAAACAAACAGTTTGCTAGGAAACTAAAGAGAGAAGGCAATAGATAAGAGAAAGGAAAGGAGTCTCCACCCTCCAAATAACAACAAAAAGGACAGGAAGACCGATTCCCCAGCCCCTCAAGAGATGAAGAGACTAGCCCACAACAAGTTGGACCTCATCTTCCACAAAAGAAAGGGCCTCCCAACCCTGCCTGCCCCAGCACAGCTGGTGAAAGTCTGTTGCGTCGTTTGGAGGACCAGCCTACCCCCAATCCCCAAGTGCCACCTTGATGCTAGGGCATGGGAAGCAAGCATGGAGCGCGTCCTCCACATGCTCGCCATGTCCACGAGCCCAGCAACGCGGGCAGTAGCATGTGTCATGCTGTTGATCGCTGCGCCGTCCTCTTGTGCCGGCTGTGCTGAGTCGCATCCTTAATTTTGTGCACACACGAGTATACGCCCTTTTGCTAGTGCGGCCCCCAGTGTGCGCCAGTACGGCATCTGCCGTAGGCTGAAACCAGGCATGGTGGGTGGCCGCAGACCTGTCTTCAGTTGCGGGGTCCCTGAGGCCCCCCCGGCCGATCACCTCCAGCTGCGCCCGCTCTTAGGCTGCGTCCACTACACTAGCGTTAGCATCAAGTCAGCCATGTATTGTTTGTTTACGAAGTCTAACATTCACGTGTGTCAGTACCCAGGCAATGATGGGATGCAAGGTCTGATGTTTGTCCGTCACCTCGGATTCCTCGCTGGTGTTTATTTGGGGGGCTGCCAGGCGGCCGCAACCACCTTTGCTGGTCAGCGACGCAGCGGCCCAAGCAACAAGGCATGCTGCACCATGACTTATCCAAGACCCCTCAGGCCGAATGCCAGTTTAGGGCATAACCTGAAATTTATCTGATCTGCCTAAGTTCCTTAAGAACGCAGAGCAACGTAGGGATTTAGGACCCTGTCCCATCAGTCTGTAGTACAAGGATCCAGGTCAAGGATCCAGGGCGGGGATACCCCTGGTACTTCTGGTACCGGTAGGTCTTGCCTCATAGTGCATCGAATTAACGTAGAAACGATGCAGCTTGGCAGGAGTATTACAGCGTAAACGCGATGTGAGTAAACTTAACAGACGAGTCCTTTATAAAGTGTGGATCTGGGTGTGGATGATGGCATTCTAAGTTCGATGCACAATTTCAGAACGGCGCACCGGTACGACGATGTCTACTTTCGGGAGCTGCTGTAAAGATGCAATCACAGTCTCGCACATCATAAATAGAGACGCTCTCCGACTCTTCTGGGAATCTGAATGTCTTGGCAATGTTTTTGTCAAAGTTATAAGACCATGGCGCCTCTTCATTTTGGCGAGCAATCTTGACACAGCTCTTTAATTCAATAATGGTCCCGGATGTACTTGAGGTAGCTACTCAGCTATATGCATGTCGTGTCTGCTCGCCATGACAAGCAAGAGTCCCCTTGGTTTCTGCGTGTAGGCCGAGCCTCTCATCGATTCGGAGGGCATTATCATAGGCCTCTATCGGTATCTATGGAGGAAGAACTATAACGGGGAAAGCTGCGACGTAAACATCCCGAACACGGCAAGTCTTGTCTGCTGACGTGTCTGTCTTTCGCATGGGGTGGGGGTGGGGTGGGGGTGACCGTGAGGGGACAAGTTAAAACTTGAAATCAAGCTAGCCAGCTTTAGTGCCTGATTTCACATGGGGGGAGCAATGCTGGGGGATGACAGTAAATAATTGTTTTCTGATACCGTATCAGCGGCATGCAATGATTATATGCCATCAACCGTCTTCTTTCAGCGGTATGCCATGCATCTAGCTAGCCAAGAGAGCACTTGTTGCATGGGCACAGCATAACCGCATGGAAATTTCGCCAAGCATTCGTTTTGGATTAGCAGCATGCCATGAACAGGCGCCCTGGCCTATCTTGCTGTGAGGAGACAGCATTACATCGACCCGGGGGCATGCCAGGAAAGCAATCTTTTTTATATATCAGGGGCATGCCATGGCCATTGGCCATCAAGCATCATCTATTATCAGCAGTATTATTCGAATATTGGTATGAGCTACCAATATTCTGAAAAGTACGGAACGGACATGAGCCTAGAAGCATCCTGTTTTGAGGGGATGCCCCTGCAACAACACAGGGGGATGACACCTTGGGGGGAAACGTTGTCTGACATCAACAGCATGCCACGTGTCACACTCGCCAATTACTGCCTTGCTGAACGATTGCCTAACAGGTGGTCTTCAAGGACAGCAAGCCGACGGAATGGTTCTTCACCTCGGTCAAGGAAAGGAAGGTAGGCAAGAAAACAGTGTTTAAACATGTACTGTATAACCTTTAAGGTCCTCAAACCCCCTTACGCTTTAGATTCTCAAGTAAGCATATAATGTCACACAATCAAATGGTCAAGCATGGCACACAAAATCAATAGGGCGAGGGCATGCGCATGTCACTTTGAATAGGATCCAGCATGAGGACTGAGCCATGCAGCCATGCACCCTCCTTTCGAATCCAATAATCTGCCATGAATCTGCGGGTCCTGCAAACGGCTCATTCAAAAGAGGGGTCTGTGCTCCTGTGTGTGTGTTCTGCTGTGTGTCAGTGTGTCTATGCTGCTGTATGTCTGTGAGCGACTGGAAGAATAAACCTTGCCATGCAGTCATGCATCTATTTCCTAATAAGCTACACTTTTGCTGTTCCTGCCTACAGCTCATGCGCAAGAGGAGTGACCGGCTGCAGGGCACCTTGATGGTGGAGGGCTTTATGTCCTCTGGGCCGGTGAGAGGCAGGCTAAATAGGGGGCATGGTTTGGCATCTGAACACGGGAAGCATGGGGACATCCAGAAGAGGTGAGATTCAGGCCCTAGGTGGCATAGTGACCCTGAAATGTAATAGTAGGCTATGATGCCACCACGAGGAAAGGGCACTCATCTGAGTTGTAAGTATCCGAACTATCCGACTTGACTACCCAGACTTGTGTTGTGGCATAGGCTTCGCAATGCTACTTTAGACATCTGGTGCCACTTGTCTATAGTGGCATTGCAAAGCGTATACCACAACAAGTTGGTCTACGCTCACACAAAGCGTATACCACAACAAGTTGGTCTACGCTCACACAAAGCGTCTCCTGCTGACCGCCAGGGGGGGGGGCACACCGGCACAGTCTGACCTCCAGAAGGTGTCAACAGAGGTAACGTTGGGGCATCGTGGAAACTCTGGCATACATACACCGACTTCGTTCCTGTACTTTATCTTGAGGGTGTCAGAGGCGGCTTAGGCATGGCATTAGTGCGCTGTTCTTATCAGCATCCAGTACATACATAAGGAGGCCTCTCTGGGCTGCTTCAGCTGCACTTCAGCTACATCCCAGCCTCTGGCCAGCAAGGCTAGTCGCATCAGGATGCCGTCTACTTATTGTTGGGAGCTTTAGCTACACTTCAGCTACATCCTGGCCCACCGCCAGCAAGGCTAGAAGCATCAGGCTGCCTGCTGCTTATTGTTGGGAGCTTCAGCCACAATTCAGCTACATCCCATACGGCCAGCCAGGCTAGAAGCATGAGGATGCCTGCAGCTGAGGCCACCGGCTGTAGGCCGTTCAAGGTCCATGTCTACCCTGTGCTGACCGCCAGGCGGCCCTCCAAAGGTGGCCTTATGCACACTGCAATAAACATGACACGCCTCCATCTTCATGTCTTTCCTGGACACCCAACCCGATGTGTGCGCATAGTTCTCCGTGATCATAGTACAGGACTACTCGTGCACTGCTCTCAGGGGCATATCTGATGCATGCCTGAAGAAGCGCCTCTGCATATTTTTTCAAACACGCTCCTTGTCTCAGTGAAGTTTACACACACTCCTTGTCTGAGTGTGTGTAGGCGGCACAAGCACTGTGCCGGTGCCGTGTACATACACTGAGGCAAAGGTGTGTACATGGCACCAGCACACTGCTTTCATCAGCACCTGGAGCATGCCTGCATGTATGCATGCTTGTATGCTTGCATACCTGCTTGCCTTGATGCATGCATGTCTACATGCTTTAGGATTCCTCTGTCTGTGTGTCTACAGGACACCCAAGCCGAGGTGTGCTCGTGGTTCTCAGGCGTCATGACTCGGCTGGAGACAATGGCGCGCAAGAAGTCCCTCCGCAAGGTGACGCAGTGCGCCGATGACGTGGAAGAGCTCCTCGAAGTGGAGGAGATACCTATGGAGCACCTCACATTTCCACGTACCCACGTAAGTTTTAGGGTTAAGGGTGGGGGGTGGAAGGTGGAGGGGGCAGGATTGAGGGGGGAGGATGGAGGGGGGACGGGGGAGGGGGGAGGATGGAGGATGGAGAGGGTGCAGGTCTGCAGGAGATCCCCATGGACCATCTCTCCTTGCCACATACCTACGAAAAATTAAGAGTGAAGGATAAAAAGTAGAGGGTGGTGGAGATCCCCAAGGAGCACCACACACCTCCATCATGGCATGTACCCACATACGTTTCAAAGTTAAGGTGAAGGGAAAAGGGTGTTCGAGGAGATCCTCGAGGAGCACCACACGCTTCTGTGCACCCAGGTTAGAGGAGGGCAACTGCCCTGGGTTGTACCGGGTGCAGGTGCTGCTAGATCCGTACTTCAAGGCCAGGCAGCAGATCCTTAACGGCATCCCTCAGAAGTTTGTCAGCATTACGGTCATGCATAACTCCTCTCCTTATGCTAACTCCTTAAGCTATATGGTGCAGATTATACTGGATCCTGGAGGACACTGTCATGTATCATTGGGTTCGGCGCGCGGCCGTCATGGATCACTGTCATGTATCACGGGGTTTGGCACGTGACCTTCATGGATCCTGGTCCCTATCCCAAGGCCAGGGAGCAGATCCATGACCATGGTGCCCTGCAGCAGTTTTGACCTGAGGGAGTGGCGCCATGCTTCCCTTGCTGGACCTACCACTGCCCGGGTATGACTGGCCCTGTCCACCTGCCTGACCTGGCGTCCCGGCCTGATGCAGATACTGCTGGATCCTGGTCCCTATCACAAGGCCAGGGAGCAGATCCACGACGGCATCTTGCAGCAGTTTGTGGACCCGAGGGAGGCGAGGGACTTTGTGATCCGCGCCATCTGGTCGCCAACCTCGGCCTACTACGAGAAACGGACAAACAGGTGTGGGAGAGGGGGGTCCTCCGCTCCTCTGCCCAACACCCCTGCTTGCTTAAGTGCACTTCAGCTACGCTTCTGCTACAACATGGTCTGTGGCCGGCAGGGCCTGGTGCAGCAAGCCCTGGTGACGAGCTGTGTGACGAGTGCTGGTTATGGCTGGGTCCCCATTTCACCCACTGGTGGCCCAGCAGTGGTCCGGTCCACGCACTTAAATAGACACTGCCCGGAAAACAAAAGATGGGACGTGCGCGGTCATAACGGCGATTCAGCATCGCCCACCTCTGGTGTCTGCACCTGTCATTCATACCTCGGGCTGTCAGGCCCTAGCCCTTGTTTCCCCTTCCAATGCTGTGGAGAGGCTGGGGGTTGGAGGAGCAGGGAGCCACGGGGAACCTGAGGGTAGCCTTGAACATACACCTTCCTTTTCTACCTTTCTTTGCTTCCTCCGTATCACCAACGTTCCTCTGATTAGCACAGCCTGGCCCTTTCAAAATGACTATTGGGTGGTGGTGTGGTTGTTGTCACAAAGTTAACGCAACCACCCAAAGCCTGCGGTCGCTGTGATACCGATATGTCAGAGAGGGAGACAGCCACCACCAGGCTCCGCCCCGGGTGTGCCTTGTCGGCAGTCCTCTGATTCACCTGCCTCTTAGACTGCTACTCCATGCGATATCTCTGTCTAGACCGTTGGCTGGTGACGGCGCCCATTATAGACAAATCCTGACACCCTTAACCCTAAACCCTGAAACCCAACACCCTAATCCTGACCCCTAGTCAGGCACCGTCTTGTTTCCTTAGACCACCAGCTGGTAATTCCTAACCCTAAACCCTGAACCATGCATCGTCTCGTCTGCTTGAACCACCAGCCAGTAACGAAACCCATGCCGGACGGACCCTGACTTCCTTACCTCAAACCCTTAATCAGGCACCGTCTTGTCTGCTTGGGAACACCAGCTAGAAATTGCGCCCGTGCCGGATGCACCCTACACACTAAACCCTAAATTCCTTACCCTGATCCTCTAACCAGGCACCGTCTTGTCTGCTTGGACCACCAGCCGGCGCCCATGCCGGACCGGGTCGCAACCTTCGGGGGTAGCATGGCTTCGCATGAGCACATGCCCATTGCCGGCGGAGCGCTCAAGTCCCGCCTGGAGCAGCAGTGCGCCGCAATCGTGTCACATCTACGGGAGGTCACGCGTGGGGCCACGGTGGTCGCCCGCATGAATCTGTACTTCAAGATTGATGTGAACAACAGGTTTGTGTTCAGGGGGCTTAGAGTTTAGGGTTTGTTTCTGGTGTTGCTGTCGCTTTTAGTGCGCTCCTTGTCTGGTTCATGGGGGTATTATACACAAAGTATACTTAAATCACTTCAACATTGCCAGTAGAATTTCCTCAGGTTCAGCCAACCCCCCTGGGTTTTTCCTCGGCTTCAGCCGGGACGGTGTAACGGTGTACAGCTTTTGAGTCCGTTCTTTTTGGCCTCAGCAGTTCTGGGCTCGGAGCCCGATCGGATCCTAGGACCCCGCTCCATGAACGATGCCCCTGCACCACAGCTTGCTGCTGGGGGGCGCCCCAAGCAGAGGGGACCTTGCTGCCTATCGCCTTCGTGCTGGGGGGCATGGTGCAGCAAGGCTCCTTCTGCACCTAGTGCCAGGGGGCGTGGTGCAGCAATGCTACTCCCTTCAATAATGAGTGCCGTCTGCCTCCAAGGTCGTATTACGGCATGAACAAATCATTAGACGTTTGTCTTGCTGGTCTGCCTGTACGACCTGCCTTCTGTACTGCGATTTACGGAAGCCTAAGTCAGCAACCCTAAACCTAAACCCTAACCCTAAACCCTGTAGGATCTGGCTGCTGTACTGCGATTTGCTCAAGCTGGAGCGGGTGCCGCCGCTGAGGTCCATGTTTGGAGAGACTGCGGCCGTAGGAGGGCTTTACACACAGAAGGTAATACGCCTGGGCTGAGGGGCTGGCAGATCGGAGGACGAGGAATAGGTTGGGGCTTGGGGTCATGGGGATAGGCTGGGGGCTGGCGGCTGGGGGGCTGGGAGTGGGTGTAGGATTAAGGGATGGGGACAAGGGCTGGGAGTCGGGGGCTGGGAATGGGTTTAGGGGTAAGGGATGGGGACTAGGGCTGGGAGTGGGTTTAGGGTTAAGGGACGGGGACTAGGGCTGGGAATGTGTTTAGGGATACAGGGATGGGGACTAGGGCTGGGAGCTGGGGGCTGGGAATGGGTTTAGGGTTAAGGGATGGGGACTAGGGCTGGGAGCTGAGGGCTGGGAATGGGTTTAGGGGTAAGGGATGGGCACTAGGGCTGGGAGCTGGGGGCTGGGAATGGGTTTAGGGATTCAGGGATGGGGACTAGGGCTGGGAGCTGGGGTCTGGGAATGGGGTTTGGGGTTAAGGGATGGGGACTAGGGCTGGGAATTGGGGGCTGGGAATGGGTTTAGGGATTCAGGGATGGGGACTAGGGCTGGGAATGGGGGCTGGGGTGTGGGAGGCCTGGGAGGGCTGGGGTCTATGGGTTGGAAGGCTGGAGGCTGGGGGCATCAGTCGCCATCAGCCCAGTGGTGGCCTCCCGGCAGCGCCCAAAAGGTTTATTGGCATTCACTAAAATCAACACTGGTCTCCTCCTCCAACCCCTAACAACAGAACCTCCCCGCCCTCATGCCCCGGGTTCCACCTCCCTGACCCGTCCTCAACCCTCATGCCCCGGGTCCCACCTCCCTGACCCGTCCTCAACCCTCATGCCCAGGATCCCACCTCCCTGACCCGTCCTCAACCCTAATGCCCAGGATCCCACCTCCCTGACCTGTCCTCAACCCTCATGCCCAGGATCTCACCTCCCTGACAAGTCCTCAACCCTCATGCCCAGGATCTCACCTCCCTGACCTGTCCTCAACCCTCATGCCCAGGATCTCACCTCCCTGACCCGTCCTCAACCCTCATGCCCTGGATGTCACCTCCCTGAGTCCCTGACCCGTCCTCAACCCTCATGCCCAGGATCCCACCTCCCTGACCCGTCCTCAACCCTCATGTCCAGGATCTCACCTCCCTGACCTGTCCTCAACCTTCATGCCCAGGATCTCACCTCCCTGACCCGTCCTCAACCCTCATGCCCAGGATCTCACCTCCCTGACCCGTCCTCAACCCTCATGCCCAGGATCCCATCTTTCTGACCCGTCGTCAACCCTCGTGCCCAGGATCTGACTAGGTTATCTACGATGCTGGGACGGAGTTGAAGTGCTGCATTAGTCAGCCTATGGCCCAGCTCAACCCTCCCTGTCCCTTCCCCCACATGCTCAGAGCCCCGCCAGCTCTGACCCTCATAGCACAGGGTCACACCTCCCCAGCCCCTTCTTCCGTTTTAGTCCTCCAACCCCTGCCCCAAACTCTCCTGTCCCAACCTCCCCAGCCCCTTCTTCCGTTTTAGTCCTCCAACCCCTGCCCCAAACTCTCCTGTCCCAACCTCCCCAGCCCCTTCTTCCGTTTTAGTCCTCCAACCCCTGCCCCAAACTCTCCTGTCCCAACCTCCCCAGCCCCTTCTTCCGTTTTAGTCCTCCAACCCCTGCCCCAAACTCTCCTGTCCCAACCTCCCCAGCCCCTTCTTCCGTTTTAGTCCTCCAACCCCTGCCCCAAACTCTCCTGTCCCAACCTCCCCAGCCCCTTCTTCCGTTTTAGTCCTCCAACCCCTGCCCCAAACTCTCCTGTCCCAACCTCCCCAGCCCCTCACTCCGTTTTAGTCCTCCAACCCCTGCCCAACCTCCCCTGCCTTCATGCCCAGGATCCAACTAGGTCGGAGGAGGTGCGCATGAACGACCCAGATGATGCCGGAGGGGAGTTCCTTTGCGCCGCGACCGGAAACCTGTGCTCCAGCTCACTGCGGGTGAAGGTGCGAGCTTGACGGCCAAAAGGAAATGCCCCAGCAAATTGACACTGGATGCGGCGGCGGCGGGGGGGGGGGACTTTGTCCAGTATTTTTTCTTGGGGGCATTTCTTTTGGGGAGGCACCACTTGGTACTATTCAGATGTATTCCAGCTTAATATCCAGGACTTCGGCTGGGGGGCTTTAAGCTCGGCCAGTTCAAATGCTTGGGCCAGTGTCTGCAGGCCAGTCAAGTTTCGTCCCCAATCAGGTCGCCAAAGGTGGACTTGCAGCAGGGAAAATGAACATTGGTCACCTCCCGAGGCAAGGGGAGCACGCATTGTATGCATGCTGCAGGCATGCCCATGCAGGATCATGAATGTCACCACCATGCATGGCACTGTACAGGGGAAGACCATGCATGGTGTCATATGCATGCGGAGGGTATGCCCATGCAAGAGCGCCATGCAGGGCCATGCATGACAGTATCATGCATGCTGCAGGCATGCTCATGCGGTATACATGATCCTCGCAGAGCTGCAGTGCAGCTCCGGGTGTTTGAAAAACGAATTGCTGTATGGGCAAGGTGCTTTGCGTCATCTTCTCTTCCCTGCAGCATTCTTTATCCTGGAGGTTGTATTCTCCTGCCCCTGCCTCTGGACTTCCCTGAGATCACCCCCTGCTGTTTAAAAAGTTTACCTGAAACAGATACAAAGCCATGCAAAGCCTCAGGCACTGTACAAGCTCCTCGCCCATCGCTGAACGCAGCCAGTCCCCCAGCCTCAGGTCTATATGTAGCTGAATTACAACCTTATTGGTAGCTAAATTGTAGCCTTAGGCCGTTATGTGGCTAAATTATAGCTGAAGTGCACTAGAATAGACGATGATGCAGCCAGTCCCCCCCCGGCTGTAGGCCATGATGTAGCTTCGTTACGGCTGAAGCGCACTTGAATAAACCAAGTTGCAGCCAGCCCCCCCGGCCGTAGGCTGTACCCCAGGGAAGGGCCGGGGGGTAGCCAAGTAGCCGTTTTTTGCCGGGAAGGGTATTTTGGGGGGGCCGCATTACTAGATGCAGGCTGGCCGGGGGTCTAAAAGTGGCCAACTATGTTGCACGGTAACAGATATACCTATACGGTATATGTCACATATACCATTTAGGTATATGGAAAAAATCATATACCTTTATGGTATTTGTTTGCGTGACTGGTAAGACCCACAGCACCACAACCTCAGCATGTAAAAGGATGTTTGCAGCTCCTCATGCACACTAGCCATGGGAAAATGAATGGTGCCAGAACCCCTGAACGTCCATGCCTTGCCATGATATGGGCTAGATAGAGCTAGACTGGCTAAACTAGTAGGCATGGCTGTGGCTAGAGGCTGGGCTGGGCTGGGCTGGGCAACGACACGCTTGCAAAACACCATCAGAAAGCGCAGTGCCACGAGTTACAGCTTTCGACATGTCAAGCAGGCTCAGGCGTCAAGAGACGGGTGAATAATAATCGGCGATACGTTGGAACGAACATACAGACGGACGGGCAAAAATGGCAGGTACAGATTTCATGCTGCTATAGACAGCATATCAGTCATTTCGAAGGAAGTTCTTGCCGGGGAGACTGTGGGAGAATTTGAAATGCCCCCGGCTGACGCCGGGGGCGTTGTCAGCCAAACCCCCATTTTCGCCGGGGTTTGCCGGAAGGGGGTTCGCTGGCTCACCAGGAGAAATGGGCCTTCGGCCCATTTCCCCGGCGCCGGGCCCGGCGTCCCTTCCCTTACAATGTAACATTGTACCCCCATGACAACTGTAGTTCTCTTGAATGAATAATGCTGCAAACCGTCAGGTGTTACACAAGCTTCTAGCCCAGCACTGTATGGCCAAAAGCTCTCAGCTACTGGAGGAGAATGACCGGCTTCACGCCTTGGACTCAAACCCACCGTGATGTAGCTGAAATGTAGCTGAAGTGCACTCAAATTGATCCTCAGGTTTCCTACAAGCTTCTGGTTCAGCATTGGATGGCCAAGAGCTCGCAGCTTGCAGAGGAGAATGACCGACTTCACGCCATTGACTCCATCCCGCCCGCCATCCGCCGAGCAGACCCCAACATGACGCGCGACTTCTACCTGTTCAACCGCTGCCAGGTTTGTTGCAAACTCTGCCAGATTTGTTTGTTGCAACCGCTGCCAGGTTTGTTTGCAACCGCTGCCAGGTTTGTTGCAACCGCTGCCAGATTTGTTGCAACTGCTGCCAGGTTTGTTTGTTGCAAACGCTGCCAGGTTTGTTGCAACTGCTGCCACATTTGTTGCAACTGCTGCCAGGTTTATTTGTTGCAACCGCTGCCAAAATTTGCTGCAACTGCTGCCAGCTTTGAGTGTTGCAACTGCTGCGAGGTCTGTTGCAACCGCTGCCAGGTCTGTTGCAGCGCACCAGGCCCCACCAGTCACAGGTCCTGATGTAGCTGAATTGTAACTGAAGCGCCTAACAGTGAATGACCTCATCTGCTGAGTGCCGTATCCTGAGCCATCTACCCACTCACCATGGCCATGATACAACCCTGATTGCAAATGTTTCCTCCCCATGATGACCCACCACAGTTTGTTTGTTTCCGCCACAAGACTGCCCGCCATGATTTTGCTTTTGTCTGCCCCCTGTCTGATTGACCACCCACCGGAGTTTTGCTTTGCCTGCCCTCTTGTTGCCCACAGCCCTTCTTCCTTCAAAATGTGGCGCAAGTCTGCTCGGACGTAGCTCAGGAGCTCAGCCAGGCCCCTCGGTTCGACCTGGCACAGTCCATGGGTGGGTTTGTGAGGTGCGCCTACCTGGCGCAGTCCATGGGAGGGTTTGTGAGGTACGCCTACCTGGCGCAGTCCATGGGTGGGTTTGTGAGGTACGCCTACCTGGCGCAGTCCATGGGTGGGTTTGTGAAGTACGCCTACCTGGTGCAGTCCATGGGTGGGTTTGTGAGGTCCGCCTACCTGGTGCAGTCCATGGGTGGGTTTTGTGAGGTACGCCTACCTGGCGCAGTCCATGGGTGGGTTTGTGAAGTACGCCTACCTGGTGCAGTCCATGGGTGGGTTTGTGAGGTACGCCTACCTGGTGCAGTCCATGGGTGGGTTTGTGAGGTACGCCTACCTGGCGCAGTCCGTGGGTGGGTTTGTGAAGTACACCTACCTGGTGCAGTAGATGGGTGGGTTTGTGAGGTACGCCTACCTGGAGCAGTCTAACGGTTGGTTTCTGAGGTACACCCTGAGAAGGGCGATTCTGAGGTGCCCCCTGAGAAGGGCGCATGTGTCAAAAGGTGCAGCAAGATAAGGAGGTGAAGAGTTCAGGGTTCAGCAGAATCAGGGGGTTATCACGGTGCCCAGAAAGCACCATAAAGTACATTAACGGTCTACAAACCAGAAAGTGAAAAATGGGAACCGAGTTGCTTGGTCAGGGGGAGTCAGGGGGGGTGAAGGGGGGGCAGGGGGGGGGTCTGGGGGATAAGGGTATCAGGGGATAAAGGGTGTAGGGTTCACCCATTTGGGCAGGCTTAGGGTTCAAGGTTCAGCGAGAGAATGTAGGATCCTGGCGAAGGCTTCATCGAAGGTCAGGATGAACTAGATCGCTGCACGGAGCGGAAAGATGTAGGCATGCAGTGTTCTGCATGTGGCAGTGTGTCGTATATCTGCATACCGAATAGGGAAACCCTTCACTGCTAAATCGCAAAACCCGAAAACCTATATGGCTGATAACTCCCACCCTGTATCACGGTGTAAGCAAGGTATGAATAGACAGGATTTCTGCTTGAACGGAGCTTCAGGTCTGAACTCTGTTATGTTTTGTGTGTGTTCTGTCTCAGCATCCCCGCAAGGTACCCACCGTCCCCTATATTTCCAGCCGGTCAGAACATACAGGCTGCTTCCGCCAGAACTTGGTTTTAAGATTTGAAAAAAACGAGGAAGGAATTGATGAACAAGTATCTGAACGCACGTCTCTCGTCGAACGTTTGACCGCAGGCTTCAATGAGCGGCTGCAATGCAGCGCTGAGCCCCTGCCCACATTGGTGCCCGGCAAGAGCTCCCGCGCCGTCCTGGCACTGCATCACCCCCCGGCAGGCGGGGGGCCGGGCAGGCCGGAGAAGCGGCAAGCCCCAGTGCAGAGCGCCCAGGAGGTCTGGGCGCAGCAGCAGGCGGAGGCATCGCAGCCGCAGCTGACAGGGCAGCAGCGGAGGCAGCAGCACTGCACCATGGCCGCAGGGGGAGGGGGGCCTGACTTGACATCGAGTGGCAGGCTGCATCTTCCCACCGCGCTACTCCCCAAAGTGAGCCGCGCTTAATGGATGTGCTTGATGGAGATGCTTAATGGATGTGCTTGATAGAGGTGCTTGATAGAGGTGTTGCACTTGATCAATGGCATGCTTGATCGATGGCATATTGATCCATGGCGCACTAGGTCGATGGTGTTCATGTTGTCAAAGCGATAAGGATAACCTGTCTTGCTGCTCGCGACATCTCTATGCTGTACTTCAACCGCAAGCTGTAGTTCGGAACTCTACATATGGAGGCATTACAGCGGTACTTATCGGTATGTTCCGCTATGTCCCTGTACTGCTGATGTACATGGTCTGACTGCATGGAGGTAGATCTAACAATGCACCTTGTCATTTCGTGCACCTTGTCATTCCTTGCACCTCGCCATGCCATGCTTGCGGCGCTCAGCTTTTAGTCCCTGTCCAGCGCCTGTTCTTGGAGGGTGGAAGTGTGGGGTAAGGGCGGGCATAAGGGTGAAGTTGCACACAAGGTTTTGGTGTGAGGGTGTGCTTCGAGCTTAGGGTAAGGGTTGAGGCAACCTAGTTTATCACTCGAACTTTATCACTTAAACTGCGGCCGTTTTCAAAATTCTACCTGCAGGGCAAGCAACAATCGCTATCCAGGAAAAAATGCACCATCGCTCGCTCAGGGAACCCCGGCTATGACCCGACCGGCAGCGGCGACTCCCTTCCCGGCCCCTCCCAGCAGCGGCAGCACCTCCGCGTAGAAAAAGGCAGGACTCTGCCTCCGCTAGGGCAGCGCGACGCCACAACCTGGCCCCAGCAGACGCCGCTGCCAGCAGCAGCGCAGATGCAGCATCCCTTTGCTCCTCTCAGCAGCAGCAGCAGTCCCCACGCGCTTGCCGGTGGCCAGCCCGCCGCGTGGGCGTCCAAGCGTGCCGCCCACCACCACAGTGTTCAGGACCCGGGCGTTGTGCCGCTGTCCCAGCGGCCGCCATCCTCGGGCAATGCCATGCACCACCTTCGCGGTAGCACGGCGGTCAGCGAGGAAGCTAGGACGTTGCAGGGCCTGCACCAGGTGAGCATATAACTTAAACCCTTAACCCAAACCCTAAAACCATGCACCAGGTAAATCATCAACATTAACCCTAAATCCCACACCTTGAACCGTAAGGCACTGCACTTGGTGAAACCTTAACTTTAAACCATAAAATCATAAACCCATCCCCTGAACCGGTAACCCTGCACCCTTTACCAGGATATCCTACACCAGGCGAACCCTGAACCTTGAACCTGAAACACAATACCCTGAGCCAGGTGAACCCTGTACCCTTAACCCTGCACCTAAAAACCCTAAACCAGGTGAACTTCAAGGCGGAACAGCTGACTCAGGTTCTGCTCGCGCAAGCACAGCAGCTGCTGCGCGGGCCGGCACCGGGCGCCAGCAGGGGCGGCAGCGGTGCGGCCTCCCGGGGTTCCTCGGCCAAAGGGCTCCGCCCGACCCGCTCACGGGAGGGAGGGGACCGCCCTCTGGTGATCTCCGAAAAGCGGCCCGGCAGCGCTGCCGCAACTCCAACTCTGCCGCTCCTCCCGCTGGCCGTGGCAGCAACGTCACCTCTAGAAGGAGAGATGCAGGCTGCGGCTGGTGTCGCGGCCTCTGACCGGCCTGGGTCCGCAAAGCACAGACCTAGCAGCACCCTCCTTCAGCAGGTATCATCAGGCTCCATCTCCCGCCAGCATTCGTCCGGCTCGCAGTCTGGTGCGCTGCCTGCTGCCCTGCCGAACATTGCAAGAACGGATGGCGTGAAGAGCCGACCGACCAGCGCTAGCAACAGTAGAGGACTTGCGAGTAAAACAGATCATGGCATCTCCTCGCTAGCGGCTGTGTCGGACGGCCCTGAACCAGGTTCCGGAGCTGAAGCCCTGGTGTCACAACCTGAGGCGGCAGTTCCGTTACCAGAGCCTGAAGTGGCAGCTCCGGTTTTGGATCCAGAGGCACCTGCTCCGGAACCAGATCCTGAAACAGCAGCTCCGGAACCCTGGCCTGCAGCTCCGGAACCGGCAGCGGCAGCCCCAGCACCAGAGCCCGATGCGACAGCTACAGAACCGGGGCCGGATGTGGCAGGGCCAGTACCGGATCCTGAATCGACAGCACCAGCATCCGATGTGGCAGCTGCGTTACCAGACATAGCAGCAACAGCTCCAGACCGTGGGTCTGAAAAAACAGCTCTGGACCCAGCACCTGAAGTGGCAGCTCCAGAACCGGAGCAGGGGGTAGCAGACATGACTCCTGCATCGGCAGCCCCGGCGCCTGAAACTGAAGTTGCAGCTACGGAGCCGGTTCTGGAAGTGGCAGATCCGGACCTGGAAACAGCAGCTCCGGAACCAGAGCCTCAAAGGACAGCTCCGGAACCATTGCCTGAATCCGCAGCCCTGACACATGTGCCGGGAGTGGCAGCACCAGAATCGGAAGTGGGAGCTTCGGTGCTGGAGCCGGAAGTGGCAGCCCTGGGACCGGGTCAGAAAGTGGCGGTTATGGTGCAAAACTGGGAAGGATCAGCTCCGGAACCAGTGCCTGAGGGGGCCCCGGTTCCATCGCCTGAAGTGACAGTTGCAGAACCAGAGCCGGAGGTGTCCGCCCCAGCACCAGAGCCGGGGACGGCAGGCCCACCAAAGGAACCAGAAGTGGCAGCCCTAGCACCGGGACCAGAGGTAGGAGCACCCACACCAGCGCAAGAAGTGGCAGCGCCTCCTCCAGAGCTGGAGGCGGCAGCCCCAGCCCCAACTCCAGCACAGGCTGTGGCAGCCTCGGTTTTAGCACCGGAAGCCGCAGCCCCAGCACCAACACTGGAAGCCGCAGCTCTGGAACCGACGCCAGAGACGGCAGCATTGCCTCTACCTGAGCTGGAAGTTGCAACACCAACACCATATCCGGAAGTTGCAGCACCAACACCAGATCCGGAAGTTGCAGCACCAACACCAGATCTGGATGTGGCAGCACCAACAACAGATACGGAAGTGGCAGCACCAACAACAGATCCGGAAGTGGCAGCACCAACAACAGATCCGGAAGTGGCAGCACCAACAACAGATCCGGAAGTGGCAGCACCAACAACAGATCCGGAAGTGGCAGCTCTGGCGCCAGAGCCGGAGGTGTCAGCCATAGTGTCAGAGCCCGAAGTGGCAAGCCCAGCCCCAGCCCCAGCCCCAGCTCCAGCACCAGCACCGGAATCAGAAGTGGCAGCTCTGGAACCGAACCCAGAAGTGGGAGCGCCAGCATTAGAGCAGGAAGCAGCAGCTCTGGCACGAGAGCCGGAGGTGGCAGCACCAACACCTGCACAGGAATTGGGGGCCCCAACCCCAGAACCGGAAGTGGTATCACTGGCACCGGAAGTTGCAGCTCCAGCAACAGAACCAGAAGCGTCAGCCCCTGCCCAAGCACCGATATTAGCAGGACCAGCACCAGAGCCAGAGGTGGCAGCACCTGTGCCAGGGCTAGAGGTGGCAGCACCAGCACCAGAATTCGCAGTTCTGGAACCGAAGCCGGAAGTTACAGCCCCAGCATCAGAGCTGGAAGTGGCGGCACCTGTGCCGGCACCAGAGCCGGAAGTTACAGCCCCAGCATCAGAGCAGGAGGTGGCAGCACCTGTGCCGGCACCAGAGCCGGAAGTTACAGCCCCAGCATCAGAGCTGGAAGTGGCGGCACCTCTGCCGGCACCAGAGCCGGAAGTTACAGCCCCAGCATCAGAGCTGGAAGTGGCGGCACCTGTGCCGGCACCAGAGCCGGAAGTTACAGCCCCAGCATCAGAGCTGGAAGTGGCGGCACCTGTGCCGGCACCAGAGCCGGAAGTTACAGCCCCAGCATCAGAGCTGGAAGTGGCGGCACCTGTGCCGGCACCAGAGCCGGAAGTTACAGCCCCAGCATCAGAGCTGGAAGTGGCGGCACCTGTGCCGGCACCAGAGCCGGAAGTTACAGCCCCAGCATCAGAGCTGGAAGTGGCAGCACCTGTGCCAGCACCAGAGCCGGAAGTTACAGCCCCAGCATCAGAGCTGGAAGTGGCGGCACCTGTGCCGGAGTCGGAAGCTGAAGCACCTCCTCCAACACCAGAGCCGGAAGAGGCAGCACCAGCATCAGCACCAGAGCCGGAAGAGGCAGCATCAGCATCAGAGCTGGAAGTGGCGGCACCTGTGCCGGCACCAGAGCCGGAAGTTACAGCCCCAGCATCAGAGCTGGAAGTGGCGGCACCTGTGCCGGCACCAGAGCCGGAAGTTACAGCCCCAGCATCAGAGCTGGAAGTGGCAGCACCTGTGCCGGCACCAGAGCCGGAAGTTACAGCCCCAGCATCAGAGCTGGAAGTGGCGGCACCTGTGCCGGAGTCGGAAGCTGAAGCACCTCCTCCAGCACCAGAGCCGGAAGAGGCAGCACCAGCATCAGCACCAGAGCAGGAAGAGGCAGCATCAGCATCAGAGCTGGAAGTGGCGGCACCTGTGCCGGCACCAGAGCCGGAAGTTACAGCCCCAGCATCAGAGCTGGAAGTGGCAGCACCTGTGCCGGCACCAGAGCCGGAAGTTACAGCCCCAGCATCAGAGCTGGAAGTGGCGGCACCTGTGCCGGAGTCGGAAGCTGAAGCACCTCCTCCAACACCAGAGCCGGAAGAGGCAGCACCAGCATCAGCACCAGAGCCGGAAGAGGCAGCATCAGTATCAGAGCTGGAAGTGGCAGCACCATCAACGGGACCGGATGCTGAAACATTGGGACCACAGGTGGTAGCCCCAGCATCAGAGCAGGAGATGGCAGCACCTGTGCCGGCACCAGAGCCGGAAGAGGCAGCCCCAGCATCAGGGCAGGAAGTGGCGGCACCTGTGCCGGAGTTGGAAGCTGCAGCACCAGCTTTAACACCAGAGCCGGAAGAGGCAGCACCAGCATCAGAGCCTGATTTGGCAGCACCAGCTCCAGAGCCCAAAGTTGTTGGTCAGGACCCGCTGCCGGAAGAGACCGATCCGGAATCACAACCGGAGACAGCCACACCAGCACATGAACCGGAAGCTCTGTTCCCCGGCCTGGGTCCCTCTTCACCAAAAGCCGCCCCGTCGCGTCCGCAGTCCGGGCAGCGCCTAAGGCCGGAATCATCAATGGGACGGTCAAGGCACCCCTCCATGCCCTCCACCCCGGTCAAGCCCTCTGCTGAGAAGTTGGGGCTGCTGTGGACGGAGCGGTCCGGGGTGACTTCCAAGGCCGCGATTTCCAAGGGCGAGGATGATGATGAGGATGAGGAGTTTGATGACCCGAATGCACACGTGGCGTTTGGGACATACCAAGCGGAGCTCTCCAATATGGTAAACACAGCGATGAGCCAGGTGTGGCTTTTGTGTGGGGATTGTGTGGGTGTGTGGAATGGGGTGTGGAGGACTGGTGGGTGTTGTTACCGATGCCCCGCGGTGTTGTGGTGGGTCCCACTCCTGACTTATTACCAGCTGAGCTTCCCCAAACCTGAACCCTCAACCCTTGACCCTTAGCAAGATATGTCTATACAAAGGTTGGGACACGAAATACGGTGGCTTGAATGGAGCAAATGAATCCGTTTTGAGGGCGGTCATCCATTTCAACACAGCCTATCAAGCCCCGTTTGTTGAGAGGTCACCTGAGCTGTGTTTTGTATGGTGACTGCTTACAGGCTCAGGAAGCGATGTTTGGCGAGCATATAGGTGACTTGGTACTGCCCGAGGCCCCTACCATAAACCTCCCTGCCGCGGCCAATGGCCCTCCCTCGAAGAAAGCTGTCAAGGAGTATGCAGAGTGAGTGGTTGTGCAGTGAGTGGTTGTCAGTGGTTGTGCGTGGTTGTGCAGAGTGAGTGGCAGTCCACACCGTGCGTGACCGTGCATGTCTTTAATTCTAGGGCGCGATGCTCGCTTTGTGATACACTTGGCCGCCATAACGGTACTGTGGGGGATATTACAATTAATTGCAGTCGGTTCGAATCGCCCTCCCTCAAAATGACTTTGTGTAGGGTGAAAGATTCATTACCGCAACCCACTCATTATTGATTGTTAAGACCAGTTCATTAAATCTACTAAATACGATACGGTATTGACCAGGGGTTTTGACTGTCAAGACCAATTTCAGTCGGACAATTTTTTGGCATTTCGTGTTTTTTGTCAATTTTCAGCCCTAGGCAGCCCTAGGCAGCCCTAGGCATTGAAGGAATCATGTGTCCATACCTGAGAGAAGGCAATTTAAATGTACCGGTACTTAAAATACCAAATTCGGTGTAATTCCCCAGCACAGGGGCTTTACCCAACTTAACTATCATAAAATCAAATTTCCCTTAAAAAAATCAAGTTTCTCTCGAGAAAAAAATCAAGTTTTTGAGTTTCTGATGTACCTGCTCCTAGACGCACCAGTACCAGGTGGTTATATTCCATAGAACCACAATTGCATCCTATGCGGAAATTTATTTATTTTAAAACCTTTATTGCACACGTTAATAGGTACCAGTAGGCGACTGCCTTCACAAATTTACTGTTCCATCCCTGCCGCCCGCCTCGCAAAGCCTATTTTGGGGGTTTTGAGCTGAATTAAGGCTGTTTCCCGGCCTACGGCTGGCAGAGCTTGGTGCAGCAAGCCCAGCTTCTGACAAGCCACCGGCCGTAGGCCGGTCAACGGGTCAAGGCGTGGTCCTCATTAGCCCAGGGGTGGCCGCCCGGTCGCCCCCCAAATACAGTGTTGGGCGCACGGAAATAATCATGATGACCATCTTCCTGCAAAGTCCTGGACACAGACCCTGTGTCCGAAAAGGCCGCGACATGCACTAGCCTCTCCTTCCCCTGAAAGATGTGTGTCCCTCCCTGGATATCCGCCTTGTACTGCAGGTACCTGGGCATGGATCCAGTGGCCGACAAGGATCTGTTGTACATCGCCAAGTGGGCGCTGGAGGCCCCGGTCCCGAACGGCTGGTCTGTGCACTTGGACGCCGAAGGTCTCGAGTACTTTTACAACTCTCTGACCAATGAGAGTCGGTATGAGCACCCCATGGACGAGCGGTACATAAATCTGTATAAGGCGGAAAAGGAGAAGCGGGTGCTGCTGGCCGCGCTTTCGGCCAAAAACGCGGGGGAGGGGGCTGCTGGGGATGCAGGAGCACCAGCTGCAGGGGAAGGAGTCCCTGGGGAAGCAGGTGCAGCAGCTGCGGGGGAAGTTAGTGCAGCAGCCGCAGGGGACATCGGTACAGCGGCCGCAGGGGAAGCAGGGGAAGCACCCATCGCATCACATTCTTGAGCCGGAGCACACTATGCCGTGAAGAAGAGGCGGAAGGGACCTTTGAAGCAATGGCAAATTCAGGGGAAGCAGTCCCCGGGGAGGCAATGGGCGCAGGGGTGGCATGGATCCGCAGCAGCATTGGGTTGTGGGCCCTTGGAACAGCACCACTCCTAAGTGCGGCACAATTTAGGTCACTGCATATTTTTATCTATTTGACAGGCTTGGTTCCTTGGTTGCGCGGGACAGTGTTTTCGGCATGTTTTGCGAACAGAGGTGTCATGCGCTCGTCGGTGTTCCATCAGGACTGAATTCCGGGTAAGAGCGGGTGGGAAGGGCGGCAAGGCCCCGTATCTCGGCTGGCGGGGAGGCAATGGGAGCACCAGCATGGACATGGGTACTGGTTTAGGGGCACCTGTCCCTTGCTTCAAATCTGATGCTTTACTTCTTCGAAATATTCATCTTCACCAGAGATCTTTACGTGGGCATGAACTCTCTCCCCCCCTGATTAGATCGCCGGGTAGTATGTTCCTGCTACCCTCACATAGGAGTATGGCATGGCTGCACCATGGTCCAGGCTGTACATGGTAGCTGGAAAAGAGCTCAGTCATTCCCTACCAGCCCGATTCACGGCCGAGCATTCAGCAGGACACAGCGGGTATGCACCGTTATAAACATGGGCATGGACATTCCCACTTTTCCTCTTTTTTTTCCTGCCCCCTTGTGTTTGTTTCGTCCTTTCCACCCTAAAGTTAGGCGCCCACGTGGCCGAGCCTGTTTTGAGCAGGGCCCAGAGGTGTAACGACATTGACATGGGCATGGACATCCCTACTGAATACCGGGCAGGAAGCTGGTGTCCCTCTGGACATGTCGAGCGATCGATAGGAATAGGATGTACATTTAAAATACCGATTCTCCTAGCAGCCGGTGTGCCTCTGGACAAAAACTTCACCTCTTGTTGTGGGCCTGGCCATACAGGTCATCACATGACCGAGAGGGTGCTGTTTTCGGATTTCTTTCAATGCCAGTACTAGACCTTAATATGCTTTTGTGAGCCAGTGTTGCCACGTCATGTTTTATGACTGTGGCTTATCTTCTGCACTACCGATATGGGGTTGATTCCCATGCTACCGCTCGGTGGTTGTGTGTTGGTTGCTAGCCCAGGGGGGTCTCTGGTTTTCGCTCGCTGTCCTAGGGTATCAAGTGACTGTACCGGTTTATGGGCGCATGTCCCATGCATCAAATGTGATGCTATGTTGGACTGTAAAAACTCCACCCCAGTGTATTGCAGCAGTTGCTGCTTGCTGCTATCGTAGGAAATTGCATTTGATGTATGAGACACGTCCCCGCAAACTGCTTTGTGCGCTGAAAGTAGGACAAGAAAAACACAGGTGCCCTCCCAGACTTTGCTGTTACTAGCACAGATGCTAGGGGCAATTTACTCGTATCTGCCCGATTCCCAGTATATTGCGTCGTTGATTACACTGGTGATGCTGTAGGTGAGTGTGATCCCAAGCACATTTTCACGCCCCATGGAAGTGAACCACATGGCAAGGAACACAAGAACTGAACAGAGGATGCACCGTGGCTTGGTGTACAAAAGAAAGGCCCAAAGGGTTCATGGAATGTGTGGATCTATTGCCATCAGCTTTCTGGGTTGCCGCCTTACAACTAAAACGAGCAGTGGAATCTAGGTTATTGTGACTTTTCAAGTCCAGCTGAGCATCACATTTGATGCATGGGACATGTACCCGCAAACCGGTGCGAACAGACAAATAAACAGCGAGCGAAAAAGTTGTGACCCCCTGGGCAAGCAACCAACACACAACCTCAGACGAGTGGCGTGGGAATGAACCCCAGATATCCAGCTTGTAATTCGGGCGTTACTCCAGCCTGTTAGTTGTTCGGGCGTCACTCCAGCCAGTACTTTTGGCGTAAGTCCAGCCTATGCTTCTGGCGTTACTCCATTACATCTGCACAATATCATACGACGCAATCATGGTGTCTGGTCAAGGTGTTACATGTCTGAAAGTCGTGGAAAATAGGACAGGATTGTTTTTTGTGGAAGACATAAAACTTCACAACAAAAAAGCCGTGATGGGCGCAGGCAGTCAATGTTCAGGTGACACTTCACAGCACCTGTTTGACCCAGACAGAGGGACCGAGATTCTTTTTTTGTAAGTGGATAACAGTGATTTTGTGGGTTTTCACAGTCCCGCAGTGCATCACATTTGATGCATGGGACAGGTGTCCCCGCAAACCACTTCAAGCACAGTATTAACAAAAGCACGCAAGGGGACACTCCGGGCATGTCAAAAGTAAAGGAAGACAGGCGTAGGGCAAACATTATCCCTGCAGCGAGATCTGGAACTCAGATATCGGACACTGCTTTGTAATGTTGTATAGCAACCTGAAAACTACGGTATCTGCAAAAAAATAACAAGTATGGCGTTGTGATCATTACAAGGCAATTCTCATGAATAGTTCCAGCAAGGCAAAGGATTGTGCATGAGCAGGTCGAACAAACCCATTATTACCGTATGCATCTTAAAATCACGTGCACAGGAAATATTTTCATCACAGCTGCTCGACTTTGCTGACAGCAGGAAGCTTGTAAGGCAAGCCCGATACCTGGACTTTACCCACGCAGGGTTTTCAAACGACGCCTAACCTCCATTAGCCCCTTTAGGATCAGCGCCGCCAGCACCAGGAGCAGGATCAGCACCACCACCAGCACCTCCTCCTTTGCGAGGACCGCCAGCACCATCATTATAACCATTCCCTCCTTGACCACCAGCACCAGCACCACCAGCACCATCGTTAGGACCATTCCCTCCCTTACCACCACCACCAGCATATCCTCCACCTCCTGCCCTAGGACCGCCAGCGGCAGGACTAGGACCACCCCGGCCTTGGCCACCATGACCGCCAGCATCAAGGCCGCCGTCATTACAACCACCATGACTGCCAGCACCATGGCCGTCGTCAGAGCTATCATCATCACCGCCAGCACGATGGTCATCATCAGAGCTCTCACCATCACCGCCAGCGCCGCCTCCATTGCCCTTGTCAGCCAGCCAGCATGGATGCCCGTCCCCGTTCGGCATCAATCCGTCAGAGATGGTGCACACACCAGTGTCGACACCAAGGAGCGACATCTCTTTGTAAATTGGGCACCAGGCACTTAAGAAGGCGCTGTGGTTGTTGGCATGATTCTGTGGGAGAACGGAAGACAAGGAAACGAGTATCAAAACGTGGACGTGCTTCTCATGGCTTGCAGACGGAGGATCATGTTGAACGTGTATATAATACTGAAGATCACTGTCGCCCATTGCTGTCTTTCAGCAAACAATTGTGAGCAGCCATGACAAAGGTGTAGGAGAGTTGGTCATATCATCAGAGTCTAGCCAGGCTAGCATTAATTATGTTTCAAGCATTATAGAAGCAAACTGGCAAGACTTAAAGACAGAGGAAACAGGCTAGGCAGGCTAGGTAGGTAGCTAGCTCCTGAACCCCTCTCACCCTCATGAACGATGCAGTCTGCTCCCCGTTGGCAACATTCCGCTCAGCAGCTATGCGGCCTCGCTGGCCTGTTTGAGTCACAACCTCAGTGTAGCAGTGTCCATCAAAAGAGGTGGGGGCATCCGTCAGAGGGCCCTGGAGAAACAGTAGAAACATCGGAGTGAGCACGTAGATAATGCTCCACACCCTAACCCCACACAAAAAGAGGCTCTAATGTAAAGCAGCTCACACCAGAGCATAGGGAGTTAGGGGAGGATTCGCATCCAACAGTGATGCCATGATGCCACAGGATTCAGTGCTACTACGGGATTCAGTGCTACCACGGGATTCAGTGCAACCACGGAATTCAGTGCTACCACGGGATTCAGTGCTACCACGGGATTCAGTGCTACCACGGGATTCAGTGCTACCACGGGATTCAGTGCTACCACGGGATTCAGTGCTACCACGGGATTCAGTGCAACCACGGAATTCAGTGCTACCACGGGATTCAGTGCTACCACGGGATTCAGTGCTACCACGGGATTCAGTGCTACCACGGGATTCAGTGCTACCACGGGATTCAGTGCTACCACGGGATTCAGTGCTTCCACAGGATTCAGTGCTACCACGGGATTCAGTGCTACCACGGGATTCAGTGCAACCACGGGATTCAGTGCTACCACAGGCTTCAGTGTTGCCACGGGATTCAGTGCTACCACGGGATTCAGTGCTACCACGGGATTCAGTGCTACCACGGGATTCAGTGCTACCACGGGATTCAGTGCTACACTGCTTCCACAGGATTCAGTGATGCCCTGTGATTCAGTGTTGCCAAGGGATTCAGTGATGCCATGGAATTATTGTTGCCTCGGTATTTTTTAGTGACGCCAGATGAAAATAATGCCCCCCACTCCCCCCAGATGCTCCTCATGCATAGGCATGCTCACATGTTCTTCATCCATACTCAAAGGTTAAGGGATTAAACCTGCCGCATTTTCTTCTCTCACTCTACTCCTGTCCAGATCGCCGGGTTCCATGTTCCTGACCCCTCACGTAGGAGAGTGGCATGGCTGCACCATGGTCATGCATGTGCATGGTACCTGGAATTGAGCGTGCTCATCCCATCCCAGCCCCACACGGCCAAGCGTTCAGCGATGCCCTGCGGGTATGCACCGTTCTGAACATGCCCTTGGAGGGGGCGAAGCCCCTCGGGCACTGTACTCTTTGAAGATAATCAGGGCACTACCAGTACTGAAGCCATGGACAACATCCATTGACAGAATTGTGGCTCAACCCATCACCCAACAATTAATTGAGAGAGCCGCAACAAAGCGTGACCCCAGCCTCGTTTGCACTTACCAGTCCGTTAGGTCCATTATCGGGGACGGTGGGCGAAAGGCAACTCCCAATACCGGGGGTATCCAGAGTGAAGCCACGGACTTGCCCAACGCTGTGCGATCCAATGAGGGTGGTGAGAGCCAGGACAGGGTTCGCGAACCCCATCGCCGCAAAACTGAAGATGCAGGAAAGTGGACCAATGAGTCTGAGCAAGGCATCAGGAGCAGAGACACTGTGCAGCACAGCGTTTAAGCGCAAAAAGGTCGAAAGGAAAAGGTAGGGAGGAAAAGGCAGGCCCGACTGGGACCCAAAGTGAAGGGCAGGACTGAAAGGAGCAAGCGTTCAAAATACTAGCTTGTGACGGCTCACCTGGCCACCATGGGGACTGCGCCAGCGCATGGGTTGGGCAGACCGAACGTGTTTCTTGTCACAAAAACATCAGGACGCCCCATCAGCAGTGAGCAAGTGGGTCCGCCCAAGACACGGATGGCAGCAGCACCGGCCACCTGGGCATGGGAAGGCATGACGGCGGCAAATGAGGGTGGTAAAACAAGTTCAAGACCGAAATCAAGGTCCTGGCATAAATAAAAATAGGCAACATCTAAGAGACTGTCCCATCCGTCAGCACATGCCCACCTGGATGACATCGGCGTATGAGAGCTGAGAGCATCCCTTCGTTTTGGAATCCGCAGTCTTGACGGCCTGAGGAAATCAAGCAAGGAGAGAGTGTTGTTAAGCAGTGGATAGCTTTGCCTGCGTTCTACTTAGGCCCCCCAAACACACACGAGATTCAAGGGTTGACCAAAGCAAACAACGCCATGCACAGCGCACGACAGAGCAAAAAGCGGTAGGTTTGCCTGCATTCTATGCCCCCCAAACACACACGAGATCTGGGGGTTGACCAAAGCCAACACTGCCATGCACAGCGCACGATAGAGCACTCTCCCTCAGCGGCAAAACCAAGCCTCAAACCCACCTCAACGATCGCAGTGCAATGCTGGAAGGCTAGCTGTTGGGGGTGGTTGACTGGGTCGCCAAACTCGCGCATGATTCCTCCATTAGCGCTGCAAGGTCAGAATAGGACACACCGTCAACAGCTTGCCATACGCATGCATCAATTGATAGGTGCATGAGTAACATGCTAATTGTGCGCCGTTTGCAAGATGCCTGGGATCCTTTTCTCTCTGTCAGCTTTCGTCTCTCATTACATCAGTCTAGGGCCAGGTAAGCACCATAAGTCCATAGACTCTGCTGGTGCTATTCCTGAAATCAGCATATCAGATTCATTCCATGCAAATTGTGCCATGTTTGTAAACCTCCCGTCCATGTTTTGCTGTTGGACACCATGCAAGAGGCATGGTGCCGGACGGGCAAAAAGCTGATTGCTTGGTAACATTTTCATCACTCACCCGCCCACATCCGAGTACGGTATCTGTTGTAGGTGCCAGCATCGTGGAAGGCCATGCGCACACAGTTGGCTGATCCCAATTTGTCCAACGACATCATGGTGCGGGCGAGATTGAAGGTGCGGTCCATGCAGGCTTGGACATTCTGCTCAAGCGAAAAGGCAACCATAGTTAGGCCAGTGCTCTGACTTGGCCAATGTCAGGTTGGGCAGCCGATCGGTATCCTTTCCATCGCTTATACATTGCCCATTCAAAATCCCATTAGTTTGACCAATCAACCAAGATGGGATATGGACAATTGGTAGGGATGGCATGGCTGCTGGAGAAGACCTGCACGTGGTAAACTGTTCCCCAACAGGTGACTGACGCCCCCCTCCTTCTCAACCCTTTAACCCTCCCCCTCCCCCCCATGCATTAGACAAAGGCGGGATGGGAGCTCGCTGTGGGCGATTCAAGCGAGGTTGTAGGTTTGTATGCTTGCTGCCCGTAAGTGTTGTTAGTAGTAATAACTAAGTGATACAGCTCCATGCGGTGAACTCAGCGTGTGTAAAGTCACACCATGATCATATTATCCAGACCCTCACCCAGCCTTACCGTCGTCTGGCCCTTACCTGGCTAGGGCTTCCCGTACATGCCTTTTGGGTCCAGGAGGGATTTTGCACTGCAAGCAGCAGGACACGCATGCAGCACTTTAAAATGGAAGTTGGCATCTCTAAAAGCCTGTGCAAGATCGGATGCAATGGGAGGCCGAAGGTAGACAGGTTGTCATAATCTATCAATCAAGCACAATCTATCAATCGTAGCCACCGTATCTACAGCCGGCATGCAGGTAGCTACCGCATCTAGCGCATCTAGCGATTGTATCGTGCGCGCCACTTTCTCGGCAGTTGCGTCGTTTGACACGCACGGCAACGTAGCATTCGCATGAGAGAGATTCGCATCGGTCCTGATCATGTTCCGATGCGAGGCTTGTCAGACCAGCAGTAGCCTGGATTGGACACAAGCATTTTATGCTGCTGTAGCTCTTCATGTAAGTAAGAGTGACATGGTATACAGACACTCACCCCGACGCGAGGCAGGGATGGATTAAGTACACTGTGAATTATTGTGACCCCCCTTGTAGTAGTACTATAGCAGTGCTACACGTCTCCTACAGCTTTAATTTGGCATGGGAACTCATTCTGTAGGAGAATATGTAGGAATTCCTACAGACTGTAGCAATGCTTGTAGCAGTGCGATTGCTTGCTACAAATGTCCTACATATCTCATGATATGTAGCAGTGCTACGAACCGGCTCCTACATATGGGCTGTAGGAGCGTTGGTAGCAGTGCTACAATGTGCACTGGTAGGAATGCTACACTGTTGACTGGTAGGAATGCTACACTGTTGACTGGTAGGAGTGCTACCATACACTGTTGACTGGTAGGAGTGCTACACTGTTGACTGGTAGGATGGAGTGCTACACTGTTGACTGGTAGGAGTGCTACACTATTGACTGGTAGGTGTGCTACACTGTTGACTGGTAGCAGTGCTACAATGTGCAGTGGTAGGAGTGCTACACTGTTGACTGGTAGGTGTGCTAAAGTGTGGACTGGTAAGAGTGCTACGTTTTTTATTGGTAGCAATGTTACGTTTACTAGGAGTGTCATGTCAGTGCATGGTCAGTCGTGATGTTGGCCAGTCGATTACATTACATCTCTGGGTACTCTGGGCCTAGCCCCATCAGGCTCGGCCGTGTGGGCGCTAAACTGTTAGGATGGTTGAAAATAAAACTGAGGGCATGAGGGAAAAGGAGAACATGTAAAACAAAAAGAAACGGGAAAGACCCGCCCCCCACAACAGGAAAGGAAGTCCGATGATTCCCCTACATGCCCCTCAGTCGCACTAGAATCTAGCCATGGACAAGTCAGAAGTAAACAAAGGAAAAACAAATGTGAGAGGAACAAAATTGAAATATCACCCCAAAGGACTGCTAGGATGATACGAGTCGAAAAATTTGTTTGGTTAATTCATATAAATTGGATGTGAACACAATAATACCGGTAGCCAAACACAATTCGATGCACCATGTCATCTCCGTATTAAAAAAATAGTTTGTACATCTCTTCGTACACATTGTGATGCTTGGCCATGATATTCATGCTGCTCTTTGAACTGAGTAAGCTTCCTCGTATGTGACCACCTGGAAAGATTTGGGGTCAAATCCAAAATTCAGCTCAAGCGGTGCACATTTGCTTTTCATCGACAAATCATGAATGGCCTTTGAAACGGGGAATGGCCTTTGGGCCCAGTAAGTTCGGTCCATACGATGCCCAAGCAAGGCCATCGTATGGACCGAACTTACTGGGAACCGTGGTTGGCACTACTAAGGAGGGTAAGGACCGCCACAAGAGCCGCAATCTGCCGCATCACTCAGATGCATGGCTACGACGAGGAGCACCTGCTGCTTCCGTCAATCCCTCAAGCAAGCAACTAAGTGGCAATGTTGTCTTCGTCTATATAGTTCTACGGTCTAGGACCACTGTCTCGGACAGTCAAATGTCACCGAAAGCGTTCGCGAACTACTAAACGTCAGCCTTGCGTGTCTAGACATGACCCTATTAGGTCATGTCATGACGGTCACGACACAAGTTCCGAAAGTTCCGAAAGTTGCCTCGATATTGTCGCGAGTGGAAGCTCCGCGCGTTTGTGATCGAGCGGAGTCTTGATATGGACGCCTAGTAGGACGCACGCCACGACTTAGTTGTCGGCTTAGTAGTGGCAGTGTGTTCAAGCATCACAAAAAGACAGCTGCGTCGGTTAGAATATCGCCCTTGAGAAATTTCCGGTAGAGGCCTCGATGCTGTCGCGAAATGCCGCGCTGGAGCGGAAATGTCTTGGATTCCACGACACTTTTTATTTACTCTCAGACTCCAGGGAAATCACGACCGATCGGCTGCCGACGAAAATGGGGGGATTTTAATTTCAAACGGAGAAGGAAATTGTTTTGACACAGTCACCTACCTACCTTCATACACATTTAGCGCGTTAGAATCTAACACTGCCCCTTACGACACTCACCATTCTTCTTACCCCCCTGTTATCTGTCCCTTAAGTTCCGTTTCACTTCACACCGACGGGAAGTTTACACGACCGTCGAACTTTTTGAAGGGAAATATTGTGCTGGGAATCTGAATGCTCACGACCGGCCATGTATAACATCATGTAATCTCCTCCCCCCTCCCCAACTTTGTCCCCCCATATCCCCCACCCACCCTGACGTCAAAAGTCCCAAATACATTTTGAGACCAGGTTTGGCAAGCTCTCGTCCAGCTCTACAACTTTGGGTGATGGGGTGTTTCCAGTTATCATTCACCCCCCTCTCTTTTCAGACCACCGCTGGCAGCTACAAGTGGGCCGATGGGGATCTACCCGGCCTAAGACCAGCCGTTTCATCAGGGGCAGGGCTAGCTGCACCAAGCCCCTTGGCCATAGGCCGTGATGTTGCTGAAATGTAGCTTCAGAACCCCAAAACAAACAGCTATGATCAGCACACCTTCTGTCATCTTGGCTGGGCCACTCTGAAGCCTTTGCTTGGTTGCGACGTTGCGGTGGCCGCGGAAGCGGCAAGAAGCATTGCCTTGGCTTGGTTGCAGTGGAATAAGTGGATATGGCTATGCGCAGGTCAGGAGGGACTCCTGTCAGCGAGCCGAGAGTCCGGATCCAAGTCAGGGGAGTGGGCCTCCTCCTCCAGGGTCTGGGACCCTGGTAAACACACGCCCAAGCCTTGTGCTCGGCTCGCCAACGCCTATCGCCTGATGTGACAAAGCGTACAACCTGCTCAGCTTGCCAAAGCCTAACCGGATTATGCTCGGCGAGCGTTAGTTAAGAACGATTGTACGGTTTGTCAAATCAGGTCAATGCGGCTCAATGCATCTGGCAACAATGCGTCAATGAAACAACCATCTATAGATAGCTGAGCTGCCAAGTCTAGTGTGGTCAGCAAGTACGAGCACACCAGGCGCGCAGAGGCGAGGAAGGAAAGGGAGGAGGCTGGCGAACGTGAGAAAGCCAGGCGAGGGCGGCAGCAGTTCCGAAGAAGCAATTTGGACGCCCCAAATCCATGCCTCCCGTGTAGCATGAGGGTTTTGAGTTTTGACTGAGTTTTACTGCAGGTTTTACTGTACTGGCTGAAAGCGCTGCGCAGACGGAAATTAATATTATCGTAACTGATGCACGGCGGTAAATTAAATTACTTTCAAAAAAATGCCGTTGTGCGACCTTTTTTTTGGTTTTTTGTGCTCGGTGAAAATTTAAATTACATGGAATTGTGGTGCGCAGAGTCTACAGCGTTTTACGGTATGTTAAATTCATAATCGGTAGAGGAATGTTATAACACGCTGTTCGTGAGGCGTTATATTTTGAGTTCGTTGCCTGCCACCACACGCTGCCATTTCTTCTGTTGACTGAGTGCTGGCCTAAGGCAATGACGCTTGATGTGGAATGCCGCGCTATGGAACTTTGTTTCATGTTTGTTGTTGCGCTACTGCCACATCAGGCACCATATCTGCCACATCAGACAATGCAGGTTCATTCAGCGCTTTCCCTCTGGCAGAGGCTGACGAAAAAGGAAACCAGGCATTATACCCATGCCATGAATCAATTTCACCCCCCCAAATTATACCAGGCCCTCTTCACGCTAGGAGCTCTAATTTGTGTGGAAGCACGGCATGCATTAAGTCGCGGGCACTTGTCCCATGCATCAAATGTCAATTGTGATGTTGCGCTGGACCCCCTTAAGTCAATCGTGATCATAAATGTGACTGTCATGCATCTGACGCAGTGCCTCACAACTTGGTTCATGTTTCTTAGTTGCCACCGTCATATGTCTCCGGGGGAATAGTTTAATTCATTTTAGAAAGAAGCATGGTCGACGCTTCATTCATAGCTTTCGTTCGTATTTAATATTGATACTGGTAGTCACATCAAAAAAATATATAATTATACCTTGAACACAGCTGTAGATATGTTTCGGATATGAAAAATCAGGGTGCTGGAAGTGGGGTTGCGTCAAGGACCCACCTACGATAAACAAGTTGCACACCCGTCATGTCCCAGGAAAACACTCCTGGCCATTCAAGGATGTATGCGCACTCCTGTCACATCCACAAGGAAAACACTCCAGGGTATTTAGGAATTCAAGAACGTGCGCTCCTATCAAATCCACAAGGAAAACACTCCAGGGAAAGGTTCCTCACCAGAATCCAGCTGCCCTGATGAGAGGAGCCAATTCGGGGAATTACAGGAGCGCTGAATGGATGCGGCTATATTGTAGCTGCAGCGCGCTCAAATAATAATCGCTGATATTGGACGTGGCATCTGGCCATCTATATAATTCCAAGGCCATCAGCAAGGCGGCGGGACAGCACTCGTGTCATAGGTATGCACAATACCCACGTTTGGAGCACGCATCGCTGAGCCATTCATGCCAGCCACGCGGCCGAGCCTTCTTGTGCATGGCCCAGAGGTGTAACGTCATGAACTTATGCCAGCCATGGTAACTACAAGAAGTAATCGGGCGTCTGCCTGCTGACCTGCGAAGCATGTACGGCGGGGGGAAATGGTAACAAATCCTCGTCGTTGGAAAAGAAACGACCCGTGCAAGCATGGCGCGGCTTGATAACCTTGCCGTAAACTATACTTTTGCGCACGTTAATATGGCACACAGCACAGTATCCCAATTTTCAACATCCATTCAAGACCTACCTCGGGCTCCCCTCGTCGCGGAGCCGGCTCAAACTTCTGGAATGCCCGCGTCATGTTATCGGCGACCTCCATGATGGCTGCCATGTTGCCTGGATACGTTGGGGGGAAACGAGTCGGCAGCATTAGACTGGTATCGCTGTATGCTCTGGTTACACAAGCGCCACTCTCTTCATCCGGTCTCGGCTATCTCTCAGCTACCTGTTGGTCTCCAGCCGGAGGCCCCACGTGTGGCAGGCCATGCTGCTTGGAACTAGGCCTGGGGCAGGTTCAGGCATGGCCCTGACCGGCCCGCTGGTGTGGACGCACGACTCATTGAAGGGACCAAAAAATGCAATGCCTAGCGCGCCATACTCACCGCATCGGTAGCAATAGTTGGGTGCGCTGAAGATGGTGACCGCATTCTCGTCGTGTGACCAGTTGTACCCCTCCATGACCAGCTGGTGAGCCCTGGAGATGAGGTCAAGCCCATTGGTATGGTTGTACTGCTCGGAAATGTCCTGGCCGAAGGTGTAGCCCGCTCCTCGGGGGGAGATGCCCCAGCCCATTCGATCGTCCGGGTCTGACCATAGCAGGTCACACATGGGGCCCTCATGCGGCACCTGTGCAGGAATCAGTGCTGTGCCGATTACGGTGGCTAAATTACGCACCTGAGTTTCAGTCACCGTAATTCCAAGGCAAAAACAGCTACTTTTACCAGTCAGGGACCGTAATTACTTACACGGTTTCTGAATCACGGCGCACAGCACTGGCAGGAATGCATCAAGGTCAATGCACACTCAGGGCGCATGTTGGCAGGCTAGCGTGCGTGTTTGAGCGGATGGGCAGCATGGATGCTGAAGGTAACGACGGGATTCGAGAAGTATATGACATGGCGGCGGCATGGCAGTGACTTCCGCACCTCTTGCACGCGATCCAGAGCTCGGATGTGGTCTAGCGTATCCAGTGTGGGTGAGAGTCCACCATGCAAGCAAAAAATCTGCATGGTGCTTGGGTTAGTGGGAGATCAAGGAGCCATGCAGGAAGCAGCCAGCGTACGTCCATGTAATCACACTTCGACGCCTACCTTGTTCTCCACTAGACCTGTCAATGGTAGGTAGTCAAACAGGTCTGTGAAGGCTTTCCAGACATCTGAGCTGCCATATTTCCGTAGGCACTCATCATAGAATCCGTAGCTGCGATAGACAATCAGAGGCTGTCAGCGTTAGAGGCAAGATCACAGCAGTGTGGTCTCACACTCACACTTGGGTAATCTGCCTGCTCTCGTGATTTCCTCGCAGGATAGTAATTCGGTCCCTGAATCGAACTTTCAGTGCCACTAGCAGCGACACCTGTGTACATAGATGGTAGCATGGGCCCATGGTGTGATGTAGGTGACAGGCAAACATTGGTAAGCAGCTCGCAGAGCTTCACACGCGCACCCATGCATCACCCCATGTGCCCATGCTACCACCTGTGTACATGGGTGCCAGAGCAATTGAGTCCCCATGGGAACTTGTGATCTTCTGTTGCTGTGATGCTGAGTCTGGCTACATGCTGCTGGGACTTACCGTCTCCACGCTGTGATACCCACGGTCCACGTAGTCTCCCATGAACAGGTAATTCGTGTCAGGTGGACTGCCACCTAGCCGAGAGAATGGGAGAGGACAAATGTACGCTCGTATCATGACGATTCGATCGACGCCGGCAAAGGGCAAAGCTCATCGATGGATCCCAACCTCGTGCACAATGCTCTCACCTATTCTGAACAGCTCCAGGAGATCTTGGAACTGGCCGTGGATATCCCCTGGATAAATGGCGACATGTTGGCCTTGCCGTTTCGTCACCGATATTGAAAATCCCATGCAAGACAAGGACTACCAGCAACGCACCACAGACGGTGACAGGGCAGCGCACGGGCTGCACATTTGACTCTTCAGCTAAAATTTCCTTGGCCTTCTCACACAGCGCTTTTACTTCATCCTCCCCCAAGTGCTTGCAGTCCATGAGTCTAGATATTTTTTCATCCAAGTCTTGATGCTGTCCAACGCTAGCAGAGCTCATGCTGTATTTTTAAATTGGCCGCGAAGAAAGCATGAAAGACATGAATGACAAAGTCGAAGCATAGCCTGAGGAATACGGCACTGTTTTAATTAAGAATCCCGTACACGTGAGGGGAAATTAGGCTCAGACGGTCGAGCGAAATTATTGCAATTGTGCTAAGTCTAGCACAATTGTCGAAGGTCCTGGATAAAAATAGATGGCTTCCTTGGTAACCATCTTGATATTCTTGATAACGGTGGTTTTCCCCTTGCTGCCGTACCGTGGGTGTCGCCTGGCGCTGGCGGTGATCATTGGGCCGATCAGGACTAACATGGATCGACTTATGTCCGGTGGTCCAAGAACCCAAGCGATAGGGCTTGCTGAATTACGCCCCTGACACTGAAGACCATGATGAAGGTATTGTTTATGCTGCTGCACGGTTTCAAACGTGGGTTTCAAATGAGTCCTTATAAATGAGTTCATATGGGGCATTTTGACAAACCATACGTATGTGCCTGGCAATGATGAGAGGTCTTTAAATGCTGCAATATTAAATGTTGGGAGTATGATCGCCACATGAACTTGCCGGTACTGCCAGTCGTACTGTGATGATCGCTATAAATTGAATAATATGCTACAAATTGCTTGCAGCGTAATTTTGGTGAATAACAGTAGCTTGTTCCACATTCTAAACGTCGTAATTCGTTAAGGAGGATGATTGGGCCGAGAAGCAGTATGTGAAAAGAGTAGGGTGATCTTAGTGCTGAGATTCGTGCCTCTTATTTTTTGAGAAATATGGATCCCTTAATTACGGTAATCAGTTAACGATGTCAAGGGAGATTTATCACAACATTTGCCAAACATTTACATTTTGGGTACTGGTAAGGTGCTCAAATGAAATTTTGTTGTGACCCGTCACGTTTGGGGAGCTATTCCGCCATATTGGGGATCCTTTCCTCGCCGAGATTCGGTGGGTTGGGTAATGGTTGTTGGACCATAGTAGTCATTTTCCCCGCCTGCTGTCCTGGCCTATTTAGTGCTTATACCACCTTGCAGACACCAGCTCTAGGCATCAAGTGTGGTACTCTGATGGACCGCAACATTCACATGAATTGATCCTCAAGCTTACTTCAGTAAACAGTCCCTGAACCTCAACTTATTGCAGCGTATGTGAAGTTTTTACAGTCCAAGGGGGCATCACATTTGATGCATGGGACTATATGAGATATATGAGATTGGGTGCAGGTACCGCCCAGATATTGGAATGGATCCGGTAGTCGACCATGGCATATTGGTGCTCATACAGTTTTACAAGGTACGACAGAACAATGCGGCATATTAAAAACGGCTGTACAAATGTAGCATGGTGTCATCAGGCACTTTCCTGCCAGGCTCATAACCCGCACCGATATTACCCCACAACAAACTGCTAACATGAATTTTCGGAAACTACCGGTAACTTATTTACCACGTGTCAAGATACAGCAGAAAACTGAACCAAAACGAAACAGGAACTTTATCATATACCAGCTCTGACACCCCCTCATTATAAACCCCGCACCCAAACGAAGTCCCCAACCACTGGAAGGGCTGAACCCCCAGAGGGTAAAGCATGTAACACATCTTACTAGCCGGTATTTTATACTTCATTGTAGTACACCGGGAGTGGAGTTCAGGGGAATTTGACCTGGCTCTGAAAGAGAAGGGGCGCTGAATTCAGCAATATAATAATTATTTCAGCCACATAAAAAGTAAAGTAAACGATAAGAAGACATGAAAAGCAGCGGCGCTGTTGGGGCTTCAAGATTTCCAGGCCGATCCTGTTGGCAAAGGATAGCACACACCCTGGTGATGAAAGGACACTGCCGTGCCCACTGAACATTCTACTAAAAAGCGTGTCTACTGCACCGTAATCTCATTCCGATCCATCCCAGGGGTTTACCATATCTCATGGATTTTATCTTTCCCGGATGTTATTTACCCTGCTATGTAATAACTGGCTCATGATCATCACCCTAGTTTAAGTGACAGTGGGCTAAGAAGGGTGAAGGACCTGCAATATCTCTCAGGTGCCAATCCCTCATTCGTCATCCCTCGCTGATCTTGTCCTCCAAGATACCTTACCATTAATATCTCTTACCCTTCATCCCAGATACGTGACGTTTGGGTACTGAGCAATGTAGGGCATCGGCCAGACCCGATGGTCGATCGCCAGGAACAGACCGGCGGCCGCGACCGCCCCGATCAGCGGCGCAACGACGGGAATCCACCCATAGTACCACTCGCTGGGGCCCTTGTTGGGAATGGGCAGCAGGAAGTGCGCAATACGGGGACCTAGGTCGCGGGCGGGGTTCACCGAGAAGCCGGTCGGCCCACCCAGGCCCAGGACCTGGCACACGATGTACAGGCCCGCGTACAAGGGCATCAGGGCCTCGCCAGCAAAGTCTAGTCGCTGCGTCCGTGCTGCCATCAGCTTCAGGCCAAGGATCAGCATTACCGTGGCCATGAACCTGAGAGAGCATGCAGCATTATCTTTTTATGATGGCTTCAGCTACACTTCAGCTACATCAATGCCTATAGCCATGCCCATGAGAGCACCCAGTCAACAACAGCAAAGCAGCAGTGGGTAACCCTGTTTATTCACAGGATTCTTGTGAAGGACCCTCTTTAGTGGACAGATGTGAGCAGAGATATGGATGCTTTGTTCACGAATCTATGACCCTCATCAGAAGTGAACCTATAAACTATACTTTGTCACCTGCCTGCAGGATTTGGGGTTAAGGGATTATTTTTAACTCGGTAGCTGTAGACGCACCCTAAGAGGCACTCTAAGGACCACAGTAGCTATAGCTCATCCTCTGCCCGTCCGCACGTAGCCCATGAAGAACAACTCCCGGCCCTCCCGCAGGCCCCCTCCCTCCCTTGATCCGCAATCGACTCACTCGGTCAAGAAGTTGAAGGGTGGCGAGTAAATTGCCGGCCTCGTCGTGAACACGGACAGCTTCGCATTCTGATCGGCAACCATGGCGGCATCATAGAGCGCCATAACACGCTGCCTCTGCATCTCCAGCGCCGCAGCGGCGGCATTCTCCTGAGGCGTCGCGTTCGGGTCAAGGTCCTCCGGGCCCTCTGCCAGGGCGGCCATCGCACCCCTACCGGTTGTCGGCGCCTTACGCATGATGCTGTAGGCGCCTGGGAGCTTCTGTGGGCGGGGTGGAGGCAGCGGCGACGCCTCGTCCCCCGATGATAGCTCCTGGGGCTCGTCGGTACCGGGCGGGGAGACGTCCTCCTCCTCTTTAGTGGACTTGAAGGACGGGTCGCTCTCGGGTACCGGCGCCAGCTGCTCGTCGCCACGGGCGGAGAACTTCATGCTGACGGTCGGCTGCATGGTCCTCGCTGCCGGGGCGATTGGGATGTTGGAGACCTCTGATCCGGACCGCGTCTCGTGCAGCGGGGCAGTGGACGCGGCCGCCGCAGCCGCGTAGTATAGCTGCATCTGGGGAGCAACCATCTGATCCAGCGTCTCTTGCTGGAAGGTGCGGTTCATCTGCTGCCTGCACCATCAAGGCAAGCCTTTGTTGACGCTGTGCATTTTTGTCCCCAACACACAAACACCAGGCCATGGCTGCAATCACACCAGTATTCAATCATCATAAGTTCATTAATGGAGGCCAGACCATTATGAATCATAACGATTCACGAGCATACTGGTATCATCTTGCTGACTGTGACTAGTAGCGAGATGATAGTTTTTTGGTCCTATTCATGGCCCCACTCCTCCTGCTTCAGCCCCACCCGGCCTGGATCGCGGGCTTACAAAAAATGTGATATTTGAAAATGTTTGAAATCACCGCCCTCCACCCCCAATCGAAATTCATCTCACCTAGTCTGAGTCGCGCCCCCCGATGCATTGCTGCCTCCATCGTTCTCCCAGGTCCCAATCGGCTGTGAGCTGCGCCTCCCAATGTCAACGCTGCGCCTCCCTCCCAACTCAGGATCATCCAGGCTGACGTGGACTTCCCCCTGGTCAGAGTTCCTGGAGCAGAAAAAAAGGGGGGAAGTGCACACATGTGAGCTGCAGTCACCACAACCTGTTGACCAGTCAGAATTCCTACATCTAAAAAACAAAGGAGGGGGAGGTGAACGTATGTGAGCTGCAGTCACCACTACCTGTGGTTGATCAATGAGCCACCCGTATTAACAATGATACATTCCCCGACAAACACCAAACATTGGACAGTTACAGCAGCGCAAAGTCAGGCTGACCGGCCAATGCCTGATTTCACCTGATTTCCAGATCTTGGCTGATTTTAGAGAGTTTGACATGCAGCCCACCCTTAGCCTGACATCAGTGACACCTACTTGGCGTCCCCCATCTTGAAGCTGGGCCGGACAACGAACGTCCCCCTGCGGTCAATGCCACCGCCGCCACCGCCGCCGCCGCTGCCCAGCGCGTCCGACCCCTCCTCAATCATCGGTAGCAGCCTGTCCTCCTTCCAGTCCTCCTGCGGCGCAAAGGCATGGGTGGATGATTGTTACCAGCATAATGGTATCTTGCTGACACAGGCTCGCGGCAAGATGATATTTTCAGTCCTTTTCATGGCCCCACTCTTCCTGCTCTAGCACCACCCGGCCCGGATCGCGACTGTAAAAAGTGTAAGATTTTGAAATGTATATTATACATGGCCCTCCGCCCTTAATTCATTCACCTGCGGAGCAAAGTCATCGTGGTGCACCGTGTAGTACATCACGTTGGTGGCCACCAGGCGCGCGGCGCGCTTGAGGCCAGCGAAGACCTGGCCCGGCGCGCTGCTGTCCTCAGAGGAGGTCTCGGATCCGGCCGGTTGGCCAGGTATGCCGCCAACGACTACGCCGCCTGCAGTGAACGCATGGTCGCTGCTGCTGGCTGCGGGGCCTAAGCCACCGCTGGTCCCCCCTGTCGTTTTACGGCGCTTCTTTCCAGACAGCTTCTTTTGCAGACCCTGCGCCCAGGTAGGGGTCATGGTTCAGAACATGCAAGGGCATCATATGCAACCCAAGTGTTACGGTATGAGGTATGACAAAGCGAATTACCAGACCCAGCACATCCTAAGGTGGGAGATAGGAGCCAATTCAAACCGGTGTCCCCATAAAGAATGACCGTACCGAGAGCCATGGGTTGTGTGGGTTGTACGAGACAATCTCAATTCCGGTCTTGGTGAGCGCGTCACGGTTCCGGAGCAGGTTGTCCGAGTTGTTTGCTGCAGGGGGCTCCGGAACCGTCTTGAAGTGGGGCAGCCAGTGCAGCCAGGTGCAGACAGCCCCCAAAAAGGCCCCCACCATCTGTGGGAGGGACGAGAGCGCAACAATGAGGGGCATGTGAGGCAGAGGAGCTGCCATGCATGCTCTTAGATAGGATCTCGGCACATGGGGCAACGGGCGAGAGGGCAGTAAGGGGAATATGAGACGGAGAGCGGTCATCGAGGGGTAACTGACTCCCATCCAATTTTTATTTCAGTGCGCGCCATGCCACCTTTGGGGGGCCGCCGGGCGGCCACTACAGGGCCGATTGGGACCAAGCCTGGTCAAGCATTAAGCCTCCAATGTCCACAGCCCGGAACGCGAGAGGGGTAGTCAGGCAAAGGAACATCTGTTCCAGTATTAGGCCAAGGCCCGGAACACTATTCTGCGGGTATGTGCGTGTTGGAGCCCCAAACAGCAGTGCAAGCGATAAATCCTGCATGTGCAGACTATCTGCGGGTGCACGCCCCCCCCCTGGCCCCTGATGAGCAGCAGTCAGTGCTGGGAACACACGGGGTCACCAGACAAAGGTCGTGCAAACTTAGGTTCATACTAGCCCAGCTGTAGCTGAATGAGTAGATGGCGGTATGGCACCCCAAACCACCCTGGAAGTGGTTTTGGGTGGTGCACACTGGACAAAACTTTGCTCCTACCTGGGCAGCAGAAATTGCCAGGAACTCCTGAAAGTTGATGTTCCCAATGACCAGATCGGCCATGGTGAGTGCCGGGTTCAGGCTGGCGCTGATATGACCAAACATGACACCGGGTACCATAAACGCGAGGCCATAGCCCATCGCGATCCAGCCGAAACCCATCGACTGACCCTTGGCCCCAGGAAGCAATGCGTTGGCAATCACCTGGAGGATTGGGGCAGGAGGGGATCTGTTACGCAGAGTGCACTTTTACATCAGAATGGTTGTGTTACAAGGACTGCGATAGCGTCGCCGCTGTTCGCCTCTATCATGCAAGCATGTCTGCAGGAATAAACCGCAGCCCTGATTAGTTTGACTGGCAGCATCGTCAGCAGGTTCCTGTCGTGTAAGCACTTTGGAGACGGACTGGCAGCAGCAACATACCGAGCATCCAAGGTAGATGCCAATTAACGTCCCAAGCAATTCGCATATGCATTTCGTGCCGAGGGTGAACACTATGGGCTGTAATGTGCTCATTCTTGTAGAAATCCCCGAATGGCCGGAGCTTCGACAACGTAGTGCGTGTCGGGCAGGGGAAGTGTGAGCTCCCTCTTTGCGGCTCTGATAATTGTGGCCGAGAGCCGAAGCATAAGCACGTTTGACGGCAGACCGAAAATAAGCTGATGCTCCGTATGAAATTCACGAATTATGGAATCATGTCTTTTCACGGTCAACAATGCACGACAAGGTAAGGCTACACGCTCAACGGGGGCGGGGGGGGATGGTCGGGTCGAAGGGTAGGGTTGCAGGATGAGAACCAGGGGAGTACAGCCTGGCTGAAGGCAGGCCAGACGTCTGCGTCATCAGTCATGACTCCCAGGGGATGACTCCGATGCTGGGAATCAGCCTGGAACAGTCACCCTCGACGTATTCTCGATCATGCCCGACGGGTTGGGAACATCGAATCTTAGGCGACCACCCTTGCAGCCTTGCCTCCCTTGGACCCAAGTCTGCTTAAAAGTATTTCTTCTGGCTGCCTCTATGGCTGCGTGCACGGCTTGCATAGCTGTTCGCCAGGCTGTGTGGCTTCCTGGGTGAAATGGCGGACATTGGCTGCCATGCTGCATTGCTGCATGGTACATGGCTGTAAGCATGGCACCTTCAGGCGGATCTTTAGGTGCCCGTCATGTCTCCCAGGGGATGGAACCCTGCTGTTCTTCCTGCCACGCTTTGTAGCGTCTTCATTCTTTCTTTATCCTCCACCTTCATTTTCGATCGAAGTCCTCACTACAGGATAACGGTTTGCGATGACTATTTTCCATTGGCCAGTAGATCCAAGCCACAGAAAGTGAAACCCTAAAATCTCAGCGTTCGAACGGCACGCACTGGCTTTCTTCTTGCCATTTGATCCCTTCTGATGTCCTGCACCAGCGGGAACTGCTGCATTATCTTCCAATGACATAAATTTCACATCCGGCTTTTTGGCAACGAAATTGCTGATCTGGGGGGTGCTTTAGCCATGCGTTCTGGGGCGCCCCTCACCAAGCCATGCGCACGGGGGGCGCCCCTCACCATGCACCTACCACTAATCTGGCATTGACAACCAGTCCCGTGCTTTTTGAAGCCCAGTCTCTTCAGGGGCAGGGGATACGGTTTGCCTGCCCTTCATATTTTTGTTGTTTGGTGGGTGAACTTGCTAACCTTTCTTTACTCCTGTGCCTTCACTTTTCTAACTGACTTCTTGTTTGCCGACGTGGCCGAGCTTCATTCCCGCATGGCCAAGAGGTGTAACATCATTAACCAGTCCCATGCATCCCTCGGCTCAGCTTGGCCTTGCCTCCCGAGAACCCTCTCCTGCCAACCTTGTCACGGATGCCTATGACCCTTACATTCCACCATGTGGGCTCAAAAATTGGCCGGAATATCGTGTGACAGGGGTCCAGATGACTCCGGACCTGGTTCAAGACTACTCAACGTCATGTTAAATCCATAACACCGCACAAAGCAAGGCTTGGCGGGGCACAGTCCAGCATACAACTGAACTGATGTCAGCCTTCTCAGCATGGCCCAGAGGTGTCATGTCGTTGACAAATGAAATCAGCCGCATCAAACATGGGCAAGTCGGTAATTTATCAACTAAAGATCCACACCTCACATCCTACGTACGGTACATACCTACAGCCAGGGAAATCTGATATTTTTTACATAATGCCAAAGGTTTGAACAGGCTTCAAATTGCAGCCTGTCATACCGCAATCACACTACGGCATCAAGTCCATATGCAGGTCGCTTGATAATTGAAGCCACCAAGGAAGGCTGGGCTCCGCTCGTTGAGACCTCCTGCCTCTTCTTTTCGAACCACAATGCAATGCCTTGTCGGCGATGCAGCCTAAATGAGCTCTGCCACATTCATTGGCATCTCATCAATCTGCATTTTCAACACAGATCATGCGAGATAAGGTCAAGAGGGCAGTGCAAAGGCGCATGTGCATAGAGCATTATGGACAAGGTGACAGATTCAGTTCATGCAGCCAAGCATGGTCAGCACGCCGATTACTGAGCATTCATTAGATATTCCGGATGAGCGTCCCCTCTTGACCCGCACGTTGACCACAAGCACCTCCCCTCTGGCTGCATCCAACTCATGTGTGTAAGATTAGGAGCATGCCTCGGCCCTACCCCTGGTTGCCTCGATCCCTGTCCTTGAATCAGTGCTTCTTTTTCCGTGACTCAGCTACATGTCAGCTACACACTGGACTCCGGCCAGAGGCCTCCGTTGTAGCCAGCCAAACCGCCTTGGGCACCAGTTGTAAGCCGGTCCATGTTTGGCCCCGATCAAGCCTTTGGCGGCCGTGAGGCGGCCTGCCGAAGGTGGACTTGTGCTGAAAGAAGAGAAATTTCCCTGACCCAAGTAGGCTGCAAGGGTGAGAGCCTGACACTTGAAGCTTCCTCTTTGGGAGTTCAGGTTCCGGCACACACTGCAAATTCCAACTCAACACCTACACCTGGCTGCAACCAGATAACAGATTCACAGCGGCGCCCCTCACCTGCGTCGAGTAATACTGCTCAATGTCGCGCAATATGCGGATGTCGTCATTCCGCACGAAGTTGATGGCCACACCCTTGCGACCGAAGCGTCCTGACCGTCCAATCCTGAAAGAGCAGGGCAGCAGGGATCCAAAATTCAGCAGCAGTCCAAACAGTGCAGTGCAGTTGCGCCGTGATACAGAAATTGTGCAAGTAAGTACGGTCTATTGCTGGTAAAAGTAGTCCAATTTGTTTTGAATTACAGTGACCGAAACTCAGCTACATAATTCAGCGACCCTAAGGACTGTAATCAACACTGAGTCCAACACCATTTACTTCATAATGCTTCAACTCGGCTGTATCAAGGCCTGCGGCCAGAGGAGGCCTGGAGCAGTAAGGTGCTTGCTACTAGGTCCTCCAGCCGTAGGTCAGTCGAGGTAGGGGTCAGGGGGGTCAGGGTTTAGAACCTCAACCTAAAACCCTAGACCCAAGCCCAACGGTGGCTTCCCAGCAGACTGCCACAGGTGGTCTGATCAACAGAAGCATTGCGGCCCACCCCTCACTAGACAGCTTGCCAGCTATGTATCCCTCTGCCCACTGCTAATTTCCACCTGTGAATGTAGAGCTCTCGGTTGTTGGGCAGGTCGTAGTTGATGACCAAGGACACCTGCTGCACGTCCAGGCCGCGCGCCCACACGTCCGTCGTGATCAGCACACGCGCAGAGCCCGCCCTGAGCAAGAATAGTGAAATGAAAATAAACAAGCAGCGTTACATGCTAGATGAAAACATAAAATAAACAAGCAGGGATACTTGGTAGATAAAAAATCCACCCCACCCACCTGAACTCTCCCATGATGGCCTCACGCTCCTTCTGCACCATGTCTCCATGCATGGAGGCGACGGTGAAGTTGCTCTGGCGCATCTTCTCCGTCAACCAGTCCACCTGCATCCAACACAAGGTTGTTGTGACACCGCCCACGCATCTACACAACAGTCATTTCTGTAAGGCAAATTCAGCTACTTATACCCGCAAGGGACCGTGATTACTTACACGATTTCTGAATTACGGAGCTATGGCACAGCAGTACAGCACTGATAAAAAGACACTGATCACCAATCGAGTACAATGTCAAACAGTTTTGTTTGGAGAACAATTTAGTGAGGACCTGCAGGGTCCTCAGGGTCTCACTTTTCTCTTCGTGTTGCAGAAGATGACGGCCTGTGTCACGGTGAGCGTATCGTACAGGTCGCAAAGCGTGTCAAACTTCCACTCCTCGCGCTCAACCGCAACGAAGAACTGCTTGATGCCCTGTAAAGCAAAGCAGCAAAAAGTCACAAGAAGCCAGCAGTCATATCAGGTCGCATATCGCTATCTATTTTAGTGCGCTCCAGCAGTGATTCAGCTACAATTCAGCTTTAATCACAGCCCAACCCTGAGGGTTCACGGTGAACTTAGCTATAACGCTTGGGCTACCCAACACACCGTTTAAATTTGGGTTCCAACCCGCCCCCCATACAGTGCTTTACTATTTCGGCTACAAGGCCACCTTAAACAGGTCGCTCCACGACTGCCAAGGGCCCGATTGGGACCCAACTTGGTCTGGTCTATGACTCGTGGCCAAGTCAGCATGGCTGGCCACAAAAGGGACCTCTGGCCAGAAGCCAGGGTGTAGCTGACATGTAGCTGAGGCACGGAAAAGATACAGTGCCCCCCAAGGTAGCATATTGCGCACTAAATTAGCCACTGTTCCTAATCGTGCACAAGGTGGGGGAGGTCTCCCGTCTGCCAACCTTGAGCGTCAGCTCATCCCGCCAGCACTAACACCAGAGATCACAGCCCAATCACAACCCATACACTGGGGGAGGCCCTTCCTACATCTACCCACACGCCTTATTCAGCCTCATAAATTTATGGTAACTTGGGCACCAAAACCAACTTCCTCTAATTCGAGCAAAAAAAACGTGCCACACAGGTACACAAGGCCAGGTCTCAAATCGATCATATCAGACTAAAAGTCCTCCTCCTACCTCGAGCGTCAGCTCATCACGCTTCACCAGCACGCGCACAGGGTCCGTCATGAACTTGTTGGTCATCTCCAGGACCTCAGCAGGCAGCGTGGCGGACACCAGGATGACCTAGGCACAAGTCAGGGAAGGTTGTACAGCACAGGTTATATAAGGTTGCTTCAGCTACCATTCAGCTACCATTTGGCTACCATTCAGCTACCGGTATGACCCGGCCAGGGTAGCCAGATGCAGCAAGGTGCCTGTTATTCAGGCTACCCACTGCAGGCACGTCCAGGTTTGGCTCAAATCGGCACAGTAATGGCGGCTCAGCAGCCTGCCGAAGGTGGTCTGGTGTGCACAAATAAAGAGTGGTGGAGCTATATCGTAGGTTTGATTTGCATTCCCTAGGGCATCAAAAATGATTTCTTTTTATGCTGCCCTCAGGGCAAACTGTCGACAAAAACTCATAATTTTCAACCAAAAAATGGCGTCGACTGTTGATCAGTAGAAAATTCATGGATCCCTCAAACAATTAATTGTTAATTGCGAGTGAAGGCAAATCAAATCTACGGTATGCATTTCGGGGGGGTGAGGGCGCGTTATGGGTAAGTGAGGAGCAGGGGTCGACATGAAAGCATGATCTAGATATGTCAGGCAACAACAATGCCATTGTTTAGAGTAGAGCGTGCCAGAGCAGGTTCCAAACCAGCACCCCTGCAAAATACATGCACAGCGCTTCTGGACATGCAACAAAACATGACGGCAAGCCATGCAGTGCGTGGACATTGCCATGCAACTGTGTGTGTGCACTTGCATGTCCTCCCCCAAGCAGCCCCCGCTCGCTCCCCCCTAGGGACGAGGCGGGGAGGTGGTTGGGGGAGCACCTAGGTGTGAATATCATCCGTATCTGTACCTGGGTCTCAGGCGGCAGGTACCGGTAAATATCGTAGATCTGGTCCTTGAAGTTTTTCGCAAGCATCTCGTCCGCCTCGTCCAGCACTAACGTCTTGATGTGGCGAGTGCGGAGCACTTTCCTCTTAATCATGTCAAAAACGCGGCCAGGAGTGCCAGACACGCAGTGCACACCCGCTTCCAGTTTGCGGATGTCCTCCCCTGGGATGCATGGAGGGGGCAGGCCCATGGGCTTAGACACCCAGCATCGATCAGCACACACATGCATGCATGCATTTATGCATGACGGAGAGCTTCAAGCCTCATAAGCTTACAGGCAATCAAACCAAACTGTTAAATGCAAGGCGGTGTGAGGACTGAGGAGTGTCGCATCCAGCCATATCTTTCCAACACATGCATGGTAGAGATCTGTATGCCGCATAATGCATGCAGGCAGTCAAATCATGCTGTATATCACTGAGAGAAAGTGTGATAGTGATCGTACCAAGATACATCCCTCATACGCATGCATGGTGGAGATCTGCATGCATGGGCCTGGACTTACCGAGACTCTTCCCGCCGACGCATGAATGGGCCTGGACGTTCATGTAGTCCCCCACGGCCAGGATCACCTTTTCGGTCTGCTGTGCAAGCTCCCGTGTTGGTGATAGGATGAGCACTTGGCACCTGTGACATCGATGCAGCTGTGTTCAAGCTTGGCCGCTTTAAAACGATCTCTAGACACACTAAAATCTCACTCTCGCATGTTCGTCTCCAGCAGCTGGCAGGTCGTCACTGCTATGAGAGAAGATTTTCCGGTTCCTGATTGGGCTTGCGCGATAACGTCGCGACCGCTGACGATGGGGAGGACGGCCCGCTGCTGGATGGCAGATGGCTTCTCAAAGCCGTACGCATAGAGTCCACGCAGCAGCTCTTCCTTCAGGCTCATTTGATCAAAAGAGGTGATCACTTTGACACCCTTCGACGTCTCAAAGTGCATCTCCTCCGCATCCTCTTCCATGGCCATGGTGATTTGAAAGACTTGATCGGCTACGAAAATAAATGCAGGTTGAGGAAAATGCGTAGTAAACAACAGAATGGAATGGGAGATACCGACAGTGTACCGACTACCTTTTGAGTAGGTAGTCACCCCGCTCAAAGAAGGTACTTCAAATCAAAACAACACAAAGCAACGAAAGAAGTAGCACGGCGGGACGTGGGCTGTGAAGCTCAGAAGCTCGGGAAGGGAAAAGGGTGAGTAAGTGTTGAAAAGTAAGAATCCAGGCGAAACGTAGTTAGGAAGGATCAGAGATCTCTGGGCAGGATCTTTAATAGTTTTTCCTGCTCGCCTATTCTCGGCTACCGACGAGGGCTACTCATGCGCAACCGGGCTGTTTGTTGTGTCAGCGCCTCCGGTTTTCAAGCCCTGGTTGGGCGGCCAGTCCCACACTTTGTCGAGTCCAAGAAAAAGACAATTAGGGATACGGGTACTTGGAGCAATCAAGTCTGTGCAACAAAGATATATCTGCAGCATAAACGTGTTAAACATCTACCGGTATAATGATGGCATGCATCTTGAGGGGGATCCACCATGCTGCCCTAGTTTGAGCGTCAACACTTTGAGGAACATCCTCAGAAACAGGTACCGGGCTTGGTTCAATGATGTTGAATTTCCATGGCTGAACCTCCACTTTTCATTTATGCATGTGTCTCATGCATATGTTCCACAGCCTACATCATCCGTCATGCATGGCTTGACTTCTGCATCAAATACGGTATCCGCCTTCGAGAGCTTGCTGAACCTAAATTCAGTGCTACGATATGCCCCGTGTGACATGGGCCGCAGAGCTATGGCGCTCGCCAGCGCTACCGAAGCTGACCGGCTGTACAAGCAGATGCAAAGGTACAGCAGGGTCACCAGTTTCAAGCCGTCCGCTGCCGCCGGAGAGCAGCCTGGCACGCCCCCCGGGGAAAACTTGGGCGCCGATGCACATCAGCTAGTCAACGCATTGATGATGGCTTTCCAAGGGATGAAGCCAGACATGATGCCTGGCATGCCCCAGGCCTTGGCTGATGAAACCCAGGACCTCAACATCGCCGTCGAGGCCGAGGTGGACAGCACTGTGGCGGCGACGACCGCCCAGGACCAGCCGCGGTCAGTGTCTATTTAATGTGCACCAGAGGGCGATGGCAGGCCACTGAACACCCATAATGGGCCGAACAGAGCTTCACCTGGGCTGAGGGGAGCCTAGCGGGCGGGCTAAAATATTCAATGTGTGCCCAAAGTTGGTAGGCTAGGACACAACAACATGAAGTGCGAGACTGCGAGCCTTGTTTGAGCACCGCTTCGTTGCTGTGGGGCTTGCATATTGCCTGTATTGCGCTGTTGCCTTCCGACCAAAGGCCAATACTTGCGTGTGCTGCACCTGTTCATGCTCATGGACATGCACGTCATTTGCTGCACGAAACGCTGTCAGACGTGAGCCGGTTTGTAGCTGAAGTGTTCCTGAATCGCCCTGAAATTTTCAACGACCCAGGTCACCCGAGGGCGTCGCCAGGGACGTGCTTGTCATGCACACGAGGCTGCTGCAGGCTGTGGGCTTCATACGTGGTTACTTGCATGACATTCTTCAGAGGAAACTCGCTGGTTGCCTGCCCAGCTCTACGTCGCTCATCGAGGCTGAGCCCGCAGCGATGCAGCAGCAGCTGCAGCAGCTCCGTGTCCGATGTGCCATAGCTAAGGGCCGGCACATTGTCAACTTCAAGGGCTATGGCGCTGCAACAGAGCTGCTGCGGTGAGGAAGTTCTTTCTGTGCAGTCGATCATTTGCTCTCCCTGAGACACCCGAATTTCCTTCCCTCACTTGGACTGATGGATCGCCATGCACGTGATGCTTGACACCTGGTAGGCAGGCTGTCATGCATTTTATCCCATGTGGCCATATTGGAACCACTTACTGAATTCTTGCGGATACTGTTGCATAACTCAAGATTGATAATCTTTGTGTGATCGTGCTGTAATTTCAGGCTACTTGCCTCACAGAACGATCCCTCGATCAAGGCCGTGTTGAAACTGCCGCCCTCTGCGCCCGTGCCGCCGTCGACTGAAGCGCACCCGGCCCCGTTGGGCGTCGCGAATGAGAGCCAATGTGAGGTGGAATTCCAGCTCTCGTTTGACGTGCGTGGCATCTTGGTGCGACCCCGTGAGAGTTTTCCGGCGTCACGCATCGAGCCGGGCCCCCTGATGGCAGCTGCGGCGCTCAACGAGCTCCTCACAAGGTGGGACACAGTCGCGCTCGAAGTGAACTTGCCGGAGCTTGGATGCAGCAGCGCTGCCGCCGCCACCGCAACCCGCTCTGCGGCGGGGCAGGAAAGCCTGCATGTGTTCCCCTTCCTCCCGCCTCCGATAGTTCTGCCGGCCGGGTCGGATCCGGGCGTGGCTCTGATCCTTTGCAGCCGGGCAATGCGCGCCATGCAGGACGTCGGGAAGGGCGCCTGCGCGGTCGTGCAATGGGCCGGGGGAGGCTGCGGCGACCCTGCTGCCGCGGCAGCTGGCGGGCGCCAGGCGCCACAGCCAGGCGGCTTCGTCGTCACGCTGGCTGAGCTGTGTATGTCTGATAGTAAGGGTCCGGGTATCGTGCTCAAAAACTCGCCCAGCGTGGTCAGTGAGGCGCTGGTGGAACAGGGGCGAGCTGAGGCGGCGGGCCTGCGCCACCCGCCCCCGCGGCCATTTGGCGCAATGCTACTGGACATGAACCAAAACATCGCGTTCCACGGCGCGGACGTAGAGCACGCCACGTTGGATGGCTACGTCGAGAGCTGTGTTCAGCAAACGAGGAAATGCCCGGGAAGCTCCACAATATCCAGTGTATATTATGATGATTGATTGACAGCAATGACTTGCGATGATCTACTGTAGATTTTAATGACCTTGCCTCAGGGATTGGATTTTTGTTTTATGCTCTCCCTTGGTTAGACGTGGATAGGAACTCTTCATTTTCGACTGAAACTGGCGTTGATAAATGAGAATTACCGATAGAGTATGTCCAATTAGTCCCTCACCCCTAAACAACGTTTATTAGGAGGAAAGGCAATTATAATGCACTGCACAATAATTGTTTTAAATTCCCAGCACAGAGGCTTCATAAGTTATTACAAAAATCGGGGATCTTGTCATGTGTTCTGGTCGTGTACTTATTCTCAAAGTTGGTAGGCTAGGACAGTGCAAAATGAAGTGCGAACCTAGTTTGAGCACCGCTTTGCCGCCGTAAGGCTTGCATATTGCCTGTATATCTGCTTTGTCTTCCTGACGGAGGCCACTACTTGCATGTGCAGCCGAGCCTTTTCAGCATGGCCCAGAGGTGTAATGGCATTGACTTGCATGTGCTGCAACTGCATATGTCTCCATCCTCTGTTGTCCCTCGCCCATCGTTCCGGAGGTTGATGGCGCATTCATGCTCTACTGGTAGTCTACTTAAGAGAGAGGCCGTTTGTCCTAGGTCTGGTAATGCCTTTCAAAGGTAGCTGGAACAGCCGGCTCCTCCCCGCAATGCTCACTGCAGTAGCCGCAGCAGTCACAGTCATTCTCCATAGCGCCAGCCGTGCAGCTGGTACTGACAGTCAGAAAGAGCGCTGAAGCCGAAGTTGCTACCGGGTAAATACAATGGATATATGGTACCATACCGGCAGTCAGTGGCTGTCAGACAGGCTTCACCGGTAACAGCCCCATCCCTCTTAAATGCACGGACAAGAGGACTTGGCACCCGCTCTTTCTTGGAGCCGGCGCCTGCTCTTCCTCCTCCTCCCCTCATCGGCGGAGGCGCCCCCCCTCTTCGCTCTCACCCCCCCCCGTCCTTCGGTAGAGGAGCCGTCAAACACCCCTAATCAGAGGCCCCCCTCATCCTCCTTCTAATCAGCCACTAACCCTGCCTCCTCGTCAGAGGCCTGCCCCGGCTCCTCATCTGGGACATGCTCTGGCTCCTCATATGAGGCCTGTCCAGCTTCCTCCGCCCTTCCCCTTTCCTACCTCTACATCTTCCCCTTCCTCTTACAGTCCCCTGCCCCTTGCTGCTCATGGGGACAAAAATGACTGCTTCTGCCTCTTCATTCTAGATAGAGACTGGGCGCAGTGGGCGCAGAATGAGGAGGCAAAAGAGGGGGGAAACCTGGTGGTACTGAGGGTGGTACCCGATTCGAGTCCCCCCTTTTTGGTACTTGAAACTGCTGGTTTCAACCAGGGTTTCAATAAATTGCTTTTTTATTAAAAACCATCAAAAAAATCAAATCTGACCAGTACAACGGTAACAGTCCCGTTCGTTTACATTTTCGAAATAAGCAGATCACTCGCTTCGTAGCCGCCACAATTCGCCTGAAGCTTTGCCGGACCCTGACATTACATGTACGAGCGTCAAGTGTCTTTGAAAATGAGTATTTGTGAATGTCCGCTTGGCAGGGTGCGTAATAACACTTTCCGCACTAAATGACCACTGGTGCCAATGAACATGAAAACCCACGTTTGGTTTGATCATTTCTTTCCAATGCTACATAGTCCGTACCAGGGGTCCGTACGGTACAGTATTGGCTGAAAAACATAGTGGGGTCCACAATTGTAAAAAAATATGGAAACAACTCTCATACAGTAATGGTACATTAAATTCTGTGCATCGAGGCCAAAATGTATATACCACATATCCACCCCCCCTAATATCCACTATCCAGCATATATCCAGGAAAAAAACCCTAATCATAACCATGTGGCGAAGTTAAGTGTCTCCACCACTGTTGAAGTTAGCACACTTTAGCCTAAGACCATAGGGTCAAGGTAAAGCCAACCCTGCTGCTTGGGCCACTGGCCTTGGACCAGTCAAGGTGTGGTTTGTATCCGGTGGCCGATAGGCCCCACGGAGGTGGTATAGTTCACACTTCAATAAACATTGGTGACTGGTCCGAATCGCAGAAACCCAAACAAAGAGACAACCAATTGTTTGTATTGGCTTAGAGGTGGCGGACTGCCCACAAAGGTGGTTTAGTGCACACTTAAAATAAACAATGGTCTGCATCAGAGAAACCCCAACGAAGAGACAACCTATCGTTAGGAAATCGGATCTGAGCCCTCTGAGCTCCCTATGACATACATTTTCACAAAACAATGAAGGCGTCCCATAATGCTCGCCCGCCCGCATATACAGGAAAATACACAGCATAGCTGGCCTCTGTCAGGCTGCCGACTCCCTGTTCTGCCGCCTCTCACCCGTGCATGTGGCGCCCGACTCAAGCTGCGCTGTTCCCTGTATCTGCATGTGCACAGCAGGAACCTTTTTAATTATTTATATACATCTCATCCATCAGCCGCCTCAAAACGAATCGGCCTGATAGCGCAGCCGCCTTTTGCTTGGCCTGGCATCTCCAACCAGCAGCTTCCTGCTGCTGCCGAGCAGCAGGCCCGCAGCCTCGCCCGCCTGCTGACCTTGAGGAGGCGCAGCAGCAACCAAACCTGGGACCACCTGGCTCAGGGACTCCAGCGGCAGCGGTGTCCAGGAACCCAGGCGTACGGCAGCCCCCCTGGCAGTAGCAGCAGGAGCCTCCATCAAAAAGGTACCGCCACCCCCGCAGCTGCTCGCCGGCATACCGGCGGCGGCGGACGGGCACGACAGGGTGTTGTAGAAGAACGGCACGTGCACCGGCGGCAGGAGCGACTGCACCCGCAGGTGCGTGTGCTGCGTCCAGCAAACTGCCGCCGTCGGGGCGGAAAACGCTGCGCTGCCGCCGCCGCTGCTCGCTGCCCTGCCGATGTGCTGGGCGGACGTGCTGCAGGCGCTCTCTGCGATGACGGCAAGGCTGTCCAGCTCTTGCTGCAGGTACCTGTCCCCCTCGAAGGGAAACACGTCCCGGAGGCGCTTGTTCTGCCCGCCTCGGAGCCAGGAGGCCCACCCGCCTGCATGCCGCGATAAAAAACAAAACAAGGAAGTGAGGATGACGAGGGCTGTCGGAGCTGGACTTTCATTCAACGGCTACGAGACCACCTTCCGCAGGCCCGGGCGTGGCTACCAAAGGCAGAATTGGGGCAAAACCTTGACAAGCTTTTAAACACAGACTCCAGCAGCATGGCTGGCCGCACAAGGGGCCCAGCTGGAAGCCAGGAGGTAGCTGGAATGTAGCTGAAAAAGTAGCCGAGCCCCACACAAACAAACACTCTCTAGAACGCCAGCAAGTCTGGGTGCAGCCCTCATGCTGTCGGCACCAAGCCAGACTGGCTGGAGCAGGGTTCAATACCTTCATTTATGTGTTATGTGAGAGAGGACCAGATAGTTGAAGTGGCCACCATGCAGCACCATGCAGTGCCATGCAGTATCATGAGGCAACATTCAGAACCATGCACCGTCAGGCAGGACCATGCAGTGCCATGCACTACCATGCAGCACCAGGCAGCACTATGCAGCACTATGCGGCGCCATGCACTACCATGCGGTACCATGCACTACCATGCGGTACCATGCACTACCATGCGGTACCATGCACTACCATGCGGTACCAGTACCAGTATTATGCAGTGTCTATGTGTCATGCACTACCTTTGCACATAAATCCATCACCCAGCACACAAAGATGAGCACGGGTAAGGCAATGCACGGCCAGCACGCCTGCTGCATGGGCAGCGCCGAGGGCCCTCAAAGGGTTGACAAAGAGTACAAATATTGAAATGGATCGCGTGGCCATTGATCAGCATCTGCCCCAAAGCTCAGCCAATGCATCCTTTAAAACAGTAGAACGGAAGCACCGCCACTGATCACTGCCTCTGCCAACCGGCTTTCTCATCTTTCTTCGTTTCTATGATTCCCTTTGATTCCCTTTTGTGAGTTTTTGAAGCGCCGACACTGCACCCTCCACCAGAGCCGCCACATACCTGGCAGCAGCGCAGCCAACACAGCCTCCAGCCGCTCCAGCAGCGTCTCCCCCACGCTGTCCTGGGCCAACAGAGCCGCCTCAACCTCTGCCGACCGCTGATCACGCTGCTGCCCCGAGTCACAGTACTCCTCCCCCAGTGGCTGACTAGCTCGGAAGCTCCCTAGCTGCCCCAGCGGCCGCATGTACGGCGACAGCAACAGCTGCATCAGTGCAGGCACAAGCAGCGCCCTGAGGTTCTTCCGGGCGTCCAGCTCGCGGTCCCCTTGGATGATCGGCAGCAGCGGGAGCAGCATGCCCAGCCGCATCCAGACCGACGTCTGAACCACCGCGGGCATGCCCACCGGGGTCACGACGGCGGCTGCGGCGGCCGCCGCCGATTCGGCGGCCCCGCCTGGCGCCGCGCCTGTCTGTTGCCCGGACGCCTGTGACTGCAAGCCTGACGGCTGCTTACGCAACCCAGAGCCCTCGGCAGCACCCATCTGGCCCAAGCGCCGGGCCCTGCCGCTGCCGAACCCCCCAAAGTTGCGTTTGCGTGCGGGCGGAGGGACGGCATCCTCTGCCAGCGCGCGCTTGGATGACGTCAGTGCAGTTGGAGGGTGAAGCTGCTGAGAAGCTGCTGCAACCGCCGCCGCCTCCGTGTCGCTGATGTCCATGTCGTCGCCGGCGTCGTCGGCCGGGGCATCTGGGGAAGCCCCAGCCGTCACCTCGGCCGGCAGTGGCGGCGTCGGGGACCGCCTCGCCGCTGCGGCTGCCGCCGCAGGCGGCGGCTCCGCAGCCGCACCCGTCGCGGCCCTACTTGCGTGCATGTCAAGGACGCCCTTTGACGCGGGCGCCGGGTCGCTGTTCGGCGGCGGCTCACTGCCTCTCACGGCGGCATGTGGGCCTCCCCCCCAGTCCCGCGCAGCCATATCAGCGGCTGACGGATCTTCGTCGGCGACGGTGTCTTCTTTGACGTCGGCCTGATCGTCGCGGTGGGCTGCAGCTGCTGTGGCGGGCTGCTGACGAGGGGGAGGGGGGGCCTGTCTGAGCATCTCTGCAATGAGGGCCAGCTGACGCACCATCTCGCCTGCGCAACAGCCGGAGTAAGGTTCAGGGTTTTAGGAAAAGGGCCGAGGGATCACACAGGGGACAGTGCATTCGAAATGACAGGAAGAATGCTGGTGAGAAAGCTGCTGCTGCCGCATATTGTAGTGCCATGGAGAAGATTTTCTCCTCTTCAGGTAAAAAGATGGCCTGGAGGGTGAAGGCCGGAGTTGGCAAGAACAGGCAGCCAGACATCCATCGCTTTCCTTCAGGAGGTTTTGAAGGGCAACCGCTCATTTCCCACTCCTTCAGATTTGTGATATCTGTTGTTGCCGAGGGAGGAAACTTTGTTTTCACGGCGGTGTCCCATGTGCCTCGTGCGCAGCACCTGCTCCTTAATTCAGGTGCTTTACCTACATTTCAGCTACATTTCAGCTACACTTCAGCTACATCACGGCCTAATCCCGGGATGGCCTTGAGCAGCAAGGCGTGCAGGCACATGTCCCAACTCCCAAGAACCTGACGTGGCACCCATGGACGGCATCAGGGGAACATGAATAACATAATACACACACTTGAGGTACACCAATTGGCCCCCCCCCTGTGCCTAGGTCCCCCCTGCACCTACTTCCTTTCATTGTGGTCCGGCTGCTTCTGCCCAGCTACATCTCAGCTACCTCTTGACCTCCAGCATTGGGCAAAGTCAGCGGCCATGAACGCTGCTTCGGTCAATGTCTGTGCGCCGGTCAAGGTTTGGCCCCGATTGGGCAATCACAGCGGTGGGGCGGCCCCTCAAATGTGGACTTGTAGCCGGGTAAAACAAAGGCCCTACGTCCCACATCACCCCCCTGTGCCTACAACCCCCCTGTGCCCACACTCCTCTCCTGCCTACCCTAAATTTTAAACCCTAACACGTTTAGCCCCTGTGCAGTCTGCATATAGTGCTATCCTGCTTGCCCTAAATCCCTTACCCTCAAGCCCCCACCTGCAAAGTCCTTCTGCCTCGCACTGTTGCTCTTGGCAAGCCCTATCAACGCCACGTTTGCCAGGGCCTGCTGCACCTCAAAGGGCGCCGCTCCGCTCGCGACCGGGAGGAGGGCCTGGCCCTGGGGCACGCACAGAACCCCATGGCAGGACAGGCTTAAGGGTTTGGGATTCAGGGGTTTGGGCAAGGACAACACTCGGGAAAAGGGGAGCGCGGCCAGCGCTGGTCAGCGGAGGGTGCACAGTCATAAGATGGCACCTCGTATTAACTGTCAAAACTTCTGCTCCTCAGGGGGCTTGACAAGCCGATTGATGATGTTTGCAGGGCGGCCAACAGGTTTTTCCAGGCCCCTCTCTCAGACCCCCTCTGCCCTCTGGCTCCCTACCCCAGCCCCCCGCCCCCCTCCCCATGCATTCTGCCCCTGCTTCACCTGACCGCAGCCCAATGCCAGCGCCTGATCCCGGAGCACCCCATCAACACACTGCAGCAACAGATCTCCTGCCGACCGCCCGACCTGTGTGTGCAAGGGGTGGGGGCCTGGTTGCATGAGTTGGGGGCCCAGTTGCATGGGGTGGGGGCCCGGTGCTTCACCTACACTAAACCTCAAACCACAGTCAGGTGGGTGCAGCAGGTGGGTGCAGCAGGTGGGTGCAGCAGGTGGGTGCAGCAGGTGGGTGCAGCAGGTGGGTGCAGCAGGTGGGTGCAGCAGGTGGGTGCAGCAGGTGGGTGCAGCAGGTGGGTGCAGCAGGTGGGTGCAGCAGGTGGGTGCAGCAGGTGGGTGCAGCAAGTGGGTGCAGCTGGTGGGTGCAGCAGGTGGGTGCAGCAGGTGGGTGCAGCAGGTGGGTGCAGCAGGTGGGTGCAGCAGGTGGGTGCAGCAGGTGGGTGCAGCAGGTGGGTGCAGCAGGTGGGTGCAGCAGGTGAGTGCAGCAGGTGGGTGCAGCAGGTGGGCGCAGCAGGTGGGTGCAGCAGGTGGGTGCAGCAGGTGGGTGCAGCAGGTGGGCGCAGCAGGTGGGTGCAGCAGGTGGGTGCAGCAGGTGGGTGCAGCAGGTGGGCGCAGCAGGTGGGTGCAGCAGGTGGGTGCAGCAGGTGGGTGCAGCAGGTGGGTGCAGCAGGTGGGTGCAGCAGGTGGGTGCAGCAGGTGGGTGCAGCAGGTGGGTACAGCAGGTGGGTGCAGCAGGTGGGTGCAGCAGGTGGGTGCAGCAGGTGGGCGCAGCAGGTGGGCGCAGCAGGTGGGTGCAGCAGGTGGGCGCAGCAGGTGGGTGCAGCAGGTGGGCGCAGCAGGTGGGTGCAGCAGGTGGGCGCAGCAGGTGGGTGCAGCAGGTGGGTGCAGCAGGTGGGTGCAGCAGGTGGGCGCAGCAGGTGGGCGCAGCAGGTGGGTGCAGCAGGTGGGTGCAGCAGGTGGGTGCAGCAGGTGGGTGCAGCAGGTGGGTGCAGCAGGTGGGTGCAGCAGGTGGGTGCAGCAGGTGGGCGCAGCAGGTGGGCGCAGCAGGTGGGCACAGCAGGTGGGCGCAGCAGGTGGGCGCAGCAGGTGGGCGCAGCAGGTGGGTGCAGCAGGTGGGCGCAGCAGGTGGGCGCAGCAGGTGGGTGCAGCAGGTGGGTGCAGCAGGTGGGTGCAGCAGGTGGGTGCAGCAGTTGGGCGCAGCAGTTGGGCGCAGCAGGTGGGTGCAGCAGGTGGGTGCAGCAGGTGGGTGCAGCAGGTGGGCGCAGCAGGTGGGTGCAGCAGGTGGGTGCAGCAGGTGGGTGCAGCAGGTGGGTGCAGCAGGTGGGTGCAGCAGGTGGGTGCAGCAGGTGGGTGCAGCAGGTGGGTGCAGCAGGTGGGTGCAGCAGGTGGGTGCAGCAGGTGGGCGCAGCAGGTGGGTGCAGCAGGTGGGTGCAGCAGGTGGGTGCAGCAGGTGGGTGCAGCAGGTGGGTGCAGCAGGTGGGCGCAGCAGGTGGGTGCAGCAGGTGGGCGTTGCAGGTGGGCGCAGCAGGTGGGTGCAGCAGGTGGGCGCAGCAGGTGGGTGCAGCAGGTGGGCGCAGCAGGTGGGTGCAGCAGGTGGGTGCAGCAGGTGGGTGCAGCAGGTGGGCGTTGCAGGTGGGCGCAGCAGGTGGGTGCAGCAGGTGGGCGCAGCAGGTGGGCGCAGCAGGTTGGCGCAGCAGGTGGGTGCAGCAGGTGGGTGCAGCAGGTGGGTGCAACAGGTGGGTGCAGCAGGTGGGTGCAACAGGTGGGTGCAGCAGGTGGGTGCAGCAGGTGGGTGCAGCAGGTGGGTGCAGCAGGTGGGTGCAGCAGGTGGGTGCAGTAGGTGGGCGCAGCAGGTGGGTGCAGCAGGTGGGTGCAGCAGGTGGGTGCAGCAGGTGGGCGCAGCAGGTGGGTGCAGCAGGTGGGTGCAGCAGGTGGGTGCAGCAGGTGGGTGCAGCAGGTGGGTGCAGCAGGTGGGTGCAGCAGGTGGGTGCAGCAGGTGGGTGCAGCAGGTGGGTGCAGCAGGTGGGTGCAGCAGGTGGGCGCAGCAGGTGGGTGCAGCAGGTGGGTGCAGCAGGTGGGTGCAGCAGGTGGGTGCAGCAGGTGGGTGCAGCAGGTGGGCGCAGCAGGTGGGTGCAGCAGGTGGGTGCAGCAGGTGGGTGCAGCAGGTGGGTGCAGCAGGTGGGTGCAGCAGGTGGGCGTTGCAGGTGGGCGCAGCAGGTGGGTGCAGCAGGTGGGCGCAGCAGGTGGGTGCAGCAGGTGGGTGCAGCAGGTGGGTGCAGCAGGTGGGTGCAGCAGGTGGGTGCAGCAGGTGGGTGCAGCAGGTGGGTGCAGCAGGTGGGTGCAGCAGGTGGGCGCAGCAGGTGGGTGCAGCAGGTGGGTGCAGCAGGTGGGTGCAGCAGGTGGGTGCAGCAGGTGGGTGCAGCAGGTGGGTGCAGCAGGTGGGTGCAGCAGGTGGGTGCAGCAGGTGGGTGCAGCAGGTGGGTGCAGCAGGTGGGTGCAGCAGGTGGGCGCAGCAGGTGGGCGCAGCAGGTGGGTGCAGCAGGTGGGCGCAGCAGGTGGGTGCAGCAGGTGGGCGCAGCAGGTGGGTGCAGCAGGTGGGCGCAGCAGGTGGGTGCAGCAGGTGGGTGCAGCAGGTGGGTGCAGCAGGTGGGCGCAGCAGGTGGGCGCAGCAGGTGGGTGCAGCAGGTGGGTGCAGCAGGTGGGTGCAGCAGGTGGGTGCAGCAGGTGGGTGCAGCAGGTGGGTGCAGCAGGTGGGTGCAGCAGGTGGGTGCAGCAGGTGGGCGCAGCAGGTGGGCGCAGCAGGTGGGCACAGCAGGTGGGCGCAGCAGGTGGGCGCAGCAGGTGGGCGCAGCAAGTGGGTGCAGCAGGTGGACGCAGCAGGTGGGCGCAGCAGGTGGGTGCAGCAGGTGGGTGCAGCAGGTGGGTGCAGCAGGTGGGTGCAGCAGTTGGGCGCAGCAGTTGGGCGCAGCAGGTGGGTGCAGCAGGTGGGTGCAGCAGGTGGGTGCAGCAGGTGGGTGCAGCAGGTGGGCGCAGCAGGTGGGTGCAGCAGGTGGGTGCAGCAGGTGGGTGCAGCAGGTGGGTGCAGCAGGTGGGTGCAGCAGGTGGGTGCAGCAGGTGGGTGCAGCAGGTGGGTGCAGCAGGTGGGTGCAGCAGGTGGGTGCAGCAGGTGGGCGCAGCAGGTGGGTGCAGCAGGTGGGTGCAGCAGGTGGGTGCAGCAGGTGGGTGCAGCAGGTGGGTGCAGCAGGTGGGCGCAGCAGGTGGGTGCAGCAGGTGGGCGCTGCAGGTGGGCGCAGCAGGTGGGTGCAGCAGGTGGGCGCAGCAGGTGGGTGCAGCAGGTGGGCGCAGCAGGTGGGTGCAGCAGGTGGGTGCAGCAGGTGGGTGCAGCAGGTGGGCGTTGCAGGTGGGCGCAGCAGGTGGGTGCAGCAGGTGGGCGCAGCAGGTGGGTGCAGCAGGTTGGCGCAGCAGGTGGGTGCAGCAGGTGGGTGCAGCAGGTGGGTGCAACAGGTGGGTGCAGCAGGTGGGTGCAACAGGTGGGTGCAGCAGGTGGGTGCAGCAGGTGGGTGCAGCAGGTGGGTGCAGCAGGTGGGTGCAGCAGGTGGGTGCAGCAGGTGGGCGCAGCAGGTGGGTGCAGCAGGTGGGTGCAGCAGGTGGGTGCAGCAGGTGGGCGCAGCAGGTGGGTGCAGCAGGTGGGTGCAGCAGGTGGGTGCAGCAGGTGGGTGCAGCAGGTGGGTGCAGCAGGTGGGTGCAGCAGGTGGGTGCAGCAGGTGGGTGCAGCAGGTGGGTGCAGCAGGTGGGTGCAGCAGGTGGGCGCAGCAGGTGGGTGCAGCAGGTGGGTGCAGCAGGTGGGTGCAGCAGGTGGGTGCAGCAGGTGGGTGCAGCAGGTGGGCGCAACAGGTGGGTGCAGCAGGTGGGTGCAGCAGGTGGGTGCAGCAGGTGGGTGCAGCAGGTGGGTGCAGCAGGTGGGCGCAGCAGGTGGGTGCAGCAGGTGGGCGCTGCAGGTGGGCGCAGCAGGTGGGTGCAGCAGGTGGGCGCAGCAGGTGGGTGCAGCAGGTGGGCGCAGCAGGTGGGTGCAGCAGGTGGGTGCAGCAGGTGGGTGCAGCAGGTGGGCGTTGCAGGTGGGCGCAGCAGGTGGGTGCAGCAGGTGGGCGCAGCAGGTGGGTGCAGCAGGTTGGCGCAGCAGGTGGGTGCAGCAGGTGGGTGCAGCAGGTGGGTGCAACAGGTGGGTGCAGCAGGTGGGTGCAACAGGTGGGTGCAGCAGGTGGGTGCAGCAGGTGGGTGCAGCAGGTGGGTGCAGCAGGTGGGTGCAGCAGGTGGGTGCAGCAGGTGGGCGCAGCAGGTGGGTGCAGCAGGTGGGTGCAGCAGGTGGGTGCAGCAGGTGGGCGCAGCAGGTGGGTGCAGCAGGTGGGTGCAGCAGGTGGGTGCAGCAGGTGGGTGCAGCAGGTGGGTGCAGCAGGTGGGTGCAGCAGGTGGGTGCAGCAGGTGGGTGCAGCAGGTGGGTGCAGCAGGTGGGTGCAGCAGGTGGGCGCAGCAGGTGGGTGCAGCAGGTGGGTGCAGCAGGTGGGTGCAGCAGGTGGGTGCAGCAGGTGGGTGCAGCAGGTGGGCGCAGCAGGTGGGTGCAGCAGGTGGGTGCAGCAGGTGGGTGCAGCAGGTGGGTGCAGCAGGTGGGTGCAGCAGGTGGGCGTTGCAGGTGGGCGCAGCAGGTGGGTGCAGCAGGTGGGCGCAGCAGGTGGGTGCAGCAGGTGGGTGCAGCAGGTGGGTGCAGCAGGTGGGTGCAGCAGGTGGGTGCAGCAGGTGGGTGCAGCAGGTGGGTGCAGCAGGTGGGTGCAGCAGGTTTTATTCCATACTTGCCTAGGGGTGGCCGCCCAGAAGCCCCTCAAAGTCGATCTCGTGCGCACTGTGGAACAAACCCGGATGCCTCCAACAGGTACCAGCTGTCAGAGGCAGCGCCAGCAATAATTCAAGCCAAGAGTAATGTTTTATTGACCCCTGGCTTTGACTCCCAAATGTATAAAGATAACATTTGTATACCAGTACCGTAACCTTGGGGAGTCTTAGGTGTATATATTTTTTGCACCTTTGAATCCCCAAGGGTACATGTTGCTCTCTTGCATCAGGAAACTGTCGAAAGAGAGCAACAGGGACGCCTCCCGCAGGGAACGGTGAGCATCGCTAATACATTTCAAAAACAAGACAGAAAAATGTACACCACATAACGGATGTGTTTTTAGGGTGCAACCGTTTCATCCCTACATCCCTACTCTAGGGCTGAGCACTGAGGGGGCATTAGGCAGGCCCCCCCATCCCCGCTCCCCACTGTTCATTTATCTTTGGGAACCTGTAAACTAGGTCACAGCCAACTGCTGCAGGGACCTGGTGCAGCAAGCCTAGGGTTTAGGGTTTAGTGTTCATGCTACTTGCGTCTCAGGACCGCTAAGGTTTGGTCCCGTCGGCCCCCAGGGGATTCCCAGTGGTGGCTTCACAGCCCCAAGTTGCAGGGAGCTAACCAAAATAACACTGAAACAAACATTGCCCACATCTGCACCTTAAGCACTCTGGTTTGAGGAGCGCAAACGCGTTCGGCGGCCCCGTCGCCTCGTTGACCCCGCCCCCTTTAGGAGTCGCCCCATGATTCCCCAAATGAAGTAGCAAAAATAAACCAACTGGAGAAAAAGCAGTTGAAATGTGTATGAAATCGACCCTCTTGCAGGCCCTCTTGTCATCCCACCCGCACCGTATTCACCTTATTCACGACCTCAGCCAGCAGCGACGCCTGACGCGGCACATGCGGCAGCAGCACCAACACCATCTGACACAGCTCCCGCTCCCAAGGCGCCTCGCCACCGCCACCGCCGCCGCCAACCGGCGGCGCAGGCGCCCGCAGCGGGCCGCCTGCGGGGCCCGCCGGGTGCGACCCCGGCCCCGTCAACGCTGCAGCTGCTGCGGCGGCTGGCTCCTCATCTGTTGCCGCAACGGTCCGCATGACGTCCTGCATGGCCTCCCTCAGCCCCTTGCCTTCGGCCTGGGCAGGCAGCCAAAAGTGTGGACGTGCAGTTTTGAGTGCAATGAACAGAGTAGACATGAAGTCAGAGTGTGGAGTGTGGAATGTGGACATGCAGTTGGGCTGTGGATGGACAGCCAGAAGTGTGGACAAGACAGTGTGGACATGCAGTTAGACAGTGGATAGACAGCTAGCAGTGTGGACAGAAAGTGGGGAAAATGCAGCTAGACTGTGGATCTGCAGCCAGCAGTGTGGACAGAAATTCAAAGTGTGAAAATGCAGCTAGACTGTGGATCTGCAGCCAGCAGTGTGGACACGGACGTAAGCCGGCACACATCATATGAAATTATCACATCAATATCACCAGTGACGGATCCTTGTTGCCCTAGAATAAGAGGTGACAGGCCTAGAAAAAGAGGTGACAAAACAGAACACTCATATGCCAAAGCATACCCCTTTTGCCCTAGAACAAGAGGTGAATGTACAGAGCACTCATAAGCCAAAACAGACTCTTCTTGCCCTAGAGCAAGAGATGACAGGCCTAGGCCTAAGGTGACAAGACTACCACACCATGTAGTGAAGCAGTACTCATTGACGCAGGTGCATGCTGCAAACATCATATATTCATACACCGATACGGTAGATTTGCTTTGCTTTCCCTCATATTTACCGTTGCTTGGGGTTGAGAGAACCATGCAAATACTAAGTACCAGTATTGTTTGTCGAAACCAGGTTCAGTCAGACATTAAGAGTTTGGGTAATTTGCCCTGCAGCACTTCAAGAAATCATTTTTCCATACCTGAGGGAAGGCAAATCAAATGTAAGGTATGTTTCAAAGCAGGTACCGTACATGCTGCAAGCATGACACCAATTAAGGCAACATGGCCAACTATGTGGGCGCTGTGGCGTACCGAATACATCCTGGTGTACGTTGGCAACATGTTCACATCAGGTACGGCCTAAAGCCCCAACTGAGGAACCCGAAACCTTCTACCCGAACCTATGAAACCACCACAACCCCTCCCCCCACACGCGCACCTTTTGCAGCGCCGCAAAGGCCTCAGCATCCATCACCAGCCGCAGCAGCAGCCACGACGCTTCCTGCCGCGCCGGCACCATGCAGCCCAACACAAGTGCCAGGCGCCGCCCCAGCAGGCTCGGTCCTAGACCGGCCGGCAGTTGGCCAGCAGCCTGGACGCCTTGAGCTGCCTGACCTGCATCCTTCAGGACAGATGAACCCACATCCGCCCGCCCGCCGGACAACAGAAGTTCCGCAATTGCCAAAGCAGGCAGCAAGGACCGCACGGCAGCGGCAGGGGCGCAAGTAGTGACTGCGGAGACGGCCTCTGCCGCGGCAGTTACAGCTGCCGGGCCTGCCAGGTGCTTGTATAGCCCCCTGGGATCAGACAGCAGGCACATACGCAGCGGGGGGTGAGCCGCCAGCGTGAAACCGGCGGCCGCGACGTCCCACCCCTCCGGCAGGGCGGCATCGCCCAGCGCCGGGATCATGACGACGGATCCAGGGGGTGGGTCAGCGGATATGGCGGATCTGGCGGATCTGCACCGCGTCGCGGCAGCCAGCAGGGCCGGGTAGGAGTGGGTGAAGGCGAGCTCAGACGGGAGCGCGGCTTGAAGCTGACTCAGCAGGTAAGCTTCCCCCGGGTCCAGCAGAGCAGCGCCGGCGACAGCACAGCAGGGCGGGGCGGGGGCGGCGGATGAGGCGTGCGCATGCAAGCGGGGTGACGGCAAAGTCAGCAGCGGGCCCAGCAGCGCAGTCCGGCAGATCGAGAGCAGCGACGGGGCCCGCTCGAGCGCGGGCGCCGCGAGGACGCAGCCCACGGCGTCTGGCAAGGTGACCAGGCCGCAACAGCACGCGGATGTGAGAAATGCAAGGGACGCCTCGGCGGCCACAGCCATGCCGCGATCCAGCAACGTGCCCGTCCCGGAGGAGGAGGAGGAGGCAGGCGCGGCGGTGACGGCGGGCCCTGCTGCGAGCGCGAGCAGCATTGCAGAGGAGCACGCCACCACCCCCTGCTGCACGGCCGCGTCCGCCAGCGACCAGCGGCGCTGAACTAGCATCTGCCGCAGCGCAAGCAGGCAGGATAAGTGAGGCTGCCTGGCCGCCACCGCAGTGGAAGCACGCCGGACGGAAGGTACCGAGCGGCCGGCCGCGCGGTTCGGCCCCGGCAGACCTCCCTCCTTGTCCTCCTTCCCTGGGCCGCCGCTAGGGAGCGAGTACCGCCGCAGCGCCTGCTGCTGCTGCTCAGAAGCCAAGGCGTCTAGCACAGCACGCGTTCCTAGGAGTACCAGAGCCATGATGCTCGCGGACACGCGTTCTTGGTCCGGCGCGCCCCCGCCGCCGCCGCCCCCAAACCCGCCACAGCACCAAAACGCGAGCTGTTGTGCACACGCTCTCACAGACGATTCCACCTTGATGCGAGCTGCCCACTCCGCGGGTGCTGTTGCCAACCGCTCTTCAGCCCCAGCAGCGGCGACGTCCTCCAACGGCGGCCACGCGAGCTTCATCGCCTCTTCAACGCAAGATCGCGGAACTGCCATCAGTAAGCAGGCCTCCCCCGCCGCCCACCCACCCTGCTCCCCGGCGCCTCCGATACTTTCGCCCATCCCGCTGCTGTCCCCCCGCTCTGCGCTCCCCCGCTGAACATGCAGCTGCTTGGACAGCTTCTCGGCGAGCCGCAGGCTCCCTGACCTGAGACAGAGCCCGGGCAGCGCCACAACGCCGCAGCCCGGATACAGCTGCAGCGTGTCCTTGAAGGCTGCCATCCCGGCCAGGGCCTTCAGGTCACCTGAGAGTGCTCAGCAGTGTTTATTTAGGCCGCAATACATTGCGATTCGCGATTTAACATTTTGGGGGGAGGTTGGCATCCGCGATGGAACAGGGTATTCAGGTCACCGGCGGGTGTTCAGCCTGCAGGTCATACCTGGGTCATACCTGGGTCATACCTGGGTCATACCTGGGTCATACCTGGGTCATACCTGGCTCATACCTGGGTCATACCTGGGTCATACCTGGGTCATACCTGGGTCATACCTGGGTCATACTGCAGATTAAAATAGCCTTCCCGCATCCCCAGGAAGAGAACATCGTGTAATAAGCCCCGCAGCTCTTCTTCATTATGCGGTACCACATAAAACCACTTTTGCTGATCTTCGTGTGCGCCAGACCACCTTGGGCAGGTTGCCAGCTCATAATAGCTGGGCCGATGGGGACCCAGCCTTGAGCGGCCTACAACTAGTAGCCCCACACGGCCACCTACACACCGCCAACGCCTCACGGCTCAGGAACTCCAGACTTCCTTCCCAAACAGCACCTAGGCATGCAAACCCTGACGGCACCTACCCAGGGATTAGGTTCTAGAGTGTAGGCCCTAAACCCTCAACCTCCCTGACAGCACCTACCTAGAGATCAGGGTTTAGGGTCTACACCCTGAACTCTTTACCTCCCTGACAGCACCCACCCAGGGATTAGGGTTCAGGGTCTACACCCTGAACCCTTTACCTCCCTGACAGCACCCACCCAGTATCCAGACCCTGATGGCACGTACCTAGCGTTCAGGTTTAAGACCCCGCCCACATATATAAACCTAGGACCAATGATTGCCATGTTGGTCCAGAGGGGTCGGCTAGGCTGCGTAGCTCCATTCCCCCAACCCTTGACCTCCCTGATAGCACCCACCCACCCAACCTTGGATTCACCCCCCTGGCAGCACACACAAACACACCTAGGACCAGTGGTTGTTGTACCAAGAGCATATTTCCAGTTGACGAATTGGTACTATGTTGACGAATTGGTACTATGTTGACGAATTGGTACTATGTTGACGAATTGGTACGATGTTGACGAATTGGTACTATGTTGACGAATTGGTACTGGAACTATTTTAGTACCAGTGGCATGCTATGCTGTATAGTTCCACCCCCCTGGCAGCATCCACCCACCCACCAAACCTAGGATCTATCCACCCAAAACCACCCACCCACCTAGGATCCAGTGGTTGCCGTGTCGTGCTAGAGGGACAGGCTATGCAGTATAGTTTTATCCACCCACCCACACCACCGACGCACCCACTGACCCACCGACACCCACCCACCTAGGATCCAGTGGTTGCCATGTTGTGCCAGGGGGGCGCGCTGTAGGGAGGCCCACCATTCCTTGGCTGCCGGCGTCTCCTGGTGGCAGAAAAGCAGGCAGGCTGCAAACTGCACGATGCGTCCGCAGTGCTCACGCCCGGCAAACGGGCTCACCTGCGCAGCCCACAATTGACATATAATGATTTAATCACGAACATAATGCATCCGCAGTGCTCGTGCCCGGCAAGGGGGCTTTCCTGCGCATCCCATCTTTTGCATTTAATGAACTAGTTGAGAAAATAACTCGTCCGCAGTGCTCGCACCCGGCAACTTGGCTCACCTACGCAGCCCACAGTTTATATTTAATGATTTAATAACAAACATAATGCATCCGCAGTGCTCACAGCTGGCATTTTGGCTGACCCTTGCAGCTGAGAGGCGGAAGTGCGGAGAGGGGTTTTACATAATGGATTGCATGTTCTGCTTGTGTGAAATTCTATAAATTTAAATTATTGAAGGTGAAGAGTTGCAGGTAGCACAGTCAAGTAACGTTTTCGAGGAAAGGTTACAGGGAAACATTTCTGAGAAAATGAGTAACACCGGGGTTGTGCGATAGTAACACTGGGCGGGATCGGGCAATACGTGGACGTTCAAACAATTGGTTTTCCCATCGAGACTTCATACTGGGTCAAAGCTGCAGGTCTTAAACGACCATATCATCCCACCGCGGGAAGGCACTTTTTCTATGGTATTTAAATACCGTAGATTTGATTTGCTTTCCCTCGTGCAACAAAAATAATTTATTTTAATGCTGCCCTCAGGACACACAATGGACATCAACTAGCTATTTTCGACTGAAAACTGGCGTCGACAATCGATCTTTAGTAAATGTATGGATCCCTCAACCCGAAACAACGTTAATTGTGAGAAAAGACAAAGCAAATCTACGGTTCCGGAGAAGGATTCAAATTCGAAGTGCTTCAGTTCAAAATTTAAGCGTTATGAGTTTAAATTTAGTGTGGACAACAGACATAAAACAGCATTAGGCATACACCGTATGTGCATGCTGAGATTTCCAATGGCAATGCCTGCTTGTGTCATTTTTAGCGCACGGCAGCTACAGTTCAGCTACACGCTGGCCTGTAGCCGAGAGATCCTCGAGTCCTGGCGCACCTATGAAGTGTGGAACAGAGTACCACCTTCCCAAGCAGCAGGGCATGCCGTCCTAGCCCCCCCCACCCCCGTCGGCAGGCAGGTTTGCAGCTGAAGGGGACCTCCATAACCTTGAAAACATACTTTGCATCAGAGGCAGGGGGACTCAAGGGCGAGAAAGTGTGATGCGTCTTGGTGTTGAAGGTGTGAGGGCTGGATATGCGGCTAGATAACCCTAAACCTTCTACTAGGTCTTACCTGTTGCAGGTGAGGTGGCTGGATCTGCGGTTAAATCTATAAATCCTGGACTCCTATGGATTTTAGCCTAAAACTAGATCTCACCTGTTGCAGGTGTGGGGGCTGGATCTGCGGTTGGATCTGCGACTGGATCTGTCCCTGCCTGAACGCCCAGCTGGTACACATGTCCAACAGGCGCGTCAAATAGCCCATCGCAACCATCCTGAATGAGGGGGGGGGGCAATCACACTAATCAGGTGTGGATCTTAGTGCGCATGATACCACCTTAAACAGGCCACCAGGGAGCAAACCTCAACTGGCTTATGGAGTCATGGCCAACAGCCCCTGGAGAAGGGGCAGGGGCAATCAGATTAATCAGGCATATATTCAGTGCGTGCTATTTTACCAGAAGACAGGGCACTGGGGAGCAAACCTCAACTGGCTTATGGCTAGCAGCCCCTGGATAAGGGGCAGGGGCAATCAGACTACCGTTTATTTGATTTGCCTTCTCTTGGGCATGCAAGCATGACTTCTTTTAATGCTATCCTCAGGTCAAATTTCTGACCAACCCCGCATTTCTGACTGAAACTGGCGTTGACAGTCGATGAAAACTGGTAGTAAATTCATGGATCCCTCAACCCCAAGCAACGTTAATTATGAGGGAAGGCAACGCAGCTGAATCACCCTAAACAACACAGGGAACCCACCAGTGTCGTCTGTGTATCGCTGTGTTGGGACCAGTACGTTCATACGTCTTTGCTTTCGTCGAACATAGACAGCACCGTCACCCCTACCCCTACGCAGACCCGCCCCCCTCCTTGTCCCCCACAGCCCGATCCCAACCTATCCCCGTAGCCTGCTCCCCCTCCCTATCCCCCTCAGCCCGCTCCCCCTCACTGTCCTCCCCCACCGCCTGCACCTCCTCCAAATCCCCAACAGCCAGCTTCCCTCCCGATCTCCAACAGCACATTACCACTCCCTGCGGCCTGTTCCCTTTCACGGTCCCCCTGTCCGCATGTACCTGTCTTTTAAGGCCTCAAGGCACGCCAGCAGAACGCCCTCCGAAACCTCAAGCGCTGCAATCGGCGAGCCGCCACCCTCCCTGACTTGCGATATCCCGGTCGGCTCAAACACAGAGCCAGTCACCGCCACCGCCGCCTGCGCTGCCACGTGCATCCCGAGCAAGTGCATCAGCAGATGCGCAGCCACGTGGCCGGCCCCGCAGGCATCCAGCAGACCGCAGGCACGCTGCAACCAAAGCCCACACAGCCCCAGGCGACCCCGCGGCACGATGGCCGCCGGAGGGGCCGGCGGGGGCCGGCCTTCGGCCGCGCCCTCCGCACCCCAGCCTGATGCGGAGGCCTCTCCGGCGGCACTGACGTCCCCGTTGGCAGGCGGCGGGATGAGTCCGGGTGCCTCAACGACAGTGTCAAGGATCCATGAGACTGTCGGCTCCAACCGACTGTCCGCGCCCGGCATCTCGTCGTCAGGGAGGAACATTCCAAGCATGTCCTTGAACTCCTCGTCGCCGTTTTCGAACGCGCCATCTATACCCCCAATGTCAATCACAGAGGGGAATGCCGCCAAGGCCACCATCGGGCCACCACCACCCGACGCATCCCAGTTCGAGTTGGGAGGCAGATCATACAACGAGGCGCCGCCACCGCTGCCGCCGTTGTAGCCCTCCGAAGAGACGGCCATGGTACCGGCGGCGGCGGCGGCGGACGCCGGCCTCATGTCAACAAGCTGCCCCTCCGCCTGCCTGACCGCGTCCCGCAGCTCGCGCTGCCACAAGTACAATTCCGGCGCAGGCAGGCCCGCAGCGGTGAATAGCGCCTCGACGGCGCGCAAGACCTCGCGCCGGAGGATACCTTGCTCCCATGGCCTCAACGCCTTGACCACCGCGAGCAGGTCGGAATCAGGATCGGAGCTAAGAGACATCCCGTCAGAAATGACGCGACTCCCGCTCCCGCACCCGTTCTCTCCAGCGCTACCCTGATTCAGACCGTACGGGAAGTCATATTCCGCATCGAGCGGGTGCTGCTCCTCCTCGGACACCGGCACCGCCTCCCCGTAGGTCACACCCAAGAAAGGCGAGACGGATCTCAGAGCATCCTCCAACCGGTTGCTTCTAAAATCACCGCCAGGCGGCTCGGTGCTGCCAGACAGAGGGCCACCTGACATATCCGCAGCTGCTGCTGCAGCAGCAGCAGCAGCGGCGGCAGCCTGGCGCAGCCCTGACAGCGCAGCCAAGCGGGCGGCCTCAAACTCGTGCAGCGGCGGCAGGCCTTGCCCGCGGTACGTCCCCGCCGCTTCGTGCTCGGCATCGCGCCTTGCCCCTGCGTCGACCGGCGGGCGCTGCGCGGCAGCCGAGCAGGAAGCGGCGGCCGGGTCCCGCAAGGGTGGCGTGGTTGGCAGGGGCGGTGGCGCCATGCCGCCGCTGCTGCTGCTGCCTCGAGCGTCTGCAAAAACCCAGCTCGGCAGCGGGCCGCCCTGCTGGAAGCCGTTGAAAGCGGCAGCAGCGGCGGCGGCCGCCGCCGCCGCCGCTGCGGGGCTGGCTGCCGCGCACCTGCCGGCCCCCAGCCACGATGCGCGCCCCAGGCTCTTGAGCAGGCGGGGGTGCAGCAGCTGAAGGTACCTAACGTGGCGGGCGGATCTGTCCGGATCTGGGCCGCTCAGGATGCGTTCCGCGAGCAGGCGGCGCAGGTAGGCTTGAGGGGAGAAAAGACCTAGCTGGAGCAACTCCAGAACTACAGACACGACCCTGTGGCAGTGGCCAGAGGAGGAGGTCAGGAGGTCGGGAGGAGGAGGAGGTCAGGAGGTCGGGAGGAGTAAATAAGGGAGAGGGGGAGGAATAAAGTATGGGGGAGGAGGAGGAATTGAGGAAGAGGTGAAATTGAGGAGAGGGATGAACGAAGAGGGATTGCGGGCAGATGGGGTGAGAGGAAACCCTGAGCAATGAACCCTCGCTCTTTACTAGGTAGGCGCGTGGCGTCAAAGGATCAGTCTCAGTTTCAGCGGAGCAGCTGTTGCTGTGGAGGTTGGGGGCACTTAGACAGGTGTCTGATTAGCGTCTTCGGTTTAAGCGTTAATGCATAAGATATCGCTGTGTGTTTCACTGGAATTAAGAATGCTGCTCAAGCTGTGGCCCGAACCCTTAATCCTAAACCCTAAGAATGATGTTCTAGCTGTGGCCCAAACCCTCAACCCGTTACAAGATTGATGTCTCTGGGGTGAACATGGGCATGGAATCTGGCTTGCTGACAGCGCGTACTAAAAAGTAGAAGAAGGTTTCTACGTGGGTGAAGGAAGTCGTTGAGCCATCTTTCCTGATCATTCGTGATGATGTAGCGGGACTGAAGGCTAGCATGAGCGTGCTGAACGGCAGGGATGTCGTGATAGCTGCGATGCAGAAGGAGCATGTCAATGTGAAGGCAGTTTTGAAGAAGATGGTATCAGAAGCAACATTGGCAGCAGCAACAGCAGGAACTACACTGATGGTAGAAACCGAACGATCTAACGGCAGCAGCGTCAACAACAACAACAACACAGAGTGTCAGGCAGCAGCCCCGGCGGTTGCAACATCGTGCGGCGGTGGCACCAGCATGGGTGCCAACGGCATTGCTCCGCTAGCCATGCATGACAGCAGGGATTCCAGCTTCGTGATATCTGGCCTGCCAGAGGGTGGTCTGGGGGAGGACTGTGCGGCTCTGGTGTGTGAGACAGTGTGCAAGCTCATGGGTATCACTATCAATGTCAACAGCGCCTTCCGCATGGGCAAGCCGGATCCCAACAACAAGTTCATGCGGAAGATCAAGTTCCGCGTGGGCAATCGCAGCGAGGCCGAGAGCATAGTGTATGGGAGAATTCAGTTGGCAGGCAAGGGTGTCACCATCTGGGATGATATGTCCCCTGCAGAGTTGTCGGCACGGCATGAGCTCTGGCCCAAGTTCCAGTTTGCCAAGGAGATGAAGTTGAGGGTGTTTTTCACGCGTGCTCGGCTCTTTGTCGATGGGGTGGAGGTGGCCGCATGAGTTTTTGCTTTCATATGTCAGGTTAAGGGGGAGTCTTGACTTGGGATGACTATCACCTTGATTATCACAATTCCTATCTCTGGTCCATGTGTTTGTATCATCGTTTTTGAATCACTAATTTAACATTGAAATGGCTCACTTACAGAAGTTTCACACACTCATCTTAATAATTTATACACACAGGTCACACTTTGTAAACATTTAACTCACTTAAGTTATGTGTCACACAGTTTCATACATATTTCACACATTTTAAAACACTTAAACACACTGAAGTTTCGCTTACACATCACACAGTTTTTACACAGACTCATAAAATTTCACTAAAACTTTCTTGTTTCCTTCTCAATCGCTGTCCCTTACGACACTCACCTGTCTTTCCTAGTAGGAGGCGTCCAACCGAACTCTTTTGCACCCACGTCATGTTTTTTGGCTGGGGCTAATCTGCTGCACTATGGGGTTCATTCCCACGCTACTGCTCGGTGGTTGAGTGTTGGTTGCTTGCCCAGGGGGGTCATTGGTTTTCGCTCGCTGTCCTAGCATATTTAGTGCCTGTACCGGTTTACGGGCACAAGTCCCATGCATCAAATGTGATGCCCCGTTGGACTGTAAAAACTTCACAAACTTCACGCAGCACCAGATGGCGGGCAGTACAAACGGCAAGCAGGTGGCGAGCGGTACAGATGGGTAGCACATGGCCAGTAGTACCAATGTGTGGCAGATGGCCTGTGGTACCGATAGTGAGCAGGTGGAAACTGAAAAAAAAATCTTAGAAAATGCCTTGCACTCGTCGTTCCTTTGATGGCAATGCCAACTTCTGCAGGCCCAAGGCTGGATGGGGATCAACGGGCATCCGCCTGCAGCGTGGCATGTCTTTGGGGCCTCCAATCAGGCTGTAAGGTAGTTGAATTGCAGCTGAAATCTGAATTGTAGCTGAATAAATACCGTAGAATAATAATTACCGGTATCCCCAGTTTTTCGTCCCCACCCCACGTAATCCTCGCCTGCACCGGCTTCCTTTCACATCCCCACTCAACCCCACCCGCACACTTTCAATGTTTTTACTACCAGGAGTGCCCCTTCAGCGGGCCCCGCCCCGAGGTGGCCAAAGGTCCGATAGGTGCCAAATCTTCACGAGCCACAATCATGGGCCCAGGCAACATGGCGGGCTGCGATTGGGGGCCCTGGCTCAGGCCAGCAGGTAGCCGAATTGCTGGGTACCTGAATTGCAGGGCTGCAGCTGAAGTATGGCCGATCCACGGAAACATAAACACTGCCCAAGTCCCAACCCTTGATGCATCTGCACTAGTATTCTGCCCATCACAGTCCGTTCGGTGGCTATAGTACGTGTAGCTGAGCTTTAGTCACTTTAATCTCCGTGATAAGGCCAATTCAGCTACTTTTACGGTTTTACCAGACAGGGACCGTACCATAAATAACTTCCACGATTTCTAAATTGCGGCACGCAACTGCATAGCACTGACCTGCGTGCGTGCCTTACCTCCTGCACATCTGATCCTCCATCTCACGCAGCCCCACGTCCCAGCCGTCCTGCGGCGCCGCCTCGCAGGAGGCACAGCCAACCGGCGCCAGCGCGTCCTCCCGCGTGTCCAGCCACTCAAAAATTGCTTCCTGGAAAACAAACCGCACGCCCTGCGCCGGCGCCGCCTGGCCAGCGCTCTGGCTTGCGCCTTCACTCGGCCGAGCCTGCTGATAAGCCCGCTGCTGCTGCTCCTGATGCGGGACCTGCCGCTGGTCCAGCCAGGCCGCGGCCGCGGCCGTGCCCTCCTCCTGCCAGCGACAGTGCTCCCCGTGGAGGCGACACAGCAGCAGGCAGGCGAACGAAAGCCGCGGGGACTGCGGGGGCAGCAGGTGCGACGACCCAGGTCTGGCGCTGCTACACGCACCTGCTGCCGCCGCTGCTGCAGCGGCGGCGGACGGGTCGTCGGGCATCCCGGGCGCATCACAGGGGCTGGTGCTGCGTGTGGCTGGGTCTTGGGAGGCTTGTAGCAGGATCGGGGTGTAAAGAGGAGAGCAGGCCGCATACTCACAAGCTAGCTGGACCGCCGACGCCACTCGGCTCATGTCAAGGCCTTCAGGCGATGCAGGGGGGAGGGGGTCAAAAGCCGGTCAGACAACAGTCATGAATTGTTGAGGGGTCCACATTCAGTATCCTAGTTTTGAGAAGGACCGGCACCGATATCTTGCAAGCATCCCAGATTCAATATGGACCTGGTAAATGAATTGCGTATCTGGTATAAAACATATGCTATACCGGTACCGGTAAACAGGTAACTAATACCGGTAAGTACTACAGATCCTACGGAACCGGTATAAAAAGTACCCACTATTTACCGGTACAGAACCCATGCTCCGCAACAAACATTTAATGCATAGCCTGGTAAGGAGGGGAAGGGAGCAGGTGGGGAGCGCTCTCCCATGCACCCCACTACCCAGCCATGCACGCCTGCCACAGCTTGTATCCAGCATCCACACCACACCACCTATGTGCCCCCCTCTCCTCTTGTCCACGCACCTGACTCATAACCTCACAACCTGCCCCAGCCACTGATCCATTCAGCCAGACAGCCACACCCATGCATGTTGGCAGCAGCTTGGAGCCTTCATCTACCTCCCCCCATCTGCCCCCTCTCCTCTTGTCCACACACCTGACTCATGACCTCAAAACCTGCCCCGGCCACTGATCCATTCAGCCAGACAGCCACACCCATGCACGCCGGCAGCAGCTTGGAGCTTTCATCTGCCACCTCTCATCTCACTCGTTTGACTAAACACCCCAATCCTCACCCACCCCACCACTCACCCAAGCCAGCCAGCGGCTGATATAACTATATAAGCCTGCATCTTGATCCCCCGATATGCAAGCCGTCCACCTGACCAGGTCACCACTCACCCACCCATGCCACATGAACAGGTCACCACTCAGCCACCCATGCCACATGAACAGGTCACCACTCAGCCACCCGTCCCACCTGACCAGACCATCACTCTGCCCACCTGACCAGATCACCGTCCACCCACCCCATCATCAGATTACCACCCACCCCATCTGGCCAGGTCATTACCCACTCACCCCACCAACAGGTCACCACTCATCCCACCTGGTCAGGTCATCACTCACCCCACAAGGCCACACCACCACTCACCCCACAAGGTCAGGCAGCCACTCAACCACCCCACATGCCTCACTGCTCATCCACCCCACCCGCCCCACCACTCATCCATGCATGTCCGCAGCTGCTTGACACCAGCATCTACACCCTCCCAATGTGCGCTCCCTCTGCTCACATATTGACCTGACAACCCCACCACTCACCCACCCTGCACCATCACTTACCCACCCACTCGACCCCACCACTCACCCATCCACCTGACCCCACCACTCTTCCATCCACCCTGCCCCACCACTTACCCATCCACCTGACCCCACCACCCACACACCCTGTCCCACCACTCACCCATGCACGCCAACAGCTGCTTAGCGCCAGCATCAACATCCCCGGCCCTGCGCGCCCTCTCCAGTTCCCGCAGGGCTCCAGCATCACTGTATGTCAGAATCCTGAAAGCACCCAGGGATTGAGCCGATGAACCCAGCATACTCAAACAAGGAGGCGTACACACACAAAAATGCACATGCACACATACCCGCACGATACATCAGCCAGTTCAATGACGATTTGTGCAGTGGCACAGAAGCAGAATGCCAAATGCAACACATGATGATCGGGAGGGCCCTGAAGGTTTGTTAAGAGCGGCAGCCTCCCCCCTGCCCAGGGCAGCCAGCCGTATATGCGTATATACATATATGCTCCATATACGCCAGCCGTCAGCCCTAGCTGCCAGCCCTGCCAGCCCCGCCCCCGCACCTGGCGCCGACAGAAGCAGTCAGGGCGATGTTCCGCCTCAGCAGCCGGTCCGCCGGGCCGCCGGCTGCAGCCGCCGAAAGGAGCAGCGGCGCCAAATGGACTGAGGCACAAACGCCACCACCACCACCTCCGCCCGCCGCCGCTGCCGCCGCCTCAGCGGGGAGGCCGCCGCCCCTGCAGAACGCGACTAGCTGCGGCAGGCAGTTAAGCGCGACAAGGCTGCTAGGCACCGCCGCCGCCGCCGCCTGCAGCAGTGCCACTGCGCGCCGTATGTGTGGCACGAGCCGTTGGGGGGGCTGAGGGCTGAGGGCGGTTCCGGAGGCAAGAGCTACGAAGTCCACCAGACGCTCCACTAGGCACCTCGCGTTCCGCTGACTCATCAGCACGTCCTGGTGGGGCAAGATGAGGTATGAAGGGTATGACAGGTGTGAACATATGCTGGAGAGGGTGAGAGGGGGTATATGAGCATACATTGGAGGAGGCTATTAATTAACTTGAGATCAAGGTTTTAATTTTAAAACAAAATTTTGTTTATTAAGTGTCTGAGGGGGGAAGGGACAAAACTTCCTGATTGAGGCAACATTAGACTCATGAAGGCCTGGGGGGTATGCTTCAGCGAGCCCAGTTGCTCGGGCCTTCGGCTGGCGTCCTGTTCAGATATATGTTTGCCTGCCAACAATGGCCTGCCAACAATGGCCTGCCAACAATGGCCTGCCAACAGTGCCCTGCCAACAATGGCCTGCCAACAATGGCCTGCCAACAATGGCCTGCCAACAATGGCCTGCCAACAGTGGCCTGCCAACAATGCCCTACCAACAGCGGCCTGCCAACAATGGCCTGCCGCACACTGAAAGAAAGACTGACACAACCATCCCCGACAGGCAGGCAGGCAGGCAGGCAGGGGGTCTGCAGCGCCAGCACCACTACATAGCAGGCCCCTGCTCTTATATGTAAAACCCCCCAGCATGCCTTAATTGACCCAGCCAGTCATTGTGACTGGTATTGAACCTTGAAAGAAAGCCATATACCTGGCAGGCAGGTATGCAACAGAGACAGTGCCACTTAACCCTAACCCTAAACCCTCATTTGCTGGCAGGTGGACAACAGGGCCAGTGCCACTAAACCCTAACCCTAACCCTAAACCCTCATTGGTTGGCAGGTGGACAACAGGGCCAGTGCCACTTAACCCTAAACCCTCACCGGCTGGCAGGTGGACAGCAGGGCCAGTGCCACTAAACCCTATACCCTCACCGGCTGGCAGGTGGACAACATGGCCAGTGCCACTCAACCCTAAACCCTCACCGGCTGGCAGGTGGACAGCAGGGCCAGTGCCACCTCAGCCCTCAACCCTAAACCCCTCACCGGTAGGCAGGTGGACAGCAGGGCCAGTGCCACCTCAGCCCGGACCTCCACTCCTGTCAGCTGCTTGGTGGCCCACTCCAGGAGGAGGTTGGGGTTGGCCATACCCTGGCTGAAAGTGTGACCTGCAGGAAGGGGGGGGGGGGGGGGGGTAGCTTCTGTCAGCTGCTTGGTGACCCACTCCAGGAGGAGGGTGGGGTTGGCCATACCCTGGCTGTAAGTGTGACCTGCAGAAAGGGGGGGGGGGGTAGCTTCTGCCAGCTGCTTGGTGGCCACCTCCAGGAGGAGGGTGGGGTTGGTCATACCCTGGCTGAAAGTGTGGCCTGCAGGAAGGGGTGAGGGGGGGGGTAGCTTCTGTCAGCTGCTTGGTGGCCCACTCCAGGAGGAGGGTGGGGTTGGCCATACCCTGGCTGTAAGTGTGACCTGCAGAAAGGGGGGGGGGTAGCTTCTGTCAACTGCTTGGTGGCCACCTCCAGGAGGAGGTTGGGGTTGGCCATACCCTGGCTGAAAGTGTGGCCTGCAGGAAGGGGTGGGTAGAGGGAGCAGCAGGAGCAGCGGGGAGGGGAGGGCGAGCGTGAGATTTATTAAGTGAGGAAACTCTCCTGCGTCCCTTATTTAAAAAAATAAGGGACACAGTAGAATGAGAGCCTCAAGCCTTCCCTTTCCCAGTCTTCATATCAGTGCGTGCCCGGCCCCTTAAGCTGTCTGTTAGGCGGCCACCAATGGGCCGATTGGGAGCCATCCAGGACCGGACTGCGGCTGGTGGACCAAGCAGAAGGGGTTTCCTGCATCTGGCCCCTGTGGCCCCAGGCCGTAATGTAGCTGAATTGCAGCTGGCTCCCCCATATTAAGCAGTGTGGAGGACAGGGGGGTAGGCACAGAAACCACGAGGAAGAGCGTCCCAGCAAAGCCTGAAAGAAAATGTACCGTCCACCACAACCCTTAATCTAAACCTAACATGTCTGACAACCTAAACCCTATATGCGTAGAACGTTGCATAAACCCTAAATCCCAAACTTAAACCTAGGCTTAAAACGTCACCTTAACCTCAAATCCTTAACCCTAGGTCTAAAATGTAACTTAAACCCTGACGCCCAAACATTAAGCCTCAGCCTGAAATGTAACCTTAACCCTGAAACTAAATCCTTAAAGTCCACCCGAATTGCGACGTTGCCTCTCACACGTAGTAGATCCTTAGCTAAGAAGACAAAAGGAAATCACAGCGGCTCCATGCCCTCACAACCCACCAGTGCCACCAAAACCATTAACCCTAAACCCTCACAACCAGCACGGGTGCACAAGATGGGTGTGTGCCTTACGTTTTATGTCCGGGCTTCTTCCCTGTTCCAGCTCCTCTCCTCCCACAACATGTCAACACATAGTCCCACTTTATATCCTACCACACGCCTAGAGGTCCGCCCTCCATGTGTGGGTGCAATTGCATTTGCATGTGTGCATTTGCATGAGCACATTTGCACATTTGCATATGCATTGGGGCATTTGCATTTGCATATACATAAGCATGTTTGTGTGGGTGTGTGTATCTGCAATCTCACCTGCCAGGCGGCACAGGTAGGCTGCCCGTGACCTGGCGCCCCCGTCAATCCAGGAGCGGCTTCCCTCTGTCAGCCCAGGTAACGGGGAGGAGGACGTGTCGCCGGCAACCACAGGCTCCTCCCAACTCTGAGGGCACAACAACAACAACGGCAATTACAACAATTACTGGTCGCCAATTCTGAGGGCACAACAACAACAAGTACAATTACTGGTTGCTACCAGGGGGGAGGGAGGAAGAACTGTTACTTGGCATTTCTGCTACCAGTTCTGGGATTACCAGGTTGCAAAACATTAACCCAGCACATCAGAACAACGTTTTTTGAGAGACTGGAAAACATGCCATGTACTTTTTGTTCGGCGTGGAAGTGGTTTTAATCAGAGGAGGGACGGAAACTTGGACACCAGAGCTCTGACTAGCATGGGCGAGGTCGCCAGCTAAAAAAGTCCTCACATCTCAGTTCCTAAAAAAATATGTAACAACGACAAGAACACCGTTCTTTTGGCTTTCGTGGTGGGGTGACTTTCAAGCTGTGGCCCCTTTTAAGATAAAAGCGCACGGCATGGGGGAGGTCACCAGCACCCTCAAAAGCAACAATACGGTCACTTGGATGGTTTCTTTTTAAGCTGGAACAGCCAAGTGGTTAGGGCTTCTAGGGTTTTTAGGTTCAAGGCTTAGGGTTTAGGTCGTCTAGGACGTTTAGAGTTCTTAGGTTTCAGGGCTTGATGTTCAGCCTAAACCCTAATTAGTAAAACAGCCTCTCACCAGCATGGGTGATGTCACCAGCGCAATGTCAGGCGAGGGCGCCGGCAAGCTGACCGGCGGTGTGAAAGCCATCAGCATCGATGCCGCCATCCGGGCCTCAAGCCCGCCTCCAGCCCCGCACGCAGCAGTGGTGCCGACGAAGGCCGCGCCCAGCGCCGGCTGCCCCGGCTCATTGCACGGCCACGGGGCGCTGACCGCAGCGGCCGCGGCCCCGAGCGAACCCCATGGAGCGTTCTGATGTACAGCCTGCACACACCAGTGTTCACTTTGTGATGCCTCAGCTACAATTCAGCTACAACACGGCCTACAGCCAAGAGGGCCTAGTTACACAGCTACGGGGCGCTGACTCCAGCAGCTGCGGCTCGGTTTAGGGTTTAGGGCTTAGGGTTTAGGGTTTAGGGTTTGAGCGATCTCCATGAAGTCTTCTGGTGGACAGCCTACATACGCCAGTGCTCACTTAACGATGCTTCAGTTCGGCTACATCAGCAAGAAGGGCCTGATGGTGCAGGGCAGTGACTGCAGCCCAGTTTACGATGCCTCAGCTAAAATTCAGCTACATCAGCAGGGAGGGCCTGATTGTGCAGCTGTAGGGCAGAGACAGCAGCCGAGGGCTTAAGGGAGCCCCAGGGAGCATTCAGGTGGACAGCTAGCGGCCCTGAGCACACACCAGCATTTCCTATAGGACACTACAGCGACAAAACAGACACCGCACGGCCTGTAGCCAAGGGGGCCTGGGGTAGCAAGCCCTGCTGCTTGGGCCACTGAACGCAGGCCGGTCCAGGTCTGGTCACCTTTAGCCCAGTGGTGGCCTCCGGACAAAAGAATCCCACAGGTGGTTGGGCGTGCATTTACATTGCGTAGGAAGTCATAAGTGCCTACTACTTGGTATATTCTTCTCGTTCATGAGACCTTTTTTTTATATCAAATTGTCATGAGACATTGCTTGCAAAATATAAGCTGGCATCAAGATATAAGCTGGAATCAAAATCCAGGCTTCGAAGATTCCCCCTTCCTCACCTGCACTGCCTCCAGCTGTGCCTCCAAGGCTTCCAATACGTGTTGCGTCCATAGGCTGCTACACGCCGCAGGTCCAGAGTCCACTGCAGCAGAAGCACGATCATCAGCATTGTCATGAACAACGTCCCCAGCAGCAGCATGAGAAGCATGATCAGCAGCACCAGCAGCACCAGCAGCAGCAGTGCCATGAACCACATCATCGGGAGAATCATAAGCAGAAGCAGCAGAAGCAGTGACATGGGTAGCAGCAGCAGCATTATCATCAGGAGCAGCAGCAGCAGCAGCAGCAGCAGCAGGAGTACAAACAGCAACAGCAGCAGGGACGTCAGTGGTTGTGAAGGGGGAAGTGGTTATAATTTTGCACGCTAGTGTTGGCTGGGCAGCTGGGTGGCCGTCAGACCTCTACCAAAAAAGGACGGATGCATGGGAGCTGCAATTTGTTCCCCTGCCCCTGGTGTCTCTTTTACAGAGCCCCACCGGCCCCTGGGTCCAATGAAATAGCGACAGGTGATGCACACACTCTCCCATACCCTCCCCCCCCCCCCTGCCCCCCCCACCCCTCCTCCCATACCCCTCCCACACACTCTCTCACCCCTCCTCCCATACCCCCCCCCCTCCCCCCCCCCCCCCCCCTCCTCCCATACCCCCCCCCTTCCCCTCCCACCCCTCCTCCCATACCCTCCCCCCCCTGCCCCCTCCACCCCTCCTCCCATACCCTCCCCCCCCTGCCCCCTCCTCCCATACCCCCCCCCCTTCCCCTCCCACCCCTCCTCCCATACCCCCCCCCCTTCCCCTCCCACCCCTCCTCCCATACCCTCCTCCCCCTGCCCCCTCCCACCCCTCCTCCCATACTCCTAACACACACCCTCTCACCCCTCCTCCCATACCCCCCCCCCCCTTCCCCTCCCACCCCTCCTCCCATACCCTCCTCCCCCTGCCCCCTCCCACCCCTTCTCCCATACCCCTCCCACACACCCTCTCACCCCTCCTCCCATACCCCCTCCCACACATCCTTCCTCACCCTCATACCCACACCCCTCCTCCTACGCCCCCCCATACCCCCTCCCATGCACTCTCTCACCCCTCCACCCATATCCCCTCCCAAGCATCCTCTCACCCTCCTCCCTCACCCCTCCTCCCTCACCCCTCCTCCCTCACCCCCTCCCACTCACCCTCCCTCACCCTCCTCCCCTCATACCCCACCTCACACCTCTTCCTACGCCCCACCCCCCCATACCCCGGCCCTCTCTGTCTGTCTCTGCTCTTCGTACCTCTTTGCACCTCAGCTGTCGCTTGCTGCTGCCCGCTGCCCGCTGCCACCCAGTGCGTATACAGGATGCGCACCAGCCAGGCAGCGCGGGAAGCGGGGACCTGGCAGTGCCAAAGGGCTTGGAGCAGCACATGCCTGGGATCCAGTAAGGGGGGGCGTGCAACGTTGTTTCATATTTGTTGACTTCCTTGCAAGGAACCAGGGGTGTGGAAAAGTATGACTGGCTGGGAAAAGTGTGGGCGTGAGACCGAGGCCAGCGTACCTTTGTTAGAAATACCCCTCGGCCCTGCAGTAGGCAGGGCCAGAGGATTGCCAGAGGGCCTGGAGCAACGTATGTCTGGGAGCCATTAAGGGAGCAGCGTGCCTTGTTTAAAAAGTATACCCTAAACTAGGGTGCTTATAGCAGCAAATGCTTGAGATCAAAGGGAGGGGGGACTTGCCTTTGGTTTTGGTTTAATTTTAATAGCCTCATATAATAAATAACACAATTAAACTCATGAGGACGTTGAGTTTGGGAGGTAGGGGGCACGCAGAGTCGACAGGGGCTTCCAAGGGGGGGTGAGGGATGTGGGGATTCAGTGGGAGGGCAGGCTGAGTTGAGCAATAAGGGATTTCAGTGGGGTGGCAGGCTGACTGACTGAGTTAGAGTACACTTTCAGGAAGGGGTGCTATCGAGCTGTTTTCTTAGCGGGGCAAGCCAAGTTGCGGGAAAATTCCAGTGGTGGGAGATCCCATGGGGGTGGCGGGGTCCCAAGGGGGATCCCAGGGGGGGGGCAAGAGATTTCAATGGTGGACAGGTCGTATTTGGGTCCAATTCCAGGGTGGGATCACGGCTGCATTCACGCAAGCAAAGTGGACTAGCCTCACATTGAACAGTTGCATGTGCATCCCTGTATAACGTATCGTATAACGTATAGGCCTCATTCATCACGGAGCCACAGGGATGAGAAGCTCCATATACTATACTATTCCCCCCATACATTTTTTTCCTTTTTCCTTAGGCTCAACAGTTATGAGCACATGGCAAATGCTGCAAGCAAACGCATGAACACATGACAGCGCGCCCAGAGGATGCTCATGCCCATTTGGAGGCCTCCCTGACCTATCTCCGCCCACCTGCCCACAAACAAAAAAACGTCAGTGTCATCCCATGATGTAACAGGCTGTGAGTATCCATCGGTGCACTCCCTGCTCTGTCCACCTGCGCCTACCCGGCGGCTGCCACCCACCTGCTGGCAAAATACGGCAGTGTCGTGCCCAGGTGTGCCAGGCTGTGACCTCCCCCTGAGGCCAGCTCGTGCAGCCAGGCGACGCAGGCAGTGTCGTCCGATGAAGCCGGTTGCAGCGCGGGCAACATGCGGCAGGAGGCCTTGCTGGGCTTCTGGCCTTCGAGAGGGTCAGCTGCCGCCTGTCTCTTCCGGCCTGCGACACCCCTGAGAAGCTGGAGAACACCCTGCAGGCATGTAGGTAGAATCATCAAGTCGACCGGGTGCGACGGGATTGTACTGCTCGTTCCGTCCTCCTGGCCTAGGGCAGCGCCAGAGGCCTTCCTTAGTAAAAAGCTGACGAAGTCTCTTCAGCTTTGTTGCCCGGAGCTTGATCAGATCAAAGACGGAGGGTGTGCGCCAAGATAGAAATACGCAATATGCGACGTGTGCATGTTAAGTGTTACATGTGCAAGTATGTGGCATATTGCAAGTGCATGCATGTGGCATGTGGCATGCATGTGGCATGACGCGTCTTGAGGAATACGGGAACGCAGTGAACAGATTGGCGCCTGATGTATGCATGGTAGTGAGGTCTTCGAAGCCTGCACTATAGACCTGGTGCTCGCCTCCGCCTCCGCACTCGCCTGACGCAGTTTTCGGCTGATGGCCCGCTGCATGTCTCCTGCGCTAGCCTCGCCGCCATCCCGGCGGTCCTCAGCTGCGGCTGTGGCTGCCTGCCTCAGAAGGACCGGCAAGACCGACTCGTGCTCATTGGATTCTGATATGCCCAGGTCAGTGGCAGTGTCCTTGTAACCAATGCGAATGGCATCGCGCGTGAGAGTGTCCTCGGGGCAGCCCTGCATGGGAGCCAGAGGGCACATGGCTATGATGCATGCAAATATGAACACATCCGTGTTGAATGCCGTGAATGGATGCTGCATTGCGTGTACAGGGACCTCCGTTGTCCGTTTGTATCGCCCATGCCGATAGCAAGAAGGTATTTCGAGCGATTCGGATAATTTAAAACATTGCTGCTGCGCGCAGCAATCATTTCCGTAATTTGATTGAGTCTAATCTTAACTGTCACCCACCGCGACCAGCGGGAAAAAATCTGGAGCTCCCAGGGCCGAAGACAGCGGTTTCTGTGTGCATGACAGCTGATATGGCACCAGACTGGGACCTAAGCCCTGCATCTTGCCGGCGAGATGAGAGACTGGCGAGGAAGGGCAAACTCTTATCAAAAAGTGTGCAATGAAGTATGAACCTGGATCTCGGAGTTGGGTTGCACACTGGCACTATCAGCGTCAGAGATCTCTAATCAGCATCTAGGATCAGCATCTGGAATTCTGGATTAAGGAGAGAGGGATGCAAGCAGCGAAGTGGACTCTTCTTAACAAAAGTAGCAGTGAATCACTGCAGTAAACGCAGCATCTTAGAACAAGGGAGAAGGATCCCTCAGGCCCTCAGGGGTCACATGCAAAGGCAGGGGCGTGCGGCAGGCCGGCAGCATGAGCAGGTTGGCAGGTTTGGCACGTCACTGACCAGCATTTTGTTTGCATGCATGTGCAAACAATGGATATCATACAGGGTGGACTTACGCCGGGATTCCTACCAGGAGGTGGCCTATTCACAAATTGCATGTACCGGTATCCGCAAACGTGTCAATATCTCTTTGCACCGTCCCTAGTTAGATCTGTGTCGCAGTGTTTACTTTTTTCTTGAATTACGCAGGCGTCCAGCCCTAGGGCAGGAACATGGAAACCGGCGGAATGTTGGCCACTAGTGTTGTACCACTAGACCATTTCCCCATTTCCCTGTTCCTTGCATTAGAGGTATCAAGCAGGGCTGCCCTCTCAGCCCCCTGATCTTCAGCCTGTACATCAGCTACCTGCCGCATATCATAGCAGCCAATGCTCAGAGGGCATTGCGCCGGAGGCGGGGCCACGACTCAGGTGCCTTTTATATGCGGACAATCTCTCCCTGCTAACCAGGAGCCCGGCAGGGCTGCAGCGCATGCTCGATGCCCTGCATGGACATGCGACAGTTAAACAGCTCCAGGTCAACGTCAGCGAGACTGAGATCTTTGAGGCCGGCAGCCGCTTAGCAGTTCAGCGCCGGCAACCAGCCCCTACCTGCGTGTGCAGCCCAGATAGGACAGTGCTGAAGCATGTCCAAGAATTCAAATTCGTGGGCATCATTCAGCACAAGAGCGACAGCATGCAGAAGGCCATGCAATGTAGAGAGGTGCCTCTGGCTACCGCGCTACACCGTGTCCACCGCATGGCCGCCAAGGTGCGTTTGAGGCATCATCTACCTACACGCATCCAGTTGGCGTCAGTCTATGCTGCGCCTGCGGTCAACTATGATGATGCGGTGTGAGCCATAGGTCACCAAAAGCCGCGGCACTGCCTCAGGAGCAGGATGCAGTCAAGCTTGCTTCTGCACCTGCGCCAGGCTGCGGGGCAACCGGCATCCGCCGCCAGCTGGGGGGCATGAGGGAGCTGCAGATCCACCCCTTACAACGAGGTTGGTGGCAGCACGTACTCAGTTTCTACAACGCAGGTGTAGCACCAGCAGTACAGCAAGCCGGCCCCCTTATGGCGACTGCCATGGCGGCCGACAATCCCGACATGCAGCGTGCTGTTACACAGAGCATCGAAGGGCGCAGCTGGTGTAGGGAATTTCGTATTGCCTTGGAAGACCTGGAGCAGGGAGTAGCCATCACCAAACTGAGTGAGACAGCGACTGGTCAACAGCCTCTACCTGTAACTGACGTGCTGGCACTAGTAGGCGCAGCCTACGAGCGGGCGCAGGTAGAGTTCACTGGCCTAGGGGATCCCAGAGACCCAGCCATGGAGCATAGGTCTGCGCCAGGTTTTAGCCAACGGCGGGCGCTTATGATGGCGCAGACAAGGAGCCGCACCAGCAACAGGGAGTGTGCTTGTGCGCACACAAACTTAAGACTGTAGCTCGGCGCAATCAGCACAGTCGACACTAGGGGCAGGCGCAGCGGTCAACAGTGTGACGCACGTTGCTGCCAGCGATGTTGGGCAAGGGGAGACGGTGAGCTTCTGGAGGACGCATTACATGCTTGCTTCCAATGCCCCAGCGTGCAAGATCACCTTGTGGAGCGGGGATGAGCAGGCCCCCCAAACGATGATACAGACTTCCACGCTTTGTACCAGGGTAGGCTAGGGTGGGATGCCCTGACTTTTATGCATGATGTGGTAGCTTTCGTCGAGGCTTAGTCGTTTCAGACGCTGGGGCATTGCTGGGGCTTCCTTTCCTTTTAATCCCCCCCCCCCCAGCCATTTGTGTGTCCCTGCACTATATTCCCTTTTTTCCGCTTTCCAGGTTTTCCTGACCAACTGCCTTTTTTTCTCTTTGTTAAGGGCTAGGATCTGGACAGGCTGGGGATTCTTCAGACTTTCTTTACCTCGGGGGCAAGTTGTTTCTCTTTTTTCCATCTGTTCCTTTCCTTTCTCCCCTAGCCTTCAGATTATATTCCTCCCGACCAAACAGTCGGGCGCCCACACAGCCGAGCTTTATTAGCATGGCCCAGAGGTGCAATGTCATTGGAATAATGGCGGGTATCATGCACGGTGCATGAGCTGAATCATGTGCCTATTGATTTGCGGAGGCCAGCAACTGTAACCCCCTTTCATACGATGGATAATGGATTGAACATCTTGGCGGCTTCCCAATCACTCCTTCGGCGACAACGAGATATCCTTGCCTTACAAGCCCATTGGGCACATGGTGACCCAAACCCTAAACCATTCAGAAGTTTCCAACATTTTGTAGGTCTTACTTTAAATGTACCTTTCCGGCCTCTCTTTTGGTCCTTTGTTGTTGTTGTTGTTGCTTGCCCCCTTTTTAGTTTCTTCTCTTCTCCCTTCTGATCAGTGGGGCGCCCTCGCGGCCAAGCAGGGGTGGGATACGCTTGCTTTTGTGGAATTTTCTTTTCTTAGAGGCTTTGTTGAGGGCTAGTCTCTAGTGGAACTCAGGTGTTGGACTTGGTCTTCTTTGCCTTCCCGGCCTCTCCTTTTGTTCCTTTCCCCCTCTCTTCCTTTCAGTTCCTTCTTTACTCCCTTCTGAACAGTTGGGCGCCCACGCGGCCGGGCTTTGAGCGGGCCCAGAGTTGTATGTAACGTTATTAACTTAAAATGTATAGGATGGTCTTGAGGTGAGAACTTTTTAACGACTTTTTATGGTGATAGAAATTGGAATATGGTGTGGTGGTGTACCCCCTGGGTGCAACATGAGGCGGGTATCATGCACGTTGAACCTTGATGGCGTTGGAAATTGAATTGGGCAGCCTTTTAGTGACTCCTTGCAAGCCTGCCCCCGAGTCAAATTACCTTTTTGGTATTACATCCAGTGTTGGGACATTTACTGTTGCGGTGTAATTACGGTCTTACCTTACGGCGTAAATTACGGTGTAAATTACACTCAATTCCTGTTACGGTGCAATTTCGGTGTTTCTCTTACATGTAATTTACACTCGGAAATCACGGCATACACAGTAAAACCGTAAATTTCTGCACCTGGAAAATTTCAAATTGCATAAGTTCCCCCCCAACCAAACACACCAATTACTAGCTTGAGTCTACTTGGTCTACAGCTCTCCTCCTCCTCCTCCTCCCCCTCCTCCTCTGAGTCATTGTCCTCCGAGTCCCACTCGTCTGCGTGCCCCTCCTCTTCCTCCTCTTCCACAGCTGCGGGCTGGGCTGCCGCACTCCTAGGCCTCTTCCTTCCAAGCTCGGGCTTTCTGATCTCAAGCACCTGAATGGAACAAGGGGAGATTCAAGTCTCTGGTTCACTGTGAGTCTTCGCCACAAGCATTAACAAATTATATCTAGCTGCAGTTTAGCTGAATTGTAGCTGGACAACACGATCAATCTAGGTGAGCTACATGGCATAATCACACTGCACCCACCTCTGGCATGCTGTCATCCCGCTTGTTGGTGGTGATCCTGGTCAGCGCCTCCCGCTCATCCATGGCGTCCATCATCTCCATCTAGTCGTTCTCCGTCGGTTTTGCAGACGCTTGGCAGTATGAACTGCCATTCACACTCGGATCCATACTCTTACACTTGGGCACCGTAAAATAATTTAGCCTCTTACGGTCAATTTACAGTTTCGGTGTAAAAACACCGTATTACGTTACACTCAAATCGTCTTACGGTGAAATGTCCCAACATAAACTGATATTATTTGTCATGTACTGGTAGGCCCCGACCCCTGGTGGTAAAGCCTCGCTTGGCTACACAAAACATCCCAAACTTAACAAACTTCACGTCCCTGGCGCATGCTTCATGCCCTGCATGAGTATGCAGCAGATAAACAGCTTCAGGTCAAGACAGAGATCATGGAGTTTGGCATCCGCTTAGCAGCGCGGCGCCGAAAGGGAGCCCATGTGTGCGTGTACGGCCCTGGCGCCGCGCTGAAGCGTATCCAAGAATTCTAGTTCTTGGGCACTATTCAGCACCAAAGCGGCAGCTTGAAGAGGGCCATGCAAGTAGAGAAGCGCCTTTGGATGCCGCGCTGCACCGCATGGCCGCCAAGGTGTGCTTAAGGCATCATCTATTAACACGCATCAGCTTGGCAGCTGTTTACGCATCGCCTGCAGCCAACTACGGCGACGTGGGGTGGGCCACCAGCCTCCTCCGCCCGCGGCAATGTTACCACAACAGATGCAGTCCAGCCTGCTTCAGCACTTGCGCCCGACCGCGGGGCTACCCGCATCAGCCGCCAGCTGGGGGGTCCTGAGTGAGCTGCAGATCCAGCGAGACTGGTGAAGTGAAGTTTTTAAGTTTTTACAGTCCAACAGAGCATCACACTTGATGCATGGGTCATGTGCCCGTAAACCCGGTACAGGCACTTGATACACTAGGACAGAAAGCGAAAACCAGTGACCCCCCTGGGCAAGCAACTAGCACACAACCACGACAGTGGCGTGGGAATGAACCCCATAGTGCAGAAGATAAGCCCCAGCCATAAAACATGACGTGGGTGCAAAAGAGTTCGATTGAGCACCGCCTAGAGAGTTAAGGGGGAGACAGGATTTTCGGCAAAGTTTTGAGATGATTTCCTCTTTTCATCATACACTGAAAGATAAAACAACAAAATTTCTTCCAGAACACATATGCAGAACCCGCTGCATTTAGTTTGCCCCACACTCCATTTGCGTACTGTTTCATGGCCTCATCCTCGTGGAAATTATGGAAAGTAAGGTTAAACTGAAAACGAAGGTCTGTATAGAACGGGCAGTAAATCATTTGAAGCTCATCCTCCCGACATTTAAGATTGCAACATCTACAAATCCTCTCGCTACGAGGCACACAGGGTTTCTCATAGCAACCCGTCTCAACATTCAGCCAATGCGACCCCATATGATACCGGGCTACAGCGAAAATAATATTAGGCTTACCTATATCCTCCGCGTGGACCCATATCCTCCGCTTCGGCAATGCAGTGGTGGCACCGGCAGCACAGCAAGACAGCCCTCTAATGGCTGAGGCCGTGGCAGCAGATATGCAGCTGGCAGTCAGCCAGGGCACTGGAGGACGCACCTGGTGCTCTGATCTGCTGCATGCACGGGCGAAGCTGGAGCGGGGCTCACCTCCAGCAGATCTACCCTGCCGCATATAGGATATCTCACACATGCGACCCTTTCCCTGAAGTCCAGCGGAACACCAGGTTTACAGCATATGATGATATGTCTGAAGTGCCAGGAGCCAGCATACCAGTTTCAGCACTGAGACAAACTAGGACAGCACAAGAATCCAGGGCTCCGGCTCCCCATCCCCCTGGGCTTCCTACTATACACGGTGTGGCGCAGGTTCAGAACGGTGCATACTAAACATGTGGCAGGGCCCAGAGGTGTAACGTCATTACCTAAATATGTGGCGCAGGTAAGAAGTCCATAAGTCAGGGCATAAGCCCCTAAAAAAAGTTAAACGTGGGCAAACAGGAAACCACCACCCACCGCCCCCACATCTGTATCAGATTAGTTGTTCTCAACCGAGTACATCTGGAGTGCAACATATCGCGCCAAGTCTTCAGCTTCACACAACAAGACTGAGAGAGGTATCCGGCGCATGAGACCCCGATATTCTTTATATTTTCTTTTTAGTCCCATGCACCAGCATGATGCATCCCAGGACTGAGCTTATTCACTATTACAGCAAAGACGTGACACATTGGCCAGCATGTCAACTGTCCAGACCAGGTGCTTCACACAGCCAATGAAGAGTGACTGACCGCTTCTCTCCCCCTTCTGTCCCACAATGCCGACCAGCCGACCTGCTCTCCTGACTCAGCATGACATGGCCTCATCAAATCAGAGCAAGCCCGGCATGGCTCTTGGATAATCACGAGCTGCATGCCCAATCACAGGGTGGCATGAAGCTGGGGATACTGCCAGGGGCAGAAGCCCCTTCCATCCACCTCTGTCTTGGTGCAGTCGGCTTGGCGCTCTGGCTGCGCGGGGTAGGCGCCGTTCCACTCCCAGAAGGGAACCTACAACAAAGTGGGGGCCGGAGACACAGCAAAGGTTATGTCAGGGTGGTTCAGGTGGGCGCGGTTCCACTCCCCAAAGGCCTGTTGCAACCTCCTAGCGAGGAGGGGAGAGACAGGGACAACTAATCAACCAACTATATCAGCCAGAGGGGGACAGGGGAGACACCTCGGCCTGGCCAACGAAAGCCAGCAGGGCCCATAACTCCATAGATATGGGCTTGGTGACAAGATGCAGTCATGGAGAGAGATCACAAGTGTTCATCCAGTGTCAATAGAGTGCTAAGCCATAATTTCAGTGCACACAGGCCAGATTCGGCAGGCTGCTGGGCACTGGGCAGCCATCACTGGAGACCACACTTGACCACTAGGGACCACACCTGACCTTAAGCTACGGTGGCCAAAACAAAAAGGCTTGCTGCACCAGGTCACAACCGCCATACGCCGGTATGTACCTGAAGCGTACCAGCAGACCAAGCTCCCCCTAAGATAAACAGTGGCACTCGCACCTTGGAGAGGTCCAGCTCGCCGTCCAGCAGAACAGGTGCCTCCACCTTCCTGAACCAGCAGGGCACCCAGCTGTCGCCGGCCCGCTCCCGCTCGCGCTTCTCCGCACGCTGCATCTCCTCCAGCCGATGCTTCTCAGAGCCGGCGCTGTTGGTCTCCCCGGCATACAGGGCGGAGCGGTCCGGACGGCGCCTGGGGGTGGAGGGGTGAGGAGTACTGTTCATCGCAGGGGAACTGCCAGATACAAATCAGCCACATCACGGCCTACCGTCATGTAAACCATTCCACTAAGCCCTGCTGCCTGGGCCACCTGCCCTATGCCAGTCTACATTTGGGCCCCCATCGGCTGTCAGCGGCGGCCCCCTAGCTGCCTCTTAAAGGGAGTGGCCTGTTGCACCTTGCTAGAACCAGTACTCGTGGGGCCCATGCCGAATTCACCTATGCCACAAAAGAGACCCAAGAGAGACCCACCGCGAGTCCGAGGGTAGCGGCACCCTTATCCCTTCACAGCCATTGAGCTTGTGGGCAAAGCGGGTGAAGCTGTAGTAGTCACCCTTTGGCCTCTCATCGCCAGTCCACATGCGGGTGGGCTGCTGGCCCTCAGCAGCGTTGCCGGTGTCATCACAAGGCACCATGTCGCAGAACGAGTTCCACTTGCCAGACAGCTTGATCCTCTTCACACCAGCTGCAGGGTTAAGTGACCAGGGTTCAGGATTTAGTGACGGGGGTTCAGGATTTAGTGACGGGGGTTCAGGATTTAGTGACCAGGGTTCAGATTTGTTGAGCACTACCGTGGTCATCACAAGGCACCATGTCGCAGACAGATTTCCAATGGCCAGGCATTGTGATATTCTTGACACGGGCTGTAGGGTTTAGTGAGTAGGGTTTAGGTTTGTTGAGTGTCGCCATGTGATGTTCGTGATTTTTTTTTTAGTCTAGCAGAGCATCCCATTTGAAGTACCGTACCGTCAGTCTCAGTTGGTGTCACTTACGGTTTCATAAATTGAAACCACTGCTGACAATCGTATTTAAGCTTCAAATAGGCCGAACCAACCCGTGACAATCGCAAAAAATAAGCTTTTGTACGAAAAAGTGTGAAATTGGCGTTTTGCCGCGTTTAGCAGCCTGTCTTTACGCATCGCTTGTTGCCATTGGTATGAGTGATATTATAAACGTTTCCCTTGCCGGCAAGGGGCGGCATGGTCTCTTGGTCGGCAAGCATATGAAAATAGCGTCGTTTTTCTCACCGGGTTATCAGCAAGCGCAAAGGGAATTGAGGGATAGGAGGCTGAAGTTAGCGGCAGCAGCAGAAGCAGCAGCAGCATATGCGGCGCGGTACCTCGGCTTCAATTCGGATGGGGAGCCACATTGGGAGGACCCTGTTGATGACCTCAGGGCTCAGCAGGAGCAAGAGAAGCTGTAGATCTGACGCCTTTATTGTGTTATACCGAACTTCAGTTGCTCAGATGACGAAATAGGTTGTTTAGGTTTGCTAGGGGAAGCACCTGAGCTTCCTTCTGGGCCCTTTCTAGCTGAAACCAAATTTTTGAGTGCTTTCCAGCGAGAGACCAATTTTGTTTAATTTTTTTCTGGACAACCATCTCGTGACAATCAATAGCGTTATTTACGTTTTTGAAATGAAACCAAAAGCAAAAACAACCAACTGAGACTGACGGTACGGTATGTGCCTATAAACGGTACAGGCACTAAATACGCTAGGACAGCGAGCGAAGACCAGTGCGTGGAACCAAGGTCATCACAGGGCACCATGTTGCAGAAACAATTCCACGGGCCAGGCAGTGTGATCTTCTTGGCGCAGGTTGCATCGTCACCAACGTGGTTCAGCAATTAGGGTGCTTCCCAAAGCGGTAGGTACGCAGTGTGATTGGCTGTTTATTTGCTTCGCATATTGTCAGAGCCCGCATCGTCTTGCAGCGCCATCAAGTCCTATGTGCATGCTGGCACCCTATGGCATGTCAAGATATCTGCTAGGGGGCGTACAGGGTATTAACCATGATGGTGGCAAGTCTGCCTGTGACCCAATCAGCGATCGAGACTTGAGGCTGATGCTGGTTGCTGAACGGTGGCCGTATAGGAGCGCGAGGCGGCCCAAGCTTGTAATGATCCATCAGCACGAGACAGCTATGACGGGAAAATTTCAAATATGCAATTTTTGTTTTACAAACCTAGCTCTGCCATACTTGGAAAATAAAATACTCCAGGGCCTTGACACACTGGCCCCTCCTCTCTTCCAATGGGCTACCACTGGAGTCAATCTATAGGTAGCGATGAAAGCACACACCTCCATCGACAACAAAACTGGTGAACTCGTGGGATGCATAGGATGCATGGTATGCATGGTATGCATGCATCCTGGACGACAAGGAAGACGGAGACCAAGTGGCGGCCCCCAGGTGGCGGCCACAGCGGGCCATCCTCAGGTTGTCAAGTTCAGCACGCACTTCACATATGGTATGCATCGATACATGCACGCACCCTTATCGGCAACAAAGCCAGAGAACTCATGGCGGCCGTAGCCGAACCAGCCGCAGGGCGTGAAGTTCAGGACGCACTTCATGCCGGATTTGGGGCAGGCGAGCGTGAGCGGGCCAAACGCATCCACCCACGTGCGGCCGATGACGATGTTGTGCACCATGACGTTGGGAGGCACGAGGGTGTACACCTCATTGTGCCCACGGAGGGTAATGCGAGTTCGGCCTGCGGTGTGGGCCGAGATCACAAGGGCATATGCAGGTTCAGACTGGGGTGAAGGGCCGCAATGACATGTTTACAGACGCCAACACGAGGCATGAACATGGCCATTTTCTAGCAAAAGTTCCCAGGCTAGGGTTAAGGGTTAAGGGTTTATTAAGCGTCCAGCAGCAGCCTCGGATTTCCCACGAACGTGATGGCTTTCTGATTTTGGGCTCAAGTTTCACCGTAGATTTGGACAATATCAGAGCAAAAGACATGCCTCCGACAGAGGTGATCCTAGCCTGTTCATGCAAGAGGGGAATGAGTGGCACACACATTTTTTGTCCAACCTGCTTCAGCTACAATTCAGCTACATCACCGCCTACGGCCGGGGTGGTCTGGTGCAGCAAGCCCTGCTACTTGAGCCACCTGCCGATGGCCGGTCAAGCTTTGGTCCCCCAAATTTGGTCGGGTGAACACTGCACACAAGCAAAAATGCCTTTTCAAACGCCAGCACCCTCTCCGACTCTCATCAAAGCTGCCTGTCGCCTCACCTAGAGGAAACACCTCGAGGGAGTTCCCCAGGAACCGCGTCGTGGGGGCAGAGACAAGGTCGTACTGGAAGTTGGAGTTCTCGGCATGGGCCGCGCAGATGGGAGGATGGTGGCTTACCTGCGCATGGGGTAAGAAAATCGAGTTCGGACTTTTACCCTTATCTGCATGCGCGGCTGGTGGCTCACAAGGTGGCTCACATGGGAGGCTGGTGGCCCTCCTGCAAATGACGAGGAGGTGGCCACAGAGATGACTTTGGCGTGCATGCACTAGCTCAATCCTTCACGACTCAGTTCAGCTACAATTCAGCCACCTCGCGGCCTACGACCGGAGGCCCCCCTGTGCGGCCAGCTGTAACGTCATTCCTAGTGTAGTCTTCACCTGCTTAGCCAGGTGCCAAAACACATTGCCAACATCCGGCATTCAAGCTTAAAATCCAAGGGTTAGGGCTCAGAGAGGAACATCGATTTTGTTCCAGCTGTGGCTGGTCAAATGCTTGTTTGGCCATCACCTGCTCAGCCAGATATCGTACACCGTTGCCGACGTCCAGCTCAAAGGTCTCTCCAAGGATGGGGTTGAATGGCTTCCAGGGGCGCTCCGAAGCGCCGAAAGGGGTCACGCAGTATGCCGCCACCCAAGCAAACCTATCAGCATGGGGGCATGACATTGGGAAACCCTGTAAATCATGTCGTCAGAATGGTGTTAAATGAACTCCAGGCATGCTCAGAAGCGTCACCCAATCAAATGTGTTAGTGCAGCGGACGGCAGGGGAAAATTGTCTCCGCCTTGGATGCGCGCCTTGCAGAGGTGTGCGCCATAGGGTTTGCGCGGTACAAGGCTTGCGCCATGAGCAGGTTAGAGCCATGCAGGGGTATGCGCTTAGCAGGGGTTTCCAAGCATGGTTGAATAGCTGGCAGGCATGGCATCAGCTCCATGCCGACGCACCTCTCATGCGGGTCGCTGCATGAGTTGGCCTTGTCTAGGAGCTCGGTGTACTCCATGATTTCGGCGGCCTTTTGCAGGATGGTGAAAGGCTCCATGATCCAGACAGGCACGCTGAGGAGTGAGGTCACGTCCATTCCGATATATTGCTGGAACTGCTTGGTGCCCCAAGCTTGCTTGCGCTCCTGCGAGGTGAGGAACCGGCGCCACGTCATACGCGGCGTCTGTTTAGCTGCGACTAGCATGGCGCGTGTGGCGCTATGCGCTGCAGTCGCGTTGAAAATTGTCCCACTTTTTCAAACCTGCAAGCTGTTGAGAACTCTCAAACGCGTACCTCTTTGTTCAAGCCCTCGTCGACAGCCTTCTTCTCCGCTCCCTTGTGAGCGGACTCGGCATCTGGGTCTACAACCTCCAAATCCTCCCAGCCAAGGAATGAGTTGATCGTGTCGGCCGCATATGACACGATGCTTCCACCCAAACTGTAGATGGAGCCGAACAATGTGTTCGAACTTACTGCAGGCTGGTCAGCCATGATAAATCCTGGTTGTAATCCAGCCCAGGGGAATTTTCAAATCTGAGTTTATGGATTTTCAGCTCAGGACACCGAAGGCAAGTACGGGCGTTTGTAAACCCTCCAAATTTCCCTCCTGTGAGAAAGACGTATTCATTTTCCTCATTCTCTTGACGCATTCAACCTCCGCTACTGGTTACTGACGTCATAAACAAGCACACCGCAGCTATAATTTTTATGAGGGGTCGGCTTAAGAATTAATGCACCATTCACCAGGTGAGGCCGAGAGAGGGCAGGGAATGTACTCGGATGAGGGTCTAACTGAGCCCCTGGACTGGGCATCATGGATTTATGCGTGCAAGGGTTTGCATCCCCCTGGTTGCATCCCATGCGCATAAATGACGCATCAGAGGCTTGGCCAAGGCAAGCATGACCGAGGCACATCATTGAACAATCAAACATGATCGGGGATTTGTTTTGATCAGCGCAGCTGCAGGCTGGAGATCAAGGGAAATCCCATCCAAACCTGGTTCTTGGCCCCGAGCATGTTAACATGTCTCTGCTACGATTCAGCCACATCTAGGCCGTGGGAGCTCAGCTCAGCATGCCTTCAAGCTTGGGCTACAGGCCCTAGGCCATTCTAGGTACTGGTCCCCATCACTTAGCCCTATTATCAGCCCCCCAAAGGAAATCTGGTTTGTACTGCAGTAAACAGTGTGACCAACCCAATGGTCAATACACAGGAGCTGGCTCCACCTATACCACCGGATTCATATCGGTAGGGTTTGTATTCCTCCAAAGCGAATTAAATGGTGAAAATATTGCGATCCAATCAGCCTCAGCATGAACACAACCGTTTCAATTTGTTTAAGTAAAATATCAGAGGAAGGATCGAGCAGGCCTGATAACATCAACTAAGACAGCATGGCAGATGTTTTTTGCAGACCAGGTCAGATCACCATAGGGGGCTGACAGCCGTCCAGCAGTGGGCAAATGCCAACCAAGCCTTGTCAGGCCTCCAGATAATGGCCTGTACTAACACAGCTTAATGTTCAAAGCTCTACTTGCTGTTGGCCAGGTTGTAGCTTAACTGTAGCTTAAGCACCTTAACGTAAACAGTGCTGCATGATGCCTGATCCTGATATGTCGAAAGAGAATCTACAGGGTGACATTCTTCGCAACTGTAGTTGTTCAATGCATGCACTCCTTTGCTGTGTTTCTACAAAATCTAGCCCGCAACTTCATGGAGGCAAACGCACAAAGGTAAATCATTTAATATCCACCAAGTGAAGGTGTGCAGTTATCAACAAGCTATATTCAATATTTAGTGGAAGAAAGGTCATGAAGGCTGGTCTAATTGGGAGACCTTCACCCTAAACAGCCCGAGGAGTACATTTAGTTTTGACCGATACGTACGACCAACTAGACAGCAGTGCAGATGCTACAAGCTCATACTGCTGCGAGCTTGCAAATTTAAAGCTTACATGGTACTGCATCCCCGGCAGTACAGCTTCCGTGACAGTACAGCATTTATGACGGTACCCGTACAGATAGTATGGCAGTACAGCCTCTCTGACAGTACCTGAACAGATTCTGTGGCGGAACCGGTACAATGTTGGCTCTCACCCATGAGTCCCCCTACCCCACCCATCTTCAGACGTATCCCGACCCTCTGCACTTTCTGCACCCAATCAGTCCAGCCCCTCTGCAAACTTGACAGTCACGAGGGTTCACAGAGCCACCCATTATATCTCGTTTCTTGGCCGGCGCCTCGATCGCTCCAAGCTCATCACGCGACATCTTCTTTTTCGTTGCTGCCTTGCCATCACCTTCACACACAAAGCACCTGCGGCCAAAGATAATCATGTAAGAAAGGCTGGTTTAAATAGTACAGTTGTGAACTGAGGCAATTCATGCGACGGTGCTGATGGCCAATGGCCTTAACGAAAGAACATTGCAAGATTCCTTACAAGTTAGTGCCAAAAGATCTGTACCTCCTGCTCCATTACCGATCAAGCTAAAATGCATCAAAACATGTAATCCCTTACTAACGATTTGCATAAATCGAGTTCATTTGCCCCGCAAGATTTTTCTCTTACACCCATAGCCTTGACAGGTATTTGCGGTCCCTCAAAAAATACCCTCTCCCCCCCTCCCCCTCCCTCCCCCTTCTTGCCAATAAATACCCCGTAGTTTTACCTGGTTCCCCCATTGCCTTGACAGAGGTCGCACACCACAGGGTCCTTCTGCAGTCCCGCAACAAGCGCCGCCCCTATTGTTCCAATCACAGCTCCTCCCACCAGAAAATCCTGTGGAGCAGTCATGGGGGGAAGCAACGAACTATTTATTTGACAATGCTTCAGCCTCCATTCGGATGCATAACACATATGACATAACAGACGGGAAGCATAACAGCAGTAAGGTGCCTGACGCTAGGACCATTGACTGTAGGTCAACATCAAGGTTTTGGCACTTCTCGGACCAGTGGTGGCCGCACAGCGGCCTATGAAAGATGGTCTGGTGTGCTCGCAAGTCAACACTGCAATCATTTTCATGTCCATGACAGGGGGACGCCAGTCAGTGCAATCAGGTACTGGGGAGGCACAGCAATAAACTTGATATTTTCACGTGACATTATGTTGGACAGTAAATACTTCAGTCCTCCCTCAGCATGGACTAGATAGGGACAGGGTCCCTGAACACTACCATCCATCCAGCATGGATGCATCATGCCCTGTCTTTCAGATGGCCCACTTTGTAACAAATACAATGATACGGATAGAGATCTCCAAATGCACGAAAATCAAAACAGAGAGATATGCATGCTGCAAGTACCATATGCTGGTACGACTGTTGTGAATGAGGAGGAAAGAGTACAGCATGTCCTCTATACATCAGAGCAGCTTCCCGTTAGCTGTCGTTAGCTGCGCTGGATCAGTAGACACTGCTGATACCTATGGATTCTGTCATAACCTTCGCTGACCTTTACTTCTAAAAGTCAGGGTTTTGGTTAAATACGGCTGTCAGCCGCGGGTGCCTGGTGCGCAGCAAGTTGCCTTGCCATCGGCTGTTGGCCAATCAGTGTTTGGTCACCATCAACCAAGTGGTGGCTACGCAGTGGCCGTCCGAACGGGGTGAGGTGCACACAGCACAGCTATGAGCCCTGCTGCTGCCCACTCTGATATGTCATGGACCGGGACATGTCATGGCCCTGGTTGCTCCATGCTCCTTTCAGCCATGCATGCGAAGACAGTCTCATCCACAATCTGACACACAAGTCTATGTCAAAATATCCACCTGCACAAAGAAAGGAGATGCCTCCGCAATGCTTCCGATGATTTCGCCTGCCGCGCGAGGTTGAGATTGCGCCTCGGCCCCACTGTGTGGCGCTAGGCTACGCCATCGACGAGTAGAGACGGTTTGCTGGCAAGATAGACACTGGTTAATATTCATTGGAATATTGATGGGATTAGGCGAGGTACTGGCTTGAGGAAAGAAAGGTCCAGGTTGATTGGTTGAACGACTGGTGGTTTCGGAGGCACACTCTTTAGTGGCTGCAGGCTCAAGTGGATTTATAACCGGCCTCCATGGGAGTGCGATTGACAACAGCCGTTTAGCACAAAAGCAAGAATACTTTCATCACCGCATAGCCTTCATATCGACAGCTCCGACGTATTACCAAGGCCTTACGGAGACAATGTCTGTGACGGGTTCCTATTTTCTTAGTTTGAAAAAGGCTTTGGGGTTGATGTGTCAACGCTGAAACAAAAAACAACACACTGCTTCTTCCCTCGATGCCCGTCCTATCCGCGGACACCCACAGATGTGTCCATGGCCCCATGAACAGCATATCGTTCTCAGTTACAGGCTTCAGGAGTGTACTGCAGCCAGGTGGGGTTGCTCTAAGCTCCTGAGTCTGGACCACCCCACCATGCCGCCATTCGCCACCCATGCATGCATAGTTAGGCTTTTCCGCATGGTGGCACACCGACTGAGCACACAGCATTTGGCAGCCCGTCAGCCATGCTACCCATGGCAAAATTTGCCACCCTCCCAGGCTCAGCATGGAGCTTGCGGCAAATGCATGGCGAAGCACCGACTCAGAACAGAGAGCATGGTATTACTTAGCGATGCTGCCCATGGCACCATCTGCTACCCTCCCGTGGCTAGCATGGGACTTGAGGCATGTGCTTGGCGACGCACCGCCTCAGCGCATGGAGCTTGTCAGAAATTCAGCCATGCTGCCGAAATAGCTACTCATCACCCTCCCATTCTCTAGAAGAGAAGTAGCAAGAAGCTTAACAGCATCTCAGCCATGCATCTGTAATGGCCCATGTCTACAGCTGGCAGTGTTAGGACATCGCAATCCTGATATCGTCCTACCCCCTGGGCAAAGAGATTGCATACCGCCTGGTGAAACCTGCCCCTGGTTTTGACCCTGTCCCATACCCTGCCCACTTTCCTGTCCATGCTTCTACCCCTGCCCATATCCAGTCTCCCTCTCCTACTCATGTTGCTGGTGACAGGGTATCGCGTCAGCGCGTCGTTTTTGCCCCGCATGGCACATTCATGGAGGACAGGAAATGTTTGCAAGTGCAAGAGATCTTGAAGGTGCTTGCTGGTGACTTAACTTGAGAGCCTACAGGTGCATAGGAGATAATGGAGATGAGGGGGGCCAGGTGCAGGAGTAGGGTGCGGTGCATGCGGGGTGGGCGATAACGCATTGACACCTGCAGGGGCCTCTGTGCAGGGGGAAGATGAGGCTGCATCGTGCTGGGCTAGATTTCAGCATGGCCCTGAGGTGTAACGTCATTGATTTGCAACTGACAACATTTCTGATGCTCAAGACTGCCTGGTATGCATGGCGAAACAATGGGGTCTACGCCTTGGCCACTATCCGTCAGGGTGAAGAGTCCTATACATGATGACCTTATGCTGAGAACCCAAGGACTATGTCTCCTTTGCTACCTGTCAGATCCCCGGCCGCTGTCCAGTTCCCAGCTGGGGGTCCCATATGCAGTATTTTTGACATTTTTTCACAAGCAGGTGTGCCGCACGTCTTTTTCTCGTCTAAAGGCATGTGCTAGCTTGCTACTGTCTCTCCGAGGTGAATTACTAGGCGTCTTTGCCCACCTGCACCCGTGCTCCCCACTTCGCTCTGGATGCATGTGAGAGAAAGCCACTGCTAACGCCGCACTGACTCCTGCTGTCCCCCAGCCACCTTTTCCACGTCCGCCTCGATTGTGATCTATGGTGCTGTCGAGCTCGGAGCTGTCTGTGCGAATGTTTTGTCAAGAAAGTCCCACCTGCTACGAGTTCCACCTGCAAGGATAGAAGGCAGGGACATATCAAAGATGTCTTCACCATGTGGAACCTCTCATGCATTCGCTAGATAGGTGGGTGCCCTTGGTGCACTGGCATGACAGCAAGGTGCACCCCCACCACCCACATGGGCCAGGCATCAGGATAGACTGAGCTAGGTTGCCGCACTACAAGCTGCCAACCCTAGTTAGACGTGCCCTGCTGCGCTGTGTCCTCGCCCACCCTGCATGCGACCATCCGTCACATCCTTCTTCACCTCTGTCCCTCCCTCCATGATTGATTGCATTGCCAGGTGGTCAGTTGGCATGTCAGCTAGTGGGGCTAGGGGTGGATGGCAAGGGCACAGCAATTTGTATCTTTGCCTCACAAATCTTGGTTCCATCACCTTCCCCATTCTGAAGCGATTACATGCCCGAACGAACCGAACACCTGTCAATCGAAGTGTATGGCATTTCGAACGTCAAAATGATCCGAAGACACACTTTTGCAAGTCCTTATTTCCATCCATGGTATGATCATCAATGATTCGTTCAAGAGGACGGTTCAACAATCTATAGCTATATTAATCATAGCACTGACGACAAACTGATACGTAAAGCTCCGTAAGGCGCCTGCATTCCTAGAATTGATGACTGGGTGAGCCTGGGTTGCTAGTTGTGTCGAAAGATACAGAGATATTCTACCTTCACGACCCTCTTGGCAGTAGTCCTTGGCAGTCTCCTCCCTTCTTCTTCCTATATAGGAAGACGACGCCAAGCAGGCACAGCTGCTGCAGCAGCAGGACCATCTGCAGCAGGAGAACCATCTGTATCAGGGCCCAGTGGCTGGAGGGAAGCTGCAGGAGGCGAAGGAGGGGCAGCAAGCCCAATGGGGGAGGGAGCAGCAGATAGGAAGGGAACAGCAAGCAGTGAAGGAGCAGCAGGTAGCGAGAGAGCAGCTGGAGGAACCAGAGAGAGAGCTGGAGGCAACGAGAGAGCAGCAGTTGACGAGAAAGAGGCATCAGCAGGCAGCAATGGACAGGGAGCAGGGGGCGGAAATTGAGAGGGAGCAGCAGGCAGCAAAGGAGAGGGAGCAGGCAGCGAGGGAGCAGCAGGCAGCAAGGGAGCAGCAGGCAGTAAAGAAGCAGCGGGCAGCAATCGAGAGGGAGCAGGCAGCAAGGGAGCAGCAGGCAGCAATGGTGAGGGAGCAGGCAGCAAGGGAGCAGCAGGCAGCAAGAGAGCAGCAGGCAGCAAGGGAGCAATAGGCAGCAAGGGAGCAGCAGGCAGCAAGGGAGCAGCAGGCAGCAATCGAGAGGGAGCAGGCAGCGAGGGAGCAACAGGCAGCAAGAGAGCAGCAGGCAGCAAGGGAGCAGCAGGCAGCAAGAAAGCTGCAGGCAGCAAGAGAGCAGCAGGCAGTACAAGCGCAAAAGGCAGCAAGAAAGCTGCAGGCAGCAAGAGAACAGCAGGCAGTACAAGCGCAACAGGCGGCAAGAAAGCAGCAGGCAGCAAAGGAGAGGGAGCAGCAGGCAGGAAGGGGGAGGGAGCAGCAAGCAGCGAGGATGGCAGGCTGCAACGCTGTGCAGCTGGAACTTGATTGGAGGCAATCTGCCGGCACACGGGGCAGCTTGCAAGGCAGGGGCCAACAAGCTCCAGGCAACGGTGCGGCGGGGTCCTCACAGCTCACCCGAGAAAACTTCCGGCAGCATGGAGGTAGCTCGCGCAAGGCTTATTCGATGCAGCTGCTGGTCATTTCGCTCAGCGAGCTGACCGCGGATAACTCATGCAGCGGCCCAACCGGCAAGAAAGGGGCGAGCAAGTTGCAGCCACCTCTCAGCAAACCCCCAGGGTTCAATGCCATCCCACTGCGGTGCATACAAGTATATGCAATGGCCGTATATGTGCGTACAAGTATATGTAATGGCAGCGGCAGCTGCAACCGAATTGATCCCCTAATTCTATGCCTCAATTTGCTCATATTGTTTGACTTATTTTTCTTGTAATGGCTGCCGCTCTGCCGTCCCGCTGTGATGAAACACTTAAGAGCTTGATTGTGGACTTCTTGATTTGTTGTGGGAGGGAGATCATTAGGGTGGTGGACTTGAACCTTCACGAACGAGCAAAGAGACGATACATCATGACAGTACGCTTCCTCCACGACGTCTTACCTGTCGCGGCTGGCACACGTATTCCAATGTTGATTTGGTTGGCAGCAGACACCCTTTGTCAGGCCGCTGGGCAGCCACCAATAGGTCGATTGGGACCAAATTTGACGACATGCCTATAACCGGTGGCCCAAGCAGCAGAGCTTGCTGCATCCGTTCCCTTGGCCGTGGGCCCTGACACAACATAATTGTTGCTGAAGCATCCAAAAATATAGACAATTGCCGCGGCGCCTATATCCCAGCCAGTCCATTGACTGGGATAGGTTTTAGTGCATTTAATGGGATAAGTTTGAGTGCATTGACTGTGACTGATCCCCGTAATCAGCTGTCCAGGCCGCTGAACTGAACGTAAGTTTCTGTGTATTCATTGGACGCTGTTTCCCCCCTCAGGTACTGCACCCCTTCGAGGTACCTCATGGACATGCAGCGTCACTCTGAGGCTGAGTACTACGCCGGTGTGGCACAGGTGTGGTGCAAACTTATCTTCAAAAGCTGTGCCTCAGGCGCAGCCCCCCAGTGACGTGTGTGACCCGAAGACGTGTGGCTTGTGCATGGTTGTGCGACGTGGCAATGGACATGGGCTACCGTATGGACCATGCATTGTACACCTGATGCATTGGCCAACAATTGTGCATGCAATGGCTCTTCTGCCTTTTGGACAGGCTGGCTTATGCTGTGTTGGCTGAATGCGGTGTGTGCTGGTGTTGTGTGGGATGTGCATGACGGGTCTGGGTGCAGTGACGGTTTGTGCACATGTGTCTGGCTGCTGCTGATCTGAAAACGGGAGCTGTTGTGACCATGTCTGCCTATCACCTGTCTTTACAGTACTTCTGAGCGAGCCTTGTTTCTAAGGCCTATCTGAGGTGAAACGTCATTGGCATGAGTACCGCACACTTTCCTGAACTTGAGAGCAGTCACTTTCTGGTGTGCGTGTCCATTGTGAGCAGGGACACACATCGTGCATGTAGTACGTATCATTCTGCATGCTTTCATGTGCGGGGACCTGTTGCATTGCAGTAAATGATGCAGCACATGGCCCGTCACATGGCCTTGAGCGTCAACTGCCAACAAGCAAGTGCGTATAACTGATCGAGTGTGCTACTGACAGGCCTGCTTTGTCCACCAGCTAAGCATGGCACCTGTCACTTTGTCAACAAATGAGATTGCATCAACTGCATTCGATGCTTGTACAAGCTGGGTGCCATAATTGATAATGTGCTCACAGCAGTCACAGGTAACGAGTTTGTGCTTAAAGCAAAGCTACACGATGGGGGCCCTACAATGGTCTTTCACATGTTCTGGAGTGTCATCCTGCAAGTTCGAAAACTAGATAGCTGCGGCTGCAGGGATACGGATCACTGCAAGCAGCCCTGCCATCACGGCTAACTTGGAAAACAAGTTTGCGCTGAAAGCTTCGCAGCGCGATGCTCCGTCTCATGCTGTGCAGTACGAATTTTGGTCGGCCAGTTCAAAAATCGACGTGTCCGAGGTAGTGCTTGCCCCACCCCGAGCATACAAATTGAGAACAGACCTGCAAACGACTTGCGCCTAAGACAAAGCGATGGTGTGTGTCACGTACTGGCTAAACTTTTCACCTCAAACCCCTAAAAAAAGCATGTCCACGAAAGTACGGCCCATTCTCTCCACTCCACGCCTTCTCCCAGTACCACTAATTATCTGACCCCCTCCTGGCAGGCCCATCATCAGGCCTCTGAGTACACCCCGGATGGCTCGTGGCTGAAATTCACCGCGGCCACTGGCGGCCCCAACCACCCACCCTACATGCTGGTCCACGGCGTGGACTTTGAAGCTGAGCCGTGGAGCAAGCATTTGGTGGATGTCAAGGGCCAAGGCACAGCAATACTGGTGAAGTTCTGCGAGCCCAGCCCGGGATGTATCGGCCCGGACCGCCCGCCTCCACGCATGTGCAGCGGCCAGATCGCGGGGCGGGGCATCAGCGCGTTGATCAAGGCTGTCGATTCTGGTCAGGTACTCCTTCCTGTTGGTCCATTGATCTTAGCAGCCAGCACTGAAGGATGGTGGCTGCCATGCCAGCCAGCCGGTGGACCACCAGACAAAAAAAAACTGCATGCACCAATGCCTTGATTGCGGACCATCTGCCTCCCCCCAGATCTTTATCTTGGCTGGATTCAGGTGGACCCTACAAGCCCTCTACACAGCATACTGGTACCGGTACCATATATTACCATTTACCTATTGCAATTATTTGTTTATTTCTTTATTTGTTTTCTGGAAATATACACACTCTGTGCTATGCCTTTCTCCTCCCCCCCTCCCCGACTTTGTTCCATGTGCTCGACAGATTCAGACATTGGACTGAGAAGCCTTTCTTTCTTTTATCTATTTCAACCCGTATGCCTGACAGGTACGTACGCTGGGCTACGTAGGCTCCCACCTGCTGGAGTACCGGAGCGCCAATGAGCTCCTGCGGCTCCCCCCAGCACCGGGGACCCCAGCGGCGAAGCTGCTGCACATGGTCGCAGCGCCCCTGGCCGATTCCGCCCGCGCCTCTTTCGGTCAGCCCACGTTTGCCGCGGGCGGGACCGCCTGCCGGCTGACAAAGGGTGATTCCCGATCTGTGCTGCTCAACAGAGCACAGGAGGAAGCTGTACGGGGCCTCAGGGACGGGTTGGACGTCATCCACGGGCCACCTGGGGCTGGTACAGATCTGGTATATATATATATAGGGTACGGATCTGATAGTTTATAGATCTGGTAGATAGTATAGTACAGATCCAGTAGGTGATGGATCTGGTAGCACTCAAAAGGCGGACTTGATATGTCCCATGCATCTGGGTTGCTCTTGATATTCCTCATTTGATTACAGGGTAGAGAGTTCAGAGTGTGCTCAGACTAAAGGTCGGTCACACTCTCTCTTCAGAGACACTTCCTGGTAGAGCGTCTCTGAAACATCAGGTAGGGTGCCATTGATCTAGGCGTGGCCTCATGAGGCACAGGCTGGACACCTGGATCAGGTACATCAGAAAGGTACGGATCAGGAAGGTAGATCAGATAAGGTACGGATCAGGGCAGGTTGCGGATCAACAGTGCAAACTTGCTGTACTTAATTATCTACTCTGTATGAAGTCAAAAAATATCTGGCGCCTCATCCATGGGCTGGACCCTTAACCCTTGACACTTAAACCCTAATCCTAAATTTCCACTTGTCCTAAACCCTTATCCTAAAATCACAACCTGGATTATTTATCGTGATTATGTGCAGGTAAGTCCACAACGATCCCGGGTATCATCATGCACCGCATGGCACCGGGTTGCAAGTGCCTAGTGACCTGCTCCCAAAACCAGGCCGTCAACGCAATCGTTGAGAAAGTAGCAGCGTTCGGCTGCCTGGTGTTCGGAAATGAGGCGCGCCTGGGCCCCCAGGCCTGCCAGTACATACTGCAGGCACGCGTGGCCAACGACCCTGAGGTGCTCTGGTGGGGCTGCATGATGGCCCGCTTGGACGCCAGCTTGGACACGCTGCAAGACTGCGGCTTTGAGCGCTGGTGGGGCAGGCGGCTGGCGGGCAGCTTCCCGGGGCTAGCCCGGCTTACGGACAAGGAGGCGGCTCACAAAAGGGAGCAGGATCGTCTCGGCAGCAGTGGTGGTGGCCGCGGCGGTGGCCGCGGAGGCGTCGCTAGATGGGATGTCCGCTCCCGGAGACGGAGCGCTGCCGGGCTGTGGTTGAGGGCTGTCAAGGGGGCGTTCCAGCAGATCTTTGCGGCCAAGTCCCGTCGGCTGGCGCTGTGGACGGCGCTCATGCGCCGCGCGGGGGCACGTCTGTCGCTCTCCATCCTGCCCTCGGTCACGGTGCTGCGGGTCCGGGCGATCGTGTTCAGCGCCCGCGTGTTCCTGTGCACGATCGACTTCAGCTCGCGCATGCTGCAGACGCTGGAGGAGGCGATGGTCGGGGACAAGGAAGGAACGGCAGCGCTGGCAAATGTGTTGGACGTGGATACGTGCATTGTGGACGAGGCCGGATGCGTGCTGGAAACCGCGCTGCCGGTGCTGCTGACACTGGGCCCGGCCAACATTGTGCTGGTGAGGGAGAGAGGTTCGTTTGGTTGCAACTGATGCGATGTGTGTTGGTGGCTGCCCTGCCTGTGCTGCTGAATTGGGACCTGGCTAACACAGGCCCAGTGAGGGTGAGCGCTTCATGCTGAAGACAACCCGCGTGTTAAACACAAAAATGTAAAAAATAGCAAAGTGTCAATGGTGGCAAAGCTCCGCCCACATCAGTTTTTATCACCCTCAGCTACATCATGGCCTGCAGCCGATGGGGCCTGGTGCAGCAAGCCTCAATACTAGGACCTCCAGCCGCTGGCCAATCGAGGTTTGGTCCCGATTGGCCCAGTGGTGTTTGCCCGAAGGCCTTTCAACGGTGTTGTGCTGCCACTGAAATAAAGACGAGCAGTGACAGCGGAAAGTCTCTCGACCCATCACTTTGGATTGACGACCAATTTTGGCCATTCTCATCCAATTCTAGTTCTGCTAGGTTTGTGCGAGTGAAGGGAACAGGGGAGATACATCTGCATCATTAGTTTATGACAATCCTGTTTGCCCACCTGGTGCTACGGCCGAACGGGTGGCTCCTTAATCCACGCCCCAGGGTGTATTTATTTATTTATTTATTCATTACAATCCTGCAGTGCAGGTACCGATGTCATTTTTATATTGTGTTTAGTATGCTTTAGGAAATGCACAATATTAGTGGCTTTACTATTAGTGTGGCTTTACTATTAGTGGCTTTACTATTAGTGGCTTTACTATTAGTGGCTTTACTATTAGTGGCTTTACTATTAGTGGCTTTACTATTAGTGGCTTAACTATTAGTGGCTTTACTATTAGTGGCTTTACTATTAGCGGCTTTACTATTAGTGGCTTTACTATTAGTGGCTTTACTATTAGTGGCTTAGTTAAGGTAAGTGTGTCCCAAATATATTTGTATTAAAGCAGTGACTGTACATTTACCTAAAATCTAACAGGGTTAAGGGTGTAAATTGTTAAACCCTAAACGTATTAGCTAATAGGTGTATGGTGAGGTTGTGGGTCGGTGAGCTGACTAGTCGAGTTTCTAGTGAAAGATCGCGGTGGCCACAACTAGCCCTGCCCATTGCCTGGCGAGAACAGTGATTTGTTTGAACAAATGTCCCTTCATTCACATGCCCTCATCTGTCGCAAGAAGGTGATGGACATGGACATCATAATCCAATCCATTCCCCTGGCTGGTCCGACATCCGGTCCTACATTGTTTCCTGACGTTGCATTCCAGTGTGCGACATTTCAAATTCAAACATTCCTCAAGGCACGCTCAGGCCCTTTCTTTCTTTCTTTCTTTCTGGGCACCCTTGGATTACCGGTACCTACGTTATTCTTGTCAGCCTATGGGTCACTCCCTAAACCGGTGTTCAATGCTTTCTTATGTCCTATGGTGTTGATGATATTTTATATTATCTTTCTCATCTATTTGAACTTATACCGTATACCTGGTGGCCAGGTGCCCTATTATAGGACAGTAATGAAACATCCCTTGCTCACGCTCACACACACGCCACCGAGCAGGCTCTTCTACAGCAAGCAGCTCGCCACTGCACCTGAGCTCAGCCTCCGTCAAAACCTGCCCTCGGAGCCCTGCCGTTGGGTCGACGTCTGCTCCGGAACCAAAGTGGCTCACCACGGGAAAGGCTACCACAACTCCGCGGAAGTGACCACGGTGGTGACTGAGACTGTGGCTGCTCTGGACTTTGGCTGCCAGCTGGTGTACGCTATCACCTCGTACAATCAGCAGAAGAAGGAGCTGCTGGAAGCTATGAAGCGTGTCCCTGCTCTGGTCCAGGCTCTTGAGGGAGGGCGCGTCCAGGTCTTGTCGGTGGATGCTTGCCAGGTGAGACAGTGTCACAGCTGTCTAGCCCCCAACCCTAAACTTTGACCTGCAAGCCCTTTCTCAAAACCCTTGCCAGGCGAGACCTAAGCCGTTCCCCAAAGCCCTTGCCAGTTGAGACATTGTCGCAGCTGTCTAGCAACATAAACCCAAATCCCCAAACCCTCACCCCAAACCCTAAATTCTGGACCTGAAGCAAATGGCTTGTCATAACAAGAAAAACGAAATGAAGCTCCTTCAATCTACAATCCAACTTCTGACTTTGGTTCCTTTGCTCGGGGATGAAAAGGGGATTGGTAAATGCTTCAGTTTCGACCTCTCGGCAAGAGGAGCCTAGTCAGGGTAGACCTAGGGCCCTGAAGAAGATTCTCTGTCTTCCCTCAGTTGGGCTCAGCGGCCCAACAAGCAGGGGGGGGCCCCCACGTAGTGGAGGAACACCGAACATGACAAGGCTTCCGCCAGCTTCATCAGGCTGACATAGCTTGGGCCAAAATGGGCGGCTTCCTTAATCCTCACACTTGTTTGCGTATTGATTAATTTACAGCCAAGGTTTGTGAATCAGCCATGGGATGGTCATGATGCTGGGTCTCTGCGTTCTGCGTCCAGTCTTGTCTCACATTTGCTTGACCCTTCCCTTGTCTGACACCGGCATTTTAGATCTACCTTCATCCATACCTTTCTTATCCTTTCACTTCACCTATAATTTACACTTTTCGTTGTCAGTTCAAAAAAGGCTGCTTGTCAGGGTGCAGGGTGTAGGGTGCAGATGTAAAAGCATCCATTGAAATGACTTGAACGATGCATGCATGCTCCCCCCCAGGGCTCCGAAGCCGACTGCGTTATCCTATCCATGATGCGCACCAATGGTGTCAACTCCTTCCTCGAGGACCGTCGCCGGATATGTGTCGCTCTGTCGCGTGCAAAGCGCGAGTGCGTGGTTGTCCGCCACATTGGGTGCTTCCGGAGCCACGGGAGTACCATGTGGCAAGACATCACGCAGCACTTCAGACAGGGAGACAGGCAGCGCTTGGCGGCGCGGGAAGGCACGGAGGGCGCAGGACGTAGAAAGAACGAGGGGCGTGGCGCATGGCGTAGCATGGACGGACAGGGCGGGGCAGGGCGGGGTATGGAGGGGCGAGGCAGGGGAAGGTGGGGCATGAAAGGGTGTGGTGTAGGGCGCGGCAGGGCAGGACGTGGAAACATTGGCCGGGCCTCTGGGTCTTGGATGGATATCTGCACGTCGTTACGTATTGTAAGCGCCCCATGTGGCACTGTACAAGTCTGGGACTCTGAAATATGTATTGAGGTGGGCCAACCCCTGTTGGGTAGTGATAGGTGCAAGGGTTCGGCTTACTGACATGTTGAGATGGTGTCCAAGAGAAAATAAGTGCATGGGGCGCGGATGGAGGAAGCCTCTCCCATTTGGGGTCGGAGCATGGGATTAGGTCTTGCCTGTTCATTCCATTTGTTTGCTCGATGACACTGTCATTTTCATTTTTTAGTTTCTGAAAAATTCTCTTGCACGGAACCCTTGGCTATTTTCCACATGTTTTAATATTTAGGTTACCGGTAATGTACATCCTGATTGTTTCCTGGCGCTGTGCCGCAGTCTGAGACTGGGTACATGGCTACACAAACAGCCCGATGTCGCCGCCGAGCCCCTTGAGCTGTTCCACGCTGGCCTGATAAAGCTGGCCTGCAGGATTCAGAGTTTAAAGGTAAGGCCTCTTGGGACCAGGGTAAAGACCACACTGTGCACGCGGGCTGATTATAATCCAAGGTGTTGGTTGCTTAATCATTAATGAATTCCCAAACCCTGCTGCGGCTGCGCCGGAAATCGTTATCGCAAATTATCCATGCAGCTGGAGAACCATTTCTTCGGTACCCAAGCTACCGGTAATCAGCACAAATGAATTGCTAAGTGCCAAGGCAAGTACGCTTACAGTGGTCAATTTGAAGGTGCATGATACATGCCTTAAGACATCCGTTATGTTTTTTTATCGGGGGGAATCTCCCCTCAGTCGCACAATGGGAATGTAAGGCAGATTCGCAGCTCCCTTATTTCTGACCTCGATAGATATAGCTCTGACATGAGGTACACCATTGTGAATTTAATTAAGTCTAGTATTTTTTGTGTCTACGCAGGCATGTATATTGAACCTCACTTTTCTGCTTGGAGCTGTTTGATATTATGACTTGAAGTTTTTCGTGGAGGTCCAAGGCAACCAATGTGTGTTCATGATTTGAAAACGACCTGTCAGATTCATTTGCAAAACAAGCCAGCGGCATACAATGACATTACAAGGATACTCCTCTCGTATATCAAAAATCTGGTAAAGTGGCGTCACAAAGGGGTCGGGTTTGCTTATTTGGTTATGCACCCGAAGGGGGGGCGAAAAACAACTGAATACACCCCATCATCGACAGTTGTAGAGCTTGACGAGAGCTTTCCATATCTGGTCTTTAAATTGTTTTTGGCCCAGGGGGCTGGGATTTGGAGCGTCAAAGTGGGGGGGGGGGGGCGGTGAAAGAAAAAGGGCATTTTTGGAATTATATTTTTTTTAAACATCAGATTGAGACGATAGCTACACCGTTGCATTCCTACTGCCATTTGCTACAGATATGCATCATAAAAAATTCCACACAGAATACCAGACCCCTCTTGGCATGCAATTTGGGTATGGGGGGTGTCATGGCTCTGGAACCACATGCACTGTTGTGCGTACACGCATTATGGACTTATGTACAAGAGAGGAGTTGAGAAGCTGGCCAAGGAGAACTCGACGAAACGACAACGCACAATCACATCATTATACTCCACTTCTACTCCTGCTACTCCCTCAGCTCCTGCTGTTGCTGCTGTTGCCGAGCATGCGGCTGTCGCCGAGCCTTCTAGCCCAGCTGGTGGGGGTCCTTGGTCAGCTTCCACCAGCTTCTAGCCACAGCTTAAGCATGTCGGCTGAGTTCCCGTACAGAGGCAATGATGCCAAGCCCTGGCCACTTTGCGATGACAACCCCCCAGAGTCGGAGGATGTTCAGCAAGAATATGGACCATCAGTAGCTGGGGATGCGCCGACGGTGTACAAGGTGCATGGCTGTGGGACGATAACCAAGCTATCAGCTATGCGGTTGCACGTCGGAGCGCACATCTTGCTGCGCCAATGTGGGGCAGCCTATAGCTTGGCGCCAGCAGGGTTCTGCCACCAATCCTTGCACCAGCAGACCAGTGGCTTGCACCATATGCAGGAGCATCGCGGGTACCGTCCGCCCCTATATGTGGAGTTATCATTTCCTAGATCACATGGAGTCAGCCCACCCTGGTCAGGAGCTGACGGAGGCAAATGTGACGAGATATGCCATCAGCGCTAAGGAGTTGAAGGGGGTGGTGGGCAAAGAGCTCCCCAAGAAGCAGAAGACCAAGCCTCTGAAGCAGCACATCAGCACGCTTAAGTTAGATGCTAGTTTGATTCCACTCATGCGTGAGTCCTCTCGTTTCTGGAGCCTCGAGGTCTCAAGCGAGGATAGGTAGCTGGCAGGTGGTAGCAAAAGCAATGGTATATTCTTTTGTTACACCGCTTAACATTTGTGAACTACATTTGTGAACTACATTTATCGACACCATTAGAAGCGCACTGACGAGCTGATTGAAATTGACCCCGCTCCCTTCCTTCAATTTTGATTTTTGACTGAGAAATCAAGGTTTTACTAGGTTCCGGTGGCGGGGAGGGGGGGGTAGCCAGGGGTCGTTTCACATTTGTTTTATGATGGTGTGTTTGACTTTTGTTTTGCCCCCCCCTCGTCTGCACCATCCTATTTATTTGGGATATACATGGAGGTTTTAGTTGCAGGGTGGAGGGGCTCACCTTGTGTTCAGTCGTCATGGAAAAAGAGGCGTGGAGTCGTGGACATGGGGCAGTAAACTCACAACTTCCTAAAATAGAAGGCTTAGCTTAGTCCACACATTTCCATTACTCCATACATCTAAACCCTATTGGCCGAAGATCAGTGTTAGGCGATTCACGGTTGCGGTCGTATTACGACTTTCTTTTATGGGGTAATTACTGTGTAAAATACAGGCCAGATTTAACTGACGGCGTAATTACGGTGATTATGGATACGTTAAATTAGAGGCATAAAATCGTAAAACAGTAAAATTGCAGAACATAAAACCGCAAACAGGTAAAATTACAGCCTTCAGTTAAGCCCTGGGCCGTGTGTGCCAAGTTCCCGGCCATATTTCCAGTCTTCTGATGCATCCTCTTTTCGTTGTATTGCCTCGAAAACGCTGCTGACTTAGGCTTGGCACCTTACGCTTCAATTTTGCCACCCGAGTAGCCATCGTGTGGCTGCTGAGTCAATTGTGAGCCTTATGTTCACACGGGAAGGGCTCCACACTTTTAGGGAAACCGTCGATTCTTCTTTGAAGGTGGTTAAGGGTTGCAGGCTCCTCGCACGCCGGCAGCCCCGCATTTCCCTGTTGTACACCCTCATCCTTAACAGCGCTCATACTGCCCTCGAATGCCACCCTGACAGGCTGCCCCCTTATTCTTCGGCTCTGCCTCACTGCGTCAGGGTTATGATGGCGGTCTGGATCCAGATCCGGTTATTGGCAAGACTGCATTTCTGCTTCCCACTTCCCCCACAATGCTGGATCCGCAATCTCTGTTACTCAACTCCCAAAACCAACTGTGGTACCGCACCCCAAGCGATTTCGCAGCCAGCCACATTGCTTCTGCTCCTTTGCCTACTGCAGCCTGGTGAGGGCCTGCTAGCTAGTTCGGGACTGCAGGTAAATCAGAATCCAGGCACCGCTGGAAACCTGACGCCGCACCCTTGCTCTGCCGAGCCTTAGATGGGCACAACAAACCGTGTTTTTCCAAGCACTGAAAAATGCAGCGCCTTCGCTCCCTGGCGAGGCACTGACACACTAGATCTTGTCTTCAGATCTCTTCCACAAAAAACTGAAGATCATGCAGCTCGACCCCATTTGTTGTTCTCAATGCAAGCAGGCTTATCGACCTGGGTTAACTTTTTCCACAGGCGATCTTCAAATTGTCTAAGCAAAGCTGGTCCCGTGGCGCTATTCCCGGGGCTTGCAAGATCCTTATTTGGTGATGAGTTCCAAGCAGAAACTACGGTAACAAGCAGTGCTTTTTCAAGCTTTCCTAGGCATAAATTCATAAAACATTCCAGGTCAGACAAGCTAGCTTCCTTCAGCAAACACTTGATGGCAAAAGCTGATCAGGCTGTTATACTACTTTTGTCCCTCAAAAGGACGTGTAAGCAGGGGGCGCGAATGTACTGCGTGGGACTTAATGTTTCGTGGGGAATCTGCTCAGGGCTAACTCAGCTGGTTTTACGCGGGCTTCGGGTCGGCTTTGCGTCTCCTGGTCCATATGTCGATGACGTTACGCCTCTGGGTCCTGATCTTTCTGTGAGAGTCCCTGATGTGGACAATACTTTTGCCTGTAAAGTCGAAAGTCAGCAGTTGTCAGGTAGGCACCGCAAGTTGCTCGTACTTGCGGCTCGCTTTGGTAGGTATCTCCCGGCTGTGCTTCTGAAGGGCGCTGACTATTGCTATGCTATCGTCCCTGGTGAGACGCTTAACGTGACTAGTAAGGTACTGGCTTATAGGTGATGTAGAGTCTGGATGCCTTTAGGATGGACGGGTACTTCTTAGTTACACTTTTAGAGCCTGTCTTTTCAAGGGACAAAAGTGAGAAAACTAGAGGCCTGCAGGGTACAAGGTCTCGGCAGGCCCGAATTAACTATATTTGTTCGGCACTTGTCTGCCTCAGCGCAACCCGGAAAGTCAGGCTGCAGGGCTTATCCTAGAACTCAACCTCCATGAATGGAACTACTGAGACGCCGTTACTGAAAATACGAGGTATACGGATCCGTCACGTGTCCGGTAATATACTGTGACTGTGTGACATCAGGCGCAAGAGCGGTGCTTAGAAAAATACCAGTCCTATAGAAATATTGCTGTCAGGTGCAAGAGCGGTGCTTAAAAGTGACCGAACTAGGCCTGCGCATCCATAGAGCCTCCGTAGGGTGGAGGGTTGCAAGGGCCACCATAGCCGCCGTAGCCACCATAGCCACCGTAACCACCATAGCTACCGTAACCACCATAACCACCATAGCAACCTGCCATTACTGTCATCAATTTACGGTCCATACGGAGATCTGATAGGTCCAGGTCACTTGCCCCATCGAGTGCGTCTACGAGCTTGCGAGCCACACGCCTAGTCTCATCTCCTGCTGCCTTCCGAAGGGCTTGCACCTTGATATCGAAGGAACCAGCGTCTCTGTGTGGGCACATGTATGGGATGATGGGAGGTTAGGATGACTGGAATGAGGAGACGCTAGGTGATTTTTTGAAGCACCTGCCTGCAATGGGTCTCTCTTAGGACCAGCAGTGACGCAAATGAAGGCATTAAGGGTGCCCAGTCATAGCCAGATTGTATACCGTGTGAGGCAAGATTTTGTACAACTGCTCAACATGGATTGTACGGCATTCAGTACGTTGTATCAGTGACAAGAGTGGCGCATTGTGAGGGAGATTCCGACCAAGTTCGAGATTCGATGGCCACCACCTTCTCCAAGCAAATTTATGGCGGGACAGACAGGGTACAGGCGACCACATCAAGTATTCGAAAGAGGTGCAAGCAAGGCAGTACTTTCAACTCCAAGCATGCATGCGCTCACAAGGCAGACTGTCGTGTACGTTGGCGTGATACACGAAGCTGATGACCTTTAGAGATAAAGAGGTCCTGGATGTATTGATTGGGTTCTGATCACAAACGTCACATCTGCTACCGGTGCATGTTAATAACAGCTTCGGTGGGACGCGGCATACCGTATACTACCATTTGTGGTCGGTCGGTCGGTAGTAGATAGCAGCAGCTATCTTACTGCTGCTTCGACCCGCATGGCACATACCGGACATGAGCATGCTTCATGATGCAACACATGAATACAAGTATTATGTGTGCGATGCAGCATGACGACAATCAGACCACTCATCAGCGCTACCTCTGATGAGCTGGGTCGATCACCTAACCATCACTAACCTGGCTGCGTCACAGAGTACTCCAAGGAACACAAGTAGTCCAACGAAGCATAGCATGCGTGTGAAGATTGACACTGCTGCACATACATCGAAAAAGTGACGTCGTTAAGATGCTTATTACGAGGCATGTTGATGCTGCGAAGCTGTTCATGCATGTGAGTGAGATTCATCATTGTGTTATACTTGCCTTTCATCAAATCAGCCTTACGTCTCGCCGGTGTCTGGCTCGCAGGGGCGGGGATGTAATCTGAAGGGTGCGCGTGACACTGGCTGTGTCGGTATTTACCGGTATTGTGCACGTCTTTTGTGACAGTTCAGTGATGACCCGGCCTGAAGCTCACCTCAGAAGTAAGGCTGTGTTACCACGATGTCAACGACGAAACACCGTTTGAGGATGACTACAGCGATGCTTAATTTATGCGTCTGATGGTTCATACCTCAGATGGAATTTACTGTACGAATTTACCGTACGTAACAAATAGCGCCCTCCAGTACCGCATCCACCTTCCCGCCCGCAACGCCTACGCATCACCTATTTACCTTCGTGTACCGGTCCCGCACTCCCGCACCTCCGAGCGCCATTTTTTTTTACGATATGGTCGAATCTAGCCATGCGTAATCAATGGTTGAGATGACACAGGCACAAAATGCCCTGCCAAATGCCCGCAACGCATCGACGTTAGAAACGAGACGTATGTTTCAGGATGACTGATGCAAATATGATGCTTAATGCGCTAAAGTATACCGGTATTTGATCTCGTATGCTGCGGTGCAGAACACGGTTGGCCTGCCCCTTGGGGCGAAAAGGCTTTAGTTCCGAGGAAACGAGGAAACACTTTACCTTGAATTTGACACTTTTTGCTTTTCTGTCAAGACATTTTTTTGCTTCCAGCAAAGTTTACAGTTCCCTTCAGGCGAAGATGAGTGGATGAAGATTTGGCTTGAGGATAATGGGCCCAATTCCACCTGTGTCCGGAACTCGAAAAATAGTGTCAGCTGGACAAAAGTCAATTCCACTTGTGTTCGGGATCGTGTTCGGGATCCTGCCCACCCATTATCCGTACCCGGCGAGGCATGTTTTTGCATCGACCCCTACGAGCTCTATGCTGTGCATATCGACATGTTCCAGACTACAGGATGATCAACGACCAGGTGTGGGTCCGGACTACAGACATTCTGCTGTAGTCCGGAGTAACCGATTCCAACGCATCTTGGGGTAATCCTAGTCCCTGGCCAAGCCTGTCCCCCTCATTGAGCAGCAATTGGCCGCCCTTTTCAGCCTCTTTCAAAACCGTGAGGGCAATGCCATATGTCATAAAATCTGAAACCCTCCTCTAAAAGCTGAAGGCTGTTACCCTCTTCCTACCACCAGGTAGCCAAGCTATCAAGCCGGCCACGCACTCGGCCAGGCAGCCGTCGCAAGTCCCCCGTCATGAGCTGGTGTTCCCAACATCAGCTGGAAGTGCTTCTCTTATCAACTTCAAAACTATCGCGTCTTGCTTCAATGACATCAGGACGATTCCGCAGGTATGTACAATTAATTCCACGTCTCACACCTGACATTTTGTGCTTGACATTCGAATATCATCTAATTTACTCAGTCATGTCTTCTCCACAATGCCCCCTTCCCAGGCATGGAACTTCTACAAGTTTGGAACAACCTCTCTCCCTGCTGTTGAGGCCCTGGATGAAGCTTGGAAGGGCAAGAAGGAGAAATGGTGGGGAATGCTGCCTTAGGGTTGGAGATCAGCCCCTCAGAGTGCCCCCCTCTTCCCTTGCCCCCGCCCATTATATCTTCCCTTTTCCCCCCCTCCCCCTCCCCTCTCCCCCCATTCTACCAGGTATTCGCAGGAAGGGAGCGGCCACACCAAGAAACAGTACAGCGAGTTCATGCAGGCCATCCAGGCTATCAACCTGTTCATCGAGGCGCGTGGACCTGACTCGCTAAAGAACTTGGAGGCGTGGGGTGCCCAACACAACATCAGCTGGTCACAATTCTACGGGATGGTGCCTTACGGCCTGGGTGATGCACTGCGGCGCGGCGATGAGCCCAAGAGCCTCACCCCGTACAAGCCAGCCAGAAAGCGTGCCTCAGCCTCACTAAAATCAGGGATACCAAATTATTTACACCTGCCTGACTTTTCCACTCTCCTCCATTTCTAGGCAGTTTCTGCCACACGTGCATCGCCATCAGCCCTGGTCCCGCAGGGGCTAGGCCCCTCTTGGGTGGGAGGCCAGCAGGTAACTGGAAGGTGGCTTGGGTCTGCTTAGCTGATGCCAGATGAAAATCAGGGATACCAAATTATTTACACCTGCCTGAATTTTCCACCCTCCTCCATTTCTAGGCCTCAGCCACACGCTCGCCAGGCCCCCCTATTGTGACCTTGATAAAGACTATGGTGCTGGCCATGACTGATGAGCAGCTGCTGCATGCTGTTAAGAAGAAGCTACCTAATGCAAATCACATCCATTTCCAACAATGGAAAGCTGCACATCCCGGTCATAAGGCAAAGGTAAACATTTAGAGTTCGTTAGATATTGAGACGCTTGGTTTAAAGCGCCGGCTTTTTTATGTAAATTTGCATGCCAATGTGTTTGCATGGCAAATCATCCCACATGTTTAAAACATGCAGACCCTTCAATCTTGTAGGTGTGTGATCCCTTGGTCCTTGCTGCATGGCGGACGTACTTGGCTACACCTGGGCCTGCAGGTGCTGTACATCACGCCAAGCAAGATGCAATGCTTGCTGAGCGGACGGCTATTGAGGCTGAGATTGGGCGCCGTGGGTTAAGCAAGCAGGCATCTCTGAAGAGGCAGTCCAAGGTGTTACAATAGCCCACCCCACCTCCCACACATTCTGTTGGTGGCATCCCCCTGATGCAACCAATGCCATCCACAAAGCGACGCCGTCAGCAGAAGCATCCAGCATTGGGGCTGGGTGGTGGGCCCATGCAGCTCCCAGCTGGCAGCTCCTCTATGGGGCTGGGTGGTGGGCCCATGCAGCCCTCCCCTGGCAGTTTTCTATGGGGCTGGGTGGTGGGCCCATGCAGCTCCCAGCTGGCAGCTCCTCTATGGGGCTGAGTGGTGGGCCCATGCAGCCCTCCCCTGGCAGCTTCTCTATGGGGCTGGGTGGTGGGCACATGCAGCCCTCCCCTGGCAGGTTCTCTATGGGGCTGGGTGGTGGGCCCTTGCAGCCCCCCCCCTGTTAGGTCCCCCACGGGCATTGTTGGTGGGCCCATGCAGCACTCAGTTGGCAGCTCCCCTCTGGGGCTAGGTGGTGGGCCCGTGCATCCCTCACCTAGCAGGTCCCTTGTTGAATTACTCCACGGCCCAGATTGGTGCTATCTAGATTTGTTCTCTTAGTGTTGTGCACATCTAGTTTCTTCATCTAGGAAGCCCAAGGAATTGGATAATGGGCCCTAATTTGACAGCCCCCTGGTGATTGATTTAATGGCATGTACATAAATGATGTTATCAAAATTAAACTATGACGGCTGCTTGATCTTTCCTATTCCAGTTTCTGCATTTCGGATTGTCACAGTATATTACCGTATACGTGACAGAACCGTTTGAACCACCGCTAGCGGCCACGGAGCCTCCTCAGCTTCTCTGCGGAGTCTCCTGATTTGAACTGAGACCTAGAAACCCGCTTACGCAGGGTGAAGTGCATAATTTACCGTACTCTGAATTGGGCCTGCCGGGTCCCTGTATCCCGGCAATTGCCCAAACTAGTTACTTCGTCCCTTTCTAAGTAACGTAGTAGGGGCGGTACCCACGAGACAGGGACACCCAGTCAGGCCCTAGACAGGAAGACTCTCCTACTAGGGCTGTGCCTTTCTTATCTTGTTAACAGCTCTTGTATGTAGTACAATGAGCCTGAGTGTACGGCGCTGTACCGTATTTGTGAGTAGAGGACGCCTCTCTAAGGCGTCCTGACCGGAGTTCACGGTATTTACCATAGTATTGCAGTTACTGCTTTATGGTGCGACAGGATGGCTAGCTCAATCCCATATGGGGCCTCCGATATGCTCAGGCCAAAAGGCAACAGCCTTTGCCACTACGTCAAGAGATGGAGCTCAGTGTAGCAAAGCATTACTGGCGCGTTCATGTAAGCGATTCTCATTTATTTAAAAACCTCTAGCTAAGCAGCCAAGGGCTCTGAGGAATAGTGTAGATATGCTCAGGCCAATAGGCAACCGACTTTGCCACTAGGTGAAGAGATGGAGCTCAGTGCAGCAAAGCACTGCTGGTGCGTCCATGTAAGCGCTTCTTTATTTATTCAATAACCTCCAGCTAAGCAGCCAAGGGCTCTAAGGAATAATGTAGGTATGTTCAGGCAATAAGGCAACCGACTCTGCCACTACGTGAAAAGATGGAAGGGCAGAAGGGGTCCAGGGTGGTATAGGCTGTCATTTCCTCCACACTTCCAGCAGTGCAAATATTTCTTTGCAGGCTTGAAGATTATGATCAGGTCAATATGTAGCCATGCTCAGAATGGCAGGGACAGGTGCCTTTCATGAATGGCAGGCATTGCTGGTCAGCACCCTGATGGTGGAAAGGCAAAGGGCAGATGGGGGCCAGGGTGGTATGTGCTGTCATTTCCTCCACACTTCCAGCAGCGCAAATATTTCTTTGCAGGCTTGAAGATTATGATCATGTGAATCTTTAGCCATGCTCAGAATGGCAGATACAGGTGCCTTTCATGAATGGCAGGCATTGCTGGTCAGCACCCTGATGGTGGAAAGGCAAAGGGCAGATGGGGGCCAGGGTGGTATGGGCTGTCATTTCCTCCACACTTCCAGCAGTGCAAACATTTCTTTGCAGGCTTGCAGATTATGATCATTTGAATCTTTAGCCATGCTGAGAATGGCAGGGACAGGTGCCTTTCATGATTGGCAGGCATTACTGGTCAGCACCCTGATGGTGGAGAGGCAAGGGGCAGAGGGGGGCCAGGGTGGTATAGGCTGTCATTTCCTCCACACTTCCAGCAATGCAAACATTTCTTTGCAGGCTTGAAGATTATGATCAGGTGAATCTGTAGCCATGCTCATAATGGCAGGGACAGGTGCCTTTCATGAATGGCAGGCATTGCTGGTCAGCACCCTCATGGTGGGGAGGCAAGGGGCAGAGGGGGCCAGGGTGGTATGTGCTGTCATTTCCTCCACACTTCCAGCAGTGCAAACATTTCTTTGCAGGCTTGACGATTATGATCAGGTGAATCTGTAGCCATGCTCAGAATGGCAGGGACAGGTGCCTTTCATGAATGGCAGGCGTTGCTGGTCAGCACCCTGATGGTGGAAAGGCAAAGGGCAGAGGGGGGCCAGGGTGGTATGTGCTGTCATTTCCTCCGCCCTTCCAGCAGTGCAATCATTTCTTTGCAGGCTTGAAGATTATGATCATGTGAATCTGTTGCCTTGCTCAGAATGGCAGGGACAGGTGCCTTTCATGAATGACAGGCATTGCTGGTCAGCACCCTGATGGTGGAAAGGCAAAGGGCAGAGGGGGGCCAGGGTGGTATAGGCTGTCATTTCCTCCACACTTCCAGCAGTGCAAACATTTCTTTGCAGGCTTGAAGATTATGATCAGGTGAATCTGTAGCCATGCTCATAATGGCAGGGACAGGTGCCTTTCATGAATGGCAGGCATTGCTGGTCAGCACCCTCATGATGGAGAGGCAAGGGGCAGAGGGGGCCAGGGTGGTATGTGCTGTCATTTCCTCCACACTTCCAGCAGTGCAATCATTTCTTTGCAGGCTTGAAGATTATGATCAGGTGAATCTGTAGCCATGCTCAGAATGGCAGGGACAGGTGCCTTTCATGAATGGCAGGCATTGCTGGTCAGCACCCTGATGGTGGAAAGGCAAAGGGCAGAGGGGGGCCAGGGTGGTATGGGCTGTCATTTTCTCCAGACTGCCAGCAGTGCAAACATTTCTTTGCAGGCTTGAAGATTATGATCAGGTGAATCTGTAGCCATGCTCAGAATGGCAGGGACAGGTGCCTTTCATGATTGGCAGGCATTACTAGTCAGCACCCTGATGGTGGAGAGGCAAGGGGCAGAGGGGGGCCAGGGTGGTATGGGCTGCAGTATACGGTATTATGTTGGTGTGTTAATTTGGTTGCTGACTTTTTAACGCTCTTTTGGCTTGCAGACTTGAATGAGCAGGCATGGGGATCTTTAAATCGACTGCGCATGGCTGCACAGGTGCCATGCACGGGTGCATGCCATGCACGGGTGACAGTCACCCATCTCACAACCACCTGAACTCACTGATAGTTGTTGCTCTTCACATTATCGTACACTATTATCGACAACAACGATGGAACCTCTTCCCTGAAGATGTCACCCAAAGATGCCATGACGTTTAACGGTCACAGCGACTAAATGCCACACCGACGCGCACGAATATATCAGCATTCTCTTTCAATATTACATACAAAGCAGCAAAGCAATCCGAAGGCCTGGTCAAGGCGGTCCAGTCGTCCGTCGATGCTCCCCGCCGACCAGTCCGCGACCCTTCCCTTGGGCGCGGCCGCCCAGACGTTTCGCCCTGGACATTTCGCCCCACAAGGAATTGGAATTGGGCCCAAGCGAGGTATCGATCTCCCTTTAAAACGTACTTTTACTCTCCAACGTTTCAGTCAAATGACATGGCATTATTTGCCAACGTTGGCAAGTGAGTGACGTCATTTTTTCCTAAGTCCGTCATCTTTGAAGAGGAGCGCATGCCATTAAATACTTGCATTACTTGTTATTTATTGACCTCGATTCCGATCGTAACAAGTGCCCAGAGGGCCTCCATGGAAGCGGGGGTGTTGCAGGCGAGGGTGGACTAATCGCTGCTGCAGCCCATCCTGATGAGGAGCGATTATCTAAAGCTGCAGGTATTACTTTTACGAAGCGTGTCTGAACCTCTGCCTACTACAAGAGCATTCACTGCTTTTTGGTGTGCAGTTTCAGCCCGCATGCACAGCATTGAGCCAGCGAACACATTATCCCACCCTTTTGGGGCAACATCTTACATGCATGCGCAGCTTCCACCAGCACTGGCTGCCCCCGAATGCATGCCCAGCCCCCCGCATGCATGCTCGTTACCCCGCCCGTTTGCATGCACTACCGGACTACCCCCCGGCCGCATGCGCACCGCTTGCATGCACAGCTCCCACATGCACACTGCCTACATGCACACACCCCTGCCCACATGCACAGCATCCCGCCTGCTTGCAAAGAGCCCCACACGCATGCGCATTCCTTGCATGCACAGGTCCTCGCTTGCATTCACAACACTTAGCCGCGCTCGCGACCCCTCCACCTGCATTCTTAGCTCCTTCCCACATGCAAGCACCCCGCCCGCATACGCACTGCCCCCCGCCTGCCAATATTGCAGCATCTCTCGTGACTGTATGCTACAGAGCCCAGCCAAGGATCCACGAGTCATGAACAGTCTCACTGGCTGCAGTTCACGGGGGGATCTGGTCCGCATCTGCTGCGAGAATACCGGCGATGATTTCACTGCGTGATCCATGACAGAGGAGGGGCTAACGTCTCATAGCTGCTCTGCAAAGAGGTGTGGCCAGACATGCGGCCATATCTTTCACCATGACCGGTGTTGCATCGCGGCCCCTTGTTTGGCAGATCTTGAGGCGCCGCTTGTCTTGGGGTCAAGCTTCAAGGACAGATGCTTTGTCCAGGACCATGGCCACCGTATATCAAAGCTAGCCCTCGTGCAAGACAGCAGCTACTCTGCTGGTATCTCTGAGGAGAAGCTTGATGACTTGAGGGCTGCTTTCGCTAGGATGCGCAGCGACCGCTCCGGGCATTCACCAAAACTAATCAGGAGTTTGGAGAGCAACTGCAGATACATGTCTCATATTGTTTTCCTTCTGTGCGTGCGGTACTGTGTGCACCACATGAACACAGTTCAGAGGGAGAAGGAGTCAGGGGAGCGCTTCTTTGCGAAGTGACAAAAAACTTCAGTCTGTCTTCAGTTGTCTATGCTTGGCTCGTATTTCCGCCAATATTGAGGTTTCCGTCATGTAATATACAGCGGTTTTGAACTTGACTCAACAGCCTTACCCAGTGAAAGTGGCTTAGCAACAGTATCCCTCAATGGAATAACAGTATCACAAGGATCCACACTCAAGATTTCAACCTTTAACCCAGCTTGGGTCTTCTAGAGTGACATGTTGGGGGTGCATCAGTGCATTTATGATTCCAGTCTACAGCCGAGCTTGGGTCTCCTAGAGTGGCAAGCCTAGGGGCATCGACACAAATAATATTTCAGTTTTTGAGAATTTTGTAAAAATAACTTCTCACAAAATACCGAACCCCGTGCTTGGGATTCCTCGAGTGGCATGCTTGTGGCTCATCAACATAATTAAGATTTCAGTCTACAGCATTGCTCACGTCTCCTAGAGTGCATGTCTAGGGCGCATCAGCATAATTAAGATTCCAGTCTAAGACCCTGCTTGGGTCTCCTAAAGTGGCATGTCTAGGGCGCATCAGCATAATTAAGGTTCAGTATTGAGCCCTGCTTGGGTCTCCTAGAGTGGCATGTCTAGAGCGCATCCGCATAATTAAGGTTCAGTATTGAGCCTTGCTTGGGTCTCCTAGAGTGGCATGCATGGGGCGCATCAGCATAATCAAGATTCAAGTATAAAGCCTTGCTCACGTCTCCTATGGTGCATACCTGGGCGCATCAGCATAATTAAGATTTCAGTCTAGAGACCTCCTCGGGTCTCCTAGAGTGGCATGTCTAGGGTGCATCAGCATAATTAAAATTTCAGTATTCAGCCTTGCTTGGGTCTCCTAGAGTGGCATACCTTAGGCACATCAGCATAATTGTGATGAAATACATCTGAAGCCGTAATACCGTCACATGAATCCTGAACTATACAATTTCCGAGGGGAAAACAGGAAACCAAGATTTCAGTCAGAAGCCCCGCTCAAAACTTGAGAGGCATGTCTCGTGCGCATCAAGCAAAATGAAGGTGCCTCAAACATCATGAAACAAAGGGCATGGCTAGGCAATATAGTCTGCACAGTGAATCCGCTTACAAAATACAAAATAAACGGTGGGAATGAGACCCGACTGAGCAGGTTAGTTGCGCATCATGACGCGCGCAATGACACCCACTGCGAACTTGGTCGACTCCACTCCTAGGGGGTAGTCTGGTAGATGGCCCATGCCAAATTCCTTCCATCTAGGCCCAAAGGCTGCACAAAAGCTATCAAGATTTCTGGGCTAGTGCCAATGTAAAGAGCTGCCTCCTGGACTGATGCGGACATGCTCTCTTCAGATGAACCTAGGGGAGGAAGGCTGCTGGGGCTGCAGGGGCTACATGGGCTGTAGGGGCAGCAGGCGTGGCCATGATAGCAGCTGGTTCTCTGGATGGCACACCCACAAGAACTCCGCTTGCAGCTCGCATATCCGTGACACATTCAATAGGAGGCTCCCAATGGAGCTTGCACCCGTCTCGGCTAATGAATCAATGTACAACATAGCTTGCTGTTTCTGAAGGGTCTGCCTCACAACCTTCTGCCTCGCTAACAGCTTTAAGCAGGGACATGGGCATGCCGGCATGCGGTGCACGTGAGAACGGGTTGCTGTGATGCACATTCCCCCCCGAATGCAGAGTCCCCGCCCAGATGCAGTGACCCATGCATGTGCATGCATGTTGGGGTCTGTGCATGCTGGCCATGGTCTATGCAATATGCATACGGGCTGTGCGCATACGGACGGGGGCTGTACATCCTGACAGGCTGTACAAGCATACGGCCGTAGGGCAGTAAATGCAGATGGAGAGCTACACATACGGCAGGGCGCTGTTAATAAATAATGCGGGTGGAGGACTGTGTGGGCAGGCGGGGAATTTGCACATGGACGGGAGTCTGCATATGTTGGCGGGGCGCATAGCTTACGGGTTGGGAATGCGGGTGGGGGGCTGTGCGTGCAAGCGTGGGGCTGCGCATACGGGCGGAGAGCCGCCCATTTGGGCGGGACTTGTGCAAACAGATGGGGGACTGTGCATACGGGCAGTGCCTACGGGTGGATAACAATGTATGCGGATGGGGGATGGGGGACCGTGCAGGGCGGATGGGGTAACATTGCATACATGTGGGGGTCTGCAGAATGTGGAATGTGAATGGGGATGAGGGGCCACACCAGCGGATGGGAGTAACAGTACATACAAGTGGGGGCCTGTGCATACGGGCTGTGTCTATGGGTGGGGAACAGTGAAAGCCGATGGGGGACTGGGGGGCCGTGCGGGAAATGTGCATGGGGGTGTAGAATGTGCACACGGGTAGGGGATGGCTCATGTGGTTGAGATACCGTTTATGCGGGAAGGAGCTGAGAATGCATGTGGAGGGTTGCGAGCGCGGCTACGTGCTGTGAATGCAGGCAGGGACCTGTACATGCAAGGAATGCGTAGGCGTGTGGGGCGCTCGGCAAGCAGGCGAGATGTTGTGCGTGTGGGCATGGGTGTGTGCATGTAGGCAGAGTGTATGTGGGTGGGGGCTGTGCATGCAAGCGGTGCGCAAGCGGGCGGGGTAATGTGCATGCATGCGGGGGACTGGGCCTGCATTCGGGGGCTGTCAGTACTGGTGGAAGCTGCGCATGCATGAAACATGTTGCCCAAAAGGGTGGGATGATGTGTTCGCTGGCTCAATGCTGTGCATGTGGGCTGAAACGGCACACCAAAATGCAGTGAATGCTCTTGTAGCAGGCAAAGTTTCAGGCAAGCTTCATACCAGTAAAAGTAGTACCTGCAGCTTTAGACAATCGCGCCTCAGGATGGGCTGCAGCAGCGATCAGCAGTCCACCCCCGCCTGCAACACCCCCCCTTCCATGGACGCCCTCTGGGCACTTGTTACGATCGGAATCGATGTCGATAAATAACAAGTAATGCATGTATTTAATTGCATGCGCTCCTCTACAAAGATGACGGACTTAGGAAAAATGACGTCACTCACTTGCCAACGTTGGAGAGTAAAAGTACGTTTTTAAGGGAGATCGATATCTGGGAATTGGGGCCAATATACTTGCTGAATGTATGAAGTCACACTTGCGCATGTCGCTCGCACAGCAACTTTGGGGGTACCCAAAACGTAGGTTTTAGCTAGCTCTCACGTCTCCTCTCGTTTACCACAGCGTGTAATGGTGGTTATGGGCCCCGGCTCTATCTACGATTATGGAGGGGGGGGACTTTATATCGGTGGGTCTGCCCAGGTATGAACGGAGTTCTTTTGAAGTGACTTCATTTAGATGACTTGGCTAGCAGCGAACGCTTGGTGCGGTCGTGAGACCTCATTGTAACAGGAAGTCCAAACAATGCATGTCGAAAGCCTGAACTGCTTCATATGTGGACGTCTTTGTTAAAACCTGTAAGTCGGGGTACCCGGAGCATCCTTACGACAGGGAAGCTGTGCCAACAATGACACTTTTCTAGCAGCAACGACCGCATGTGACGAGTGACATTTTGAATCGCAGCTGTCATTGTCGCTGTCACTTGCCGAACGCTTGCCGCATTGCTTTAGCGATATATAGCTATTAGCAGCGAATAGACATGCGACTGACATCGAGCCAAATCAGTATTGATCGAAGCCAGACCAGGCATTCCTGGCAGTGACGAGTGTGAACACGGTTTGAATCCCAACTGTCAGCTTAGCAGGCACGCTCCCTGGCAGTCATCGCTGTTCACACTCTGACTCACGGTAGCAGTAAGTAGCTATCTACGCCAGCGATGTGGATGTTAACATTACTACGACAAGATCGCGGTGACGAGCGAGGGCCAGCGAGGACTGGTTGACGTCGGTCGGTTGCTGGTCAGTTTGTACATCTTTTTTGTCGTCTTTAATCTACTGTGTAGCCGTACACTGACGACTTGTACATACTTTTTGTCTTTTGAATAATAGGCCGGGGCAATCACCACGTGTAATGGTGGCTATAGGCCCCGGTTATATTTACGGCTATGGGGGGGGGGACACTTTGTATTGGTGGGTCCGACCTGGTATGAACGCAGTATTTCTGACGTGGCATTTAGATGGCTTAATTCATGGCTTCATTCAGACTTGTCTCATTTCAGATTACAAAAAACTAACTGCGTAGGCCACTCTTAAAACCACCGGATTCCGCCATGCACCACATGCACTATGTATAAAACTTGGAGAGGCTGCCCATCTGGGACTGTGCATAGGGTGGGGGCCTGGGGGGCGCACCCATGGGGAGACCAACACACGCAATTCAGCATTTCTTGCAATGCAAAGGGCTGAAAGTGCGTGTTGGGGTGATGTACTGCTGTGCCTGCCGGGGCTGAATTTGCAAGCGGTGGTGCTGAGCAGCGGGGGCTGAATGTGCAAGCATGGGTGTTGTGTTCATGGTCAGGGGCTGAGAATGCATGGGGATGGCCGCGAATGAGGGCAGGGGCTGTGAATTCGCGCTATGAGCTGTGCATTGAAACAACGTGGATGCACACGGGGTTTTGGGCATATGGGCAGGGGAGTGTGCATGCATGCACTGTGCATGTGGGCAGGAGATGTGCATGCATGTGGTGCGCATGCGGGCGGGGCGTTTGAGGGCGGGATCATGTGCATGCATTGCAGTGCTCCAGATTCGGGCAGAAGTTGCAAATACATGTCAAATTCTGCATGAGTGTGGGATGTTTTTTGGGGGCAAAGGTTCAGGCACGCTTCATACCACTAAAACCAGTGATTGTCAGTTTTCTTGCAGGCAAGCTGGTTGAACTGCAAATAAGACATCACATTTGTCAGGGCATGCCCAATATCAGTTACGGTATCACAGTGACCACTTCTTGTTTGGGTATGACAATCAATGCATACGACAAATGATGTGGCACATCGGATGGGTTTGGTGTGTACCCATTTTTGTTCCATGGGACGGAACTCGTGACAGGCGGGATAATGTATTCTAGTAGCAGCGACTGCCAGTGACGAGTGTGGACATTTTGAATCACAGCTGTCATCGCTGGTCACTTGCGTATTGACATAGCGTATTGACAGGCGACCGTGGACGCGACGAGCAATATATATTAAAAGCGTATTCACAGGCGATCGTGAGCAGCGACGAGCCAGAGCAGCATCGGCTGGCAGTGCCGAGTGTGAAAAGTGTGAACACAGTTTGAATCTCAGCTGTCAGCTGTAGCAGGCACGCTCCCTGGCATTCATCGCTGTTCACTCTCTGACTCACAGTTTCCCCTCGCTTTTCCACTCGACAAGAAATGAGAGGTATCAGCAGCTAAATACACCAGGGATGTAGATGTTGACATTACTACGAGGTCGTGGTGACGAGCGAGGGCCAGCGGGGACAGGTTGACGACGGTCGGTTGCTGGTCGGTTTGTACATCTTTTTCATGTCTTTAATCTACTGTGTTGCCGTACACCGACGACTTGTACATCTTTTTATGTCTTGAATAATAGACCGGGGCAATCAGTTCCATGATGATTGATCTATATATATGCATCATCCTTCATGTTCAGACCGGGTCCAGCAAGTTTTCTAAGCACTCCCGAGCGCTCACGAGCGTCGTTCAGGGCTACGTTCATGTAATACGGCTGTCATGCAAAACGAGTGCAGTTCTGTTTCTTTATCCTATCATTTCACAAGGGCCCTGGCAATGCACAGGCTTCATGATGCAGAATGCTGCTGAATTGCACAATTGTACCTGGTCACAATTCACACATGATGTGCCAGACATGCCAGACTCGGTGTGGCCATGCGAATAAGACAACATCAGGCCTAATTTTGAAGCACAGCCTATTGTAAATGTATATGAATGGCCTCTACGTCGCAAGCTTGGCCGGAGAGGCAAAGGTCCCGACGTGGTGGATTAGCCATGCGACCCGCGAGTCCCCTCCACTCACTTGAGGTTGACTGCTTTGTGCTATCGACCAAAGCATAGCTAATCGTAAATAAGGAGCACCTACGAAGAGTTAAAACACAAACGTGCCTTGTCAAGCAAGCACACTTTTTGCCCTGAGCGAGAACTTCCACAACCCCTGTAATAGCTTCATAGTAGCGCCACCTCATTAGGAAATTGAAAGCGTTTGCCAGGGCGCAGTCGACCTCAAGTGAATAGAACTCGCGGGTCTCATGGCTAATTGTTGATTCCTACTTTTTCCCCACACAATGTTGCTGCGCGCTCGTAGCTGCTTAGCAATTGGCTGTTATATATACAGTTATATATTGACGTATATATATTGACGTATATACCTCAATGGGGTTGATATTCCAACGGAATATATTGACGTATATATTTGCTGCGAACGGATCATGGTCGTGCTCTTTTATGTAGTGTATGTTCGAACTATTTAATTCCCTGTGATGTGCAAGTGCTGCTTGTTGCCAAACTGTGCTATCTGCCGGACCCCGCCGCGCTCCTTGACGAAACGTAACTAGAAGACTGCCTAGTGAAGACCAGCCCGGAAGTTGACATCACCTTGCCTGGTACGATTGAGCAAATGAGGCGTAGCCTGTTTGAACTGTTGGTGTGGTCGTGTCCTATGTTGCCAAGCGCGCGGCGAAAGATCGTAAGTAATTGTGCATGTATTACATGTTTGCAAGCAGGTGTGAGCGAGAACGGCTAAGGGCCGTCGATGCGTTGTCGAGTCATTGATATTTCAACTTCCACCTGCCTGGTAGGTTGGTCAATCCATGGGATTTGTATTTACACAGGTATTTCGTCATGCTGAACTGTGAGAGTCACTGCAGTAAGGTGCCTGTTAGCCAGGGCCAGCGGGTAGCAAGCCAAGGCAAGCATTGTGAGAATAGTGAGTGAACGCTCTCCGTATTAAGCTGCGGTGATGTGTTTGGGGCTTGAGCTCTTGATTGACTCTGGTCTGAGGTAGCAAGACTCCCTGGTGAAGACCAGTCCGGACCAGACCACTTGACATCACCTTGCCTGGTGGGATAGATTGAGCAACGAAGGGTGGCATGTTTGAATTGTTGGTGTGGTTGTGTCCTATGTTGCAGAGCGCACGGTGAACGGTCACGAGTAATTGTGCATGTAAAACCTGTTTGCATGCAGGTGTGAGCAAAAACTGCTGAAGGCCTTTGATTCGTTGGCGAGTCATTGCTATTCAACTTCCACCTTACAAATCCTTCCCCCGCCTCACCTTCAAGAACAGTCAGGCCCTTCACTAATACCCCCCGACCATTTATGGTCTTGGACTTAAAGAATATATTTCTGGAGTTACCAACAAGTTCCTATACTATTGAACGTCATGAACACCATCATACATTACCAACCTTGGTGCTACTGAATGCCCTACATGCCTCAAGATTGTGCCGCGCTGCACCACCGTGGCATTCATCCAGAGCTCAGGCATCGTCCACGGCTCCATGCGCTCAGACAATGACCAGGAAGTGCAATGCTTTGGCGTGGCCTTGTACTCTAACAAATCTGTTAGCACCCGCATCAAGAGGCAAAACAACGACGCCAGCCAGATGTCCATGGCACAAGCTCAACGCAATGCGGACCTAGTGACTGCCAGCAAAAAGGGAAGGAAGGCATAGAGCAAGCACACGAATGCCATGACCTGCAAAAATTAGGTGCCTACACGCTTTGCCATTATACAGATGCTTCTAGTGACTATTATACAAGATATGACAAGCTTAAGTGGGCAGTATTTCCCATTCATTTCCCATACATTTTATACTTATTTGTACTTGAAGCCAATACCAACTCTTTGGGAAATGCCCTTAAGCACTGTCTTGCTTTTGCATGTAGTGAGTCTCTTATGATACCAAATACAATTCCCTTCCTTTCCAACGTAACCCAGCGATGATGCTACACTTCAAACCTTCCGATTCAATGGCCACACCTTCTGCGCAGTCGGGCAGTGCGGAACGCACAAAAACAAAAATGGGGCAGGCCGTCGTCGCGCTAGAGGCTCTATTTGCACTTGAGATGTGTCGTGGGCGTTCACAGCCCCAAACTACTCCCAACCGCTGGCGTCCGTCTTCAACTGCTACTTGAACAAAGCCATATTGCTGCCTCGATGCCAAGCCGCCTGCCATGGAAGTTTGCAATCAGAGCCTGCATCTGATGCATCTCAGCTTATATTTCCATTCAAGTCGGGCGGTTTTTGTATTAGCGTCTTAGGTTTTTAGGGTTGGGCGGACTGCCTTACACCTTGTAAAGTCCCAGCAAACGAAGCAAGAAGGAGTTTCCGTATTCCTTCGCTCGCCATGGTGCTACTAATGCATTTTTTACTTTTGAAAGCATGACATCGTTCGATGTCCAGTCGGCACTATCGATTTAGGGTGCTCGACAACCCGAGGGGGGGGGGGGGGGGGGGGAGAATTGCAAAGCCCCCACCGTCCACATTTATAGAGATGGATGAGAGCTTTACATAACTGGTATTTAATCATTTTCGAAGAAGGGGCTAGAGTGTGGCAGAGTATAAGGGGGTGGACAGGCAAGGGGTGTTTATTTGCCCCCTTCGGAAAATAATATATAAGTTGGCTCCTTTGTCGCAAGTCCCGTGTGAAAGGGTGTACCGGCAGAATAGGAGCTTCCACTGTTTTAGTTGTGTGCCGAGTGGCCTGATAAATTTTGTGATGTGAGACTAAGCTTGTGACACTTCACTCACCCAGGGCTTTCCACTTCACCCCAGGGCTTTCCACTTCATCCTAGGGCTTTCTACTTCACCCCATGGCTTTCCACTTCACCCTAGGGTTGTCAACTTCACCTCAGGGCTTTCCACTTCACCCCAGGGCTTTCCACTTCACCCGGGGCTTTCTACTTAAGCCCATGGCTTTCCACTTTAACACCCCATGGCTTTCCACTTCACCCTAGCCAGGGCATTCCACTTCACCCCTTGGTACCCTTAACTTTCCAAATTGTCACCCCAGGGCTTTCCACTTCACCCCATAGCTTTTCACTTCACTCAAGGGCCTTCCACTTCACCCCAGGGCTTTCCACTTCACCCCAGGGCTTTCCACCTCACCCCTGGGCCTTCCACCTCACCCCTCGGCTTTCCACTTCACCTCATGGCTTAGTTTCCACTTCAGCCCATGGCTTTCCACTTCACCCCAAGGCTTTCCACTTTACCCAGGGCTTTCCACTTCATCCCATGATGGCTTTCCACTTCACCCCAAGGCTTTCCACTTTGACACCCCAGGGCTTTCCACTTCACCTCATGGCTTTCCACATCACCACAAGGGCTTTCCACTTCATCCTAGGGCTTTCTACTTCACCCCATGGCTTTCCGCTTCAGGCACCCCATGGTTGTCATCTTCACCTCATGTCTTTCCACTTCACCCCAGGGCTTTCCACTTCAACCCATGCCTTCCACTTCACCCCATCCCATGGCTTTCCACTTCACCTCACGACCTTTCCATTTCACCCTAGGGCTTTCCACTTCACCCCTTGGTACCCTTCGCTTTCCACACCATCCCAGGCTTTCTACTTCACCCCATGGCTTTCCACTTCACCCCAGGGCATTCAACTTCACCCTAGGGCTTTCCACTTCACCGGTATAGCTTTCCACTTAACCAAAGGGCTATCCACCTTACCCCAGGGTTTTCCACTTCACCTTATGGCTTTCCACTTCACCCAAGGGCTTTCCTCTTCATCCTAGGGCTTTCTACTTCACCCCATGGCTTTCCACTTCACCCCAGGGTTGTCAACTTAACCATAGGGCTTTCCACTTCACCCAATGGCTTTCCACTTCACCCTAGAGCTTTCCACTTCACTCCTTGGTACCCTTGGAATTCCACCCCACCCCATATATAGCTTTCCACTTCACCCAGGTACCCCAAGGCTTTCCACTTCACCCCAGGGCTTTCCACTTCACCCTAGGGCTTTCCACTTCACCCCATTCCAGGGCTTTCCACTTCACCCTAGGGCTTTCCAATTCATCCCATTGCTTTCCACTTTACCCCAGGGCTTTCCACTTCACTCCGGGGCTTTCCACTTCACCTCATGGCTTTCCACTTCACCCAAGGGCTTTCCACTTCAACCTAGGGCTTTCCACCTCATCCTATGGCTTTCCACTTCACACCAAGGCTTTCCACTTCACCCCGGGGCTTTCCACTTAGTTTACTGAAAAATTTGGCACTTACGAAAATCAGAACAACATCGCCAGCGCTTTGCAAATGACACCGTCAAGTACTAATATGGCTACCGTAACAATCGACATCGACAGCGAAAAATAAGCGAAAGACTCACGAAGGACTCATGAAAGACTACCGAAAAACAATTCGCTACCGAACTAACGTAAGCCAACCGGAACATTGTCTTAAGTACGCGACAGAATCATGATAAGCCACCGAAAAGCTACCGAAAAACATCGCTATGGGACAACAACGCTGACACTTGCGAAAACTGACGAAAGTATACTGACCAGTGCTGTGCCAATTACGGTCCTTACGGTGGCTGAATTACGTAGCTGAGTTTCAGGCACCGTAATTTCAAGGCAAATTCAGCTACAATTACCAGCAAGGGACCGTAATTACCAACAGGATTTCTGAATCACGGTGCAATGGCACAGCACTGATACTGACACATAAGCGAAACTGGTAAGCGGCGTTGGCTACGAAAATAGGATTTTCAACGGTCCACGCACCGCGAACGCCCACATTCGGGGGACAGTCCAGCCGTAATTCTCACATCCCGCTATTATCCCCTACCACGCTTCGGAACAACGTCGCAACTCGTTTCGAGCACCTGTCGAAAGCCTACCGAAAACATTACCAGGCAGCGACCCTGCGAAAATTAAGCGTAGCTCGAATGCGATGGCTGCGGAAAACAGTAGCATTTGAACACACTTTCGGGCTGAAAGTCGTAATTCACACTTCTTCATACTGTTGGCACGGTGATTGCTTCACGCAGTTCGTGCGTGGTCCATTGCAACAATTTTTATTTCATTTGGAGAAGATTTTTTTACTCAGTCACTCACCTACCTACCTACATACACATATTATACGATTTTACCCCCCTAACACACCTTCCGTTACGCTACGCTTCACACGGGAATGAAGCAAACATGAGCTTACGTTCCGTTTCACTTCGGAACTTTGAATCGACGAAGAAAATAAGCGACCTGGTACGCGCTGGCTACTCTGATGACTGCTCTGATGGATACTCTAACACTTGAAAATGCAAATCGGAACAACAACGCCGACGCTTTGCAAAAGACTGATGTAAGACTACCGACACAAAGACCCAGAAAATCCAGCGACATCCTCAAGATACTAGGTTACCAAAAGGCTACCGAAAACATCGCTGGCACTTTGCGAAAGACCGACGAACGGCTACCGAAAAAATTGACATTGACAGCGAACATACATAAGCGATAGTGGTAAGCACTAGCTACGGAAAATAGGATTTTCAACGGGTATTCGATCGGGTATTCGATCGTCGTAGTTCACACAGCCCGCTATTATCCCTTACCACGCTTCGGGACAACGTCGCTGACACTTTTCGAAAGACTGACGAAAGGCTACCGAAACAATTGGCATCGACAGCAAAAATAAGCGCTGGCTACGAAAAAATAAATTTCAACGGATATTCGGGGGATCATCGTAATTCACACAGCCCACTATTATCCCTGACCACGCTTCGGGACATCGTCGCGAAAGCTTTGCAAACGACTGTCGAAAGCCTACCGAAAACATTATCAGCGACCTTGCGAAAAATAAGCGGAACTTGTATGCGATGGCTGTGGAAAACACTAGCATTTGAACAGATTTTCGGGCGGAAAGTCGGGATTCACACGTTTCAATACTTTTGGCACGGTGAATACATGACGCAGTACGTGCATGCTACATTGCATCATTTTTCTTCCAATTGGAGAACATTTTTGTTTACTCAATCAGACACCTACATACATACCTACACACACATTTACCCCCCCTAGTTATCCCTTACGTTCCGTTTCACTTCACACGTGAATTTGAACAGAGTTTCGGGCGGAGAGTCGAGGTTCACACTTTTTCATACTCTTGGCACGATGAATACATCACGCAGTACGTGCATGATCCATTGCAACAAATTTTATTTCAATTGGTGAAGATTTATAAGTAGGCTCCTTTGTCGCAAGTCCCGTGTGAAGGGTCAACCGGTAGGTAGGAAAGGTGCTTTCAAGTGTTTCTGTGCCAAATGAAACCTCCTAGACCTCCTAGACCTCCTAGACCTATTAGACCTCCTAGACCTCCTAGAGCGCTTTGGCTATGGAAAAGCGGTCACTTGTACAAAACGAGCGGACATTCAGATACCGGTATTTTTTCGAGCGAGAGAACTACTAAGCGACAAACCCACGAAAGGCTACTGAAAGGCTACCGAAAGGCTACCGGAAAAGATCGCTACCGAACAACATCGCTGACACTTTGCGAAAGACTGACGAAATGCTCCCGAAAAACTTGACATCGACAGCGAAAAATAAGCGAGACTTGTAAGCGTTGGCTACGGAAAATAGGATTTTCAACGGATATTCGTGGGAAAGTCGTAATTCACACAGCCCACTATTATCCCTTACCACGCTTCGGAACAACGTCGCGATAGCTTTGCAAAAGACTGACGAAAGGTTACTACAGAAAAACTTGACAGTGACCCTGCGAAAAATAAGCGATGGCTGTGGAAAACATTCGCAGTTCAACGGACTTTCGGGCGAAAAGTCGGAATCCACACTTTTCACAGTTTTGGCACGGTGAAAACATCACATATTCCGTGCATGATCCATTTTCATCTCAATCGGAGAACATTTGTTTACTCAATCACCTACCTACCTACCTACCTACCTACCTACCTACCTACCTACACATTTACCCCCCTATTATCCCTTACATTACGCTACGCTTCACACGGGGATTTTTTACTTAATCAGACACATACATACATACCTAAATTACCTACCAACACATTTTACCCCCCTAGAATCCCTTACGTTCCGTGTCACTTCTCACGGGAATAGTCTTACCTCATGCGTCGGCACCCGAGAGACTATTTTACCGAACTACCGATCCCCGTTGGAGACCCAAGAAGAAGGAGTGAGGAACTTGTGCCCCACACCCTAAGTACCGTGCGTACCCCAGCAGGTATGTAGGCATTGCTCTTCATGTTTCTTAATGTCCAAAGAAACGAAATGAGTCAGTTACAAAATTTGAAACGGACCCGGGATAACGAAACACACGTGAAAGGGCTTTAACGAGTTGGTCCCGGCTGCTGAGTTTGCAATTTTCCGTACCTTCGAGGATTCGTGGGTACAACCAGAGAAATATATGTGTGCACCTGCATGCTTCCTTGCATGAGTAGATGCAGTCTGAATTTACGCCAACCTTTCTTGTTTCAATGATTTGTCTCAATGAATGCTACTGTTGGGTAACCGCGCGGCCAAGCCTCTTGAGTTGGGCCGAGAGTGCGTGTACTGAAGCCATTTTGTTGTAATCAGCGCATGTCTGCTGATTACCCACTCTGTGTGCGCATCAGCAAGGGACGCTGCTGGGATATGTCATAATTTGATGTCGTCCAAGTTCTGCCAGTTTTGCGGCAGAAGTTCAGAATATATTGATGCCTGCTTTCCTGACGTACAGGAGGTACATGCTGCAAAAGCCCTTCGATACTTGTGGAGCGCAAAAATCGGCCCGATTTCTGCCGGAACCAGAGCTTACATGCGACAATATTTATTTAAATAAGCCACGCAACCCGTCAATGATTTATTATTCAATTGTTTATCAGTCCGCACAGGCCAATTTAAATAAAACGGTGCAAAGGTTAAGGGGTTTACGGTCCTGCATGTTTCTGACTGAGAAATCAAGGTTAATTTGCCTGGGTTATAAAAGGTGGGGTCATCCCAAATAGCGGATACATAATCTTTCTATGTTAAGCCTTTTAACTTTTGCTTAGGCCCCTAAGGGTGGTCTGACCAGCACTAGAAACAACACTGTGCATTCCAAGTGGAAATGGTCTAGTGGTACAACGTTTAAGACTTCTATACCCTGAGGTTGATGGATCGAGCCTGCCGCACTGCCACACTGCAAGGTTCTGAAATGTGCTCCCCAAGCTTGTGACGCGTATCGTCGGACATTATTTAGTTGAAGGACCCCTAGCTCCGGGTTTGACAGGAGTTTCTGCATGTGTCAATCCCGTTCCCACGTAGGCTGGGACAAGTCGGTGATGCTTCCTATCTTATGGTGCCTTGGCCATGCATTCCTTGGCCATGCACTCCTTGGCTATGCATTCCTAGGTGTCCGCGCTCTGTACGTCAGTCATGTGCAGCGAAGCAAACGTGATTTGTACTGTGGCAGTTGGGCTGGTGGAGTAGTGGTTAGCTGACCTGAGTGTTCCAGGGGTTGTTGTCTCATCTTGATCTCCATCTTTCGATCCTTTCTCTGGGATGCGCAAGTTGTATCCTACAAGTTTGGGGGGATATCTTGGGGAGTAGTTGAAACCTGCATCTCCAACAACAACAAAAGGATATAAGTGAATAATTTGGAGGTGCGCTCTTAATCGATGTGTTTATGACGCAGCCCCTCTGGGCCCTACTCATAATTGCTCGGCCGTATCCGCGTCCAACTGTCTGGTTGAAATTTGAAGGAAAATGTAGGGATTACAGTAGCCAAGAGAAAGCGAAGGAGAAGCACCCCCAGGAGAAAAGCGACCCAGCCCCTCAAGAGTCTAGCTCAGAAAGAGTTTTACCATATTCGTTCGTCCACTGTGTGTGCCAACGACATGAAACTTCTGGGCTATGCTCAAAAGGCCCGTTCACGAGGGCACTGTCTCGGGGGCCCTCACGGTGGAGTGTTTTCAGCGGGTGTGTCAATAACGTTACACATCTGGGCTCGCTCAAAGCTCGGCCGCGTGGGCGCCCAACTATTCAGAAGGGAGAAAAGAAGACACTAAAAGGAAGAGGGGGGGACAGGAACAAAAGGAGAGGCCTGGAAGGCAGAGAAGACCAAGTCCAACACCTGAGTTCCACTAGAGAGTAGCCCTCAACAAAGCCTCTGAAAAAAGAAAAGTCCACAAAAGCAAGCGTATCCCACCCCTGCTTGGCCGCGAGGGCGCCCTTACTGATCAGAAGGGAGAATAGAAGAAACTAAAAAGGGGGCAAACAACAGCAAAAAAAAAGGACCAAAAGGGAAGGCCAGAAAGGCAAACGACACCGGCGCCTCAGAATCCCTGGAGACTAACCCTCAACAATGCCCACAGCACAGTCCATAAAAGGAAGTGCATCCCACCCCTGCTCAGCCTGGTGCAGCTGGTGGAAGTTAGTGGCAGCGCCCGGAGGACCTGCCCACCCCTGCTCCCGTAACTGCTCCCTGACACTAGGGCACTGGAAGCACACATGTAGCGCATCCTCCACCTGCTCGCTATCCCCCCGTGCCCAACACCGCTGGCAGCAGCGTGCCTCTTGCCGCTGACAGTTGCGCCGTCCTCTGGTATCAGCCGTGCTGATCGCGCCGAGCCGCAGTCGCAAATTTATGCGCACACAAGCACACTCCCTTTGGCTAGTGCGTCTCTTGGCTTGCGCCAGCACGGCACCTGCTGTGGACTGGAACCAGGCGCGGTAGGTCGCCGCAGATCTGTGCTCGGTGGTAGGGTCCCTGGGGTCCCCACCGCCGCTGGCGTCCAGCCGTGCTTGCACGTAGGCTGCGTCAACGAGTGCCAACACCTCTGTGACGGGTAGGCGCTGTAGGGCAGCTGCTGCCTCGCGCAAGGTGGGGGTGGCTGTCCCCCGCTCCAGCTCCTCTAATGCACCCAGCAGATCAGAGCACCAGGTGCGGCCGCCAGTGCCCTGGCTGACTGCAAGCTGCATATCTGCTGCCATGGCTTAAGCCATGAGAGGCCTGTATTGCTGTGCCGCCGGTGCCACCGCTGAATTGTAGAAGCGGAGGATATGGGTCCACCAGTCTCGCTGGAGTGGCTGGAGCTGCAGCTCTCTCAAGACTCCCCAACTGGCGGCTGATGCAGATAGCCCCGCAGCCTGGCGTAGGTGTTGAAGCAAGATGGACTGCATTTTGTTGGAGAGGCATTGCCGCGGCCGAAGGTGGCTGGTGGCCTACACCACGTCGCCGTAGTTGGCCGCAGGCGCTGCGTACACAGCTGCCAACCTGATGCGGGTTGGAAGATGGCGCCTGAGGCCCACCTTGGCTGCCATGCGGCGAACGCGGTGCAGCGAAAGGCGCCTCTCTAATCTCTACCCTCCATGGCCCTCTTCAGGTTCAGGCCGCCGCTTTCGTGCTGAGTGATGCCGAAGAACTTGAATTCTTGGACACGCTTCAACACGGCACGGTCAGGGCCGTAAACGCAAACATGGGCTGGCTGTCGGCGCTGCGCTGTCAAGCGGCTGCCAAACTCTATGATCTCTGTCTTACTGACATTGACCTGAAGCTGTTTAAATGCCGCATACTCATGCAAGGCATCCAGCATGCCTTGCAGCCCTGCTGGGGTGCGGGCTAGCAGGGAGAGGTCGTCCGCATACAGCAGGCAGCGTAGCTGTCGCCCCGCCTGCAGCTCAATGCCCTCTGCCGGGCACTTGGCTGCGAGCATGGCCGGCAGGTCACTGAGGTATAGACTAAAGAGCAGGTGGCTCAGGGGGCAGCCCTGCTTGATGCCTCTGGTGCAAGGCACAGGACCAGTGCGCTTGTGGCCGTCAGTGAGCGTGTAAACTGCACCGGCATAAAGCGCTTGCACCGCGCGTAACAGGCATGCCAGCATGTGAAGATGCTTGCATAAATGCCGCCACAGCTGCTCCTGGGGCACGCTGTCATAGGCCTTTGTGAAGTCCACAAAGGCCACATGCAGCTTGCCACGGCCTGCAGCTGCCGTTGAGCATGGACTGCATGCCTGAGGAGGAAAGCAGCCTGGAGCGTGCTACGGCGCTGTTGAAAACCAAACTGCTCAATAGGGGCGTGGCCGTGCAATCGCGCCCACTCATCAGTGATGGCAGTGAGCATGCTGACATACAGCCGGTAAAGCACGCTACTGAAGGCCATGGGCCGGTAATTACCGGGATCAAGGTGGTCGCCCTTCTTGTAAACAGGCTGTATCCTGACTGGCTGCCAGGCACTAGGCATTCTCCCCCGCACCGCCATCAACCAGTCTTGCAGCAGATCCCTTAGCACGTGCCGTTGCTCCCCCTCTGAATCGTCCTCTACCATAGCCAACTTGATAAAGGGTGCCGCCAGACCGTTTAGGCCCGCCGCGGTGTGGACGCGCATGCGGGAGAAAGCCCTTGCGAAGCAAGAGGCAAGCTGATCAGCTGACACGCCTAGGTCCTCCGGCTGAGCGGTGGTAGGGGGCAAGTTTGCCTGTGGCGCCGCAGGAGAGGGGGGCACAGTGGCGGTGAATTGCTGTCGCAGGTGTGCCTTCCACTTCAGGGAGGAGACAGCCGTGGTGGGGCAGGTCTGCCGCCTCTGTTGCAGCTGCTCCCGGTAGACGTTGCACTCGCTACGCTGCAGCCTGTCAGCTATAGCCGCTGCCATATGGCGCGTGAAGTAGCGGCGACGTCGTCGTGCTGTGGACTTGTAGCGCTGCCTGGCTGCCTTGCGCTCTGGGCCCGGGGCACTGCAAAGAGACTTCGCTCGCAGCGCAGCATAGGCGCTTTGAACCTCCGCATCCCACCAGGGGGGACGCTGATGCTGCCCACGCTGGGCATGGGGCCGCGGAGTGCGCGTCATGCCAGCAGCTTTGCCCGCAGACCAAATTACAGCAGTGAGCGCCGCTGCGGCTGCCTCGTCGTCACCTGCCGCAATGGCCAGGCTGAAACGCTGTAGGCCCTGCTCATCGCGGGCTAGCGCTGCGCTGTAAATGTGCGCCTAATCAGCTCTCCAGGTTAGGATGGTTTGACAGCTTCCTGCTGGCTGGCCAGCATCAGGCTGACCTCCCACCACGTCTATGCCGCTATCTACCGGAGGTTGAAAGGTCGCCGCAACCTGACGATGATCCGAGAGGTCCGGTCGGGTGGGAAGCACCCCGCTCACCTCCACCTGCCTCCACATGTTACACGGCACCGCGATGTGGTCAACGTGAGACCGGCCAGTAGCTGCAAGGAAAGATGCGTCCCCTTGGTCACCCTTGCGGCCCGTGAGCAGCAGCATCCTGGAGGCCGCCGCTGCGTTGAGCAGCATCCAAGCCTGTGGTCTAAGCATTCTGGGCGGCTCACCGCGGAGCGCTCACAGCGGTGTGTGTGTGTGTCAGCATGTGTGGGAGGATGTATGTAAAAAATGCGGCTTGTAAGCGACCATAATGTGGCTGTGGGATCACACAGGTATGGTAAGCACATAGTAGTATATTGCTAATTGCTACTGCTGATTCCCTGCTAATTTTCCATGCTTCGCCCTTCCCCTGTCCCACATCAGACCCCCCCCCTGCCCCAAAGCTGGCCCGTGTCGTGAAGGCCTTTTCCCTCCAGAGCGTTCTGCAGTCCATGTTCACCCTTTGCACCGCTGGAAATCTAGTCATCACCTCACCTACCACAACAATGCTCAAGATACCTCCGGGTAAACGATAGGACCCGCAGCACCCTCAAAGGCCCTGGCATCTATAACATGCAATATCTATCAGGGGTAGTTCACGCGCCCTCCTGCCCCGCAGCACCTCTTGCCCTGCAGCAAGCACAGAACTCCAGGCACATGTGGACAGCAATATCAGTTAGGGGTAGTTTGCAGTTCATGCAGCCCCTTAGCCCGCATCACCTCATATACCGCAAAACCCTCAGAATCCCAAGAAACCTTTGAACGGCAGTACCTGTTACTGTATCTTTGCAGTTAATGCGCACCCTCCTGCCCGCCGTAACTCCTGCAATTCAAGGACTCCATGCCTGGCCCTCCCCACCAGTCTCACTTCAGCACATCCCCCATGCCAAGGCCCACATTGTGAACTAAACTTTCCCTCTAGAGCACAGGGAAAGTGCACAGACACACACTCACACACACACTCCCTCCCTCTGTAAGGCAGGTCTTCAGCCCAAGGTTCCTACATGTTCCAGACAACAGCATTGGGGGCCACATGTCCATTGCCCTGGCAGGGCCTTGGGGCTCAAGGGAGAACCAACCACAGCCAAAGTTCATGGCATGGATCAATGAAATATTCCTGAGGAACGGAAACTGCTACAAGGACACAAAGTACTTTTTGTAGTTGTTACCTCTCCTCCGATCCCCTTCGCTGTTCGGTCCAGATTAATCGAGTTGAGTGCAGGGTTTAGGGAACTTCTAGCAATCTGGCTCCTTCATCTCCTCCTTCATGCTTTGTGCGAGGTAGGCGAGTGAGAGCTCAGCCTTGTACCCCATTCCCACTTCACATGCCAAGCTCCACCAGCATAGTAGCACGATACGGCATGATACGGCACAATACGGCACAAAGTGCCACAATTCGGGGCATGATACGGCTCGATTCGGCACAGGTTCAGCCGGATTGTGCTACCAAGCTCCACCGCGTGATGCCGTGAGCATGAACAAATCTGAGATTATGACATCGTGACAGGTGGTGGACAGAGATCCACAAGTAAGTTACGAGGCATGGTAACTGGAGGGGCAGCAGATAAAAAACACATCACAGGTTGCGTCGCCATGACTTTGATAGAATGGATGATAATGTCGTCATTCCTATCTGAAAGCTACAGAATGGTATGATCCCACTATCGGTACCAATTTGTCACGCTATAAACTTTTACTTGAAAGTCTCCACCAGCCCTCCTGCCCACACTCACTGCAACGCTCTTGCCATGTGGGTCCCGCATGGCAAACAACCAATGTCACTTGCTCGTTGTAACAGGTCCTGCATGGACAAACCATGTTAGACATATGTTAACCTAGGTACAGGTATAGCTTCTTATTTATTTTGCAAGAAGAGGGCAGCTTGAAGGAGCATGACAGGCATTAAGATGAAAAGAAGTGTAACGTCATTGACATGGGCGCATGGTAAGGCAATTTTCGCAGTGGAGTTGAAAAATACCAGCTCTAGCGTCCAAGCTGCTGGTCTATGCTACTGAAGATGACGCCATGACCCCACACTTTGTCACATTTGGATGAAATCTGTCAATGAGTGATGTGCTGGCCCTCCAAGGGTGGCCTTGTGAAATCACGCTTCACAGTGCTTTGTCGAGCTGCTTCAGCTAACACGTCGAATATAGATTAATTATTTGTCGTGCTCCTGACGCTTTGAAGCTATCGGCGCTCGACCATCAAGCAATGCTGGTATACGTCAAAAGGCACTATGGCTTCAAGACATCCACCGAAGCCATATACACAGACCCTGAGAATAATGTAGAGGAATTGGAATACAGCGTTCGACTTGAAGACGCCGCCTGGTTCAATCTCAAGGAGAAGTGGATGGTGCTGGACCCTAAAATGAAGATCAGGGAGCTTGCAACAATACTGCATGGAGATGGAACGACGCCAGAAACAGTGAGTTTGCTATGGGACTTGGATGCACGCGGAATGTAGTAGCATACTGTACTGTACCTCAGATTCTGTCAGATCCTTGCAGTCTTGCATGCCGGGCATGCACAACACATACGCAATCAGGGTTACCCGGTATGGAAATAGGGAACGTTGCAACACTATGGTACGGATATGGGTACAGTACGGATGATAGGAACGGTACAGTAGGATTAATACGGTTTTCGGGGAAAGGGGCCCAATCTGGCTCTCAAGAGTCTCATCAAATGCACCCTTATTTCATTCAAAATATGATGGCAACTCAGTGATGCAGACCATTCATAGCGAAGGGGCAAGGGCATAGACTGGCACCTCCCATGCATGGGCCCATGGGCCCAAACTGGCCCACAAGGGTCACCATGCATGCATGCAGCTTTGCCATGCAAAATATTCCAGTAAACTAAACGAGGGCACCAGGCCGTTTTGCTTATGGAAGGATATGGCACGGTGAATGCTATGGGACTGAAGCTCAAAGCCACAACTGGTTGCACTGCACACATTAGACTGCATGAGCAATGCCTCCACCGGTTGGCGAGTGTTTATTTTATGTGCAACCACGCAAAGTAGACGTATCAGACTGCAGTTCGGGCTGGAGCAATGCCCCCAACAGTATTTTTTTGTAGCGTGCACATGTGCAATGTATGGTACACACATAAGACTGCACTGAGGGCTGGAGCAATGTCTCTGGCAGTGTATTTTGTTGTAGTGTGCACCATCACTGGCAGGCCTATGCGCTGCCACCACTGGGCCGATAGAGACCGAGCCTGTGGGCAGAAGCCCAAGAAGTGGGGCTTGGTAACGCAGGCCCTCTTGGCTGTAGGCGATGACGTTAAAAAGGAAAGGAAAGGACTATGAAGTTTCCCGAACACAACTTACAACCCGGGCTCCCCCCACGTCATCACGGCTGGTGATGCAGATGTGCAGCGGCACCTCTTGTCCCCGGCTGCCTCATCGACAGGCTGTGGCATACGGCGTGGAGAGGTTTTACCGTTGTAGATGACTGAAGCTGAAGCACCCTAGAATAAATAGGAGCTTCCGATGCGCATGGCAAACATGCAATGCTTAGAGAATGTGACGCTAGCACAACATGAATCAACTTTCCGTACTTGTGATAAACGCACCATAATGTGTGATTGTTGAATATTTGCAGGCATTTGAGGCCAAGTTCCGTGTAGGAGGTGAGCGAAGCTGCCCAGTTGTTGTCAGAGCATCTAAGGAATCAACCATTGACATTTTTCGAATGGACCAGGCTCTATTGTCAGTTGCCTGCTATACGTGTATTTGAATTGCGGTTGAGAGTGGAGCTGCTTTGTTGCTGTTTCAATACTGAGGATAAAGAGACTACATGCTAGGGACAGATTGAACTGCCGTTTCTCAGTCCCACATGGCCAAGGGGTGAACCTTGTCATCAGCATGATCAAGCAGCATGTTTTGGAGACGAAAAAATGACCACTCTCGCTGATCACCTAGCTCCCTGTACTGAGCCCTCTGTACTGTGCCCCCGGTACTTAGACCCCTAATACTTAGAACCCCGGACTGGGTCCCCCGTACTGGTCATTAGCTCCCAGCACTGGGTCTCCGTGCCGATTATTAGCTCCCAGTACCAGTACTATGCTTCCCGGACATATATAGCCCCCCCCGTTCTTGGCCCCTTAAAACCTTAACCCGAAGCTGTTCTTGGCCCCTTACATGACCCTGTATGCTGCCCGCAGGCGTCTTGGTGGACGGGGTTTACTACACCTTTTATTACCTGGCATGTGCTGTCTACTACCTTTTCTCGTGGGCTCTCCCCAAGAGGAAGCAAGATTCTGGCGACAAGGACCCTAACATCTGAGTGAATTAGTATGCGACGAAATTCAGGTATATTGGATCATGACTGTTAGCATCATGATTGTGAGCATCATGATTGCAGTGCATCTGGTGGTAGACTGGTAGGTATGGTGCACATCATCTGATCGTGCGCAAGGTGTGGATTCTGTGTTACTTATGGTACACAACTGATGGTACGTGTATGTTGTTACACACTATTTCCTCAAATCTTCCGCCTGTGCTCTGCGGTGCTTACTTTTCTTTATTTTAATGACGCAGGGGGTAGGCCCATGGTCAGCTGGTAAGGTCTGGTGGAGTGCATGGCGGCGACCATAGGTGCTCGATTGCAGCACGCTGCAATGTTAGGGCGCACCCAACCACCTTCAGGGGGAAGGCTGATGACGGCACTGATCGTCTGGTTCATACCTGGAGCCGGCCATACAGGTATTCTGCCGCAGAGTGTACTTCAGTGTGCACCAGACCACTTTCAGTAGGCCGAGGATCAGCCACGACTGGGCGTATTGAGACCAATCCTTGATCGGCCTACAGCCGGTGGCCTACGCAGCACCGGCGCGTGGCTTATTGCGTTATGCCCTCTACCCTTATGGTATGGTTCAGTCCCTGGAGATTTTTATGTAGGCATGGGCGCCTTCAAGCAGGATTCCATGTATGGGCAGGATTCCTTGTATGGGAGGCTTCAGGCAGGCAGTGTGCCGAGCTTGGGGGTGGGGCGCCCAAGCCTGGGACCACGCATTATTGATATGGCCTCTCAAAGGGTGGAGGGGGGCACTTTCAAAAAAATCACTTTGTACAATTTGTTGGGTATCAACAGAGATCTCTGGGTATCAAGGTGCATGCAATTTGAGCCAGCGAAGCGAACGTGTTATGATGTTCTGCTGATTTTATTTTCCATATTGAAGTCCATAGGAGCATCTGATGGTATGTATGTGGATGGGTAAATGACGTAACAACTCAGGGCCTTGCCAAAAAAGTATATGCTGCACGGGCGTCAAACTTTCTGGTTGGAAGTCGAAGGGAAGTCGAGGAAAAAGAGGGACGTCTGAAAAGCCTTGACAATCAAAGAAATGGCCCATGCTTATGCCTGCTATTGAGGGCTCATCCACCAATGATTAGTACACAACTCTTGTGTCAATGACATAACACCGCTGGGCCATGCTGGAAAGGCTAGGCCGCTTGGGCGCCCAACTGTCTGGCCGTGAGTGAAATAAGCTAGAGGAGAAATAAGAGGAACAGACGGAAAACAGAGAGGGGAAGATCAGCCCCCAAAGGAAAGAAAGTATGAAGATGACTATTGTTTAAGAATGACTTGTTAGGTGAGCAGTAGGAAGTGCAGTAAGCATTGTATCCCTGATTGTATCTAAAAGTATCCACCGTGGATGGCTGGTGGATGGACTATCAATCAGATATCGGAGCATATTGAAATCGAGGCGGCTAATACCGGTATACAATTCATCCCTATAAATCAATAGCGGAGGGAGGGCCAGCTTTTGCACTAACCCCCCTGATTTGGCTGGCCCTCCTTAGCTGGGTTTCCTGATATCTCCCTCTTTCTTTGCAGCGAGGTCCTTAAAAACCAAATGGACTTTGCACCCCAGTTGTGCGGAAAATGTCTTCCAGATTACCGGTGGCCACCAGACAACAGGTGGCCACTGCTGCCACTGAGACCAATGACAGACCAGATCAGAGACCTCCGGAATACCTCTGGCAATCCTCTGGCACCAATGTGGCACCCTCAGATTTTCAAAAGTCAGATTTGGAAGACCATCAGCAGGGATCTCTGACCATCAGCCCTTGCGACATTTGAAACTAGCAAAACGATGTATGCCATGATCTCTGCCATGATGCCATCTTTCTTAGACGGTGCAGTGATGTGGGGGACGCTTTCACTTTTCCGTACAGGTCCCGTTTCTTTGCGAGCGTTTTGTCACAAACCCGCGTTCGGCAGTCCAAATCGAACATACATGCCTGGCTCACGCCTCCTATACCAAGCTGTCGTGTTGGCTATAGTAGGCGATGAAAAACAGTTGTACCCGCATTCTGATGGCGTTCCCAAGGCGCTGCTGCCCGTGGCAAACAAGCCGCTGCTGTCATATCCCCTTCGAACCTTAACAGAAGCAGGCCTGAAGCATGATTTCGTAGTACGTGATGCAAGCATTGTGATATGATAGTTCATCAGCTGAGCATAAACGAAGCTTACTTCCCGACTGCTGTCGCAGGTTGTGTCTGGAGAGAGGGCCAGTGCTGCTATCTCACACTGGATTCAGACCGATTATGCCGCGATTATGAAAACTATGGGATAGGCCTCCAGTTCGAGGTACAAGGACAGGCAGGAGAACGCAGCCATGCACCCATGCAATGCTCGTGTGTCATGCGTCCTGAATTCCTGATCAACTTTGCGCATGGCACGAGAAGTCAAAAGAAGCATGCTGCGTTAAACTGAGGTTCGCTTGCCGAAAAGCCGCAGTATTAGTGGGAATTCGTTTTCAGACTGATTCCCAGGAAAACAAAAGGCTGGCTCTGTTAAATACCGGTACAAATCCTTGAATAACAGCGAGGAAAATAAATGTTGGCCTTGCCCAAAAGCCCCCTGAAACGACCTGTCTGCATTCATAACACAACATATCCAATTGTGCCAGAGGAGTATAGCATATGAAAGGTCTCACCTGGCGAGACCTCCCGAGTGCCTTAGTATTTTGTGTGACGGCTGCTGGGCATGCACCCATGCATTGCACAGTAAGGGTCATATGATGAAGCAAGAACCAGAAGCGGCATAATTGAAAGGATTGCCAGTGATCCCATGCACCAAAAGCTTCAAATTGTGCAGGCATTCATAAATGAATAGCGGATGCCTAGCCTGCATGTCCCGCCTACCTGCCTGGCTATCCAAGCCTGACTGTCCTGCCTAACTGCCGAACTGCCTAACTGTCCATGCTTTCCATGTCATCACAGTGCCAGAGGAGTATGGCTCAGCAGACACCCTGAGGGCCATCTCCAGCAGGATTACCGCAAGCACCTTCGTCGTGGTCGCTGGGAAGCTGCTGACGGACGTCCCGGTTAACGCCCTGGTTGCCTCGCACCAGATGCACTGAGCGCTGGCATCCATCATGCTGTCCCCTCGCAAGACATCGCCGACCCTGGACACCAAGCCAGGCAAGCCCCCAAAAGTGTGAGCAGGACTGCACGAGAGGGCGTCACTGAGGGCATGAGCGTTGGGTGGGAATGCTGGGCTGCAGGTCTAAGATTCTGTCGCCTAATAGGGGATGGAAGATAGAAAACAGCGCCCCGGTCTTTGATTCTGTCACCAAAGAGGGAAAGAGAGAAAGAAAGCAGCTCTCCGGTCTTTGAATCTGTCACCAATGATCATGGATTGGGGCATGCTGAGATCCACGGCGCTGTGGGTTGCTAGTTTTCATAGAACCATGGACCTATTGAACACCAGAATAGAGATAAATCCAAACCGTGCAGCGTTAAGATTCAGATCAGGATGTGCAAGGTTTATTTCCAGTCCTAAACTTCACTTCCTAGAACACCACCCTTGGGCCCCTGCCATGCATAACTCTTTCATATGCACAGATCATGGATGACCCCAGGATTACTCCCTGTGCCCTTTCCCGCCCTGCCCTGCGTTCCTCTTTCACACCAGACCACCTGGTGAAGCAGCTTATGCAGGCATGCACTTGTGCTTCTTTTCGTGCGCACCAGAGTACCAGACCACCTCGGGGGGGCCACCCAGCGGCCACCACCGGTCAACTTGAGACCAAACCTCGACCTCAAGCGAGCACATGCTGTTCTATACCAGCAGCCCTGAGACGCTGTGTGATGTAGCTGGATAGTAGCTGATGGCCTCCTTGAAATGAATAGTGCTGTGCTGCTCTCTGAGAATGTGCATTACATTGGTATGGACCTGAGCCGCGAGCACCTGCTGTTCTATGCCAGCAGCCCTAAGACGCTGTGTGTTGTAGCTGAATAGTAGCTGAGGGCCTTCCTGAAATAAATAGTGCTGCGCTGCTCTCTGCGAATGTGGATTTCATTGGTATAAACCTGAGCCGCGAGCGCCTGCTGTTCTAAACCAGCAGTCCTAAGACGCTCTGTGATGTAGCTGAATAGTAGCTGACTTTCTCCCTGAAATGAATAGTGCTGTGCTGCTCTCTCAGAATGTGGATCACATTGGTATGGACCTGAGCCGCGAGCGCCTACTGTTCTAAACCAGCAGCCCAGAGACGTTGCGTGACCTCAAAGTGCCCATGTCCGTCATGAGCAAGTGGGGCGCAATGACCATTTGGAGCAACCTCGTGGATGCACACCTGTACATCTTCAGCAGGTATGAACTATAGACTCAAGTATGAGCATCGTTGCTGCTTTAAATAGCAGCCCTGAGATGTTGCATGACCCCAATCCTATGTCCATTGTGAGGGTTCAGGGCACCATGACCATCTGAAGTGACCTTGTGGACGCGTGCCTCTACTTATCCAGCAGGTATCTGTATCTTTTGCTTGGACTTAACGAAGTATGAGGCTGGCTGCCCAAACCTTGATAACCAGGGACGCAACTACAGTCAAACAGCACGGATGCGCCTGGGACCCTGGCAGCTCTTCACTCCTTCAGCAGACTGGGACTGCTTCAGCAGGTATGAATTTGTGTGGACCCTGGTGTGCCGCCCCCCCCCCAAATGTGGACATTCTGACGGGCAATCGCATGAGAGGAGGGTGGTTGTGGCTGTGGCTGGGAGGGGGGACAAGAATGCAGGCAGGCCAGGAGAGTTTAGAAAAAGTAGTGAATTTCCCTGCCCTCCCTCTACCCTCGCTCTCTCTGCCCCGGATAATGGGTGCCGAACCCGAAGCCCTTTGAACCCGGACCCTGAACCTTGCACCCTTCAAAAACCTTAACCCCCTTTGCCCCAATTTCGGCATCCCTGGTTATCTCCGGCGCTAACTTGATCAAAGTGTGCCTTCCTTCATGAATTATGATGCGCTGCAGTCCCCTTGTGTCAACGCTGGAGGGCCCCTCCTTCACTAGGCCGGTCAAGGTTTGGTCCCCATTGGCCCAATGTTGACTACCCGGCGGCCCCCCAAACTCTCAAAGGTGGTCTGTCGTGCCCTTAATAAGCACCGGCTGAAAAATAAAAATCGATGCACGCCTCCCTTGAAGATGCCACAGTCCTCTTCTGTCCACGTTGGAAGGCCACCCCTCCCTCACTCGGCCGGTCATGGTTCAGTCCTCATTGGCCCAATGTTGACTACCCGGCGGTCCCCCAAGCTCTCAAAGGTGGTCTGTCCTGCCCTTAATAAGCAACGGCTGGAAAATACAAATCGATGCACGCCTCCCTTGAAGATGCCACAGTCCTCTTCTGTCCACGTTGAAGAGCCACCCGTCCTTATCAGGCTTGCGACAGGATGTCATGCCGCACCTCACGCAGCAGCAGGTCCGCAGCGCGTGCTCACCGAATGCGGCAGCTGTAGCAGCAGCAGGAGCAGCAGCGCCAGGTGCCCAGACTGCAGCGGCGGCCCTGGGCGACGCCAAGCATCGGGTTTCTTCACCAGGGGGACACATGCGGCGGGACTGTGGGGGGGGATGCCGGGTTCGTCATGCCGGGTAGGTGCATAGTAGGTTTCTGGAAGGTGCCAAGTAGGTGCCCAGTAGGTGCCGGGAAGGTCCCGGGTAGGTGCCAAGTATGTCCCGGGTAGGGACTGGGTTCTCTGGGTTGGTCCAGCTTGGTAGGTGATGGGTTTATCATGCCTAGTAGGTGCCTGGTAGGTGCAGGCATCATGCCTGTCAGGTGCCTGCTTGCCGTGAAGTGTGACCAGCGAGGTCGACGCAAAAACATGTCATATAGGTTAGGGTTACGAGTTGAGAGCGTATTTTTTGTCAACAGGATGCGAGATCTGTGCTACTTGCTGGTTTGCACTGGCACCTGATCCGGTCTTGTCTTGCCCACGTGTTTACGACTCTTATTGCACCTTGATTCAGCGTCCATTCCCTCTTATCCACCCTCTCAGGGTCCAGCTAAATGGACATGACGCACTCCATGCTGCAGGCCACGACTGACCCCTGGGGAGCACCACACCATCGTGCCTCCGCGTGCAAGTGCTGCACCCCGGATCAAACTATTGCACGCGTGTGACCGACTTGTAATCTTATGGGGAGGTCAACACAGAGGTGAGAGGGGGGGTATAGGGTTTCAGTCACTCAGTCAGACACTACCTCAAAGGGCAATGACATAACACCTCTGGGCCCTGCTCAAAAAGGCTCAGCCGCATTGCCGCCCAACTGTCCCATTGGAAGAAAATAAACTTAAGATAAGAGGGAAAGAAGGAGAGGACTCAAAGGAGAAAGAAATACACCCGCAAAAAGGGAAAGGCAGCCCGGAGTATCTTAGCCCATCTCAAGCCTATTCCCCAAGAAGGCAAAGAAAAGCAACAAATCTAGGCCTCAACAAAGCGTACAATGTCCTAAACAAAAGTCAGAGCCTCCCATCCAAGCCTGCCCCGGTACAACTGTTGAAAGTCTTTGACGCCCTCCGGGCGGGGGGCCTGGCCAACCTCTCTCCCTAAGCCTCTCCTTCACGCTAGGGCACTGGAAGCAGGCGCGGGGAGCAGGGCATGATCCCACAGGTGATGACATGCAGCGCATTCTCCACATTCTCGCCATCTCCCCTTGCCCAACAACGTTGGCAGCACCGTCCGTCACGCTGCTGACCGCTGCGCCGTCCTCGAGTGTCAGCCGTGCTGACGGCGCTGAGCCGCAGCTATACGTTTGTGCGCACGCAAGCACACTCCCTTCGACTGGTGCGGCCCCTGGCTTGCGCCAGCACGGCGCCCGCCGTAGACTAAAACCAGGTGCGGTAGGCCGCCGTAGACCTGTGTTCAGTGGCAGGGGTCCCCTCTGGGGTTCCCTCTGCCAGCTGCATCCAGCTGCCCCCGCTCGTTTGCTGCATCAACTAGCGCTAACACCTCTGGGACAGGTAGCGGCTGCATGTCAGTCGCTGTCTGACGCAGTTTGGGGATGGCTGATCCCAGCTCCAGCTCCTTCAAAGCACCTAGCAATTCCCTGCACCAATTGCGCCCTCCGGTGCCCTGTCTGACAGTGAGCTCCATGTCCGCCGCCATGGCTGCGGCCATGAGTGGGCTGTCTTGCTGTGCTGCTGGTGCGACCGCGGCGTTGTAGAAGCGAAGTACATGCTGCCACCAGCATGGCGCAGATGCTGGAGGAAGCTGGACTGCATCTTGCTCTTGAGGCAATGCCGCGGCCTGAGGTGATTGGTGGCCCACACCACATCACCGTAGTTGGCCGCAGGCTCTGCATAGACAGACGCGAACCGGATGCGTGTAGGCAGATGATGCCTGAGGCGCACCTTTGCGGCCATGCGGCGGACACGCTGCGACGTGGCAGCCAAAGGCCCCTCTCTTCCTTGCATGGCCTACCTCATGCTGCCGCTCTAGTGGTGTAGGATGATGCCAAAAAACTTGAATTCTTGGACACGCTTCAGCGCTATCCTATCGGGGCCGTACACGCAAGTATGGGCTGATTGCCGGCGCTGCGCTGCTAAGCGGCTCCCAAACTCCAATATCTCTGTCTTGCTGACGTTGACCTTGAGCTGTTTGACCGCCGCATATTAATGCAGGGCATCTAGCCCGTGCTGCAGCCCTGCCGGGCTGCTGGCTAGCAGGGAGAGATCATCAGCATACAAGAGGCACCTGAGTCTTCAAAAGTCACCTGACCACCTCAAAAGTCAATAAGACTTGGCCTAATACCTGATGTATGCGTGATACCCGTGAGATTTGTCAGACCTCGCAAATCTGGTGGGACCTTCGACCACCTGAGAAGCCATGAACAGGTATGGATTGTACCATTGTACAGATATAAACAGGGGGTACCCTGGATATAAACAGGGGGTACCCTGGATATAAACAGGGGGTACCCTGGATATAAACAGGGGGTACCCTGGATATAAACAGGGGGTACCCTGGATATAAACAGGGGGTACCCTGGATATAAACAGGGGGTACCCTGGATATAAACAGGGGGTACCCTGGATATAAACAGGGGGTACCCTGGATATTTGGATACAAGTATCAAAGTATGCAACCCAGGAAGTGTTCAGGAATTGTCCCAGCAAATAAATAAATTGTCAGACCAGAGGATAAGACTTGTCCCAGCCAAAAATAAATACGACACGGGTTGCTTCAGGAGCAACTGTGATTTTTGTGTTTTGCACTCAAACAAGGATCACTTTTGAAGCATGAGGCATGCGGAAGAATGTGATGCCGGCGTACCAAGAGACTCCTGCCAGGCAAATTCTGCTTCCTATAAATTCTGGCATCAATGCAGCTGTTGAGACCCCCAGTTGTCGACAGTTTCACGGTTTAACACTTGCCTCAGACCTGGACTGGCAACGTTGACAGCTCGACGATCATCCCTAGAAATTGCTAAGAAGTCCACCACCTACTCCCCCCCACACACTACCAAGTGATGGGAATATTGTTTTTGATCGAAAGCCTTTGGGGGTTATATGACAGCTATATAACGGCTATCCCAAGTTCAAGCAAAATATATTGTTATCCAGAGGCTGCTACCGCCGTCAATCCTTCATCAATCAGCAACCTTGGCCTGCACTTCGAGCTTGAATTGAACACTTACTGACACCCTTCAAAAGATGACATATGTCAAGAATATGTAGAACATATTGTTTAAACTAGCAAAACTCTCGCTAGCTTGGAAATTTTGACCATCAATTCTATCTAAAGGCACCTTGGCCAGACCCTCGCCCTTGTATTTAACACCTACTGACACCCTTCACTTGGGCACCTTGGCCAGAACCTCGCCCTCACCCTTGTATTCACCGCCTGCTGACACGGTGAAGCCCGGGCCGATCTTCCAGAAACAACATTATTCGCCAATCGCGCAACATGAGATACTAAAGCATGCACTTGCCAGCAAGTTCATGCACCTCTCAATCAGGTACACGTCCGCATGCACCTCTCAGCTACACGTCCGCATGCACCTCTCAATCAGGTACACGTCCGCATGCACCTCTCAGCTACACGTCCGCATGCACCTCTCAATCAGGTACACGTCCGCATGCACTAGCCAAACTTGCACTATCAGCTCGATACTGCACCATGCACATGGCAACGGCCGGATGGAACAAATCACAAAGCTCAAATTTTGGTGATGCAAGCAAGCAAAGCATGCAAGAAGCAGGAGCTACTAGCTAGGAACCCACACATGAGAGCTGATGATTTGAGGCTCACCTGACAGACCTGACAGACAGAGACCTAACAGCCGAGAGCTGATAATGTGAGGAGGCTTACCTGATAGACAGATAGACCTGATGTTAGCTTGACCTGGCAGTCCCCACCGGCAGCCTGCGCCCTCCGCTGCACACCAGCAACGGTAGGCAGGAACCAACACGAGAGCTGATGTGTGCAAGACGCGGTCACCTGACAGTCCCTGACTTTAGGCCGCTCCTTCAGCTGCACCCCGCTCGACAGAATGCTATTCTGGATGATGCAACCGTCAGCAACTACCACGTTCTCCATGAGCATAGAGTTGATCACCTTGACATTAGTTCCAAGCCTACACGAAGGGGCACAAATATTGCAGGGGGACAAGTATTGCAAGAAGACGGAATCTACATCAATACATGGAAACTGGTATTTTCTAATACATTACCAACAGGCATGTGATGCCTACTTCAAGTCCCAGATAAAGAGACAATGGACCTTCAGGGAAGCACAAAAATTTGCAGGCTATCGGATGACTAGTTTCAACTCTTGCACCCTCTTTGGGGAAAGGAAATGAGGGGGCTAGCCCTCTCATTACCCCCCCATTCTTGAGGTGGGTTCGGAAACCCAATTTAAAAGAATAATACCGGTATTCATTCTGGCGGCGCCAGAACAAAGCCCAGCTATGCGGGACAAATGACTATAAGAGTCACCACATCAACAAACACATGATATATACCAGGGAATATATACCGCCTGGGATGAAAAAGAGCCTGCACTGCTTATCTTTTTGTGTTACAGCTGCATCACAGCCAACTGTCGGGGGTGCAAGGTATCAGCTGCATGGACCAACTGCGGAAGGTTTGGCCCTCGACAGACTGCCAATTGCGTTTAGTTGCACACTGAAATAAAAACTGTGAAAAACAGAAGACCTGGTCACCCCTTAACCAGGCCTCAGCAACCTCACCGTGAATCCCTCACCCCTAACCCTTGTCTCAATGACCTGAACCCAAAATCCTTACCCTAAACCAGGTCTCAATGACACTCGCCAAGTTTCACTGTTCCAACCTCTTATCCCTTATCTTGAACTCCTTATGAACCCTTTCCCAGGCCTGGCTTACCTAACCCCGTTTCTGAGCACTGAGCGCTTGATGCTGCTCTTATATCCCCCAGGATACTTAGCCTTGAAGCCCAGTATCGTGGTTGACGAGACAATGTTGTCGTATTTCGAAGGGCGCAGGCCGGACAGATGAACGGCGATGCCAGGGTCCGACACCTACGGCAGTAATAAGCAGTTATAGACCGTAAGAGACCATCTGAAGGAAGTCGAGACACATGCAAATGTGCCCCCTCCCGCTAATCTTTATCTTGTGGGGCGCAGGCGGGTCAAGATAAAGGATGGTGCCAGGGTCAGCAATCTATGGCTAGGGGTTAGGGTAAGGGGTTCAGGGATTTGAGTTGAGGGTTTAGGGTTCAGAGTTCAGATTAAGCGACCTACCTCAAAGCGGTCACAGGCCGTCTGACGGCGTCTAAACGCACAAAACAAAACGTGCCCATCTCCTAACACTAAACTTTCTGGGGTGCATGCCGTGTAGGCGATGGCAGGGTCCGCAATCTATGGTTTAGGGTTAAGAGTTTTAGGTGTGGGGTCACGGGTTTATGGTCTACAATCTTCGACAAGGCAAAGCAGCCAGGGACCATCTGAAGGCAATTAAAACGCGAGATACGGGCCCTAAGAAGGTCGAAACTCCATCATAGCAATGTGTGGATATACAGACACGCCTGCTTCCCCTCCAATCAGGCACTAGTCACAAGATGGACTTGCACGAGGTGTATCCCCCTGATCCCCCAACCCTCATGCTGCATACCGGATTTCCTTCAGGGTTCAACCCGGTTGGCCCATCTTATCCATCGTACGTACATTGCGGCATAGATCCCACATCTCATATCAAATACCCCCAATTCAGGTTTCAGATCAGAAATTGAGCTCACAGCTTCGGGCCCCAGATCCCAGATCCTAGATCCCAGGTCTCAGATTAAGGATCAGCAGTATCTCTATCCACAAAAAGTCGTGAATTCCTCTCCCTCTTTTATAGTTTAAGGTTAAGGGTTCAGGGTAAAACTTAAAATATCCGCCACACCTCCCCCCTCTGACCTCCCTATTGAACTCCCCCCCTCCTTACCTCCCTGATAGCACATCCCCAGCCCCCTCGTATCTCCCTGTGCAGGAACACCGGTTGACCTTTCAACCCTGTACCCCCCTCTTACCTACCTGTTTGAATTTATGGTTGAACCCTTAACCCATTACCCCCCTCTCACCTCCCTGTTTAGGATCTACAGTTGAAGTGTTCAACCCTAAACCCTGAACCCTACCCCCCCTCATACCTCCATGTTGAAGATTTACAATTGAAGTATTGAACCCTAAACCCTTTGACCTGTATCCCCCTATCACCTCTTTGTTAAGGATGTATGGTTGAACCCCCTGTATTGGTGGGCAGATGTTGAGCACAAATTGTGCCTTTGTGGCTCTCAGTTCAGAGTCTCCTTCTCGGTGGGGCAAGCACTGATGTTCACATTCCTAGCAGCATCCTAATTCAAAATATGTGTAGAACGGTGCATACCCGCTGGGCCCTGCTTAACGCTGAATTCAGAATATGTAATGCCATGGCGCAAAAAGACGTTACAAATCGGTAATATATGTAATTATGAAAGCAAACACGTGAAGTATATGGACAATGGACAGTCGAAGTTGCCGCTGGTGAAACCCATCAGTAGGAGGACCACCCTCTGTTACTGAATTATTGGTCACAACTATCAGCCAATGGGCTAAAAAACATTTATGAACATCATAATGTACCTACAAAGTGATGAGTCAGTGAGTTACGTTATTGTAGCGCACAGTATTATTCTTTTATAATGTTAAGGTCAGGTTGTTGGCGGTTTTGCACCAGTTCAAGGCTGATCTACGTGGGCCTGGCGAGGCATGGGCTGCACGAGCTTCTTGACCACCAGCATGGAAGCCAGCACGGCAAGGGCGCAAAGAGAAGCAAGCAGGAACTGAACAAGGACCACGGGCTGAGCGGAGGCGATGCTCACACTCACGGCCGTGTCCCACACCTTCAACAAAGCATGTTTGGGCTGTGCCAGCGGCGCATAGACGTAGGGCTCGCCCTGGTACACATCACAGGAACCCTTAGGGAAGGCAGACTGGATCCAGTAACGGATCTCAGATGTCTGGTCGGATCCCATAGCTACAGCCTCTTTTAGCACCAGCTTGGGGACGTTGCGAGCGGTGTCTGCGGCGAAGATCTGGATCTCGTTGTAACAAGCCTGCAGGAGGAGACACGGAAATGTAATATAGTGGCTTGCTTTTCGAATGCGAAGACTGGAATAATGTCTACTTTCTAGTGGTTTGAATCAAGAAGGTGAATCACCCAGTGCATTGTTTTCAGATGGACAAGACATGATGCTTAGTTCAAATATGGAAACAAGAAATAACTGTTCATCCTAGAAGGGGCAGGAGCCGGCAGCACCTCACCTCGGATGAGGCACCCATCTCCACATTCATGCAGCTGCAAGGAGGCGCAGGAGTGCAGTCGCTGTACAGAAAAGCCGAAATGTGGTCAGCATTGGGTGGCAAGAGCACACCCCCGACTGGTGGCTTATAGCTGTAGTAGTCATCCAGCCAGACATGTGCCATTCCGGAGCGAGGGTCAGATGCACGCTGGTACAGGGATGCGCGGCAGGCCACGTCGGTCAGCAACCATTCGCTCCAGTCGTAGTCAAATCTGCAGTAGCACTGGCCAGCTGGAAGGATGCCGGCAGATGGGATTTGCATGGGGGCAAAGCTCTTGATAGTCTGCTGGTGCGCTGATTGAAGTTCCGCATGGAGGGAGGACATGCTGCTGAGGATCTCGGAGAGGTCGTGCGTCCTCTCTTGCGCTGAACTCATGGAGTAGGAAACAGACAGCTGTGAGATCAGGAACTCGGGAGGGATACAGGGACGGGCAGGGGCTGTGCTTACAATTCGTTGGGCGCGAGACAGGGTACGCAATGACAGAGACAGTCCAATTGCAAGTGTCCAGGCAAGTGGGTGCCATAAGGAAATTACCTGCTGCTTCAGACATGGACTTGTGGGTGGGGTTGCTACTTTTGAGGACTGCAGAAAGGGCTCGGTGCAGCAGCTCCCTGTCGTCAGGGCGGCCAGACGCTCCTGGGTAAGCAGAGTTAAGATTTGTTTCGAGCTGGCAAATATAGATTGACAGATCTGGGAGAGCAATTGTTAGCGAGGGACTGGCAAATGCATGCCATGCACTTACCTCCAGCAAGATGCCTGTGTGCGGCTCACAGCGTGCCTCTCCATAGCATGCAGAATGGCGAGGCAAAATGAAGCGAGGCAAGCATGGTGTGATTTTCAGAAATGTAAGCAAGGCGTGAGGGTGATGTTGTTTCCCGTTGCAAGACAAGACGCACCTGGTGCCATCAGCATCTTGTGATACCCGCCATAGGCAGGAGGTGGAGGAGATGCCTCTGTGGGTGACAAAAAAACATTGGTTCATTGAGTTTCAGGGCTGGATGACTACCCACATAATTTCATCAGAAGATATGGACCGCACAGTGCAGTGCAATCTTGTGACTCCACTGGTCTACCTCTCATCCTATGCAGCCTGGGTCATGCATCTTACAATCAAAGTGATAGCTACCTCAAACAACACAATCCCCTCAACTCACCAACAGCAAGATAGCTGGGAGGTCTGGGAGGAGGGCTCGAAGGAGGATAGCTGGAAGGTCTGGGAGCAGGGCTGAGAGGAGGATAGCTGGAAGGTCTGGGAGGTGGGCTGGGAGGAGGGCTGGGAGGATAGCTGGAAGGTCTGGGAGGAGGGCTGGGAGGAGGACTGGGAGGAGGGCTGGGAGGGGGGCTGGGAAGAGGGCTAGGAGGAGGGCTGGGAGGAGGGCTGGGAGGAGAATAGCTGGAAGGTCTGGGAGGTGGGCTGGGAGGAGGGCTGGGAGGATAGCTGGAAGGTCTGGGAGGTGGGCTGGGAGGAGGACTGGGAGGATAGCTGGGAGGAGAGTTGGGAGGATAGCTGGGAGGAGGGCTGGGAGGAGGACTGGGAAGAGGGCTGGGAGGAGGGCTAGGAGGAGGGCTGGGAGGAGGGCTAGGAGGAGGGCTGGGAAGAGGGCTGGGAGGAGGGCTGGGAGGAGGGCTAGGAGGAGGGCTGGGAAGAGGGTTGGGAGGAGGGCTGGGAGGAGGTCTGGGAGGAGGGCTAAGAGGAGGGCTGAGAAAAGGGCTGGGAGGAGGGCTGGAAGGCAGGCTGGGAAGAGGGCTGGGAGGAGGGCTAGGAGGAGGGCTGGGAGGAGGTCTACGAGGAGGGATGGGAAGAGGGCTGGGAGGAGGGCTGGGAGGATAGCCGGGAGGAGGGCTGGGAGAATAACTGGGAGGAGGACTGGGTTCATAGCTGGGAGGAGGACCAGGAAGATGGCTGGGATGAGGGCTAGGAGGGCTGGGAGAAGGGCTGGTAGGAGGGCCTGGGGGAGGGGTGGGAGGAGAGCTAGGTGGAGGGCTAAGAGGAGGGCTGGGAGAAGGGCCGGGAGGAGGGCTGGGAGGATATCCGGAACGAGGACTGGGTTGATAGCTGGGAGGAGGGCTAGGATGATAGCTAGGAGGAGAGCTGGAAGGAGGGCTAGGAGGAGGTCTGGGAGGAGGGCTAGGAGGAGGGATGGGAAGAGGGCTGGGAGGAGTGCTGGGAGGATAGCCGGGAGGAGGGCCGGGAGGTGGGCCGGGAGGAGGACTGGGTTGATAGCTGGGAGGAGGGCTGGAAGGAGGGCTGGGAGGAGGGCTGGGAGGAGGGCCGGGAGGATAGCCGGGAGGAGGGCTGGGAGGATAGCCGGGAGGAGGACTGGGTTGATAGCTGGGAGGAGGGTTGGAAGGAGGGCTGGGAGGAGGGTTGGGAGGAGAGATGGGAGGAGGGATGGGAGGAGGGATGGCAGGAGGGCCGGGAGGAGGGCTGGGAGGAGGGCTAGGAGGGCTGGGAGTAGGGCTGGGAGGAAGGCTGGGAGGAGGGCCTGGGGGAGGGCTGGGAGGAGAGCTAGGAGGAGGGCTGAGAGGAGGGCTGGGAGGAGGGCGGGGAGAAGGGCTGGGAGGAGGGCTAGGAGGAGGGCTGGAAGGAGGGCTGGGAGGAGGGATGGGAGGTGGGATGGGAGGAGGGATGGGAGGAGGGCTAGGAGGAGGGCTGGGTGGAGGGCTAGGAGGAGGGATGGGAAGAGGGCTGGGAGGGGGGCTGGGAGGATAGCCGGGAGGAGGGCTGGGAGGATAACTGGGAGGAGGACTGGGTTGATAGCTGGGAGGAGGGCTGGAAGGAGGGCTGGGAGGAGGGTTGGGAGGAGGGATGGGAGGAGGGATGGCAGGAGGGCCGGGAGGGGGGCTGGGAGGAGGGCTAGGAGGGCTGGGAGTAGGGCTGGGAGGAAGGCTGGGAGCAGGGCTGGGAGGAGGGCCTGGGGGAGGGCTGGGAGGAGAGCTAGGAGGAGGGCTGAGAGGAGGGCTGGGAGGAGGGCCGGGAGAAGGGCTGGGAGGAGGGCTGGGAGGAGGGCTGGAAGGAGGGCTGGGAGGAGGGATGGGAGGTGGGCTGGGAGGAGGTATGGGAAGAGTGCTGGGAGGAGGGCTGGGGGGAGTGCTGGGAGGAGGGCTGGGAGGAAGGCTGTGAGGAGGGCTGTGAGGGGAGGAGGAGGGGGGAGGGGAGGCGGGGGGGGAAGGAGAGGGGGGAGGAGGGAGGGGGGGAGAAAACAGATAGGAGGGAGGATGTGGTGGAGAGGGAGGGGGTAACGGAGGGGTCGGGGGAGAGGGTGGAGGGCTGGGAGGAGGGCTGGGTGGAGGGCTGGGAGGAGGGCTGGGAGGAGGGCTAGGAGGAGGGCTTGGAGGAGGGCTAGGAGGAGGGCTGGGAGGAGAGCTGGGAGGAGGGCCGGGAGGAGGTCTGGGAAGAGGGCTGGGAGGAGGGCTGGGAGGAGGGCTGGGAGGAGGGCTGGGAAGAGGGCTGGGAGGAGGGCTGGGAGGAGGGGAGTTGAAGGGGGGAGGGGAGGCAGAGGGGGAAGGGGAGGGGGGAGGGGGTTGGGGGGGAGAAAACAGAAAGGAGGGAGGATGTGGCGGAGAGGGGGGTGGCCGCGGAGGGGTCGGGGGAGAGGGTACTACTGGAGGGACGGGTGGTGGAGAGGGCTCTGGTGGGGAAGGATATGGAGAGGGGGGAGAGGGAGTTGGTGGTCTGGGGGTGGGGGGAACGGGGAGCGGGGGCAAGGGACTGGGAAAGGATGGGGGAGCGGTTGGGGGTGAAGGGGGTGAAGGGGGCGGGCTTTGGGGTGGTGGGGCAGGGTTGATCCATCCAGGCGGGTTCGGTGAAGGCGACGGCGGGCTCGGCATTGGCGGGGGAGAAGGAGGGAACGGGGGAGGGGGGGAAGGGGGCTGCTCGTTAATGCGTTCACCGAAGAGTGATGATGATTTGAAGGTGTTTAACGCATCGTAGCTTAGCCACTTTTCGCCAAACCATCTCGCGTAGGTCCAAAACGTGACGGGCAGGCAGGCAAGGGGCCTGTTGGGGTCCAGAATGTTGAAGGCGGGGCAGGTGTATGTCGTCCAGTACAGTAGCGGGTTGAAATTGGGATTCTGTGGGGCGCTGCCGGCGAAGTTCAGCGACGCTTCGGCGTCAAACACAACGGCGACATAGTCAGTGTTTGTGAAGTTACCTGTGGGCCACGATCCAGCACTCATATCTGCCATGAAGATGGAGGCATTGGGCGTGTTGGTTGCAGCGTTGGGGACCTGGAACACTCGTGCCAGGGCATCGCTCAGGTCGACTAAGAAGGCTGTCGTCAGGTTGTTGTTGACCAAGGTGGAGTAGCTGGCGTTGACCGTCAGCCTAAAACGCATGGTGGTGTTGGATATCGTGTACAACGCAGGGAGGACGGAGGTGTTCAGGGAGGCCACGAGGTTGCGGGTGGTGTCCAGTTCGGAAACCACGTTGTTTGGCGGGGAGGGTGGGGCCGGGGAGCGGGTCGAAGGGGGGGCAGCTGCAACATGAGGCGATTGCGAGCAGGTGGGTGCCGCGGCCAGGAGCAACAGCCAGCAGCTCAGGAGCAGCGTTGCCGCTGACTTGTGGATCTTGTGAGCATGCGTTTCCATCTATGGTCAGCGCACGGGTCAAGTTAAGTCAGAACGAACCAAGAGGCGGGGAGAGGCGTGAATGCCACGTACGTTTACCAAGGTGACAGGGGGGGCAAATGGGCAGGCACACAACTCGAGGGCTAGTTATAAAAATCAAGGGGGGAGCCAGTACATCCATTTCATAAGCATTCTTTCCACTGACACTTTCTTTCGGTGTCTCACTCTTCATTATGCGTGTGCGTGTACTGTAACCCCGTGCATGCAGGACCAAAAGCCCCTACCTTGGATACCGTACTTGGATTAGGCTCCTAAAAACCACGTGCCGGCGGGCACTGGCTCGGGCACTCCGGGGCAGTAGCAGTGGTGACGACGGCGAACGAAAGCACCCCGGACTGCACGCAGCCTTATAAAGGAGACACAGTCAGCGAGCGAGCTGGCTAACAATGCGATAGGGTGAGCAATGACGGTTTATTTTTTGCTTCAAACCGCAATATGTGGTCAATGACTTTGTTGCCCCGGCCCCGGTCTATTAATCAAGACAAGAAAAAAGATGTACAAACCGGCCAGCAACTGACCGCCAACGGTCAACCAGTCCTCGCTGGCCCATGCTCGTCACCACGACCTCGTGCGTAGTATTGTTAACCGACACGTCGATGTTGTATTTAGCTGCTAATAGCTATCATGTCATGTCGAGCGTGCATGTCGAGTGAAACAGCGAGAGGAAACCGTGAGTCTCAGAGTGAACGGCGAGCTATGACTGCCAGGGAGCGTGCATGCTACAGCTGACCGCCAAAAAGCTGACAGCTGACAGCTGTGGTTCAAAAAGTGTGCACACTCGTCACTGTCAGCTGCTGCTTGTCTGGCTCACGATCGCTGTTGATATCGCTCGCTAGGCTCACGGTCGCTCAATACGCTATTATATAATATTCCAAAGGGGTTGCATTTCGGTTTAGCTGTTGTGACGTCCCTGGGATACTTCCAATGGCTTGTAGTGATCATTGTATGAATGCATGTATGTTTGCACTGCTCCTTGCTTGTAAGTGCTTGTATTCTTGCTGTCGAAATTATGATGCGGGGGCCAAGTGTGCCAGTGGGACATCGTTTCTCTCCCTTCATTATCGGCAGAGCCCCCCGGGCGGAGTCACCCCGAATCCGTCAGTCTGTCATTCAGGCAGCCCGATGTTTCTGGAACGTCCGGGAACTTTATGCGCTACAGCGCAAATCAACCGGCTGTATTTCTTAAGGTTATTTCTGTCAGACCTCAATGGCCGAGGTGCAGAAATGAGATACTCATCAGCTACCAGCACTGTGAATTCTACCCCCCCTTGTAGCACTAGTCCCGATTTGTAGGAGTGCTAGTAGCACTCCTACACTGTAGCATATTTTAGTATTGCATTGCTACAAAGATGAGAGCAGTGTAGCACTGCTATGGGCTGTAGGAGTCCTACAGCTTGTAGGAGTTTCCCTTTGTAGGTATCCTACAAACCGTAGCACACAAATAATTGTGCACATGTGTTCGTACCTGCCGGTAGGCAGTATGCATGGGTTACTAGTGGGCAGTCTGCGGGTTTTACTGAAAGCAGTTCGATGCTCATCGGGTATTGTCGAGGGTCTTGTACGGATTTGTGCGTATTTGGGGAGGCAGCCAATCAGAAGCCTCGGCTACCACACTTACTGGATATTTGTTGGTAACACCATGGGAGTGACAAGTAGCCAATCAGAATTCACCCACGCTATACATGTTGCTAGATAGAATACACACATGCTGAAGCGTGTCCAAGATTTCAAGTTCTTGGGCATCATTCAGCTCGCGAGCGGCAGCATGAGGAAGGCCATGCAAGGTGGAGAGGTGCCTTTCGACACCGCATTGCACTGTGTCCGCCGTAGGGCCGCCAAGGTGCACCTCAGGCATCATCAGCCTACACGCATCCGGTTGGCGTCTGTCTATGCAGCGCCTGCGGCCAACTACGGTGATGTTGTGAGGGCCACCGATCACCTTAGGCCGCGGCATTGCCTCAGGAGCAAGATGCAGTCCAGCTTCCTCCAACATCTGCGCCCGGCAGCAAGGCTACCACCGTCCGCTTAGTCCGCTGCCAGTAGGGGGGTCCCGAGGGACCTGCAGATCTAGCCAATACAGCGAAGTAATGTACTTTGCTTCTACAACGCGGCGGTTGCACCAGCAACACAGCACACTCATAGCGGCCGACATGCAGCTCACTGTCAGACAGGGCTCTGAAGGGCGCAATTGGTGCAGTGATTTGCTAGGTGCCTTGCTGGGGCTAGAGTTGGGATCAGCCAATCCCAAATTGCGTCAGACAGCAACTAGCCTACTGCCTGTCAGAGTGGTGCTAGCGCTAGTTCATGCATCATACGAGCGGGCACAATTGGATGCAGTTGGCAGAGAGGAGCCCAAGATCCTGCTACTGAACACAGCTCTGAAGCTGCCTACCGCACCTGTTTTCAGTCTACAGAGGGCGCTATGCTGGCGCAAGCCAGGCGCACCAGCCGAAAGGATTGTGCTTGCGTGTGCACGAACAAAAGGTTGCGGATTGGTGCCGTCAAGACGGCTGACACTAGAGAACGGCGCAGTGGCCAGCAGCGTTACAGACGGTGCTGCCTGTGATGTTGGGCTAGGGAGACGGCCATGTAGAGGACACGTTGCACGCTTGTTTTCAATGCCCCAGCGTACAGGATCAACTTGTAGAGGTGGGAGCTGTCCTCCCAACGGTGCTAGAGACGTTTTATAGTTGTACCGGGGCAGGCTTGGGTGGGATCCCCTGGCATTTGTGGACAACGTGGTAGATATCTTTTTTCCCAGACATTGTCACACAATATGTTAAACCGGGCAGGATGACATAAAGGCAAATTTTACCGGAGGGCCTTTGCATGTGTAAGTTACCGGTAGCGGCAATGCATGAATCAATGACACAACTGACATAACACCTCTGGGCCCTGCTCAAGAAGGCTCGGCCGCGTGGACACCCAGCTGTCTCGTTAGGAGAAAATAAAAGGGAATTGAAGGTAAAAGGTGAATGCACGAAGGAGAAAGAAAATACTCACCAAAAAGGAAAAGGCAGCCAAAGTATCCCTGCCCGTTTCATAAGTATGTGTTCCTCGTATAAGCCGCGTGCAAATGAGACAAAGCCCAATGCTATTGTAATATAAATGTTAGCAAAAGCCACGGTATCAAAACATAACATCGCCAGCCTAGGCTTCATACACAAGCAAAAAGGAGCCGCACCCAAGCCAAAACACTGCCCCATGCCAAGGAGCCAATTATTCAGCAGATAGAAGCACGTTCCAAAACAAGCTCCTCAAATAGCGCTCACTCTATTCCTTCACTTCCGGTTTAGGCTTGCTGTCAACTTGCCCAAGCTACTGTGCACCATGTTGCATAGATCTTACATGTTCAACCCGGTGTACTGAATTAACAACCCATGGGCCGACCGCATTACCGCAGCTTATTACAGCCAGCATCTAGTAGGACGGGTCCACGTGGTCAAGCTCATCATTTTACAACAGTACGTGATGGTCTGCCTCATAATGTGCACTTGAATCTCTAGCAACCACATATGGCCATTAGCACTCTGGCCATGATAGCCATGACCACATTTGACGCAGCTGAATGCTTTGCCCCCCACCCCAAATGCAGGTACCAAAGCAATTGCGTTGCGTTGTGGTTTATTCTAATGCTTGCTTCACCATTGGCCACTGTTGATCAGGCATGGTGACCTCTAGTTGTCACCTTCAACGTCACCCCACTCAATAACACACTTTTCAGGTAAGCTTGGAGATATGCATGTATGTTTGCTTTGCTTGGGACCAGTCATGCATCCAGACCAAAGCTTAACACCATGGCTATCTACTTTTACACTCACACACTCTGAGAAACGGTACGCTTCATTACCCTGCCTCCACCATTGTCTTTGTCACCTTGACTTTGGCGTAGCTACCGTTCATTGATGCGTCGGTGAGTTAACAGGCCATTCACGATTTGTCGCTGAAAAGCAAATGTGCACCGCTTGAGCTGAATTTTGGATTTGACCCCAAATCTCCAGGTGGTCACATACGAGGAAGCTTAGTTCGAAGAGCAGCATGAATATCATGGCCAAGCATCACAATGTGTACGAAGAGATGTACAAACTATTTTTTTTTAGTACGGAGATGACATGGTGCATCGAATTGTTTGGCTACCGGTATTTTTGTGTTCACATCCAATTAATATGAATTAACCAAACAATATTTTCGACTCGTATCATCCTAGCAGTCCTTTGGGGTGATATTTCAATTTTGTTCCTCTCACATTTGTCTCCACTTTGTTTACTTCTGACTTGTGCATGGCTAGACTAGCTAGACTCTAGTGCGTCTGAGGGGCATGTAGGGGAATCATCAGACTTCCTTTCCTGTTGTGGGGGGCAGGTCTTTCCCGTTTCCTTTGTTTTACATGTTCTCCTTTTCCCTCATGCCCTCAGTTTTATTTTCAACCATCCTAACAGTTTAGTGCCCACACGGCCGAGCCTGATGGGGCTAGGCCCAGAGTACCCAGAGATGTAATGTAACCGACTGGCCAACATCACGACCATGCACTGACATGACACTCCTAGGAAACGTAACATTGCTACCAATTAAAAACGTAGCACTCTTACCAGTCCACAATGTAGCACACCTACCAGTCAACAGTGTAGCACTCCTACCAGTGCACATTGTAGCACTGCTACCAGTCAACAGTGTAGCACACCTACCAGTGCACATTGTAGCACACCTACCAGTCAACAGTGTAGCACTCCTACCAGTGCACAGTGTAGCACTGCTACCAGTCAACAGTGTAGCACACCTACCAGTCAACAGTGTAGCACTGCTACCAGTCAACAGCGTAGCACTCCTACCAGTCAACAGTGTAGCACTCCTACCAGTCAACAGTGTAGCATTCCTATCAGTGCACATTGTAGCACTGCTACCAAGGCTCCTACAGCCCATATGTAGGAGCCGGTCTGTAGCACTGCTACATATCATGAGATATGTAGGACATTTGTAGCAAGCAATCGCACTGCTACAAGCATTGCTACATTTTGTAGGAATTCCTACATATTCTCCTACAGAATGAGTTCCCATGCCAAATTAAAGCTGTAGGAGACGTGTAGCACTGCTATAGTACTACTACAAGGGGGGTCACAATTCACAGTGCAGCCAAGGATGGATCTCACAGCAGATAGCGTGAGGTGACACGCACGCGACATACTACAGCTGCAACTTCGCTACCCCATAAGCAATTCGATACGCATCATTTCCAACACGCACTTGCCCAGCGATACAGTTGTAGCAAATATTTTGACATCCTGTGACATGACGACGGTGTTTGCATGGGGTGCGTGAAGGTGACCCCACCCGTCCGCACCCGTGCGTGGTCCATCCGCACCGGCACCTGGCTGCCCTCTCACTCTAAAATGAAGGGGGTGCCCTTCGAAGGGGGTGGCAAACAAAACTGATTACACCTCATCATCGAAAGTTGTAGAGCTACATGGTAGCTTTACATATTTGGTCTTAAAATTGTTTTTGGCCCAGCCCGAGGGGGCTGAGGGTTATTGAGGGTCAAAGTGGGGGGTAGGGGGGGGGAAAGGGGGAGGGGTGGCTTTTTGGAAATTTCATTATATTTTTTAACCTCAGATTTACATGATAGCTTCACCGATGCATTCCTACTGTCATTTGCTACAGATTTGCATCGTATAAAATTCCACACAGAATACCAGACCCCTCTTGGCCTGCAATTTTGGCAGGGGGGTGTGTCATGGCTCCGGAACCACATGCACCGTTGTCCGAAAACCCATTATGGACTCAACGATGTAGCTGCATTGGTAGTTGCTATGAATTAAGCAATGACAACCTGCTGTGAGCATTGTTTGAAGGTCTTACAATTCACAGACAACCCAGTGCGTGGCCCTAAGGAATCACCCACAGGGGAAAGCCGAGTGTAAGAGAGGAGCTGAGAAGCTGGCAAGGGAGAACTCGACGACGCGACAGCACACAATCAAATCATTATACTCCTATATTAATCCTGCTACTCCCTCAACTCTTACCCCTGCTGCTGTTGCTGTCGAGCATGTGGCTGTCGAGCATGCGGCTGTCGCCGAGCCTCTCGCTCTTGCAGCAGCTGTAGCAGCTGCTGGTCCTGCTGTTGAGGCTACACCCGAGAGCCCGCAGCAGCTCCAGATGGCAGGCCGGTGCACAAGTCCACAGTTATGTGCCTAACCTTTTCCTCAGACCCTAGGTCAACATACCGCTTGAAGCGGGTATCGGGCATGGCGAGGACCAACACATCCGTGGCAGCAACTGATTGGAACAACCTGTCTACCTTTGGTTTGCGCAATCCATTCGAAGTGTTAGTCGTATGCAACGGTGAGTCAGCCCTGGCCGTGCTTAGAGCATACATCCTCAAGGTCCCTAATGCTAAGGGGGGCCTGTACAGCGTGGGCGAGTTGACACCGGAGCAGCGAATGATGGAGGCAGCTGTAAGGACAGGGGTGCTCATGCACTTGACGTACTCTAGAGGGAGTGAGGCTGATGGATTAGCAGCATCCTTGGCTTGGGGTGGGAAAGTCGTTGTCATGCTCAAGGTGCCACACAGGGCCATCCCCTTTGCAATGTCAGCCTCCCCTTCTCAGGGCATCATTGCAACGTGCGAGGATTCGACCCTTGACGTCATCGTCAGCTGCCTGCTAGCCTAGCTGGTGTGGGTACCTGGTCAGCTTCCACCAGCTTCTAGCCACAGTTTGAGCATGTCAGCTGAGTTCCCCGCCATACAGAGGCGGTGATTTCAAGCTGGCCACTTTGCGATGACACCCCCCCAGAGTTGGAGGATCTCTAACAAGAAATATGGACCACTAAGAGCTGGGGATGCGCCGACAGTGTGCAAGGTGCATGGCTGTGGGAAGATAATCAAGCTATCAGCTATTCGGTTGCACGTCGGAGCGCACATCTTGCTGCGCCTATGTGGGGAAGCCTGTAGCTTGGAGCGAAGTGGTGCTGAGGCATGCGGCTTCTGTGGCATTGTGTGTGATGACAGGACATCAGGCCTGTGCAAAACGGACTTAAGTTGTGCAGAGGCTCTACCAGCGGCACGCTAGCAGTCAAGTCCCGCGGCCCTCTAAAGTACAAGATGTCATATGCGGCTGCTGAGAAAGGTTCTGCCAACAATCCTTGCACCAACAGACCAGTGGCTTAGTTGCACCATCTGCAGGAGCATCGCGGGTACCATCCGCCCTTTTGTCTTGAGTTATCACTTCCTAGATCACATGGAGTCAGCCCACCCTGGTCAGGAGCTGACGGAGGCAGGAGTGACGAGATATGCCATCAGCGCCGAGGAGTTTAAGGGGGGGTGGGCAAGGAGCTCCCCAATATGCAGAAGACCAGGCTTCTGAAGCAGCACATCAGCACGCTCAAGTTAGATGCTAGTTTGATGCCACTCATGCCCGAGTCCTCTCGTTCTGGAGCCTCGTGGTCTCTAGCGAGAATGGGTAGAGTCTGGCAGGTGGTACCTAGAGCAATGATGTATTCTTTTGTTTCACCGCTTGAACTTTCTGAACCATCTACATTTATCGACACCATCAGAAGCACTCTGATGAGCTGATTCAAATTGACCCCGCTCCCTTCCTTCAATTCTGATTTTTGACAGAGAAATTAAGGTTTCACTAGGTTCAGGAGGCGGGGGGAAGGGTAGCCAGGGGTGGTTTGGCATTATAATTATAATGGGGTGGTTGACTTTCTTTTTTGCCCCCCCCTCGGTGTCCTTTTCAAACATTTCACTTTGTACAATCTGCTGGGTATCAACAGAGATCTCTGAAAACGTCATTGCCTCATGGATATCTACCACAAAGGCCAGGGCATCCCACCGAAGCCTGCCAGATACAACTCGAAGAAGTCGTTAGTACCATTCGGAGGACCTGCCCATCCCCGCCGCCTTAGTTGATGTTTGGCTAGTGCATATGATGACGTGCACCTATTTGAGAGGTGCGTGAACTTGCTGGCAAGTGCATGCTTTCGTATCTAATACTGCTCGATTGGCAATGAATGTTTTTTCTTGCAGATTGGCCCAGGTTTCACCGTGTCAGCAGGCGTTCTGGCCAACAGGTTCTGGGCAAGGTGCCCAATTGAAGGGTGTCAGTAGGCGTAGGTGTTGAATATAAGGGTTGAATGTAGGCCAAGGTAGCTAATTGATGAAGGATGAACGGCGGTATATTTCCATCACCTATTAATAAAAAATCTCAATCTAATTACCAAAAATTACTTTATACAATTTTAGATAAAACAGTTTTACCAATACGTGACAGCTCATTAAGGGCACCAAAAGGATGCCCAAGAACAGGGGGGGGGGGGTAGGGTAATCTTATGTACCCCAAGAACAGGGGGGGTAGGGTAATCTTATGTACCCCAAGAACAGGGGGGGTAGGGTAATCTTATGTACCCCAAGAACAGGGGGGGTAGGGGGGGGAGTAGGTGATCACTACCAAGGGATGATCAACATATAGTATACTGGGTCCCTTTTGGGGGGGCCACCAGTTTGGTGCAGTCTGCACCATTTTAGTTACACCGTCCGTCCTGGAAGCGGGTCCCGTCTCGTTTACAGACGGAACCCGCTTCCATGACTGTCCCGACTGCAAACCCGGGATGGAACCGTCATGCTGGAAGCAGCTGAGGACGGTTCTGTCCCGGTTTGATTTGCATGGTCTGTCAAATTTGCCAGTCAAGGTCTGATGCAAGTTTTAATCTGTGACATTGTCGACAACTGGGGGTCTCAACAGCTGCATTAGAGCCAGAATTTATAGGAAACAGCATTTGCCTGGCTGGAGTCTATTGGTACGCCAACATCACATTCTTCCGCATGTCTCATGCTTCAAATGTGATGCTTTGTTTGAGTGGGAAAAATTGCAGTTGGTCCTGAAGCAACCCGTGTCATATTTATTTGTGGCTTGGTCCGGTCTCATTTAATGTTGACCACCGCATTACCCGAAAACTTCCTGGGTCGCATACTTGTATCCAAATATCCAGTGAAGCAGGGCAGTATATACACTAATGCCCTTACTTGTGTCATGGGCATTGTCGCTGCTGCTTGAGCACGGGAGTGAGCGGAGACCGGGGAGTCGAGGACACGGTAGAGAATCGCTGGTGATATCTTGATACAATCATAGCACAATACAGTCGGCATATCATAACATAACGAAACTTTATAATCTCAGGCATTGTAAGAAGACAAAGGCAGGCCTTCAAACAAGGAGTTACTAAAGGATTATGCCGAATCTGGCTACCAGCCGCGGTAGGCAGCTGCAGACTTAGTATGCTCCAAAGCTAGGTCTCTGGGATCCCCTAGGCCGGTGACCTGCAACTGCGCCCTCTCGTAGGCTGCGTCCACTAGCGCCAACACCTCCGTTGTGGGAAAAGGCTGCAGAGAAGTCGCTGTCTGACTCAGTTTGGGGACGGCTACGTACTCCTTGTTCCAGATCCTCTAGGGCACTAAGCAAATCCCTACACCAGCTGCGCCCTTCGATGCTCTGTGTGACAGCGAGCTGCATTTCGGCCGCCATGGCAGCCGCCACAAGGGGGCTGTCGTGCTGTGATGCTGGTGCTACCGCTACGTTGTAGAAGCTGAGTATGTGCTGCCACCAACCTGGTTGTAACGGCCTAGCTAATGGGTGGATCTGCAACTCCCTCATGAACCCCCAGCTGGCGGCGGACGCAGGTGGCCCCACGGTCTGGCGCAGGTATTGAAGCAGGTACGCAAACACATGTTCAGCAATTTACCATATCAGACCTATTAGCTTCAAGAACGCTACATGTTGCTTGGAGGGGCATGTTTTTTGTAAACAGTCAGACACCCTATCTCAGCAAAAAAATCAGCCGCACACTGACCTTTGGCGAGGTCTGAGCCAAAGACAAAGCATGTAAACGTTTTATAATGCCCACGTTTTTAGACAATTGTTTTACGGGGACACACGTCCCCGGCCTCTTCCCAGGGGGCGGAGGGACACGTCCCGTCTTGCCGGGGGGTCGGTGGCAAACGTCCCGGCCCTCCTGGGGGTCGGTGACACCTGTCCCGTTCCTTCCGGGGGTCGGTGGCACAAGTCCCGTCCCTCTCGGGGGTCGGTGGCACATGTCCCGGTCCTCCCAGGGGTCGGTAGCACACGTCCCGGCCCTCCCGGGGGCGGTGACACACATCCCGGCCCTCCCGGGGGTCGGTGGCATATGCCCCGGCCCTCCCGAGGGTCAGCGGAACACATACCTGCCTTCCCGGGGGTCAGGGACACACGTCACGGCCCTCCCTTGGTCGGTGACACACGTCCTGGCTCTCCCAGGGGTCGGTGACACAGGTTTCCACCCTCCCAGGGGTCGGTGGCCCACGTCCCGGCCATCCTAGGAGTGGGTGACACACGTCCCGTCTCTCCCGGGGGTCGGTGGCACATATCATGGCCTTCCTGGGGGGCGGTGGCGCACGTTCCGGCTCACCGGGGGCCGGTGACACACGTCCCGGCCCTCCCGTGGGTCGGTGACACACGTCTCGGCTCTTCCGGGGCTCATTTGCGATGGAAAGACGAGGTGAACATGTCACGCAAGTCATGCGTGATCAAACGCACCGATTTCTGGTTCCCTCTGATTCGTGTAAGTGAAAGCGACGAAAATGACAAGGGATACATGGCGGGACCTCCCGAGTGCCTTAGTTTTTTTGTGTGACGGCTGGGCATGCGCCCATGCATTGCACATTAAGGGTGATATGATGAAGCAAGTACCAGGGGCGGCATAATTTAAAGGATTGCCAGTGATCCTGCATGCAGCGAAAGCTTTCAAATTGTGCAGACATTCATAGATGAATCGGTGCGTGTCTATGCAATGTATTTTTGTGCGAGGTTTCAGCTCAAATGCTTGCCATCTAGCTGGAGGCCACTCACATTTTGTTTTCATAGGCCTAGTAGTGCGTGCACAGTAGCCTGCCAATCGTTGTCTAGCCGTCGGCTGCGCACACTGAAATGAACATGGCCAATATCGCATGGCCACGCACGTTTAGTGTGACCTTTACGTACAGGTACTAGACTACCGGCCACGCACACTGACTGACGTCTGCGATGGTGGGACAGGCGCATAGGGCACCGAAGCTGTCCACGCTTGAAAGACATTCACAAATGGACGGATCATGGCTTCTTTTCCAAAGGAGCCCTAAGCAAGCTAAGACCAGAGCCCCACTACTCAGACTGCCCCAAAGCACCAGAGGACCCCTCTCCATGTGGGCATGGGACGTAGGCAAGTTGGTAAAGCGGAATCATATGAAATTAAAGTGCCACGATGTAACAGCATTTTGTATGTCAAAGATTTCCATTTTAAACGGGACGTGCGCCCATGCCAGGACACTTTATTTTAGTGTGACCGACACATACGGGCGCACCGTTTGGGATCGACGAAGGTAGAACGCACTCGGCAAATGCCTGCGCATCGAAGCTTCTGAATTTCCGGTGGTGCCGACATCATCAAATGAAGAAATCGTTGCTTTTCTTGCGAGCGACTCCCAAGAATAAGCGTGTCCCAAGCGACTCCCAAGTAAGCGTGTCTTGACCGAAAGTCGATTTCGGACGTGGAGCAATAAAAGTACGAAACGCCTGTGTACGATTGGCACAAAACACAATCAGAAAGCGTAGTGCCACGAGTTACAGATTTTGACGTGCCAAACAGGCTCACAACCCGTTTCTGATTGACTGCGGAGATAAAAAATGTACGTTGGTCATATGGCCTGCGGGAGAGTTTCGCATAGGTCGTTTCTGATGGACTCTTGGGGAACGTGGGTGTCCAGGTGATACCGTATAACCGTAGTTTGGTCGGATTTGGTTTTTATGATGATTTTTAAAATTAAATAAAACAAATAAATCAGAAACCTATAGTTTCAGGTTCAAAGCAAGAAACGCAACCATACAAAACAATAGTTTGGGGTACATGAGGGTTTTCATTCGAATTTTGCAACTTTTCGCGCCTATGCTATGTCGGAGCGAACCAATCTCCATTTGCAATGAGGAAGGCAGCTAAAATTGTGTGAGGCAAAGGCTGCAAGGAGGGCTGAAGATCACGTTCCGACAGAGCTTTCCGACACAGATGACGACCTAGTGATGATGACAGGTGGCATCGCCCCGTCCCGTCATTTTCCTCTTCCCCTTCCCCTCCTTCTGATCAATGAAAAGAGGGCGAAGTAAACCAAAAAATTGCCTAGTATGTGGACGTTTCAGATGAAAACCAAATTTAAGCCTAAAAAATGGTTTAAAAAAATCAAACGTGTAAAACCAATAGTTTCAGGTACAACAAAAGAAACCAACCATACAAATTAACCGCTTTCAAAAGCAAATTCCGGGTTTAAAAAAAAACAAATAACCAAATCCGACTAAAACTACGGTAGGTCGTTCACAGACCTGCCGATTTTGAATCGCTTTGGTGTCGATCTCCTATTATTTCGGGTCGACTAGGTCCTGCTTGAATACATGCCAAATTTCTATATGCTCTGCTGCATCTGCGTATTCGATCCCTGTGCTTCATGAAAGGCGAGGTCTGACGCCATCACCCATGTCTACCATGTCCAGGGTTGCTCGTACGTATCGTACGACCACCACCCGGTACGGCTGTGGGCAGAAAAACATGACAATTCTAATATTTAATTAGTATATGTTCGAAAGACATCAATCTATCCGCATACCCTGGAAGTTCCGAGGAGGGGGGGTCCTCGGAGAAAAGGCCGCACGTGGGTCTTCAAAGGTATGCGGAGCATTTCCGCAGACCCCGTTTCTGTACGACAGGCCCTACGGAGGAATTGCTGCAATCAGAATTCAGAAACGTGCTGTCAGACTTGATGAGACGGGTGAGTAATCGGCGATTCGTTGGAACACAGCCACGTACAAAAAATGGCAGGTACGGATCCCTTTAGACAGCAATCGGGTACATTAGAGCTTTTTGCAAACCCTCCGTCGTACCAACACGATGTCCCATCGATCGACCACCCCCCGGTGTCACCGATCGTTCGGCCCTTCTCACTCTTCAACGATATCACGTCTTGTCATCACGATGTAACCATGTGTGGGGCGGATGCTTCCAGAAATCGTCAAGTCCGAGGATAAGAAAAGCAGAAACGCAACTCCCTGTCCACCAACAATTATTTAGAGTCTAGCGCTGTCCCCTTAACGACACACCCTGTATTTGGATCTTATTTGGGGGAGCCCCACAGACTGTCCGGAGAAATGTCAGATGCTTTTACCTTCCACGCACAACTAGGAAGTCAGGTGAGTAAAGATGCGGGTACCATCTCTTGCATTCGTTCGTGATCTGACACATCCCCCCACTTATTCAGGCCGTGCCTCCCTCGCCGGCTGCGACGAGATGTCTAGACCTCGGGGCGTATTCGGGTGGCCATGGGGCTACCCTCATGAATTTGTTGGTGAGCAGGGTACTCCAATATGCTTCAGTTGAAGAAGAGCACTGGGCCGAATCTTTTATTCAGTGACGGAACAAACCTCACTGATCTCATGCATGATGCTGGGTAGGAGGTCTCAGTGCTTGTTGTTGTTCTGCATGCTGCAGGTTAGGAAGAGCAATGAGCTGGTTTTTTATTCAGGGAATGGCTTTTTCTGAAATGAGCATGCAACAACATCCCCCCATCTAATCATGTGAATCTTTATGGATATACAGTCTTCTGAAGGGTGCCGAGGAGAGAATCCGATTCTAGACGGCGAAGACGATGCTGGCCCGGGGGGCAGCAGCAACCCAGCTGCACAGCCATTGGCAGTGCCCAAGATCCCCAGAGTCTTAAAAATGGCAGTAATGGAGGCGTGTAGCAATATCTTGGAGAGTCGATCAGAGGGGCACCTGCTGAGTTCCGAAGATGTGGCAGCGGCCTTCACTCAGGGTGTCAGTGCGGCCAAGAAAGTCGTGAGTCAAGACTACCTATTTTGAGTATACATTATGTGGCACATGAACATATTTTTTTTGTATAGGCTGACGCAAATGAGTTGCGGCACATAATCAGTGTGGCCAAGCGAGCAGAAGAGGAGGGGTACGGCAAAGAGTTCACCAATGTTGTGACAAAGTCGCGACTCAGTTTGGACAAGTAAGTGCTATATTGGGTGGGCTGCCCTTGCATGTTTCCTCACATTTCTGTGTTTAAAGCTTTATTTAGTCTGAATGGGTCACCCACTCTTGGCCCCACTCCACTCGCAGGTTTTTTGCAAACAAATGTGAGCGGACTGGCCGGAAAGACATCGGGGCTATCGAGGCGATGTATGATGCTATCAAGCTGAAGAAGTGGATGGAGCGGGTTGAGTCGGCTCTGAAAGGAGGAAGCAAGGTGATTCAGTGCCCTGTTTTACTCAAGTTGCTTGCAGACCATTGCTTGCAGACCATTGCTTGCAGACCATTGCTTGCAGAATATTGCTTGCAGACCATTGCTTGCAGAATATTGCTTGCAGAATATTTGCTTGCAGAAGCTTGCAGATTTTTTGTTTACATTTTTGAACTTCCTGTACAGTACAGAAAGGTTCGCAACAAGAGCGGTAGGTCATGTCGCATATCACCTAAACAAAACGAAAATGCAGTATATTATTTATTCCAAAATACCCATGTTCATTTTATTCTTCTTTGTTTGGTGTGCAAAATGTGATTTTGACTGTTTGCTTCAGGTCTTTTGCCCGAACTGCGGAACTAAAGCGGAAAGCTGCCTCACGAGAGGAACAAGGCATTGAAAAGAAGCGCCTTCTCGATTTGTTGGAGGTGAGGGCACATGTGCGTGTGATGTATTCTTGCGAACATTCTATATTTCTGATTATAGACTCGTAACAAAAAAGCCTGCCATTGGAGTTTGTAGCAGGGTTTATCGGCCTTGATATTGCCTATCATCCGAGTTATGGGGGGGTTTGATACTTTTATACCACTTTTTCTTGAGGTCATCAAAAGACGCGCCGTGCTTGCCCTATCGGTAGACTGACTTTTTTTTGCTTGCCCCCCTGCCTCCTCAGAGGCGGAAGGTTGAATCAAGCACAGCGGATGATGAGGAGCGCGATTTCAAGAAGTTCATGAGGGCAAATATGCAGAGGCAGGCAGACCAGGAGGAACAAAAGGTGGGATGTTTGCTTTGTAATGCTCCTGTAGCTCATGTCCAGTTGATGCCACCTCTCAAAGAGTGTGCCAAAAATCATCATGGGAATTCTTGCCGCAATGTGTTTGTCTATTGAGGCTTGTATTTAGCTGTCCCTAGCTTTTTATATTTATTTAGGGAAAGCTAAAGCAACCAGGTATGCCAAAACTTGCTTGCAGATGGAGATTTTGAGGGAGACGGCAACAGCATTTACAACGCTTGTTACAGCGTTCATTGGGAGGAGGAGCGGTGACACACCGTCCTCCAGCTCATACTGATGGACCTTGGTGATGCTGAGGAGACGATGGCTGCAGCCATGCTGATGGTACAGTTCATTAGCATTGTCATGATGTCCTCTACTTCAGCTAGGTCATCAGCATCACTCTCATTGTGCCGAGGTGGCGCACAAGCCATAGTTAGGGGTCAAATTGATGATGTCTTGTTCAACGATGCTGTGTTACGATTTATTGAAATGTCTACCCACCAGCTTGCGTATGGTTGTTATCTGCCAGCAGATGACCTCTATGCCCGATTTGCCCAGCATCCTGGGCTGTTTCACGCCTTCACAAATTTTTTCCCACCTGACTTTGAGGAATTGTTTTTGAGGGTGCAACCGCTTCTTTCTGTACCAGTGGACATCAGGGGAAATAGACGCGCTGTCCATCTGCAAGGTCTTCCTAGGGTTGTTGGACCTACTGGAAATCCTGTGGGTAGGCCCCCGAAACTGAGCTTGCGGACCCGGTTCATGATGTTTCTTGCAGTTCTTAGAGGTGGCGAGGGTTTGATTGATCAGATTGCGGCTTGTGGTCAAAACCAGCAGGGGCTCAGTGATGATTTTTATTTTGTATTGAATGCTGTCATGACAGCCCTAGATGATGAGATCAGGTGGCCCACAGCAGCAGAGCGTCTTGCGCTTAGGGGCTCATTGTTTGATTTTCCTGCAAATGGCATTTTGTGCCCCATTTTCCTGGTGGATGGAACTATTCAAAAAGTTCATATCTCACCTGGCCACCCTTTAGAGCCTTGCTTGTTTTGCAGTCGAAAGCAGGTCCATGGCTTTAATCACCAGGTGGTGTGCCAGTGGGACGGTAAAATTGTAGCTTGCTACACTGGTTTTTTTGGCTGTGTGCATGACTCGGCATGTTATCGCATGCTGCCAATGCACACGCAACGTGATCAATATTTCTCGGGCCATGAAACTATAATTGGTGATTGTGGCTACGAGTCGTGTGAAATAATGCATGTGCGGAAGGGGGTCACCACAGAGGCTGAGTCTGAGCTGAACGTGAAGTTACGACGCCACCGGGTTTTAATTGAATTTGTTTTTGGTGCTATCAAAAATAAATTTGCGTTGGTCCAGAAGCCATGGACCCGTGGTGGCAAAAATCTCAAGTTATCTTGTGATGTTTTTTTTGCTTGCTGTCAATTGTTTAACTTTTGGATGGCCAAGTATGGCTATCTCAGAGGGCCAGCCTACCGGCAGCGGGGGGAAGTGCGCCGTTGGGAGAAAAAAATGTTGGAGCTTGTTGGGGGAGATGCCGGCCTGACTGCTGACGATTGCATGGTTGACATGATTATAAACGACAATGCTGCTGACATTTTTGGGTTGTTGGAAAATATTGGAGAGGTGTAAACGTGGATGAAAACGATGGAAATACGCGTTTTGACACATGGCTTGGTTTAGAACGAACTCCCTCCTTAACATCAGGCGGAGCCTAGTAACAACTGTTTATCAAGCATGCATGGCATGGTGTAAGTCCCTATCAAACATGCATGGCATGCTCAGCCTCTAGCAACACAGACGCGGCATGCTCGACAAAACAGACGTGTCATACTGTCAGGCCCTAGCATACAAGCGTGGCATGCTAGCTGCCAGTCCCTATCAAACTTGCGAGGCTTGCTCCGCTCCTAAAAACAGGCGTGGCTTGCTGTCAGCTCCTAACAACAGAAACATGCATGCAATGTTCATTCCTCCTAAACTTGCGAGTGGCCGTTTGGACCATGCATATGTTTTGTTTGACGATTTCGCATCCTTTTCGAATCTCTGCAAGTTTGGGAGGGTAGGATTAGAGCAGCGCAGTAGGTTGCATAGCTTGTAAACAACAGTCGCGTGGTCAGTCCCGTATTGACGTGGGCCAAATTTTTCAAAAAAAAGCTCAAACTCACTTGGCGCATGATAAGGAAGCATGCGAGCGATGTTGCCATTACTCAGACAGCATGTGCAGAAGTAAGCAAGTGAGCGAGTGACATCCTCCATTTGCACTTCCCCACACGCTCACTCGCCCACCTTCTCACTTACTCACTTACTCACTTACTCACTTACTCACTTACTCACTTACGCACTTACTCACTGTAAGTCACATGTTAAAGAAGAGATCTTAAAGTAATATACTAATAGTTTATAGTAATAGTTTATAATAATGCTTAAAGATCTCTTCTTTAACATATGACTTGAAGTGAGTAAGTGAGTAAGTGAGTAAGTGAGTAAGTGAGAAGGTGGGCGAGTCAGCACTTAACGCTTGCCCACATGCTCGTTGACCGATGGATCTCAAAAGCGTGGTTCAAACTTGTGAATGGCATGCCCACGGCAAAGCTTTCGCGCGCCAAAACACAGTCATCGTAAAACGTTTTGTCATTGAATAAGCTTATGTTTAAAATGTCATTTTTGCCCTTCTCTTTAGCATATAACATCAGTTCTGATATCCAGGCCGGGTAGCGCCAATATGTTCAGGTTCTTTGACAATCCTTGTGGGAAGAGGACACACACACCACAAAGCGCAGTCCGCGGTAATGGAGCGCGGCGAGTTTACTCCAGAGCGTCAAACGGATGCGACGGGCTAGCTCTAGACCTATTTGGATCTCCGCCTCACGCCACCCCAGCAGAGATTCCAACTCGTTTCTTTGGGACACCTATCCCTGGCATGACCTCCATTTTTGCTGCAGCATCAAGTAACACCAGTGTTAGGTGGCTTGCGGACGCCGTCGGTGGCATCCCTATTGGGCACCTGACTTTGCTCGTGGGGGCACCGAGCTCTGGTAAAACTACGTTTGCAGCCTCGCTTCTTGCAGCAGTGAGCATGGGTCACGGTGAGATAACTTCTTATATTTTTGTTTTGACATCACATGTTTGAATACCGGTACGACATGCTCATTCATTTGACTTGCATTTTTTGTCTCCTTGCATATACAGGTTCGATCTTGGGGGCCGGGTACCAAGGCCAGCTTGACTCAAACGGCCTGGAGGGTGGAGTTACTCTCTACTTGGATTTCGAGCGGAGGAGGATTCTGTTACTAGAGCTCCTAAAAACACTGACCAATGGCCATCCTGATGAAATTTCACAAGGTAAGTATGGGAACAAAGAACACGTCACTATGGTATTTGTTTGTTCATCTCCAATTGATGGCGCCCATGCGGACCCTGAAACCCGAATTATACGTCTAAGTGTTTTCCCTTAGCCAACACACTTTTGCTTAAAATACCCCCCGCAGATCTCCAATACATGGAGCTGAACCCACAGACTACACCGCTGACCGAGGCATGGGTCAAAGGAGCACTCAGTGGCATGCTTGAGAAGTTTAAAAGAGAGCATAGGGTAAGATCATTTTGATTGAACATAACTTGTGTTCTTAATAATCTTTGACTGAAGTCATGTCCTTCCTCTTGAACGCAGCCGGTGAAATGCATCGTGATTGACTCGATGAGCGCGGGCATGGTCAATGTGCTCGGGGGCGTGAACTACGCCAACGTGGTGACTCCACTGCTGGACGCCCTTCGGTCTTTGGCTCAAGAGTTCAGTATCCCAGTCGTGCTATGTCATCATGTCAATGAGAAAGTTCTGAACCAGCTGAAGCCACCATACAAGGGTTTCAACAAGGTGCGTGCCGCTGAGCCGCCCATTTTTTTGTTTGCCATGTGAAAGCAGCAAATTTGGTTTATGTCACAAAAAACACTACCCCATTGATTTTTTTTTACACTGCTGCTATCGCATCATATGAAAAAATGAAACAAATCGTGATACATTCTTTTTTCATGTAGGGGACATGCGAATCGCCGGTCGACACCAGCCACATCATGGGATCACAGGTATGATCTAAATAAATAGCACACACATATGTCTCCTAATTTGCCACATTCATCATTAAAATACAGGTCCTAGCTATACCAAGCGTACCATTTTGCCCCTTTGCCCACAACTAATTGCCAGGCCTTGGTCCAAGCATGCACGCACATCTTGCTTGTGGAGAAAGTCCAGAGTGCCCCGCTGGAGCGTATCATCAGGTCAATCAAGTCCAACATAACAAGTGTGACGAACACGTAAGTTCCATGCAAATCAAACCAGTTTTTGTTTTAGGTATGCTACACCAAATTGACAAAAAAAATCTGCAGCCGGCAAGTATCCCAAAACCTGGACCTTCAACCCTGAACCATGTATCCCGACACCTTGCAGGCTATAGGGACAAGTATCTCAAACCAGGGGACCCTAAATATCCATATCCAAAACATTGCAGGCTACTAGGAGCATCCCGAACCCTGGACCCTAAACCTTGCAACCTGAAAAACCCTGCAATTTATGGGGATGAGTATCCCAGACCCTGGACCCCTTGTACCCTGAACCCTCAAAAGCCCCAATAGCCTGCAGGATTTCAAACTGGCTAAGGGGGCCAGTACCCCCAGCCCTGGGCCATAAACCTTGAACCCAAATAACCTGGACCCCTTCATTCCAAAAATCTTGCCGACCCTGGGGACCATTTCCCAAAACACTGGGCCATAACCTTGAACACAAAACCTCTTTGACAACCCTGTGCTCTAAATATACTGGACCCTCAAATCCCTGAAAGTCTTGCCGGTACATGAGTCTTTTCAGTGTTTGTGGGAAGATATATGTGCCACGCAAAAATAAAATGAGTGGACAAAAGCGGCAGAACAATATTTAATAATGGATGTCCCTTGAGCATAGGTGGTGCTCAGACGTGAAAGGCTGGCGCCTATTGGAATCGGCTGAAGGTCACCAGGAGAAGCCATCCTCTTCGGACAAGTCAGAAGACGTGAAGTGCCAGGAGCTGATAGTGGAGGAGCTGCGCAAGACCCACGCCGTCCCAGAGTGGCACAACAAAGTCAAGTCTCACTTCAATGGCATGCCATGGAACTCGATGTGTATACCATAGATGGTTTTAAGTCACCCTCGGCTCTCTCAGAATTTAGAAGTTTTCCAGTGTTCTAAAACATAAGAAATAGCCACCAATGATCTAGCACACCGCTTTTGCCACCATAAAATGACCCAGGCCGTAGACGAGAGCATGCACACTTAAGAGGGAATAATAGCTCCTCTTACGCACCCCTTGCTCGCGTCATGCCCCCCAAGCATTGAGGGGTCCATCCCGCGCGGCTCAGGCGCGCCTTCTAAACTTTGTACACCTCCGGGATTTATTCAGTCTTCATTTTGTATACAACTGATTCAGTCATCACGGACCATTAATAACCCTTAACGGCAGTATGCTTACAACGTTATGTTCAACTCCCCTCATGTATAATGATTCCCGTATGCCCCCTTTATCCCCCCAATATGTGACAGTTGCTAGATCTGGGGTCGAAACAACGATTGTCTAACGCCAGCATGCTGCGAGCGAGGGGAAAACTCACTGAGAAGGCGATACTCATCCCGTTCAAGATGAAGGATGGAAGAGGCATCAACCGCCACTTCTGGGCTTTAAAAGCCCTGCCGATACCTCAAGGAGCACAGCTAGATGCATCCCAACACGAAGAGAGCGGGGGGACCTCTATGCCCTCAGTGGGTAGCAAGCAGTGGTACAGCATGCAAACGCTGCCTCATGTCATGCAGCATCCCCATGGCGTGCGCCTCCCTGGCAGCATGCAGGGCCCCCCAGGTGCCCAGCACCCTGACGTCATGCCACCGCAGCGGCAAAGTGGGCAGCCCGCTCCAAGCTTGCATCAGATGTACAGCATGCAGTCGCTTGCTTCAGACATGCAGCATCCGCATAGCGTGCGCCCTTCTGGCAGCTTGCAGGACCCCCCCGGAGTCCATCAACATGAGGTCCCGCGGCTACCTCCCTGGGGCGAGCAGCGAGGTTACAACATGCCGCTGCTGCCTCCAGACATGCAGCGTCATGGCGTGCACCGCCCTCACAGCATGCATGGCCAGGGCGTGCGCCCCCCTGGCAGCATGCAAGACCCCTCGGGTAACCAGCAGGCAGGTCCTCCCCCCCGCAATCGCCCTGCTACCGATGCCCCCACCTCTATGTACCGTCTTGAGCACCAGCAGCCTGGCGGGCAGGCAGGCCCCCCCCTCAACTATCACTCTGCTTCCGATTCTGGCCACACTCACTATTCGTACGGTGCTCCCACCTCTGTGTACCGCCTTGAGCACCAGCTAACTGGTGGGCAGACAGGTCCTCCCCCCCGCAATCGCCCTGCTACCGATGCTGGCCATGCTCACTATTCTTATGGTGCCCCCACCAATGCGTACCGTTTTGAGCACCAACAGCCTGGCGGGCAGGCAGATCCCCCCTGCCGCGATCGCCCTGCTACCGATGCTGGCCATGCTCACTATTCTTACGGTGCCCCCACCAATGCGTACCGTTTTGAGCACCAACAGCCTGGCGGGCAGGCAGATCCTACTCCCCGCGATCGCCCTGCTTCCGACGCCAGTCACTCTCACTTCCTTTACGGTGCCCCCACATCTGCGTACCGTCTTGAGCACCAGCAACCTGGTGGGCATGCAGATCCCCGCCCCCGCGATCGCTCTGCTTCCGTTTCTGGCCACACTCACTATTCCTACGGTGCCCCCACCTCTGCGTACCTTTTTGAGCACCAGCAACCTGGTGGGCAGGCAGGTCCCCCCCCCCGCGATCACCCTGCTTCCGACGCCAGTCACTCTCACTCCTCCTACGGTGCCCCCACATCTGCGTACCGTCTTGAGCACCAGCAACCTGGTGGGCAGGCAGGTCCCCCCCCCTGCCATTACCTTGCTTTCCATGCCGGGCACTCTCCCTCCTTCTATGGTGCCACACTCCCTGCTCACCGTCTTGAGCACCAGCAGCCCGGTGGGCAGGCAGGTCGACACCTGCCTCGGCCTTCAGCTTTTGTCACTGAGTCCTCCTCACCCCCGTCCTCGTACCAGCAGCCCCAACACTCTCCTACCGGTTCCCCTGCTGCTTCAAATGGTCTACATAGCGACGGCGAGTACTATGGCGACGATGTCTGGGACGCGGAGCAATCTCAACCCGACGACTCATTTGGGTACTCTGTGGAGCGAGGGGTTACGCATGGAGAGGAGGATCAGCATGACAATGATATGTTAGACTATGAGTCGCAAGATGAGCAAGACCTTGTAGAATACTACCAAACCATAGCCGAGGGCCAATCATAATGGCCGCACCAGGTTTTAGGGCTCTTTAATCGTAGGAACCATCTTCTCATGACATATCTGTGACGAGGACCAGCGCTTTGTGCGCATGAGCTTACTGCGTCCGTGTGCGTGTTTGTTGGTGGTGTGCCCCGTGTTTTGGTCTTGCTGAATGGTGAATAAGTCAATAACGTTACACCGCTGAGCCCGCTTAAATCTCTGCCGCATGGGCGCCCCACTGGCCACTGTTCAGAAGGGAGAAAAGAAGAAACTAAAAGGAAGGAGGGGGAAAGGAACAAAAGGAGAGGCCGGGAAGGCAAAGAAGACCAAGAAGACCAATGGTGAATAAGTCACCCTCCTAATAATGCAGGATTTTGCTGTACCTTACGTAGAGGTGTGTGTTGGCCTTGGGGTGACATGGGGGCGGCGGAGGGACGCATGCATGCATGGCACGCTGTTTCACAAGCATGGTACACCCCGCGACAGACTGAATTAAGTGCCTTCCCTGTTAATTAGGCTTCGTTCCCCGTCCGGTGGCCAGGTGTTCAGCAATCTGTCAGGTCCCCTGCAGCTATTGTTGCTGTATGGGGGTGCATGGGTGCTGCGGTAGAATCTTCGACTAGTCCTCACCGGGGTAAACACGGTAAGCCCTTCTTGGTCCGACTTGCGACGCGCCTGTGGGGCATTCATCAGCCGGGGTGCGAAGGAAGCGTCTCTGGAGTTTTTGCTATGCGCCTCGGCCACCGCACAACTCTCACGGCTTCTCCTTGCAGGCTTGAGCTGGATTAACAGACGGGATGGCTGAACGGTGGTGTTTGACAATTACAAAATGCGACTGCATGCCTTGAGGCGATCGAACCTTAGCAGTTGTGTGGGGCAACAGAAGGGGTTATCGTTGCACCGCTGCCGAAGTAGGAAATCGATAGCGTTATGTGCCGTAGACGATGTAGCCTGTACGACACAGCCATCGATGTCACATCTATCGTGTGTGTGTGAGGGTTTGCAAAAAGCTCTATTGCATCGGAGTGCTGGAACTGAGTGGGAACTCAAGGGCAATCTTCCGATAGGGTCTTTACCAGAGATCTTGGATGTACAACTAGCAAGATTTTGTTGTTGCTGAACGCGATGCGACCCGCCCTGCCATTTGTCTTCCCTTCTTGTGACTCGGGCATGAACTGGCAATTCGATGTCGCTGCTTAAAGCCAGACTGACTGGCTCGCATGGCAACGTCCTTCCGTCAAGGCGACAGGGTACCTTCCAGCGCATCCCCACTTCCGGCCAAGGTTCCCCTCTTTACCCTCGCCATGAAAAAGACATCGACACGACCATTCAATTACCGCAAATACGAAGGATTCACGTCGCTACATTAGTGGCGAGGGCCAACGCAGCCACAGCTGCGGCAGCGGGAGCCACGTCAGCTGCAGCCTCGTTTTTGTCACCTGAAGCTGTCACTGGCATTGTAATGGCCATGGTAACATACCACCTGTCTGTGTTTGCTGCGGTGAGTCGAATAACCTCTCTCAACCAGACATGAGTGCATGCATGTCGAGAAATGCATGATATTTTTTCGTCACTCTGCAGTGCACCATGCATGCCAATATAGGCGCTCCACTGAACGCATGCATTGGTAGGCTTCAGTGTCCATGCTAGTCATACATACATCGCTTAAGAGGGCCGCCAGGCGGCCACCACTGGGTCGTTGGGGACCAAACCATGACCGTCCAAAGGCCCAAGCAACACTCAAATTTCTGCACCTTGCCCTCTCGGCCGCAAGCCATGATGTAGCTGCATTGTTGCTGAAGTAAGCTCAAAGAAGCCCTGGTTGGGTTTGCGCAGATGCTGCTCCTGGGGCGGCTGCAGATGATTCAAACACTCATGCGATCGTTGTGGGCGTTCCTGCCGATCGCCCTGGTTTACGGCATTCTCCTGGCCAACAGCTGGGCTCCGGACTCGCTTTCAATCATCCTCCCAGGCAACCTACAAGAAGGCCTTGCAAGTGCGTCTGTGCGGATTGGTTCATGTACTGATGTGCAATGGTAGGAAGGCCTTAAAATTGCATCTGTGCCTGTGGTGCCCATTGGGTTATGTGCAATGGCCTTGCAAGTGCGTCTCATTCAGTGCAGCACTATGCTAATACCGCTGACGTTGTATTAGAATGCCACTGTGTGAAGTGCCCCGCCTTGCGCAGCACTGTCAGTGTTCCCTCATAACCTCAGCATATCCTCGAGATACGAAAACCGGTGCACTGTCCATGTTATACATGAACAGAGACGTACGGTACATCCGTACGGCCTATGACTCAGCAGCATCCAGGGACTCTCAGTTAGTGAAGCTGATTCTCTGCTGTGATGTGGGCGCGATGAATGCATGCAGCGAAACTGACACTCTATAGTCGAGGGTCTGGAAAAATACTTTGGTCACCACTGGTGACTCACCTGGCGGTATACAGCGATTCACCGGACTTTTAGTTCTATGACTGGACTCCAACGAACCGTTGAAGACATCGTGATCTGTCTTGTGTGTACCGTACCAAATTTTGCACGTTTTGGAAACGCCATACCAGGGGCGTTTAAGAGGTCGGTCACACTGCGTTGCGTTTGGGGTTGCGTCAGGAAAAAGTGCAAACGCGACGCCGGTCACACTACCCAAACGCCAAACGCAACGTGTCCAAACGCGAAACGCAAACGCAGGGGGGGGGGGTGAGATTTCGCGTTTGATATGTTGCATTGATCTTAAGCTTGAAATGAACAATATACATGCCATAGTATACGATAATATCAACCACGAGTCGCTAGGAGTCGGAATGCACACAAAAATGGATCAAGTCATACTTCAGGGCACATCCTTGAGGCAAACACATGAGTACAATGATCGTCTGAGGTGTCAACATTGTGTCTGATAATATATAGAAACAACGGAGGCAAACGAACTAGAGAGAGAAACAAATGGTGACACAGATGATCGAACCCTGACGTCTTGCCCTGACGTCATGCCCAAACGCAGTGTGACCAGTTTAGCGGCAGATTCACGCTAAATCCAAACGCAACCCAAACGTAACTGCCAAACGCAACCTCAAACGTAACGCAGTCTGACCGACCCCTTAATGAACCCCTGGCCATACCACGCACATTTCAACTCATATACGTGTCCACATCTCCGTTTGAAACAAAAATTTGATCGAAAGAACGCTCTTGAATTAAGCCAACAGCATATACAGAAGGCTCGTGACAATTCATGTCTTCGGTTCCGCGAGGCCCACATCTGGCGGGGAGGTCACCCCAACGCTAATTTTGAAACGGAAAGTGTGGGTCTTGTGGACATGTGGAGGGACAGCCGGCTTCGACCTCGTCGTCGATCACAATGGGGCCTTCCAGGCTTCCGGTATTTATGAATTCGACATTAACGCTTAAGCTGACAAGCCGAGTTGCCGAGCCGCCATTAAAATCTATCCGGCTTAGCCGAGTCGCGGGTCGAAAAGGGTCGTCTGGCCTCGGCTTGCGTCGAGACCATGGTTTTACTGAGCCCGTTTATTTCGCTTCGGCTCTGGGCTCGGAACCCGATCGGCTCCCAGTTCCCTAGTTCTCCAGTCACTGGAGACAGCCTCTTTGCAATCAATAGAACCTTGATCATATTCCCCCCCACACACACATTTGCATCAGGCATAGCTTGCAGGCGAATGGCCCCAGTTCCTTGCCCGCTCACCCTTGCATAATATGCTTGGCTGCAGGCGGAAAGCCCCAGTTTTTTCCCAAGCTCGAGGGCATCATGTGTCTGTTTCAGCGCAGCCCCACCGCAGCGTCCTGGCTGATTCACGTCTGCGCAATCAATATGTTCCTTGCACGCGGCATCTACAACGAAGGTGGGGCAACAGCGCACAGTACAATTGGTGTTCCTTTCCAGCCTTTTGTCTGTCCCTTCACATTTTTACCCCTTTTCCCGAGGGGGGGCAAAAACAAAAAATTTCGACCCCATCTCCCTTTTTTGTAGAGCTTAACGAGAGCGTTCCATAGCTGTTTTTTAAATTTATTTTGGCCCAGGGGGGTGGGAGATATGGGGGGGCAAAGTTGGGGGTGGGTGGGCGGGTGGTCCCCCCCAAAATCCAATATTTGTTTTGTTTTCAAACTTTGTATCTTTTTTTCTGTAGGTCTGTTGAGGCTGGCAGCGGCACCTACGTGTTCTCCTTGCCAACATTAGTCCATTTACATCCTAAAATGTTGCTTGAATTACCACTTGCCCCCCTGCCCCCCCACACTGAGGGTTTGGCTCCATTGGACACACCCCGAAACCAGCTGAGTCATAATTGGTTGACTGTTGGCATGTCATCACCTAACGAATTGAAATATACCAGCAGAAGCGCCTTCATGAGCTGATAAAAAGCACCTCTGACACGCCCTGTAATTTTGAATTTTGACTGAGATATTTGAATTGTAATGGGTTCCGGAGGCGGGGCTGGGGGGGGTGGGGGGGGGTAGGCTCGTTGGGTGCTCCTTTTTTTATTTGGGGAAGGGGTCCCTGGCTTTTTTTTGCCCCCCCCTCGCCTTTCCCCTGTTTTTCTGCCCCTTTCACTTAGGCGCCCACGCGGCCGAGCCTTTTTTTTGAGCAGGGCCCAGAGGTGGAACGTCATTGACAAATGATGTCCCGCTCCGTTTATTTTTATATACCTGTACATATACTGATGTACGGTACCGGTACTGTATGTTACCCGAATATTGAGCGTGGGCTTTGAGTCAAAATAATGATGGGTTGAAGGGGTGGGGAATAATGCGCTGATGCAGTCCACCTGAACAGCGAAGGAAGCTGGACAGCACCTGCAGGAAAAAGTAAAACAAGAAACACATGCATGATACATGTGATCGTTCCTGACCCATTCTGCTCTGCTGTAGGTCACGATAAAGGCATCCCAACCTGGCACAGCCTAGTACTGACTTCATGCCTTGGCCCGCTCGGTCTCATCTCCCACCTAGTCACAAAGGTACAGGGAGGGCACAGGCAGGGCTGCTTATTTGGGGGAGCATAAGCTACAATTCAGCTACGTCATGGCCTGTCTTCGTTAGGGCCTTGTGCAGCAAAGGCGGGGCATGGCGCCATGGACCATGACCACCATGTCACTGTTTATGAAAGTGTGCAGCTTCCCACCTTTGAGGGGCAGTCAGGTGGCCACCACTGGGCCCATTGGGATTTAACCTGGCCCGGCGCACGATCGGTTGCCCCAGCAGCAGTCAGCAGTCACCTTGATGAACCGAGCCCTGCCGGCCGTTTTATTGCTCAAGTGTAGCTGAACCAAGTTGCAATAGTCAGTGGATTGTTCATTTCATCTTGCCTCTTTTTCGTCTCCGACTCTCCCAGTGCTGTGTACAGCAGGCCTTGCTGTGGCAGTGAGTGCCGCCCCAAGGTTCTACCGGCCTTTAGGCCAGATTGTAGCTGAAATGTAGCCGAACCACGCTACATGAAAAGTGTCAAACAGACAGCCTCGTTCTCACCAATTGTTTCACCATGCAATCTCTTAACCCCTTGTATTCCCCTAGTGGCACTACTTCTTTAAATGTGCTATAGCTACAATTTGGCTACAACCTGCGGCTGAGGGGCTAGGTACAGCCAGCCCTGCATCTTGTTGTCCCTGATAAGTGATGAGTGGTTGCACACACCTTCGCAGGCGCTGTGGAGGCCATCCAAGGAACCCGTGGTCTTGAAGAGAGGCGACGGTGACATAACTCTCATGCCGTACCAATGAAATTTTGGTATATATATACCACCAGCCAGGCTGCGGACCGGTTGGAAGCTGTGCTTGTGTGCACCTGTGCAAACACCATATGCCCGTGTGTGTGTTCACTGTGTTACTGTATCAAAGCCAACACAGCAGCCCACAGCCTTTTCGTGCAGGCCAGACAGGGCGAACCGGGGGGACACCAGAGACATGTGTGTGATGACGAGCTACTTTTAATCTTGGCATTGTACGGCAGCTGTGAGGATTTCACCCAGTGCTATCCTCAGCCCCCATCACCAGCTTTTATGAAAAGCTGGTGCCAAGCCTGTCGAATATGCTGCCAGTCTCACCTCTCACTCAGCCAAGTAAGCAGCCGGTCTCACTGAAGGTGGACCTAGTAAGGCAGCTGTTCTTGCACACCTGTGCCATACTGCCTTGCCTGAACAACAGGCTACCCTTCTGACTTCGCTTATGCTGATTTTTTTTTTAATACTACTCAGACCCCATGATCAAACCTTACAAAAGGAAAACCATCGGTAAAATATATCGTATATTTCGTTTTGTTTGGATCCTGTGTTGAGGAGGGAGTAAATTCTTATGACCTTGCTATCAGGGTGATTGGTAGCCTGGGTTTTTCCAGGGTGGATCGCTGTTTCGGCCCCAATGAACTGTTTTAAGTCAAAATTTCCAAACATAATGGAGGAGAGACTCTGGAGTGAAGGCGACAACATGTTGCTGTACCGGTACCTGCTAAGCCTTGCGCCCATACTGGTTGATTTCACCTTATTGCATGCCTTAGTTGTCCCAGGATTAATTACCGGTATCCTTGTTTCTTATCATGTTTCTTATCAAAGGCAGGAAACTCCATGGCATACGCGCTGTATAGGTATTGGCTCTCTTTTCGCCCGACTTGTTTCCCTCCCCACATCTGGGATGTTCAGGGTTCTCTTTTTCATTGTCCCGGAGGAAATCCTGAAGCAAGGACGAGTCTTGCTCAATCTTTGCCAAACTTCATTGAGCAAACTTTGGGTTCTGGAGGCCAGAATCTCGTCCCGAGTGGCATGATTTCATTGCCCCATTTCTCCCTTGGGACTGGTGGGCTCCTCTGGCAGAACCAGGAACCCAGATCTAAGTGCACCCTGTCTAAGTAGGGTTAAGCGTTCGCTGTGTCAGTCTACCGAGCGTTGTGACTGTTCTGGGACACGGTAGGGTTGTCGTGCAGAGTTTACACACTGATCGTTCCATCACTGTGAAGACTTATATTTTGTTGGCACAACTGGTCGAGGCGCTAGTCCAGTAATTCAGCTGACATCCGTCGTTCCCGGCAATTCCGGCCAGCAAGCCGGATTCCCAAGGCCGAGTATTGCGTTGCGAGCAGGTGATGGCAGCTCTGCTTGCACTCTTTAAGTGATGTCGCCTATGCTCGGCACTGAACCGTTCTTCATCTAAGCAAGTAACCTTCTTATCGCTGCCGCAGCTCGTCCTATCGCAATGCAACATCGGAATGTGAAACCAGGCAAGCTAGCTAGCATGCATGCATGCATGCATGCAGGGCGCCTCGATTGGCTCAATGCACGAATGAAGGGGCCGAGTTAATTAGCATTGTTGGAGACACTTGTGCGTTGCGACAGTAGGGATAGTTTAGTGCGTCTCTCACTGGGCACAATGTGTCCACCGGGGGAAATCAGAAAAACTCGTTTCCTGTGAGAAAGCAACCTGGAAAATTCCTGAAACCCAGTAGTCCAGGAACCCAGAGGGCCTTAGTGGTGTCTCTATACCAGGAGCACTAGTAAGCTACTGGTAGTATGCAATGACAGACTGCATGGAGTGCTGGCGGCGTCATGGCTGATACCAGTACCTGGTACCAGTGCTTTACTATGACTGATGATGCTGGCATGGTAGCACGATACAGCACAATCCGGCACAGGCTAAGCCGCATAGTTCTGCCAAGGTGAAGTTTTGCCAAGGTAGCACGATAGTATGATACAACACGATACTACTCAGGGTTAGCCGGGGTGCACTGCCAATCCAAAGTGGCATGACTAGCATGACACAGCCCGATGCGGCGCATGTGCTGTGTAAACGATGCGGCGCATGTTTAGCCGGATTGTGTCATTATGCTTTTATGAATGCTGGTACCCACCTGATACCTGGGAGCCTGTAGTGATGGTTGGTTCCAGTACAACCCATTGATTTGTATCAGCCTTGTACTTTCCAGTACATGTCCAGTACAGATACCGGGTGCCTGGTACTGGTCCCATTCGCTGGTACTGGTAGTGGTGCCTGTAGCTGAACTGCTGTAGCTGAAGCATGCTGAACAAACAGCACAATATCAAAATTACTAAAAGCCAAAGGCATGATGATTAGGTGACCCCTACATTAATGCACATCCAACAGTATCGTTTAAACTCAAATAAAATATCCACCAGCATGAAGGACAAGGCGCCCCTGGATGATGGCTGTGTGCACGCGTTCACCCTTTTAGCCTTCCACTAATAACAGGGTTCAAAAGTCGCCATTTCAATAATGTATTTAGCCGGGGAGAGTCGTGAGAATATGAGAAAACCCCCGGCTGACGCCGGGGGCAGGGTCGGCCAAACCCCCATTTTCGCTGGGGTTTGCCGGGGAGGGGGGTCGCAAGATGGCCGGCCCATTTTCCCCGGCGCCGGCCCCGGCGTCACTACCCTAGGGTCTAGGGTGGCAAGATGTGAACACATATCTGCCGGCATGACCAACTGGCACGGGGGGGACCCTGGCATGATTGTGTGCACGCCTGGACTCCTGTTTGTGCAGCAGCCACATCAGCAGGGCATGGTTATGTCGCGCTTTCATCCAGCGAGCCGCTAGGAGGAGAGATCGAGGATGAGGTGAGGGTGAAGTGTGGATTTAAGGGTGTGGAGAGTGAGTTTGGGGTTTGAATTGTCTGGGTCTCATACACTCAGCCAGTGATCTGCCAGGAGGAGATATTGGGGATGAGATGAGGGCTAGGTGTGGGTTTGACAGTGTGGAGAAAGTGGGGACATTGATGTCGAGGTTTGGATTATTTGGTTCCCAAGCACACTCATCCAGTGAGCCGCTAGGAGGAGATATTGAGGATGAGTTGAGGGTTAAGTGTGGGTCTGACATTGTGAAGAAAGTTTGAAAATAGGGAGGTTTAGGTTTTTAAGGTTTGAACAGTCTGGGTCTCATACACTCAGCCAGTGAGCTGCTAGGAGGAGAGATGGAGGATGAGGGGAGGGTGAAGTGTGGGTTTGAAAGTGTGGAAAGTGAGTTGGTGGTTGTATAGGTTTCAACTTAAAGCAGCCCTGGTCTGCATTCCGGTCCTGAGCACGCACACAGCGAGAATATCAAGCTTGAGCATGCACCAGTCTGATACCACTGATTTGATTTTCCATCCCTCACGTATAAAAATCAATCAATGCTCTGCCGTCAGGACATGCATTTGACAAGAACTCTAGCCTTCTAATTGAAAACTGACGTAGAAGATCAAAAATCATTTTTTTAATGTACTTGTACTCATATTGCTCAACCCCAAACAGCATGAAGTATGAGTGAAGGCAAAGCACATCTATGTTAGATTAATGCTTTGTAGAAGCCCTCAGGTATAAACAGGTCAGGACAGGTCAGGTCTGGTTTTGCCGTGACAGGCATTACCTGGCTAGTCCGAAAGTCTGTCCAGGATGAGTGTTTATTTCAGTGCATACCACCTCTGGGCAGCCACTTCTGGGCCGATGGGGACAAAATCTTGACCAGCCTGCGGCCGTTGGTCTGAACAGCAGGGCTTGCTGCACAAAGCCCTACAAACTGAAGGCTGTGATGTGGCTGAGATGTAGCTGAATCATGCTAAAATGAACTGTGGCTCAAATGACTGTAGGAGCTCCCCTGGGAAAGGCATGCCCTGCATGGGGAGCGTCCTTGCGGCATCATCGTTTCAGTGGGCCCCAATGAAGGCCCCAGTGGGAGGGCTGCTGCCCTTGCTGATCATGAATGTGGCCAGACGGGAGGGCACTCGCCAACAAGTCACACGGTAGGCGACCTGACAACACATATGTATGCAAGCTCGTAACTGTGCGATGAAGCTGCTGGGGGTAGGGCTGTCCCCTCAGCGCTAATACCTCCAGAGGAGGACGGAGGACACTCACTTATGGGCCACATGGCAGGTGATTGCATAATGAAAACACGATGTAAAACTTGTTTTTATTATTGGATAGCACTTGACTTATGACGCCTGTCTGCAACGCACGCCTCAGCTACAATTCAGCTTCATCACGGCCTACGGCCGTGGGGGCCTGGTGCAGCAAGCCCTACTGCTACGACCTACGGCCATAGGCCGGTCAAGGTTTGGTCCCAATCGGCCCAGTAATGGCAGCCTGGTGAGCCCCCGAAGGTGCTCTGGCATGTACTAAAATAAACACTGGTCTGCAGAGCCTATTACAGACTCTTGAACTACTGCTCCTACTGGTTTGCCGGACTCAATCGCCCTGGGCCTCCAGGACGGAATAATTTGCAGGGCTAAGAATCGTTGTCAGTGAATTGACTGCCCTGTTGTGCTTTTGCAAGCCAGACGTTGCGCGACAGGGCCAAGGCATTGGTGGCTGGAACCAAGCATGTCATGAAGGTGAACCGGACTCAATCGCCCTGGGCCTCCAGGACGGAATAATTTGCAGGGCTAAGAATCGTCGTCAGTGAATTGACTGCCCTGTTGTGCTTTTGCAAGCCAGACGTTGCGCGACAGGGCCAAGGCATTGGTGGCTGGAACCAAGCATGTCATGAAGGTGAACCCTGAAGCGGCATCTGAGGCTGCAGGTACGGATCAGCCTATCTAGTTCAGGGTATAGGGTATGGGGTTGTGGTTAGGGATGAAGTTCGGGCCCTAGGAATCTTCCCAACTGCATTCCATGAGGCCTTGTGAAGTTTTTACAGTCCAACGGGGCATCACATTTGATGCATGGGACTTGTGCCCGTAAAACCGGTACAGGCACTAAATACGCTAGGACAGCGAGCGAAAACCAGTGACCCCCCTGGGCAAGCAACCAACACACAACCACCGAGCAGTAGAGTGGGAATAGACCCCATAGTGCATTAGCCCCAGCCATAAAACATGACGTGGGTGCAAAAGAGTTCGGTTGGACGCCTCCTAGTAAAGTTGAGAAGGAGACAAGAAAGTTTAAGTGAAATTTTTGAAGTCTGTGTAAAAACGGTGTGATGCATGAGCAAAACTACAGTGAGTTTGAGTATTTAAAAAATGTGTGAACTGGGTGAGAAACTGTGTGACGCTTAACTTAAGTACCGGTAAGGAAAGTGTTTAAAAAGTGTGAACTCTGTGTAACAAAATTTATAAATCCGCCGAGGAAAGCAGTTGGAGCACTAGAAATAAGCCCCGACAAGTCAAAAGCGACTTCCTCGCTGCCATTTGTACCTGTATGCACCATGTCAGTTTCTTGCTGCCTTTCCTCTTGACCTACAGGCCGCATCATGGGGAAGGACAACTACGCCCATCCAGTCGCCCACCACCGCCCGGCCACTCACTTGCCCTATGGCGGCGAGCATGGTTCTGTCCGGTTGTATGCTGGAGGATGCGAGCATCACGAGGGAGGAGGTGAGACCTCAAAGCCTCAACCCTAACCCTGAACCCTAAATCCTTAGCACTCATTCCTAGGGGTGTGAGCATCACGAGGGAGGCTGTGAGCCCAAGAGCTGCCGGGTGATGAGCTGGAAGCAATTCTGACAAGTAAACTGCAAGGGGCAAGTGCAACAGCATCCTCCATTCCTCAGCACAATCTTAGAATTTTAGGCGTTTCCAGCATTGCAAGTCTTAGAAAGAATGCTCACATTGTTGTATGGGCTTCCTACACCCGCTCTCATCTCATTGGGTAGAAGCAATTCACAAACGCACACCCTCAGAACGCTCCACATCCCCTACTTGCTCAGGCAGTGCATTCAAGCATGCCCTTCACCAAGCCAGTCACGCCATCCGTCGTCCTGGCAGCACCGCCGCAGAGACAGCAGGTAGGGGAGCAGCAGTCAAATGAGTCCCATTCTCTCTGCTGCCAGCCTGCAAAATACAAATATTTGAAATCATTAATCGAAAGTCTGGCTCCCCCCCTCCCTGGCTTGAACGTGCATGCCATGAATTCGGTCTCTCAACAATTGATTTGGGGGTCAGCCTCCAGCTGTGCCCAAAAACCCTATACTAGGCATTTAGATAAAGGGGGGAAATCCGAGCACTCATTTTGATCTCTATGAGCCTGGCACTGCCTTTTGGAGGCTGCGGGGCGGCCATTACGCCTTGGTCATTTGGACCAAAAAGAATCGGCCTATTGCTGGTGGCCCAAACAGCAGAACTTGTTGCACCGAGCCCTGCTGTCGATATAATGGGTTGTAGCTGAAGTGTTGTTCAGGCCTTGAGCAGGAAAAACTTAGTTCAGCACCCATACCAATCCCTTCGTGTGCCCAGGCCGAATTATGGGCAGGGAGAACTATGAGCACCCGTACCAACCATTGGCTGGCGGCGCTCGTCCAACACTGAGCCATATCTCCCGATCGCACTCACCGAAGACCCAGCCGTACACCCCCATTCCTCAAAGCGAAAGGTGAGCTCTTCTCTCTTTGATTCAGGGCTTCTCTACCTACAGAAATAAATGTATCTCCTGCTAAGAAAAAATCTAGCTCAAGACTCACCTAAGATTCCAAAACTAATTAAGCTCATTACAGCCGGGCACGGATGAGGGGTGGCACTTTGATTGAAGACAATGATGGGAATGATCCCACTGCAGCTATTGAAAATTGCACTGCAATTTAGCTGAACCAGGAAAGGATGATGTTCAAGCGTGTCACATTCATTACCCATGGTTTGAACTCCAAATCTTCATTGTCCTGACAATTTCATAGTAGCCGCGTATGCATCAGGGTTTCTATAGTTTGTGCCATGACCGCATTTTGGAGGCCACTGGATGGCGTCAACAGGGGCCAAATCTTCATCGGCCTACGGGCGGTGGCCGCAGCACAAGGGGTGCAGGAATCCTTGTCGGCTTTTGGCAGGGGTGTAGCTGCAGATGACGACAAACAGTACCATGTCATGCCTGCCTGTTGCTTTCTCAGTGCCGCAGGTGAAGGCCCCAGCCATTTGTAGGCAGCCCGGCTAGGTCCATCGCAAAACCTGTGGGCCCATGAAGCCTCCCGAGCAGGACCTGATGAGGGGCAGATCAACAGTTGGTAATGGTCGGGATTGGGGAGGACAGCTGTTGGCCCCGACCAGTGAAAATTCTCGATTTTGGGGAGAATGAGCAGGGGAGACAATGGATTACAGGTTAATGCAGGCTGGCATTTTTATTTTGCTGGCTGTAAGCCTGATTGGGGCTGAAACTTGGCCAGACAGACACATGCCCAATCAGCATGGCTAATTGCACATGGGGCATCCCACCAGAGGTCAGGAGCAATGTGGCCTGAAAAATAAACACCGCTGTTCAATCATTTTCCTTGCACAAAGGCAACTTGACTCTCCATGCAGTGCTTCGTAGCTTCCAGTCATGAGTTTATGAATGATCGGACAGTAAACTGCGCAAATTATATAATTTAAAGCGTAGTTAAGAGAAGTGTGCCATATGCTTCACTCGTCCGTCCCTTGGATGGTGTACTCATGCAGTCATGTTGGTGGTGTTTAAAAACACCTGTTTATGATCTGGGATGGTTGAATGGAAATTGATGTTTGACCTCCGAAGCCATAGAGGGTCCTGCCCTGACGTTTGAGGGCGTAGACGACGTCGAGAGCCGTGACGGTCTTGCGGCGAGCATGCTCAGTGTAGGTCACAGCATCACGGATGACGTTCTCGAGGAAAACCTTGAGGACGCCGCGGGTCTCCTCGTAGATGAGACCGCTGATACGCTTGACACCTCCACGGCGAGCCAGGCGGCGAATGGCAGGCTTGGTGATGCCCTGGATGTTGTCTCGAAGGACCTTGCGGTGGCGCTTGGCGCCTCCCTTGCCCAGTCCCTTGCCTCCTTTGCCACGTCCAGACATTATGAAAAGCGGGAAGATAGGTGTATTTATAGAAATCGGTGGGTTGATGGAGTGATAATACCAAAGTCGCCTGGCCTTTTTATATGTAAGGACCCTGCTTATGTTGAGTTTGCTGATCCCTGCGCGACTGGACCTCTGGATCAGCAGACCTGCCAGCTGTCAGTACCCACTTTCGAATTATGCTCAATTACATAAGCCACTTCGATTGAGGGGCACAGGTGACAGTCCTTCTACTGAAATATAACCATCAAATGGCTCGTACAAAGCAAACGGCTCGTAAGTCAACGGGAGGCAAGGCCCCCAGGAAGCAGCTCGCCACAAAGGCAGCTCGCAAGAGCGCCCCTGCCACTGGAGGCGTGAAGAAGCCCCATCGCTACCGCCCTGGCACTGTTGCCCTGCGTGAGATCCGCAAGTACCAAAAGTCCACCGAGCTGCTCATTCGCAAGCTGCCCTTTCAGCGCTTGGTCCGTGAGATTGCCCAAGACTTCAAGACCGACCTGCGCTTTCAGTCCTCGGCCGTTCTGGCACTCCAGGAGGCAGCTGAGGCCTACCTGGTTGGCCTATTCGAAGACACTAACCTGGCTGCCATCCATGCCAAGCGCGTCACCATCATGCCCAAGGACATCCAACTGGCCAGGCGCATCCGTGGCGAGAGGGCTTAAGCATCCCACCAACAAGAGAGCTAAAGCCTCCCTACGTCTGTCCATCACAGATCCTAAACGCTTCTTAGGACCTCCAGTGGTCCTACCTCCATCAAACCGGTGTTTTTCAACGCCAACAATTAATGAGTCCAAGCTGCCCCGAGCAGTGCTTGCTGTTCCTGTCCAGAATATCGTCCCTAGTGCAGTCTAGTAGCCTTCGCATATACCGTAGTACATGGTGTCAGCGGCAGCGCAGCAATACAGCCCTCTCATGGCAGCAGATATGCAGCTGGCAGTCAGCCAGGGCACTGGCGGCCGCACCTGGTGCTCTGATCTGCTGGGTGCATTAGAGGAGCAGGAGGCAGCCACCCCCACCTTGCGCGAGACAGCAGCTGCCCTACAGCGTCTACCCGTCACAGACGTGTTGGCACTCGTTGACGCAGCCTACGAGCAAGCACGGCTGGACGCAAGCGGCGGTGGGGACCCTACCACCGAGCACATATCTGCGGCGACCTACCGCGCCTGGTTCCAGTCCACGGCGGGTGCCGTGCTGGCGCAAGCCAAGAGCCGCACTAGCCAGAGGGAGTGTGATTGTGTGCGCATAAATTTGCGACTGCGGCTCGGCGCGATCAGCACGGCTGATACCATAGGACGGCGCAACGGCGAGCGGCACCCTGCTGCCAGCGGTGCTGGGCACGGGGGGATAGCGAGCAGGTGGAGGATGCGCTACATGTATGCTTCCAGTGCCCTAGTGTCAGGCAGTGGAGCAGTTACGGGAGCGGGGGTGGGCAGGTCCTCCGGGCGCTGCCACTAACTTCAACCAGCTGAGCAGGGGTGGGATGCACTTGTTTTTGTGGACTGTGCTGTGGGCATTGTTGAGGGTTAGTCTCTAGGGATTCTGAGGCGCCGGTCTCGTTTGCCTTTCCGGCCTTCTCTTTTGGTCCTTACTATTGTAGTTGTTGTTTGCCCCCTTTTTAGTTTCTTCTCTTCTCCCTTCTGATCAGTGGGGCGCGCCCTCGCGGCCAAGCAGGGGTGGGATACACTTGCTTTTGTGGCCTTTTTTTAGAGAAGCTTTGTTGAGGGCTAGTCTCTAGTGTTGGACTTGGTCTTCTTCGCCTACCCGGCCTCTCCTTTTGTTCCTTCCCCCCCCCTCTTCCTTTTAGTTTCTTCTTTTCTCCCTTCTGAATAGTTGGGCGCCTATGTGGCCGAGCTTTGAGCGGGCCCAGATGTGTAACGTGTCAGTAACGGTAGTAAACGTTGAGTAAACTATTGTCCATCTTGCTCTTGATACTGAACTTCGCTAAAACGGTTGAATCAACCTATCTAACTCAGTCCATGGGGAGACAAAACAATGTAGCCATGTTACCTGGCCTAAGGTCAGTACAGCCGCTACCTGTCAGAGAGGTGTTCGCTCTAGTTAATGCAGCTGCATACGAGCGGGTGCAGCTGGCAGAGGGGGCCCTGGAGATCCTGCCACTGAATACAGGTCTGCGGCTGCCTACCACACCTGGTTTCAGTCTACGGCGGGCGCAGGCCAGGGGCCGCACCAGCCAAAGGGAGTGTGCTTGCTTGCGCACGAACTTCAGGCTGCGGCTTGGCGCCGTCAGCCCGGCTGACACTCGAGGACGGCGCAGTCCAACCACTTCACTCCTAATACCACCGACCGCATAGCGACTGCATGCTAAGAGGTCGTAGCTCCTCTCAAATTCCTATGGGACCGCAACCTCCACCAGGTCCACGTGCTCTCGCACATCTGGTTTTGCCACCGCAAGGAAATCCTCTGGCACCTGACCCTGTATGTGGTGAAGGCAGCATGTGATCAATGACGTTACGCCTCTGGGCCCTGCTCAAAAAAGGCCCAGCCGCATGAAGGCAGCATGTGGGCACGACGGATGTCGCTTTGACCCACCTGTGCAGCTCCCCCTCCTTGATTCAGCAGCATCCCCCACCAGCGTAATCTCCATACGTTTAAGCCGCACAAAGCTGACCCTCCCCGTCCTAGCGTCCCAACAGGCCCCAAGGGTGACATCCTAAAGTCCTAGATTACAGCAGCCTGGTTGGCAGCTTCCTGAATGCGCGAAGGCTTGGGATGGCCCATGGCATTTCCAAAGGCCAAGTTTCCCCCGCAGATATTTATACTGGTACCGGCAGTACCTGAGCTGGTTCGTGGGTAAATCAATGACGTTACACCTATGGGCCATGCAGAAGAAGGCTCGGCCGCGAAATAAAGAAAAAAAGGAAAGAAACTATACGGAAGAGGGAACAAAAGGTGAGGCCGGGAAGGCACACAAGTCCGACACCTAAGCTCCTCTAGTAACTAGCTCTCCACAATGTCTACAACAGCGTCCACAAAAGCAAGTGCATCCCACCCTTGCTCGGCCTGGAACAGCTGATGGGTACAGGATGTGCCCTATTGGCGCTCAACTAACTGAACAAAATTCAATGATCTGAAAAGCGAACTCGCATCGCTGTTCAGCATACAACAGTTGCATGTATGAGCCGCATGGACCTGTCAGGCCTGGCTGTCTCACGACCAGCTCATCGAGCACTGTCCAAAGATTCTGAATTCAACAGAGCAGATCAAAGAAAAATCGGTATCTTGTTCCGAGTCTTGTTCCATTCCTGATCTCACGCCCAAAGTCCATGTGTTCCTCCACAATTGTTCAGGTAGAAGTATACAACAGAGAAGACGTACTGGGTGAAATATCTTTTGATTGGCTTCCGACTGATACGGTAACAATAACGCTGTGCATGTCTGCAACCAAATAATCCCACTTTCAGGATCACGTATGATGCTACAATCAAACTATGCCACAAAGGCATTTGACTCGTACCGGTATTCAATTCCAAGTATTGGCATGGCTTGATGAGGGTTTCAAACCTGACAACTGGGCAACAAAGGCTAGAGCCTGCCATCTTGAGATTGACAATAACCCCTCGTGATATTGGTTAGAAGTTGACCGGTGGAACATGACACTACATGCTGGTGACAAGAGCCCGCAAATCTGTACAGAAACAACATGGCAAACATGAGGGCTTTGCCCCCACAACCAGCGGAGGCTTGACGGGGGAGCTCCATTCAAAACTGTGGGGATCCAAATTTCCAAGGGCGTGTCACAGCGGCCTATCACTCCAAACGTGATATATCTACCACCTTCTGGATACTAAGTAGTAGAATGTCTCCCCCGGAGTCTTGACCGTCCTTGCGGGTTGACACACAGGGATTCAAACGGCAGGACATAGTGGGCTCTCTGACTACCGGTACTTTATACACGCCACCATGTTTTTCAATACCGGTAGTGTAGTGCAGCTGTCTTTTTCAGCAACCTTACACTACACCCGTCCTTCGGCGCAGCAAGTCCTGTTGCTTGGGCGGCCGACCACAGGCCGATTAAGTTTATTTGGGGGTCCTTGTGCTGTTGAGCAACTTTTCAGCTACCAATCCGCTTATGGCTGTCTGAGATCAGTGCAGCAAGCTCAGTTGCTTGGGTCGCCGACCCCAGGCCCCTCCTGGTTTTGTAACAATCAGCCCAGAGGTTGCAGCCGGATGGGCCCCAAAAGGTGTCTGGTGCATGTTAGAAGTATTCACCATTCAAACTGAATGGACCAGTGTTTATTTTAATACATGCCAGAGCACTTTCGGGGGGCCACCGGGCGGCCATTACTGGGCCGATTGGTACCAAACCTTGACCGGCCTATGGCCGTAGGCCGCAACAGTAGGGCTTGCTGCACCAGGCCCCCACGGCCGTAGGCCTTGATGTAGCTGCATTGTAGCCGAAGCGTGCTAACTTTATCATTGGAATGGACACGAAGGACAGTGTGGGATAGGCCGTGTGCAAGCAGCAATCTTGTTGAATGAAGTAAGGGGATACCGGTAACAATCTGTCAGATTTATTGAGGGTGCATGAGACCACCTTTGGCCACCTTTGGCAGGCCGCTGAGCGAACACCACTGGACCGGTGGGGACCGAACTTAACCAACCAACAGCTGGCAGCCCAAGCATCAGGGCATATGCAGCCTTAAGCACCCACGGCCGTAGGTCATGCTTTACCTGAGCAGTGCAGCACACAACACCTATGAAGTTAATGGAGCCGATTGTCTAGATTATCAGAGCTGATGCACTGCAACAGCTCAGCCATCCTCACCGCAATTTTCAAGCTGCCAGCAGGGTCCGTCCTTTCCGAGCCCCGAGCACATCAGCTGCGTTACATGTAACAGAAAAGGCAGTCTCAGGGAGAGAAATTAGCCTGATGGACCCAACCAGTTCTTGAAGGCACTGAGGGACACCATTTGTGCGCTTCAGCTACATCTCAGCCTAGTTTTTGCCCTGCCGTCCTGCCCAAACGCAGTGTGACCACATTAGCGTCAGATTCACACTAAATCCAAACGCAACCCAAACGCAACTGCCAAACGCAACCTCAAACGCAACGCAGTCTGACCGACCCCTTAATGGACGCAAGCGTCCGCGGACGCGTCCGCCCGGAATAGCAGGCGGCAGACGGGGCGAAGAATCAGTGAAGTGGAAAAGATGCCCGTCGGAAATGGCCAGCGCGAACTGAAAGTTGCTAGAGTAAAATGAAAGTGATTGACGGGAACTGAAAGTGGGGTCTATCTACGAGTTAAATGTTTAGGTCACAGCGTATGGTACCCTGACTGACTGGACGTACCACATGACTCCGCACCCGCAGCACGGCCCGTCAAATAGCAAGGTCCTCATCTAATTTCCCAGTCTCAAATTATCGATTCGGTACAATAGGAACGCATGCATCAGCACTGACTTGACGCATCATGTCTGGTAGAGGGAACCCTGGTGCCGATCGTTCTCAAGGACGAGGCGGTAAGCATTTCTCACCCATGGCATGAAGCCATTGTGTAATCAAGTGCCTTATGTTAAATCCATTGCTGTGTGCAGGCGGGAATTCGCAAGGCTCCTTCCAGGTGGGCTCGATCAAGATATCAGAATCGGATGAACCAATCTTGCGCAACAGCATCTGCAGGATAATGCTATCAAATTCTGGGATGGCTGAGCAATGAACACTAGATATCCTTAATGCTAGCACATTCTATATTCGACGAATAGCGGTACGTGACTAGAAATATTCGTTGTGTCATCTTCTGACCGCTTCGCATGTTCATGCACTCGGTCGTGTCTTGCAGGGTCGGGGCCATGGGCACAGCAGTACCGACAATTACGAGAGAAGAGACGGGCAGGGACGGGGCAACCGAGGGGGAGGTGGACCTCAGGCCCCTCAAGCTGGGCCGTCCCAGTCTTACAACCGCAGGGGCGGTGGCGCAGGTCCATCGCAAGGGCAATCTCAAGCTGGTGGATCTCAGCCCTATCACAGGGGCGGCAGGGATGTGGACGCTGGTGGGCACCGCCAAGACCCTGCTCGGCAGCAGGGAAGTGCTCCGCCCATGCAGCGTGTTTCCCAAGAGACGAGGGAGCAGGTGAATATGATTATGCTGTAGATTGGAGGAAATTTGGTCGTGCAACACTCAGATTTGTGGAGACATGCCTTGTGGCTTACATTCTGATGAGTGGTACCGTAGTGTGGAATATGTGAAAATGTGTCTGGCGTTGCTTCAGATCTTATGCATGTGACAGGTTCCCTGCATACCACGCCGTGCCTCAGGTCTCAAACGGGGGCCGGCCAGTGTCACACTTCGTTAAGTTCAAGCAAAAGCAAACCGGTTCGCATAGTGCTATGAGGTGCTGAGATTTGCGACCACGGCTATACACAAAGAGACAACAGCTCCCACTCTGCAGTGTCTATTTTACATTGGGCCATACCACATTTGGGGGCCGCCACTGGGCCATTTGTGTCCAAACATGGACCTCTGGTCTGAGCAGCTGGGCTTGCTTCACCAGGCCCCCCGGCGGTCGTCCGAGATGTAGCTGAAGCGCTCCAAGATATGCATTGCTCCTCAGTGCCTTCAAGAAGTGGTTTGATCCATCAGGTTCATTGCTCTCCCTGAGACTGCCTTATCTGTTACATGTAACGCAGCTGATGTGCTCGGGGCTCGGAAAGGACCCTGCTGGCAGCTGGAAAATTGCGGTGAGGATGGCTGAGCTGTTGCAGTGCATCATAGCTGATACTCTAGACAATCGTCTCCATTGACTTCATGGGTGTTGAGTGCTGCACTGCTTCAGGTGAAGCATGACCTACGGCCGTGGGTCTTAAGGCTGCATATGCCCTGATGCTTGGGCTGCCAGCTGTTGGTCGGTTTAATTTCAGTCCCCACCGGTCCAGTGGTGGTCGCTCTGCGGCCTGTTTTAGGTAGTCGCATGCACCCTTGAATAAGTCTGACAGATTGTTACCGGTATTCACTTCCTTAATTCAACAAGATAACGTTTGCGGCTTGCCCTCGGCCTATCCCACACTGCCCTTCGTGTCCATTCAGTTTGCATGATGAATGCTACTAACATGCACCAATAAAAACACCTTTTGGGGCAGCTTACAACAGGACTTGCTGTGCCGAAGGACGGATTTAACTTCAGTGTGCTGAAAAAGACAGCTGCACACCATAATTAAAAACATGGTGGCAGGTATAAGGTGTCAGAGAGCCCGCTATGTCCTGCCCTTTGAATCCCTGTGTGTCAACCCGCAAAGATGGGCAAGACTCCTGGGGAGACTTTCTACTACTCAGTATCCAGAAGGATGGGCAAGACTCCTGGGGAGACATTCTACTACTTGGTATTCAGAATGTGTAAGATACGTCACGTTTGGAGTGACATGCCGCTATGACACGCCCTTGCAAATTTGAATCCCCACATTTCCCCCCGCCAAGCCACCGTAGGTTGTGGGGGCAAAGCCCTCATATTTGCCGTGTGCCTGTCCGATATCTGTCAGGCCTAAGTTTTCCTCATCCTCTCGTGTATTTGCCACCTTTTCAGCCTGCGAATAGGGGCGACAGGCTGTACGTGCTGGCAAACCACTTCAAGCTGACCTTGGGGCACCACTGCCGCGTCATCTACCGCTACCACGTGGAAATCGTCCCCGTTAACCTGTTTAACCCGTCGTCTTCCTCAGGTATGCTGGTCAATCTCTCATCGAGTACTGGTCAGCCATTTTTATTGTACTGTATACCACCAACTGCCCTCAAGTGGTTATTGTTCCCATATGACTTCTTCCTCAGGTATGCTTTCTCCCTTCAGGTGCGAAAGCCTGACCCGTTAAGCTACGGGCGTTTGAAGGTTTACCTGTTGACAACAAACTGCTGAACCTTTGGCAGGGCTTGATGCACCAGGCCCCTTTCTAGCTGAATTCTAGCAGAAGCACCCTTCAATAAGCAGTGGCAAGAAAACTACGATAACACAAATACGAAACAGGTGTCACGCCCATCATGCCACTCCCATCTCCGCCTTCAAAGAAAGATGGAAATCTGTCTGAATCTGCTTCTGCTTGACACCGCCATTGGACTCCTGCTTATGCACGCCCTGCAACTCCAGAAAGCACAAACATCCGCCGAAGATGCACCAGGCCTTGAACCCTCAACCCTACATCCTAAACCCTGGGCCCCTGCCACCCGTGTTCCATCAGCCCTAGGTTTCTGTTTTGTGGATGTTGGTGCCATACACGCAGCCCCGGGCCGCGACTGGGACAATCTATGCATACCCCTACTTCCCCTGGACCCCTCACTCTTTAGCCCACACTGCCTCTGCACCCTAAACCCAAGCCCCTACTTCCCCTGGACCCCTCACTCTTTAGCCCACACTGCCTCTGCACCCTAAACCCAAGCCCCTACTTCCCCTGGACCCCTCACTCTCTAGCCCACACTGCCTCTGCACCCTAAACCCAAGCCCCTACTTCCCCTGGACCCCTCACTCTTTAGCCCACACTGCCTCTGCACCCTTAACCCAAGCCCCTACTTCCCCTGGACCCCTCACTCTTTAGCCCACACTGCCTCTGCACCCTAAACCCAAGCCCCTACTTCCCCTGGACCCCTCACTCTTTAGCCCACACTGCCTCTGCACCCTAAACCCAAGCCCCTACTTCCCCTGGACCCCTCACTCTTTAGCCCACACTGCCTCTGCACCCTAAACCCAAGCCCCTACTTCCCCTGGACCCCTCACTCTCTAGCCCACACTGCCTCTGCACCCTAAACCCAAGCCCCTACTTCCCCTGGACCCCTCACTCTTTAGCCCACACTGCCTCTGCACCCTTAACCCAAGCCCCTACTTCCCCTGGACCCCTCACTCTTTAGCCCACACTGCCTCTGCACCCTAAACCCAAGCCCCTACTTCCCCTGGACCCCTCACTCTTTAGCCCACACTGCCTCTGCACCCTAAACCCAAGCCCCTACTTCCCCTGGACCCCTCACTCTTTAGCCCACACTGCCTCTGCACCCTAAACCCAAGCCCCTACTTCCCCTGGACCCCTCACTCTCTAGCCCACACTGCCTCTGCACCCTAAACCCAAGCCCCTACTTCCCCTGGACCCCTCACTCTTTAGCCCACACTGCCTCTGCACCCTAAACCCAAGCCCCTACTTCCCCTGGACCCCTCACTCTTTAGCCCACACTGCCTCTGCACCCTAAACCCAAGCCCCTACTTCCCCTGGACCCCTCACTCTTTAGCCCACACTGCCTCTGCACCCTAAACCTAAGCCCATACTGCCCCTGAACCCTTCACTCTTTAGCCCCTGCTGCCTCTGAACCCTTCACTCTTAAGCCCCTGCAGCCTCTGAACCCTTCACTTAAAGCCCCCACTGCCCCTGAACCCTTCACCCTAAACCACCACTGCTCCCGAACCCTTCACTCTTAGCCCCTACTGCCTCTGAACCCTTCACTCTAAACCACTAATGCCCCTGTACCCTTCACTCTTTAGGCCCTAGTGACCCTGAACCCTGCTCTCTTGCACAGGTACAGGCACACAGTGCCTGTGCAAGATAAGCAGTGTTGTGCTGTGTGTCTGTATTACTACAGAAGGAAGCGCACTGCCGACACGTTGCCGCACGCAGCTGCTGCGCGCAGGGCATGGCCTTTCTGGCCGTCTGCCCTCGCCCCCGTGTCGCTAAGCCCCTACTGCCCCTGACCCCTTTACTCTTAGAACCTACTGCCCCTGAACCCTTTTCTCTTAGCCCCTACTGCCCCTGACCCCTTTACCCTTAGCCCCTACTGGCCCCGAACCCCTTTGCTCTTAGCCCCTACTGCCCCTGAACCCTTTACCCTTACGCCCCTACTGGCCCCGAACCCCTTTGCTCTTAGCCCCTATTGCCTCTGAACCTTTCACTCTTTAGCCCCTACTGCCCCTGAACCCTTTACTCTTAAGCCCCTACTGGCCCCGAACCCCTTTACTCTTAGCCCCCACTGCCTCTGAACCTTTCACTCTCTAGCCCCGACTGCACCTAAACCCTTTACCCTGAAGCCCCTATGCCTCTATATCCTCTGCTATTAAGCCCCACTGTTCCTGCCTGCAGCCTCTGATGTCTGTGCATCTGAGGCCACTGGTGCTGGGCCGTGACTGGTACAACGTATGCCCGTCCCTGATGCCCCATCGTGCAGGCCATGCATGCGCTGTTGTGGTCCATGCTGTTGGCATGGTGCTGAGCCGCGACTAGGTTGACCTATGCCCACCATGTCGTGTCTGTAAAGACTGATGCCCGCCCTGCTGCCTGCCCTGCTGACTTGAGACTTGAATCTTAGAACATGATTGGTATGATGCTTAGTATTTTTTAAACGAAATTTAACCCTTATCCCCTTTGTGTCCCATCAGGCCTGAAGCTATATATGATTGGCGGTGCGGCGCCTGGTCTTTTAAAACAAAGCTGAACCCTAAACCCCTGCTTCCCCTTTTGTGTCCCGTCAGGCCCTGTGCGTGCTGTGGAGATGCGAGCTCTGCGTTTTGCGCAGGGCCGTGACCTGGTCAAGAAATGGGCTGCGGGGCTGGATGCTATCGCGCCACACCAGTATGCCTTCGACAGCCGCCACATCTTGCTGACCACCAGGCCTCTTCCGTTTCAGAAGGACGGGGGGGAGGAGATCGCCATGGGGCGACAGAGGTTCAAGGTGAGTGTGTGTATGGGCTGGGGAGAGCCGTGGGAGATGTGGGGGCATGGCGCTGCACCACACCAGGATGCCTTTGACAGCCACCACATCCTGCCATCTACCATGAACCTTGAGGGGTGGGGGAGGGCGGCATTGCAACGGTCGAACAGCCCTTCAACGTATGTCTAGGCTTGTGTGTGTATGGTGGTGTGTGTGTGCATATCCTGTTGACCAGCAGGCACCTGAGGCCCAGGAGGGGGGGTCGCGATTGCGATGGTTAATGACAGTTGAAGGTGTACAGGCAGGGCGGGTGGAAGGTGTGTGTGGGGCATGATGACTGAGGATCTGTGTTCCTGTATTTATTGTGGATTCCGGTCGGGTGGGGTTGGAGCAACAAGGTGTCTGCTGCTTGAGTGACTGGTCGTGGGCCTTTCCTGATTTTGTCCCCAAGGGCACAGCGATGGCTGCGCAGTGGCTTGCCAATTTTTTAAGGGTTGAACCGCAGTACAGCACCCCATATCAGTTATATCACGGCATCCAGTCGAATGCCAGCCGTCGCTTGTGTAAACGATTCGACTCTGCATACCGTGTCTCTTGCCGCTCACTGATGACCTCGTTAGTAAGCCAGATATGTTTATCCTGTCATGCAGCTCACTTACGAATTCAATCGCGAGCTGGATCTGGTTGCTGCGGCGGAGGCCTTCATGTCGGGGCGGGTGGGATCCCTCAATGACGCCAACAGAGAGGTCCTGCAGGTGACTTGCAGTTTGAATGGACATGATCATGACACCTGAGTCGAAAAGTAAAGCAGCTTTAAACCTTGCATGACGTCATGCATGCAAACGTCCTGGGGCGCAGACCGGCATGCGTGCATCATGGAGCAAGGACCCAGTGAGGTGCCATGACAGGGTGGGTGGGAGCCGCCTACAATGACAGGATGGGTGGGAGCCGCCTACAATGACAGGGTGGGTGGGAGCCGCCTACAATGACAGGGTGGGTGGGAGCCGCCTACAATGACAGGGTGGGTGGGAGCCGCCTACCATGAGAGGTCCTGCTGGTAAGCAGTGTCTCTTTTTACATGGGTTTGCGACTATTCAGCTACCCACCGGCGGTCTTATGCATGGCCTTCCTTATTGCTTGGGTAGCTGGCCATTGGCAGGTTAGGGTCTGGCCCCAATTGAGATTTTCGCGGTGGAGGGGTGGTCCGCTGGAGGTGGTCTGGCAGCGATGGAAGAAACCCTGACCCAGATCCTGAACCCTGAATCTCCCCTGCAGGCCCCAGACTTTGTGGTGGAGCACAGCATGGCAGCCTTCCCTGGCAGGCCTCATCATAAACCCTTAACCTCGCGGCAGGCCCTGTTTATTGTACTGCGGCAAAGCATGGCGGCCCTCCCTGACAGGCCCTTACCTAGATCCTAATCCCTCAACCTCCCTGGCAGGCCCTGGACATTGTGCTGCGGCACAGCATGGCAGCCCTAATCGGCGCAGTGCCAAGAGGGGCGTCGGTCTACTTCATGCCGGACAGATTGCAGCACAGGATGCCCCTGCAACAAGGGGGTGCTGGCCCAGCGAGGCCTAACCCTATTCCGCTGGATAATAGAACAGTGGTAGGGCCTAATGGGATTGTTTTATTGCACTCGTAATTACCGATGTACACTTAGAAGCCATTATAGCTGCGTGCTGGCCTGCAGCCGCGGGGTCCCGGTGCAGCATGCCTCACTGCTTGCGCTGCAGGCCGCAGATTGCTGCGCAGGCCCTGACCTAGATCCGTAACCCTTAACCTCCATCGACCAAGCGGTGGCTGAATGGAAGCCATCAAGATGCGCATCGAGATACTACGGGTCAAGCTGCCTCCTGAAACACGCAGGTCTTCCGGTCAGGGTTTAGGCCGAACTGGTTATCGAAAGACACAAGCCTTAGAGTTCAGGTCTTTTAGGTCGAGCTTCGTGTTGAAGCACCTAAGCCTTAGGGTTCAGGGTTTACGACGGGCACATCCTTTTGTCTGTTTGTTTTTGTGTGTGTTTGCTCACGGTGTGTAGCATTATGGCATCCAATTCATCATGGTGCACGCTTGTCTGAACAGCATATGTGGTGTTGTCGACTGTGTTGCTCCACATCTGGCATGTTGCTGAACAGCCGGCCTGATGCTTTATTGCCCACGACTATTTGCTTTACATCCTGTCGCCTGCTGCTGAACAGTCTTTTACTTCCCAGTCGGCCTGTAGATTCACATCATGTTCTCTGCTCCTCCCAGCTGGCCTGTTTCTTCACATTATGTTCCTTGTTGCAGGGAGTGGTCGGCTTCAGCGCCAGCATCGCCCTCAGTGCCAGCGGATTGACCCTGAGCATGGATGCAAGCATGACGGCTTTTGTGAAGTGAGTGGGGTAAGGGGTTAAGGTTTAGGTCAAAGGACTGTTGAAACCTGGACTCTTAACCAATGGATGCAGGCAGAACATTTTTTGTGGGTGAGCAGGATTGAGTTAAAGTATGCAGGTGAGACATGCCCATGGGAGCGGGCATACCAACTTTTGTTTAGTGAGTGGGCTTTTGGTCTGTGAAGAAGTGGGAGAGCTGTCCTAACCTGAGGGATGGGCAGGCCCAGCAAGTGGGTCAGGCAAGTATGCTGGATGGGCATGCCCAACGACCTGCCGGCAGATTAAAGATTTGAAGTGGGGTGGGGATGATGTGGTTGCTGGCGGATCTTTACTTGAAATCTGACTCTTGAGATCAGATAATTATCAGTGCAGCTCACCATTTTGGATCATCGTGACGCCCCCCTTGCAGGGAGCAGCCGCTCCTGAACTACATGGCAGACATCCTGGAGGCCCGAGGAACCTCGCCGGGAGAAATGCTTGAGGCCATCAGTAACGCCTCCAGACCCAAGCTCAAGCTCTTGTACAGGGCCATCAAGGGCCTTGAGGTGGGCACATGTAGCTGATTGTGTAGCTGAATAAAGCCCAGGGCCTTGTTTAGGCCAATCAAGGTGGGCATCTGTATGGTAGCTGATTGTGTAGCTGATCAAAGCCCAGGGCCTTGTTTAGGGCAATCAAGGTGGGCATCTGTATGGTAGCTGATTGTGTAGCTGATCAAAGCCCAGGGCCTTGTTTAGGGCAATCAAGGTGGGCATCTGTATGGTAGCTGATTGTGTAGCTGATCAAAGCCCAGGGCCTTGTTTAGGGCAATCAAGGTGGGCATCTGTATGGTAGCTGATTGTGTAGCTGATCAAAGCCCAGGGCCTTGTTCAGGGCAATCAAGGTGGACATCTGTATGGTAGCTGATTATGTAGCAGATCAAAGCCCAGGGCCTTGTTCAGGGCAATCAAGGTGGGCATCTGTATGGTAGCTGATTGTGTAGCTGAATAAAGCCCAGGGCCTTGTTTAGGGCAATCAAGGTGGGCATCTGTATGGTAGCTGATTGTGTAGCTGATCAAAGCCCAGGGCCTTGTTTAGGGCAATCAAGGTGGGCATCTGTATGGTAGCTGATTGCGTAGCTGATCAAAGCCCAGGGCCTTGTTTAGGGCAATCAAGGTGGGCATCTGTATGGTAGCTGATTGTGTAGCTGATCAAAGCCCAGGGCCTTGTTCAGGGCAATCAAGGGGTTTGGGCCGGGCATATGTAGCTATTTGTGTAGCTGATTCAAGGCCAGGGTCTCGTTCAGGCCTGAAGAGTGTGACTGGTAGTTGTGAAGGTGGTTAGTTGTTATAACAACCCATCACGCTTAACCCAGATACAAGCAGTTGGAGATGATAGACCTGCCGCGAGGGGAGAGGGGGGGAGTTGGTGTTCAACAGCCCTGACCCCTGAATGTTACTAAGCCTGAACCCTGATACAAACAGGTGGAGATGAAGGACCAGCGGGATCCGAAGGGGCCGCCCAAAAAGCTCACTCTTGCCAAGATGGGCGAAACGTCTGCACGCGACTACAGGTAGGTACATCTCAATTGTAGGGTGCTTCATGGAGAATTACGCTGCATACCATGGCTTAGTGGCTGATGATCGAGGGGGCATGGCTTAATGGCTGATGATCGAGGGGGCCCGGTTTATCAAGGTATGCTGCTTGGGCCGACAGCCATCAGGCGTCCAAGTTGTGTTCTCGTGTCCGCATAGGCCCAGGTGTGGTCACCCAGCGGCGTGCCTCAGGTGATCAGGAGCACACGATTGAAAACGCTGATGTAGATTGCAGAAGCCAGCGATACCGGTCGAGTATGGCATGCAGGGGTGCTCGCCTCCCGCACACTTTCTTAATCTGCTATCCCAGCTATTTTTGTGTCGCTGGTTCTGCACGCAGCTCGCCCCCTTTCTCGTAGGGTTCAGGGTATGCCGGGAAAGCAAGCTTAGGATCATTACTTTGCCTTCAGGGTTCTCCGCAGCCTGTTCTTAACCCCAGTGTTTGTAAGTCTGATTTTGATTTGGGCATGCATTGGTTTCAGTGTTTGTATCTACTTCATAGTAATACCGTATACTGAAACAGCCGGGATTCCCCTCGCGCTCAATTTGGGTCCCATCTGGTTAGGGGCCCCCCTCCCAATGGGGGGGGGGGGCCTGGAGCTCAATTCTTTTCTACAGGGTTTACCGCATCATGTTCTAAAGCCCAGTGTATATTTGGTTATCTTCCTGATTTTTATCATGGCCTGAATTGTATCGCTTCACCCTACCTCTGAACCCCTTCACCTTCAGGTTTGAGTGGCCCAAAAATTCTGGTCAGATCGGATCGATCAAAGACTACTTCAAACACAAGCACGGGATCAAGCTGGATCATCCAGATCTGTTGGTGGTGGGGGTCAAGCCGGGGAGAGATGCGTACGTGCCTCCTGAGCTGCTGACGTGAGTGGTGGTGGTATTCCTGGAACGTTCACACTCAACCTGATGTTCGGGCTCCTACACTGCCCAAGCAAGGGTTCTGAGCTGCCCCTCCCCCCCCCCGTTGGACCACGCCCCTTGAGGTTTCAGTTTTTCTTTTCTCGGCAACTCAGTTTCCAGAACAGCGAGCGGCTCTTGTCTTTTCAAGGCACAAATGCAATGATTATTGCGTGACCGTACGAAGTTGTGTTCATCCGAGATCGCCCTCTCAATCATAGGGGTCACACGTACCCCATTACACTGCTACTTCGTAAGCTACTGCCTTTCAGCCTCAGCTCGCTCCTTCTGGCCTGCCGGTCCCTGCTGGCACTCTAGGGCTGGGGCATTAGGGGCTGTTGGCTCTGAGGTGGGGGCCTCAGGGTGTTCCGAATCACTAATGCTGCTCAGGCTGCTGACTTCAGTAATCTCATTGTCCACAGTCCAGGCCCACGCCCACGCCCACGCACATGCTTTGGTTTCATAACACCTTCCCCTCCTCGATTCCCTCGTTGCTGACGTTGCAGCTGGCTGACTCCTCTTGTATGGTTCTGCCAGTCTCCTCGGCTGTACCTGCTCTTTGATTTTCCCGGTCTGAGCCTCTGTCCCTGCCTCTATCAGTGCCTTGGCCTTGAGCATGCGCCTGATCCGCAACATCCCTACCCGCTCTATATCGTGACCAAGTCCCGAGTCAATCACAATGGTACTTCAAACCAGCAAGAGTGCCGTTAGCTTGATCAGTTTTTACATCAGTATTGGGGCCTAGTATCAGCTCCACGCTTTGCAACTGAATACCAAAAGCTTTTCGATTGGGAGGTTATCTCTTTTTATTGCATTCTATCGAAGGTGCTGGTATTTGACTCGAGGGTACCGCATAAAGTAATTATTACGTTCAATGTGCTCTCGGGGCATGTCATTGACCGAAATCCGATTGCCATCTGAAAACTGGCATCGACTATCCACACGGTTAATATTTCAACGCATCTCTCACCCCTTGACTACATTCAGTATGAGGAGCGGCAAAGCACTTCAACAGCAGTAATTTAGCCATTGAAAGAGGGGTGTGTTCAGCTACCGGTAGTTGTTTAACCATTCGACCCTTTTCAGAAAACATATTATTACCTGCCTTACCCATGCCAATCATTGTCTCTTTCAAATACAGGTAGTAGTAGTTCACCCACCTCCACTGTGCATGCAGGGTCGTGTGCCAGCCCCTGAAAGGTACTCCGTCTCCGGTTCAGACAGCCGCACTCATCAAGGGAGCGGCCTTGAAGCCTACGGTGGGTCGCTGATCGTAATAAATGAATGCACCTGTGGGAATGGATAGAGGAAATGGCCGATTAAATTCATTTGAATCATGCTGGACCTACCGTAAAACCGGATAGGGTTTGCGCACCCCAGAATTGAATATTTTAGCAAATCTTCCGTGCAGCAAAATAAGGTATGTGTCTGCGCAGCGCATTTACCGTGCAGCAGCCATTTGTAGCAAATGATTTTATTTCCTGAGCGCGCAGCCCCTAAGATCTTATTAGTACAGGTCCGCGCAGCTACAAAAAAAGTAAAAACTACTTCGCACAGGACAAATAACCATTACGTACTGTCAACACAATCAAAAACATTGTTTGGAGACTGAATGTACATTGTTTGGTGTCAAGCTGTACATTGTCGTTTGGACGCAATGCTGAAGAGTGAAAGGATTTTGACATAAGGTACAGGTGATAAGCCTGCTCACCACACCAATTCTTTTTTGGCCTGTGACTACCATGTTTGCGCAATGGAATTTTTTTAATTATTTACCGCGCATGCTGCTCGCTAACCCCCCAAAACAAGTAATCAAACGCGGAGTGAAACCGGTTCTACGGTAGTGCCCTTATGTTGCTTCTGTAGAACCTAGTTACCTGCTGTTGCTGCGGCAGAAACTTATCATTTTCATCTTATGTTGCATAACACAATCCCCTTCTCTGATGCTGCATGGCCTTAATCCCCCTCTCTGATGCTGCATGGCCTAGGTCTCCTTGTGCCATGGTAGCTCAACCTGGCTTAGTCTATGCCGTATCGTGCCACCTTGGTAGCGCAGTCCAAGTAAAGCTGTGCCGTATTGTGCTGTATCATACTACTTTGCCTTGTGCTGCTGCTGCTGCTACTGCTGCTACTGCTGCATGACCTGGTCCCCTAGGTCTCATGCTGTTGCAGGACCCTGTCCCTTAGGCTTCCTGCTACTGTACAACCTAGTCCCTCTCTATTGGAGCTGCTGCATGACTCGGTCCTCTTCTGCTGATGTTGCTTAACTATGCATCATTTTGTTATCGTAGCAGAGCATAGTCCCCTCCTGCTGCATAATATAGTCCTCTTCTTCTTCTGATCCTGCTCATGCGGTTGCTGATGTTGCCACTGCAGCAACGGAAGGCTGCGATTTCGAGACACATGCGCGACTCTCAGCTGATGAGCAACACGACTATGGAGGAGTTTGGCATGAACATGGAAATGGACCCAGAGACGACCGGCCTCATGAGGGTAGGTGATGAGCGGGGCGCGAGGATGATTAGGTGGCAGTGAAGTTGGGGTGGAAAGGAGGCATGATCACCACCAGATCAGCAAGAGGATAATGGAGGAGTGAGGCATGAACTTGGAGCTGGACCCAGAGACTGGCCTCATGAGGGTACGTGACGGGTGTTGGTCTATATATATTTACAAGAGGTTACTCGGCTCTGGCCCTCGTATTGCTCAAAACCTCATTGATACCCATGATCTGCTTTTGGCTGCCCGCCCTGATGAGTGTCGTTTTCTGAGTGTCCATTATACCTTCTATGGTTCAATACAGGCATTTGCTCGTGACCAAGTGTTATTTTCTTGAGCACCAGCCCATCTTGTGTCAGCCAAATAGAGCCACCATTGGGCTGACCTCCTGCCTAGGGCTGTAGGCACAAGCCACAGAGCATGCATTGGGTTCACCTGGCTTGATACCTCCAAAGTGTGATGAGAGTAACACTGGCCCTGACGCTGCAGCCTTTGGACCCTAGGTATTTATACGTATGGGTATAGTGCCTCGACTCGCCATGGCCACAGTGCTTCCTGCTGTACGCCCCCCCCCTTGGTTGTTGCTGTGCATCGAAAATGTGATGCAAGTATTTGCTGGTGGTGCGCCTGCTGCAACACCCCGCCATGGCTGATGCGTAGTGCAGAAGTCTAGGCACACCCACGCCTTCGAAATGCTTTGCCCTCAACAATTTTGGGCTGTTTGGGGTAAATGGTTGATGACACTGAGGGCCTGAGGGGACTTTCCACTAGAGGATCTGGTATCTCTCCAACACAACTTCGTTGCCTCTGGGCTGCAGGGGCTATCAGGCCTGGTTATTCACCCACCATCACTCTTTGCAGGTATAATTGGGCAGCAATTATCCGTATTTTGCTTCCACTGGACTGCAGGTGCCAGCGCGTCGGCTGCGTCAACCCGACATTGCCCTCGGTGGCATGCGGCCCCTCCAAACTCCCAAGGAAAACGGCATGTGGGACATCCGTAAAGGCGACAACGCATTCTACAAGTAGGATACTGGGCGGGTCCCAAGCAGCAGGGCTGGCTGCGCTAAAGACTCGCACCTGATGCATCTGAATATCAGCTACTCGTAGATGGGGCACGCTAAGAGTGGCACTGTTCAGTAAGGCTGGCCTATTCCGTGCATGTCGCTGCTATATTATTCACCTTACTGTTCACTGGTAGGACACTACTCCAGTGCGTCAATACAAAGGGTCAAATTGGTTCAATTGGTTTCAGTCATTGTCGTGGGCTAGGTCCAAAAGTATTTCAATTGTATTGATTCATCGCAATAATTGAATAAGCAAGCTCATGCTTATTATGATGCGCGAAGAAGCACTCAGTGGCACAAGGGTTTTGCCGTATACGGTATACATGCTGGCGAACCGTATAGTATCCGGCGAACCGTACAGTATGAGCGTACTGTACATGTGCGATGTGTAGATTTCCTCCTAGTTAACATTGTTTAGGGGTGTCTGTCAATTTTTAGCCCTAGGGCAGCATTGAAAGAAAACAATTAATGTATATCCGTGGGAAGGCCGCTCAAATATTCAGTACGGTGTATGGGTTTTATATTTACCGGCGCGGGTAAATACGTATGTTTTCCGATTACGCCGTCGGCCCGCCCTGTCGATCAGCCGGGGCTGCAAGTGTACAAAAGGTAGGGGCATGAATTCTTGTTCTCTGGCAACGATCATTTGAAGGCTCGTCCTCACCGTCATGTGGCCTGAAATACAGTATGTACCTCACATACAGCATGTGCCTCACTTACATCCTTGCGTTATTTCCAGAGCTGCATGCGTCGCAAGACTGCAGTCCGCCGATTGAAACGGCGCAGATTTGGTCTTTGGGCCATGCAGCTCTGCTCCCTTGACCTTCAGATGCCCTTGAAGGGGGGGGGACTTAGCTTTCCTTCCAGCTCGGGAATTAAGACAGTGAGGCATGCACGAGGACAGTGCTGGCAGACCTAGTGTCTAGTTTGCAAATCCAGGGTACTGGGTTAGGGTTGGGGTATCGGGTTAGTAAAGGTTGACACCTGTAACCCTAAGTTGAAACGGCGTCTGGAGGCGCACATGGAGGCAGTGCCTGCAGACCTAAGATACTTAGTCAAATAATAACCTACGCTTGGTAGCGACAAGATCGTTGACGTGTGCAGTATCCAGCGTGGAACATTGAGATGATTAAGGGGGCGCTGTGCACCCAGCCCCATCATCCTCTCAGATTTCCCCCCCCCACCCACTTGTAACTCCTTCAAGACGCATGCTCAACGCAAGACTATCCCCCCTTCCTCCTGCTCATGCTCCTTTGCGCTCAGGGGTGCGGTGCTCCCCAGCTCCAGCATCCTCTCTCAGATTATCCCTCCCTCCCCTTGTTACCTCCTCAGGCCCTGCCCCCTCCTTCCCTTTCTTGCACCTTTGCACTCAGGGGTGCAGTGCTCTCCAGCTGGGTGGTCCTGTCTACCATGCCCCGCAGCAAAGTCGAGTATGTTCTCAACTCCCTCAGCGACTTTGTGTACAATGGGATGATGACTGCGATGGAGGACATGGGCATCACCCTGCAGAGGCCGCTGCCAAATCCAAGGAAGCCGCTAGATCCCCTGGATCCCCGACCACCAATCGTGTATGCGGATGACGAGGAGTACGCCAAATTCGAAAATTGGAATGAGCGCTTTGATGTGAGATCTGCATGGCTGCCTTGCATGGCTCCAAGAACATGGCACACGAGTGTTTCTGACTCTCGAGACGGCTTGCGCTGCCCTGCAGTAGAAATGTCGCTTTTGTGTAACCTGCAGTGCAAGAAATTCCCTTGTTTAATGCTGTTGTGATTAAATGCTGTTGTGGACGGAATGGACGGCCGCATGCAAATGAGGAATATGTCGGGTTTCCCCCTCCCCCCTTACGCACAGCACGTCCGAAGCAAAGGGATGACGCATTTCAGGTCGTCGCCGCAGCTGGTGCTGGTCCTGCTGGACAAGCCTAACTGTGAGAATGTTTGCTCCCAATCGCCTGCGGTATTCTGGCTTTATGATGGATGGTGATGCTCAGAGGGGAGCTCATACTGCCTGCCCCTCAATGCATGCCCTGTGCAGTGGGGCAGACTTCATCCGTGTTCATTAATGTTTGTCCATGCTCATCCATGTTTGTCCTTATTCCCAATCCTCACTCACTCATGCGTTGCTTTTCAAAGTCCTCCATGATCTCTGCCCTATCAGCTTCTAGTCCGCAGGGGCTAGTCAGTGTGTTTTGCTGTGCTCCGTGATACCTTAAGGGGACTGCCGGGACGCGACCACCGTACGGATTGGGACCTTACCTTGAAGGGACTGCCGGAGGGCCACCACGGCACAACTGTCCTGATTGGGGCCTTGACCGCCCTGCAGACAGTGGCCTAAGCAATGGGGCATACTGTTGCAACCTGTGCTGACCGATTTGTAGCTGAAGTGTAGCTGAACCTCACCAAATACAAACAGTGTTCACTCCCCCTCTGATTCACCCCCCCCCCCTCAAACCGTGCAGCCCCCTGGTACAATGAAATCAAGGTGCACTGCGCGGCAGAGGGCATCATGACCCAGTGCTTTGCCGCAAACAAGGCCAACGTGGGGCTGCCACCAGACGCCGGACGCTTCCAGAGGTCGGCCCCCACCGTTAGGGCATTTGACCCTAGGTAGGTGCTGCATGACTCTAGTGCGCTCATGGTGCTTCAGCTTCCCTTCAGGTATGGCTGGGAGGGCCTGGGGCAGTAGGCCCTGCTGTCTGGGCTACTTCCTGTAGGCCATTTGAGCAAACCCTGTCACCCTGGCACCCTGCTCCTCCTATCCCTTGAACCTGGTGTCATACTTTGAATTGTCCATGTCTTGTACCCCCTCCTGCTGGCGGGTACTACTAGCCCCGTAAGCTAGATCCCACGCATGTACAGCAAAATACCCTTGTGCTCACTGCAATAAACCTGAACCCTTATCCCTCACATGTATTGCTATCTACCAAGCCTTTGCTGGCATTTCAAGACCCCCAAACTTGACTGCGGTAGATGTTTCAAGATCCACAACCCCTTAACCCTCGTAGGTACTGCGGTAGATGTTTCAAGATCCACAACCCCATAACCCTCGTAGGTACTGCGGTAGATGTTTCAAGATCCACAACCCTTTAACCCTCGTAGGTACTGCGGTAGATGTTTCAAGATCCACAACCCCTGAACCCTCGTAGGTACTGCGGTAGATGTTTCAAGATCCACAACCCCTTAACCCTCGTAGGTACTGCGGTAGATGTTTCAAGATCCACAACCCCTTAACCCTCGTAGGTACTGCGGTAGATGTTTCAAGATCCACAACCCCTTAACCCTCGTAGGTACTGCGGTTGATGTTTCAAGATCCACAACCCCTTAACCCTCGTAGGTACTGCAAGAACTTGTGCCTCAAGATCAACGCCAAGCTGCAGGGCGTGAACTACGCTCTGGCTGCGTGCATCCCTCCCAACCAGCAGAACCCGTCCAACGAGCGGAACCCGCAGCGGTATGCTGAATGGAGGCCAGAGCCGATGAGGTGAGGGGGGATGGAGGAGAGGGGGGGGGGGGAGGGAGGGGGGGAGGGATAGAGGGGAGAGGAGTTTATGCCGGGCGAGGTGAGGGGGGCAGAAGGGAGGGTAGGGGAGGTGTGGAAGATGGAGGGAGGGGGCCCAGGTGAAATGAGGTGAGGGGGATGGAGGGTAGGGCATGGAAGGTGATGTCGGACCTAACTACGCACTGGCTGTGGGCATCTGCCCTCTGCCGGATCAGCAGCAGTGCGCCTCCTGGAGAATGGTATGTCAGATGGGAGGTAGCGGGGTAACTACAAGGGGGATGATCAGGTGAGATGAGATGGAGGAGGATGCCATGCCAGATGGGAGGTACGGGCAAGAGGGGGGGTCCGATGCCATGCCAGATGGGAGGTACGGGCAACAGGGGGGGTCCGATGCCATGCCAGATGGGAGGTACGGGCAACAGGGGGGGTCCGATGCCATGCCAGATGGGACTGGTCATTGCATTGGATTTGTGATGTTGTTTCCGTTTTTTTTTGCGGAGAGGATGAGGCAAGGTTGCCTAACCAAAACATGGACTGTGAAATGCGTGTTTCCTGACAGCAGCACGAATTCTTTACAATGATGGCGATACTTAACCGAGGTGTATTGGGACTCTACTTAATTCCCCATGCTGTCAGGCGTCGAGCCAGCCTCCTAATCATCGGAATTATGGCGATAATAAACCAAGGTACTTCGGTATTGGGCGGTGTGCCCTCTGCTAAGCTCCCAGCCAGCCTCCTAAGCACCAAAACTTGCTGAAAATTAGCCTCAACCCCGTGAAACCCCACAGGGGCAAGTACATCTCTTTCTTCGGGGTGGATGTGAACCATGACTCTGAGAGCATGCCCTCTGTGGCGGCGGTGGTGGCGTCGGTGGATGATGCCTGCTGCCAGGTGGGTTCAGGGCCTATGCGGCGGTGGCGGTGCTGGTGCTGGTGCTGGTGGCGGTGCTGGTGCTGGTGCTGGTGCTGGTGCTGGTGCTGGTGGCATCTGTGGACGATGCTTGTTTCCAGGGACTGCCATGAAGAATGGTGGATCTGGATGTGAGGCCTGCACTTTTGAAGAATGACGCCTTTATAATGTGGTGGATCCCATATGGATTAGCGACACGCAGCAACTGGGGAAAGAATCTGGTTTAATAGTTGCGGCTGCTTGGCTCAATTTTGACCCCTGGGTTTGCAATCCAGCATTGCGGGTAATGCACAAGCACAGCAAGCCGCTACCGTGCATGCATATGCATTCTGATTGTTAGGCTGAGGGATAGGTACCAATAGGCTGGCTTGAATGAGCCGGGCAGCAGGGACCGTGTGTATGTGTATCTCGTAATCTGTACTTCAATCCTTCTTATTGCAATGGTTAACAGTCAGCCTATTTCAGATAGGTTTCGGCTTCATTCAGACCTGCGACTGAGGGCTCATGCTTCAGTATGCTCTTTTGCTGGGGTCTCCAACATATCATGGCTATGTTCCAATGGGCAATGCCTCCCCCTCCTCTCCCCTCTCGCTCCTCTTCGCAGTACATTTGCCAGGCTGTCGAGCAGCGGGGCCCCCGCCGTGAAATCGTCGATGACATGGCGGCAGTTGCCGAGAAGCTGCTCGAACGCTACCACGAGATGAATGCTGGCCACTACCCGGAGGTGCGTGAACCCTGCAGTCCACAACCCTAAACCCTAAACCCTGATGTGTCCAGCACTACCACAAGCGCACCAAGCACTGTGCCTGGATGCGTTCTCCCTCGCCTGGGTATGGCCAGTACGCTCCACTCATTAAGTCATAAACTCTGCCACTGTGTTTATTTAAGTGCGTGCTAGGCCAGCTACGGCAAGCTGCGGGCAGCCACCACTGGGCCGAGGTGAACAAGCCTGTTTCAGCCCCCCCCACACACACACCTCACCCGCCTGTCCTGCTTCAGGTGATTTTTGTGATGAGGGATGGCATCAGCGAGGGTTTCGTTGCCGAGATGATCGAGAAGGAGGTCAAAGGAATCAAGCAGGTGCGACCTAGTGCAGGGGAATGTGTTCCTAAGGCCGGGACATGGGCACATGGGCTCCAACAGTATGCTCCTTAGATCTGGTATAACTAGGCACCATCATCGGGCTTCTATGCAAACCCAGAGTATCCACCTGGGGGGGGTCTGATCATCACGTCTACAACACCATCCAACAGATTGTTTTGGATGGGCCTGACAGTGTGAATTGGAGGGACAGAAGGTGAGAAGAAGATAAGACAGTTGGAAGTAAGTCGGTGGCTCCACCTCGCGGGAAATCATTGTGAATCTACCTGCTTGTTATTTAGTTCATATTAAACATTCGGTAGTAGATTCGCATTGCTTTCCCTCAAAATTAATGTTGTTAAGGGGTGTCAGGGATTCGTTGGAAACTAACTTTCGACTGTCAACGCCAGTTTCATCGGAAATCGAGTTTTTGTCAGATTTGGGGCCAGATAGTAACATTGAATAAACCATTCATTATACCGTACTCAGAGGGAAGGCGATTCAAATTTACGGTAGGATTGAGAACCCAGCTTATCCCAATGATGGCCCTTCCCCTAGAACATGATCCCCCACTGTATGGCCACCTTCTTGACAGGCCTGCCGCAAGCTGGGGATTGATGCGGCTCTGGTGGTCATGACGCTGCAGAAGCGACACAACACCCGCCTCTTCCCGGAAGACAAGTCAGGACAGCGCGCGCCAAACATCAACGACAACGTCGTGTAAGTAATGTTATGGAGGGGGCATGTGCCGGTAGGGGTATGTGCCCACCAATGAGCTGGCTTTGGGAGGGAGGGGGCATGTGCCCTAGAATGAGCTGTCTCTAGGGGGGGGGGTATGTGTCCTAGAATGAGCTGGCTCTGAGGGGGGAGGGCATGTGCCCTAGAATGAGCTGGCTCTAGGAGGGGGGCATGTGCCCCAGAATGAGCTGGCTCTGAGGGGGGAGGGCATGTGCCCTAGAATGAGCTGGCTCTAGGAGGGGGGCATGTGCCCCAGAATGAGCTGGCTCTAGGGGGGGGGGGGTATGTGCCCTAGAATGAGCTGTCTCTAGGGGGGAGGGGGGGGCATGTGCCCAAGAATGAGCTGGTAGGGGTATGTGCCCAATAGTATGAGCTGGCTCTGTGGGGAGGGGGGGGGTATAGGTGTTGAAGCCATGTTGTCTTCATGATGGGTGTTACCCAGGTGTATGCTCAGCCCCGCCCCCTCTTATCCCTCTCAGGTCCAGCCCGGGACCGTTGTAGAAAGTTAAGGCAGTTACATACCCTAGACCATGAACCCCTGCACCCTGCACCCTCTCAGGCCCGGCACGGTGGTGGACAGCCTGGGCAACACCACCTCCTCCCTTCTCGACTTCCTCCTGGTGTCACACTCTGGGTCCGTGGTGAGTTGTAAACCCATAACCCTAAGCCCTGGACCTCCTCTTGCCAGGCTGGTGTCACACTCTGGGTCCGTGGTGAGTTGTAAACCCATAACCCTAAGCCCTGGACCTCCTCTTGCCAGGCTGGTGTCACACTCTGGGTCCGTGGTGAGTTGTAAACCCATAACCCTAAGCCCTGGACCTCCTCTTGCCAGGCTGGTGTCACACTCTGGGTCCGTGGTGAGTTGTAAACCCATAACCTTATGCCCTGGACCTCCTCTTGCCAGGCTGGTGTCACACTCTGGGTCCGTGGTGAGTTGTAAACCCATAACCTTATGCCCTGGACCTCCTCTTGCCAGGCTGGTGTTACACTCTGGGTCCGTGGTGAGTTGTAAACCCATAACCCTAAGCCCTGGACCTCCTCTTGCCAGGCTGGTGTTACACTCTGGGTCCGTGGTGAGTTGTAAACCCATAACCTTATGCCCTGGACCTCCTCTTGCCAGGCTGGTGTTACACTCTGGGTCCGTGGTGAGTTGTAAACCCATAACCTTATGCCCTGGACCTCCTCTTGCCAGGCTGGTGTTACACTCTGGGTCCGTGGTGAGTTGTAAACCCATAACCCTAAGCCCTGGACCTCCTCTTGCCAGGCTGGTGTTACACTCTGGGTCCGTGGTGAGTTGTAAACCCATAACCTTATGCCCTGGACCTCCTCTTGCCAGGCTGGTGTTACACTCTGGGTCCGTGGTGAGTTGTAAACCCATAACCTTATGCCCTGGACCTCCTCTTGCCAGGCTGGTGTTACACTCTGGGTCCGTGGTGAGTTGTAAACCCATAACCTTATGCCCTGGACCTCCTCTTGCCAGGCTGGTGTTACACTCTGGGTCCGTGGTGAGTTGTAAACCCATAACCTTATGCCCTGGACCTCCTCTTGCCAGGCTGGTGTTACACTCTGGGTCCGTGGTGAGTTGTAAACCCATAACCCTAAGCCCTGGACCTCCTCTTGCCAGGCTGGTGTCACACTCTGGGTCCGTGGTGAGTTGTAAACCCATAACCTTATGCCCTGGACCTCCTCTTGCCAGGCTGGTGTCACACTCTGGGTCCGTGGTGAGTTGTAAACCCATAACCCTTAGCCCTGGACCTCCTCTTGCCAGGCTGGTGTTACACTCTGGGTCCGTGGTGAGTTGTAAACCCATAACCTTATGCCCTGGACCTCCTCTTGCCAGGCTGGTGTTACACTCTGGGTCCGTGGTGAGTTGTAAACCCATAACCCTAAGCCCTGGACCTCCTCTTGCCAGGCTGGTGTTACACTCTGGGTCCGTGGTGAGTTGTAAACCCATAACCTTATGCCCTGGACCTCCTCTTGCCAGGCTGGTGTTACACTCTGGGTCCGTGGTGAGTTGTAAACCCATAACCTTATGCCCTGGACCTCCTCTTGCCAGGCTGGTGTTACACTCTGGGTCCGTGGTGAGTTGTAAACCCATAACCCTAAGCCCTGGACCTCCTCTTGCCAGGCTGGTGTTACACTCTGGGTCCGTGGTGAGTTGTAAACCCATAACCTTATGCCCTGGACCTCCTCTTGCCAGGCTGGTGTTACACTCTGGGTCCGTGGTGAGTTGTAAACCCATAACCTTATGCCCTGGACCTCCTCTTGCCAGGCTGGTGTCACACTCTGGGTCCGTGGTGAGTTGTAAACCCATAACCTTATGCCCTGGACCTCCTCTTGCCAGGCTGGTGTTACACTCTGGGTCCGTGGTGAGTTGTAAACCCATAACCCTTAGCCCTGGACCTCCTCTTGCCAGGCTGGTGTCACACTCTGGGTCCGTGGTGAGTTGTAAACCCATAACCTTATGCCCTGGACCTCCTCTTGCCAGGCTGGTGTCACACTCTGGGTCCGTGGTGAGTTGTAAACCCATAACCTTATGCCCTGGACCTCCTCTTGCCAGGCTGGTGTTACACTCTGGGTCCGTGGTGAGATATTGCTACCGGTACGTGTCCACCATGAAGCCTTTATTCGGAAGGATGGCCTGATTGCAGGCCACCAGATATATGCCTTAAGTTCAGGGGAGCCCGGGAGCGATTCTGCCCTTACTTATTTATGTAAGATTGTAAGGGATGTCAGCAAACGGCGGCAAACCAATAAATAACCTGCCCTGGTGTGTGACAGCCAAACACGTTTCAAGAGTGACGCGGTAGATGGAGCGGGGTGGGAAGACTTGGTGCTTTGTTGACTTTCTCTGGTTGTTTCGTCTTGGAATGCCACCAGACTCAAGCAGCCCTGTTGACCAGAACACAAATGTTTGCAGACGGAACCTTGCTATATTGAGTTCAGCTATGAAGCATGTGACTTCTAGATGAATCCCCGCATACACACTGCTGCCACCACATGCAAGGGTTAGCATCACTTCTCTGACCAATCCCAGGTTACTTAGTGTGGCACTTGCACCTGTAAACCCTGAACTGCAAACCTCTCCCAGGGTACTGCCAAGGGTGTGCGTCATGTCAAGGTGGTGGATGAGATTGGGCTCACCCCGGATGAGATCCAGCGCATCTGCTTCGAGCTGTGCTTCGTGTTCTGCCGCTGCACCCGGTGAGGACTGGGACGGAGTGAAACATGGCGAAGAAATAAACAAGTAATACATCCCACAGGGGCGAGATGGTTGAGGGAAGAGTGTTGCTAGGCTGAGGCTTCGTCCGCGCCGTTTCCACCAGGGAGCTCTTAAGGTAGGTAGGGAGATACAAGTGCGCCTGGTAAGGACCTGGTTGGGGTGGCGGGAGCACGGGGTTACGTAGGGGTTGCATTTGGCTGCCAGTTCAGTTGTCAAGGGGATTGGTAGTGAGCTCAGAGGATTGTGAGGATAGCTTTACAAGCTCTGTCGAGTCTCTGTAAGTGAGCTGTACAGTGGAGACCCAAGAACAGTGTCCAGTGGCCGGCCGGCATGGTGCCGGCTGCTTTACTATGTTCTTGGGGTCCCACAGCTGAGAATGGAGGCTAGTGGCACTGTGCTGTGAATGGATGAGGCTCATGGCACTAACCTAATCATATGGGCTTGAGGTAGTGCATGAGGTCGCACAGCTGAGACTGGAGGCTTGAGGCACCCCAGCTGGGAATGGAGGAGGCCTACCAAGACGTGGGTTTATTAGGCATCCAATGGAGAAGGCTTGAGAGGACCTGCGTTTTTTCAATCTCTCTAAACAGGGACATGGATAATGAACTGAAATCAAACGTCAGCAGTGCTAGTAAAGGTCAGGGCAAAGTGACCCTGATCTTGCCTGATGCTCCCCCCCCACACGTTGGCCATGCTTTGGGAGGGACAGGGTGACCCTGATCTTGCCTGATGCTCCCCCCCCACACGTTGGCCATGCTTTGGGAGGGACAGGGTGACCCTGATCTTGCCTGATGCTCCCACCCCACACGTTGGCCCTGCTTTGGGAGGGACAGGGTGACCCTGATCATGCCCGCTGATCCCACCCCCACCTCGGCGAAAGGCTTTGGGAGGTCAGGATGTTGAGATGAGATGTCCTTGCCTGTTGACGATCCCATGTCCACCTGGGCAGTGCTGGGGGGAGGGACAGGATGGACATGATCTTGCTTGATGATGCCCCCCCCCTTACCTCATATCCATGTGTGTCCTTGTACAGGTCCGTCAGCATCTGCGCTCCGGTCTACTACGCTGACCTGGCGGCGCGTAAGGCCAGGCCGCAGCTGCAGGACCCGGATGATGGAAGCAGCAACGCGTCGGTGGGCAGGAAGCCGCCGCAGGAGCAGCAGCCGCAGACTCAGGAACCAGAGGACAGTGGGGCTGGGCCATCGGACGCGCCGGCGGACGGGCCCGGCGCCCCCCCCACGGCCCTCGCTCTAGCTCTGCAGGCGCCCTGCCGGTTTCCAGATGTGGAAAAGGAGTTGGCGAAGCGCATGCACTTTGTGTGAGCGCGGTCGTTGGATATAGTATCTCATTGCATGCTCGGTTGTGTTGGGGGGGGGGTCTACTGGAGTATGGGGTTGATTTCTGTGCCCCTGGTCAATGGTTGTGTGTGGGTAGGTCACCCAAGGTGGGCCACTGGTGTTTCTGTGATCTTTCATGCCAAAGTTGTTTTACGGATTACCTGGCACTTGAACGCCCCAACATCTGGTGTCATATTCCACATTTCCACTGGTCAACTTCTCACCAAATTTCACGAGGAGGCTTGCTGATTTCACAAGGAGTCTTGACAATTTGAAGGTGGCAGGCTCTAGCCTTTGTTGCCCAGTTGTCAGGTTTGAATCCCTCATCAAGCCATGCCAATAATGGGATTGAAACCGGTACGTCTTATGCCTTCGTGACATCTTTGGATTGTAGCATCATACATGACCCTGAAAGGCTGAAAGTGGGACTATTTGGTCGCAGATATGCACAGCGTTTTTGTTATCAGTCAGAAGCCAATTAAATAAAATTCCACCAAGTACGTATTCTCTGTTGAATACTTCTTCCTGAACGATTGTGAAGGAATACAAGGACTATGGGCGTGAGATCGGGAACGGAACAAGATACCGATTTTTCTTGGTCGTGAGACAGCCAGGCCTGACAGGTACAGGCGGCTCATACATGCACCATAACATACAACTGTTGTTTGCAAAATAGCGGCGTGCGTTTGCCTTGCAGATAATTATCGAATTTTGTTTTGTTACACGAGCGCCAAGGGGTCAATGACGTTACACCTCTGGGCCCTGCTCAAATAAGGCTCGGCCACGTGGGCGCCTAACTAAAGAGTTGGAAGGAAAGATGGAAAGAAATACAGAAGGGGGCAGTGCAAAAGAAAGGAGGGAAAGTGGGGATCAAAGTGAAGGGACAAAACAAAAGGCTGGAAAACACAAAATACAAAGGAAGTTCCAACCTCAGGAAAAGTCTATGCCTCAACGATATCTAACACGTCGGCCACAGAGGCCAAGGCATCCCAATCAAGCCTGCCCCGGTACAACTCTAAAAAGTCTCTAGCACCGTTCGGAGGACCTACCCATCCCCGCTCTCTCAGTTGATCCCACACGCTGGGGCATAAAAACAAGCATGCAGCGCGTCCCTCCACATCGTCGCCGTCTCCCCTAGCCCAACATCGCAGGCAGCACCGCCTGTCACGCTGCTGACCACTGCGCCGTCCTCTAGTGTCAGCCGTGCTGACGGCGCCGAGCGGCAGCCTTAAGTTCGTACTCACGCAAGCACACTCCTTTCGGCTGGTGCGGCCCCTCGCCTGCGCCCGCCGTAGACTGAAACCACGTGCGGTAGGCAGCCGCAGACCTGTGATCAGTGGCAGGATCTCCGACTCGTATGCTGCATCAACTAGCGCTAGCACCTCTGTGACAGGCAGCGTCTATAGGTCAGTTGCTGCTTGACACACAAGTTTGGGATCGGCTGATCCCAGCTCCAGCTTCAGCAAAGCGCCTAGCAAATCACTGCACCAATTGCCCCCTCCGGTGCCCTGCCTGACAGCGAGCTGCATGACGGCCGCCATGGCTGCCGTCATGAGTGGGCTGTCTTGCTGTGCTGCTGGTGCGACCGCTGCGTTGTAGAAGCGAAGTACGTGCTGCCACCAACTTAGCTGTAATGGCTGGATCTGCAGCTCCATCATTGGCGCCAAGGGGTAGCATCATACACCCACAAACCAGCCCAGGTACTGCCGGTGCCAGGATCAATACTTGCGGGGAAACTTGGCCCTTGGCCTTTGATAATACCATGGGCCAAGCCTTCGTGAATTCAGAAAGCTGCCAACCAGGCCGCTGTAATCTAGGACATAAGGATGTCACCCTTGGGGCCTGGTAGGACGCGAGGACGGGGAGGGTCAGCCTTGTGCGGCTAAAACGTTAAGAGATACATTTTTATTATTATAAATAATCTGTATCTCTCTTATTTTAAACCGGGGGTCCTGGGCATTAGGCATCCTTTCTCCTTAACACGGAGAGCGATTATGCACACAAAAGCCCATGCACTTGGGTCAGTTGGGTGAGTGGTGCGGTCGAACGGGGGACAGAGGAGCCAGACATCCGCCATAGTAAGCGGTGTAACCAGGCGGAAGAGCCTCATTAAGCTTCGCTACCACAGCTTGGGAGACCGGGCAGCTCCAGTGAACGCTGGTGGTGGGTGCTGCCGTATCAAGGGGCCCTTGGGGAGCCGCATTGCACGGGTGGGTGAAAGCGACATCATGCCCACATGCTGCCTCCACCACATCAGGGTCAGGAGCCAAAAGAGTTTCCTTGCAGTGGTAAACCAGATGTCCCATAGGGATTTGAGAGTAGCTACTGTCGCGGCACAGAGGTGCACCCTAAGGAATGGGTGCACCAAGCGAAAAGAACACAAGACATTACATCATTACATGAAATGATGATGAGATTCTATTGAATAACTGTGACTTACATGTGTACAAAGAAAGACCTGCTGATGTGCAGCAACCTGATAGCACATTTGATGTGCCAGTAAAATTCATCAGGTCTCCCTGGGTGTTTGGTGCTGGTCCCTCAAATAGACCAATCCCAACTCAATTGTCCTAACTTTTTTTTTTTTTGAGAAATAATTGTCCAGCACTCATCTTACCTTCACTAATCAGTCACTCCTTTCAGCAGTGACAGGTTAGTGGGGGAGGAAAGGTTGTCATTAAGTGTTGTTCATTATCCAATGATGTGATGACTAATTCTTGATTACTTATCACACCTTCAGATGCCCTGACAGCCCAGCATCAGCAAGGCCGACCGCGACCATGCTCAGCGGTCCAGCGACAAGGCTGTCATCAATGATGGATATAAGATGATCAACGCTTCAGCACGGATCTTCCTCAGGGAGCGAGCAGCAGCTATCGCCAGAACAGAAGACAGGCGTCGCCAAGCCGCGCTTTTAAATAAGCGTAAGGCAACTGGCGGCGCCTCCGGCTCCAACCCTGGCAGTGGTGAAAACCTGGCCGGTGGAAGGAGCCAGACTGAAAGGCCAGTGCAATTGCCTCAGGGCATGCATGGGGCCCGGACGTCCGGTGGTGACGAGGCACCTCCTCTTGTGAGGGCGCCCAAGCCACCGCTCAGCGAAGAGGAGCGGGAGCAGCGCAAGGCACGCAAACAGCTGAGGAAGCTACAGGCAAGGGAGGCAGCGCTTGATCGTGATCTGAGCAAGCACAACCTTCTTCGGCCCATACCAGAAGAAACGGCGGGCGAGTCCGGACTTGACCGCATGGACCTTGATGATCTAGCGGCGGGAACCTCTGAGCCTCTCGCCGCTCCATCCAGCGGTGGCGATGACACCTCTTGTCCGCCACCCACCCAAAGTAATCGTCCGTGACTAATGCCGTACTGGTGTCAGTCGCTTACAGCCTAGCACCGACAATACTGATCAAGCGGAGGTCGCGAGTTCGATACCTGCCGGTGGCAGAAGAGTTGTTGCAGACCGTGCGTTATCGCACTGACAGGCCGATGGTTGTTCGCACCCGAAAGAAAACAACCCTGAAAAGAGCGAAGGCTTCAAGAAAAGAAAATACACCAAAAGAAACCCGGGTAAGGTGGCAAACATCCCCACGATTTTTTTTTAGTCACTTTTTTTTTCTAGGCACACTTTTTTTACAGTCTCCCATAAAGGAGATCCCTAAAAATCATGGGGATCTTTGGCACCCGTCAGGTTAATTTTCCGAAGGCTGGAAGTTGGTCATGGCAGGCCTTAGTTCTTGCTGGCAACCTATGATGTAATTCATGATTGGGCACAGTATTTAAAAATCAGTGGAGGAGATGATGAAACACATTAAGAACTGCCTGGTTTCTGGCATCGGTTGGAAGCAGTGAAACTGCAGTGCACTGTACCACTGTTTCTGTTTGTAAATGCGCCAGTGCCCTGATTGGGGTCCTCCGTAATCCTAGTTCACTCCGAAATAGCGAATCCACATGCATTCCTCATCCTCAGTCGGGTTGGAGTAAGTCACATGTCTAGACTAAAAAAATGCTGGGCCGCATGGGCGCCCAAAGGAGACATGAGGCACGAGGTGAGAGGATAGGAGGAGAGGGGTAGAGGAGAGAAGGAAAGAGCCCACCCCAATCCAAGATGTATACGATAATATTTTGTCATGAGCTATGTATGTGGGATTGGAAGAACTGCAAGGTGAGACCCTGAAGTTGTTGGTTTGGAAGATGCTGGACAATTGGGTGACTAGCATGTTCTGTTCATGAAGGATTGTACATGCAGTGTTGTATTGAAAGGTACGTATTGCAAGTAAGGTGTTGTTGAATGCCTGACGGTTGAAAGTGTACGCGCCGTTCTTGCAGAGCTTGGCTGCAGTTGCCTTTACAGGGCCTGCACAAATGACGCACAGGGTGCCTTGGAAGTGCAGCATCTCAGTGTCCACGCCGTGCACCTTGCAGTCTGGCCCAACCGCCTTGCAGCAAGCAGGTTGGCACGCATTATTGCGGCAACGCTGTTCTGCATCCTTGCCCAGAGGTGCTGCGCAGATGACACAGGCCACAGCTGACTGAAGGACACGATGATGCTTGCAGGGCTGACCCACCTCCTCGCAGCACACGATTCTGCATGCACCGCTCTTACACTTTTTCCTGGCTGTCACCTTCACAGGGCCTGCACATATAACGCAGACTGCTGGCACCATGTCTCCCCCAATCTCAACACCATGGTGCTTGCACGCAGTCCCCACTTGCATGCAGCACTCTAGGTTGCAAGCGCCATTGGAGCAGCGCTGGGTCGCTTCGATGCCAAGCTCCTCTCTGCACACCACGCATGAAGCCGGCCCTTCTCCCTCCTCACCGCTGACGCCGTGCAAACAGCAGGCTGAATTTGTGGCTTGGCAGCAGGCCATGCTGCAGGCGCCGTTGGCGCACCGCAAGCCCGCCACAGTGCCCAGAGTGGCAGAGCACACAGCGCAGCGAGCCTGTTGCTCACCCGCTTCTCCCTTCACTCGATGTAAATTGCAGGCCATCCCCACCTGCCTGCAGCAAGCAGGCTTGCAGGCTCGGCTGGCACAGCATGTCAGTGCTTTCACACCCAATTCCTTGCCGCAGGCAATGCACGCAGCAGGCATATGAATTTTTGCTGCGCTGACACCATGCAGGCCACACGCTGACCCTATGGCCCGGCAGCAGGCTAGGGTGCAGGCGCTGTTGTCACAGCGGGCAGCCGCAGTAGTACCAAGCCTAGTGTGGCAGCGAGCACATTGCTGAGCAGGAACACCAGGCATGTCATGGACGCCATGCTGTGCGCAGGTGGCTCCCATGGTGGTGCAGCATTCCTCCGAGCAAGCGCTGCTGATGCATCTTTTTGCAGCATCCTGTTTGAAGACAGAAATGCAGTTTCTGCACCAGCCATGTGTCTCGGGCCGTTCCGGTTTTGACCAGACGTCATGGAAGCCGCAGGACTGGCCGTATATTTCACAACACTCGTCCTGACAGCAACGGTTCAAGCACTTCGAGGCTTCGACAAAGCTGAATGGCTGAAGGCAAGCTGGACATCCTACAGACCTGGCTTTTTGAGGGTTCTCCGTTCGACTCTGTAAACAGTATGCATAGCATGACAGTGATTAGCAAATTGCCTGTGAAATGCTGGTGTTGCTCATGTAATACGTGCATCGATTTCACGCACCGACAATCCCGGTAGCGCGTCGTCATTGTCTCTCTCGTATTTTCTAATTCTGTCCCATTCATGCCCTCTTCATGCAGACAGGGTAAGATGTAATCGACGTCATCACGAGACAATCATTGGAATGTACCGTAGCATCAACCGATAGTCAGGGACAGAGGCAAACAAGGATTGTGAACTCATGGACCCATGACTCCAGTGCTTATAAATAGTGTGATGTGTCTTGACATTGTCATGTCACACTATTTTGGCTGAAGTGGGACGGCGGGCCGGAAGAGGAGGGGGCATTTTGTAGAATTTTTGCAACCACCAGGTATCGAACTCGCGACCTTCGCTCGATAAGTCTCGTCTGTGCGAGACGATAAGCGACTGGCACATGTACGGCATCATTGACGGGCAGTTGGTTTGGGTAGGTGGCCAGTGAGCAACGTCATCGCCGCGCAGCGCATAATGTGCGATTCCTTTCCGAATTCACATCGCCTTCACCCGACGTTCAGTAAATATAACCACATTGCTAAAGCGCTGCTTTCAATCGAGGGCGCACTTGCGGCGTAACACAGCGTTTCAACAAAGGCCTTGCATGCCGAGCGTCGCCACTCGTTCGGTATGTAGCATGGGTGGTTGGCCGGCGAGAGATGTCATCGGCCCCCAATTCGCAGCGACTGCAATAACTTTTCGAATACATATCGCCTACACTCGACGTTGAGTGCATTAGAATCACAATGTCAATGCGCATCTTTTAATCGCCTGCCCGGTGCCTGCTGAGCGTCGTGAGCCGTCCAGGCCGGCATAGTAGGTTCTGCTGCGCGCGTGTTTTTTTTTTTTTTTTTTTTTTAGTCACTTTTTTTTTCTAGGCACACTTTTTTTACAGTCTCCCATGAAGGAGATCCCTAAAAAAAAAATAGATGTGTGATACTGGTCAGCAGTCTATTATCCTGCAACCTAATGACCTCTTTGATTACATCAAAACGGTACTGCGCTAAAGATTTGATAACAGGTTTATCTGCTGCTATCCCTGCAGAAGGGTACAGTGCACTAGCATCTTCAACACTAAGTTCAGTGTCACCCATGCCAGGAATTCTGAACATGCAAGCAACAGCTGAACTACCAATATATTCCAGGCGGTAAGCCCTTCCAGACATCAATTGTGCAGCCTGCCTAAATCTACGAGAGTCAAGATTTACACCATAAGTTATTCTGGCATGAGAAGGACTTCTCATGGCAAAATAACTACTGCTGTCAAGGGAGTAACTACACCGTATTAGACGGTGGTTGATCGCTGTTAGTTGTTCGCAGGAGTACTCACTTGAAGTACTTGGGAACTGCGCAGGCATTAATTGAAAGACAATAGTTAATTTATCAGTTCAATTACCTAGAGCGGAGCAGGCTCAGGGCCATACACGATGTCTCCAGGGATGAGAGGGGTGGGCTCAGTTGGCCCATATGGTGCGTTTGTTCTCAAGGTTTTCTATGACGTCCGTGAACCAGAAATGAGCATATCGCCGACGGTAGCCAAGGGGTTTTTCAAACTGGTGACCATGTTGTGACATCGAGGCCAGATAATCATCATGCCAGCTGTCATCCCAGTGCGGCTGTGGTAGTGCAGTCATTTGCATGCACCATTCGTAAAGGGTAATGTGCTGCTGCAGGTAAAGCAGCCACTGCCCACGCATGTGATCGCCGTAACGCGTCAGAATCTCGCGGCCCTTAGAAATTAGATGCATCCTTGCTGTAGCGACACCTTCAGGCATGGTGCCTAGCTGAGGAATTATTCCAATTCCTTGCAGGTACGGAGTTAAGAAGCCGTCATGGAATTGTCCATACCAGCTCTCATTGTAAACGTCAAAGAAGTCTGCACCAATAGCGTACATGATGTTCTGATTCAAAGACAAAGCCATGATGAACCCCAGCTGATGCGTGATGACTGCAAGCTGCCCTATAATGACTTTGGCCGCCTGCTGTGCTTTATCAGCATAAAGCGTGGCCATGTAGCCTTGCTGATCATCCTCAAACTCAGTGAAAAACGATAATGGAGGCAATAATTCCATTTCGTTTGCCATCTCAATAGGGTAGTCATGATACAAGTACCCCTTTCCGGCGACCATCTATGTAGCTTGCCTTGGAAATGTATGCCACTTCCATAATGCCAGGTGTCAGCCTCCTCCCCAAGCCAAGACCGATGCGTGGGTTGCTCTAAAAAGATCAACCCAGACCTCATATCCATCTGCGCAGGATGACAGGCACCGGAGGCGCTCAGCATCATACAAAGGATCACCATACAAATACTAACAGAGTCCACTACACCGTAATCAGGGGGTAGTGCAGTTTGAAGACTGGTACTCACTTGAAGGAGTAGATATGCAGCAATGAGGAGGAGGGCAACAGATTGAGTGATGTGAAGAGACGTAATACTGTGTCATCACAATCAGCAGCACACTCCCCCCCCAAATCTACACGACGCAGTCGTGCAGAGTTGATAGGTGCTGTGCATAGTCTAGTTATCAGATCTAACAGTTGATACCGGCAGCTCAAGGACATCTGAAGACCAGTTTGGCCTGAATGTAAGGGTGCCTCTGGCAACATCATGTATGGCTCGAAAATGAATGCTATCAGGGTTCCCAAACAGTGCAGTAAAAGAATGAGACGGTGCCCAGGCAATGACCAGAAAGCAATGCTCACTCGTAAGTTCCGCCGCCCCTGTCCCATACGAAATCGTAACAATAGGCGTAATGCCCCTGATCGTGTCAACGCCACCACTAGTGGCTAATTTCATGGGGTAAGGAAGAACCGGTATGCCAAGACGAGACGCCTCTCTGTCAGTAATCAAATGACAATTGGACCCGAAGTCCAGCATGCATGGCCTTCGCTGGTAAAAGTTTAGGGCCGCCATTAAAGACCAATCCAACTTGCTCACCTGGCGACCCTTCAGGGTTTGCAAAATAGAACAATGATCATGTAAGCGAACGGAAATAAGCACCGATATCCGATGCGTTAGCAATGAGAGCTTTCATGTGCACAGGGTCAGGTGCAGGCAGACTACTCACCAGGAATGATTCAGGCTCAGAGTCAGCAATAGTATGCACACGAATTGGAGCAGATCGATCAAACAGTAAGCGTTGGGTAGTGTCTGTTAGCGAAACGTCAGAAGATAATATAGTAGGTTCAATCATTGACTGCCGTCGGTTCGTCGGAACCCTAACCTCAGACCAGCGAGATTCTGGACCATGCGTAAGCAATGTGGTCGGAACTTCAGTCTGAAAACGAGATGCACAAGCTGCGCCTCTGTCCACAAATGGATCCCCTGAAACTGTGCGGGATCTGCGCGAGTCATCCTAAGCTGCTGAAAACGCAACCAGTGTATCTAATTTGGAAACCGGGCCAGGGACTCTGGATCTCCCCTGGAACCCGTCTGGGAATTTTTAGACCCCTTTTTAGCAAAGTCATCTCGAAAACTTCCTAATACTGCAGCCATAGCTGTCAGGTGATGGGTACAAGGGACTCCATGTCAGTTGTAATTGGAGCCAAAGCATCCCTGAGTTTCAACCCCTGGACACTGGTCAGGGTCACCTAGCTCATCCCATCCATCAGGGTACTGAGCTAACTGCGCACTGTGAACTTCCTCACCACGGTACTCTGTTGCATGGGCATAAAGCCCTGGGCTTCTGTAGGCAACATCACTCATGTGCTCATAGTCCTCACCTTGGTCCCGATGTTGGAACCTAACCCCACTCTGCTCCTCTTCTACCGCACACGCGGCATAGTGATTGTCCAGATTGAACTTCTCCTCAGCCTCTGGCTTGTAATCTGGCCCCAAAGACACATAAGGCACTGCCCTTTGCAATTCACCTGGATCCGCTTTTGCCCTTGCCACCGCAGCAGTTGGCATAGGGGCACCGTCCACTGCAGCTTTAGCTGCAGCGGACTTTGGTCCCTTCTCTGCAGCTTCCATGGCCCTACCTCTGGCTGCTGAAGCAAGGAACGCAGGCAACTGGTCACACTTATCCAGGTAGTGATCACCGTGGCAGATCTGACAATTTTTAATTGCCAATGGCCTGCTGGAGGGGTAACCCGATCCTGTTGGGCGCTGCACATTGCTGTACCCACCTCCTCCTCTTCCAGCCTGGAAAGGCCTGGATGATCCGGCGCTCGGGCCTCGTTGCGGATGCATAGTGCTAGGGTAACCCTCTGCACCTGATCTCACCTCAGTTGCGTGACTCCGAGGCGTAGCATGCTGACCAGAATTCTGGTTTCTTCTACCAGCATCTTTGCTCCCTTCTGCAGCCAGATCCTCATACCTGATACCCTTCCTGACCTGTGTCCTCACACGGTACTCATAGGCATTCTGCATGGCCTCAATGATAACACTTGCCTGGACGCTGAAGTTGTCGTCTTCAACGCCCAAACCCTGAAGCTCCCTCTCACACACCTCCTGGAGGTACACTGGTACACCACGCATGATCACATCAATGATAGATGTCCTCTCAATGGTCCCATTGTAAGCGATCTTGTTAGACCCCTGGAACGCTGAGTAAACTGAAAGACACCTGATCCCAAACTGTCTGGGGTTCTCACTGACGAGCACCGTCCTGTCAAGCTGGTTGTGCTTACCCATGATGCATCCCTGGGTCCAGATAGCCATTTCGGCCGACGTTGCAATGTTGAGGTAGCGCTTCGCCACCATCAGCAGAGCTTCAATAAAGCTGTAAGGCTCATCCTGTAATGGATAAGGCTCGTACTCCCTTACTGACTTCTGGTGATATCTCTGATGAATCAGATGGTCGACTTGGAGCCAAAGGAAAGGCTGTAGGTTGGAGATGTGATGGTGGGTTGGTGGTAATATCCAGCTGTAAGGCTGGAGATATGCCTTGTTAAGAGGCAGGAATAACTCTAATTGCTGCAGATAGTCGACTGTTGGCCTAGATGCTCTGCCAGCTTCGTATCAGGAGACTTGTTGATGCTTATACACTGTGAAGAATATCCACACTTTATACACGCTTAAGCACCCTTAACCAATAAGGACGCTTTAAAGCGGCTTTAAGGGGGCACCAATTTGCCTCCCGATAGAGCGCTTCGCGCCTGCTGGTTGCTACGACATTTATATGTATCATGTTCAATTGAAATGGCCTATCCAAAAGCGCGTGTAGTGGTTGGTACCGTATGGGCTGCTACTGTGGTGTGCGCCCTTCCACGTGGTTGAGATAAACCCCGTAACTCTTCAATCGTCCACGCTTGGTTCGTTCAATCTTAAAAGCGCTTGATTCAGTATCAGAATGGGCTGTGATTGAGTAGAGAACAGTTCACAGCACGCCGAATTCGTTCAGGTCTTGCTACGCAGCGACAACGGGAACTGCCGACGACGGAAAATCAAGAGCTTCAGCATCAGCAGGTTTGACTAACGACTCGTGAGGAGGCAACTCCTCCTCATCATCATCAGCAGGTGCAGAAACAACGGCTGTTGCAACAACAGTACCAACAGTGGCAGACTGGCAGGTGCAGATGCTTGTGCAGCAGCAGCAGCAGCAGTAGCAACAACAGCAGCAACAACGGCCATTGCCGTCTGCTGACTACCAGATGCACACTGGCATTTGCAGGTTCATGCACTCCCCATGAAATACCAGACAACACTATGCATTCCCCCATGCAACTCCCCATGCAATCCTATGCAGCTCTAGCAGGTCCTTGTAACTCTCCATGCACTTACTTGCACTTGCATGCATTATAACCCCATGCCAACCTGAATGCAACCCCGAATCAATTGTGTGTGCCAGCACCTGGTGACCCTAAAAACCCTATGTACATCCCGTATGCACCCCTCGTGCATCCCGCCCATACCATACACCTTCCCATGTAGGTTGTATGCAAGACCCAGGCCTTCATGAGGTCTCCAAATGTCCGCGTTCAGGCAGCCATTACGGCGTCTGCATCAAGGAATTAATGCGCAAGCTGGAGGACTCCCAAATCCCAACGAAAAGCTGACCACAGGGAAAGTGGAGCTGCTGGCACACTATGTGAGGGCGTCTTGCGCACGAGGGTGTATTTTTTTAGGGTTTCAGTTACGTTGCAGCCTACGGTCGAAATGCTTGGTGCATCTGTTCATAGGCCGGTCATCAATTTGTCCTTTCGTCGAAGCTGTGATATAGCCGGGCCATGCACGTGCCTACACTGACCGCGTTTCATATGTTTCCTTAGCTATCCTCCTGCCCCTGTCCCCTGATCCCCTTCCTGCTCTTGCCCCTGACCCATCATCCCCCACCTGCCCCTGCTCCCTTGCCCCCCTCATGCTCCTGTCCCTGCCCCCTTGTCCCCCTCCTGCTCTTGCTCCTTCCCCCCTGTCCCTGTCCCCTCATCACCCTCATGATCCATGTTCCTGCCCCCTTGTCCCCCTCCTGCTCATGTTCCTGCCCCCTCATCCCCCTCCTGCTCATGTTCCTGCCCCCTCGTCCCCTCCTGCTGCAGTCCCTGTCCCTCGTCCTCCTCATGCTCTTGCCCCTGCCCCTCGTCCCCTCCTGCTCCTGTCCCTGCCCCCTCGCTGCGTTTGGCAGGCTGCTGGGAGCGGCACCCCGTGCAACAGCGGCAACGGTGGCGGAAGTAAGAACCCCCGTCGCTGCGCTTGACTGTACGCTTGTAGGAGCACAGGGTGCAACATCAGCAATGGTGGCAGCAGAAGGGACCCCCCTCACTGCGCTTGGCATGCCTTTGAAAGAGGCACCCGGCGCAACAGCAGCAGTGGTGTCAGCTGCAAGGCCCCCCTGGTTTTGCTTGGCAGGCCACTGGGAGGGGCACCCGGCCAAAGACAGCAGCGGTGGCAGATGCAAATCCCCCCTCGCTGCGCTTGACAGGCCGCTGAGAGCGGCACCCAGCGCAACAGCGGCAGCGGTGGCTGAAGCAGGGCCCTCCCTCGCTGCACTTGACAGGCTGCTGTGAGCGGCACCCAACACGACTGCAGCAGCAGTGGCAGCTGCAAGGCTCCCCTCGCTGCACTTGGCAGGCAGCTGGGAGCAGCAACCAGCGCAATAGCGGCAGCGGTGGCGGAGGCAGGGCCCCCCCTCGCTGCGCTTGACAGGCCGTTTGGAGCGGCACCCGGTGCAACAGTAGCAGCGGTGGCAGCAGCAGGGCCTCCCTGGCTGGGCTTAAGAGGCGGTTGTGAGCGGCACCCAACGCAACAGCGGCAGCGGTGGTAACGGCAGGGATCCCCCCCGATGCACTTGGCAAGCAGCTGGGAGCAGCACCCGGCGAATCAGTGGCAGCGGTGGCAGCGACAGGCATCGTCCCCGTTGCGCTCTGCAGGCAGCTGGGAGCGGCACCCGGCGCAACAGCAACAACGGTGGCAGCGACAGGGATCCCCCCCGCTACGCTTGGCAGGCAGCTAGGAGCGGCACCCGGCGCAACAGCGGCAGCGGTGGTAGCGACAGGAATCCCCGCCGCTGCGCTTGGCAGGCTGCTGGGACCGCCCCCCGGCGCAACAGTGGCAGTGGTGGAGGAAGCAGGCCCCCCCCTCGCTGCGCCTGACTGGCCGTTGCGCTTGGCTACTGCGCTTGGCAGGCAGCTGGGAGCGGCACACGGTGCAACAACGGCAGCAGTGGCAGCAACAGGGATCTTCCCCGCTGCGCTTGGGAGGCATGCACTTGGGAGCAACACCCGGCGCAACAGCGGCAGCGGTGGCAGCGACAGGATCATCCTCAATGCGCTTGACAGGTGCTTGACATTACTGCCAACATACGGAGACAATTAGTGATTGTAATGGTAAAGCTCTCTTACACAGACAATCCGATTGGCAATACACATGCTAAAAGGCTTGTGCCGGACTGCAGAAACTCGGCATAGTGTGCTCTCACATCATGTTCGTTGCAATCTGGTCAAGAGTTCTGCCGGTAATATTCTTACACTATACAATCTCGAAGGCCATGCCATGACGACGTATGGTGGGACCATCGAAAGGCCATGTGCCATGTTTTGACTATTGTATCAATTACGTTACACATATTAATTGATTGGCTTCTACTTTGCAGCGCATCTTTGCTGTGTTATCAATGGCTATTGGGCTACAATCTCCTACTTGTGCACCATTACACTACTACATGTATCCATGAAGGAACCTCTTAACACAAGTGGGCTGTAAAGGAAGCGACATTAATTGATTGGCTTCTACTTTGGAGTGCATCACTGCTGTGTTATCAATGGCTATTGGGCTACAATCTCCTACTTGTGCACCATTACACTGCTACATGTATCCATAAAGGAACCTCTTAACATAAGTTAGCTGGAACGGCAGCGACATTGATTGGCTTCCACTTTGCAGCGCATCACTGATGTGTTATCAATGGCCTCTGGGCTAGTCCCCTACTAGTTCACCATCCGACTACATGCATCCATGTAGGGACCTCATAACACAAGTTAGCTGGAACGGCAGCGATATTAATTGGCTTCCACTTTGCAGCGCATCACTCATGTGTTATCAATGGCCTCAGGGCTAGTCCCCTACTAGTTCACCATCCGACTACATGCATCCATGAAGGGACCTCATAACACAAGTTAGCTGGAACGGCAACGATATTGATTGGCTTCCACTTTGCAGCGCATCACTGATGTGTTATCAATGGCCTCTGGGCTAGTCCCCTACTAGTTCACCATCCGACTACATGCATCCATGAAGGGACCTCATAACACAAGTTAGCTGGAACGGCAGCGATATTAATTGGCTTCCACTTTGCAGCGCATCACTCATGTGTTATCAATGGCCTCAGGGCTAGTCCCCTACTAGTTCACCATCCGACTACATGCATCCATGAAGGGACCTCATAACACAAGTTAGCTGGAACGGCAGCGATATTGATTGGCTTCCACTTTGCAGCGCATCACTGATGTGTTATCAATGGCCTCTGGGCTACCTTAGTCCCCTACTAGTGCACCATCCGACCGCATGTATCCACCCGGGCGTTGTTGGTGCAGACGACTTCATCAAAGATGTTGATATCCTCTTCCTTCATCCCCTTGGTAAGCTGGAACAGATAGGATCCCAGGTCTTCTGCACTGGAGAAGAGGCCACCCAGGCCAGAAGTAAACAGTTCCTCTGCGCTTTCAAAAAGCTCGACAACGTGGTACCCGCTGAGCTTCATAAATTCTCCTAGCTCTGGGGCAGTCATCTTGGAAAACTGAGCCATCAGCTCGGCAACGTCCAGGTAAAGACCCTCCACCACCTTAACGACCGTGACGTCGTCGTCGATTGATGTCCACTCTCACACCCCTTTCATACTTGACAAAAACACTGAATTCAGTGGATTTGTCAAGTATGAAAGAATTCATACGGTGTGGAACAAGGTGTGGACACGTATTTGCTATGTGGTTCCACCACATGCACTTGCGCTAGCCTAACACAGCGCCTCGTTCTGCATTCGTTGTTTTAAATGATAGGCAGTAAAAGCTTAAGATTATTCATCCACGCAGGCGACAATGACGATTCCTGTCTCAAACCAGTCTTCCTAATTCGTCCCCCACCGACGTCCTTCGGATGATCAAGGATGTCCTATCCAAAACCACGGCCATTGTTTCTTACGAGCTATCACTTTCGATCAACGGAGAAGAGTGCACAGTGGATCCCCAGCAATTTGCCCAGCAGATATCGGACTTCTGTTGTGGTTCCAGCCACACTCTGGATTTCCTAGGGGATGCTTTCGTCGACGGGGAGCGGCCCTCTATTACTGTCAAGGCTGCGGTGAAGCTTGCACTGCGTAAGTAATGAAAGCTGCCAGATCAGATCTGAGTGAAACGTGCATGGCATTAGTTTATGGGTGTACTAAATGTATTTATTCTCCGCAGTTCCCAAAGGCGGCGCACTTCAGTGTGAGGGCCAGCAGAGCCGATCTCGCTCCTGCACGGGAGAGGCAACGACGACAAGGGACAAGAAACCCTCTGCCAGGCGAGTAATAAGGCATCATTAGTACTAGGGAAACGTAGCTCGTGCTCAGGAGTTTCCTCTTAGTGAGTAAGACAATTATTTATCAGTATGGCATGATATACCGGTATATGAACGATCATCTACTCTTCTCATCATGTATGTCTTCATTGTTACAGGAGCCACAAGATTGCAATCATGCTGACAAATAACTGCTGGCCAAGGGACGACGAAGGGTGAGTTTTATTTGCCACCTACTTCCATGCATGTGCTGGCATGCACAACCACGGTGGTGTGTTTGCATGCAAACCCCAAAATGTCTGCCTTGCTCTGCATGTAGGTTTTACCTTGCACTGAAAGGGTATGCATCAGAACAACAGGTATCAAATCCTGAAGGGGTCCGCCTCATGCGTGAGATCTTCGAGGGGATCATCTATGCTGCCAAGTACGACGGCCCAGGTCACAACAACTGCAACACCTAACATTATCCCCGACGCACTGTCCGACTTGATGGCGGTGAGTTCCAGTTGTTGTGACTTGTTTGATTGAAATGAGTTTCTACAAAGGTGGATCATGTATACCGTATTATCTGCTTTAATAGTTACACAACAAATAAACCATGTTGGCCTAAACTAGCATTTGTATGCTTTACAGAGAGCAAAAGCGAAGAGGACACTTACTTATCCAGAAGCAACACCGCCCACTGCCACGACAACAACTGCCCAGATGATTCAGCAAGCTCAGCCAACAGCCCATGCAGCCGCCGCACCACATCAGCCACCCCTGGCAGTTCTGGCAGCCGTTGCACCTGAACAAGCCATGGGACCTTTGGCAGTTCCAGAACCAGCCCAGGCAGATCGGGCAAGCAAGAAGGCGAAGAAAGGCAGGAAGGGGAAGGATCGTGTGATGCCAAATATGCCAAGCGCTTCCGATGCTGCAGCAACTGAGGTGGGAAAGAGGAGACAAGCCAACCTGGCAGCGAAGCGCCTTGGCCTTGGCCCGGGCGGCCCCGAGGCGGCGAAGGGTCACAAGATGGTCAGCCTCAAGTCCCTCGACACGGCGGACATGGCCGAGCATGTGAAACATGTAAATGTTTTTCCCTCGCTTATCCTTGCGATATTTGTGTCTCTGATATTACTAGCGTGATTGGTATGTCCTTGCTACTTGTTATAATTTCATCGCATATCTTGAAAAATGCATTTGCTGCCTCTTTGCTGCCCTCAGGATGACGTCTCTTCTGGTGATGGGGCTAGGCGAAACCTACGTCCCCTTCAGAGACAGTAGTATGCTCTGATGAATGCTGGAGTAGCTGCTGCTGCTGAGGAGAATGGGTTTGGTGACTTGGAGGATGATGTGTCAGATAGTGAATAGTGGATCTTTTGCAAGAGGACAATTGGATATGATGTACTGAAATGAGTGTCGGCATGCAGCTTTAAGCCGTGCATTAAGGCAGCCTTAAAGACACCTTGAAGCGGATAAAGATTTGCTTTTCGTTTATAATGGTTATAAGGGGCTTATGACCACCTTATTCTGACTCTATGGATAAGCGTGTGTTAAGGATACAGAGTTTAAGGGCATTTTAAGCCAGAGTTTAAGGGCAATTTAAGCCTGAGTAAAAGGGTATTTTAAGCTTGAGTTTAAGGGTATTTTAATTGCGCCTAACCGTGGTTATAAGGAGCTTAAAACCTCCTTAAAGACATATAAAGATTTGCTTTTCGTTTATAATGGTTATAAGGATCTATAAGGACTCCTTAAACAGCCCTTATCCCTAAGTGATGTAATCCCCATGATTTGCAGTATTCTTATCCTCGGCTTATCCCATATAATACAAGTCTTATCCATCCTTATTCTTGCCTTATTGTGGCCTTATTGTCGATTATAAGGATGGATAAGGCCTGGATATTCTTCACAGTGATAGGGTCGCTGTTGGCCTAGATAGCTGCTCTGCCAGTTTCCCCTTAGTAAGACTTGGATTGACGATTAACTTGCAGATCGATAATCAGGAACAATAGCTGGAAACGTTAAGAGTCTATTGAAGGCCGTGAGATCAAGTAAGAAAGAAAAAGTAAGAACCCAGTTCGGGATCCTCTAAGACGGCAAACACACTTGTACAGGTTCACACATAAGTTCCAACCGAAAAAGCAGTTGGCGCAGTCAAACGCACGGTGCAGTCATACGTCGTGACACTACGAGCTGTTGGCATGCAGTATTGCAGTTGCTATGCAGTCGGTGGTAGGGGGAGGAAAGTGGTTGGATGCAAGAAGTCAAAGGCCAACCTGGCAAAAACAAGCTGGCGCTCCGGTTGTTTGCGGATGGGGCCGGCGAGCTGGAGTTGGGTAGCTGTGCGTACTGACAGGGTTGGCTCGAGGAAAATAATGGGTTTGGGTGTTGTGACAGTGAGTGGGGAGGGGAGACACGAGGGAGGGTGTGTGCCTTTGTGGAGGCTGCAGTATGACGGGCCAAGCGATTGGATGATGGTCAACGGGAAGAGCGATTTACATGACAAGTTCTTGCCCAATGCTATGAGGCACTGCACCACAGCCGGCACCGGGTGAAGCTCCCAGACAAAGAAGGCCGGCTCCACTGCCCGGATCCCAGCCACCATGCAAACGGGATCGAGGGCCCATGGTGGGAGCACAGGGGATCGGGGGCCATATGTCGCAGCGAAACGAGTGAATTCATATCTCTTCACCAGAGGGCGTTACCCTACCCTGCCCTGACCCTTCAGGTTCTTTATGTCATTATCTCCCATGTGGTGAATCGAATAATGTAAACGTGGCGACCACATTAGTGGATAGACCACATTAAAAAGAATTAGCCACTCTGGCTGCGCTGCATTATACAATTTATCACCAAATCGAACGTCTGCAAACCAAAGGTTTCCATCAAGGACACACCGAATCAGCAATGTTAATTGTTAAACGGAGCGGAAAATGCATTCGACCTCCATGATGTCGTCAAGACGACAATCGCCTCGACAGTGCATGACCTCAGTCCTGACCTGCTGGGCAAAATCCTCATTCAAACTGGCTAATGGGAGATAGCTGGATCCACAGTCTCTGCATGGAACGTCTGCCGGGACTGGCGCGATTGCATGCGTGCTTGACTGCCGGCCCCGCCTAGCAGAACTCTTGACTGAGGTACACGGCGTCGGGGAGGCGCTCATGCGGGCAGCCCAATGCAGGAGTCAAGCAGTGGACACATGTGTGCTTGTCGGGCTGCTCCTGTCCCTTGTGAGGGCTGACTGCCGGCGAGGACAAGCGCTCGTCTTTGCAGCATCTGGTGACAACCAAGCCCTGGTCCGGATGTTGCTGCAGTGGCCGAAGCATGCACCTCGTGCAGACTGCATGAATGGCATGGCGCTGTGGGCTGCAGCTGAGGGTGGCTTCGTGGAATTGGCGCGGCTGTTGCTAGAATGGCCCATGCATGCGCCTCGTGCAGACTGCCTGGATGGTGAGGCCTTGCGTGCTGCAGCTGAGGGTGGCCATGAGGCGCTGGTGCGGCTGTTACTAGAGTACCCAGACCATGCGCCTCGCGCAGATTACAGGAATGGCACTGCATTACGTGCCGCAGCCAAAGGAGGCCACAAGGCAGTGCTGCGGCTATTACTGGAGTGGCCTGTTCACGCACCTCGTGCTGACTGCATGAATGGCATGGCGCTTTGTGCTGCAGCTGAGGGCGGCCATGAGGCAGTGGTGCTGCTATTACTGGAGTGGCCTATGCATGCCCCTCGTGCAGACTGCCAGGATAGTATTGCGTTGTGTGCCGCAGCTGAGGGTGGCCATGAGGCACTGGTACGGCTGTTTCTCGATTGGTCAGAACATTCGCCTCGTGCGGATTGCCAGGATGGTGCGGCTTTGTGTGCCGCTGCTAAAGGTGGCCACAAGGTACTGGTGCGTCTGCTATTTGAGTGGCCACTTTATGCGCCTCGTGCAGACTGCATGAATGGTGCGGCGTTGCTTGCTGCAGTGAAGAGTTCCCATATGGCCTTGGTGCAGCTATTGCTACGGTGGCCCGTGCATGCACCTCATGCGGACTGCATGCATGGCTCGGCATTGTGCCTAGCGTCTCAGGCAGGGGACTTGGCGATGGTGCGTTTACTGCTAGAGTGGCCAGTGCATGCACCTAGCGCAGGCTGCTTGAATGGCTATGCACTGTATGCCGCCGCTGAGGGTGGCCATGAAGCCATGGTGCGACTGGTGTTGGAATGGCCAGTGGATGCACCACGAGCAGACTGCATGGATGGCTAGGGCTTGTGCAACGCAGCTTTAGGTGGCCATGAGGCTGTGGTGCGCTTACTGCTGGAATGGCCAGTGCATGCGCCCCGGGCTGACTGCCGGGGTGGTGAAGCGTTGAACAGGGCTGCTCATCATCCTGCTGTTTTACAGCTGCTTCAGAGCTACGTGGCTGCTCAACATGGTTGATTTTCAAAACCTGAATTGGTTCTATGCTGGTTTCTATTTGCCGGTATGGTGCCATGAGCGGTAGGGTGCATAAACGTCACTTCACTACAGGTCATTAGGGTTTGGGCTCTTTCCCTCACCTTCACGCCCCTGAGGGCATAACTTTTTGTTTTGCTTGATTACGGTAGAATGTTCTTAGGCTTGTTGGGTATGGACAAGAGAACACGTTCTTTTAGTAGCCTCACTCATTCCAGATGTATTATTATCGTAGAAGTCCTTTGCCTTCGCGCACCTTCTAATGTTAATTGGCCCACCCGGAATAACAGGCGGTTTATTAATGAATTATTTAAGGGTCGCGCGGCTTGACGACAATTTCATAATTCACCTGTGAAATTTTCGCCTGTGAGTACCGATACCGTACAAATAAATTATACACAGTTTCTGTCAACAGTACCGGTATTCTGATCGTCATGCTAAATGCGTTCCCACCAACTCCTGCAATTGCTACGCCTTTCCTCACTTGCGAAGCGCCTGCTTCCATTTTAAAGGCTTTGCGGATTTACATTTAATGACAGATGGCCCATGCGGCTTACTAAAACTACTTTTGGGCCCCAAGTTGGAAAATATAATTGATTGCCTCACGCGAAGGCAAAGAACGTCTGCAGTATCATATCTTTTAGTCTATCACGTGCCAGTGCCGTACTGAACATTTCGATCTGACTGTCCGCATCATGTTCCGTGATGGGGATACGCCGCCCATACAGGATGTGTGATATTCTTACCAAAACATTATGACTTAATCAGCACATGTCCCTATGAAGTAGGGGGTCGAAAATTGTGCAAGCGGTGGTTGGATAGAAGAAACGGTGGTTGGGCAGGGCAAACGGTGGTTGGGCAGCGGTGCTTGGACACTGCAACAAGCAGTTCGACATTTCAAGCAGTGGTTGGGCAGGGCATGAAGTCATGAAGTGGCTGGACAGCGGTGGTTGTGGCGAGTCACATTGCTTGGGGCCGGTCAGTACCAAGCTGCGCTGAGCGGACGCTAACACGTATTCGTCAAAATTGTTAACTCCGACTTTCATGAGTGTCCAGTATCGGTACTGGTAGTAGAGAACGAGTTCCAGTCACGACTGGTGGCCACCATGAGTTCAAGATCGGTGGCCACGATCCCCCACCCTGCGATGCCCGAGACCAGTGCCCGAGCGAGACCCCGATGATTAGTATGGTCAGCATGTTATGTAGCTCCGAAACCCCTCGTCATTCCCCTTGTTCTGGAAATGTGCGCGGTGTCCCATATGCTCCCATCCCAATGATACCCCTGGCCATCTTTTAGGCGGTTGTGCTCATTCCTCCATGTCCGCCTCATACATTGCTCGACACAACCGAGCTGTATGCATCATCCAAACTGCTATTGCTAATGGCTCCCTAGGCTCCTCTTTTACAATCATGGATGCCACTTCCCGTGCTAACCTTCCCTTCGGAGTCTATGACACCCGTCTTCCACGTTGGCTAGTGCCCCGACGACCCCCCACTTTCCCTGACACCTTTGATTACTGTAACAACCTGGACCGGATTTGCTTATTATCCAAGGTCTCCCACATTCCGAATTCCTTCGTCTTTACCGCGCTGGTCAACTCTCTAGCTCACAAACTATGTCTCGGCTCCAGAGGACTTGCACTGTATGTACACATAGTTGAAGTCGGTTACACCTCCGAATTTTCTTTCGAACAATGCCATGCCCGTAAATCAGAACAACATTTACAACTTATCCTTCTCCTCAAACATAATGGTTGGACAGTTTCCTTGGCTACCTTGGCACCCGTTCTCCATCCTGCCCTACCACCTGATCCTTCGCCGACCGTGCCCATCCCCCCCCCTCATCCTTCCCCGCCTTCTTCTCATACACATATCATCCTTCTGGGAACCGCAGGCTTCCTCTTTCGTCCTGCCGATAAAATCCTCAGCATGCTCGGTGTCTCCAAACACGACATCACCTCCGTCCTCAGCCGTCTCACGATGCATACCATACGCTGCCATATAAACATCCTTCGTCAGCGTCGCCATCTGGAAAACTCCCCTGCCCATTATTGTCCGGTACCCCTTGACGACCCTCCTTAACCACCAGGTTTTTTGTCTCCCGGTGTACGGCATTTAAAATCCCGTATTCCTCAAGCCACGCTCAGGCATTTTCTTTCTTTCTTTCTTACCTCATCTCGGAGGGCTGCCATCCGCTCCTTCTCCCTGAAATATTTTAGACAGCAGAGAGTCATCCGAGCATTTCGATCGCAGACTTGTCCAGGTTTCATTTAGTTTGAATCGGCATGTCCCAATACGGGCCTTCTCCGGGACAATACGGACAGCCTCCGCCATACGGCCAGGCACCTCAGCAAGGAGGAGCAAACACGTCCTACCAGCAGCAGCCTTACCAGCCAGGAGGGGCTCCTCCTCCCCAGCAGCAGCATGTGCCCCCTCAGTCCGGCTACGGAGCTCCGCCTGCCGCCTCTGCTCCTTACCAAAACGCACCTACATATGGAGGGCAAGCCCCTATCGAAGCGTCGGCCCCACCCATGGGCGGTTATGGCGCAACCCCACCCCCAGCACTGTCTTCTGCGCCCGGTGGATCAAACCAAACGGTAGCCTCCGTGAGTATTGTCACTAGGGCTAGGATTACGCCATAAGCACTTGCCTGGGGCACAAAGTTAGCAGAGCCGTCATGAGTGAATCCCAGCCTAGCATGTACACTCACTAGCACAGTTGTCATGTTGGCATGTTGCACATGATTGCGTCAGCGCTTTTCCTTGTTGCATCTACGTGTCCACCTCTCAACACATGCCCTTGAACTCTCCGCTGCTCATATCCTGAAGACATGTTTCGTGTGTGTGATGCCTCAGGCTTGGTTTCAGTCCATTGACACGGGTGAGTGGAACAAGGTGCAGCCCATCATTGGATTTAAAACAAAATGCATTTGCTGGTCTAGTGTATCGCAAGCAGTGTTCAGAACGGTGCATACCCGCTGGGCCCTCCTGAACGCTCCGCCACGTGGGGCAGGTAAGGAATGATTAGGCTCAATTGCAGCTACCATGCACAGCCTGGGCCATGGTGCAACCAATCAGCCATGCCATCCTTCTATGTGAGGTGGCAGGAACATGGAACCCGGCGCTCTAAGCGGGGGGGGGGAGAAGATCGTGTGGCGGGTTTGATCCCTCAACCTCTAGGTATGGATGCCACCAGTGTTATACCAATGGACCCTTTCGAAAGCTGTGTGTCAGTCTACGGCCTGCCGTTTTTGCTTGTCATGCACTTAACTGGCAAGGAAACTGTTGGACGGACCCTTGAACCCCGATGCTCCTCAAATCCGGCCCCCTTCTTTATTTCAGACCGAACAGGCACTATCGACGTGAAGGAGCTGCAGAAAGCACTGGCCTTGGGTAGCCTTAACTATGGACTCAGCGACGTGGAGAAGGTACGGCAGCCAATGCTTGTTTGAGAGCACTATACCACCTTTGGGGGCCGGTGGGTGGCCACCTTTGGGCCGATGAGGACCGAACCTGGCCCACGGCCTGGGCCCGGGCGAGGACGTATGGCCGTTGTCCATGCCTCTTTGAGACTTCCTGAACCCGTTGATGCTGACTGGTTTCTCCTTCGTCAATTTTCAGTTGTAAGCCTTCACCAGCGTTAAGTCAGGTCGCGCCAGACCATGTGAAGGGGGGCCGCCGGGTGGCCAGCACTGAGCCCATTGGGATCAAACCATGATTGGCCTCCAGCCAGTGGCTCCAGTACCTGGGCTTGGTGCACCAGGCCCTCTTGGCTGCAGGCCATGACAGCGTGATGCTGCTGAAGAGTAGTTGGTATGCGCTAAATTAAGTGTGGAAGTTACTACCTAAGCCACTTTTCACGTGACAAATGTTGGGACCCCTTGCCACACAGATGGTCCAGGCGTTTGATGCCAGTGGTTCGCGGACCTTGCGCATGGAGGAGTTTGTGAAGCTTCACGATGTGAGTATTCACGAGATATATTTGGCTGCAGTGGAAATTGGAGTGAGAGGGAAACATAGGAATACAGGAGATGCAAGTCAAGAAATACCCCAGTGGGTGACGGCCTGGATTGAATAATAGCAATATAAAACAGGATAAGTGGAGTGAAATCAGTGGGGACCTGGTCCAAATTGTGCTCCGTCTGATTAAATGACAGTTGGTCCAAGGGTTGCAACTGGTTGTACCAAGGCCTGTTTCTGTTGGAAATGACATATAACAAATGAAGAACCTTAGGCTTTGGGCATACTTCATAACTAGGTCCTAGGGTTCGACGCTTTAGTTTACACATTGTGATGTGGCTAAAACACTTGTTTTTCAAGGAACCATCTTCAAAAGTCATTTTTTGTTCATGCCTTGCAACTTTGGGGTCCGAGTCTCACACCTGTACCCGCCCCTTCCCCACGCCACCTCGTCCTCCCCAAGTTCCTGAACAGCGTCACCACCTCATTCAACCACTTTGACTCGCCCCCACGCAAAGCAATCAACGAAGACCAGCTGACGCAGGCGCTGCGGCAAGCAGGTACTGAGGCCTTTGGCTGCTGTTATCTTAAGATGCTGAGGCTTAAGTAATTGTCACGCTTATGGAAGCCAGGTGTCAACTAGCGCTGACTGGAAGGCAGTATTCCAGTATTTCAGTTGACGCAGGCGCAGGGGTGAGCAGGTGCTGTGACCCTCAAGATAGCTAGACGCACAAACAACCACCTAATAAGCCTTGGTGGAGTGAAATCCTCGTCATGGATCGTATGGCAGCCATAAGCTGAGTAGCCTTTGACAGGTTCATGTGTGCCTGTGCGGTGCAGTTGCATGCGTACGTGCAAGTGTGCACGCCATTGCATGCTTATATGCACTTGCGTGCATGCAACTGTATGCGTGCATGTGTGGGTGCAGTTGCATGCATGTGCGCAGGTCTCTCTTGGTGGCTTTGTGCATGGATGTGTCACCATAGAGCTTGATGCCGCTTGCGCCTCTCAACTTTTCCGTTCCACAAAAGACCCTCAAAAGTCCTGTGATTTAAGCCATGTCCTAGCTTCATGACTCGGACATCAGACCACCTTTGGGGAGCGGGGGGCTGCTGGGCGTATTTCAGCACTTGAACCTTGCGTTGAAACACTCCTACCAGTATGAGCTCTTCTTATTTTTGAATCTGAATTTTTGCGTCTCCTGTCTGGCAGGGTTTACAATGGACCCCCCTGTGATCCAAGCCATGTTCAAGCGTCACGACCCGGACAACTCGAAGAGCCTGTCCCTGGATGAGTACATTCGCATGTGCGTGTGCGGGGCACGTGGCCAGATTTGGAAGATCTTGGCCTCATCTCATACATACATACACACATTATAAAGATTTGTGGGCGCTGCTGATGTTTGAGGGAGGGGATGCAGGATTTAATGTCTGGTAGTAATTGCAGCGCTTGTATGAATCTCACCAGGATTCGATCAGACCAGGATCTGGCTAAGATCTAACCCCTGGATCTAACCAGCACTTGACCAGGATCTGATCTGACTGGCAGACTGACTGATATGTTCCTTGGTTCTGCCTCGCAGTTGCTTGTTCCTGCAGAGCTGTGTCAGGTGAGTTTTCAAGCCTGAACACATCCAACAAAACTGTGGCTGATACTTGACAGACAACAACAAATTGAGGACATCATTGTCGTGTTTGTAGAAATCAGGGACGTCATGGTGTAGGCTTTTTCGACCTGTTTTCGATTGCTGTTTGATTACGAAAATAACTGCATGCGTTGCCGCAGGACATTTGGCGCATTTGACACGCAGAAAACAGGGCGCGTCACAATGGACATCAACCAGTTTGTCTACGCCGCAAGTCATGTCTGATCGCGGGGAGTTGTGATAGGCCAGGTCTTCAGGGGTGTATACAGCCTGGATCTGCTGTGTCTGAACTTGGTAACTGTGCGTTCAGTCATTGTCAAATGATTGCCAAATGCCAACACTAAAACTTGTGGCCGGAAACTGAAGTTGAAAATACCAGGCACTCGTCGAATCATTGCCTACACGACTTTATTTGTGGCCTGAATATAATCTGATCATGTCAGGCAGTGGATTGTTGTTGATGTCAACGAGCAACACCCAATGACAGTTTGACGCCAACACAGCCAAGCCTTTGTTTGAGCAGGGCCCAGAGGTGTTCCGTTTTTGACCTGACGTGCACTCTGCAGACAACCATGTTGGTGGTTGCGCAGTACAGAGCGGACAATTCCAATGGATCATACGAGCTAAATCCCCTCTTGTTGAATCCTTTGACGTGGATGTGACTCAGAACCTTGGTGTCCCATCTAGACCTAGGGATCTTATGTATGGCACTACTGTACTACGCTAGCCTTCTGGCGCTAGGTACCGTATGTCAGTTTTTCTCCCGTTGCAATGCTTGATTTTTCATCTGCATGCTTTATTGGCCTCCTTGGACCCAATCCCCATGTAACCTTGGGCTACCAAGGGACAAATCAGCTTTGATAACGATCAGGGAAATGCGGGTGGCAGGGGGCAGGTAAAGGCTGTCTTCCAATGCATTTGGCACAGACCGATGCAGTGGAACTCCCAGCTTTTGAACTGCTGACACCACTCCATAGCCATGCTGACAACTTCCAGGTTCTGATACCATACATTAAGTGAAGATGACTATATCCTGCTGGGAGGTAATCATATGTGGTGTCCCCCAAACTAAGAATATTTTCAGATCCGGCCCACTTTTGGGAGGCACCTGTCACATGCTTCAAATTCGACGTTCTGATGGACATCAAATCTTAAAAAAAACGGCAATGCCAGAGGCACAACAGCATGCCAGTGCCGGTGTGGTTACGGTACCATTTTTATTCCAGCGTCAACGGCATCCAACCCAAGGCATATTTTTGGCACCCTCCTAACCTCAGCCCCCTGCCAGTTGCATATGCTTTCTAAAAGTAAGTATTTCCCCGGTATTTCCTGGTGAAGAAATATTTCGGGACGTGCTCGGCACTTCAATTATTGGTAGGTTCTTAATCGGGTTCGTAAGCCAAATTTGCAGGACATTGTGTCACGAGGCAGCAGTGAACGTGGAGTTTCACTGCGCACAGAAGACAAGAGTTAACCCCTATAAAGGGCACTTAGCACTCCAATAAGAAGAGAAGAATGCCTGGAGTTAGCCAGGCATCTTCTAAGTACCACAAACAGACGAAATCCGAAACCAAAAAGCGGTACAAGCCACCCATACGTGCGGTGCACCCATACGTCGTGACAATTGGGTCTCTGTTTTCTTGGATTTTAATCTGTATAGTATCCGAAGTTTCAGACAGACAGCTTGTCAGCTTGGATGGAAAGACAAGCGGTGTGGAGACTCTGATTAGGATAAGGAGCTGGAAATATCGCACAGGGACACCGGCTCAGGCGCTTGGCCCATGCCTTCCCGCACCACACTTGTTCATACCACCAGTTCATACCACGGGTATATAGCATTTCGCACCCAGGAGCCAAAGAGGCAGAGATACTCGACTTCTCGCACCTTCTTCGACTTGTCTCAGATCTGAACACATTTACCGGCAGGGGCAAACGACAGCATTTACAGCATCACACGAGATATTGTGAGCCGAAAACCGAGTGGTCGAAGTTTGGAAAAGTTCCCCCTCGCTGACGCCATGGCACATTACGGTGGCCAGCCTCCTCATTATGGAGGAGCGCCTCCGCCTCATCAGCAGCCTCAGTACGGCGGAGCTCCTGCTCCCTACCAGCAGCAGCAACAGCCTTACCAGCAAGGAGGGGCACCTCCCCCCCAGCAGCAGCAGAACCCTTACCAGCAGCATAATGCGCCCCCTCCATCTGGCTACTCAGCTTCGCCTGCTGCCTCTGCTCCCGGTCCCCCCTACCAAGGTGCGCCAGCATACGGAGGGCAGGCGCCTTACGGAGCATCAGCAGCCCCTTCTGCGCAGCAGCAGCAGCATGCCCATGCGGGCAGCTATGGCGCGCCAGCTCAGCCTTCGGCCCCTGGCGTGGACCCTAACATAGCAGCGGTGAGATGCTATGCTTTTGGAGAGAGACCATCTGAGACCAAATGCAATTGATGGCAACATAACAAATGGCAGTCATGGCACACTGCGAAGCTGTAATGACCATGCGGCGCGCAGTGGGGCTTTTACCCATGTTACCTGCAGTGAGAAAGGCTGTATGCAGATTGCCATGATTGATCTGTTGTTCTGCATGCTGGATGGATTGTTGGAAACCTCGTTGCCTGCATGCGTCTCACGGACTCACACCCCTGCTCAACCTCTCTGCCTTCATACCTTCCCACCGTCCCTCTGCGTCCCGTCGCGCCTCAGTGGTTCCACGCGATTGACACAGGTAGGCGCGCCCGGCTGGGAGCTCATGAAATCATGAGATGTCCTACGCGGAGTTCTGATGTTTAAGTCTTTGTGGCTGATAGAGTGCAGAATTTGAAATGATGAGGTTGTATGAAAGGTTGATCCTGGAAATACGAGGGGGGAGGGAGTGGAGAGTTCATCCTAACGCACACCATGCCTCATGCCCGCCTGCTCTGCTGTTCAAATGGGATAGGTCTCAGATGTCAGGAAAGTGTGTTTGTATCATAGCAGCATCCAGCTGTGTTTATTTTATTACGCACACACCCACATTTTGCTTCCCGCTGGGCGGCCACCACTGGGAGGATAGGGACGCCTTGACTGGCCACTGTTTGGTGGCGTAAGCACTCAACAGCAGGGCATGCCACTGTTTGGTGGCGTAAGCACTCAACAGCAGGGCATGCCACTGATTGGTGGCGCAAGCACTCAACAGCAGGGCATGCCACTGTTTGGTGGCGTAAGCACTCAACAGCAGGGCATGCCACTGATTGGTGGCGCAAGCACTCAACAGCAGGGCATGCCACTGTTTGGTGGCGTAAGCACTCAACAGCAGGGCATGCCACTGATTGGTGGCGCAAGCACTCAACAGCAGGGCATGCCACTGTTTGGTGGCGCAAGCACTCAACAGCAGGGCATGCCACTGATTGGTGGCGCAAGCACTCAACAGCAGGGCATGCCACTGATTGGTGGCGCAAGCACTCAACAGCAGGGCATGCCACTGTTTGGTGGCGCAAGCACTCAACAGCAGGGCATGCCACTGTTTGGTGGCGCAAGCACTCAACAGCAGGGCATGCCACTGATTGGTGGCGCAAGCACTCAACAGCAGGGCATGCCACTGTTTGGTGGCGCAAGCACTCAACAGCAGGGCATGCCACTGTTTGGTGGCGCAAGCACTCAACAGCAGGGCATGCCACTGTTTGGTGGCGCAAGCACTCAACAGCAGGGCATGCCACTGATTGGTGGCGCAAGCACTCAACAGCAGGGCATGCCACTGTTTGGTGGCGCAAGCACTCAACAGCAGGGCATGCCACTGATTGGTGGCGCAAGCACTCAACAGCAGGGCATGCCACTGATTGGTGGCGCAAGCACTCAACAGCAGGGCATGCCACTGTTTGGTGGCGCAAGCACTCAACAGCAGGGCATGCCACTGTTTGGTGGCGCAAGCACTCAACAGCAGGGCATGCCACTGATTGGTGGCGCAAGCACTCAACAGCAGGGCATGCCACTGTTTGGTGGCGCAAGCACTCAACAGCAGGGCATGCCACTGTTTGGTGGCGCAAGCACTCAACAGCAGGGCATGCCACTGTTTGGTGGCGCAAGCACTCAACAGCAGGGCATGCCACTGTTTGGTGGCGCAAGCACTCAACAGCAGGGCATGCCACTGATTGGTGGCGCAAGCACTCAACAGCAGGGCATGCCACTGATTGGTGGCGCAAGCACTCAACAGCAGGGCATGCCACTGTTTGGTGGCGCAAGCACTCAACAGCAGGGCATGCCACTGTTTGGTGGCGCAAGCACTCAACAGCAGGGCATGCCACTGATTGGTGGCGCAAGCACTCAACAGCAGGGCATGCCACTGTTTGGTGGCGCAAGCACTCAACAGCAGGGCATGCCACTGTTTGGTGGCGCAAGCACTCAACAGCAGGGCATGCCACTGTTTGGTGGCGCAAGCACTCAACAGCAGGGCATGCCACTGTTTGGTGGCGCAAGCACTCAACAGCAGGGCATGCCACTGATTGGTGGCGCAAGCACTCAACAGCAGGGCATGCCACTGTTTGGTGGCGCAAGCACTCAACAGCAGGGCATGCCACTGTTTGGTGGCGCAAGCACTCAACAGCAGGGCATGCCACTGATTGGTGGCGCAAGCACTCAACAGCAGGGCATGCCACTGTTTGGTGGCGCAAGCACTCAACAGCAGGGCATGCCACTGTTTGGTGGCGTAAGCACTCAACAGCAGGGCATGCCACTGTTTGGTGGCGCAAGCACTCAACAGCAGGGCATGCCACTGTTTGGTGGCGCAAGCACTCAACAGCAGGGCATGCCACTGTTTGGTGGCGCAAGCACTCAACAGCAGGGCATGCCACTGATTGGTGGCGCAAGCACTCAACAGCAGGGCATGCCACTGTTTGGTGGCGCAAGCACTCAACAGCAGGGCATGCCACTGATTGGTGGCGCAAGCACTCAACAGCAGGGCATGCCACTGTTTGGTGGCGTAAGCACTCAACAGCAGGGCATGCCACTGATTGGTGGCGCAAGCACTCAACAGCAGGGCATGCCACTGTTTGGTGGCGTAAGCACTCAACAGCAGGGCATGCCACTGATTGGTGGCGCAAGCACTCAACAGCAGGGCATGCCACTGTTTGGTGGCGTAAGCACTCAACAGCAGGGCATGCCACTGTTTGGTGGCGCAAGCACTCAACAGCAGGGCATGCCACTGTTTGGTGGCGTAAGCACTCAACAGCAGGGCATGCCACTGTTTGGTGGCGCAAGCACTCAACAGCAGGGCATGCCACTGTTTGGTGGCGCAAGCACTGGGCGCAAGCACTCAACAGCAGGGCATGCCACTGATTGGTGGCGCAAGCACTCAACAGCAGGGCATGCCACTGTTTGGTGGCGCAAGCACTCAACAGCAGGGCATGCCACTGTTTGGTGGCGCAAGCACTCAACAGCAGGGGCATGCCACTGATTGGTGGCGCAAGCACTCAACAGCAGGGCATGCCACTGTTTGGTGGCGCAAGCACTCAACAGCAGGGCATGCCACTGTTTGGTGGCGCAAGCACTCAACAGCAGGGCATGCCACTGTTTGGTGGCGCAAGCACTCAACAGCAGGGCATGCCACTGTTTGGTGGCGCAAGCACTCAACAGCAGGGCATGCCACTGTTTGGTGGCGCAAGCACTCAACAGCAGGGCATGCCACTGTTTGGTGGCGCAAGCACTCAACAGCAGGGCATGCCACTGTTTGGTGGCGCAAGCACTCAACAGCAGGGCATGCCACTGTTTGGTGGCGCAAGCACTCAACAGCAGGGCATGCCACTGATTGGTGGCGCAAGCACTCAACAGCAGGGCATGCCACTGTTTGGTGGCGCAAGCACTCAACAGCAGGGCATGCCACTGATTTGGTGGCGCAAGCACTCAACAGCAGGGCATGCCACTGTTTGGTGGCGCAAGCACTCAACAGCAGGGCATGCCACTGTTTGGTGGCGCAAGCACTCAACAGCAGGGCATGCCACTGTTTGGTGGCGCAAGCACTCAACAGCAGGGCATGCCACTGTTTGGTGGCGCAAGCACTCAACAGCAGGGCATGCCACTGTTTGGTGGCGCAAGCACTCAACAGCAGGGCATGCCACTGTTTGGTGGCGCAAGCACTCAACAGCAGGGCATGCCACTGTTTGGTGGCGCAAGCACTCAACAGCAGGGCATGCCACTGTTTGGTGGCGCAAGCACTCAACAGCAGGGCATGCCACTGATTGGTGGCGCAAGCACTCAACAGCAGGGCATGCCACTGTTTGGTGGCGCAAGCACTCAACAGCAGGGCATGCCACTGTTTGGTGGCGCAAGCACTCAACAGCAGGGCATGCCACTGTTTGGTGGCGCAAGCACTCAACAGCAGGGCATGCCACTGTTTGGTGGCGCAAGCACTCAACAGCAGGGCATGCCACTGTTTGGTGGCGCAAGCACTCAACAGCAGGGCATGCCACTGTTTGGTGGCGCAAGCACTCAACAGCAGGGCATGCCACTGTTTGGTGGCGCAAGCACTCAACAGCAGGGCATGCCACTGTTTGGTGGCGCAAGCACTCAACAGCAGGGCATGCCACTGTTTGGTGGCGCAAGCACTCAACAGCAGGGCATGCCACTGTTTGGTGGCGCAAGCACTCAACAGCAGGGCATGCCACTGTTTGGTGGCGCAAGCACTCAACAGCAGGGCATGCCACTGTTTGGTGGCGCAAGCACTCAACAGCAGGGCATGCCACTGTTTGGTGGCGCAAGCACTCAACAGCAGGGCATGCCACTGTTTGGTGGCGTAAGCACTCAACAGCAGGGCATGCCACTGTTTGGTGGCGCAAGCACTCAACAGCAGGGCATGCCACTGTTTGGTGGCGTAAGCACTCAACAGCAGGGCATGCCACTGTTTGGTGGCGCAAGCACTCAACAGCAGGGCATGCCACTGTTTGGTGGCGCAAGCACTCAACAGCAGGGCATGCCACTGTTTGGTGGCGCTAAGCACTCAACAGCAGGGCATGCCACTGTTTGGTGGCGCAAGCACTCAACAGCAGGGCATGCCACTGTTTGGTGGCGTAAGCACTCAACAGCAGGGCATGCCACTGTTTGGTGGCGCAAGCACTCAACAGCAGGGCATGCCACTGTTTGGTGGCGTAAGCACTCAACAGCAGGGCATGCCACTGTTTGGTGGCGCAAGCACTCAACAGCAGGGCATGCCACTGTTTGGTGGCGTAAGCACTCAACAGCAGGGCATGCCACTGTTTGGTGGCGTAAGCACTCAACAGCAGGGCATGCCACTGTTTGGTGGCGTAAGCACTCAACAGCAGGGCATGCCACTGTTTGGTGGCGTAAGCACTCAACAGCAGGGCATGCCACTGTTTGGTGGCGTAAGCACTCAACAGCAGGGCATGCCACTGTTTGGTGGCGTAAGCACTCAACAGCAGGGCATGCCACTGTTTGGTGGCGTAAGCACTCAACAGCAGGGCATGCCACTGTTTGGTGGCGTAAGCACTCAACAGCAGGGCATGCCACTGTTTGGTGGCGTAAGCACTCAACAGCAGGGCATGCCACTGTTTGGTGGCGTAAGCACTCAACAGCAGGGCATGCCACTGTTTGGTGGCGTAAGCACTCAACAGCAGGGCATGCCACTGTTTGGTGGCGTAAGCACTCAACAGCAGGGCATGCCACTGTTTGGTGGCGTAAGCACTCAACAGCAGGGCATGCCACTGTTTGGTGGCGTAAGCACTCAACAGCAGGGCATGCCACTGTTTGGTGGCGTAAGCACTCAACAGCAGGGCATGCCACTGTTTGGTGGCGTAAGCACTCAACAGCAGGGCATGCCACTGTTTGGTGGCGTAAGCACTCAACAGCAGGGCATGCCACTGTTTGGTGGCGTAAGCACTCAACAGCAGGGCATGCCACTGTTTGGTGGCGTAAGCACTCAACAGCAGGGCATGCCACTGTTTGGTGGCGTAAGCACTCAACAGCAGGGCATGCCACTGTTTGGTGGCGTAAGCACTCAACAGCAGGGCATGCCACTGTTTGGTGGCGTAAGCACTCAACAGCAGGGCATGCCACTGTTTGGTGGCGTAAGCACTCAACAGCAGGGCATGCCACTGTTTGGTGGCGTAAGCACTCAACAGCAGGGCATGCCACTGTTTGGTGGCGTAAGCACTCAACAGCAGGGCATGCCACTGTTTGGTGGCGTAAGCACTCAACAGCAGGGCATGCCACTGTTTGGTGGCGTAAGCACTCAACAGCAGGGCATGCCACTGTTTGGTGGCGTAAGCACTCAACAGCAGGGCATGCCACTGTTTGGTGGCGTAAGCACTCAACAGCAGGGCATGCCACTGTTTGGTGGCGTAAGCACTCAACAGCAGGGCATGCCACTGTTTGGTGGCGCAAGCACTCAACAGCAGGGCATGCCACTGTTTGGTGGCGTAAGCACTCAACAGCAGGGCATGCCACTGTTTGGTGGCGTAAGCACTCAACAGCAGGGCATGCCACTGTTTGGTGGCGTAAGCACTCAACAGCAGGGCATGCCACTGTTTGGTGGCGTAAGCACTCAACAGCAGGGCATGCCACTGTTTGGTGGCGTAAGCACTCAACAGCAGGGCATGCCACTGTTTGGTGGCGTAAGCACTCAACAGCAGGGCATGCCACTGTTTGGTGGCGTAAGCACTCAACAGCAGGGCATGCCACTGTTTGGTGGCGTAAGCACTCAACAGCAGGGCATGCCACTGTTTGGTGGCGTAAGCACTCAACAGCAGGGCATGCCACTGTTTGGTGGCGCAAGCACTCAACAGCTGGGCATGCCACTGTTTGGTGGCGTAAGCACTCAACAGCAGGGCATGCCACTGTTTGGTGGCGTAAGCACTCAACAGCAGGGCATGCCACTGTTTGGTGGCGCAAGCACTCAACAGCAGGGCATGCCACTGTTTGGTGGCGTAAGCACTCAACAGCAGGGCATGCCACTGTTTGGTGGCGTAAGCACTCAACAGCAGGGCATGCCACTGTTTGGTGGCGTAAGCACTCAACAGCAGGGCATGCCACTGTTTGGTGGCGTAAGCACTCAACAGCAGGGCATGCCACTGTTTGGTGGCGTAAGCACTCAACAGCAGGGCATGCCACTGTTTGGTGGCGTAAGCACTCAACAGCAGGGCATGCCACTGTTTGGTGGCGCAAGCACTCAACAGCAGGGCATGCCACTGTTTGGTGGCGTAAGCACTCAACAGCAGGGCATGCCACTGTTTGGTGGCGTAAGCACTCAACAGCAGGGCATGCCACTGTTTGGTGGCGTAAGCACTCAACAGCTGGGCATGCCACTGTTTGGTGGCGTAAGCACTCAACAGCTGGGCATGCCACTGTTTGGTGGCGTAAGCACTCAACAGCTGGGCATGCCACTGTTTGGTGGCGTAAGCACTCAACAGCTGGGCATGCCACTGTTTGGTGGCGTAAGCACTCAACAGCTGGGCATGCCACTGTTTGGTGGCGCAAGCACTCAACAGCTGGGCATGCCACTGTTTGGTGGCGTAAGCACTCAACAGCAGGGCATGCCACTGATTGGTGGCGCAAGCACTCAACAGCAGGGCATGCCACTGTTTGGTGGCGTAAGCACTCAACAGCAGGGCATGCCACTGTTTGGTGGCGTAAGCACTCAACAGCAGGGCATGCCACTGTTTGGTGGCGTAAGCACTCAACAGCAGGGCATGCCACTGTTTGGTGGCGCAAGCACTCAACAGCAGGGCATGCCACTCTTTGGTGGCGTAAGCACTCAACAGCAGGGCATGCCACTGTTTGGTGGCGTAAGCACTCAACAGCAGGGCATGCCACTGTTTGGTGGCGTAAGCACTCAACAGCTGGGCATGCCACTGTTTGGTGGCGTGAGCACTCAACAGCTGGGCATGCCACTGTTTGGTGGCGTAAGCACTCAACAGCTGGGCATGCCACTGTTTGGTGGCGTAAGCACTCAACAGCTGGGCATGCCACTGTTTGGTGGCGCAAGCACTCAACAGCTGGGCATGCCACTGTTTGGTGGCGTAAGCACTCAACAGCTGGGCATGCCACTGTTTGGTGGCGTAAGCACTCAACAGCTGGGCATGCCACTGTTTGGTGGCGTAAGCACTCAACAGCTGGGCATGCCACTGTTTGGTGGCGTAAGCACTCAACAGCTGGGCATGCCACTGTTTGGTGGCGCAAGCACTCAACAGCTAGGGCATGCCACTGTTTGGTGGCGCAAGCACTCAACAGCAGGGCATGCCACTGTTTGGTGGCGTAAGCACTCAACAGCTGGGCATGCCACTGTTTGGTGGCGCAAGCACTCAACAGCTGGGCATGCCACTGTTTGGTGGCGCAAGCACTCAACAGCAGGGCATGCCACTGTTTGGTGGCGCAAGCACTCAACAGCTGGGCATGCCACTGTTTGGTGGCGCAAGCACTCAACAGCAGGGCATGCCACTGTTTGGTGGCGCAAGCACTCAACAGCTGGGCATGCCACTGTTTGGTGGCGCAAGCACTCAACAGCTGGGCATGCCACTGTTTGGTGGCGCAAGCACTCAACAGCAGGGCATGCCACTGTTTGGTGGCGCAAGCACTCAACAGCTGGGCATGCCACTGTTTGGTGGCGCAAGCACTCAACAGCTGGGCATGCCACTGTTTGGTGGCGCAAGCACTCAACAGCTGGGCATGCCACTGTTTGGTGGCGCAAGCACTCAACAGCTGGGCATGCCACTGTTTGGTGGCGCAAGCACTCAACAGCTGGGCATGCCACTGTTTGGTGGCGCAAGCACTCAACAGCTGGGCATGCCACTGTTTGGTGGCGCAAGCACTCAACAGCAGGGCATGCCACTGTTTGGTGGCGCAAGCACTCAACAGCTGGGCATGCCACTGTTTGGTGGCGCAAGCACTCAACAGCAGGGCATGCCACTGTTTGGTGGCGCAAGCACTCAACAGCTGGGCATGCCACTGTTTGGTGGCGCAAGCACTCAACAGCAGGGCATGCCACTGTTTGGTGGCGCAAGCACTCAACAGCATGGGCATGCCACTGTTTGGTGGCGCAAGCACTCAACAGCTGGGCATGCCACTGTTTGGTGGCGCAAGCACTCAACAGCAGGGCATGCCACTGTTTGGTGGCGCAAGCACTCAACAGCAGGGCATGCCACTGTTTGGTGGCGCAAGCACTCAACAGCAGGGCATGCCACTGTTTGGTGGCGCAAGCACTCAACAGCTGGGCATGCCACTGTTTGGTGGCGCAAGCACTCAACAGCTGGGCATGCCACTGTTTGGTGGCGCAAGCACTCAACAGCTGGGCATGCCACTGTTTGGTGGCGCAAGCACTCAACAGCAGGGCATGCCACTGTTTGGTGGCGCAAGCACTCAACAGCTGGGCATGCCACTGTTTGGTGGCGCAAGCACTCAACAGCAGGGCATGCCACTGTTTGGTGGCGCAAGCACTCAACAGCTGGGCATGCCACTGTTTGGTGGCGCAAGCACTCAACAGCATGGGCATGCCACTGTTTGGTGGCGCAAGCACTCAACAGCTGGGCATGCCACTGTTTGGTGGCGCAAGCACTCAACAGCATGGGCATGCCACTGTTTGGTGGCGCAAGCACTCAACAGCAGGGCATGCCACTGTTTGGTGGCGCAAGCACTCAACAGCTGGGCATGCCACTGTTTGGTGGCGCAAGCACTCAACAGCAGGGCATGCCACTGTTTGGTGGCGCAAGCACTCAACAGCTGGGCATGCCACTGTTTGGTGGCGCAAGCACTCAACAGCAGGGCATGCCACTGTTTGGTGGCGCAAGCACTCAACAGCAGGGCATGCCACTGTTTGGTGGCGCAAGCACTCAACAGCTGGGCATGCCACTGTTTGGTGGCGCAAGCACTCAACAGCAGGGCATGCCACTGTTTGGTGGCGCAAGCACTCAACAGCTAGGGCATGCCACTGTTTGGTGGCGCAAGCACTCAACAGCATGGGCATGCCACTGTTTGGTGGCGCAAGCACTCAACAGCTGGGCATGCCACTGTTTGGTGGCGCAAGCACTCAACAGCAGGGCATGCCACTGTTTGGTGGCGCAAGCACTCAACAGCATGGGCATGCCACTGTTTGGTGGCGCAAGCACTCAACAGCTGGGCATGCCACTGTTTGGTGGCGCAAGCACTCAACAGCAGGGCATGCCACTGTTTGGTGGCGCAAGCACTCAACAGCAGGGCATGCCACTGTTTGGTGGCGCAAGCACTCAACAGCTGGGCATGCCACTGTTTGGTGGCGCAAGCACTCAACAGCAGGGCATGCCACTGTTTGGTGGCGCAAGCACTCAACAGCTGGGCATGCCACTGTTTGGTGGCGCAAGCACTCAACAGCAGGGCATGCCACTGTTTGGTGGCGCAAGCACTCAACAGCAGGGCATGCCACTGTTTGGTGGCGCAAGCACTCAACAGCTGGGCATGCCACTGTTTGGTGGCGCAAGCACTCAACAGCTGGGCATGCCACTGTTTGGTGGCGCAAGCACTCAACAGCAGGGCATGCCACTGTTTGGTGGCGCAAGCACTCAACAGCAGGGCATGCCACTGTTTGGTGGCGCAAGCACTCAACAGCTGGGCATGCCACTGTTTGGTGGCGCAAGCACTCAACAGCTGGGCATGCCACTGTTTGGTGGCGCAAGCACTCAACAGCAGGGCATGCCACTGTTTGGTGGCGCAAGCACTCAACAGCAGGGCATGCCACTGTTTGGTGGCGCAAGCACTCAACAGCTGGGCATGCCACTGTTTGGTGGCGCAAGCACTCAACAGCAGGGCATGCCACTGTTTGGTGGCGCACGCACTCAACAGCAGGGCATGCCACTGTTTGGTGGCGCAAGCACTCAACAGCAGGGCATGCCACTGTTTGGTGGCGCAAGCACTCAACAGCTGGGCATGCCACTGTTTGGTGACGCAAGCACTCAACAGCTGGGCATGCCACTGTTTGGTGGCGCAAGCACTCAACAGCAGGGCATGCCACTGTTTGGTGGCGCAAGCACTCAACAGCTGGGCATGCCACTGTTTGGTGGCGCAAGCACTCAACAGCAGGGCATGCCACTGTTTGGTGGCGCAAGCACTCAACAGCAGGGCATGCCACTGTTTGGTGGCGCAAGCACTCAACAGCAGGGCATGCCACTGTTTGGTGGCGCAAGCACTCAACAGCTGGGCATGCCACTGTTTGGTGGCGCAAGCACTCAACAGCAGGGCATGCCACTGTTTGGTGGCGCAAGCACTCAACAGCAGGGCATGCCACTGTTTGGTGGCGCAAGCACTCAACAGCTGGGCATGCCACTGTTTGGTGGCGCAAGCACTCAACAGCAGGGCATGCCACTGTTTGGTGGCGCAAGCACTCAACAGCTGGGCATGCCACTGTTTGGTGGCGCAAGCACTCAACAGCAGGGCATGCCACTGTTTGGTGGCGTAAGCAGCAGGGCATGCTGCGCCAGGCCCCCACGGCCGTAGGCCATGATATAGTTCAAGCTTTACCGAATCACTTCAAATAAAAAGAGCCATAACTGGGGGGCTGCGGAATTGGCTGCGACACTATTTTCTGCTCAGCTGCACAACGACCTGAACAGCCAGTTACTGATGTTTGCGCGTGTGTATGTTACCGATGTACCGTATACTGTTTTCAGCCCAAATAATTTGATGCATGCCAAGGAGCAGCATACATGTGTATAAGTGTGCCAGTCAACGGCTGGCTACCTGTGCATGTTAAGCACCTGCTGCCAAGGCCACTCGTCCCAGCTGCTGAACAGTGTCCCCCCATCCCCCGTGCTTGAACTCAGACCGAACCAACTCGATTGATGTCAAGGAGCTGCAGAAGGCCCTTGTCATGGGGAACCTGCACTACGACCTCAGTGACGTGGATCAGGTGAGACTGCCAGCGTCAATGTTGGTGCTACAATGTCAGCTAAAATTGATCTACAGAAGGCCTTTGTCACGGGGAATCTGCACTATGACCTCAGTGACGTGGATCAGGTGAGATTGCCAGCGTCAATATTGGCGCGCGTCAGCTACAATTCGGCTACATCACCGCCTGGTCAAGGTGTCCTGGTTCCGCAACCATCAGTGTTTACTTCAGTGTTATGGGCATCAAGGAAAGTCTGCACTAGGGACTGAACGGCAGGGATCAGATGGGATATGACCATATCCATGTTTGATTGTGTTGCTTAACGGTATCCTGCTGCACACCAAGCCCCCTTTCTTTTAGTGCACATCAGATAACCTTCCGCAGGCTGCTGGGTGGCCACCAATGGGGATCCACGGATCGAGCCATGACCTGCCCCAGCAGCAGGGCTTGCTGCACCAGCCCCCCTTTATTATAGTGCACATCCGATCACCCTCTGCAGGCTGCTGGGCGGTCACGAATGGGCACATGGGGATCCAGCCTTGACCTGCCCCAGCAGCAGGGCTTGCTGCACCCGCCCCCCTGGTTACAGGCATTGATGTCGCTGAATTGAAGCTGAAGGACACTACAGTCGAACAGTGCTGACTATCAGAGGATGTTTGTGGCAGTGGCTCCCTAACACAACTAACATAACTGACATAAGCTATAGAAGAAGAAATGTGGCCCTAAACATCACTTGAATTGATTTTGTTGCGAAATCATCCAGCATCAGCACGGAATTTATTATAAGGACAGGAGATTTATCATGGATCCACCTAATGTCCCCTTCTGACTAGGGCTAATTCAAGTGCGCTCCCGACCGCCATGGGTAAACTTCCGGGCGGCCACCACTGGGCCAATTTGGACCCCACCTTGCCCGGCCTATGCCGGTAGCCGAGCAGCAGGGATTGCTGCACCAGGCCCCTACAGCTGTTGGATGTGTTGTAGCTGAACTGCTGGATTGTAGCTGAAAAGTCACTCACTGAGACAAATTGTGTTTTTGCCTCAGATGGTTCGAGCATTTGACGTCAAGGGCGCTCGCTCGCTGGACATGGCAGAGTTTGTGAAGCTACACGAGGTGACTGTTAAGATAGGGATGGAGGGAAAAGGTGGAACTTTGCACATGGCTTGAGAGGGAGGTGCTTGTCGTCTCATTTGAGGTATACATATCATTTATCTGTTATTTATGTATGTAGCAGTCAGCAGGGAATATATATTATATTGCCATTGCTGAATGATGTGTTAAAACAGCCAGGAGGGATGATTGTCGCGATCGTTTGTTACCCTCTGCTTGTTACACGAGACATGGTATGACTGGAACTGTATAATGTTTCTATGAGGGTAATACATTTAAGATCAAACGTAGGGAGCGTTGAAACAATTGTGTGCCTGTGGCGTGCTTCCAGGGGGGGTCTTTCCTAGGACCTAGAAAGTTGTCCAGTTCACAATACGACAATGGGAGGTGGCCAGGGCACGAAATCCAAATGGCGTGTGCTTCGTCGCTCGCGTTATCATCCGGAACTTTCTTTGACCTTATATAGCTGATCATGATGGCATGCGTGGAAATCTATGACGTAACACGTCAAAATAACAGAAATGTCTGTTTCTTTCGACTTTGAATTTAAAAGTCTGCTCCCTGCGCTTTCAGTTCCTGAACAACACCACAAACTCGTTCAACTACTTTGACACGGCTCATCGCAAGGCGCTGGATGTCAATCAGCTGATGCAGGCCCTGAAGAGCGCTGGTGAGCTAAACCCTAAACTCTTAACCCTAAAGAGCGCTGGTGAGCCTGCACGACGCCTCAACAAATGCAAAAACTAACAGGCATGGCTCCAACTTCAGCATCATACTCCAGCGAATGCAGCAGCATACATGCATTACGCAAACTGAAGCATCATACTCGAGGGAATGCAAAAGCTTACATGCATGACTCAAAATGAAGCATCATACTCGAGGGAATGCAAAAGCTTATATGCACTGCTCCAACTTGAGCATCATGCTCAAGCGGATGCAACAGCTAACATGAATGGCTCCTATTTGAGCATCATCCCGCATGCCTGCTGGACCTGAGCAAGATCCTGACTTGCGCTGAATCACTGCGGAAACTCCTGCATGCACACGTGCAAGCTGGATCTGAACCACCTGAGGCAGGCCCTTCGTTTTAAAGGGCCTGAAGCTGAGCAGCAGTTTTCATTGTAGTCTGCACCAGACCACCAAAGGGCCGCTGGGCGGCCCCCACGAGGCCAATGGCGACCGAACCTTAACCTGTGGCCACTGGCCAAGGCAGCAGGGCTAGCTGCTCCAGTCCTCCCTAGCTCTAGACCGTGATGCAGCTGCATGGTAGCTGAAGCAACATAAAAATAAACAGTTGTAAGCTACATCGCACCTCCGTCTCCAAGCTCCTGCTGCGCCAGCAGTCCTGTGCATACTTCATCAGTGGGAATTCCCCTCAAACTACCAGGACTGTGATCTGGATCTGGATCTGCATGATCTGGATCTGTGATCTGCATACTTCATCAGTGGAAGCTCCCCAGAAACTACCAGGACCGTGATCAAACCCGCCAGGCTCCTTTCCTGTCGTTTGGACTCGTACCTGTCCCTGCTGTCCCGTCGGTATCTTCCGTTTGTTTATTTGACTTTGTACCAGTCCCGTCTGCCCCTGTCAGGCACCTTTCAGTTCCGCTTAAAATTGTGTTTGCATTATTCCCCGTGTGTCCTAACTCCTAAGCCATGTTGGATTTTCTAATTTTAATTTGTGACTGTCCTGCCTGCCAGGGTTTACGATGGACCCCCCTGTGGTTCAAGCCATGTTCAAGCGGCATGACCCGGACAACACCAACAGCCTGTCCCTGGACGAATACATCAGAATGTGAGATATAGATAGGGGGCTCATGGCAGCTGATGCAATTTTCTGTCTGCCACGATGAATATTCTTGGGACATTTGATCAAATTAGCTAATGGAAATTGCGTAAAATTTGCCATTTATTTGTGCGCCTAATTCCCATATGCCTTCTGTTGCTGCAATACTCAGGTGTCTCTTCTTGCAGAGCTGTGTCAGGTGAGGGCTATACCGTAGCTGCCGTTTACAGTTTAGGTATTTTAGCGTCATCACAGCCTACGACTGTGGTGGCTTTGTGTATTAAGCCCTACAGCTTGGGCTATTGGCCGTTGGCTTTGTGTATTAAGCCCTACAGCTTGGGCCATTGGCCGTTGGCTTTGTGTATTAAGCCCCACAGCTTGGGCCATTGGCCGTTGGCTTTGTGTATTAAGCCCTACAGCTGGGGCCATTGGCCGTTGGCGGGTCCAGATATGATCATCTGCCCAGTGGTGACTACCCAGCCATACTTGGGTAGGTGCGCACTCCAGGTAGCCCAGCCTGCCCAGCCCAGCCTGCCAAACTTGGTGAGGTGCACTCTCCAATGAAGTCGGGTAAGAGTGGTATCATGCCGTCCTTGCCAGGCAGGCTGCTTCAGGGGGAGCCTTGGCATCACGCAGTAGACATTGTTGTGTTTCAGCCCAGCGGAGCATCACACTGGGTGCGTGGAGCAGGAGCCCAAAAACCTATCCGGTCACTAAAAATAAGACAGGACAGTGAGCACTGTGCAGGAGACATTGAGGGGATTGGGATTGGGACGGATGTTGAAGTGTTCTTGAACTTGTTTGTTTCAGCAAAATGCATTTTTAGAAACCTGCTGTCAGCTTCCAATGACAAAATTGTTTTGCCCGTCTGTGGCCGCAGGACCTTCAAGGCTTTTGACAGTCAAAAGTCGGGCAGGATCACGCTGGACTTCAACCAGTTCGTCTATGCATCCAGCCACGTCTAATGGAGTTTTAGACAGGCGGGCAAGATGACGTTGGATTTAAACCTTCCTTATTCATGTCCGCATCCAGCTGCATGTCATCCATTTTTACTACATTAAGATGACATTCTGATTGAATAAAATTAGCTCTGCGAACCGACTACATCGTGATAACGTGCGGGTTTTCGATTTAAATAAATTCAACGAATAAAATTGGGGGAAACAGCACCCGGGAGGTCCCAAAAGGCGACCTTCCCTAAATAGAGTGTGTGTACCATGCATCATGTGTCTGGTGCGAACTAGTACAAACTTCAGAAATTGTAACTTGTGTTGTATGCGGCCATATAGATTGCAGAATGAATACGTGCATATTTCCGGGTGCCTCTCCTGGCCCCCCCGGGCTTGTTTAACAAATCTTTACCGTCTACCGGGACCTAGTATTTGCCGTGTTGGGGCTGTGCCAGTCCTCAGTATTTTGATGAAGCAAACAATCCTCCTGCTGGGCGGCCACCACAGAGCCAGGCCAAACAAGAGAAAAGGATAAAAAGTTAAGGGATACACAAATGGCTGGCATAAAGGTCGGAGAAAGGCAGCCCCAGCCTCTGAAACCACTCCGCGTCAACGATATCTACCACATCCTTCACAAAAGCCAGAACATCCCACCTTAGCCTGCATTGGTACAAAGCATGGAAGTCTGAAGAACCGCCTGGGGGGCCTGCCCATCCGTGCTTCTTAAGACGATCTTGAAGCAAGCATGTAACACGTCTTCCATGTGCTCGCTGTCTCCCCTAGGCCTTAGCTCATGGACCCTGGCAGCAGCGTGTGTCGCGCTGCTGACCGCTGCACCTTACCCTCGTGTCAGCCCTGCTGATTGCACTGAGCTGCAGCCTGAAGTTCATGCGCACACAAGCACACTCCCTCTTGCTGGTGCGGCTCCTGGCCCACGGCAGCGCCCGGCGTGAGCTAAAATCAGGCGCGATGGGCGGCTGCAGACCTATGTTCTAAAGTTGGGTCTCTGGGATCCCCTCGGCCGGTCACCTCAAGCTGCGCCCTCTTGTAGGCTGCATCCAATAGAGCCAGCACCTCTGTGACAGATAGAGGCTGTGGGGAAGTCGATGTCTGACTCAGTTTGGGGATGTCTGCTACGAGCTCCAGGTCCTCTAAGGATCCAAGCAATTCCCAATTGCGCTTCTGATACTCTGTCTGACTGCGTGTGGGCCGCCATGGCAGTCGCCATGAGTGGGCTATCTTGCTGTGCTGCTGGTCCCACCGCTGCGTTCTAGAAGCAGAGTACGTGCTGCCATCAGACATACTGTATTGGGTGGATCTGCAGCTCAGAGGTTAGTCGACCTCGTGTTTTCCCTGGGAATTTAGAAATCCAGCGGAGCTTCAGATCTGGTGCATGAGATAAATGTCCCCATAAATCGGCTGAGGCACTGAGTAAATTAGGACAGAAGAGGAGGGACCAGGCCCCCTGATCACACAGAAAAATACGACACATTGGCCCACGAACATGCCTTGCTTCCAACACTATCACTCACATGCATTGACTGAGTCCATGTGGGCACAGCGTGCCAAACTTAAACGGTATTTCCATGACAGCGACGCAGTCTAGAACGGTGCATACTTGCTGGTCCCTGCTGTACGCTCGGTCGTGTGGGGCTGGCAGGGAATGACTGAGCTCAATTCCAAGTACCATGCACAGCCTGGACCATGGTGCAGCCATGTCAATATGTCAGCCAGCGGCGCAGTGGGGAGGAGTACCCTTGTACCATGTAACTGAACAAAACCAAAAACCGAACAGAATGTCATCATGTTGGACAGGACCGCGGACATTGGACGGAAGAAACGTTCCTGTCGCTAATGCTCTCTAGTAAACATGCCATTATAGCTGCTGCTATCATTGCTACATATTCGTGCAGCACTCCCGAAATGAGCGTTCTGCCAACTGACAGCCAATGAAAACCAGGCCCGGTTGAGCATTCCAGTCCTAGCACCAAAAGATACGAGTATGATCCCGGCCGGACAGCCCAAATCTGAATGTCACACTATGCATACCCTGCAGCCAAACTTGAAGCGTCCACATGTCCACATAATTTGCCAGGGGATAGGTTGAGTCTGTTGGGAAGTTGTGCAAAACCTGTACTACTGCGCCTATCTGCACCCTAAACCCTACCCAAACCCTGCAACCTTATGTACAATGTACCTTGAAAGGGATTTAAGCCGTGCAAAAAAGTAAACACCTGCCTTCAACCGATTATCGTAACGCCAAATATGAGTTGTACTTTTCTATTATAATGACAGTAACCCTGCCTATGAAGACCATCATAATGAGCGAAGCTCTAGTTCAAAGCAGTGCATGAAACGTGCAGCTCATCAATAACTAAGCTCAAAAAATACCGATACTTTATTTCTCCGTGATAACAAAATGCCCCCCATCTAAGCGCAGCGCAATCTCGACAGCTATGGGCTGCAGGTGCATCTCCGCGCCTCAATCTCCGCGCGGAACATCCACGGCTGCTTTGCGTGGCGGCAGCAGCATAAAATACCGTGTCACTGTGTGTCTCCTCCCCCATGCTCACCACTAGCAGACCAAACCAACGCGGCTTCAGGCCTCATTGGGGTTAATCCCTGACCGGCCTACAATCACAGGCTCGAGCAGCATGGCTGGCCGCTCATGGGGCATCCGACTGGAAGCCAGGAAATTGCTGAACGATAGCTGAGCCAAGAAAAAGGAATCACTCTATGGATGGCTCCGGCGGCGGGCGCAGCGCCCACCCTCGATCTCTGCACGGCACAGCCACGACTGGATTGTGCGGTGGCAGCTGTTTAAAGGCTGGCTCCGGCGGCAGGTGCAGCGCCCACCCTCAATCCCTGCACGGCACAGCCACGACTGGATTGTGCAGTGGCAGCGGCATCAAGGCTGGCTCCGGCGGCAGGTGAAGCACCCTCCCTCTATGTCTGTGCGGTGTGATCACGGCTACTTTGTGCGGTCACGCCCTCAATCTCTACGCGGCACAGCCACAGCTACTTTGGGCGGCGGCAGCGACATAAAGGCGGTCCATTCCGCGGTTTAAGCACCCTCCCTCAATATCTACGCGGCGCCGTCACAGCTGCTTTGGGCGGCGGCGGCATGAAGGATGGCTCGGGCGGCAGGTGCAGCGCCTGGATGTGCGGCAGGGTTCCCATCCAGGTCTCATCATCAGCAAACTGCTCCTCGATCACCGCAGGCGGCATCACCGTCTTGAACTACACGTAACACACACACACAACACGGGAGTGAGCAGGTTCAATATATTATATATTGTAATGAGCGCCTGCGTGGCGCGTTGCCCGACTGACCAGTAGTGGTGGGAGTGTTGCCATACTTGTAGCATGCATGCACAGAAGAAGCAGTTTTAATATCATGGTATAAACTGTTGATCAGCAGCAGGTATTATATCAGGCGCACGAGAAGCAGCGGGGTTCAAAGCCGTGACTCTGAGCTCTTCTCTTCAAGTCTCTTACCATAACCACGACGTGCAAAAGCATTATACAATCCCTGGCCGCGTCGGCTGTGTTGGAGCCGCTCATGGGCGTGCCCCATTATGGAATACCAGTAACAATTAAACCCCACACCTTCAGATCTCCCCCTCGCACCATAAGCACTGTGTGCAAAAGCATCATGCAGTCCCCGGCGGCTTCGGTTGCGTTTTTGCCGTTGATAAGTGTGCCCCAGTTAACATGTCATGCCTAAACCCCACACCTTCAAATCTCCCCACGCAACATGTGTACAACGAGTAAAAACATGCAGTCCCCGGCGGCTGCAGTTGAATTGTTGCCGTGGATGGGCATGCCCCAGTTAACATGTCATGCCTTAACCCCTTCGCACCATGTGCACAACGTGTAGAAACATCATGCAGTCCCCGGCGGCTTCGGTTGCGTTGTTGCCGTTGATGGGTGTGCCCCAGTGGATGTAGAACGCCTTCATGAGATTAGGGTTGACGATGCTGCGCCCCATGGGCGCTGACATGTAGTTGGTGAGGCCGTACCAGGACAGCGGGTGGCGGGCAGGCCACTCCTCGGCCGCCGAGTGGCCCCACAGGAAGGCTTCGGAGCGCAGGTGGTCACACTCCTTGCACAGGGTGTGAAACCGCTTCACCTTGATCTGCGTCAGGCAGCGGGCGGGATAGAGGCATGAGGGCAGAGGGCGGGGCAGAGGGCGTGAGGGCAGCAGGCGGGGCAGAGGGCGTGAGGGCAGAGGGCGTGAGGGCAGCGGGCGGGGCAGAAGGCGTGAGGGCGGGGCAGAAGGCGTGAGGGCAGAGGGCGTGAGGGCAGCGTGCAGGGCAGAAGGCGTGTAGGTAGAGGGTTTGAGGGCAGCGGGCGGGGCAGAAGGCGTGAGGGCAGCGGGCGGGGCAGAAGGCGTGAGGGCAGCAGGCGGGGCAGAAGGCGTGAGGGCAGCGGGCGGGGCAGGAGGCGTGAGGGCAGCAGGCGGGGCAGAAGGCGTGAGGGCAGCGGGCGGGGCAGAAGGCGTGAGGGCAGCAGGCGGGGCAGAAGGCGTGATGGCAGAGGGCGTGAGGGCAGCGGGCGGGGCAGAAGGCGTGAGGGCAGCGGGCGGGGCAGAAGGCGTGAGGGTCTAGGCATGAGGGCAGCGGGCGGGGCAGAAGGCGTGAGGGTAGAGGGCGTGAGGGCAGCGGGCGGGGCAGAAGGCGTGAGGGCGTGAGGGCAGCGGGCGGGGCAGAAGGCATGAGGGCGGGGCAGAAGGCGTGAGGGCAGAGGGCGTGAGGGCAGCGGAGGGGGCAGAAGGCGTGAGGGTAGAGGGCGTGAGGGCAGCTGGCGGGGCACAAGGCGAGAGGGCGTGAGGGCAGCGGGCGGTGCAGGAGGCGTGTGGGTAGAGGGCGTGAGGGCAGCGGGCGGGGCAGAAGGCGTGTGGGTAGAGGGCGTGAGGGCAGCGGGCGGGGCAGAAGGCGTGAGGGTCTAGGCATGAGGGCAGCGGGCGGGGCAGGAGGCGTGTGGGTAGAGGGCGTATGGGCAGCGGGCGGGGCAGGAGGCGTGAGGGTAGAGGGCGTGAGGGCAGCGGAGGGGGCAGAAGGCGTGTGGGTAGAGGGCGTGAAGGCAGCGGGCGGGGCAGGAGGCGTGAGGGTAGAGGGCGTGAGGGCAGCGGAGGGGGCAGAAGGCGTGAGGGCAGCGGGCGGGGCAGAAGGCGTGAGGGTCTAGGCATGAGGGCAGCGGGCGGGGCAGAAGGCGTGAGGGTAGAGGGCGTGAGGGCAGCGGGCGGGGCAGAAGGCGTGAGGGCGTGAGGGCAGCGGGCGGGGCAGAAGGCATGAGGGCGGGGCAGAAGGCGTGAGGGCAGAGGGCGTGAGGGCAGCGGAGGGGGCAGAAGGCGTGAGGGTAGAGGGCGTGAGGGCAGCTGGCGGGGCATAAGGCGTGAGGGCGTGAGGGCAGCGGGCGGTGCAGGAGGCGTGTGGGTAGAGGGCGTGAGGGCAGCGGGCGGGGCAGAAGGCGTGTGGGTAGAGGGCGTGAGGGCAGCGGGCGGGGCAGAAGGCGTGAGGGTCTAGGCATGAGGGCAGCGGGCGGGGCAGGAGGCGTGTGGGTAGAGGGCGTATGGGCAGCGGGCGGGGCAGGAGGCGTGAGGGTAGAGGGCGTGAGGGCAGCGGAGGGGGCAGAAGGCGTGTGGGTAGAGGGCGTGAAGGCAGCGGGCGGGGCAGGAGGCGTGAGGGTAGAGGGCGTGAGGGCAGCGGAGGGGGCAGAAGGCGTGAGGGCAGCGGGCGGGGCAGAAGGCGTGAGGGTCTAGGCATGAGGGCAGCGGGCGGGGCAGAAGGCGTGAGGGTAGAGGGCGTGAGGGCAGCGGGCGGGGCAGAAGGCGTGAGGGCGTGAGGGCAGCGGGCGGGGCAGAAGGCATGAGGGCGGGGCAGAAGGCGTGAGGGCAGAGGGCGTGAGGGCAGCGGAGGGGGCAGAAGGCGTGAGGGTAGAAGGCGTGAGGGCAGCTGGCGGGGCATAAGGCGTGAGGGCGTGAGGGCAGCGGGCGGGGCAGGAGGCGTGTGGGTAGAGGGCGTGAGGGCAGCGGGCGGGGCAGAAGGCGTGTGGGTAGAGGGCGTGAGGGCAGCGGGCGGGGCAGAAGGCGTGAGGGTCTAGGCATGAGGGCAGCGGGCGGGGCAGGAGGCGTGTGGGTAGAGGGCGTATGGGCAGCGGGCGGGGCAGGAGGCGTGAGGGTAGAGGGCGTGAGGGCAGCGGAGGGGGCAGAAGGCGTGTGGGTAGAGGGCGTGAAGGCAGCGGGCGGGGCAGGAGGCGTGAGGGTAGAGGGCGTGAGGGCAGCGGAGGGGGCAGAAGGCGTGAGGGCAGCAGGCGGGGCAGGAGGCGTGAGGGCGTGAGGGTAGAGGGCGTGAGGGCAGCGGGCGGGGCAGAAGGCGTGTGGGGAGAGGGCGTATGGACAGCGGAGGGGGCAGAAGGCGTGAGGGCAGCGGGCGGGGCAGGAGGCGTGAGGGTAGAGGTCGTGAGGGTAGCGGGCGGGGCAGGAGGCGTGATGGTAGAGGGCGTGAGGGCAGCGGGCGGGGCAGAAGGCGTGAGGGCGTGAGGGCAGCGGGCGGGGCCGAAGGCTGAATGCTGAACCCTAGACCCTGAAGGCTACAGATAATCCCTTAACCCTGAAACATAGCAGAAGCTCAACAGGGTTGTCCCAAGAGCGTAGCTTTGAGTGACGTCAAGGGTTTAGGGTCGGTGGTGTCATCCTTCCCCCCAAGCAGGAGTGGCGTACCTCAGCAGGGTTGTCCCCAGCACAGGCTCGGATGACGTCATGGATGGGCTTGTTCTGCAAGGATGGGAGCATTTCGTTTTCTTAGACATATGCTTTGCTACTCACCGGTATTCAGCAGAATGCAGGGAATTCACTGTTGAAGAGGGCATGCATGTTTTCAAAACAGAAGACCAGCGCCTCATGCAAGATCAAAACAGAAGCATGCTGCTGTCAGCCGGTGTGGATCTCCGAAATTAAGAATATGTCCAGGTGCCCGATTTTCAGTCCAGGGTGCCAACACCAACAAATGAGCCCAATCTCCGCAACCAGGTAGCAAACACTGGGATGAAAAGCAAACAGCAGGCAAACACTTGCATCCACATCAAGGTTGTTGCCATCATTCGAATGTTACTTCATGATCCAATGATGCAGTAGCAGCAGCAGCAGCAGCAACAGCAGCAGCACTTGCATCAAAAACATTGTGCGTGGATGCCAAGATTATCGTGTTACCCCACGCAGCTTAGGGAGATAGGCCGATCAGCAGGAAGAGCACAAACAGGATCGTCTGCCCTGCTTGCCCTCACCTGCAGCGCCGGGACCTTGGTGACCAGCTCCTAAATCCTGCCCTGTCTGCCCTTACCTGCAGCGCCGGGACCTTGGTGACCAGGTATTTGACCATACACCCTGCCCTATCTGCTCTCATCTGCAGCGCCGGGACTGTGGTGACCAGTTCCTAAATCCTGACTCATGCCCTATCTGCCCTTACCTGCAGCGCCGGGACCGTGGTGACCAGGTACTCATCCAGGTCGATGTTGACGAGGAAGACATCCAGGCCGGTGAAGGCGAGCACAGCGTGGCTGTACACAACGCGCTGGTCGTACCTGTGTAGGGTCAAGGGTTTACAGTTAAGCAAGTTTATAGATGAGGGTTTTGATCTTGCATGAGGCGCTGGTCGGGCCTACGTAGGGTCAAGGGTAAACGGTTAAGCAAGTTTAGGGATGAGGGTTTTGGTCGGGCATAAGGTGCTGGACGTACGTACCGGCGGCTCCAAAGCTCATGTGACTGCATGCCATCCCACATGACCAGGATGATCTTCCGCTGAGCGACCAGGCGCGCAATCTTGCGGTTGCCCAGGAGCAGCATGGGCACACTTTCCCGTCGGAGGTAGATGATGTGCCTGGAGACGCCCATACTCTGCAGAGCAAGAAGAGGGCGGGGGGAGAGTAGAACATATGAAGCGAGGGTCGCCAGAGCTGGAGCTAGCTCATTTATCATGGTGCAAACTCAACCACTTTTGGCAAGCCGTTGGGCGGATGGGGATCAAAATATGACCGGCCTACGTCCTGTGGCCCAAGGAGGCATCCACCAGGCCACTCCGGTCACAGGCGATGATGAAGATGAAACTGAAGAAAAAATACCTTAACTATACAGCGAGCCAGGCAGTATTGTGTGCGACAGGGGTGGTGTTCCTTCTAGGCAATGACCATAACACAGTCAAAGCTACAAGCTGGTTGATAAGGGGCGGGGGTGGCAGGCATGCCTTCATCTCACACACACCTGGTAGTACTCCACGTGGCGAAAGATCAGCGGGCCAAACACCGCGGGGCTGAAGTTGAAGAGGGGCCGAAGCACCACGTAGGTCTCTCTGTCAGTGCCGTCACCTTCAGGCTGCACATGCGGCACGTGGATGCTGCGCCCATCCACCAGGTTAAGTGACAGCTTGGGGTTCCAGACATGCTCCTGGGGGTCGAGGTCACAGGAGAGGATGTAGCTATGCTCCGCATCTTGCCATCCGTCAGGTAGGTCAAAGTTTGTTCCAAAGCCGTACACCATGGCGGACTGAGCGGGGGGGTCCCAGTAGCTGTGCACGCAAGCCTGGCTTGTGAAGCTGTGGACGAGGGCCCTGTCTGGCATCGAGTAGAGGTGAAAGGTGGGGCTAATGGCAAGGTCTTCGGGGGTGCGCGTCATATCGCGTGTCTCGGCTGTGAGGAAGGCCTTGATGGTGACCTGGCCGGTGCTGTCGTCGAGCATGTAGCGCATGAAGGCGGTCATGCGGACGTGCAGCTCGCTGGGGCTGTGGGGGTAGGTCGGGTTGGTGAGCATGAAGGTGAAGTTGAAGGCCTGGACGCCCATGTCGCCGCTCTCCATGAAGAGGCTGTCCAGGGCCATGCCGTCAATCACCATTTTCATCTTCAGTGGGTCTTTCTCGATGGCACTAAGTAGGCCTGGGTTCGCTCTGCCGAAGGTGGCAGCCAAGATCAGCGCTAGAGAGGCGAAGCAACAAACCCGGACATTCATCGCAAGGTTGCTTCAGCAATCAAGACGTGGAGGGCTTTTCAGTATGAGTTGGCGAATCGAGGACGCGTCTCAATTGAAAAAGGAGGTAGTTTGCAGAACAACCTCAAGGCTTTTAATTTTATATGTTTGAATAGTTGCTAGACTCTTGTAGTGGCACCCCTGTTGTTTTTTGAATTATGTATGTAAGAGGAGCACTACTCGAGGCAGTAGCTGTCTCCTGCAAAGGCTCGCATGAAATTGAAATCTGACAACTTGAGCCCGAGCTGTTGCAAGATGATTAGGTTGACCCGGGTCGGGTTCAGGGTTGGGTTCGAGGTCGGGTGGGAACATTGCCGGAACATTGCCCATGTTGGCTCATATTCAACGATCTAGACGGCTTGATGCATGCAGGATTCGGTAGATGAAGAATATCACTGCATAGCTCAGGACCTGTGCTTTCCAAGTTGCAAGCCTGGACTTACCTGCTTCCGGATTTGTCCGGACTAGTACGGACAAGTCCGCAGACTTGGCCCACGATAAAGCTTCGCTTCAGAATCAATTAAACATCGTATTGCTATGCTACCCTCGTACGGGGGAGGATATGGGTGAGAATCGTCTCGATTTGGGTACAGGTGGATGGTTTATCCTCAACTTGGATTTACGACATATGAGTGACACTGGAGGCAAATACGATGCAGCAGCGCTGCATCAGAAAACATTTCTTTGCATGATGCAGGTCGAAGAGACGAAGTGGTGGTTCTTCTGCCTCGTTGATCGTGCCGGTTATTCTTGCAGCAGGGCTGATTTTTGCGGGATGGGGAATATGGTCGCTGAGGTCTCAGGCAGAGGAGCTGCAGGACAGGTTCGACAGGCTGAAGTCGAATAACGATCTATGTCAGGTGTGTCATGTGTGCCCCATGCATGGAGTGAGGCAAACTCAACCTGATGTCACTGCTCTAGGCTGTTGGGTGAATGTGTTAATGCTGCAACAACACCTGCACTCAGAAATATTCAAACATGGATTCTGGCATGGTGGATCCTCCATGCACAAAACCAACATGCATGACCAACTTGTTGAGGTCTATTAACCTCATCATGACCTGCATCACTGACTTACGGTACATGGCTGATGATGTGACACGCATCTGCCTATGTGCAGACACAAGCGATAAATACAAGGACGAGCCACCAGCATATCGATTACCAGATCCGCAATACAGAACAGAGGCTGACTGAGGCACAGAGGCTGATTCGATCGAAAGACCAAGATCTCCTTCAGGTGAATTGCAAGGCCTCTACTCTTGACAAGCTTTTATTGAAATTGATAATTACCAAGCACCATGCGATGGATCCCTCCCCCTCATCGGCTCTGATGATCGGAGCAGTGGGAGCTCATGAGATCGGTGAGGAGTGAGGTGCTTCGCCAGACCTTACCTCCTGGACAATAGTTTCCCAGTCACTCCAGGCTGATGCCGACTGATTCATGGGAGTGTGGACTCTTGTCACTCTTAACTTCAAGATGCTGCAGCTGTTATTCTGCTACATTGCGGCCTATGGCCCAGGGGGCCTGGTCTAAGAAGCCCTGCAAGTCGGACCTGCATCCGTAAGACGATCTATATCCGGTCCCCATCAACCCAGTGGTGACTGCCCAGCGGGCCCCTTAAGAGGGCCAGGTGCACCCTGAAATAAACCATGACTCGTACCCTACATGAATCTTCCCCGCTACTCTATCATGCTTTGCAGAAGGAGACAGAGTGCCAGGGGAAGCTCGACGAGATGGAGGACCGGTGAGCATTTGACCCTGATGAGCCACATGCAAATCTAGAAGGGTTGGGACAAGCGGATATAACTAGGTTGTGGGTGGTACAGATCTAGAGGGGAAGGTTGAGACATGTGGATCCTGATGCAACAGGTGGTGTTTATTTTTTTAGTGTGCAACAGGCGACCTTCAGCAGTTGGCTAGGCAGCCATCACCTCTGGGTCGATTGGGATCAAACCTTGACCGGCCTATGGCCAGTGGCCCGAGCAGCTGGGGTTTGCTGCAGTAGGCCCCTGGCGACCGTGATGTCGTGGCATTGTTGCTGAATCCACCCCCAATATATAGTGGAACCGGGTGTGATGAACTGACGTTATGCCAGCTCTGGAGGTCGTTTACCAGGCGAGTCAGGGTCAACATTTCCATCAAGTTGGTGCAGATGGTGAGAATCCCCTCTCATTTGCAGGCTGACATTCAAAATTTGTTGGGGGTGGGGAATGAGTTTGAAAAGAAAAAACATATATTGCAAGATAAAGTCTGAAAAGCTGAAATGTTGATTTTTGGGAAATAAGAGATCCCTTGTTGTTTTACAGGATGGCTTTTGAAAAAGAGGTCAACACAGCGCTCCAGAAGCACATGCAGACCTTGGATGAGGCGCACAAGAACAGAGAAGTAGACTGGCATGACCTGTATCTGCAGTGGAAGAAGTATGAAGAGGGTGCAATCGCTGAGAACCACAGGTAAATAGGTAAATGCTATTGTGTGGGGGGGGGAAGAGCATGGGCTGCGGAGGAATAGGCAGGAGGATCATTGCTTGAACTTGTCTGTTATGCTCTTGTTGGAGTGCTTGGCCTAGTTTGCAAGGTCGAAAGCAGGTGGAAAATAAAATATCTTCTCAGGTCAAGCAAAAGCGAATGTCAAGCTAGGATTGACCTGCTCAAACATGCAGTCGATCTCCTGCAGTACTGTAAATGTGCTTTTACATTCATTATTATCCTTGTGCTACCACCGGTACATAGGACAGCAAATTATCGATGGTCAACGATGTTTTTCAGTTGGAAGTTGAGATTTGTTTGACTCTTGGCCCTGAGGGTAGCATTCAAAGAAATCATTCATTCATACCCGAGGGAAGGCGATTCATATCTACGGCATGAAAGGGTTTGTTTGTGTACATGACTTAAAACAAACCCCGGTCGTGCTGGCCTGATGGGACAGGCTGTTGCAGGAAATTGCTGAGCTGAAGAATCTTTCAAAGCCGGTGACTTTTGACGACTCGGCGCTGCCCTATGAGGAGCCAAAGTATCGACCGGAAACAAAGTTTAATGCCGACTTCCACAAACCTGAGGTATGTGCAACAGCACTGCATGGCAGCTCTGCATGGCCCTCCCTACATGACAGCTCTGCATGGCCCGCCCTACATGACAGCTCTGCATGGCCTGTCCTACATGACAGCTCTGCATGGCCTGCCCTACATGACAGCTCTGCATGGCCTGCCCTACATGACAGCTCTGCATGGCCTGCCCTATATGACAGCTCTGCATGGCCTGTCCTACATGACAGCTCTGCATGGCCCGCCCTACATGACAGCTCTGCATGGCCTGCCCTACATGACAGCTCTGCATGGCCCTCCCTACATGACAGCTCTGCATGGCCTGCCCTACATGACAGCTCTGCATGGCCTGCCCTACATGACAGCTCTGCATGGCCTGCCCTATATGACAGCTCTGAGTGGCCTGCCCTTCATGACAGCTCTGCATGGCCCGCCGTGCATGACAGCTCTGCACGGCCCGCCCTACATGACAGCTCTGCATGGCCCGCCCTACATGACAGCTCTGCATGGCCTGCCCTACTTGATAACTGTGCATGGGCTGCTTGACTACATACCAGTATTTACGCTGTTTGGAGCTTTCAAAAGCACAGTTGGCCTGACTTGCTGCCTTTGGCCTGACTTGATGCCTTTGGCCTGACTTGATGCCTATGGCCTGACTTGATGCCTTTGGCCTGACTTGATGCCTATGGCCTGACTTGATGCCTATGGCCTGACTTGATGCCTATGGCCTGACTTGATGCCTTTGGCCTAACTTGATGCCTTTGGCCTGACTTGATGCCTTTGGCCTAACTTGATGCCTTTGGCCTGACTTGCTGCCTTTGGCCTGACTTGATGCCTATGGCCTGACTTGATGCCTATGGCCTGACTTGATGCCTATGGCCTGACTTGATGCCTATGGCCTGACTTGATGCCTATGGCCTGACTTTATGCCTATGGCCTGACTTGATGCCTATGGCCTGACTTGATGCCTTTGGCCTGACTTGATGCCTATGGCCTGACTTGATGCCTATGGCCTGACTTGCTGCCTTTGGCCTGACTTGATGCCTATGGCCTGACTTGATGCCTGTGGTTTGCTGACTATTGCTGTTGGCCTGCTCTGCACACATGAACAGTATCACCCATCGGACCTCTATATCAAGCACCTTCAGCAGCCGCTAGTGCCCGAGGGACAGCAGGGTGAGCAGATGCTGCAGCAGGGCAGCGGGAGTGGAGACCCCAGCAATGAGGCAGCACTAGAACAGATCCGGAGGTCTCATCGGGAAGCGGAGGAGGCATACCGAAATCAGCATAATGTTCTGTACCCGCAACTGGGGCAGCAGCACGGAGCGGCTGATGCCAATGCCCCCGACGTGCATCACCCTACAGAGGTCCTCAACTACCAGTACGAGGAGAACTGGAATGAGGAGCAGAACCCCTTGGACCCGATGGACCACTACTGGACGCACGACGGGGTGAGAGAGGGGCACTGCTTCTTTTAGGGTGCTTCAGCTACAATTCAGCTCCATCATTGACTGCGGCTGGGCGGTCCCGGTGCAGTACAGTAAAGCCTTCTGCTTTGGCCTCCAGATGTAGGCTGGATGCATGACTTGGCCTGACGAGATAGGAGAGGGTGTAGGGAGGAGGCTGTGTGACAGCCTGCCTCTGCCGAAAGGCTGCCATGTATACTTTGGCATCTCGTTGTAGAAAGCGGTAGCACCCTATCCATTCAATGGTGCTCAATACGCTATGCACATCAAATGTGGGAGCATAAGGGACTTTGAATCAAGATGTATTTCGCTGCGCATGGGCGGTGTTTGTTGGGATATTTGGCAGTATGCTGATCGGCATTCAGGTTTAAGCCTGGAACCTTGCCCATGCAACCCAAAGGGTCAAAGTTTGTGTCTGGTCGAGCCGGGTTTTGCCAGGTGGGCTTGGCTTGATTGAGGTCCGAGCACTTACTGCGCTTCAGCTTCAAGTCAGGGACAATGCATCTACATCAAGGCCTATGACGGCCCCCATAGACCGGTCAGACTTCAAGTCCCCATCTGCCATAGACCGGCCAGACTTAAAGTCCCCATCTGTCATAGTACGGCCAGACTTTTAGTGCCCATCTGCCCAGCAGTGGATGCCTTGAGGCCCCCCGACGGTGGCTTGGCACACACTAAACCCTAAACCCCCTTCACCCTACGCAGTTTGATGAGGGCCACGACAACTACCACGGTGTGAAGCAACACAACCCTGGCGCACATCCCCCGAACCAACACGACAGCTATCGTGGGCACGATTACGACGATTGGCACAACAGCGGCGCGCACCACTATGAGGACCATCACAACCCCGGTGACCAAGCACTGGGGGGCCACGGCACGCAGCAACCTGCCCAGAGCGACGGCCATGGTGCTGTTCATGATGGCAACCGGCATGACTCAACTGCGGGTGCCGGCGGCGGCCAAGCGACGGCGAGACCGAACCCGAACGTCCAAGGAGACTATTATTATGACCACAGCGCTAAAAAGTGGGTGTTTAACCCCCAAGAAGCTGCGAGAATGGTGTTGGAGCACCATTAGCGGCAGCTGCAGCAAGGGGGCAAGCCTGGGTAGGTGAACAAATGACATCGATATAAGTGTCTATACAGTAGATTTGCTTTGGCTTCCCTTATAATCAACGTTGTTTAGGGTTGAGGTTGCAATCTACAATCAATTTACCGGTATTTTGAACGCACGCTCCACGGTCTCTTAAGTAACTGGTTCACTGCTCACCAAGTCACCATTCAAATCCTTTATTGACCGGAGGAAGGCCTCTCTCGAGTTTTTGAAATGTGAGCACCAGTAAGCCTGCCCCTAACACTTCCCTAGAACCACACTGTATTTGATTTGCAAAAGGGTTCAGGCTGGATTTTACAGGCTTGAGAATGTCAATTTAAGCAGTCGGCACCCTCCAGTTCAAAGTAAGTGACATACTTAGAACCTCAAACCACCATAGGTAATCCCAGAAAAATAGCAGTAATGCCTCCTCATAGAGCAGCGAGGTCACATCATGGATCAAGCAAATATAAGCTGAAGGCTAAGTCACAAATGGGGCAGATGGGGGACAGAGCGACCTCATACTTACATTAGTAGAGATCCGCATCCTCAGGAGGATTGGGGTCTGAATAGCAGGGAAACAAAAACAGAGTAAGCCCTCCCTCATGAGAATGGGGGGGGCCAGAGCTAGAAAATTTGAGACTTCACAGGAGCATCGGCCCCCCTAACTAAATATCTACTCGGAGAGCAAGGCCTGCTGGAACGCAGGACACGGGGGGGGGGGGCACCCCTAGCACTGGAGCGCCCTCCCCCCACCCCTTTGAAGGGGCGTTGTGGCTGCCACTGCGGCTACTAAAAATTCAAATTCACCCCTTGTCTAATGCAGCAAGCATCGACGAATGGCCTCATTCCAGGAATCCCCTGCCCCTCTGACTCCTGCTGCTCAGCTGCCCGCGCCCGCGCCTCCAGCGCGGCACTTTTTTTCTGGATCTCCTATGAGGGAATACGTGATGGGAGCAGGGGTGGGTCAGTGACAACAAGTGGTAACAGGGGTATTGACATGTTTGTTTTGTGGTAAAAAGTACTGCACAGGCACTGCTTCTATAACTCATTCCTACAGCACTGGTCAGGGGTTGTTTGCTATTTGCTGGTTAGCCCAGGGTCCCCCGCACCAACTGTGACGCTTCTCTTGTCGTACATCATGACACGTGGATAGTGATGCTGGCATGCTCACCTTTATGACTTGAACACATTCCTCCGTGTTCATCTTGGCAGGGTCATCGTCAATAGTGGCCAGGCGCTTGTTGCGGCTCCAGCTGCCATGCGAGGCCACCTTGGCTGCCAGCTTGAGGCAAGACGGGCAGCAGCTGCGCTGCCTGGACATGGCGTCGATGAGGACGACACAGCCCTTGCTTAGCCAGAGGTCGACCTGCCCGCGATTCGCGATGTGCTGGATCCCCTCAGGCAGCTTTCCCCGCTGCCGCATGTCCTCCAGGTCGCCACCATGCCGCTGATTGCTTAGGCCCATGCACGGCGTGCAGCGCCCGAGCTCATTCAGGAGCGCAGCCAGGTCTGCCAAGCACGACACCCGGCCGCTTGCGGCAGCGGTCAGCCAGCTGCATTCTGGAGCTGCACCTCCCCAGGCAAGGATGCTAGGCATCATAGTGGAGCAGGGGAGCAGCACCTTCAGGCGGCAGCTATCGTGCTCAGGGCGCTTGGACAAGAACTCCAGCACGAAAGGGTCCACGATGTCTTCTGGAGGTTGCAGCTTTGCCCAACAGAGCCAGTTGCTGCACGGGTCTGTGCCACCTTGGATCAGGCCTCTCTCGTGGAAGGCCACCTGCAAGTGCATGTTCAAAGAAGGGGGGTTCTGACATGAGATGGAGATATGTCGGCAACAATCTGCGATAATGATAACGAGGCGTTATACAACTTTTTTTCAAGCATTGCTCACGCGCCTGGGTTTGTGTAGAGCTCACCAGGATCATGTTCAAGCTGTCACATGGTGGAGCACGCCCAATGTCCCTGCAGATCCGTCCCATCAAGGCCTCACCGTTCAGCAGCTTTGCCGCCTGCTGCAGCTCCAGAGCCAGGGCGTCTGGTACGATGGAGGCGGCATCCTGCAGAGCACGGAGGAGCACATCGCCGCAGAAATCCTGTCCGGCATCTAGGAGCTCCGGCTGCATACACCAGCGCCGGCTGCCTTTTCTGCTGCACTGCCAACCGGACGCTTGTGTCAGCGCGGTGTGGTAGCTGGCATGCTGGTGGGGGCAGGAATCGCTGCCAGTCGCAGCATTGAAGACAGCCGCTACTCGCAGCCACACAACTGTCATCTCCTTTGCCCTGCTGGACAGCCAGTAGCGACGGATGGTGATGCTAGGGAGCTTGACGGGACCAGTGCTGAATTTGGCCAGGCACTGCAGCACGAGCAGCAACCACAGCCGCTCGTATGGCTGATGCTCGGACGGGTGAATCCAGTCAGCATAGAAACCGGGCTGCTGGCTGCTGCTGCTGTTGTGAGCAAGGCTGCTACGATGAGGGGGGGGCAGCTGCTGCTGCTACCGGCTGCTGGGCTGCCTGCTGCTGGTACACGACGGTGGCAGGACTAGCCTGTTCTCTTGGATGTTGCATCGGGGTCTCAGATCCTGCTGGCACTGGCTCTGCAATGCTAATTAGTGCTGCAGAGTTGGCTGGAGGAGCAAGCAGATCTCTAAGGCCCATGTTGTGGGCAGTGAGACGGGCTCGATTTGCGATAGTGCTCTTCTTTCTACTATCGATGAATGTTCTTTGAGCCGAGAGGGCGCCCTCTACCTCTCTTTGGGTGATCTATTTCACCAGCTGCCGCATCACGTACGTCCACAGTGTTATCTTTCAGGGTGTCTCCCTGCAAGAGTGCAGGTGAAGAGCAAGGTCGTTTTTGCATGATACATGCTGGTATGTTCCCTGTTGTGCAGTTCACTTGATGTTGATTGGGGCGAAAATGATGCGGTTCTTGTGGTTCATAATCCGATCTTACTTCCATGTTTGGTTCTGCTTCGCCTAGGATTGACCCCATGCGGCGTGGCTGGCTAGGGTGTGCAGTGATCTTTACAAGTAAATCTTGATTTTGAAAGATATTGTCTGACGTCGATCTCACTTGCGTCTACGGGCCTGCCTGGTTTTGAATCTGCGAGTCGCGTTTTGCGTTTCTGTTGATGTTGTACAAGTTTTGAATCTTCCCTTTTGCAAAATGAATATATGATGCAGGCCTTCAAGCGTTGCATCCTACGAATATACCTCCTCAAATCTGACCTCTGCCGGGATCCTAACCAGGGATCCTAACCTCGGATCCTAACCTCGCCCTCATGGCTTCCCCCCCTGGTCCAAATCTGGGCCCAAATCGTCCAAACGATCAAATGTGTACAGCTTTCGTTTGAAAACAATTCGTACGATCAACAGCTTTGACGGACTATGGACTGGCGATAAAGTTGCGGCGCATTCGCGGACACCCAGTCCGCTTTTAATATTGCAGGCCGTCCTCATTTTAAACGCAGATACGTGTTCTCCTCCTTAACCGGTATTGAATTCCACCTTTTCCATTTCGACCGACGCCTGAGCATCTATGGCCAGGCGCTGCGCAAATTGAACATGTCCCCATACCTAAGCACCAACAGCCTGCCTACTTCCAAGGTGCTGCATGGAGCACACAAGCCTGTGCTGGTAGGGCCCCTCACCGATTTTCATGCTGTCACCACTCTACGCATGCCAATCATGGCGGAAAATCGTCATCATCTGCCATTGATTGATGCAAGATGTTCTGCAGGTGGCATCCCATAGCCGCGCAAGGCCCGCTGCTCTACTCCGTCCTGAGACGACCACATGGCCTCATGCTCCGCATGCTGCCAGGCCTATGGGGATGCGGTGCACAGGGACCAGCGTCTCTGGATCCGGAGTTTCGGAGGAAAATCTGCAATACCATCTTAACCCTAGCGTTCCAGGACAGCTGCTCGAGGAATGGTCAACATTTGCCCATTCGGGGGAGGAAAGGGCCGAAGAGGCAGAGGCGAGCCATGTTGAATCTGCGATGCTCATGCGAGCTCCCGCCAGTAAGCTGGCTGTACCCCCTGTGTCTGGCTTTGGACCGGTGCCTCCTCCCCCAGCTGAGCCTGAGATCACGCTGGTAACCCGACTGCACGCGAGCCCTGGCCCTGACAAGCAAGCCTTCTGGAACAGCTTTGCGTTCAAGTGCCGACTAGCCTGGGACGTGTTCTTCCCGCAACAGGAGGCGGTGCTGAGCCCTGCCGGGGCAGTCCGGTCACGGCTTCAAATGATCCTTGTTTCAGACAGGTGTGTCTGCTCAGCAATATTCATTACGGGTTCACCAAACTAAGCTCGGCAGGCCACTGGGCGGCCGCCACCAGGCCCTCAGGGATCAAACCTTGATCGGCTGGTGGCCAAAGCAGCAGGCACCTTGCTGCACCAGCCCCCTCCGGCCGCATGCCACTCTGTAGCAGCATTTTAGCTGAAGCACCCTAAAAAAATAATAGTCAGCTGGAGTCTTGAGAGAGCTCTACTGACACAAGCGGACCTGGATTCCAAATATGAAATGTGCCTCCGCATTACACCCTTACCCTTGTACTCCTGCACACCCTCCGCAATATCAGGTGTGGAGGGTGTGGAATGAATGCTGAACCATGCAGTCCGAATTTCACATATGTCCCCGCTGCACACCCATGCCCTTGTCCTTCTTCACACCCTCCACACTACCAGGTGTGGTCTGAAACACTGGCACATGCAGCCTCAAGTATCACATGTGCCCCCGCGCAACATCCTTGCACTTGTCCCCTTTCACACCCTCCGCCCTACCAGGTGTGGACAGGAACGCTGAAACATGCAGCCCGTATGTCATATGAGTCCCTTTTTCACACCTTCTTCACGCCCTCCACCCTCACAGGTGTGGACTTGACCTGTCCACACTGATGCAGATCAAGCAGAGAAGTATGGCGGCTCTCGCCAGAGAGAATGGCTGGGAGTCCATAACTGAGCTGGAGGTCCAGGTGAGTGGCAGCCGCCGCTGACTCTCTTATGGTGCTTCAGCCACAATTCAGCTACATCTCGGCCTTTTATTGAGGTGGCCTGGTACAACGAGCGCTGCCGCTTGGGCCACAGGCCGTAGCTCGGTCCAAACTTCATCCCATCGGCCCAGAGGTGGCTGGACTGGCTACCAAGTGGCCCCCTTGAGGTGGTGTAAACACACTAACATACGCTCTGGTGGTAGCGAGCATGGCTGGGAATCCTTGACTGAGCTGGGGGTGCAGGTCAGTGGCAGCCAGCTAAGGAGAGAGAGGAGCACCGGAGGAGGAAAGTGCTTAAAGCACCTGAGCAGCATCATATGGGAAAAGAAAAACAATCACCTGCACACTTTGGAGGCAGGGCAGCATCTGTCAACTAGTCTTTGCGGAAGCAGATGGCCATTCATGCTCTTGTGGAGGAAAAACGATCCAGTGAGGGGGAAAAGCGACTATGCAGGGGGGCGTTTTAAAAACAGCTGATTTAAAGACAAGTCTTTATGAAGGAAAGTAACCTAGGTGGGCGGTGCTACGGCCCTGCAGGCTTGCCTAACTCTGACCAATGTCACATCTGTCACCCACAGAAAATGGGGTAGGTATGGCATGTTGGCTCTGATGAAAGCTGCCATAAATTAAGGCTAGCTACGCCAACTGCCCCAAAGAGCAAGCGCATGTGTCAAACATAGCTGCATAGCCTGGTCACCCCGAGCGAACACATGGAGATGTGGGGCACGAATGAAAGTGGACATAAATGAACACATGCTTTACCTGACTTTCCATTTACCCCATGACACTTGCTGGCTTGCTGCGCTCCTGAATCCTGTCAAAAGGTACGTGTTGGCCACCACCAGAATAAGGTCATTACGCCACCACTACACTGTTAGTTTAAGGATGCTTCAGCCACGATTCAGCTACAACACGGCCGTGGGATCCAGGCAAAGCAGGCCCTGCTGCTAAGGCCACCGGCTGTAGGCTGGTGGCCCAGCTGCCGAAAGGTCTGGTCTCCATCGGCCTAGCAGTGGTTTCTCAGTGGCCTGCTTGAGGTTGTGGTAGGGTGCCCCACTGCCCATGAATACAAACACTGCATTTGTGCATTTGTTCCGAACAGGTCATGTGTGCATTAGGATAGATGAGCCTAACAGGTCATAGGGGCAGACCGGCATCTCCCCGACAGGTTGTGTCTATTAGGTGGTCTTATGCGCACACAATGGAACACAGCGCTGTGCATTTGTGCCCACCAGGTGGCATCCATAAAGCCCAATGGCGACATGATCCAGCTGTCACTCCCGCTGTCGTCCATTCCCAGCAAGCGAGCGCTGCGCGATCGCTCTGACTACGACTATGAAGGCTTGGACAATGATGATGACGAAGAGGACGGCGCTGACACGGGTGATCTTGCGGTGTGTGTGGGGGGCGTTAGGGTTTTGGCGTAAACCCTACCTTCACCTTAAGCTCCATAAAGATGGACTTGCAGTGCCAGTTGGGACAGGAGGGCGGAGAATGGGGTGAATGTGCGGGGAATTATGAAGAGAAAAAACGCTTGATCTTGGCAGAAAAAGTACCGGTACAATATTTGTGAAGATGCCATGCGGTACAACATGCCATGAAGACAATGTACAGTGCGCACCATGCAGTTTCATGCCTATGAGGGCGGACTGGTGGGGATAGGGACATGGGGTGGAGAGTGTGACGCATGGGCCAGTAGGCGGACGCATGGGGTGGGGATAGGGACATGGGGTGGAGAGTGTGACGCATGGGCTAGTAGGCGGACGCATGGGGTGGGGATAGGGACATGGGGTGGAGAGTGTGACGCATGGGCTAGTAGGCGGACGCATGGGGTGGGGATAGGGACATGGGGTGGAGAGTGTGACGCATGGGCTAGTAGGCGGACGCATGGGGTGGGGATAGGGACATGGGGTGGAGAGTGTGACGCATGGGCTAGTAGGCGGACGCATGGGGTGGGGATAGGGACATGGGGTGGAGAGTGTGACGCATGGGCTAGTAGGCGGACGCATGGGGTGGGGATAGGGACATGGGGTGGAGAGTGTGACGCATGGGCTAGTAGGCGGACGCATGGGGTGGGGATAGGGACATGGGGTGGAGAGTGTGACGCATGGGCTAGTAGGCGGACGCATGGGGTGGGGATAGGGACATGGGGTGGAGAGTGTGACGCATGGGCTAGTAGGCGGACGCATGGGGTGGGGATAGGGACATGGGGTGGAGAGTGTGACGCATGGGCTAGTAGGCGGACGCATGGGGTGGGGATAGGGACATGGGGTGGAGAGTGTGACGCATGGGCTAGTAGGCGGACGCATGGGGTGGGGATACGTAGACGTTGTTTAAGTCACTGCTGTGTTTCATCCCAAAGCGCCTGCCTCAAGCATTTACTCCCCTTGCTCTGCTGCCAGCTGTTGGCCAGCAATGCCTCTGAAACCTTTCACCGCCCTTGCTCTGCTGCCAGCTGTTGGCCAGCAATGCCTCTGAAACCTTTCACCGCCCTTGCTCTGCTGCCAGCTGTTGGTCAGCACTGCCTCCAACCTTTCACCGCCCTTGCTGCTGCCGCCACCCCCTTGCTGCTGCTGCCCCCCTGCTGCCAGCACTACCCCCTGCCTCAAACCTTTCACCCCACTTTTGCTGCTGCCGCCACCCCCTTGCTGCTGCTGCCCCCCTGCTGCCAGCACTACCCTCTGCCTCTGAAACCTTTCACCGCCCTTGCTGCTGCCCCGTCAGGTGGCCAGCGCTCTTAAATCCAGTGGGCAGTACGGCAGCCTCATAGACAGCATGTACAGCGACGTGGCTGCGCAGCTTTTGGGGACAGGAGTGGAGCGGAAGTAGACCATCCATTTCTCCCGTTTCTGAGGAGGAGGAGGACGGGAGTGAAATGCAGGCAGAAAAAGAAGCTTCAGCGCATGGAAATGCACAGCGACGTAGCTGCAAGGCACTAATGGGCAGCAATGGAAAGAGAGATAGGAAGGAGAGGCAAGCTGCAGAAACAACTTGGGCATGTGGGAAAGGCTCTTGATATCTCCCCAATTCCCCAGAGATAGCGCCCTAGAATCTCCCCAGGAATGAAAGATAATCCCTTGAGAAATCAGCATTCACCAAAGTAATGGGTCTGGGGCTTCTAATTGAAGGCGCCACATGCGCCAGCTTAGCCACTGCGGCAGATTTCTTGCATTGTGTCACTATCCCCGAGTCACTCATAGCCACAGTTAGAAAAGAGGTGCTCTAGAGGCATCCGCATTTACCATACCATAGTGATAGATTGAGGGGTCTAACCCCAACCCCCCGTCCCCACAGCTACCTACACAACCCGTGTGGGTAGGCCCACACACCACAACTAGAGCCCCTTGAGCCCTCTAGATTTTAGTCATTTTTTTATGCTACTTTGCCAGGAATCCTGCTCGTGTGCCACCGTGTCCCAAGGTCACCAATTGCCACAACTGCTCTGGAATAAACCCATCTACCGATAGTCGTGTGAACGCTTTCAATTTACAAGTACCTGTGCCAAACCGTTTTTCTAAATGCCCCTGAACGCCGGAAACATGATGGTTTATGTCGAACACTCTCATAATACGAGGGCACCCTGGTGTCTGCCCACACTCTATATCCTGGGCCTGTCTAGCCAAATTCATGGACATACCTAATCGAAACATGGTCCTGCCTCATCAGAATCACGGGCCTGTCTGACAAAATACAAGGGTGGCTGTTTTATCAGATGCATGCGCCTACCTTGTCGATGAAAACGTCTGCCTCTATACAAGCATCTGCCTCCCTGACCAAACCATAGACATGCCCTACTTAATCACACATGCACGTGCATGCCTTGATTTAGTAATGGGCGTATCTAACCAAATTATATGGGCATGTCGTAATTGATTCATGGACGTGCGTAACCTAATCATCGGCACGCCTGACCCAACCCACGGGCCTGCATTGGTGTATTAACAAATCATGCCCTGAATCAAACTCGGATTTGGGCTCAAGCTTGGGCCCAGTCTCACCCACCATGATGTCCTCATCATTCCTCATGCATTTCTTCACATATGCCCTACTTTGTATCGCCATTACCCCCTCGGTCCTCCCCCCATTGATATTTCTCGGCATGTCCCCATGAATTCCCCATGTATCCCTTGCTGCCTAGTGCCCTACATACATTCCCTGATCATCTGCGTTTAGGAACTCTGAGCACATGCTGAGCGTAGAAGGATGCGCAGATCTACTGGTGTGTGTGTGCGTGTACCTAAGGACCCTTATGCATAATTGAATACCTAAACATTCCTAGCTGTCCCGCCATATCACCCCAACCCCTGGCCAGCTGCATGGTGCAGCTGAATCATGCTGCTAAGGTTATACTGGAACGCCATCCCGCAGTTCCCGCGGTTTCTGGCAGAATTCTCGGACCCGGGGGAAGTGAGCTGAACACGGCCCTATCGCACATTTCTCTTCTGTTGGTTGCTTGCCCAGGGGGCTAACTGTTCTCCGCCCGCTGACCCAGTTTGTTTTGTGTTCGAACCAGTTGAGGGCCCCTACCACTTACCTGACCCATGCATGTGATGCTATACTGTACAAATTCTCTCTCTCCTCACCCTCACTGATGAGACGTTACACAGCAGCTCGTCCACGTAGGAGCCCAGTGGCATCACTTCAATCTATCAGAAGCTTTTGTCAATTGTGTCGAATACAGACCAGTGAGGATTCACACCCTTAGATCTCATAATATCAAAAGGCCAGGAGCCCAGGACTTAGGGGAGAAAAAGCACGAAAAGGGTCCTCAAATTTTAGCCCTCTGCCTCCCGCAAATCAAATGACCAGCTCTGAACAGAAATTAAGGTCCTCATTTTTTAGCCCTTTGCCTCCTCTTGGCAGGCCTTTCATTTTCCATCCCACGTTTGATCTCGAGGAGAAAATCCAGCCCAATAGCTGACATCCCCCCCTCAGGGCTGGGGGAGGCACGGTGGCCAGCAGGAACATCCGCCACAGCTGCCGCCTTTGGAGCTTCGACTGCAGCCCCCCTCGGCATTGGAATACCAGAGGGGGCAGCCTGGCCCGCTGACGCAGCTGTCCCTGACCCTGGGGGTCGCATCTGTTGCTGTTGCTGCAATTGTTGCCACCGTTGCTGCTGTAGTTGCTGCTGCACTAGGAACATCTGCTGTTGCTTTTGCTGCCACTCTTGCTGCTGCCGTAGTTGCTGCCGTTGTTGCTGATCCTGCCATTGTTGCTTCATCATCTGCTGCCCTGTCATCATGGCGTCAAAGGCACCCCCAGGTGCTGCTGCAGCTGATGACCCTGTTGGTCCATTTGCTGCCTCAGGTGCTGCACTTCCTGCTGGTGTCCTCATGGCTGCAGCAGCCCTCGTTGCGCTTTCGGCGGCTGTTGCGGATCCTGTTGCTCCTGATGGACCCGCTGGTGCCGTTGTTGCCCTACCTGCAGCCCCTGCTGCCCCTGTTGCTCCGGCTAGGCCAGGTGTTGTTGCCCTTACTGCTGCCCCTGTTGCTGCTGCTCCGGCTGTTGCCATTGTTGCCTTTCCTGCTGCCCCTGTTGCTGCTGCTCCGGCTGGGCCAGATGTTGTTACACTTGCCGCTGCAGTTTTTGCTGCTGTGACTGGACCAGGCGCTGCTGCTGGTCTGGCTGGGACATGTGCTGCAGGGGCGGATGGCAAGGGCTTGGCGCCACCAGAAGCGAGGTCGAGCGTGGGAGCTGCCGCGGCCATTTTCGAGATGATGGTTCGTGCAGCGTTTGCAGGGGGCATATGGGCGGCGGCAGCAGCAGGAGCAGCAGGGGCAGCAACCCCTTTGTGAGCAGCCGGCCAGTGGGCAGAGGTCGTCACCTGACCAAAGGCGTTCGCAGGTGTGGTCCCTGCAGGGGATTGCGAGCGAGCAGTGGCGGCACGGGGAGCTGCAGCAGCGCCCTCTGCACTCCGGAGTGGCACTGGGGATGTCGAAGTCACTACAGAGCCCTTGGCAGAATTCTCCCCGCCAGCTACCCGACTGCGCTTGGCCAAGCTGCTCAGTACATCCGGGCTCAGTACTGGGGGGTAGCCTGCAGCCGGTGGAGTTGACCGTCCATAAGGATAGACTGGTGAACTGATCCCAGCCACAAACGGCCTGTCGAACGGCTTGGGCATAGCGGCAGGGGTGGGGGTGGCTCGGGCGTGGGCATCTGGCCCTGGGGCACCGGAGGACAGGCGCTTGACACTGGCCATGCCGGCGGCCACAGAGGCAGCGAAATTACTTGGATCTGGTATTGCCGCGGAAGCAGAAGCAGCAGGCACGGGACTCGGGCCTGGTCTTGCTGCGGCCGCTGCTGCCGTTAAGGGCAAAGTGCTCGGGCCTGGTCTAGCCACGGCCGCCGCCGCCGCAGCAGCAGCTGGCATGGTACTTGGGCCAGGCCTTGCCGCGGCCGCTGCCGCCGCCGCAGGCAGGGCAGTGGCGCTCGATCTCCCTGCTCCCGCCCCCGCCGAAGCAGGCCAAATCGTCGGGCCGGGTCTTGCCGTTGGTGCCGCAGACGCAGCAGGCAAGATAGTCGGGCCGGGTCTCGCCGCAACCGCAGCCGCTGCCGCTGCCGAGGTACTCGGCGCCGGACCTGACGCTGTAGCAGCAGCAGGCTTCCCCTCCGGTTGCTTTGCCTTCTCATTAAACAAGTCCTTGAGCATATTGATCGCATCAGAAACAGCGCTGTTCATCGCCGCACTGTGGCCGCGGATACCTGTGGGAGGTTTCATGGGCATCGGGAGGCGTTTGCTATTCCAAGTTACAAGATGCGAGGTCGTAGTACCCGAAAAGGCTGCCAAGACTAGATAATAACTTATGAGGATTCCTTTCAACATGACTGGCAGGTAGGGCTGGCCTACACCATAACTAGATGTGCCTTCCCTCGTGCATCAAAACATTTTTTATAGTAGGGCAAACTGCCGACACAAACTCTTAATGTAGGTGAAACGTAGCTGAAGGTCACTAAAAATAACGCATGCCCTGATGCCAATACCAAGCCTATTCAGTGAAAGGGATCTCACCTGACGAGTCCAGGCAGTTGGATAGGACCTTGTTCGTCTCTGGGCTGAGAGGAAAGGTGCCCTCTTTCACCAGACGCAGTAGCACGTCAAGCTCCTGTGGGAAGAATGCATTTCTTATCCAAATCGTGCACGAGAAGTAGTTGAATCGCACTAAAATACACACTGTCGTGAGCCCATTCGGTGCCATCCCGCAAGGCAAGCGACCCACGTTTGGCCGAAACTAACACCCTGAACCCTAAACAAGGGTTGCCCACCCTTGACCCTAAACAAGGGTTGCCCACCCTCGACCCTAGAAAAGGGTTGCCCACCCTAGACCCTAAACAAGGGTTGCCTACCCTTACCCCTAAACCAGGTTGCCTACCATGAGGTTGATCGACATGTTTGGCATCGGGATCCTCGTTGTGGCCGACAGAGCGGGCCCCTCCGCTGCCTTAACGGGGCCAGCAGCAACCGCGTTCCGGCCAGCTCCCCCCCCGGCCGGCGGAGAGGGACCGTCCCTTTTAGGGATCTGGTACCCTGAGGCCTTGGTGCCCTCCCGCTGCGGCTCAGCGCCCTGGAACACCTTCTGAATCACCACCTGCTTCAACTTCTCCAACTTTTGTAGCTTCTGCTGCTGCAGCACCTGCTGCAGCTGCTGCTGCGTGCTCTGATGCCCCGGCAGCCGCCCGTGGTTGGCGACGGATTGGGCAGGGAGGCCCTCCGGGCGCGCTGCACCTGCAGTTGCGCCGCGCGCCGCCAGCTGGCTGCGAGCCGCAGCGGCCATCCCCTGGGCCTGAGGATCCACTAGCGGGCCCGGGCCGCGGCCGGGGTCGGAACCAGACGCATTGGCCTTGCTGGCGGCAACCGCAGCCAGCACCTGCTGCCACTGTGGCAGGATAGAGCTCGCCCCAGGCAGCGACGGCTGGCTGCCACTACTGCCCGCCGGTGGCGCATGACCGAGGAGCGGCTGCTGACCGCCCTTGCTTGCAACGTGGGGTGTGGGATGAACCTGCAGCATACAGATGAGACAGCACATGTGAGCTTGAAACACATGCAGCAGTATGCTCGGACAGCGCTCAAGACTCCGACACCCGCCATCCGGATGCCGGCCCTTGAGAGTCCAGCCCTTGCCGAGTCCCGCTCTGGGTTCAGCGCACTACAGCTACACTTCAGATACCTCAGAAACCACCGCCGGGCACGTCTTGAGCAGCAAGCCCTGCTGCTTGCGCCTCCACCCTGCAGCCCTCTCAAACTATGGTCCCCATCGACCCAGTGTGGTGCCTGCCAAACAGCCCCCAAAGTTGATCAGGTGCGCACTAAAGAAAACCAGTCCACGTCATAGCTTGGAAGTGCACAGCAAGCCCTCAAGTAGATCAGGAGCGCACTATACAAAAACAGGTCCACTTCGAAGCGCGTGCAGTACACATCAAGCCCCCAGAGAACGTACCGCCTTCTTCTGCTGCCTGATGAACTCGTCCACCTTGACTTTGCTGTTGAAGCGCTGTCCTTCAAAGTAGAAGACGCGGTATTTGTCGCCGGGGCTCATGGCCAGCGGGGGACGCCGCTTCTCAACAATGCGCCAACCTGTAGGGGGAGGAGCAATAGGTTGTAAAATGCAACAGCCCCTCGCAACAGCTTATTGCATTGCAAGGTTGCCGCTTCTCAACAAATGCCAACCTGCAGGGGGAGGAGCAATCAGTTGCAGAATGCAACTGCCCATTGCAACAGCCTATTTCAGCAGCCTATTACAGCAGCCCATTGTATCAGACCATTACACCAGCCCATGAGCCCATTGCAACAGCCCATTGCATTGCAAGGTCATCCGTCGGCGCAGATACAAGGGAGGCGGGGCGGGGGGGGGGGGGGGGGCGAGGGATGGGGTTGTGCATAACCCTTCAAACAGAGACCCTTGGACTGAAACTCCGCTGCCAACGAAGACACCTGCGAACCAAGGCCCCTCCGGCCTCTGCTGATTTAAGCGGGGGGGGCCATGGAAAGTGCCCCTCCAGCCTCTGCTGATTCAAGCAGGGGTGGCCATGGAAAGCACTTTGCCTGTGGACACATGTCATGCGCGTCGCGCACACTCCTCTGCCCCTTGGACTTCAAACACCTGAAGAGTTCCCTGAGATCAGGTGTTGCGTCACGGCAACACCCTAGTGCAACAACAGGCAACCTTTGCTCAAGATGGGCAGCATCACATCCCAAGCTCACCCACAGCTTGCTAACAAAAAACCAATGTATATGTTTCCGTTATTCAGCTACATGTCAGCTACGCTCTGGCCTCTGGCCAGAGGCCCCAGTTGTGGCCAGCCAAACTGCCTCGGGCACCAGGCGTAGGCCAGTCCTGGTTTGGTCTCAATCAGGCTTTTGGCGGTCGCGGGGCGCCCTACCAAAGGCGGACTCGTAGCCGGAAAAATAAACTCTGACCAACACACAAAATGTACCTTCGGGTAGTCCCACAGTGGTTGCTGGGATTTCTACGTCGCCGGAGTCCAGAACCATTGAACGATTTTTGCCCTCAGCTCGGTTTTTGTCCGCCATGGATACTGCCGCCTCAGCCGCCGACATTGGCACTGCTCCACCTGCTGAGGGGCGAGGAAGGCATGCAATGGGAAGGATGCCGGGAAAAGGCAGACAGCCAAACAAGTAATGCCGACATTGGCACTGCTCCACCTGCTGAGGGGCGAGGAAGGCATGCAATGGGAAGGATGCCGGGAAAAGGCAGACAGCCAAACAAGTAATGCCGGCATTGGCACTGCTCCACCTGCTGAGGGGCGAGGAAGGCATGCAATGGGAAGGATGCCTGTGACAGGCAGACAGCCAAACAAGCAATGCAGACAGTGGACAGACGTTAACGCGAGGCGCGTTTGATTGGTGCGGCATTGCATCTTAAGGAAGGTGCGAGCTCACCAGCGTCCTGCCTGCCTGCCTTCTTGGCGGCCTGCATCAGCACGAATATTCCATCCTCCGCGGGCCGCGCCCTCTTGGGCCGTCGCTGCCGCGACTTGTGCGCACTGTTACCGCCGTCGAACTTCCCCCCCTGCCTCCACGCCTCCATCTGCGCCGCGGAGACCGGGCGCTCCATGTCTGGCTCCCATCCGGAAGAGTCCGAGTCCTTGCACTCCAAGCCCAGCCGCGTGGGCGGTGCCCCCTCGGCCTTCAACAGGTCCAACAGAGCGCCTGCAGCCTCAGCCTGGCTGGGGGACTGCAGGTCGGAGGCAGCCAGGCCGCGGGACGGGGAAGGGGCCTTTGGGCTCCCGTGCGACAGGTCAACCTCTATGACGGACTCTGAGGCCAGGGCCTGGGCCTCCTCCTGGGTGTCCGCAGTCTTCATCCTGAAGGCCACGGCAGGAAGCGAGGGCTTAAGAATAACAGGCAGCCAGGCAGCCAAAGCAAGTGCAGCCGGGCCGGGCAGCTAAAGCAAGTGCAGCCGGGTGGCTGAGCAGCAGGGTAGACCAAATTCGGGGGGCTGCTGGGCGGCTACCATGGGGACTATTGGGACCTGACTTAAAACGGCCTACGGCGGGTGACCCAAGCAGCAGGGCTTGCTGTACTGACCCCCCCCCCCATAAAACGTCCTACGGCCGAGACGTGAGGTTGAATTATAGATTAAGGGAAGATGATTCCCTTCTAGTAACAGTGCCAGGGCCAGGGCCTGACTGCAAGAGGGTGCCAGGGCCAGGGCCTGACTGCAAGAGGGTGCCAGGGCCAGGGCCTGACTGCAAGAGGGTGCCAGGGCCAGGACCTGACTGCAAGAGGGTGCCAGGGCCAGGGCCTGACTGCAAGAGGGTGCCAGGGCCAGGGCCTGACTGCAAGAGGGTGCCAGGGCCAGGGCCTGACTGCAAGAGGGTGCCAGGGCCAGGACCTGACTGCAAGAGGGTGCCAGGGCCAGGGCCTGACTGCAAGAGGGTGCCAGGGCCAGGGCCTGACTGCAAGAGGGTGACAGGGCCAGGGCCTGACTGCAAGAGGGTGCCAGGGCCAGGGCCTGACTGCAAGAGGGTGCCAGGGCCAGGGCCTGACTGCAAGAGGGTGCCAGGGCCAGGGCCTGACTGCAAGAGGGTGCCAGGGCCAGGGCCTGACTGCAAGAGGGTGCCAGGGCCAGGGCCTGACTGCAAGAGGGTGCCAGGGCCAGGGCCTGACTGCAAGAGGGTGCCAGGGCCAGGGCCTGACTGCAAGAGGGTGCCAGGGCCAGGGCCTGACTGCAAGAGGGTGCCAGGGCCAGGGCCTGACTGCAAGAGGGTGCCAGGGCCAGGGCCTGACTGCAAGAGGGTGCCAGGGCCAGGGCCTGACTGCAAGAGGGTGCCAGGGCCAGGGCCTGACTGCAAGAGGGTGCCAGGGCCAGGGCCTGACTGCAAGAGGGTGCCAGGGCCAGGGCCTGACTGCAAGAGGGTGCCAGGGCCAGGGCCTGACTGCAAGAGGGTGACAGGGCCAGGGCCTGACTGCAAGAGGGTGCCAGGGCCAGGGCCTGACTGCAAGAGGGTGCCAGGGCCAGGGCCTGACTGCAAGAGGGTGACAGGGCCAGGGCCTGACTGCAAGAGGGTGCCAGGGCCAGGGCCTGACTGCAAGAGGGTGCCAGGGCCAGGGCCTGACTGCAAGAGGGTGCCAGGGCCAGGGCCTGACTGCAAGAGGGTGACAACGAGCTTATGAGATTGCGTCAGAGCCTGATCAGATGCTTTGATCAGAACAGAAGGATCAAAATCAAGATGCTCTGGAGGCAAGTTTCAGTCCTGGCATGTATGAATCCTCAAGATGGTTTAGGTGTGACCAGGGTGTGACCAGGGTATGAACAGGGTGGGGTGCCACTGAAAACATGATCTGCATGCCCTACCTCCTCAATTCCACCCACTTTTCGATCGCCATGAGCCACACAAGTGATACCGGGTTAGAGTGTTGAGTCGCTTGACCACCCACTTTTCAATCACCAAGAGCCACACAAGCATGCAAGTTTACGCCAACACTCACTTTTCAATCTGCTTGAGCCACCGCCTTACTTTTTTGTGCAGGCAGCCGTACCTGTGCACATGCACATTCAATGGTTGTCAGTCAGCATACTGTTTGAGTAGGCAGTAGACAGAGGGGGGCAGTGGGCAGCAGGTTGAGGGGGCTGCATGAAGCAGGCAGCAGAAAGGGTATGTGTAGGCAGTAGACAGAGGGGGGTAGTAGGCAGCAGGTAGAGGGGACTGCAGGAAGCAGGAAGGGTATGCGTAGGCAGTAGACAGAGGGGGGCAGTAGGCAACAGGCAGGGTGTGTGTAGGTAGCTAGCAGAGGAGGGCAGCAGGCAACAGGCCGAGGGTAGAGGGAGAGGTGCGTGCAGGCAGTCCAACCTGCAAGTATGCATCCATGCGTTGGCAGCTAAAACGACTGGGGGCTGCGAGCATGCAGGGGGCTGCCATATTAATGAGGTAATGGCGGACAAAATAGTGGAGAAAGGGGTGGGTAACATGGTGAGAGTGGAGGGAGACATAGGGCACGGATCATTTCGGGCTTCTCATCAAACAAGAACATCTCCTTAGACACCTAGGGCAGGGCCCTACCTGATAGGTATATGAGGTATCAGCGCGACATCGGCCTTGCCTTATTCGTCGCCCATTCCGTGACCCAATGGGGGGCGGGTCACTCCCTGACCCTCCCCCCGATCACTATTCCTGGTAGGTATCTTTGATCTATCAGTGCATCATCAGCCTCTCCTACCCCTTCACCCACGCCCTGACCTCCCCCCCTTCCCAATATTACCATGACCTATCCCAGGCACATCCTTTTTCATCAATCAATAGCTTGGCTATTTAGAAGAGGGGGTGAAATCCCATCCCAGTGCATGTTCCACCTCCCAGCCTCCATAGAGGCACACCCGCCCTCCCCTGTTACCCACACCCTAGCTTGCCCCATGCACACAGCTTGCCCCATGCACACAGCTTGTCCCATGCACCCAGCTTGCCCCATGCACACGGCTTGCCCCATGCACACAGCTTGCCCCATGCACACAGCTTGCCCCATGCACACAGCTTGCCCCATGCACACAGCTTGCCCCATGCACACAGCTTGCCCCATGCACACGGCTTGCCCCATGCACACAGCTTGCCCCATGCACACAGCTTGCCCCATGCACACAGCTTGTCCCATGCACACAGCTTGCCCCATGCACACAGCTTGCCCCATGCACCCAGCTTGCCCCATGCACCCAGCTTGCCCCATGCACCCAGCTTGCCCCATGCACACAGCTTGCCCCATGCACACAGCTTGCCCCATGCACACAGCTTGCCCCATGCACAAAGCCCACTAGTCGTCCAAACACCCACAATCCAAAGAGGCAAGGCTGCCCACCTGCCCCAACCATACCACATTGGGGGGGGGGGGGGCTGAGCAGCCACCACAAGGCCAAAGGTGGCCAAACCTTGACCTTGAACTACGGCTACGGCTGGTGGCCCAAGCAGCGGGACTTGTTGCACCGGGCCCCCGCAGCCCTTGTTCGTGATGTAGCTGAAGTGTAGCTGAAGCACCCTGATATTAACACGCTGATGCGTGCCCCGCCACCCACCCTCCAAAAAAGCACTCTGTCCAATGTCCGATTCAAACCCTTAACCCTCAACCCTTAACACGCTGATGCGTGCCCCGCCACCCACCCTCCAAAAAAGCACTCTGTCCAATGCCCGATTCAAACCCTGAACCCTCAACCCTTAACACGCTGATGCGCGCCCCGCCACCCACCCTCCAAAAAAGCAAAGCTGTCCAATGTCCGATTCAAACTGGCCGGTTGGGACCTGATCTGCGGCCGCTGGAGGCAGGCTGGGATGGGGCTTGTCCCACTCCAGGATGAACCGGCAATTGCATGCACCCTCCTCTGCAGGGGGAAGGTGCAGGAGGAGAGGTTGGAGGGGCAGGAGGAGAGGTCAGGGGGCAGGGGTCAGGCAGGCTGGCTGGCAGGCACTTGCATGCACCCGCCTCTGCGGGGGGAGGGTGCAGGAGGAGAGGGCAGTGGGAAGGTGTGAGGCAGGCAGGGTGGCATGCAGGGGGGTAGGGGGGGTCGGCTGGCAGGCTGGCAGGCATTTACACGCAGTCTCCTTTGAGGAACCTTTGAGGGGCAGGAGGGGTCAGGGGTGGGGTTGAGGCAGGCAGGCAGGCGGAGGGCGGCGGCAGGCAGGCAGGCCCGCGGGCCAGGCCGCAGGCAAAAGCAGACAGGCTGCCTACTGCTTCAGGGTTTTGTATCAGGTTGGGGTAAGGGCGTGCCTCAACGCATGCTCTAGTTCATCAGGGTTCAAGTGTTAGGTTGGCATTTGTGGAGTCCCTTGGATTGCAGTGTGTGACTGAGGAGCTTGTGTTGTGGCAGGTCTGGGTTTTGTGTCAGGTCAGGGTTCAGTGTCAGGTCGGGGTTCAGTGTCAGGTCGGGATTCAGTGTTAGATTGGGGTTCAATGTCAGCTTTGGGTTCAGTGTCAGGTCGGGGTTCAGTGTCAGGTCGGGGTTCAGTGTTAGATTGGGGTTCAATGTCAGCTTTGGGTTCAGTGTTAGGTCGGGGTTTTAAAAGTCCCTTGGATTGCAGTGTGTGACTGAGGAGCTCGTTTTGTGTCTGGTCGGGGTTCAGTGTCAGGTCGGTGGTTTGATATGTCCTTGGATTGCAGTGTGTGACTAAAAATCTCATCCTGACCTTCTCATCCGCAGTCCTGCGCACCAATGTGTTTATCATGTGCATGAGACAGACAATTTTTGGCAGGCCACTGAGCGACCACCACTGGCCAGCAGCCGTGGACGTAAGCAGCAGGGCTGGCTGCAGCACGGCCATAGGCCGTGATCGGCTGTATTTGCTGTTTTTGCTGTAGCACCCTATTATTGATACCCTGTAAGAAACAGAGACGCACCTGGCCCGTGATCTTTACGGTCCGCACCAAGCACTCGAGCGTCATAGTACCTGCAAGGGTGCCAATCAGCAAAAACGTGATCCATGCCCAGCTTCATGGATCACCTGGGAAAAAGAGAGCCAAGAGGTACAGGGGGCAGGGAGAGGGAAGAGAGAAAACGGATTCCAACAATGCTGTGCATCAGCAATCGGGTTAAAAACAGCCAAGGGGTACAGGGTGTAGGGAGAGGGGAGAGAGAAAATTACGACAGCAAGACGGGCACTCACCCCGGACAGATTAAGAGGGTCTGACATGCACTGTACATGTTGTTATGCATAACCTTCAATTCAGCCACATTCAGCTACATCATCAAGCGGGCCTGATGCAGTAAGCCCTGATACCTGAAACACGCCGCCGGCGGCCCTACAACTCCTGTGGCGGGCCTGGCTTTATGCCGGTCAAGGGGGGATCCCCATCAGCCCAGCGATAGCCGCTTAGCAGCCTGCAGAAGGTGGTTCGATGTGGGCTCTGGAAGTTGAGGGGAGCAAGCTGGCAGATCACCTTGCCCACCACCTACTGCCCCTCTCTGCCCATGATCTACTCAGCCCTTCACCCCCTCTCTGCCCATGATCTACTCAGCCCTTCACCCACTCTCTGCCCATGATCTACTCAGCCCTTCACCCCCTCTCTGCCCATGTCTTACTCATCCCTTCAGCCCCTCTCTACCCATGTCTTACTCATCCTTTCAGCCCCTCTCTGCCCATGTCTTACTCATCCCTTCAGCCCCTCTCACTTTGTTTCATCTTCTACTTCGTACAGGGCGGTCACTTTGTCCCCCTCGCGAAGATCGTTGCAGTCATAATCCTGGATTGGACTAGGGGAAGGAAGGAGGGGGAGGAGGGAGGGGAAGGAGCAGCCAGGGTCAGCTGCACCCTGGGTCTTTAGTGTCCCTTGCAAATGTACTTGTCTGCATCATTCTGGATTAGACTAGGGGAAGGAAGGAAGGGGAGGAGGGAGGGGAGGGAGCAGCCAGGGTCAGCTGCACCCTGGGTCTTTAGTGTCCCTTGCAAATGTACTTGTCTGCATCATTCTGGATTGGACTAGGGGAAGGAAGGAGGGGGAGGAGGGAGGGGAGGGAGCAGCCAGGGTCAGCAACACCCTGGGTCTTTAGTGTCCCTTGCAAATGTACTTGTCTGCATCATTCTGGATTAGACTAGGGGAAGGAAGGAGGGGGAGGAGGGAGGGGAGGGAGCAGCCAGGGTCAGCTGCACCCTACTTCAGCAGCACCCTGGGTGGCTGGGTCACCGTGCCTCCCCCACCCACGTCATTGCATGCAAATCCTGGATTGGACGAAGGAGGGGAAGGAGGGAGGGAGCACTCAAGGTAGGCAGCATCCAGTCCCCCCCTGTTTTGACTAATTAGTTCTTCCTATCCCAAAGTGTAATAATGTGTGGACATGCCAGCCTCTTAGGTCGGCATCTCCTTCCGTCCACATAACCTGAAGAAAGGAGGACCCACCCCTAGGTATGCTGCACCCTAGGTCGGCACCCCAGGTCAGCAGTGAGTTCAGGAGGCGAAGGCATGACCACAATGAAATGAGAATCTGACGCCTCGGTTAGCCACCCATCCCAAAGTACACCCCCTCCCCTGATAGGAGAGACATCCGGCATAGCAGAATAAAAACGCCTCGTGCGCATTCGCCCTTCGCATTTAAAGTGGAAGAGGAGCTGCACCCCAGGAGCACGCCATGCAGGCCCCTGACCCCTGGCCCCAGGAGCACGCCATGCATGCCCCTGACCCCTGACCCCAGGAGCACGCCATACTGGCCCCTGACCCCTGGCCCCAGGAGCACGCCATGCAGGCCCCTGACCCCTGGCCCCAGGAGCACGCCATGCAGGCCCCTGACCCCTGGCCCCAGGAGCACGCCATGCATGCCCCTGAATCCTGGCCCCAGGAGCACGCCATGCATGCCCCTGACCCCTGGCCCCAGGAGCACGCCATGCATGCCCCTGACCCCTGGCCACAGGAGCACGCCATGCAGGCCCCTGACCCCTGGCCACAGAAGCACGCCATGCAGGCCCCTGACTCCTGGCCCCAGGAGCACGCCATGCAGGCCCCTGACTCCTGGCCCCAGGAGCACGCCATGCAGGCCCCTGACCCCTGGCCCCAGGAGCACGCCATGCAGGCCCCTGACCCCTGGCCCCAGGAGCACGCCATGCAGGCCCCTGACCCCTGGCCCCAGGAGCACGCCATGCATGCCCCTGACCCCTGGCCCCAGGAGCACGCCATGCATGCCCCTGACCCCTGGCCCCAGGAGCACGCCATGCAGGCCCCTGACCCCTGGCCCCAGGAGCACGCCATGCAGGCCCCTGACCCCTGGCCCCTGGAGCACGCCATGCAGGCCCCTGACCCCTGGCCCCACGAGCACGCCATGCAGGCCCCTGACCCCTGGCCCCAGAGCACGCCATGCAGGCCCCTTACCCCTGGCCCCAGGAGCACGCCATGCATGCCCTCTTGAGCCGACATGGGCCGCCGAAGTATCCGTGTGTCTTGAAGAGTGCAACCCAGGCCACCTTTGGGTAGCAACCCAAGCAGCAGGTATCTTGCCACACCTAGCCCTGACCGCTGAAGACTGAGTTGGAGCTGGAGCACCCCCCATAATGAACTGTGGTGCGCAAACCTGTCGTGGGCCTACCATATCCTCGCATGAAGACCGAGGCGAAGCGCATGCAAGGGTCAATATCCTTCCCGGGCATGACCTCCACATCATCCCCGTCATCTTGGTTGTAGCTGAAGCGAGGCTGAAGCACCCCTAAACTAAGTCCGGCCTCCTCCTCACACTTCGACTGAAACAGACAGGGTGTGCGAGTCAATCTCCTCAAGAGGCATGACCTCCTCATTGTCCCCGTCATCTGGGGTGTAGCTGAAGCGAGGCTGAAGCACCCCTAAACTAAGTCCGGCCTCCTCCTCACACTTCGACTGAAACAGACAGGGTGTGCGAGTCAATCTCCTCCAGAGGCATGACCTCCTCATTGTCCCCGTCATCTGGGGTGTAGCTGAAGCACGGCTGAAGCACCCCTAAACTAAGTCCGGCCTCCTCCTCACACTTCGACTGAAACAGACAGGGTGTGCGAGTCAATCTCCTCCAGAGGCATGACCTCCTCATTGTCCCCGTCATCTGGGGTGTAGCTGAAGCGAGGCTGAAGCACCCCTAAACTAAGTCCGGCCTCCTCCTCACACTTCGACTGCAACAGACAGGGTGTGCGAGTCAATCTCCTCCAGAGGCATGACCTCCTCATTGTCCCCGTCATCTGGGGTGTAGCTGAAGCGTGTCTGAAGCACTCAAGAATCAAGCCTGCCACCTCCCCACACTCACACTGAGGCAAAGCGGATGCGTGATTCAATCTCCTCACGCGGCATGACCTCCACATCATCCCTGTCATCCGGGTGCTGGTAGTGCACGAGCAGGTAGGGACCGATCTTTGGGTCACAGCCCACGCGCGTTTTGTGCACGTCCAGGTCATACCTGAATGGGAGGGGGTGGGCAAGAGTAAGGGGGAAGGGATCGCGAGTGTAGTGGGGGAGCGGTGTCATGTGCGGCCTGAGGGGGGAAGTCGCGAGAAGTAGGGGAGGAGGGGGGGAGAGGTGTAGCCCACGCGCGTTTTGTGCACGTCCAGGCCGTACCTGGATGGGAGAGGGGGGGGCAAGAGGAAGGGGGGTGTAGTGACATGGGGGGCTTACAAGTCAAGAGGCTTTATGGCTGTGATCCCCCACCCTAAGTTGTCTTTGTTTGAATCAGGCATGAGGGCGGAGCAGAGTCCAAAGACAAACCGGCTGTGCATTTTTGTGTTACTGATCAACGGAGAGAGGTGTCGAAGCCATGTGTGACGGATGCCCATGTTGCATGGGTGAAGCTGGGGTTAAGGTGCATATTCTGTGTAGTGCTTCTGGCTTCCAAATACTTGACTGTTCCACTGCCTGGGTAGAAAGTCGCGGTGATCAACTGGGGAATCGAAACTTTCGGCACACGATCTCACCAGGATCCGTCCCCGAGCCACAGGCATTCAAGAGGCTCCTTCGCCATGGCCAAAGAGGAGCGGCGCGTGCGCGGGAAAATCTCGGGTCGGCAGGTGAGGGACAGGAGTGAAGTCGAAACCCCAAAATGAAAATAACAAGCAGGCTCTCGCCACGTATGCAAATGAAGGCCTGCAAACAACTAGGGGGGACTACGTGTCCCAAGGCACCGCATGTTTGAACATGCACCAACTGTGTGTAAGGTTGTATTTAAGAGTCGTCGATGCCAAGATCAGTCTTCCATTTCTTCAATTCGGGCGGTGATAGGTTGGATTGGTTTGTACTGCACTGCACGTCACGTACATGGGCATGCAATAGCAAACACACGGATAACGGCACGGAAAGTCGGAAACCACGGATACGGCACTATACCTCCACCCCTGCGATCGCACGACCAGGACCAGACATGATGACACTCAATATTTGCAAAATTTGTGATAAAACATCGGTGCAATCCGGCCGGCTGGCGTGACGTCTGCCCGTAACTGCAAGCGGCAAGCAATGACGCGGTCAAATGTTAGCTTCAGGGTTTGGGGTTTAGGTCGACGGGCGTCTACAGGAATTCCCAGGCTTGGCTACAAGAAACAGCGGACACTCGCAGCGAAACAGACGGCACATCACACTACCTACCCAAACACACGCAAATTAGTCGACAAGGTGCAACGTTTTGACTCTTCTCTCACACCGGAAGTCGGTGAGTCAGTCAAGCGTAGGCCACGGGAGCGGTCGGTTCCGCTGTCAAGACATAACTTACCTCCATGCATACCTCCTGTCACGGTTTATTAAGCCGGGGTTGAAATCCCCTTTTTCACTCTAGTTTCGTCTTTGTCGTCCACCCAGGCCCGAAAGTGTCCAGTCTACCTAAACTCGGCGAAGCGGTGTTTGTTTCACTCAGCTCCCATTCCAGCGGTGGACGGCTTCGTTGCAGGCCAACACAAAACCAGCTGCGAGTAAGCGCAGCATTATCAGCTAAATTTTCCCAAACTCGATGCGGACCTGCCTCGGAATGGGTCAGCAGTGCAGCAGCGGAGCTGCTGTCGGCGGAAAATCCGTCCCCGGGACATCTTCCCCAGGAGACTCCACAGCGCCAGCAGATGCCAAGGTGACACAAGATTCCTTCATGCTGCAACTCCCTCTCTTTAGATCATGGGCGTGTTTAAGAAAACGAGGTGAAGAAACACATGACGCTGATGCCTTGTATTTCAGCCCTAAACCCTGAAGTCCTTAACCCTTTGTGTCTGTGGGCACATAAACAGCTTTTACTTCGGTCCTCAAAATTTCCAGACCGATACTTAGATTCTCACACAGAGCATCTCCCTCCTCTGTCACCTGCTAAATATTTAGGATGGCCGAAAAACTTGATGAATGCTGACTGACCTGCATCCATGCACTGACGGAGTCTGCCAATAAGCGCATGGCAGCAAAGGCATACTCAACTAGCTGTAACAACCTGCACAGTGACTGATTACTCACCAAATGCTTTCCCACAGGCGCAGAAGTCTGCTCTATCCGCCCGTTTCTGGACCAAGAAGCGCGTGGCCGTGGCTGCAGAGGCATCCTCGACCGCTGCGACCATCTCTTTCATGGCCAAGCCTGAGCAGACCAAAAGGATGATAGGTACTTAGTATTATTGGGTGGCTTTCTGGTAGGAAGTCCAGGGTGGCCAGTGGCCACCATCATTGATCTATCCTCCCCGGCCCCAGCCCACCTCTTTGACCCTGCCTTGCCCTCCCCCTCCCCTGCCTGCCCGACCAGCTGATGCCACCTTTCCTGACCCCGATCCACCTCTCTGACCCTGACTTTCCCTCCCCCTCCCCTGCCTGCCCGACCAGCCGATGCCATCAGGGACAACCTCCTCTTCCAGGACATGTCCCAATCCGCCATGGAAGTCATCATCGACAGCATGATGAGCATGTCCGCCTCCCCCGGCACCGACATCATCAAACAGGCACGTGATGACAGGCCCCCCCCAAAAGGACATTTCCTAAAACCCAACCCTGATTTAGTTCGCTGTCAGCCCTCTGGCAGTCCTCGATTTTAGCGGTGGAGGTTTGGTGTGTGGAGGTTGGGAAGTGCATAGTCCTTGCAATCCTAGGCCCTTTTGTGGCATCATCATGGTTCAAATCACCATGGCACCATGATTCAAATCACGATATCTAGATTACCCGGTACCAGCATGAAAAACTAACAATGATCTGGGGATCGTTTGGGCTGCTACCAGGTGCAGCCCCTGCTGCTGCTGTTTATTGCTGTCTTGCACAATTTAGAAACCTACCCAGAAAATGCAGATATTATGCCTGACCTCACGGCCTCTCAACCGTGGCGGCCCGCATGCCCACGAGTTTGAAGCCCCAACAACACTCCTCGACCAAAGGCCGTGATAAAGCTGAATTGACGCTGCGACATGTTATCATAAACACTTAATTAGGCCCCCTTCAGGGCGACCTGCATGCCCGCGAGTTGGAAGTCCCGGAAGAGGGCATGCTGCAACAACACTCCTCGACCAAAGGCCGTGATGAAGCTGAATTGTAGCTGAGACACCTATTGATAAACACTTGTTTTGGGGCCCCCTTCAGGGCGACCTGCATGCCCACGAGTTTTATGTCCTGGAAGAGGGTATGTGCGACGTCTTCATTACCTCAGAGGGTGACAAGCCCAAGAGGCTGTCCACGTACACATCCGGCAGGTGTGTCGATCAACCAGCTGCACTCCCGTACTTATTTCAGTATGTGTCATTCAAACTGAATCCAGGCCGCCGGGCGGCCATCTGAGGGGTTTAAAAGGAACCCACCTCCATAGCCATGGCGGCAGAGCTTGCTGCACCATCGCCCCACAGCATACGAACATAACGGCCTGATCAATGTTATCATTCCTCACTTGAGGACACACACACCCTTGGTTGCGCCCACTCCTGCTGCTCCTGATGCTGAAGACAGCTGAACCTCACGCATTGTCTGCGGATGCAGTTCCTTCGGTGAGCTGGCACTGTTGTACTCTGCGCCCCGCGCCGCCACGGTCCGCGCAACCACGCGGTGCAAGATGTGGGTGATGGAGCGCACCGTGTACAACACGGTCAAGCGCAACTTCACCGTGGGGCAAAACGCGGTGCGGCACAAGCTGCTGGAGGCCGTGCCTTCCCTCAAGCACCTTTCGGCACATCACCGCGCGATGCTGGTGGATGCGCTGCAGCAGGTGAGGGTGTCACTGTTTTCATTGTCCGATTTTTCAGCATGCAGGGTAGCAACTTTGCGGGGAGGCCGGATTGCAGGTGGACCCAGGTGGGGACAAGAAGATGGCCGGTCTGTGGCCGGTCTGTGGCCGGTCTGTGGCCAGTGTCCAAAGCAACAGGTACCTTGTGGCACCAGGCACCAGCGATGGGCGGGGCTCCCGGTTCAAGCACCAGGTGTCGGCCGTAGGCTGGTTCAGGGAGCTGAATAGCACCTGGGGTGACCTAAAAAGATGCGATCCTGTCCTCCATGGCACAGCCTGCTCTACCCTTACTGCCCCCTCTCTCTCGAGAGATAATTAAACTAATTCAAATACCTATTATGTTTGTGTAACTGTCCTCCTGCCCTCAGGTCGAGTTTGTTGCGGGCAAGGAGGTGGTGCGCAAGGGTGAGCCCGGCTTGGACTTCTACCTTATCAAGGAGGGCAATGCCTCTGTCAGGGATGGAAACAGACAGCTGGACCTGCTGGGGCCCGGCAGCTTCTTTGGAGAGCGGGCGCTGCTGGGGGCAGAGGTGAGCGGGGGGGCCGAGTGCCCAGGGGTGCACGATCAGCACAGGGATACATAAATATCTTAAATATCAAGATGTGTATCTTAAGTAGATGCACACAAAAGTGCGTGGATCAGCACAGGGGATTGGGATGCTGTGACAAGCTCAGATGAAGAGGCAGGGAGCGGGCACTGCTGGGGCAGAGGTGCGCGGGGGAGTGGCTGGGTGGGGATGAGTGCCACATTGCTCACAATGAGCATAGGATACTGAGATGTTCTCACTAGTCATTAACACACTCAGAAGAGGGGCAGGGAGCGGGCGCTGCTGGTTGAAGAGGTGAGCGGGGGAGTGGCTGGGTGGGGATGGGTGCCACGTTGCTCACGACCAGAACAGGGGACTGAGATGTTATTACTAACTGCTAACCACCTCAGATGAGGGGCAGGGAGCGGGCGCTGCTGGGAGAAGAGGTGAGCGGGGGGACGGGGGAATGAGTGCCTGGTGGCTCACGGTCAGCACAAGGGACTGCGATGCTCTAACCTTAAACCATCTCAGATGAAGAGGCAGGGAGCGGGCGCTGCTGGGAGGGGCCCATCAAAGGATGGCTTGCTGCTGCTGACGGGGAGGGCGTGTGCCCGGGGGGCTGAGGTGTGTGGGGATAAGAAGTACCCGCTTCCTGAGCTGCTGATGTGGTGGCCAATACCAAGCTATCTTGGACTCTGCCATTTCCCTCCATTGCAAGATCCAGCTGATCTGTGATCACAACCATGATGCGGTGTATCTCTTGCACTCTGAAATAAAAAGTGCCACCCTGTCTCGTGCTGGTGCGGGCTGCTGATGTGGTGGCCAATACCAGGCTATCTTTGACTCTGCTATCTCTCTCCATTGCTAGATCCAGCTGGTCCGTGATCACAACCATGATGCGATAATGTAGTTGTAGCACCGTCAATTAAAATGTGCCACCCTGTCCCTTGCAGGTGCGGGCTGCTGATGTGGTGGCCACTACCAAGCTGGTTTGCTACAAGCTGTCTGCCCATGACTTCAATGATCTGCTCGGATCCACAGAGGAGATCTGGCGCTTCGAGGCGCTGCAAAAGGCAGGTTGCACACAGGCCCTCCTTACCTCTTTCCTGCCCCTGGGATGTGTTTTTATTACGTAGTTGATGCAATCATCCAGCCTTTTTCGAGGGGGCTAGACAGAGCGAACCATGGGGAGACCTGCTAGCAAAATCAAAACAGACACGCATCGAACGTCCCCCAAAAGAAAAAAACTGATAAGAACGAATGAGAAACCAACTCAACGAAAGCACAGAAAGCAGAACCTAGATTCAAAGGGCCAGGAGCCCGAAGTTAGAACCTTCTTTCAGGGCTGGGGAGGAATTAAGCTTCTTGACATAGGGAAGCTCTGAGCAAATAAATGGAAAAAAACTGTAACACTGTTTAATTCAGTGTTTATCTTACTAGATTAGGGGGCTGCTAGGCAGGCACCACCGAGCCGACCTCACAAATATTCACGACAAATTCATGTCCGGCCCATGACCAGTGACGCAAGCAGAAAGCACCTTGCTGCACCAAGCCCTGCCGGCTGTGGGCCAGGCTGGTAACTGAAGTGCAACTGGAGGACTTTATAAGAACTGTACGACTACTGCCTGCTTGCCCACAGTACTGCTGTAGAATAACAGGACTGTTGTAGAACAAAAGTACTACCTTAGGACAACAGTACTGCTGTGCAGCAACAGTACTGCTGCTGCCTGCTTGCCCACAGGTGCCCCTGCTGTTCAGCCTGAGCGAGGCGCAGCTGTGGCAGCTGGCAAGATCTATGCAGACGGAGATGCTGGCCAAGGGGCAGATCGTCTTTAAAAAAGGATCGCCGGGCGACAGCTTTTACATCATCAAGGAGGGCGTGTTCACCTGCTGCGACGGTGAGTGGCCGCCATTGCTTATTCATAATGCTTCAGCTACAATTCAGCTATGTCATCAAGGGCTGGTGTGTTCACCTTCTGCGATGGTGAGAGGCCGTTTTGAGGCTTTTTACTGTAGGGAGTCAGGGTTTTAGTTAAGCCGAGACTCCCTAGCCCAGACTCCCTAGCTGCATCACAGCCTTTAACTGGGGTCCTGGCAAAGGATGGGCCACTGGCCGTAGGTTGTTTAAGGCTTGGTCCCCACTCCCCATGAGCCCAGCAGTGGATGCACAGCAGCCCCTTACAGGTGGCCTGGCTACGGCAACGTGTTTCTCATTTCTTCTCATTTGTTTGCCTCCAAACAGAGAATGGTCGCGAGCTGGCACGCATCAGCGAGGGCTCATGCTTTGGAGAGCTGGCGCTGCTGAGGGAGGAGAAGCGAGCGGCCACTGTCATTGCAACCACGAAGGCGGAGGTGGGTCCAACCAAGAAGATCAAGCAGTCGGATCTAACAGACCCGCACCGAAGTTAATTCAATGTACAAGATTCACACAAGTGGGAGCATCAGTTCCACCAGATCCACACCTTCTCTGACAGCCCTGGAGTGCAGGAGCATGCAAAAAAGGAATGGACAAGAGTGGGTCAGGCTCGAGGTGTTAATGTACAACAGATTGAGAGAGAATCGCATCTGCAGGATCCACACTGTCCTTTTGATGCCACTGCTTATTTGTAGGTGCTTCAGCTGTTATACAGGTACATTACAGCCTGTGGCTGGGAGGGGCTGGCTCATAAAGGTATCTTCTGCTACTGTAGGCTGTTCCAAGTCGGCTAGGCGGTGGGTCTTCAGCAACCTGCCAAAGCTGATCTCTTTGCGCCCCCTCCCAGGAGTCCCAGCCTCCTGATGTCCTTCAGTTGCTGTTGCTTTTCCGCGGCCTGCCAAAGGCTGTCTCCTAGCACTCCCTCCCTGCCTCCCTACATCCTGCAGGTGTTGGTGCTGTCTCATGACCTCTTCCAACGCAACCTGGGCGGCATCACTCAGTGGCAGGCTTGTATGGCGTTTTGAGGCAATGAGGCGCGACTCCTCATGCCTGATCCTCCACATACACCTGTATCCTGCAGGTGTTGGTGCTGTCCCGTGACCTCTTCCAGCGCAACCTGGGCAACCTCACCCAGCTGAGGCACGTGTGGCGCTTTGAGGCCCTGCGCCGGGTACCATTGCTATGCACGCTGGATCCTCCCACCATGGCCAAGGTGGCGGAAGCTATGGTCTCGGTGCAGTTCAAGGCTGGGCAGACCATCATCAATGAGGTGGGTACAGCTTCTCGAATTTGAAATCCAAAAATATTTGGGGGAAATCAAAGGCTCATACCGATATTCAATGATATTCATATGAAATTCAAAGGCTCCCAGTGATACTGGTATTCACTGAGATTCATTTGAATTTCAAAGGAATATTGGGGGGGGGGCGCACTCAGGGCCAGTGACAGCTGTGTGCATGGGAAGAGGCCTGTAAGATACGACTGGGAGAAATGCCTCTCCTTGCTGAGATGTCATCGGTGCTTCAGCTGCATTTCAGCTTCAAGCCAGTATGCAGCCAGGGTGGCTTGATGCAGCAAGCCCTGCTACATGGGCCTCCAGCCTTATCCTAGTCAGCGGGTCTAAAGGGCGAAAGGCTCGACCACGTGGGCGCCCAACTGGTAAGTGAAGTCCTGCCCATGTGTATTTCCAGCCGTGCTGCTTGTACTTGGGTCTGCAGGTATGTCACAGTTTGGCCCCAATTGTGCCAGGCCCGCTGAAGGTGGCGTCATGGCAGGAAAAATCAAAACCTCTTTTCCTCCCACTAAAACGCGTCCAGGGCGAGATGGGTGACAAGTTCTACATCGTCGAGTTCGGGCGCCTCGGGGTGTTCCAGCGCAACAACAGCGGCGTCGCCGGAACCACGGTCAAGCAGACCGCCCTCACCTCGCACGCGAGCGCATCATCAGCTACAGGAAACCCCAAGAAGCAGCTACCCAAGCTTGAGTACACCCCGTCTGCCACCGCGGTGTACATAAATGTCTCGGGGGCGGATAATAAGACCTCGTCGGCCGATAAGGCTGCTGCGGCAGCGGTAGCAGACAAGCCCATCCTGCAGTACCAGGCCGGAAACTACTTTGGAGAGCTGGCGCTCATCCGCAACGAGCCTCGTGCAGCAACGGTAAGAGACAGCGCAGGGCAGGCCAGGAAGGCAAGCCATGCGGGTTTGAAAAATGGCAGGCATTTCAAAAAGTAGGGCCTGCCAATGGCCTGCCCCTGACAACCAGAACATGAATATTTGGAAACCACACAACATGCTGGCAAATAAATCAGTGCCCCCCTACCCCCCTGACCCCCTGACCCCCTGACCCCCTGGTACCACGATCAGGTACGAGCCATGACCCCGGTCTCCCTGCTAGTGGTGGATCGCAGCCATTTCAACGCGCTGATGGGCCCGCTTCTGCCGGCCATGGTCAAGCAGGCGGAGGTGTACTTGGCCAAGGCTAAGGCCAGAGGCGGCAGCAATGCCCAGGCTGGGGACATGACTTCGGCCAACAAGGTGTGATGGGATTAACTTTTAAGAGGGGGGGGCGGCAGTGCCCAGACAGGGGACATGACTCAGGCCAACAAGGAGTGCTGGGATTCATGCTTAGGGTTGACGGCAGTACAGAGGCAGGGAACATAATGCAGGGTGACAAGGTGTGTGGGGAGATGGGGTTTAGGGTAAAGGGTTTGAATGCTGTGCCCTAGGCTAGGGAGATGAGCGGGCTTATGGAACAGCATTATTTTGCCTTGCCCGAACTGATCCCGTTGTCAGGATGCTCCGCTAAATTGAAATATTTCACATGTCTGCAATGGATCGATCAAATATTTCCATTTGAATGGGCATGCTCAGTCAACACTGTCCTCTTTTACACCTGTCCACACAGGAGGTCGACCTGAGCAAAGTGTCTGTGCTGTCCACACTTGGCGCCGGTGGTTTCGGAAGCGTACTGCTGGTCGAGTACTGTAAGGAGCACTACGCCCTCAAGTGCATGAAGAAGGACTTCGTGGTAGAGCAGGGCCTGGTGGATCACGTCAAGCGGGAGAAGGTGCGGGACAGCAACTCCACACCATGCCACACTATATCACACTTGTGGGTGGAGAGGGATGGGGTAGGGTTTCGTGGTGGAGCAGGGCCTGGTGGATCATGTCAAGAGAGAGAAGGTACGGGGCAGAGACTACTCACCATGTTATGCTTTGCTACATTTGTGTTGCAGCAGGTCCAGTTGGATATTCTCAAGAGGGAGAGGGAGAGAGACAGGAACCACACACTGCTGGGGGGAGAGGTGTTGAAAGAGTTTGAGTCCATGCGTGGCAGCAGGCATTATAAGGCAGGTCAAGCCTAGAAGTCAGCCCATGCGCGATACCGGTCCCGGCGTACATTTATTTATTACCGGTACCGGTACTCTGCGCTTCAAAAAACAATATCGAGTTGTTGAAATTAACGCACACCGCCACACACATTATACCGGTATCCCTGGATGCCTTTCGACCCGCTCACCATTTCTTTTATGATGCTCCAGCCACAATTTAGCTACACCACAGCCTGCGGCCGAGGAGGTCTGTTGGAGCAAGGCCTGCTGATCAGGTCATTCCCATGCATTGGCTGGTGTCGGCTTTGCCACCATCAGCCCAGGGCTGGCTGCCCACCACTGGGCCGATGGGGGCAAAACAACCTACTTTTGTTTTGCCACCATCGGCCCAGTGGGGGCAAAGCACTGCAGCAACCTGCTTAAGATGGTGTGTATCAAAAAGAGCGCTGACTTCATTGTTTCCTCCGCCTTCTTTCCATGAGACCGTGTTTGAGTGCAGAAGCTCGTTCCTGGTCAGGCTACCTTCTTTCCCCATGGCACCCTCCGCCCCCCACACAAATAATCTCCTCTCCTCCGCCCCCCACACAAACAATCTCCTCTCCTCCGCCCCCCACACAAACAATCTCCTCTCCTCCGCCCCCCACACAAATAATCTCTTCTCCTCCGCCCCCCACACAAATAATCTCCTCTCCTCCGCCCCCCCCCACACACAAACAATGTCCTCTCCTCCGCCCCCCTTCAGGAAACTCTGTTGGAGTGTAGCAGTCCCTTCCTCGTCAAGCTGCGGGGCACTGCCCAGGACGAAGTCAATGTGTACATGATGATGGAGGCGGTCATGGGAGGAGAGCTGTTTGGGTACCTGCAGGTAGGTGGGAAGCTGTCAGGAAGCTGTTGAGAAGCTGCTAGGGCACAGGTCGAAGTCAACTGTGTACATGATGATGGAGGCGTTCATGGGAGGAGAGCTGCTCCGATCCCTGCTGATGTAGGAGCTGCAGGGAATCAGCCCGAGCATCGGGTGGAGTAGTCAGATGTCATCGAAGCAGGAGCTGCCAGGAAGTTAGTCAGCTGCTACCGGTACTGCCTCACTACCTGGATAATTTGTCATCCATATAATTAACCTGCACCTGTTGAGGAGAAAGGCCAGCAGAAAAATAGCAAAATAAATGTTTTTCTTGATGGTGTGGGAAGCACCTTCAGGCTTGCGCCCCCCCAGCCCACCTGTCCTCGGTCTCCCCCCGGTTCGCTCTGCCTGACCTTTCTTCAAAAGGCTGTGGTTGGCTGTGTTCACTTAATAAAAACAACAACACTGATCATGCACCAGGGGTATTTTCACACATCCGCAGCCCCCCCCCCTGACCTCTACCAAAAAACCTCCCGCCTTACCTGCTTCAGACACGCTCAAAACCGCTGGATGAAAGCCATGCACGCTTTTATGCTGCCTCTGTGATCCTGGGCTTGGAATACCTGCACGTGCGGGGCAACGTGTACCGGGACCTCAAGCCAGAGAACCTGCTCATCGACCTCAAGGGATATGTCAAGGTGGGGGGCGGGGCAAGGCAAGGGGCAGCAAGGCAATGGGTCAGATTTTTGGGCAAGGCGAGGGGCAGCGGGGCGGTCTAGATCCGGGGCGGGGCATGGCTAGGGACAGCGAGGCAGCGGGTCAGATTTGAGGGTAAGGCAAGGGCAGCGGGGTGGTCTAGATCTGGAGCGGGGCAAGGGGCAGCGGGGCTGCCTGCATCTGGGGCGGGGAAAAGGGGCAGCGGGCGTTCTGCATCTGGAGCAGGGCAAGGGGCAGCGGGGCCGTATGCATCTGGGACGGGGTAAGGGGCAGCAGGGCTGTCTGCATCTGGGGCGGGGCAAGGGGCAGCGGGTGTGTCTGCATCTGGAGCGGGGCAAGGGGCAGCGGGGCCGTCTGCATCTGGAGCGGGGCAAGGGGCAGCGGGTGTGTCTGCATCTGGGGCGGGGAAAAGGGGCAGCGGGTGTGTCTGCATCTGGGGCGGGGAAAAGGGGCAGCGGGGCTGTCTGGATGTCGTCATTGCCGTATTTTAGGGCGAGGCGAGCGGCAGCTGGGCAATGTGTACCGTGACCTCAAGCTAGCTGACCTGCTCATCGACCTGAAGGGCTGCGGTGTGGTGGTGGGCGGCGGGGCTGTCTGGATGGGAGGGCTGCCGGCTGGGTATTACCTGCTGCCCATGAAGTGCTCACACCGCAACATGCATTGGGGGGGCGCTGAGCACTGCTCCAGGTCTCTCCTGTCCCACAGTCTCTGGGGTGCCACGCTTAAGGAACAGAGCATGCAGTTGAGGTCAAGGGGGTGCGCAATCCTTAAGCCGTTCAAATAAATAGATACACAAGCAAGTGTGTCGATTAAGGAAGCCGCCCATTTGGCCAAAGCATGGGATATGGCCACCGTTCCCTGCATATCTTAAAGCCATTCCCTGCAAATGAACTCCCTAATCCCCCATACTTGGCAAACAGCGATCCGAACCACGACTTTTCTCCTCCTTTGGGGGTCGACTTTACTTTCAAACTCCCCACCTTGCCCACCTCTCCAGGTCGCAGACTTCGGCTTTGTGAAGCAGGTGCCCAAGGGCGAGAAGACCTACACCCTGTGCGGCACCCCGGAGTACCTGGCCCCCGAGATCATCATGAACAAGGGACACAATCAAGGGGCAGACTGGTCAGTGGACAGCGGGACAGGATCAGCAGAGATTGCTCTAGTGCGCAATAGACCGACCGTGGACTTGCTCACCCGGGTGTCTTAGAGGCCAATCCTTATGGGGGGTCTAGACGTGCCTAAGACCCTGACTTCCTCTTGCTGCTGACTCCCGCTCGATGCTCAGTCCTGACTCCCTCTTTCTGCTGAGTCCTGACTCTCTTGCTCCTGACTCCCACCTGCTGCCGAGTCCTGATGGCCACCTACTGCCGAGTCCTTACTCCCACCTGCTGCCGAGTCCTGATGCCTATTGCTGCTGGCGCCTGCAGGTGGGCCCTGGGCGTGCTCATCTACGAGCTTTGCACTGGCTCGCCCCCCTTCATGCACGAGGACCGGCTGCTGATGTTCAGGCGGATCTGTCAGAGGGACCTCATCGTGCCCAAATCCTTCTCAAAGGTCAGTCAGTGGACATGCCCTGAATAAATAATGACAAAACCTGTAAGTGAACTAATGATTCCTGCCCACCCGCCTACCTGCCCACTTGTCTGCCCACCCCTTCATAGCTTCTGAGGAGCCAAATAAAGGGCATGCTGGTCTATAACCCTGTGTTCGACCCACCCACCCACCCACCCACCCACCCGCCTGCCTGCCTGCCTGCCTGTCTGCCCCTACACAGCTTCTTTGTGGCCAGAAGGAGGGTCTGCTGGTCTCTTAACCTGTGTTCCACCCACCCACCCACTCACCCACCCACCTGTCTACTCATCCCTACACAGCCTCTACGGAACCTGATTGAGAGCCTGCTGGCCTCCAACCCCGTGTTCCGCCTCGGCTGTGGCAAGATGGGAGCAGCGGAGATCAAGTCCCACCCCTGGTTCGAAGGCCTGGACTGGGATGCGTTTGCGGCCAAGACGCTGCCTGCACCCTACTTGCCCAAGGTGCGCTATGTTTGTTTACAGTGGGTGCTATATTAAGAAAAGTCCTGATTGTCTAATGTGCGTGCTCTAGGATGGGCTGTGCACCGAGGAGGCCGCCAAGCCTGTGGTTATGGGGCGGCGCAAGACAAGTGTGTGGGGCCTTAGGGCACCTTGAGGGTTATCTTTGAGCACATTTATAAGCTGGTAGACAAGAGCCATGTCCTGGTGTTGTCACACTCGTGTTGCAATCCTGCTGTTGTCACACCTCTTGTCACGCTTTTGTTGCGCCTACAGAGACCCAAGCATGGCGGCGATGCTGTTAACTTCCCCTCTGGACAGCAGTCCAAGCTCCAGTTCAAGACCCAGTTGCGGCCCGTCAAGGGTGACTTTGCGGATTTCTAGGAGCGCTTGGAGCACATACTTACTTGAGGAACAAAGCCCGTGATCAGGACATCCTATGATTGCCCTCTTTATTGAATCCCAGTGAGGACGAAAGGGGTTAACAGTTGTAAGCTTGTGGCCATGCATAGAACTGAATCACTGTTGATTGACAAGCTTTGAAGGTGATGCATATTGGGGCAGGGAGGGGTAGGGTACAGTAGCAGAATTTGATCACCTACCAACAAGTCCAATATGTGGCTTTTCATCGTGATGATAATAAAGACCCGTAATTCTAGCCTCAGACAGTGTTTCTTTGTTTGTGGCTCGGCCATATTTCAATGACCTCCTTGCCTCCGGCTGGGGGCTCAATCCCTGGCCAGCCAAGTTATTTAGGCCACCGGCTGTAGGCCTGTTAAAAAACGGCCCCAATGGTGCCTTTGACTTGTACCAGGCTCTCCTATAGAAGTGCTCGAGGGGTCATGTGCACTAAAACTACATTTGGGTAGAGGAACGTCTCTCCCACTCAAGGACTTTCTGGTCTAGGGTATGACATACCCGCTTGTTTGGAAAGCTGAAGTTCAGAAGATGATGACCAATAATGAACTTCATGGAGGGCCGTTTTACCACGGCCCAGTTTCGGATTTTGCTTTCCAGAACGTATATTCGTTTCCCATGCTCTAGTACCCTACCTGAAACGGTTTGTGGGCAGAATTCTTCGAAGTCCCTTGTGCGCCATCTTGGTCTCTAATGGGCAGTCCTGTTTTTAAAAACAAATATGGAGCTGATTCGAGACCCTTATGAAAGCAAGGCCCCCATCTCATCATCATCATCGGCCAACATAAATTAAAGGATAAGGATTTCATGAGACATCATCAAATTATTTGAATTGCCTTTGCTCAACCGACACTCTTAATTGTTATTCCCCAGCCTCATGTATCTTATTCCCCAGCAGGCCATATGCAAAATGTTTTATTCAGTCCGATACAAAAGATCTAAATGTGTCAAGGAAGCTGCAATTATTAATATCTAGGTGCAGTTGGCACAAAAAGGCGGAATCCCAAATTTCTTGCTTGCTTGATAAGAAAGCAACGCGGAACCGCATTTTAGGCATTACATGCTCCTTGGCATCATGCAATGGTACAATTCGTAAAAGCGGAACTAGGCCCAGAAGTCAATGACGTTACACCACTGGGCCATGCTGCAAAGCTCGGCCGCGTCGGCGTCCAACAGCAAGGCCCAGAAGTGTGACGTCATTGACAATTCGTGGAAAGTGGAAACCTGTGCGTATCGTGCTCTCTTGGTAGTACAATTCGGATGAACCTATCCATGACATAACACCGCTGGGCCATGCTGAAAAGGCTCGGCCGCGTGGGCGCCCGACTGTCTGGTCAGGAGGAAAATAAACTAAAGGCTAGAGTAGAGAGGAAAGGAACAGAAGGAACACGGAAAAGGAAAAAATGAGCGTCAAAATCATCCTTGCCCCAACTGCCTGCCACTGCCCATGAAGACATCAATGTGATATTTCTGCCATCTGCCTTCCCTGTGCCTACCCAGCACATTGAGACATTAATGCCTTTGATTTTTTGTCTGCCTCTGCCGAGTCTGCCTCAGATCATGATGGCTTGAAAACGGAGGTAGTATGAATAGTCTTGAGATCCTCGGTATGTTTTCCACTGGCTCACGTTTGCAAATAAGGACATGATGAAGACTTGGCTGCAGATGGCAGTTCCATTTACAAGGTGGTGCATGGCTTGACATGAGCTGCGAGCACTGCAATTTCAGGGAAATTAGTAAAAGTGTCACACTGATGATTCAAGGCAGAGGGAGACTTCCCTAGCTGACTTCATGTTTGCCGACGTGGCCGAGTATTACATATGCAGGGCCCAGAGATGTAACGTCATTAACACAGCTGCTTCAAGGAACAAACGAGACCCTGTCATGAACGTTGTTTCTTGCTTTGAGACACCATCGCTTCACCGAAACCTTAAACTTTGGGATCAAATTAAATTAATAGTGTTTCACATCCGAGGGAAGGCAATTAGCATTTACGTTACCAGGGGCTTAATTAATCCTAGCTCGCTGGACATGGCTGCGACTGCCCTAACATGGGGTCGGACAAAACCACTGCCGCAGCCACCGTTAAGGAACGCATTCAAGAGGGTGGGCGGCACGCCGCTCTCCATGGATAGAGTGGAACACCGTTAAGGAACGCAATCAAGAGGGTGTGCGGCACGCCGCTCTCCATGGATAGAGTGGAACACCGTTAAGGAACGCATTCAAGAGGGTGGGCGGCACGCCGCTCTCCATGGATAGAGTGGAACACCGTTAAGGAACGCATTCAAGAGGGTGTGCGGCACGCCGCTCTCCATGGATAGAGTGGAACACCGTTAAGGAACGCATTCAAGAGGGTGTGCGGCACGCCGCTCTCCATGGATAGAGTGGAACACCGTTAAGGAACGCCTTCAAGAGGGTGTGCGGCACGCCGCTCTCCATGGATAGAGTGGAACACCGTTAAGGAACGCTTTCAAGAGGGTGTGCGGCACGCCGCTCTCCATGGATAGAGTGGAACACCGTTAAGGAACGCCTTCAAGAGGGTGTGCGGCACGCCGCTCTCCATGGATAGAGTGGAACACCGTGAAGGAACGCCTTCAAGAGGGTGTGCGGCACGCCGCTCTCCATGGATAGAGTGGAACACCGTTAAGGAACGCCTTCAAGAGGGTGTGCGGCACGCCGCTCTCCATGGATAGAGTGGAACACCGTTAAGGAACGCCTTCAAGAGGGTGTGCGGCACGCCGCTCTCCATGGATAGAGTGGAACACCGTTAAGGAACGCATTCAAGAGGGTGTGCGGCACGCCGCTCTCCATGGATAGAGTGGAACACCGTTAAGGAACGCATTCAAGAGGGTGTGCGGCACGACGCTCTCCATGGATAGAGTGGAACACCGTTGCCGCTTACCAGCCAAACTCAGACGTGTAGGGGGTGAACTGGAAGACGACCTGACAAGCCATGATGTTACAGTGTTACACCTCTGGGCCCTGCTCAAAAAGGCTCGACTGCGGGGGTGTCCAGATGTGTGGTCGGGAGGGAAAAGGGAGGGAAAAGAAAAGAGAGGGGAGAAAAAATCAAAATCCAACCCCCAAATAGAATGGGAAGTCCGAACATTATCTGTGATGCACCAGGCATGCATCGGGCAGGTAGGTAAGAGGGTGGGGAGCAGGCATGCAAAGGCATCTGTGAACTCCTGGACACTTCTATATTCTAAAATGGTACCGATATCAACCACTTGCTGTTCCCGATATCCAGCACTGCTCCGAAACCAAAGTTAACGCCAGCCTTACGGATCGTGCTCACGCATTCACACACATCCCGTGCACGCACACTGTACACTCATATGATGCCGAAGATCCCCTGCGAAGCTGCTAGCGTGTTCCACTAGGTCACAGCGTACCCTGATGACGTACCACATGACTCCTCAACCGCAGCAGGCCCCATCAAATCGGGGTGTCCTCGTCATCATCCTTCCCTGTGTCGCCACTTTACCGATTTGCTTGATGGGAATAAAGACATGCATCAGCACTGGATCGACGCAACATGTCTGATAGAAGGTACCTGAGCACCGATCGAGATCGTCCAGATAGAAGGAACCCTAGTTCCGATCGAGATCGTCAAGATAGAAGGGACCCACGTTCCGATCGCGACCGTCCAGACAGCAGGGACCCTAGTACCGATCGTGATCGTCCCCAAGGACGAGGCGGTAAGCATTTGTCCCCCAATGAACAATCTTCTGTGTAATCAAGCGTGTAATGTTCCATCCATTGCTGTGTACAGGTGGAAATCCACAAGGCCCTTCCCAGGTGGGCTCGATCAAGAGATCGGAAAGATGAATCCATCTTCGCAACTAATGAACCCAGCCTGCACCTGCAAATAATGCTGTCAAATCTTGGGATGGCTGGGCAATGAAAGCTAGACATCAACACATAATACGGTACTAAGAACGAACATATTATGTTTGACAAGCACCGGCACGTGACTAGATTTGTTTCGCATACTAGTACTACCGGTATGCATGCTCCCTGTAATGCATGTCTTGCAGGTTCAGGGCCATGGGCGCAGCAGTGCCGGCCATTACGAGGGGAGAGACACGCAGGGACGAGACGAACGGGACAGAGGTGGCCAGGCGCCTCAAGCTGGGCGCTCCCAGTCGTACGGCAGCAGGGACGCAGGTCCACCGCAAGGGCAATCCCAAGCAGGTGGATCTCAGCCCTACCACAGAGGCGGCAGGGACATGGTCGCCAGCGGGCCAAGCGGCATGCACCGCCAAGACAGTGTCCCGCAGGGAAATGCGGGGCCCTCACAGCCTGTTTCCAGAGAGATGAGGGAGCAGGTGAACATAATTTTGATGTCGGTGATCGGAACTTTGGGCGAGCAACACTTGGCCTTGTGGAGGCATGCCGATTGGCATACATTTTCTGGGTAGAAGTGTGAGATTGGAAAATGAACCAAAAGCTCCCACCACATTATTTACTTCACTGTGGGCCAGACCACATTTGGGGGGGTACCACTCACTCGGCTGTCTGTGTCTCTGTGACCAATCCTTTACCTCTGGCCTGAGCTGTAGGGCTTGCAACACCAGGATCCTCAGCCGTTGGATGAGATGTAGCTGAAATGTAGCTGACGCGCACTAAGATCAGCATTGCCCTGCAGTGCCCAGAAGTGGTTGGATCCATCAGGTTTATTGCTCTACCTGAGACTGCCTTACCTGTCACATTTATCGCAGCTGATGTGCTCGGGGCTAGGAAAGGACCCTGCTGGCAGCTTACAAATTGCGGTGAGGATAGCTTACCTATTGCACGGTATTATGGCTGATACCGTACTGCTACTTTCATACAGGCGTGCGACTTTGGGGGTATTAACCCCCAATAGTAGCACCATCGATATGAGGTGCCACACATTTCCCAACACGTGTGTGGAGTTTCAGTGACACCCCGCCGACACTCTCTTGCTCTGTCTGTGAAGAAATCAACCTTCCTCCCAAAGTCATATCACCAGAAAGTATTTAAGGTGTTTGCGAATCCCCAAAGCGTAGCGCCTGATTACTACAAAATGCCTCAAAACGGACCCCCGAAGGCATCGAACGCCCGAATGAAAGTAGTCAGTGCTGTAGATTTCATTTTGTAGGATGCTTCACTGGTTCAGTTACAGCATGGCCTATGGCTGTGGTGCGTAAGGCAGCATATGCCCCAACGCTTGTGCTACCCGCTCTTGGTCGGTCAAAGTTCGTTCCCAAATGGCCCAGTGGTGCTCAGCGGCCTGCCAATGGTGGCCTCATGCACCCTTGAATGAACTCTGACGGCTGGCTATTCACCTACCCGTCGTATCAGTCGGGATTCGATTGTTCTCGTTTTTCAAGGAACAAACAGTTGATTTTGATCATCATTTATACTGAAACGAAAGAATGACTTGTGACTTCAGTGCCAGTTTGCGAATGTGTCTGTGGCTTCCATTGGTGATATGAGGCCGAAATACGAACCAGGGATTCCTATTTTGAGTGGCTCTGGAGCACAAATGAACCAGTGATCGTTAAAACAACCAGCTTTTGATCAGAAAAACGAACCAATGAACTGACTACTGGTAGCGTGATAACTAATAACAAGGTAATCAGCAGATTCCAGACGGAAAACGAACATAGAATAAAGCGATTGCCAACTGATACGACGGTACCTACTTCATTCAATAGGATGATACGTACGGCTTGCTTTCGGGCCCATCCAGCACTTTCCGTCCGTATTGGATTTGAATGATGAATGCCTCTACCGTGCACCAGACACCTTTGGGGGCCTGTTGGGCGGCCACCACCAGGCTGCTTGAGACAGATCCAGGAGGGGCCTATGTTCGGCAGCCCAAGCAACCAGGCTTGCTACATCGATCCTAGCCAGCCGTAAGCCGGGTGGCAGGTGAACAGTGGTTGAAGCACCCAATATAAACGTTGGCAAGTCCGGAGCCTTATTTCAATGGTCGCCAAGTTTATTTTATTTGCTACAGAAACTTTTCAGCCAATACCCAGCGTAAATACGGCCAGCCAAGGTGCAGGTCTTGCTGCGCCGCAGATATGCCCAGCCGAAGGATGGGTGCAGTTCAAGTCTTCTGAAAAGACACAGCTGCTCACTATCCCTACAATCCATAACGTGGCAGATATAAGGAGTAAGAGAGCCCTATATGCCCTGCCCTTGCAATCCTCGCATTTTCAACCCGCCGCAAAGATGTGCAAAACTCCTAGGGAGACGTTGTACGGCTTTGTATCCAGAATGTGTTGAATGGATATAGTTTGTGCACCTCTGGTTTAGGGTTAAGGGTTAAGGTCGGGTCGGATTTGGTATGGCAGGCCCCTAAAACAAGCCCTTTGAGATTGGAATCTCAAGATTTCAGTTGAGCCCCCCCACCAAGCCTCGGTAGCTTGTGGGGGCAAAGCCCTCATGTCTGCCGTGTGCCCGTCTGACGTCCGTCAGGTCTTCAGTTACCCCTTATCCCTTGTACTTGCCACCTTTTCAGCCCGCGAATAGGGGCGAAAGATTGTACGTGCTGGCGAACCATTTCAAGCTGGCCTTGGGGCACCACTGCCGCGTCATCAACCGCTACCACGTGGAAATCATCCCCATGAAGCTGGTCAACCCATCTTCTTCTTCAGGTGAGCTGCTGAATTTTCCTTCATGTACTGGCACAGCTATCAAGCCAGAATTTGTAGCCAAAATAAAAACAGCTTATAATAGCCATTTGTAGTTTGAGCCCAACGCGGCCATTGGACTGGTGCTTTGCACGCCCTGCTGCTCCTGAGCGGATCTGCTCCTGAGCAGATCTGCTCATGAATGGATCTGCTCCTGAATGGATCTGCTCCTGAATGGATCTGCTCCTGAATGGATCTGATCCTGAATGCATCTGCCCCTGAATGGATCTGATCCTGAACAGATCTGCTCCTGCTTGACGCCGCCATTGGACTAGTACTTATGCATAGGGCCCTGCTGCTCCTGAAGTCACAAATGTCCGCCAAAGCTGCCTCCAGGCTTTGACTCCTTACACCTACATCTTCAACCCTGGGGCCCTGCTGCTCCTGCATGCACACATGTCCGCCAAAGCTGCCTCCAGGCTTTGACTCCTTACACCTACATCCTCAACCCTGGGGCCCTGCTGCTCCTGCATGCACACATGTCCGCCAAAGCTGCCTCCAGGCTTTGACTCCTTACACCTACATCTTCAACCCTGGGGCCCTGCTGCTCCTGCATGCACACATGTCCGCCAAAGCTGCCTCCAGGCTTTGACTCCTTACACCTACATCCTCAACCCTGGGGCCCTGCTGCTCCTGCATGCACACATGTCCGCCAAAGCTGCCTCCAGGCTTTGACTCCTTACACCTACATCTTCAACCCTGGGGCCCTGCTGCTCCTGCATGCACACATGTCCGCCAAAGCTGCCTCCAGGCTTTGACTCCTTACACCTACATCCTCAACCCTGGGGCCCTGCTGCTCCTGCATGCACACATGTCCGCCAAAGCTGCCTCCAGGCTTTGACTCCTTACACCTACATCTTCAACCCTGGGGCCCTGCTGCTCCTGCATGCACACATGTCCGCCAAAGCTGCCTCCAGGCTTTGACTCCTTACACCTACATCCTCAACCCTGGGGCCCTGCTGCTCCTGCATGCACACATGTCCGCCAAAGCTGCCTCCAGGCTTTGACTCCTTACACCTACATCTTCAACCCTGGGGCCCTGCTGCTCCTGCATGCACACATGTCCGCCAAAGCTGCCTCCAGGCTTTGACTCCTTACACCTACATCTTCAACCCTGGGGCCCTGCTGCTCCTGCATGCACACATGTCCGCCAAAGCTGCCTCCAGGCTTTGACTCCTTACACCTACATCCTCAACCCTGGGGCCCTGCTGCTCCTGCATGCACACATGTCCGCCAAAGCTGCCTCCAGGCTTTGACTCCTTACACCTACATCCTCAACCCTGGGGCCCTGCTACCCGTTGTGTCCCATCAGCACTAGGCGCCCGCTTTATTGTTGTTTGTGCCAGGGTGAGGGTGAGGGTGAGGGTGAGGGTGAGCCCTGGGCCACAACTGGGACAACCTATGCATGTCCCTGAACCCTTCACTCTTAGACCCTACTGCCACTGAACCCGTCGTGTCCCATCAGCCCTAGGCGCCCGCTTTATCGATGTTGTGCCATATTCGCAGCTCTGGGCCACAACTGGGACAACCAATGCATGCCCCTGAACCCTTCATTCTTAGCGCCTCCTGCACCTGAACCCTTAGCCTCAACTGCCTCTAAACCCTTCACTCTTAAGCCCCTACTGCACCTGAACCCTTAGCCCCTACTGCACCTGAACCCTTCACTCTTAGACCCTACTGCACCTGAACCCGTCGTGTCCCATCAGCCCTAGGCCCGCTTTATCGATGTTTGTGCCATACGTGCAACCCTGGGCCGCGACTGGGACAAGCAATGCATGCCTGTCCCTTGAGTGCTGGGCCGCAACAGGGATGACCTACACCCGCCCCAGGTGCCTCATTGTGCAGGCGATGCACGCGCTGCTGCGGTCCTTGCCGTATGCACGGTACCGAGCAGCGCACTAGGACGACCTATGCCCGTCCATGCTGCGTTTGTAAGCGTCTGTGAAGATTAATGCCCGCCCCTGCTGACTTGGTATCCTACCCCCCTGCTCCTCTGTTGTTTCCCGTTATACCCGAAGCGAATAACGTGATGGGTGCCGCGCTGCTAAGTCTTTTTAAAACAAAGCTGGAACCCTAAACCCCTGCTCCCCCTTTTGTGTCCCATCAGGCCCTGATGCCCCCCTTAACCCTAACCCCCTGCTCCCCCCTTTGCGTCCTGCCAGGCCCTGCGCGTGCGGTGGAGGTGCGAGCTCTGCGCGTTGCTCTGGGCCGTGACCTGGTCAAGAAATGGGCTGCGGGGCTGGATGGAATCGCGCCACACCAGTATGCCTTCGACAGCCGCCACATCTTGCTGACCACAAAGCGCCTAGTGGTCCAGCAGGATGGGGGGGAGGAGATCGCGATGGGGAGGCAGAGGTTCAAGGTGAGTGTGTGTGTATGGGCTGGGGAGTGAGCCGTGGGAAATGTGGGGGCATCGTGCTGCACCAGGATGCCTTCGACAGTCGCCACATACTGCTATCCACAAAGCAGGGACAGGGAGGGAGGCAATACACTGGTGCAAGAGCCCTTCAACGTATGCGTATGCTTGTGTGTATGGTGGTGTCACTGGTGTGTGTGTGTGTGTATGCATGTTTGTGTGTGTGAATATGTGTGGCGGGGGGCAGGGGGGGGGCATATCCTGTTGACCAGCAGGCCCCTGAGGCCCAGGAGGGGGGGGGTACGCAATTGAGATGGTGAACGGCAGGTCAAGGTGTGTGTGTGTGTGTGTGTGTGTGTGTGTGTGTGTGTGTAGGCATCATGACGAGAGACCTGTATTCATGTGTTTATTTAGTGTGGAATACATTCGGGGGGGTCAGCCGCACTCTGTGTAGCACGGCATCCAGTCGAAGGGTGCAGCTGCACTCTGTACCACTGCATCCAGTCAAATGCAGCACTGCTTCCCGACGTGAATGTTTCGATTAAGGTATTTTGCGTCTCTTGCCGCTCACTGATGACCTCGTTAGTAAGCCAGATATGTTTATCCTGTCATGCAGCTCACTTACGAATTCAATCGCGAGCTGGATCTGGTTGCCGCAGCGAAGGCCTTCATGTCGGGGCGGGTGGGATCCCTCAATGACGCCAACAGAGAGGTCCTGCAGGTGACTCATATGTTGAATCGACATGATCATGACACCAGAGTCGAAAAATAAACAGCTACAAGCTTGCATGATGCCATGCATGCTCATATCCCGGGGCACAGACTAGCATGCGTGCATCATGGTGCGCAGACGAAGTGAGTCGCCATGACAGGATGGGTGGGAGCCGCCTACAATGACAGGGTGGGTGGGAGCCCCGAATGATGCAAAGAGGGAGGTCCTGCTGGTGAGCAGTGGTCTCTTTCGCATGGTTTGCAACAGTTCAGTCACAGTTCAGCTACCTGCCGCCGGTCTCCTGCTTGGCCTGCCGTTCTGCTTGGACCGCCGGCTCTACACAGGTCTAGGTTTGGACCCAATCAAGATTCTTTTCAGAAGGCCCTGTACATTGTGGTGCAGCGCAGCGTGGCAGTTGTACCTGGCAGGCCCTGATTTAGATCTAAACTCTCTACCTCTTCGGCAGGCCCTGGACATTGTGATGCGATACTCCGTAATGGCCCTACCCCAACAGGACCTGACCTAGATCCTCTATCCTACACCTCAGCCGGTCCCGGACATTGTGCTATAGCGCAGTGTGGCAGTTGTACCTGGCAGGCCCCGACCTAGATCTAAAATTCTCAACCTCTTCGGTATGCCCTGGACATTTATTTGCGACACAGCCTGGTGGCCATCTAGCCAGGCCCTGACCTAGTTCCTTAACCCCATAACCTCCCCAGCAGGCCTCAACCTAGATCCTAAACTCTCAACCTCCCCAGCAGGCCTCCACCTAGATCCTAAACCCTCAACCTCCCCAGCAGGCCCTGACCTAGATCCTAAACCCTCAGCCTCCCCAGCAGGCCCTGACCTAGATCCTAAACCTTGAACTTCCCCAGCAGGCCCTGACCTAGATCCTAAACCCTCAACCTCCTTAGCAGGCCCTGACCTAGATCCTAAACCCTCAACCTCCTTAGCAGGCCCTGACCTAGATCCTAAACCCTCAACCTCCTTAGCAGGCCCTGACCTAGATCTTAAACCCTCAACCTCCCGGCAGGCCCTGGACATTGTGCTGCGGCACAGCGTGGCGGCCCTCCCTGGCGCGGTGCCAAGGGGGGCGGCGGTCTACTTCCCTCCGGACAGATTGCAGCACAGGATGCCCTTGCAGCCCGGGGGGGCAGGCTCAGCACCGAGCGCCCCTCGCAGGCTGGCAGCAGGAGCAGTGGTAGGGCCTGCTCGGTGTTGTTTTGATTGCACTCTAAATAGTCAATTTACACTGGGATCCATGTTAGCGAGACTTTGGTCTGCAGCCGCGGGGTCCGAATGCAGCATCCCCCCCTGCTTGTGCTGCTGGCTGCTGGCTGCTGGAGCTTAGGCCCCCATCAGCCCAGTGGGGGCCACATGGCAGTCACTGAGAGGCGTCTTTTTGAAATAAAAGACGCCTCTTGGATTGTACCGTGGCAGACCCAAATTGAACTCGAGGGGGGCGCCAAAAAGGCTCCTTACATCAAAATTTCGCTCCTCCACATAGTGTACCTCCACGTAGTGCAGGAACAACAAAAATCTGCGCGGGTCGAGCTGCCTCCTGACAAAAGCAGGCCTTTGATTTGGGTTAAGGCTTAGTTGGTTATTGAAACACCCTAGCCTTTGGGTTCAGGGCTTAGGTCAAAAGCTGCCTCCTGAAACACGCAGGTCTTAGGGTTAGGGTTGAGGCCAAGCTGCTGATTGAAAAAACCATGCCTAAGGGTTTTTGGTTTAGGTACGGCTGCCTCTTGAAACACCTGTGCCTCCAGAGTCCAGGTTTATGTTGAGGGCGCGTAGCTATCTTTCTGTTTGTGTGTGTGTTTGCCTACGGTGTCCAAATCTATGGCATCCAAGTCGTCCTGTTGCACGACTGCCTGAGGAGCGTATATGGTGTTAGAGACTGTGCTGCTACACATCTGGCCTGTTGCTTAACAGCCGTACTGATGCTTAACTGCCCATGACTGTTTGCTTTACATCCTGTTCTCTGCTGATGAACTGTCTGTTCCTCCCACCTGGCCTGTCGCTTCATATCCTGTTCTCTGTTGCTTCCCACATGGCCTGTCGCTTCACAACCTGTTCTCTGCTCCTCCCACATGGCCTGTAGCTTGTCATCCTGTTCTCTGCTCCTCCCACATGGCCTGTCGCTTCACAACCTGTTCTCTGCTCCTCCCACATGGCCTGTAGCTTGTCATCCTGTTCTCTGCTCCTCCCACATGGCCTGTAGCTTGTCATCCTGTTCTCTGCTCCTCCCACATGGCCTGTAGCTTGTCATCCTGTTCCCTGCTCCTCCCACATGGCCTGTAGCTTGTCATCCTGTTCTCTGCTCCTCCCACATGGCCTGTAGCTTGTCATCCTGTTCTCTGCTCCTCCCACATGGCCTGTAGCTTGTCATCCTGTTCTCTGCTCCTCCCACATGGCCTGTAGCTTGTCATCCTGTTCCCTGCTCCTCCCACATGGCCTGTAGCTTGTCATCCTGTTCTCTGCTCCTCCCACATGGCCTGTACCTTGTCATCCTGTTCCCTGCTCCTCCCACATGGCCTGTAGCTTGTCATCCTGTTCTCTGCTCCTCCCACATGGCCTGTAGCTTGTCATCCTGTTCTCTGCTCCTCCCACATGGCCTGTAGCTTGTCATCCTGTTCTCTGCTCCTCCCACATGGCCTGTAGCTTGTCATCCTGTTCTCTGCTCCTCCCACATGGCCTGTAGCTTGTCATCCTGTTTTTTGTCGCTTCCCAGCTGGCCTGTCGCTTCACATCCTGGTCTCTGTTGCAGGGGGTGGTCGGCTTCAGCGCCAGCATCTCCCTCAGTATCGACGGATTGACCCTGAGCATGGACGCAGGCATGACGGCTTTTGTGGAGTGAGTGGGGAAATGGTGTTGGATTAGGGTAAAGGGTTGTTATAACCTAGACTTTGAAACTATGGATGAAAGAGGAACATTTATTTTGTATAGTGAACGGGATGGAGATAAAGGATGAGGATGGAACAACACCCTTGGGAGTCGGCATGCCAGCTTCTGTCAGGAAGTGAAATCTGGTTTGTGAGCATGCGGGATGGCCATGCCAATCATGCGGGATGAGCATGCCCAGCATGCAAGAGGGAAGCACAATCTGCAGGATGGGCATGCCCAGCAGCATGCTGGCGGATAGAATCGGGGTGCTGATTATGTGGTTTGTCCAATTTTCGAATTTTGGATCCTGTGCGAGTCTACGCTCCTTGCATTCTCGCTTGATGCTTGCGTCATCACGCGCACCGCTTTTAACCCAAATCTTAAAACCCTGAACCCTAAACTTGCAGAGGAACATGAACGATGCAGGGTTGAGGTTTTGTCAATCCCCAGACTTCTTGCTTGAAGCTCGCCTCATATAGTACACAGAAATATTAAAGGGGAATTGAGTCCCGCAAGGCAGAGCAACGGTTCGGGAATCTGTGCAGTATGGGCCGAGGTTGAGTCCGCACCGTTACCATTGCACATACCTCTTGCAGGCCCCCGTGCGAAACCAACCCCTATGTCATGCATGGGCGTGCAAATGTATCCATTCTCTTTGTTATGGTAGCATGACGTCATTCATGTATTCGTCATTATGTCGTTTCGTTACGCGTATATCATCATGACGTCCCTCTTACAGGGAGCAGCCGCTGGTGAATTACATGGCAGCTGTCCTGGGGACCAGAGGAACATCGCCCCAAGACCTGCTTCAGGGCATGAGGAACACAGCAAAAAGCCGGATCTTGTTCAGGTCTATCAAGGGCCTTGAGGTGGGCATATGTAGCTAAATGTGCAGCTGATCAAAGCACAGGGCCTTGTTCAGGGCAATCGAGGTGGGCATCTGTATGGTAGCTGAATGTGTAGCTGATCAAAGGCCGGGGTCTCGTGCAGGGCTTTGAAAGGCCTGAAGGTGCGTGGCCGCCTGGTCGGTAGTTGTGTTGGTGTTTAGTTGTTATAGGAACCGTTCACTCTTTACTCTGATACATGCAGTTGGAGATGATAGACCTGCCGCGAGGGGGGGGGGGGGGTCAACAGCCCTGAACCCTGAACGGTACTTCAGCCTGAACCTGGAACAGTACTTAAGCCTGAATCTTGAACTGCGCTGAAGCCTGAAGCCTGAACCCTGAGCAGCGCTTAAGCCTGAACCCTGAACGGTACTCAAGCCTGAATCCTGAACGGCACTTCAGCCTGAACGGCGCTTAGGCCTAAACCCTGTACGGTACTTAAGCCTGATCTCTTAACGGTACTTACGCCTGAACGGCACTTAAGCCTGAACCCTGAACGGTACTTAGGCCTGAACCCTGAACGTCACTGAAGCCTGAACCCTGATGCAAACAGGTGGAGATGGAGGACATGCAGCATAAGGACGGGCCGCCCAGAAAGCTCACCCTCGGCAAGCTCAGCAAAGATTCTGCACGCGCCTACAAGTAGGTATATGTTTATTGCAGGGGGTTTCAGCTACATTTTGCTGCATCAAGGCCTATGGCTGAAGGGGCCGGTATGGGAGGTCATGCTGCTTGGGCCGTCAGCCGGTAAAGGGGTGTTCGCCCCATAGGCTCAGGGGTGGTCGCCCAGCGGCGTGCCTCAGGTGATCAGGAGCACAAAAAATGAAATATTGGTGTAGCAGCCGTTGATGCTGGTTCGAGTATGGCATGCAGGGGTGCTCGCCTCCTGCACTGTTCCTTAACTGCTGTCCCAGGTGTTTTGCGGTAGATTCTACACGCAGCTCGATCCCTGCCTTTCTGACGGAGTTTAGGGTGTGCCGGACAAACAACCTTAAGATCCTCCGTTTCCATCCAGGGTTCTCCGCAGCATGCTGTTAGCCCTGGTGCCTGTTAAATAGCCTAACTGATTGGTGCCCTCGCCTGAATTATACTGCTTCACCCTCCCACCCCACCCCATCCCACCCCACCCCTGTAACGCTTCACCCCACCCCACCCCCATCCCCACCCCCTAAACCCTGAGATTTGAGTGGCCCAGCAACTCTGGTCAGTTCATATCGATCAAAGACTACTTCAAAGACAAGTACGGGATCAACCTGGAGCATCCGGACCTGCAGGTGGTGGAGATTAAGCCGGGGAGAGATACATACGTACCTCCTGAGCTGCTTACGTGAGTGCTGGTATCAATCCTGGACCAATTACGCTCAACCTAGACCCTTATCTGCCACAGGCGGAGGTCCTGGCGGGCAGTATATGTTCTGTACTCCTGAGCTGTTTACTTGAGGGGTGGTGGTTTCCTGGAGCTTCCACGCTCACCCAGACCATTGGGCTCACTCCACCGCTTAGGATTTAATCCTACACCTTAGCCCTTAGCCCCTTAGCCCCTTAGCCCCTTAGCCCCTTAGCCCCTTAGCCCCTTAGCCCCTTAGCCCCTTAGCCCCTTAGCCCCTTAGCCCCTTAGCCCCTTCGCCCCTTCGCCCCTTCGCCCCTTCGCCCCTTCGCCCCTTCGCCCCTTCGCCCCTTCGCCCCCTTCGCCCCCTTCGCCCCCTCCGCCCCCTTCGCCCCCTCCGCCCCCTCCGCCCCCTCCGCCCCCTCCGCCCCCTCCGCCCCCTCCGCCCCCTCCGCCCCCTCCGCCCCCTCCGCCCCCTCCGCCCCCTCCGCCCCCTCCGCCCCCTCCGCCCCCTCCGCCCCCCTCCGCCCCCCTCCGCCCCCCTCCGCCCCCCTCCGCCCCCCTCCGCCCCCCTCCGCCCCCCTCCGCCCCCCTCCGCCCCCCTCCGCCCCCCTCCGCCCCCCTCCGCCCCCCTCCGCCCCCCTCCGCCCCCCTCCGCCCCCCTCCGCCCCCCTCCGCCCCCCTCCGCCCCCCTCCGCCCCCCTCCGCCCCCCTCCGCCCCCCTCCGCCCCCCTCCGCCCCCCTCCGCCCCCCTCCGCCCCCCTCCGCCCCCCTCCGCCCCCCTCCGCCCCCCTCCGCCCCCCTCCGCCCCCCTCCGCCCCCCTCCGCCCCCCTCCGCCCCCCTCCGCCCCCCTCCGCCCCCCTCCGCCCCCCTCCGCCCCCCTCCGCCCCCCTCCGCCCCCCTCCGCCCCCCTCCGCCCCCCTCCGCCCCCCTCCGCCCCCCTCCGCCCCCCTCCGCCCCCCTCCGCCCCCCTCCGCCCCCCTCCGCCCCCCTCCGCCCCCCTCCGCCCCCCTCCGCCCCCCTCCGCCCCCCTCCGCCCCCCTCCGCCCCCCTCGCCCCCCTCGCCCCCTAGCCCCCAGACCCTTCCCTGGAACTTTCACACTCACACTGACCTTTGGGGTCTCTCCAATGCTCACGTAAGGGTTCTAAGCCAGACCTCCCCCCCTCCAACAAGCCCCTTGCTGTGCCTTTCATTTCTTGAAAACATCGATTTCAAAATATCGAAATACCAAAAGGACGTCTCCGTCTTCTCGAGGCGAAAACAAATTGTGCATGGCCATTGTCAGACAATGTGTTTACCTGACATGGCACATAGCTCTCTCAATTATGGAGAGCACACATAACACAGCACTGCTACTTCATAAGCTTATGCAGTAAGGGAGGGAAGATTTATGAGACCGGATAGAGAAATATTTTGATCTTGAAAAGAGTGGTGTGTCTCACTGAAGTATGTGGCACCACCTGTTTCTGCTTCTATCATTTCTATCAGGGCTTTGGCCTTGAGCATGCGCCTGATCCACAACATCCCTACCCGCTCTACTGTAGAATCTCGAAGACTTTCGCTCAGAAATAATTAATTATTGGGGTGCGCGGACATGGCTGCGCGCAAATATTAATTCAAAATCGCTGGTGCACAGAGTGTCAGTCAAGTGCCCACACATCTATTGGGGGGGTGCGCGCTACGAGTGAAATACAGAAAACATCAAGAAAGCTCGCGCGCAACTGTTTGATTTGACATCCGTGGAGTGATCCTTACACCAGTCCCCGTAGCAAAGCTCAATCCTGGAGGCAGAGACAGGTGCTGACGACTACTGACGTTTCGGGGGCCCAA